>JAZKJV010009171.1:0-1331182 GCA_037367405.1 Ottelia alismoides
TAGCTAAGTGTTGCGGATGGGTTCCCATCTTCTGGATCAGTTATGATGGTGCTTTGCGCGCAATGCTTCTAGGCGATAACGAGAATCGAGGAGGGGTGAGAGTCCGACGGAGCTCTGGAGGAGGAGGTGTGCTTCTACGAGCAAGACTCCTTGGGCTAACTTGAAGGCTCTGCTCGATGGGGTTTCCAGTTGTGATGGAGGGTCACACTCTCTGGAGCGTGAAGACACTGTCTGAAGACCGAACTAAAGGAAGGCAGATCGTTCTGGTCTCCAGCGCTCTTGAGAGGGAGGAGGTTCATCCTCCACCGGTCCGATATTTCGTGAGGACAAAATGACGTGTTTATATAGCTTATAGATGGAGATCAGTTGGGTGTTAACAAGTTATTCTCGATTATGCAGGCAACGTGTTCGGTTGAATGCTCCAGAGAGCGGCATATTCCAATTTCCATAGAAAGGGCGTGACTTTACAAGTACCCATCTTCTCTTCTTATCTAATTGTTGATTTGATTTTAATTTCCCTTTGGAATTAGCTTGATTGGGTTGAACAGAAGCTTCAGTCCTCTTGGTATTACTTAATCAAGTATACTTATTTAGAAGGTTGAAGTTGTCGGAATCTTGAGTGCCTAGGTACTTCTTCCTCTTTTCCATCTCATAAGTACATTATAAGTTACTTTTGGAAAGGTTGTATTGTTTCCCTATGGTATCCATTATGGTCTGTAAATTGGATCCATGTCTTCGGACCGCTACCAGAAAACTGACTGTTTTTGCTTCTGGTTCTTTACTGTTATACATCTTCCGATAGTTTTGGAAGCATCGTCTCTTCGAGACCAAAAGTAGTACATGTAGGTGCTCTGTTTGCATTCAACTCTACTATTGGAAGGGAGGCAAAAATCACCATGGAAGTTGTGAGTAACATCGATTCCTACCCAGACATTCTTGATGATACCAAGCCTGTTGTTAAAATGCAGGATACAGACTGCAATGATTTCGTGGGCTTGGTGGAAGGTATTGTTGCTGTTTAGTTCCTTGACTTTCTTATAGGTGTAAATAACTTGGGTCCTGATTAATATTGTTTGGCTATACTGATTTTTTTTTATTTTGCGGGTATGTGCATATTTGTGCCGTTAGCATGGAAATATATACACCAACTCTGGGAGAATTGTGTATAATTATTTATATCTTGCACGCCCACACACACTTGAGAGGTTGACATTCATCCTCCAAGTACATATAATATTTAGAAGAGGTGGCTAAATGTGGTAATAATGGAGAAAGGCTGGTATAATGAAATGAATAAGGAGGTATGTATGGGGATATCTTGCATATACGAGATTATATATGAAATCATTTTTTTTGTAAATTTTTTTAAAAAAGTCCGTTGTCCATAATAGGGGGGAAATCTGCTCGCTAATTGTTGCATTTGCGGATAAATGCTCTTACGATGGGGATGTGGTAAAAAATTTTCCGGCAAACGATGTTGATCTTTACATTAATGGACATGGACATTGTTAGGATTAGAGTCATATTAGGATTGGGAAGCCTAATGAGATTGGACTCCTAATCCTAATAGTAGAGTTGTATTCTATTTATAATCCTATTGGTAATAGGACTATGTGATTGTATTTGGGCTATATAAAGAGGGGGGAGGAGGCATTGTCTCAACACCACCACCACCGACAACAACCATGTAGTCCCTAGAGAAAGGGGAGGGAGAGAGAGAGAAGAGAGGAAGAGAGCGAGGGAACGAAGAGTTTTGTACTCATTCTTCTTTTAGTGATCTTTCTTCTTTGGTAGTCGAGAGAGGTAACCGACCACCGTTATACCTAGTTGTTCTTTTCTCGATATGCTTCTGTGATGGTGATCGATTGCGCATTTGCATCCGTATCTGTATTCACTTCCGTATCCAGGGGTACAGTATCCGAGAGAAGACGATATTGGTGGACCGTGTTCCCATCAACTGGTATCAGAAAAGAGTCGGTGTCACTTCCACTCCTGACAAGTGTTATCAGAGCCAGGTTCGACGACAACAAAGGATACACCGTGGCGAATTAGAGCCAGGTTCGACGACTGCATACACCGCGCCGTATCAGAGCCAGGTTCAGCGTTGTTGAAGGGACACACCATTGCGGATCAGAGCCAGGTTCGACGACAACAAAGGATATGGCGTCGCGTATCAGAGCCAGGTTCAACATTGTTGAAGGGATACAACGTGACGTATCAGAGCCGGATTCGATAACGACGAAGGATACAACGTGGCGTATCGGAGCTAGGTTCGACGACAACGAAGGATACTACGTGGCGTATCAGATCCGAGTTCAGCGTTGTTGAAGAGACACGATGCGAAGGATCAGAGCGAAGGTCGACGTCGACGAGACGACGTGACGCGACAGATGCGCAATCCCTAGAAGTCGTGATATGGTGGTCTCTTGGAATTGACTAGAGGCGTCGAAGAATTCTGCTAGCGACGGCTGGCAGGAGATCGTGCAAGGTGGCACGCTGAGGGCACCCAGTGACGGGTGCGTCACCTAGAGGTGGTGAGTTCCTGCTGACGAGACTTGCAGATGACGAGGATGTCGAATAAGGTGTATAAGCTCGAGGGGATGGTCGTGACAGGTGATTGAGCTCCAGTTATTCCCAGGACGAGCAGTACGATGAGAGAGCGGTAGGTTATCGGCATCTCTGCTGCAGAAGCGCGAAAAGAGAGAAGCGAGTGCGATTCGCTTTACCAGAGGATGTCGGCACAATCTCTAGTCACGAGAGATTTATGGTGCCGCATCATGAGGCACAATGTTGAGTTGTGCGAGTGCCTGAGAGGAGGCACGTCGAGGGCGCCCAGTGACGGGTGCATCACCCAGAGTCGGTGAGTCATTGCTAACGAGACTTGCAGATGACGAGGATGGTCCAGTGCAGACCCAAGGCGATAAAGAGATCGTGATGGAATTCAATTCAAGGGGGAGATTATTAGGATTAGAGTCATATTAGGATTGTGAATCTTAATGAGATTGAACTCCTAATCCTAATAGTAGTTGAGTTATTTTTATTTATAGTCCTATTGGGAGGACTATGGGGTTGTATTTGGGCTATATAAAGAGGGGGGAGGAGGCATTGCCTCAACGCCACCACTGACAACAACCATGTAGCCCTTAAAGATGGGGGGGAGGGGGGCGAGAGAGAGAGAGAGAGAGAGAGAGAGAGAAGAAAGGAAGAGAGCGAGGGAGCGAGGGAACGGAGAGAGTTGTACTCGTTATTCTTTTAGTGATCTTTCTTCTCCGATGGTCGCGAGAGGTGACCGACCACCGTTATACCTAGTTGTTATTTTCTCCATGTGCTTCTGTGATGGTTATCGATTGCGCATCCGCATCCGTATCTGTATTCGCTTTCGTATCCAGGGGTCTGGTATCCGAGAAGAGACGGCGGACCATATTCCCATCAACTGATATCAGAGAAGAGTTGATGTCGCTTCTGCTCCTGACAATTGCCTTGAACATATTAGTAACGAGTAGATTAAGTTTCTGGAAATATTACTTGAAATAGTGACATTACTTTTGATTTAGTGACAGAAATTCGTGCTATATTTTTATGCAGCCAAATCCCGTTCCTGACAAGCGGGGGAGGGTACAAAAAATTGGAGAGGGATGTACTATCCGACTTTAGAGAAAGCTGATATTCTTTTACGATGGACAGGTTACAGGTCTTCAAGGCTAAGGTTAAGATTTGATTCTATGATCTCCATGGGAATCTCGTGCATAGAAACAGGACGTTGCCCATGGAGACCTTAACTGAGCTGTTGAAAGATGTTGAAAGTTCTCCCATTAGATTATTGTCCTAACGATTTCAAAAATAAATTGAACCTTTAGAATGGTACGGACAATTCAAATTTAACCATATGTGCATCGCAGTGGAATTGGCAGGAGTCTAATTGATTGTAGGCATTTGGATTATGACTCCTTGCTACCTATGCAACATAGTCCAGGTACTCTCACGCCGAACTGAATGCTCACCTACTATACTTGGTCTACTTTTTCTATTATACTTTATTACAAACTTAGCATGTTTGTATGAAAGAAGAGCAAAACTAGATATGGCAGATGGTTGAAGCTGGGGATGTGTGAACAACTTTTATTTACACTTTATGCTTCCACTTGGTACATCTAATTTTCCTTACAGTCTTAGTAGTATCTCTTCATAAACATGTCAAATATTTGAAAATTTTTATGCACCGAGCTTATAATTTTAGGATATTACAATTTACACTCTTAGTAGTATTATCTCATGGATTTGCATTCTATCAGTAATTACATTCTCTCAAACTGCTGCGAAGCGTGAGCACCTATACTACTTATATCTTTGTACTCATAAAATCAAAGGAAGTGTAAACAGAACTGTAAAAAAAGATGATATATTACATAAGCATCTAAGCTCCATCTGAAAAAGATTTAAGACATTATCCATTATGGTATTTCTGCAAAATCGAATTTATATTGCTTGTAAAGACAGATGATCCTTGTCTCAAGGATGTGGCGGTGAGCTCTCCCTCCTTTCATCTGAATCAAGACAAGGCCCAACTGGGGTTCATCCCCTGCCTGGGAGATGAAGACACTGTCCGATGATCAGACTGGAGAACTCGGAGAGGAGGAGGTGGAGGCGAGGTTTCAAGTTATGCCCCTCTGATCTACATCATGATTTGAATAAACCATGGTTTGGTTCATCTCATTTATGACCAAACTAACGCAAGAGCACATGTGATAACGAGCAAAAAGTCAGGGACACAATTGATATTTCATAAAAGGAAGGATAGCAACATCTAAGAGGGGTACACGTGACAAAAAAAGCCCTTCAATTTATGTGGCACCCTAGAGATATAACAACTTTACCTACTCCATCAATAACAAATATATAGTCTGCCCATATTTCCTTGTAGACTAAGAAATACATATCTCTGGAGCTCATATCTCGCGTTGCTTTTGTTGGGGTTGAATCCATCCTTTTGATGCCACACCTATTAATTACTGCATCTGTACAAAGCAAAAGGCAATCACATTAGAAGATTCACTAATAGCTTTTTTGGCTCTCATTCACAGTTACCATCTCCTCCCTTTGATGCTTATTTGTCTTCTTGTGCTAAAAATATAGTCGAAGATAATCACAGGTAGAAGAAATGGAGGCTGTAAGATATCATGAAGGTCTCAACATATTACTGGTTGATGATGATACTACATGCCTTAAAGTTATAGGAAGGATTCTTCAACATTGTCACTATGGAGGTAAAGACTTGTTTCCTTTTACTTCTATTTCATAATCACTCAGACCACTATATATTCTACTTGTTTCATTTTGAGTGTAAAACTTTTGTTTTATTTGAACTCGTTCAATTGTAAGTGTTGTCAAGAATATAAAAGAAAATAAAAATTTCCCTGCATCAGCAAACGATATTGTTATTGTGTCTTCCATACATAAATTTATAATCATGACTATTCACCGCAACAAAATTGACCAAAGATAACGAATAACTCAACATTTGTTGTCATATCATTCGTAGTTAAGCATATAACAACGAATAACATTCGTTACTTCTTTAAATTCGCAATGATTATTGTATTCGTTATTATATTTCTAGCAACGAATCATATAATACATTTTCTTCTAATTGTTAGTAAATTTAGCAACGATTTGTACAAATTTTGACGAATAAGTCAATAGATGAATCGTTGTTATGTGATCATTTAGCAAAAAAATGACATTCATTACTAATTACAAGAACAAAAAGCTAATTTCACAACGAATAATATTCATTGTTATACATTTAATATCAAATGCAAATATTCAAATTACTCTTTGCCTCAGGGCAAGTTTCTTGTAGTTATTATTTTCTTGTAGTTATTATTCGTTGCGTGATTTTCAAATTCGCAATAAAAATCCTAGTCATTGCTAGAACCACAAGCATAATATAATGACAATTATCAATGACTTTTCTTCTAATCATTGGTAAATTAGTAAGGATTAGTACATATTTAATCACACGGTCAAGGTGAATCGTTGTTATATAAATTATAGCGATGAGTATGACATTTATTGTAGAAAACAGGAATAAAAGATAATTTTGCAATAAATAATATTCATTTATATATATTTCATGTTAGAGAATAACGGGGTGCCGAACAATTAAATTATTTCTTATAGTAGGCTAATTTTTTTTAGTAATGAATTATTAAGAAATGGTCTTACGGACAGTTTTTTGTGTTGAGATGCTAGTTAGAATAACATATCAGCAAATAAAATTGAATTTTTAATTTTGTGTATAATACATGTAACAAGTAAATTTTATGATCACATTATGAAAGTCTCAAAAGCATGTTTTCGTAATGGTTGTCATCACAATTTTATTTAGGGATATTTACACCCACAATCATGAGTAATTCTGTAATTACCCTAAGAACCCTCGATAATTATGAATTATATCCAAGACCTTGAGTAGTGCTTAACTCTTACACACATAACCTCGTGTTAACCTCCATCCAACTTTTCGTTAACTATGATGGTATCCGTCAAGTATTTTATATTTTGAACCCTTTCATTTTCCATTATTTACAAATGAAACCAATATCCCTTTCTTCCTTCTTCCCTTCATCGTGCAACACCCACCTCCCCCAACCAACTCCTCCTCCCATTCCTCCCCTCGCCGACCACCTCCTCCTCCAAAACCAAGCCATCGAAGACCCTTCATTGAAGCCTCTCCATCTCCATCCTCAAGCTCACGCTCTCCACCATGGACCCTTCCACCACCTCTCCGATCCTCCCATCCTTCACCAACCCCCACACCCACTCCGTGACCACTGTCACCTCCAGTGCCCTCCTCCCGCTCACCACCTCCAACACCACAACTCTAAACCAATACACGTCGCTCTTGACCGTCAGATGCCTGTACAATGCGTAATCCGGCACCACACCCCCCTTGTACCTGCCACTCTACTTGTTGTCGCATAAGACGCACCCTCCACTCTATGCCTCGCGAGACCGAAGTCCGCCACCGTCGCGCGCATGTCGGCATCTAGGAGGATGTTGTAAGCCTTTTATGTCCCGGTGTATGATAGGGGGCTTCACCCCATGGTGGAGGTAACCCGTCCGTTGGTTACGTCCAGCAGTATGTCCCTCCTCTGCTGCCATGTCAGTGGATGACAGTGAGTACCGAAGAGGTGGTCGTCCAGGCTGCCGTTGGGCATGTAGTCATAGATGAAGTATCACTCCCTGCCGCCGTTATTGACGCAGACGCCTCGTAGGGGGACGAGATTCCGGCGACGGAGGTTACTCACGATGTGCACCTCGTCCTGGAACTCCACCCCTATGTCAAGTAGATCCATCTCCTCCACGCGCTTCACCTGAAGCGCCACCGTGGCGCCGTCACCGAATACCCCCTTGTACACCACCCCCGATCCACCTCGCCCGATGGGTCCCGAGAAGCCCCTCCACACTCGCAAGCTCTAGGTCGGACCTCTCAACCGTTAGATCATGGATTGGTTAGATTAACTCAGCCATCTGGTTGAGTTAATGAACTAAACTAGCGGATGGTTACGGGTTTAAAACGGAACGGTTATTTAGGGTATTGGGTGTAATTCGTAATTATCGAGGATTCCTGAGGTAATTATGAAATTACTCAAGGTTATGAGTGTAAATATCCCATGTGTTTTCAATTCTACTAAAAAAATATTACATGCATCGTATTTAATAAAATAAAAGGTTTGATAAAAGATATTTGACGTTGATTTTTAAACCGCGAAAACTAGAAAGAAGAACTGCTGGCTAGCATTGAAGGAGAACTCCAAAATAAACGCAATACATTGATCATATGTATCATCTCAAGTTAGACAAAAGTTGTGGTAACAGAACCGTTTCTTTATTCTATAAACTAAGATGAATACAGATTGGATTACTTTGATATACAATATATAAGTACATTTATTTGAGAAAATATAAGGACTAACTTATAAAGATAGCAAATAAATGGATTTTCATTTTTGATCTTATACATCCGCTCTAACGGATATTATGGGAACCGTTTCCTCGTCTTTCTCCGAGGAAGAAGCGAAAAGAGAAGGGCCTTTCTTATGGTCGGGTGAGGTTAATAGATTCGAACGTTTGAAAAAAGGGCTCACAAGGAAAGGTCTTGTTTAATTATTTCTTCAGGTCTGACATTTGCAGAAAAAACCCTGGTTTTTTTAGTGATTAAAGGAGGGGGGGGGGGGGTTATGGTCTTTAGAGTAGGAGCTCACTGCTTCTATCATCGGACCATAAAGTGGGTTCTCAAAAAGAATCCTAGTTAGTGGGTAGGTTGCGGGCTTTGTTTTTTTGGGTCTCCCCTCTAGTCTAGCAGCTTCGGTATCTTTCCTCTAGCCAAGTCCTTTCTGTTGTATTTAATTATATTGTAATTAGGTTTTAATTTGGAAGCCAATTGTTGGAGGGAAAGTTTGGAATTTTCAAATTTGAAACAAGGTGAGTTTGAATGGAGTTTTTTGAACCACATTGTGTAGTGCTAAAATTTTCGTGGACTTCTATATGAGTCCTCATCTCAAGCTCTTGTAGTAGCAATAGAGAGGAGAAATGGAGGACCACATATGCATGCGCACTCTGCTCCACTCCGGCTTGGGCTTGGGAGAGAAAATTCTAATTTCGAGTTTGGGAGAGTCAATTAGGATCTCGGATCTCACCATGGGTTTCATTCAGGGGGTCCGATAAATTAATCCAATGGAGAATTCAACTCAATCCAACGGCTCAGACTTAAGTTGTTTCAATATTTGAAGGAATACCCATTTAGATGGCAGTTACACAATTCAAAGGGCCACGCTAGATCTTCTTAAAACCTATCCCCATACGCGATTTCTTCTCTAGCAAGAAATCTCTCTCTCTCTCTCCATGTTCTTCCACTGTGAATCTTTCTCTTCCCTTCTCTCAGCTCAGTTCTGTGAGGTACACTCAAGGATGGTTTCCTCAGTGTATGCCAGCATCGATTGTGATTCATCATATCTTGGGAGTGGATCGCAGACCCTATGTACAGGTATTGTTAGGGGTGATACATTATCTAAGGACATTCCATTATATGAACGATTCAATGATCTCTAAATTGATCTTGTTTACCATTTTCTTTATCGTAAATGGTTCATTGATTTTTCCTTATTCTATCTTTCCCTAATACGTTGTATGGAGTAATTAATCGAATCCAGTTTACTTCATGTAATTGGATTACGAATAAAAAATTACTCTTTTATCACCATGTAATGCTATTGAATTGATTCATATCTCAGCTGTAACGCAGGAAATGCTACAGCAGACGATCATCTTGTGCCTTCTGGAGTGGGGGGGGGGGGGAGGGTTATTTACTTGCAGGAAAAAACTTATAAGCTCAGGAGCTTATAGAGAGGGTACAAAACGGTAGTTGAAGCACTAGTAATAAAAGCTCAACTCCTATCTCATTTCTCATGTCTCGATAGCTTTCGCACAAAAAAATGGCAAGGAGCCAATAGTTAGAACCAAGAACGAGAGAGACCTACTCATAGTAAAATGAAATAATGAATTATATAAAAATCTCAAAAAAGTTCTTGCGAATTGGAAAAAAGTATCATGAAAAATTCCAATTTGCAAAATAGAAAAATGTTATTATTTCCTTTTTAACTTTTTGGGTATCATTACATTGGAAAAAACACGTGTGTTTTACCAGGATATTTTAAATGTACATCACTCTCCTGTTCTATTATTGTGATTCCATTTCATTTTGGGATCGTAGTGTGCAACGTTTTACTTCATAATAGTCTCTGTATATCACACTACAATAAACGGGTATATAGTTAGATTATCTGTTCTTTAATATATAATGACATTGCAAAATTAATTTTTCATATTTAAAACCAACACCAGTCCATATCGCAGAGTTTATCTTTTGTTATTTTTCCAAATTTTAACTAATCATCGCTGATTTTTAAGCTAAAAAATTAGTGAAAATTAGATACAATTTTGAAAATTATTCCTACTAAAACATAAGGCTTCCCAGCTTATATATTAATTGGACGCATTCCCTTCGACCAGATTAAATAAAGTGAGAGATTTAAAAAAATAACCAAAATTTATGTAATCATTACTAAAAAAATAGCGACATTTCGAATTAATTTGATAACAAAGGTAACAGATAACCGAGGCTAGCAACACATATATCATTGTTGCTAATATTACATGCAATCGTAATTTTTGCAACTTATAATATCCCTTGTCATATATTAGGAAAATGTTAATGGATTCCAAAATATGTTTTTAGTGAATAAACAAATTTCACGCTTTTAAATATGGTCCGCTACATGGGCTATTTGCGTAATCATGTTTATAAAAATAATATTTCATCGTGATATCGACTAAGATACAACCGCATATAAAAGTAATTTTGAAACAATTTCATTCTAAATAATTGATTTTAAATATGCCATTTTTCCGATTTGATTAATTTTTAGCATATATGTATACGTGTTTGCATGCATGCATGATAGGATACAAGAGTTTTGTTATAGTCAAGCTAAAATATATCAAAAGTACAGTATCATTCTGCGCACATCTTCGTATTGATATATCTCACTACAACAACGATGATCTATAGTGAATAGTTTAATATTTGTTTTCATATGTTACATTGTTAACTTTATAATTATTAACATTATTCGTTACAATGAATATCGTATCGATCGCTATATTGCTGCCGATGAATCATATATTTCTGCCGATGAATCATATATCAACGACTATGTGCCCATTTTTCCTTACATCAATTTATAAATAATTAACAATAATTGGTATAAATTTTAATGAATAAGTAAACAGATAATCGTAAATATAACATTCCACTCCAATTATATATATTTAACATCGTAAGATACTACTCCGGTTATTCGTTGCCCTAGGATAATTTTATCGCAATACAGGCTTAATCGGCCTTCGCTCGCGGAAAAGACATCCGCGCGAGGGAAATCTGATTGCAAGTATATAATGGCCCTTAATTTGGTTACAGTGAGAGCATGCAATGGAGCCATGGATGCATTGAGCCTCCTCAGGAGCAGAAAGGAAGACTTCGATTTGGTTGTGACGGACGTGAAGATGCCAGAGATGGATGGCTTCGACCTCCTTCGCCACATCGAACGAGAGATCCGTATCCCCGTTATTCGTAAGAATATATTTTTTTTTACTGATTGAAGGCGGTTGGGGATATTCGCATATTGTTCCTTTTAAATTAGGAGTCACTGCTTCTACCACCAAATCATTCGATGGGTTCTTCGTAAGAATATATTGCGCTATCTCAATCTCCAAGAACCATTTCATTATTTCACTTAGTTTTTCCTTTTTCTGTTGAATCAATACCATAATGGAAACACAAAATAGTAATAGCTACAATACCATGTCGGTATGTTCAGGTCAAGCATGGACATTGTCTGGTCTGTCCTGATCCTAGTTCATAATTATGAAAGTTAAGACTGATCGATCAAGATAAACAAGGAGACCATTTTGCTCCTATAGAACAGTGAATTCTCGCTTAACGGTTTTCCTAAATATGGCTTTCTGCCTCCCCAACTTTATTTCATTATAGACCTTAAACCGAAGGTAGTTTAATACCTTGCTTCACGGAATCACGAAAAATGGCAAAAAGAGAGTTCATCGTATGAACTCAGATTTAGCATAAGAAAATAAATTCATGCAGAGCAAACTATAATATTAAGGAATCGATTTCCAAAAAATAGTTTCACATATTCTCATGAATATTAGGAAGAGATCACCGTTACCTCTTGAAGTGCGAGTCTCTAAAAGAAGAGACCTCCCGAATTGAGTCTGATATGGAGACTCTCCTCTCGTGGGGACAATAATGAACCACGTAGCTTCCTACAAACTTCTATATCAACTTCTTCTTGAAGTTGTCCACGTAAGGATGAGATCTAGATGATCTCGAGCTCTTGATTTCATAACACGAATTCGATCCCTCCTTCATGCACGAGAAGCATGAAGAAGAAGTTATTCTTCTCTCATGATGGCCCACATCAATGTGGAGAGGAAGAAGGCAACTTGGTGGATGTGTAGGGTATGGTACGAGAAGATGGTTGATGTGTACAACAGAGTTTCAAACTCTCAATGTAACTTGAAGGCTCTCATGAAGCAATGTATTGGTTACATGAATCATGCTTGCAAGAGAGAGGTTATGCTCTCGCTTTTATACTTGTGGGGGATGTCCTAGGAGTCCTACTCCTAAAGGGGATTGTTGAATCACTTTCCACATCTATTAATAATATCGAATCATAGCATAGGAGATGGAAGCTAATTCAACAAAAATCATACTTTTGAATATGTGGAGTATGATTACTTGATAAGTATACCAAGATCAAACTCAAAGAACAACGATTTTTAGTTGTATGGTTTCAAATTAATCAATTGTAATATAATATCTATGCCAACAAATTAGGCATAAAATAAAGAGTGAAAAATAAATAAAACAGAGAACCGAACAAAAAAGGAGAGAGAGAGAGAGAGGAAAAGATGGATATGTGATGACGAATTTTAATCCTAATGATATTGCTCAATAAAATTCTTCAAACATAAATGATTCGCGAATATAAGAGAAGATTCAAAAAGATTTGTCAATTAAGATCTATGAATGGTGTTTAAAAGATCAACTATAATTTCTACAAAAAGATCAAACTTAATTAAATCCAAGCTCCTCTTTTCCCGCATTGAATAATTCCTTGAAGTACAATTTTAATCCTTTAACATCAAAGAAATAATTCAATCCAAACTCCTTATTTTAGTCCTTATAAATATATTGGATTCTTATTATCAAATTAAGCCTGCAAAGATCAAAAGATTTCTCAAATAATATTCAATTTGATAAAGCTTTGATCAGTCCAAAAGTTGTGTAAAATGAAAGAGAGAATAACAAGCTTTAAAATAACATAAAATACATATTTTTGGATGAAAATTAAGAGAGTTATGTAATAAACAAGATTCAAGGACAAAAATGTAAATAAAATAATCTTTTCTTGCAGTTAAGTTCTTATGCAGGGGCTTATCTGTAAATAGCTAAAGCCATAGGGGTCTCTATGTAAATAGATCATGTAGGGTCATAAATGTGAATAAGAAGAATCGGAGGGGGTTCTGATGTAAAATACCCACCTCACGTGTGTGAGCCACATGGTAGGCTTCTATGTAGATTCAGGAAGAGCGGGGGGCTTGGCTGCAAAATTCCCCAAGTCGAATGTTGGGCACCCGTGACATTGAGATTCGAGCGGTGGCTTGGCCCAACATCCCACGTGGCTGCTCATGTGGCTTCAGATCTTCCCGATGCTTGGAAGGTTGGAGTAGCTTAATCTAACAACGAGATGAGAAGGAAGGGAGCCCAACCGGACGGTTCCTTTAGGGTATGAGGCTCCTCCTCTTTTTATTCCTTTGTTATTCTTCAACTCCAAGCGCTAGGGCTGAGGTCGAGGTTCCCTTTGTGGCTGACACAAGGCCAACGTTCATCGTGGCAAGCTGTGTGAGGTTGGAATCCTGTACCTACAAGGGGAGAGGATAAGCTCGAAGCTTTTGTGCCTCGGCCTGAATGTTAAGCACAAAGAAGAAGGGTGCGATGGAGCTCCTGCACGGATGGCGGAGGTCTGGAGCTGAGTTCTGGTGGTGGTTTCCACCGTAGATGAGAGGGTGTGGAAGATAGAATGGAACGCGATGAGGACGAGGGTTGAAGTGGATTGAAGATCGGGGTTTGATTTAATGGGTAACAGAGGAAACGAAGAAGATGAACAGAGTAGAGGAACCGGGGTTTCCTGGAGGTAATGTGAGTTGTGTTGATTTCCTAGAAGGGTGGAGAGCTAGAGGGACCACACTCCAAGTCATAGCCTCATAGGTCTGGCGACAAGACCTTGAAGCTTAGTCGCTCGTCGAAGCAGCAACATAGGGAATACGTCATCTGGATATTGAATGGAAAGGGCCTTCACTTAAGAAGTTGAGGCTACTGTCACCAGCCTGACTTCTGAGCTCCCCTCTCTCTCTCTCACGCGCGCACGCTCTCTCTTGTTCTGTTGAACCCAACAACAACGTAAGGGGTGTGGATGGTCTTTATATACGGAGTGGAGTAACGGTCGGAAGGAAATATGTTCAGAAGTGGCAATGATACATGCAACGAGGGAGGGGGTTACACATGTGAAGGTCGATCAAATCTGAGGCGGTGTTGGGTGTAACGGTCGAAGATGAGTTTTGTCGTTTTAGAGTTTCAGTGAATGATGATGACAAGCTAGAGATGAAGATGAGGAATGTGCTTGGACGATGATGAGAGAGGAGCAGGTGGTGGGGTTTGGTCAGCGATCAGAGATCAGAGAGGGCGGATAGGAGTTGGGTTCAATGTAGGACGAAGGAAGGGGGTGGATTATAGGTGTTGTTGGATTGGGGTTTGATCCAACGGCTTAGGATCGTAGAAGGGTGCACGTGAGGTGCACATGAAGAGTACACGTGAGATGCACATGATGGCGCAGAGGGTTAAGTGGAGGTGTTCTGGACCATTGGATCAAATTGATCCAACGATCAGGAACAAGAGGCACTAGTGGATAAGGAACTTGGACCTGATCAAGGGGGTGGCTGTATAGGTATTAATTTGTTAATTAATCCCTATTTTTTATGTGTTGGATTTTTTATATTTTCAATAAGATTCTAATTAGTAGATTAATATATATACAATCTATTCATGATTAAATTAATTTCTAAGGTTAGGTTTTAAGATTTTTTGTATTTTTTCTTAATGCCATGCAGTTAACAATTCAAAGAAACCAATGAGAGAAGAATTAAGATAAAAAGTTGATATTTTACACATAAAATTATAGGCTCAATGTTAGTGATAATTAGGGTTTATTTACAGACATATTTTATCCCTTATTTTTTGTACTTTTAGGGAATTTTAATTAATCAATTTTAGAAGTTTTAATTATTTCTTTTTAAGGAGATTTTTCTAAGATATTTTTATAAAATAGATGAATCATGGATTCATCACCCCCTATACTTTGATCATTTCTCATCCCAAGCAATTTTTAATGAATTAGTAGGTTGAATCCTTGACTGTGCATGTGCAAATACAAGACTTGAAGACCGGTCCATGAGTTTTAGGTGACTCCTTAAATCCAAGTCTAACCAAGTCTCATCCAAAAGAAAATCAACATTTCTAATTATCAGATTATCCATAGATACATATATGTATAACATGTATGACTTAGATGTGTTAAATCTATTCTCCTGCATTGAGTCTTTGCTTCACCCAAAGCCCTAGTATAAGAGGCTCTCCTAAGGTCCCAATCCTCAACTCTGGTCCAATGACCGAGTTTCCCATTAATTCACCGTCTCTTTAGTTGTCAGGCTTGAAAGTGTAATGGTGAACATGCCAAGAATGGAGTAACTAGAATTGTATAATTTATTTTTTCCTCTCATTGGAACAAGGATCTCTCAGGTGCCTTATTTCACACATATGTATTTTTGGTTGTGAACCATCATGTCTGTCAAGAGATTTCAGAGTCATATGCACTTGTTTCCCTGAGAATGCACCGAGGTGTGTCTCTTTGAGTATCTAATATATCTTCGACACCCGAACTTGTATCACTATATGATGCAGAGCCTTTTTTAGGTGCTATCTTGACTCCTATGACCTAATAGCTTTGGTCCAAGTGGACACTTTAAAAACGTTGGAGACACTTTCTAGTTATTCATCTATTTGTAGAAATTTTCTTTGAAACTTTGAGCTTTTTCTTTGATTTTTGGAATGAGAAAGATCTGGCTATCTACACTGCTTTTACCAAGCTGGTGCATGATGATCCATATTTTTAAGGTTTTTACACACACTGGCACCTGGGTTAAGTCAAGATTAGTATAAGGACCTTGTTCCCATACTGGCTTATATGCTGACACTCAGGTTTCATGCAGTGACCCTCGATCAAGTCCCATCCTCAAGAGTCATATCCGAACTCAAGCCTCTCATCTTAATTCCTCTGGCAAAACATTAACTCATCATAAAGATTGTGTCATCATGCAAGTGTTGTGCTTGTAACTTTTTTTAAGATCTTGAGATTCTATATGTATTATAGCACATATATCTAACTAGGGATGTTGATTAATTAACTCTTAGGGTCCTAATGGACAAGAGTGATGTGACTCGGATTCAAGTGTCACTCTAAGTCAAGTAATCCGAACTGCACAAGTCTTGTGTGGAGTGAATGTGTCAGGGATAAAACCTTAAGTTAGCTATTTACTTTTTAGCAAGAGTGAAATAATGACTGACCTGAACTCATATGGCTAGTAGCATCTACTTTCAGCCAGAATGGGTGTAAGTGCATATTATAGAGTAATTACCCATGTTACCTCAGGACGGTGCCTTACGTGTTATCTTTTAACCACCCTATCAGATAAGGGAGACCATAGTTGCCTCACTAAAAAGAGCTAGTCATTTTTAAATTCAGTAGTCAAAACTGATACTAGAAAAGATTTTTTATTTTTTTCAAAAAGATTTATTATACCCCTTAGTTTGACACAAATTTTCAAAACATGTAATACATACAAAAATTTCTATATAATATACAAAAAACTTACACATACCTTTGGTTTGAAAACAGTTAAAGTACGAGCTATGGGTAAAGTATATAGCATATATACACACACCTCCTTATACTTAGCATGTGCTATGTCCCTCATGGCACAAAGTGGAATGAATACATAGCTCGTACCAAGCATATGTGGGTAAAAGAATGAGGAAGTCGGCTCTCCCCTATACTTAGGATTTTAAGGGCCTAGCATAACAGAAGAGCAAGAAATAAGGCGGTCGATGATGAGAAGAAAGAATAGAAATGAGGTACATAATTATATCAGCCCCCTATACTTAAGCTCAGATCAACCTAGTATGGATCAATACTCACAGGTAGGGGACCGAATAGCTCTGAGATGGATATACAGATGATCGACTGAATCTTCTTGCTGCGAGGGAGAGGATGGCAACTTCATCAAGGCTTCATGCAATACAGTTTGATCTTTCATCTGACTCTATGGTCCATGTGAATGATATCTTCTCGACTTGGACCGAATGCTCATTTGATTCTATGAAGTATTCAATAGATGTCCAAGTTAACTAGGGATGTACGTGTATTGTCTATTGTCTCAGAAATTTCAACATTGCATTATTGTGTGCTTCCGTAACGATGAATGGTCTCATCCATTTTGACTTTAGCTTACCTTGAAAAATCTTTAACCTTGCATTTAACGACCATACATTCTGTCCTAGGATAAAGTTTTTGATTCTGATGTGTTTGTCATGTTATTTTTTCGCTTTGTCTTTGTAGATCGTATTGTTTTCATATGCATGGTTTTTGATTTTTGTAAGCTCATTCAGATCTATATCTCTGCTTCTCTTCCCTTGGTTAATATTCCAATTGATCTTTCTGATTGCTCATTCTGATTTGTGAACCAATTCCGTGGGTAAATGATATAGTTTTCTGAAGACCATTCTAAACGAGGAGGTGCCTAATGGGCTTTAGTAAGCATCTTGTAAGCCCATAGAACTTGGTTTAGGAATTGAGACTAGTTTTTCCTGTAAGGATGGACTAGCTTTTGCAAAATTCCTTTAACCTCTCTGTTTGACACCTTAGCCATGTTATTAGATTGTGGATGGTAAGGACTAGCAACTGGACGCTCAATGCCATAGTTCTTAGTCAACTTCTTCACCTCTTGATTGACAAAGTGGCTATCCTTATCGGATATTAGTACTTTGGAATCCCAAACCTTGATATAATATGATCTTTCAAAAATTTACAGACGGTCTTGCCGTATGTGGCTCGAGTAGGGATAGCCCTCCACCCACCTTGATAAATAGTCTACTGCGAGAAGAATATATTCATATCCATGGTTGTTAGGGAATGTGCCCATATAGTCAATGTCCCGTACGTCGAATACATCACAAATGATCACTGGCTGCATGCATATGGTATCTTTGGGACCAATGGTCCCTCACATTCTTTGACAGACTAGTCATGAACATCTTTAAATAAGGTCGGTCAATAAAATCCACATTGCAATATCTACTATGCGTTCCTCTTTCCGAAGTGGTGTCCTCCTGCCTTCAATGTATGGCACAGAGTGAGGGCACTTTGGTATTCCTCCTGAGCAATGCATCTTCTTCAAATACAATCCGGACCTTTGAAAAAAAAGGAACGGATCCTCCCAATGATAGTGTCTAGATTTCGACTTTTGTTTCTCAAACTTATATTAAATTAGGACTAACTATGAAGTGCTAAGTTTGGCTCGTGCTTGCTTATACCAATCATCTGCTCCTTCGCAATCTGACTAATAAAAAAAAGAACAAGATCCTACTATAGGATGATGGGGAGGAATTTACATGACTTCTCTTGTATTGTCCTAAATTCATGAGTGGGTAAAAGTGGAAGATGCTACTAAGTTAAACTCGTAGATAGGGGAATTATGTTTTTGAAATAAATTATCGAAAATGGGGAACATTCAAAGCTTCCTCCCTTGCATAAATAGTCAAAATTGATTCGTGTGAGAAAAGAAGGAAACACTCCGAAACTTTGTGCTGATGGTTAAAAACAAATTGACGGCAATCTCTTGCTCCTCAATAACGTCATCTAATAGGTTTGGTTCAAAATAAATAAACAATATTTTGTTATCGTCAAAAGGAATAAATATATTATTCTTACATGCAAAAGTTTCTCTTGGGGAAAGTGAAATCAATTATTTTTCGACTTTGAAATTTTTTCCTTTTGTAAAAAAAACTCATGCACTTTTGATTAAATTAACTTTTCTTGAAGTTTTCAATACTCTTAAATAGGATTTTCTATGGCAATGTACAAGGGGTAAGAGATCGTTAAGATTTATCTTCCATTTTTGCTAGATTGATTCTAGATTGATTCGAGGGATAAGGAATGGATAAAAAATATAGACAAAGACATAATGATTGATATAATTGTGAGTTGACTATTTTTCTGCTTGGATAGCTTCTAAGATAAAGTCACGTCCTCTCAGGGCAAGGAAAATGTTCCATGCAACCAAACATGCAGTTCGGGATATTTCTCACTTTCTCATTGAGTTTTCTAAAGGGTTCCGTGTCCATATGAGTGCTAATTGAATTGAACCATTTAAATTCGATGAGAGTTCATTCGATAAATCTTGAAAAAAAGTCTAATTCGGAATAAAATGAACCACATATGAATTTAATGCGTGGATTCGATTTTCAAACAAATTGAATTAGAATTTACTTGAATTCTTTCAACAATAATTTGATTATATATATACACACACATACACACTCATACTACTTACATACACACAAACACAATATTTCAAAAATAGAATAAAAATATAAGCTATAAAATCTAATAGGAAATAACATATGTTTAAGAATTTTTATCTCAATTCTCCACCTCATTTATTTAGTCGTTACATTCCCTATCCCACTTTTTCATTATTTTTTTCACTCAAGAGAAAATACCCATCAACCTTGGGGATAAGATGATGCTTCCTCTCCTTGCACGAGAAGAGAATAATCGCATTGCGATGAGTTCCTCCATAACATCATCATGGTTTATTTGGGTATCCATTCTGTATCTTATCATTTTTATCTTTGAAGCTAGGCACATGGGATTTGACCCTCATCAACTCCCAAGTTATAGTTGGGAACCTCAAACCATAATGGAGTATGAGCAACAATTTGGGGCTATTAATGGAAAGAGAACCTAGCTCTCAAATCCAAACATAGGAAAGTCTTACGATGCTAAAAATAAAGGAATAAAATCACATGAAAAAGTCTACACCAAGGTTTTAAAAACCTGATCGGATCAACCGGTCTAACCAAAGACCAACCAAGCACTTGTCTCTGATTGCAAATGATCATGCATCTCACACTTATATTGCAATGGGATTCGATTATTTATAATATAAATATCTACCATTCTATGAATATTTTAATTTGTTGTAATCAGATCAGGGATTCGGTACCTTCTTTCTATTAGGATTAAGGTTATATTAGGATTGGGAATCCTAATGAGATTGGACTCCTAATCTTAGTCGTAGTTGAGTTGTATTCTATTTATAGTTTCATTGGGAATATGACTATCGAGTTGTAACTGGCTATATATAGACGGTGGTAGGAATATTGCCTCAACACTACCACAAGAACAATGTAACCCCAAGAGAAAGGGGGGAGATAGAGAGAGATAAGAAAGAGATGAGAGAGCGAGGGAATGGAGGGAGTTGTACTCGTTCTAATTTATAGTGATATTTCTTCTCCGATGGTCGCGAGAGGTGATCGTCCACCGTCATATTTGGTTGTTCTTTTCTTCATGTGCTTCTATGGTTGTGGGTGATTGCACATCTGCATGCGTATCCATATCCGAAGGTTCATCCTGTATCCGAGCAGAGGCGATACCGCTAGCTCGTATCCCCAAAACGAATATTTGAACAGAGTCGATAGTGACGACTCGTGTCCCAACACTTTCTCTTTACTTTGGATTTGTATTCTGCTTCTGAGGAATACTTAATATGTGCATGGAGGTTGCTTAAGTTGCATGGGATGATTGTAAAGTTTAAATGGTATGGAATTGATGTTGGATTCAAGATTAATACGTGCATGGATGTTAATTTACGAGTGTTCTTTGTATGAAATGATGGTTTTAAACTAGAATAGATGCATTGACATGTAGCAACCTAAAATCATAAAAATGTTTTCGTTGTCATTTTAGTCAAAAGTTAATAAGTTTCCATTCTTCTTTCCAAAGACTGATAAGACGTTGGGAATCTAGTACCAACAAATTAAATAGTACTTAAATCTGTGGAATAACATTAATAGCTTCAAACTTCTTTATCGATTCACACAAACATATTAAAATACAATCAATAATAGAGTATACTTAAACATTTACATTGCACCTAAGCAAACTATAAAAGATTCAGTTGCACCTAAGAAAATTCATATTCACGGATCTATTATTACATTTTGAACTCAAAATTGCATTCTGTGTATATGTGTATCTTACAATTAAAATATTAAGCATTATTTTTTTTTCCGATTATAGGATCGGTCCAACATGAACGGGATTTAAAAAATGATCAGTACGATTATATTGTTATATATACGGAAGCTTACATCATTTTTACACACACCGTTCAACTGGTTTGGATCATTGGTTTGACTTGGTCAAAATGAAAATTGATATGAGAATAGTTCAATATATGATCCATTTTTTTAAACCTTGGTTTATACGACGGATTTAGACAATGACATTACGAAGCATCGCCACCCAAAACTTTAGGCCTGTCTTCATCTTTGTATTCTTGTTAACATGATATTATTCATTATTTACATTCTATAACCATAGAAGATGAAAAAGAAGTTTCAAATGTACATGACCATGCTCAATATGTAGAGCTAATTTTTCTCTACTTTCCTTGTCTTCTTGTTTGTACATATCCTTTAAACTTGCTCTCTTGGCCTAAAAGGAGCCAAACTTAATATAAATTAATTAATGAAACTACTTTTAGAGCTGAAATATAATGTTATTTGTATTTCCGAAAGCATGACTGAGATGCTATCACATAACCTTAAACTCCCCTCATTCTCACGTAACTATGTATTCTCTTCTGCTTGAAGGTTGTCATACTTCATAGACAATAGCATGTACGCTATGCATTCTGCGCAAGTATGATCTCCAAATTATGGAAGTTTACACTTTTAGTTAATCTTGCTTAAGCTAAATTAATTTATATCAATGTTTTCTCGTATTTTTGTACTTTGAAAGATTTTCCATTTTTAGCTTTCATATTATGAGTTATCCTAACCAAATACCTTTAGAAAGATCAGGTTCTCCTTTCTACTTTCATTAAACCACAATTATATGAGAAAATGCAGGAACTCTTTTTTCCCTGCAAGTCCAACTTGCGTTCTCAGTTCGGCTTTTAATATCCATGCCCATCACCCTTATGGTGGTGTCGACATGCTGTTAATTAAAACAACTATCAATAAGCATAGATGATATGCTATATAAAATCAAATACAATCTCAATTATATGAGGAATACAGTTAGAATCACTGTGCATACGATCCATCTCTTTTGAGAAATGAAGCAACCTGATCCATGTGGACTTCTATTTTGGATTTATGACTTGCGTAAACATCTTTAAAATGCAATTCATGACGACGTGCACTTCGTAATAACATAAGATCATAGATGTCAACATATGACTTTTGCATATCATGTTTAAATTAATGATTGATTACTTTGAATAATATTCTCATAACTAACAATTAAGGAAAATCCAGTTCTTACCATGAGCAATAGGTTATTAATCATTACTAACTTGATCTAATTAAATTAACAATAATTCAAATAATCTATAAGGGATTAATGCAATTAGTTCTTGTATATCTATGCAATTTACAATAATCAAATAATACATGCAAACAAACATAAATTTCAATTTTTTAGAAGAATACAATTTGACCCATTTATACTTAGCCCTTCTTAAAATATTTCTATCCATGTCATGCAGAATGTTGAGTGGGAGCATTTCCTTAAATTGCAAAGAACTAATTAAGTAACTGCTACAATAAGCCGAACCTAAAGACATTATATCTTGATGGAACTTAATATGAACATATTAAATTATAATCGATCAACTAAGTCAATTATAGTATTATTAATTTACAATCAAGCATGTCATGAGAAGGAAATATAAAATATATAGAAATTCTAATTATTTCACTCAATAAAACAAACAAATAATGATTTCAAATTTGCAAGCTACAACCATCACACATCAAATTGGAAGGTATCATATAAAGTAGACTTAAACTTCAATGCAAACTTAAATAATTCCAATATATTAGGTCCCATTCCTGATATAAATATATAAACTATATTCTTATCAATTTTGAGTCTGAAAAAGGAAAAGAAGTCATTATATTTTTATCGATTCCTCTTCCAACTCCGTCTATGGAGATATTCGATTTCGTGAAATCGCTTGCTCGGAGTAATGAGAAACCTTTTCACACTTATTGAATACTTGATTAATAACTTATTTGTTAGTATTTTAAACCATTATATGATTAAAAAATAGCAGGAAAAAATTTCTAAAATTACTTACTATAATGTTTGATTGAAATTAAAGTCTACGGGCAATTTCAACATCTGAATCTTCATACGGACGCTATTGACTTTTAGCAGGTATTTTGGGTATGTGTCAAATCTTCTGGACATCATAATATCTAAAAATTAATATTCAAAATAGTGGAAAATAATAGCAACATCATCTATTGCAGAATCATTCGAAATACAAAAGTTGTTCACAAATCAATGTACTCGCAAAAGGGAAAATATGGCCCACTGTTCATTAGATCCATATGCAATCTAATCAGTAAACATAGAGTTGATAACATTTGTAGAGAGGTTAAACCTTATACATCAGGAAACACAGAATAAATGAATCAAATTTGTAGAAGAACATGTTCATTATACAAGCATTGTTGTAATCACATGACAAAAAAGATTGCACATGTGAAACCACGTGATGCAAAAATGATAGACACACTATTTCACAATATCACAAGAGTATAATGAAATACCTTTTGAAGCATGAGTCTCTGTGATGTCTGTCCCTCGAGGATCTTGAGTACTCGATAAACTGATTACACATGCATACATTCCATATTCAAAACATACAATAACACATGCAGGAGAACATATCATAAAGACTGGAATTTAAAATTTCATTTGCATTTTTCATTCCATATATTCTCCATTAATACATTATAGTCCATGAACATAAAAATATACGTGTATGCATCAAAAGTATGTCCATACATATATACTACATAACATATCTCTAAAAAAACTACAAGTAAAATAAAGCAACAAAATCTAGATACAAGTAATGTACCACCCAAGTGTAGCTATATAAAAAGTAGTGACTCCAAGTAAAAGCCACTAACTGTTGCAACTGCTCCTGAGAACCTGCAGATCTAACACAAAGGTACACTATGAGCAAAGCTACCGAGTACATTGCTAAAACTACAATAAATACAATGCTAAGAAAGTATGCAAAATAAAAAAACTGGGTATGCCATCCTCACAAAGAAGTCCCACTCAGATCATTATCAACTCCATTAACCTTAATTACCCAAGTTTCGTAGATAGTCGATGGTCTTGGTTCACGTGGGACCTCACATTATGACTCTAAGGAACTAAGAAAATCTTAGGTTTGGGGTGCCTCCATAGGCATGCAATGGCGTACGATACGTCAATGAAGACTCGCACATCATGAAAGTGTGGAGATCGTATGACATATGATCTATGTATACTAGTCATGCTAGTCGTAAGAGGAAACAGAAAATAAAATTTTTTAGATGAAATTACATGACATGGGAACAATTCCTATATCATTTCATCAAGATCACATGAGTAATAGGGTTACCTCTTGAAGCGTGATCATGATCCACGAGTCTCTAAGTAAAGAGACCTCTTGTATGAAGTCTGATCTGATATAGAGAGCACTCGTGGGCATGTGGATGAGATGTATGCTTCTCGCAATCCAAAGCAATGATCCAAATGGGGAACCTCCTAATTTCATCTCATGAAATCCAATGTCTCCTTCACAAGCACGAGTCATTGAAGAAGACAAAGATCCACGAGCAGTCACTTCGATAGCACGAGGGCAGTGCGACGACGATGGAGCTCTCAATGAAACCTAGGTGGATGACTAATGAATCCATGATTCATTAACATTTTTGTCGTATTTTGTCTTAAAACCCTTAACAAATATATGTAAATATGCATTAATTCTCATCTTTTATAAAAATCCAATTCATAAATAAAAATGCATATTTATTCATTAAAAAGACATAAAAATAAGAAAATAAAATAAAGAAAAAAAGAAAGGCATATTGTAAATATGTATATACTGTATAGGATGTCTAATAATATTATAAACATAGTTGTAAGATATATTTACATAACCTAATTCCCGAACTAAGTCAGCACAGATTGGTCGACAAACAATAATGTAGGGGGAGATAATGAAGAAAATACAAAAATAACTAACCTTGTACATCATACACTAATTCACATTTATTTATTTGATATATACATCTTTCAACTAATTTTAATTAATTCATATGTTAAATGTGTTTATAAAAATGTATATAAAAATATAAACATTACAAAAATTATAATATATATATATATGCCAATAAATCTGGATGACAAATTGTCAACTTCACACCTTTCAAACCTCATAACTTCTTCATACAAACTCCAATTTCACTTTATTCACATCTAAAGTTCATAAAATAAAATTTCTCTAATTAACAAAGGTGATTTCATCAGGAGTCCATTTAGAAAAAGTCTGTTTTTACCTAATGATAACTGGAGTTCTGAGTTATTTATTTTAATATGTACATACTATTTTATAAAATAAGTGATTTAGCTATTCTTAATTATTTTCATAATCTTATTGTTTATTTATAAACAAAATTTTAAAAATAAAATCCTTAATTTAATATTTTAAATAAATAAAAAAATACTAAAAAATAAATGAATATAGACTATAGTGTACATACTTGTATTTATTAATATATGTAAATTAATTTACTAAAATTCAAAAAAATTCACACAATATTTATTTATTATTATATTAATTCATAAAATATAAAAATTATACTTTATTTATTAAAATATCTAATTAAAATTGTATATGCTATTTATAAGGTATAATATATATTTTTGATAATATTCTATTTATATATCTTAAATATTTATTTTTTTATATATGAAATATAACATAAATTAGAGAACTTAATTATTTATAATTTTCATTTTTATACCTATTTAAAATAATACCATTTAATATTTATTCCATAATTTACAAAGGTATTTATGTTTTAGATTTTTGTGGTGTTGACATGTGTCAGCACAACAAGTCTCCTTCATCCTCAAGAAGCAGGTCATTGGTTTTTCTAACATTTGTCTTCGACTAATATTTCCCGCTTCATTTCTCAACCCAATTATAATCTAAACAGCCAACCTCTTCATCTAACAACCTACTTCAACGCTACCCCTTGGATCCATCCTAACTCCCCTTCATTTTCCCTATTTAATTCCCTCAACTTCATCATCCCAAACCAACTCCTCCAACAACTATATATACCTGACCGGTCCTCCACTTTCTTCGCTATTGTCGCCTCGATAGATGAGGGAGGTAACAACCCTGTATGGAAGAAGGGACTCTGGTGGAGCAGTTCCAATTCCTTCTCTGCCTTTTATCGTGATTGAGCCGCTGACGGCACAGATTGTGCTATGTGGGTCTAAAAATGATCTTCATAGAGTGCGAGGATAGTGTGTCCCTAAGGTGACCCACAAAGAGAACCCATGACCAATCAACAAGTACCCACAATGTAAAAAATAAGCAATGGAAATAACAAATATGAGGCATAATTTATTATACTCTACAAACAAAATGTTTAACATTTAAGCATGTAGAGATCAATCCATAGAGAGCAAAATAAG
The DNA here is from genome assembly GCA_037367405.1 of Ottelia alismoides. NCBI lineage: Eukaryota > Viridiplantae > Streptophyta > Magnoliopsida > Alismatales > Hydrocharitaceae > Ottelia > Ottelia alismoides. The sequence continues at coordinate 26,604 of JAZKJV010009171.1, forward strand.
GTAACCTATGATTATTACTAATCAATGGTATTTTATGTACAAACCTGTCTTTTTGTTTTTGTGGGTTTTTTATTATTTTGATTGTTTTTTAATTAAATTAATAATAAATATGAATATATAATTTAATAATATATATATGTATATGCTAATATATATGTATGTATGTATTTACATACAAGAGAGGATATAAGAAAGAAAAGAGAACATCAAATACAAATAAGCGTGTGTATATATATAATTTTGCAAATATGTTTTTTTAAATAAAAAAATATATTTATATGGAATATATACTCGCACATAAAATAAGTATATAGAATATGTATATACATGGATACATATAGATAGTATATGATATATAGACCTATACATAATCCAAAAACTAAGGGAAAATAATTTTTACGCTTTTATATTTTTCTCATGTTTTTGTTATTTTTCTGGATTTATTTGCATATTTTTAGGTATTTTTAAAGTAAAAAACATTCTAAAATAGGGATTAAATAAATCAACAGAATTAGTTTGCAGATTAAAGATAGAAAATAAAGTCCAAAATTCTCCAAATCAATTTGAATACATCCTATAATATAAAGAAAATTTAGAGATAGAAATGAATGTTTTTGATTTTTTAGGGATTTTTTCAGATTTTTATAAAGGATTTTAGAGCTTTTAAATTTTTAGTATTTTTATTTATCTATTTTAAGGGAATTTCGGTAAGGGGTAAATATAAGACATAATAAGGAACATATAATTTTTGTATTTTTCAGGGCATTTTAATATTTTTTGGCATTTTTAAAGCTAAACAGGGAATTTATGCTTACTGTTTGAATTTTCATAAATAGATAAATGCATAAAAATACAAACTAAAAATCAAAACATGAAAATATGTCATTCCTTGCATTTACAAGCATTTTTGGAAAATTAAATACAAATAATGGCTATTTTTTGCAGAATTAAACAAAAAATAACATTTATATTCTGGTAGGGACCTAATTTCAATACCTATTTTCAAATAAAAGAAGATTTCCCTCATTCCTGAACCCTATTACAAAATCCAACGACATACATGTCATTTTCCGTAAAATAAATAAACTAAAAACACCCTAGAAGGGCCTTTCTACAAATATACAATTGTTTGGGGTCCCTTCTACAATTTTTCCAAAAAACATAACACTAAATTCACAATTTTGTGTATTAAAAATAAATATAGAAATACGGAAGGGTATCCCTATAAATTACCCAACTCACGTTGCAAGCCACGTGAGCTGAGCTGACATGGACAGGATGGTAAATACATGAAAGTTCAGGGGGTTGTATGCATTTTGTACACATTTATTTACACTATAGGTATATATACTAAAATAATAAAACTAAAAATGATAGGGGTATCAATGAAATTTACCCCCAAAGACGTGCTACTGAACAATGAGATGCGCGTCACTTATCCACCTGAATAGTTGAGATGAGTCGATACTGGTTCATCTTGGATGGCTGCGATTATATCTCAAGCGGAGATCAGATGATCGGGGCTCTCTAGATCGGACGCCATCTGCTGCATCAGGAGCGGACCTCTTGATCGGACGGTCTTGGAGTGTCTTGGAAGAACACTCCAAGAACAGGTACAAAGTGGGTAGGGATGGATGTCTATTCAACTCTTGATGTTTTTTTATCTCTTCCCTAGACATGACATTGTAACTGTTAGTTACAAGGAGAGAGTAACATATCTTTTAGCTAACCAAATTTCTTATTCATATCTCTTCTTTTTTTAGAACTTTAATCGTATCTCATTTACGTTAAGAAGATCCCTTTACTTTTGGCAAATTATTTTGCATTGTGTTATATATTATTATTTTTTGCCTCACTATAATTAGTTTTATTTTACATTGAGACCAATATATCTACATGAAATTTAATTAACATGTCAATAAAGTATGAATTTATAATATACAATAGTTTTTTGTAACCTACAAAGTCTATTTCTTTATCGAAGAATGAATTCAAATATCATAATATAAAACATCATTATCAATCACTTTTTCGACTAAAACTTTAATTTTATTGAAGAGGAAATCAACTCCATTAATTTTTATAGTTATGAAATGATTCATATACCATTGTGTGTATGTGTTTGTGTGTCTTTATGTCCTTCCCTCTGCTCCGATCTCCTCCTGAGTTGCTGAGGAGCCCTACGGGTTTGCCTGGATGTTCCGCAGCCGAAGGATGTCTCAAAGGAGTCTGGGCCCCATCGGAGTCCGGCAACGACACCTGTATTAATATGGATCCATTTTAGCATGGACACTTAGCGTGTCATATAGAACTGAGTGAATAATCTCCATGTGGAGGATTCAGCTTTAATTTGTAACTTGGGAAGTCTAGGGTTGAACACAAGGACACGAGCCATAATACAGTTATTCAGGTATTTAAATATTGAATTTAATAAATTGATAAATTATCTAGTTCAAAACAAACAATACAAGCAATCACTACAAGCAAGCAAGATAAAATGCACATCACAAATGCTTGCATGCAATGAAATGAGTTTTGATAATAATTTAATGTATGTTAGAAAATAATGATAGAATGAACAAAATGAGATTACTTGAACACATGCACATATATACATAAATATGCCCTAAAATATTTTATCATATTCAAGCAAATTACTAATTTAATCAATTTCCAATCGAGCCATAAATGAAAGCCAAGTTTCTTAAAATATGAAGAAAAGTATTTATTTCTTCTCTAATTAATTAATCATACATTATGCATTAAATCAGGGGTTTATTAAAATCATATTGAAGACAATGAAGAAATGATCAGAACGAAACTGAAATCATCTCAATCGGATACAAGATGCTCAAGTTATTCAAGTTTGAGTGCAAGGACATAAATGTAGTAAAAATATGCAAAATCATAACACAAGGTTCACAAACAAGTCCCTGAAGGGATTAAAATGCAAGTAACAGAAACCCGTGTTGAAATTTGTAAAATAATCTCTATGCAGGGGTATTTTTGCATTTAAAGAAAACTGGTAGGGCAAACTTGTAACTAACCCAGACCCGCACGCATGAGGTGTGTGCGGTCCTAGGCTCGAGTGACTGAGCGTGGCTAGGGCCATGTGGCTTGATCCTCTGCTTCAATTAATGTCTCAGATCTCCCCGATGCTACATGTTCGGAGTTGTAGACGTGGCTGAAATTGGGCCATCAGATTGCACCCCTTTAGGCGTGATCCAACATCATATGTGCATCATCCTTGGAAGAGCGCCGCCATATGCGGTGGCTACGTGGATGGGCTCCGACGAGAGCCCCATTGTTCTGTTGTGCCCTTCGGTGAAGGTCCGCGAAGACGATGCGTGGTCGGTGAAGGTCTGCAAGCCCTTGAAAGTTGAAGACGATGAAGGAACAATGGAGGAGAATCCTCAGATCAGAGCCCCTTCAAGGATTCTGGCCATTAAAGTTTCTCGACACCTGCAAATGTTAGAAGTGTATAGCAAGCACGTCAAAGTGGGTGTGTATGAATGTGAGTTGAGCGGAGAGCTGTAGTGGCTGAAGAAGGTGAATCTCACAGTGGGTTCCTCTTCGTTTGAACGAAGAAGAAAGGATGGGGGTGATCGAGGTTATGGAGGAAGGAATGTGGTGATTGGATCCTCCAACGAAGATCTAAGATCTTCGACAGAGGCTCGGATATGGTTGGATTGTAGTGATGGAATTTGTACATGCCATTAAAACTCGAAGCATACAAGACAACAACTAAACTAAACCTTTTTGCCCGGATTTGAAGAAGGTCACCGGGATGGAGGATGCAGCTTGGGGGAGACGCTTGAAGTGTCTGGTCTTCACTTCATACTCGCAATGTCGGTAATCTCGAACGACCGAGCATGGACGTAGCATGACCGCTTCAGCCATGGGTTGCAACGGAGCCACTAGTCATCATGGCCTCCTCGATCCACCTGATCCTGTCACAAAAAGGTAGAGAAGGATTTGGCTAGGGCTCTCGCAAGGTTGGACCACCGTCATTCGAGGTGACGAAGAATTATTTGAAGGGGGCAAAGGTGACAGTCTCCATGTGGTCCGCAATGGTTTTCAACCACCCAAAAAATGGTGAAGATTGAATGGAGAGGACAGTTTGAAGATCAGGCGTGGAGGATAGATGATAGGGGTAGACGATGGAACATGAAGTTGGATGGGGCATAACTCAATGATGTTGTGAAAACATGGTGAAGGTGGTGGTTTAGACGAGGTGGGAGAACATCTAGAGGTTGGAGATGATCCATGAACCGTTGGATCATATGATCCAGCGGTTAGAATGAGGCGCTAACAAGCATCTAAGATGTGCTTGATTAAGAAGGATCGAATGACAGAAATAGTGGCGCAGTAGGCGTGACATGAACGAGCCACATGGCTCAATCTAAAGGTGCCACGCGGCTCGATCAGAATTGAAGAAAATAAATAAATCGGAGTAAAATCAAAAAGAATTGGTTAGAGGGAGAATTAGAATGATGAACATGAAAGTTGTAGATCCCGATGAGATCTTCTACAACTTTCATGTAGAAGTCAAAGAGATAACATGTCATTTCTACATAGATAAAAATTAAATATTAATTAAAATAATATAAAACACTTTCTTTTGATTTTTCTTTTGTTTATTTTTTATATTGTTATGTTAATTTATTAATGACAATATTAATCTAATTTTTATTTGATTTTTAATATTAAATAAATACAGAAAATATTACACCATAATAGGGTTAAAATAATATAATGTTCTTAATGTCAATTATCTACAACACATAATTTGTTAATTAATGTTAATTAATCAATGAATCTTGTGATTAACTTAAGCAAGAGATAATAGTGGTGCTTAATGATGATGAATACATAATTTATCAGCCTGGATCATCGTGTACCTGGAGCTCAGGACTCAACGTCAAGGACCCCTCAGATAGGGTCTTATAGATCTATAAATAAGATAGGGAGCTTCGCGATGCAAGGGTGGTTGGGTATGGGTCGTTATTGGCGAAGTTTGAAGCAACATGAATGAAGATGGGGGTGCTTTGATGATAGGTGGTAGAAGGAGCACCAGTAAAAACACAGATTTTGCGAGCGTCTAAAGTAGTCTACACAAGGCGAGACCACGATGTCGTTGAAGCGACCGCTCACGAAACCCGGGTAATCAAAAATTAACCCACAATGATAATTAAGCAATAAAAAGCAGAGTGGAGTTAAAATTTATTTTATTTTTCTCTATAAAATGTGTATATAGTGCAAGTACGTAGAGTGTCAAACACAAGAAGCAAACGACAAGATTGGGCACAAAAGTGATTGTGAACTATTTGGCTATGTTCTTTTTGTTGTGGGTTTTAATTTTTAAATTTTTTATTTTATATTTAATTTTAGATTTTTTATTTTCATTTTTAATTTTCTGATTTTATATTCTTATATTCTTATATTTTCTTTTTCTTTTAATTTATATATAAATCTATATAAAGGATATATACAATATATGCTAATATAGATATATATACTACAACTAAGGAAATAAAATATTTTTGGGTTTTAATTATTTTTCATTATTTTTGTGAATTTTTAGGAATTTTTGCTAATTTTTATATAATTTTAAAATAAAACAATACCCTAAAATTGGGATAAAATAAATACATGAAATTAAAATGGAGATTAAAAATATAAAATAGTAACAACATTTCTCCAAATTAATTTTAATATATTAATAATATTATAGAAAAAATATAAAATAGAGAATAGATTTTTTGATATTTTTGGGAATTTTCTAAATTTTATAAAAGTTTTTAGAATTTTCCTATTTTTAGAGTTTCTTTTGTATTTTATGAGTTTTTGTTCAAAGACTAAATAGACTTAAATAAACAAAAGATATTTTTTTTGGGAATTTTTCAAAATTGTTTTAAAATTTTTATGTATTTTCTATTGTAAACAGAGACAAAAATGACACTCTTTTATTTTTAGTAAATAATAAAATGCTTCAATTTGCAAAACATAAATACGTGCATGAAGTTAGATGCAATCAAGAAGCTACATCTATTTTTTTTTGATTTTTTTGATTTTAATTTCTATTTAAAATAAATACAAGAAATAAAGAGAAAATGCAATACGAGTAGGGGTATTAATGTAAAAATTAGAAAGTTCAGGGACCTGTACACAATTTTCACAAAAATATTAACAAAAATTAGAATTTAGAGGACTAAATGGAAATACACTAAGTCGCAGGGGTCCCCTTGCAAAATTGCCAGCACCTCACGCGTACAGGCACGCGAGGTGATGTGGCCAGGGACATGGATGCAAATATCAAAAATGTGAGGATCTTTTTGTAAATTTTACAAAATAAATTAAACGGCCTAGGATAGTTTAATGTCCAATTATTAAATACAAAAATTGCTAGGGTAAAAACTACAAAATACCCATAACAGAGGCAAGAATCAACGGTGCTCCTCCTCCCACTTGACACGTGACGTGTTGTGGGTATGCGATGCCAGTTCATCTTCTAACGACTGCGATTAGATCCCGAACGATGATCTGACGGCTGATAGCAGGCGTAATCCAACGCTAGCTGCTCTCCTGGAATAAGAAGGCTCGAGTGGACAACTATGACGCCATCTGGGAGAACACGCGAAGAACCGCACTCAGATGAACTTCAAGCAGTGTATCAACACGGGTCCGACTATCTCTAGTGGTTCCACGAGCTGCAAAATCTTCCATTGGGAGGTGCTCTACCCACTGGAGGCCTCAAAATGGCGAGATGGTCGACGTTGGGCTGCCACGAGGTCGAGGACGATCTGCTGGTTCAGGAGCTCCGACGAACGCTAAATCGACGCCAGATGGAGCCCTTTGGCACCTGGGTCTTAAAAGTACAACTCAAGAACAAAAAGGGAAGGTTCCCAGGGCCCACGATGGTGGAATGGACATGGCATGCACGGATGGAAAGTTCAACGGATCTACGCTCCGGCAAAAGGTGAACATATATGATTGATGAATATGTGATTCATCACTCTTAAAGTTGAAAATAGAGCTTTGTCCCCGGGTATTTAGATTCATATTTCCCATTATCTTGCATAAATAGCATTCATGCATCAATCCACAAAATATGCATTTTAGCTTTCATCTTTGCATCCAAATAAGAAGCCACTCCTTGTGTAAAATTCACTGTAAAATATCCACCTATCCATTTGTATTTTATTCCCTCCAAAATAAAAGAACACCTTCCTTATAATATGTACACCATTAGTTAATAATATAGGGAAGAAGGCTAGAGTTCTCTTTTGGAAAATACCCATTAAACTCCCAAAACCCCTGGACCTTAAATGCCCATATCTCTCTCTTACAAACTCCAAATTAGGTCTACTCACATCCAGATGAATACACATCCAGAGACCTTTAAAATGAGACTAATTTCATTCAATTCGGAGCTCGTAGGCAAAATTTGGATTTTTGGGCCTCCTTGTATACTATACATATGTATATTTGTATTCTTGTATTTTTGTATCATATTTGACCTCCTCTCCGTTTTTGGTCAACACGAAACTTGTAGATCTCATCGAGATCTACAACTTTCATGTTTTGAGTTTTTCCAAATTTGGCCTCCTTCTCCCTGTAATCTTATTTTTCTCTTCAGCCACTCACAGCTGGCCACGTGGCGCCCTCTGATTGCGCCATGCGGCCCGCTACCTTTAACCTATCCGCCTGCACCCTGAACCGTTGGATCTTCATCTAGATCCAACGGCCCAGTGATTTCCACGTCATCCTTAATTCACCACCGTCAGATCACTCCCTGGATCTCATCCACACCACTCGTTCGCGCTTCGCCCAGAGTCCACCACGTGGCACTCTGTGCGCCCTCCGATCTCGCTCCAGGAGCCTTGATCTTCACCGTTCATCACCGCAATTGGTTTCAACCATCCGATTGAACCCCTGAGTCCATCTCAGCCGCCCATTAGCGACGCATCCTCAGCACGCCACGTGGTGTGTTTAGAGCCCTCCGATTTCGCGCCTTAGATTTAATCTCAGGCGTCGATCTACGTCTCCATCTGGACCGTTGGATCGCAAGATCCAACAGTCGAGACGTCATCGTCAACCTCCGCACGCCCCGCACCCACGTTCTCCACCGTGCACAAGGGGCCGCCCCCTTTCTATTTTCGGCTCCACGTCGACCACCTTCTCCGACCACTGATACCACCACGATGGATCCCACTCATCCCTCATCCTCGCCAGTCCCCTCGATCTCCATGACAACCCTCAGAGTCGCTCCACGACATCCACGAACACCACCTCCTAGCCATCCCTGCCGTCACCCTCATCCTATAAATCAGCCACCTCCGGCCACTTTCACCCCCGTCCGCTACCACGGAGAGTGACTCCGAGCTCCCACCTTCAAATTGGTGACAACTATTTGATCCCAGGTCGAGCGATGACCCAGAACCCCTCCGACGAGATCCACGACCAAACACCGCCGTGTCGTAGCTCCTCCAAGGCGCTGCACTAGCTCAGGTCCTCCTACCGGCCTTCGAGCGAAGACCTGGAAGCTTCCCCGAAGTTTCTGACCCCAGGTAGACTCCTCCATCTCTCCCCTGATCTTCTCCTTCCTTTTCCTTCTCCATCTCCGATTTAATTCGCCATTCACGAGCATCATCTCGCTCCTCCGACTACTCCTCGAGCTCCGCAAAGGAGCTCTGATCTTCGCACTACCATTAGTCTCCTCCGACGAGGGACTTCACCTTCCACCTACGCCAGCTCCGCCACTGTGGCGGAGCTCGATCACCGGTCACCTTCACAGCTTCATAGGCCTCGCATCACACTCCATTCCACTCCACAGTCAAAAAGCGTGCTTCGGCTATCTTCTAACCCCCTGCAGGTACTGTCTCTTGATTGGTCGGAGACTTCACCGGCGCAGCTTCGAGCTCCTTCGCCGGTGGCCTCCAGGTCACTCCAGCCTCAGCCAACGTCACCGGACGCTTCGCCGCCCCTCCACGATCCTTCTGAGCTACGCCAGAGCCTTTAGTGTCCTTCACCGACGACGGGAGGATGAGGCGGAGCTAGGCTAGCCTCGTCGGAGCCCAGCCCTCTCCGTCGCAGGAGGCGGAGGGCCGTTGGGGGACAACAGCCAGCAGCTGTTCGATCCTCTTGATCGAATGGCTAGGAGCCATCCACGTTGCCTTGTCCTACAACCGTTGGATCATCCTTGATCCTACGAACTTGATCACGCCACGCCGATAAACGCCATAGCATCCGAGGGTCATTGGATTCATCCTGATCCAGTGGCGCTCGGTCGTCCACGTCGCCCTCTTCATCGAGCTTCAAGGACCGTTGGATCGATCTTGGTCCAACGGGTCAAGACACGCCACGCACCAGCATTTCATCACCGTTGGATCATCTTTAATCCCACAGTCCAGATTCATCCACGTCGCCCGATCCGAGCCTCTTCCCCGACCTTTGGGCTCGGATCAATCGAAGCAACTCCGAGCCAGATCCGAACCTCTAGAGCTGCCCGAGCCTCGCTCTGAGCCTCCGAAGACCCCCGAGCCTAGGGACCCTCACGTGATCTGCATGTGCATCCTGGGCAAATTGCACCGAGGCCCCTAAAGATTTTCAAAATTACATTTCAGTCCCTGCCAGGCGACCCCACGTGAGGAGCACGTGTCCCGTGGAGAAATTGCATCCACCCCCTGCATTATAAGTAATTGCACATTAGTCCTTGTCAGTATGTTTTATTTTCAGCAATTTTAATTCTTATAATTACATTTATACCCCTGTCTTTGCACACATATTTAGGCATTCATATTAATTCATTTTTTAGTTTGGAAAATTACATTGTGTAGCTGATATTGTCCTGTTCATTATGTGACATGTGGCATATTTTGGTAATATCAGTAGAATTTTCTATTAATTAATTGGTTCATTTTTGCTATATCTTGCCCAATTTCACCTCTTAATTGATAGTAACTTCTTTATGACTCCAAAAATACCCCAAAAATCACACTAAATCTAGGATAATTAGCTTTACCTTGCATAAAAATTTCATCTCAATTGCACGCATCTCGAGGCCTAAATAATTCATTTAGTGATTTTCTTAATTAATTTTTAATAGGTTCATTTCACATCAAAATTATGGTTTGATAATTTTCCTGGATTCCTCACCTTCAGACTTATCTAGGATAATTTTTATTCCCAAAAATCTTGTGATTTGATATCTATTAAAATTAATTTAGTTAAAATCAATATGCATTCATTTTTGATTCACAGTAATTTTATTTAGTGTCAGAAAATTCCAAAAAAATTAGTGTAGCCTAATTTCATCCCATTTCATCATCTGCCAAGTTTCGTCATTTTTGGACTTGATTTGGTCACCTTTCTGAATTAACTTGTAAACTTGCTAGATCTTGCATGTGTCTTGCATAAAAACAGAAAAAGACCAAAAAAATTCTTCCCTGAAAATCAAATCTTGGACTTTGCTAATAATTTACCTAAGGAGACAGCTGCCTCCCTGAGTTTGACCTTGGGCTTGCCTAAGTAAAAAAAATTTGCCGCTCGAGATTAACTTGTTTTAATTAAAAGTGGCTTTTGAACTGCTCTCATTATACGACTGCAACGAACATTCTTAAGTAATTTGAGCTTTAATCTGATCGAATTAACTTGGGTGGTGGGAGCCTTTTCAAAATGGCGCCGTTGCTGGGGATGCACGATGGTTGGTCTAACAAGTGAGAACTTAACTTAAAACTGGGACTGCTAACATTATTGACCAAAAGAAAAAAATCCTTAAAATTTGAAAATATGTTTGTGGGAGACTAATCTCCGACCTTTTTTTCAGGCTGAGTGAGGGTACTTGAGTGTATGTGAACACCTTAAGGCAGAGCCCAAATCCCCGCCTTCCATATCACGTTCCGACTAATCCTAGCAAATATCACAAGTTGAATTTTTAAGGTTCACTGACTATTACCAAGTAGCCTCCGCCTGTCTCAGGTAGATAGGGGTGAAATTGCGGTACTTTGTGACAAGTTGCCAGTAACCCCTCGGGACGAAGTTCCAGCCTTGTCAGCCTCCGCCTGCTTGCAGGTAGATAGGGGCAGGTCTTTGAATCCATCAACTTGGGATATGAGCGAAGAAAGGAAGGACCGGCGGTATCTTAGGCGACAGGTTAAATAGGGAAGATGCATCTGGCTCTGAGCCGACTTCCCTCTAGGCCGCGTAATCCTTGCTATCTTGCTTGAAAAATCACACTTAAAATTAACAAGATTAATTGGACTCGGTTTTGGGTCCTTCACTGTGTTGAGTGTGAACCCAGGGTCTTGGATTGAATTGTTTGCTTTAGGTAGGAGTCATATCCTATCTTCACTTAGGACTCCCGATTCTTCTCGCCAAATCAAGATGAGTGACTGGGGGGATATCGACTCTTTATTCACCAATCTCTCTTTGAGACCACCACGAAACTCCTCTTCACCGGCCTAAGCGCACCTTGGACCACCCAGGACTCATGACCCTCTTGAGTTCTGGTTCCCTCACTCCTAGGGTGGTTACTCTCAAACCAATCCTTTCCTCTCCTCCGAGCTTACCGAGAAAGACCATCACCTCGGTAAGAATCCATTCCTTGATTTGTCCTCTGACACAGACCATGTTTCATACCCAGGACTAGAGGACAAGATGCCACCTAAGCAGCCATCGGATGAGGACCCATTGCGATAGATTCTTAACCGCCTCGCCACAGCCGAACAGCAAAATGCAGATCTTACAGCTAGAATGGGACAGATCATTGCAGCAGGAGGAATCGACCGACCAATGGTTGATGCCTACAACTTAACGAAGAACGAGATTCACAGTTGGTTAGCACCAGCGGTTCCCCCAGAAGCATTCGAGCTCAAGCCCCACTTCCTTAGCCTGCTACCGAAGTTCAACAGAAATGCCCATGAAGAACCATATGCCTTCCTCCGAGACTTCGAGCTGGTTTGCAACAACCTTAGTCATCCTAAGGTTGGGAAAGATTGCATTTGACTGAAGGCCACCCCTTTCGCTTTAGGAGATAAGGCAGCACATTGGCTGAAGAACCTAGGGGTGATATGTACAACCTGGATGCAGTTCAAGGACTTATTCCTGAAGAAGTTCTACCCTCTCAGTAGAACTAATCAAATGAGAACCAAGATCGCTAGTTTCTCCCAGGGACCCAGTGAACCATTCCATGAAGCCTGGGATAGGTTCAATGACCTAATTCAGAAATGTCCCTACCATGGAATTTCTAAGGCGATCTTAGTCTAGACCTTGTTCCGTGGCATGACCCCAGAGATGCAGGGGTTAGTCAGTGCCACCTGTGGAGGAAGCTATCTGAACAAGAACGAGAATGCTGTATGGAAGATACTAGAGCAGATGGCGGAAACAGGCAGGTTGCAGGCCACCAGGGCCTATCAGTTGTCTCCCTCATTCCTATCCAACGAGACAACTAGGATGACTGTAGCGGATCTGACAGAGGACCTCATCCCCAGCATGGGGATGATACCTGACAAGTTAACCATGGTCGAGCAGATCCACAAGAGGGTCACTGACCTTGAGTCTCTCTCACATTTACCGAAGCAAGTGGAGGAACTTACTGAGAAGGTAGCTAAGATGGAGCTACCTGCCCCTTCTGCACCACCTGCACCTGTACACCGAGTTCATCTCGTACAGGAACATGCACCGGGGCCTCAGAGTGCCTGGGTGGAGGATCGGACTTACACCCAGCAGGACCAGCATGCACCCCCACAAGTGGAGACCAAATACGAGGAGCCTCCGCAGGTGTTTGAGATCAATGGGCTGTGGTACAGCCGTGACCCCGTCAGCAGACAGTCGGGGATGGGAATGGTCAGCCTCACCGACCTTCCCCAGCTTACCAGGAATCCAGCTCCGTCCCCGCACTACGCTTTGTTCAGTCTAGGCCCGAACGAGGGTACCAGCCTCAGCAGCACTAGCAGCAACAGCAGGACACATTCCACTCAGGCCAACAGGGCCCGTCAACGTCCCATCAGCAGCAGAAATATCGGTATGGCCAGCAGGGCCAGTACAGAGCCTCATCCGCAAGTCAGCATCAGCCAGCCCAGCCCACCAAATTGGAGTCCCTCACCTTGGCGATCCAGACCCTGTCTGATAGGGTCCAATAGATCCAGAATGACTATCTGGATATGAGAATCGATCTGAATCGTGTCTCTCGTACCCAATATCAACAAATGGTGCCAAAGACCCCAATTCCCGCCCAGGTTCCTGCCAACCCGAACAGCTCAATTCAAGGCCAGAATCGACCTCATGATCAGGTATACTATTCAGATAACTCTTTATCTGAACATGAGATCCTTTCGTAGGATAATGTGAATCATATGTCCCTCAGGAGCGGAAGGACCGTGAACATACCTGATCAGGTACGGGCACAGAAGGAAGGAGCCGCCAAGTCTCTACCTGAGGAGAACTTGGAGGAAGAAGAGGATCAGCACCACCATCACCACCATCGGCAGAAGAAGAGGACTTCTGGGTCCTCGAAGCAGCAAACCCGCACCAGCAAAGAGTTCGACGAAACTGACGAAGAGCCCGCACCTCCATGAGTCAGTTTGCGAGGTCCTCAGAGACGAGTACAGCTCAGAACCTGTATCTCCCTACATCTTCGATGACTTAGAGGCCCAACTGGGCCTGTCAGTCCTTCCCTCTTTAGGACAATCAGAAGATGAGGATGACGAGTCGGACACGGCTTTTGCCGATTGCATGGAGACCTTTGACGATCCGACTCCAGAGCCGAATAACTTGGTGGCAACAATTACAGAGAAAGATCCATCCACTTCCAACACCGAACCAGATTCGATTGAGCCAGATTTCCTAGACAATCACACCATACCTGAGCTCAAACCTTTACCCACAACACTGAAATACACTTTCCTTGCGGGTCAAGACAAGAAATATCTGATCATCATCAGTTCGTGATTGACCGAGGAGCAGGAATCTCGCTTGCTAGAGATCCTGGAGAAAAACTGCAAGGCAATAGGCTAGAGCATTTTCGATCTCCACAGGATAAATCCTGCTCTGTGTTCGCACCTTATCTACTTGGAGAATAAAGCCAAACCCTCTTGTGAATTCCAACGTCGTTCGAATCCAAATTTACGAGAGGTAGTGAAGAAGGAGATAGAGAAATGGTGCAGAGCAGGTTTTATTTATCCCATCTCCGATTCTAAATGGGTGGCCCCGATCCATGTGGTCCCGAAAAGTCGGGAATTCAGACGACCACCAACGAGGACGGAGAGGAGATCGTGACGCGAGTGCTCACGTCATGGCGTGTCTGTGTGGATTACAGATGCCTGAATGCTGGGACGAAGAAGGATCATTTCTCCCTACCATTCGTTGATCAGATCCTATAGAGACTAGCGGGGAAAGAGTTCTTCTGTTTCTTGGATGGGTTCTCGGGCTACAATCAAGTAGCCATAGCTCCGGAGGACCAGGAAAAGACCACGTTCTCATGCCCTTTTGGTACCTATGCTTTCAGGCGCATGCCCTTTGGGTTATGCAATGCTCCAGGTACTTTTCAAAGGTGCATGATTGCTGCATTCGCCGAAATGGTCGGAGAATTCCTGGAAGTCTTCATGGACGACTTCTCGGTCCATGATGATTCCTTCGATTCCTGCCTTAGGAATCTGGACCGAGTCCTCAAACGCTGTTGTGAGGTCAATCTGGTGCTCTCCTGGGAGAAAAGTCACTTCATGGTGGCGGAGGACATTGTGTTGGGGCACAACATCTCCAAGAGATGAATGGAGGTTGACCCTACCAATGTGGATGTGATCAGACGACTCCAGCCACCAACCAACATTAAGCAGTTGCGATCGTTCCTCGGGCATGTCAGATTTTATCGGAGATTCATCAAGGATTTTTCTAAGATTGCTCGGCCGCTAACTGAGTTTTTAGGCAAAGACATGGAGTTTGTTGTTGATCACAAATGTCTTGAGGCCTTTTAGCTATTACAGGGAATGATCATGGATGCCCCGATCCTACAAGCCCCAGATTGGTCTCTACCTTTTGAGATCATGACGGACGCCTCAGATTTTGCTGTTGAGGCTGTGTCAGGACAAAGGAGGGATGGCGTCCCGTTTGCAATTCACTACACAGGAAAAGTGCTTGATACCGCTCAGCGTAACTATACAGTTACGAAAAAGGAGATGCTTGCGATAGTATTTGCCTTGGACAAGTTTAAATCTCATTTAATTGGATCCAAGGTAATCGTGTTCACTGACCATACGACGCTACGATACTTGATGGAGAAGAAGGACGCGAATGTGCGTCTTCTTCGGTGGATTTTGCTTATCCAAGAGTTTGATTTGGACATCCTTGGTAAACCTGGAAAGAAGAACGTAGTAGCCGATCATCTCTCTCATCTCGAAAATATCAATACTTCTGAGGATTCACCAATTCAAGACTCCTCCCTGACGAGTCGTTTTTTGTTGTCGACTCACTCCCATGGTATGCCAACATCGTGAACTATCTTGTCTCCAAGAAGGTTCCTGAGGGTTGGCCCAAGAGCCACATCGACCGACTGAAGTCGGATGCTAGACACTACCATTGAGAGGATCCGATCCTTTTCTTTGAAGGACCGGATTGTGTCTGGAGACGGTGTATTCCTCAGGA
The DNA here is from genome assembly GCA_037367405.1 of Ottelia alismoides. Taxonomy (NCBI): domain Eukaryota; kingdom Viridiplantae; phylum Streptophyta; class Magnoliopsida; order Alismatales; family Hydrocharitaceae; genus Ottelia; species Ottelia alismoides. Next base: position 42,243 of record JAZKJV010009171.1, read on the forward strand.
GGAATACCACAATGTCCTTTCTTTATGCCACAGCTTAGAGGAAGGAGGACACCACTTGGGAAGAGGACCGCATGGAAGGTACTCCAGTGTGGCTTTTAGTGGCCGACTCTGTTTGCGATGCCATCACCTTTGCGAAGTCGTGTCTAGTATGCCAGAGAATGGGAGGAACCGTTGGTTCCAAGGATGAGATGCCGATGCAGCCTGTCATCATTTGTGATGTCTTTGATGCCTGGGGCATCAATTTCATGGGCCCATTCCCTGTTAGCCATGGATTCGAATACATCCTTCTTGCAGTAGACTACTTATCCAGGTGGGTGGAGGCTATCCCGACCCGAGCCGCAGGCAGTAGGACTGTCTGTAAATTCATCAGAGAGCACATCATCTCTAGGTTCGGGATCCCCAAAATGATGATATCAGATGGGGGTAGCCACTTTGTAAATCGGGAGGTGAAGAAACTCCTAAAGGACTACGGCATCGAACACCGTGTCACTAGTCCTTACCACCCACAGACCAATGGTATGACCGAGGTGTCGAATCGGGAGGTGAAGACTATATTGCAAAAGCTTGTCCGCCTAGACAGGAAGGACTGGTCTCAGATCTTGGATCATGTTCTATGGGTATATAGGACAGCTTACAAGACATCATTAGGAACCTCCCCATTCCGAATGGTATTCGGAAAGCCGTGCCATTTGCCCGTAGAGTTAGTGAATAAATCAAAATGGGCAATCAAGAAGGTCAATTGGAATACACACCTTGGGCAGAAGTAGAGAGATATGGATCTGAATGAGCTTGTGGAAGTCATAAACCGTGCATATGACAACAGTTTGGTGTACAAGGACAAGGTTAAGCGTTGGCACGATTGATATATCAGACGAAAGACCTTTGTTCCTGTACAGAAGGTATGGTTGTTTAATGCTAGGCTGAAGATCTTCCAAGGAAAGTTGAAGTCCAAGTGGACAAGCCCATTTGTCGTCCGTACGGTGCATGATAGTGGATGTGTCGAGATCTCAGATCTCGCAGATGATGCACCGACATTCCTAGTGAATGGACAACTGTTGAAGCACTTCATCGAAATCCAATTAGCAGTTAGTCCATGTTGAGGAGATTGTATTCATGCGCGAGACAGATTCAATAGATACACCTCGAGCCGCGCATGAGACTTTGCAGCAGTGAGCTCTAGCCATCAGTAGCATCTTGAAAGATTCAGACTGACTCACTTGTATATACCATCATTCCTGTACATTCTGACCTTTCTCCCCCACGACTCTTGCAACTCTTCCCAGCTTCATTGATCACCATCTTGGACTATATTTAGGATGACCAGATCCTAAGTATAGGGGGGGATGAGCCACTTGAGTCGAGTCTCTGTACATCCTACAGATCACATTGGTCCTCATACTCACCTCCAGTCCTATACTTAGGCTGACCTGAGCCTAAGTATAGGGGGGACCGATGCCCGTATTGTATATTCATCCACTTCTCTTCTTTACCTCGTCCGCCCCATTTTTTTGTCCTTCTTCTACACTTAGGCTGCCAGAGCCTAAGTATAGGGGGGCAGGATGACTTCTTTACATTTTTCGTTCTCTTTGGCTCTCTTACGCTTAGCATGAGTTATGTCTTTTTCCTCGCTTTCCGTGCTCTGAGGACATAGCACACGCTAAGTATAGGGGGCGTGTATATATTACTTATATACTTTACCTATAGCTCGTACTTTCACGTATCTTTGTATATATTTTGCAATAATTACGGGCTGGGTAAAATTTGGAGAAATTTTTTTGTAAAATACACTTGTCTAATACTGTTGTAAACTGTTGTAACATAGGAGGTAAACAAAATAATTAAAAAAATGTGTGAAAAATTCAAAGGCTTCTTAATTACTCTTGCGTATCATCTCTACACCAGAAAAGTAAACAAAAAAAAGAGTCTTGTATTTTATTCAGAGCATGACATCTGCATCTCATCCGCATATCTTGCATATGCAAGGTGGAAAGCTAGTGGGTTCTGAACCAAGTTATGAGTAGATTTTGAGGATGGACTTCATTTGACCTTAATCCACCTAATTTCAGAGGAACCTTATAGGAACTGGAGTTAAGATTTCTCAGGTCAAGTGACTTAATTCTTTAAGTCCGCAAGTCTATGTTCACATGTCATCGTGATTAGTCTAAGTAGAATATCTCGTGCACACGCATGATTCTTTTAGATAATGACCTAACTTGGACAAGCACAATGCACGTAGCTCTTCATTGATGAGGTGGTGAGGAGGTAGAATCCTTTAGCTTGGAGTAGCACACGGGTGGAAACATCCGTCCTCCTCTAGGGAGGGTAGTGCATATCAACCTAGTCTGGTAGTGTTGACGTCTAAGGACGGAAGGCCGTGGGTTGCAATAATGCTTCAAAAGAGGGATAGTCTACTCGCTCAAGAGGAAAAACTCTTGATGTACATGCCGCACCTTGTATATAGTTCAAAAAAAAAGAGAGAAGAAAAAAAGAAAAAAACTCCCAAAAAATAAGACAGGTTAAAGTGAAAATAAAATACCTGTCGGAGTATGTATATTAGCAAAGAAAATGCAGCTGGATGACTTGGCTACACTGGTCAGGCATCCCGTGATAGGTAGCTACATTGGCTACCGTCCATTCTTTTCTCTACCCCCTCCTCTTGAGCTGGTTGCACTTGAACTTAGAAGGGAATACCCCGCTCCTCGAGGAAAGAGTTACTGGACCGGGTTATTTGAGTTACCTTATTAGAGGAGGCTGGTTCTGAGCTATTTCTGATGTAGAGAGTTACATTTCACTTACACAATACAAGTAAGAATCATAGTCATCAGAAATTTGCGTTTGAGGATTTGTTCTGACCTGACTATTGAGGAGTCTTGAATAGAAGACTTGTGGAACTTGAAGTCTGTTTGGTCTCAAGTTCAGATCTCAATAAGGTTCCACCACACAATTAATCCAAAGGTTGAGTCAAGCTCCATTTTCAACTTTTGTTCATGACCTTGGTATGGAACCCAAAATCATTTTACCCTTGCATTTCATTTTAGTTGCTCAGGGACGAGCAAGGTTTAAGTATAGGGGGTTAATGAATCTGTGATTCATCACTCTTAAAGTTGAAAATAGAGCTTTGTCCCCGGGTATTTAGCTTCATATTTCTCTTTATCTTGCATAAATAACATTCATGCATCAATCCACAAAATATGCATTTCAGCAATCATCTTGGCATCCAAATAAGAAGCCACTCCTTATGTAAAATTCACTGTAAAATATCCACCTATCCGTTTGTATTTTATTCCCTCCAAAATAAAAGAACACCTTCCTTATAGTATGTACACCATTAGTTAATAATATAGGGAAGAAGGCCAGAGTTCTCTTTTGTAAAATACCCATTAAAGCCCTAAAACCCCTGGACCTTAGAATGCCCATATCTCTCTCTTACAAACTCCGAATTAGGTCTACTCACATCCAGATGAATACACATCCAGAGACCTTTAAAATAAGACTAATTTCATTCAATTCGGATCTCGTAGGCAAAAGTTGGGTTTTTGGGCCTCCTTGTATACTATACATATGTATATTTTTATTCTTGTATTTTTATATCATATTTGACCTCCTCTCCGTTTTTGATCAACATAAAACTTGTAGATCTCATCGAGATCTACAACTTTCATGTTTTGAGTTTTCCCAAATTCGGCCTCCCTCTAATCTTATTTTTCTCTTCAGCCACTCACAGTTGGCCACGTGGCGCCCTCTGATTGCGCCACGCGGCCCGCTCCCTTTAACCTCTCCGCCCGCGCCCTGGACCGTTGGATCTTCATCTAGATCCAACGGCCCAATGATCTCCACGCCCGCCTTAATTCACCGCCGTCAGATCACTCCCTGGATCTCATCCGCACCACTCTCGCGCTTCGCCTAGAGTCCACCACATGGCACTCTGTGCGCCCTCAGATCTCGCTCCAGGCACCTTGATCTTCACTGTTCATCACCGCAATTGGTTTTAACCATCCGATTGAACCCCTGAGTCCATCTCAGCCACCCGTTAGCGCCGCATCCTCAACACGCCACGTGGTGTGTTCAGAGCCCTCCAATGTCGCGCCTTAGATCTAATCTCAGGCGTCGATCCGCACCTCCATCTGGACCGTTGGATCGCAAGATCCAACAGTGAAAAATAATTTATGTATTTACATTATATTATTATTATATATAGGTATATTTACAAATGGATTTTTTATTTTTATTTTTTAATTGTTTATTTTTGTACAAATATTCCAATTTTATATTTTATTTATTTACAACATAAAATTTGGAATAAAAGGGTATTTTTATTTTATTTTTATGATTTATTTACATTATCTAAATAAATAGGTTTATATACATATGTACATGGTATATATACAAGGTGGAAAATGATTTTTTTATTTTTATTTTTATTTTTCTGATTTTTATTTTATTTTTATAAATATGTACAAATTAACAAAAACACATTTTTATTTTTATTTAGAGGAAAAAAATTATTTATATACATAGGGTTATGTACAAATATGATTGACCTTATCTCTCTCTACTAGGATTTTTTTGCGATCAGGCCCATGCTGAGCCCTCCCTTGGGATTAGGTCACTCAATAATTATTCTAAATATTTCTCTCTTTTTCTTGTGTTTCTTTATTCCTTTATTTTTATACAAAAACATGCTAATTATGCATAATTACATGATGCATGCATTTTGATAATTTATGCTATTTACAGGTATTTACAAGGCATTTGGCGAAGGTTTCTAGATAAAATAAAGGAATAAAGAGTGATGAATGGGGATTCATCACACGTCGTCGTCAACCTCCGCACGCCCCGCACCCACGTTCTCCACCGTGCACAAGGGGCCACCCCTTTCTATTTTTGGCTCCACGCCGACCACCTTCTCCGACCACCGACGCCACCACGATGGAGCCCACTCATCCCTCATCCTCGCCAGCCCCCTCGATCTCCATGACAACCCTTAGAGTCGCTCCACGACATCCACGAACACCACCTCCTAGCCATTCCTGCCGTCACCCTCATCCTATAAATCAGCCACCTCCGTCCACTTTCACCCCCGTCCGCCACGACGGAGAGTGACTCCGAGCTCCCACATTCAAATTGGTGACAACGATTTGATCCCAGGTCGAGCGATGACCGAGAACTCCTCCGGCGAGATCCACGGTCGACAACCGCCATGTCGCAGCTCCTCCAAGGCGCTGCACGAGCTCAGGTCCTCCTACCGGCCTTCGAGCGAAGACCTGGAAGCTGATGAATCTGTGATTCATGACTCTAAAAGTTGAAAATAGAGCTTTGTTCCCGAGTAATTAGCTGCATATTTCCACTTATATTGCATAATTAATATTCATGCATGCATTGATAATATCTGCATTTTAGCATTCATATCGCATAAATAAGAAGACAAATTCATCTGTAAAAATCACCTGTATATTCTCCATATTTACCCTATTTGTATATATTTTATACTAACTCCAAATACAATAAAACTAACTCCATAGTGTATATATTACTAACACTAATAAAGGAAAAATATCAAAAAAATACTAACTTGCAAAATTGACCAATAAAACCCCAATCCAAGTTTGAGACTAGGAACCTTAAAACACGCATATCTCTCCCATACAGCCTCCGAATTAGGTCTACTCACTTTTAAAGTAATATAAATTCAAAGACCTTCGAAACAAGACCAATTTCATTAAAATCGGAGCTTATATGCAAAACTTGGATTTTGGGCCCCTTTTGTACATTGTACATAATGATTGTTCTACCCCCTGTATTTTACCATTTCATTTTTCTAATTATTAAAAATCCAAAAAAAATTAGATTAAGTTGTAAATATCCTTCTCATATTTCCTCTATTTTTATTTTGATTTTCTCTTATTGAAAAATGACAAAAAAATTACAAAAGATAAAATGCGGTATTTTATATCTATAAGGTACCACCCAAATATACATTTTTGTACAGATGATTTCCTTTGATTTTCGACCCTTCACAAAAGTTGTAGATCTCGTCGAGACGAGCAACTTTTGTGTTGACCACTTTTTGATTTAATCCCTTTTATTATTTCTTTTTGATTTTTGTTTACATTTAATTTTTGATTTTTCTAGGAGCGACATGTGGCCGCTCCTGGAGCCGCCACATGTCACCCCATATTTTCTTTATTTTCGAATTTACTTTATTATTTTCGGATTTATTATTATTATTATTTTATTATTATTATTTTATTTATTTTTAATAGCCTACTATATTATTTTATTATTTTATTTCTTTTAATCCACTTTTACCTCTTTTCCTTTCTTTTCCCCCACTCCAAGCCACATCTTCTCCACTTCCTCCACCATTTTCTCCACTCTCTCCATCTCTTCTCTAACACCATCCATCCTCTTTATAATCTCCTCCACTCCTCCATTCACACTCATCCGCCGTTTTCGAGAGAAGTGAGGTCGAGCCCCTTTAACCTTCAGGTGACAGATGTAGGAGACGAGTCGAGCGACGACAACCTCAAGGCGAGATCGCGACATTCCCATTGCCGCATCGCGAGATCCAATTGGACTCGCTCAGCTTCGAAGGACTCCGCCATCTTTCTCGAGACCACGACGGAAGCAACACACCACGACTCATTTTCGGCGAACCTCAGGTAAGTTCTCTATCTTAACTTTCTCATTTTTTTAATCTAACATCCCTTCATTTTTTTTGTGATGATCACCATTACAAACACTGCATCAAAACCACTGTCACCATAATCACATCACCACCATCATTATCATCATATTTTTTTATCATCACATATCCCACAAAAACCACTATCATCGTCACATCACTCGACATTTTCTTTAATTTCATTTCTAACATCATTTACTGTTTACAAAAATATAAATACAAAAAAATCTGCAAAAAAAAAACAAAAAAATAATCAGGAGCCTTTGGTCGACCGCCCACGGCCGCCCCCACCGCCGCACACCTGCAGCACGCTCAGCTTCCAGCCCTCGCCACCGCCAGCCCACGCCGGTCCCCGCCGCCAAGCTCCGACCGTCCTCCCGCCGGTGCTCCAGCCCAGACGCTCCCTCCACCTCCTCCTATGCACGGCCAACCACGCGCCGTCCCTCTAGCCGCGGCCGCCGCCCCCTTCCAGGAAGAAGCGGCGCCGCCGCCCGCTCCATCTCCAGGCGCGTGCGCCGCCCCCAGGCGCCGCCTTGTCCTCCTTCATCAGGCCGCGCGTGACTGCGTACCCCCCCTGCTGCAGGCACGCTCCGCGTTCCCCAGCACCACCACCGGCACTGCCCTCGCGCCGAAGCTCTGCCTTCGCGCCTCCAGATTGCCGCCCGGGTGTAACGCCCTCCCCAGCCGCCTTGGCCGCGCCCCTGCGCGCGTACCTCCGCCTCGGTGCGCCGCGTCCTCCTGCCGTCAGCCATCAACCGACGTGCCGCCCTTGCGCCATCCTCCAAGCCCGACCGCCAACGCCGCCAGTAGCCCCTCGCGTGGCGCCCGCGTGCTCGTCCACCGCCGCTTCCAAGGTCCACCGCCCACAACCCCATTTAGCCCTAGCGTGTGGGAGAAGTTGAAGGTCATTTTATTTTATTTATATTTTGGAAAAATTGCATATTTCGTCCGTACAGTGTTTGTATTTCCAAAAGTGCCCCCGTGCACATTTTGAGCTTGTTAGTTGCATTTCAGTATTGCACTTATAACCCTGACTTTGCATGTTTATTTGGACTGTCATTTTGCATCATTTATTTTAATGAAAAATAGCATGTTGTAGAGAAATAAATTCTTTATCTCCTAGCTATTTAATTGCGTTTTTGTGAACATTAGATATTTTATTAAAAATCAGAGATCGAAAATCAAAGATATTTTGCCCAATTACGCTCTGAAATTCACACATAGTTATTTATTGCTCCGAAAATTGCGAAATAATTGCAGATGATGCTTTTAAGTGTTCTTTAATTACTATCCAAATTTCGTCCAATTAGGAGTTGTCGTTTGCATAAAATAAATTCCTTACTGATTTTTGCAATTGATTTTTAGTTAATTCCAGGATAATATTTTTGAGAAATTTCAAAGCTCCTAGATTCCTTAGGAAAATATCTATTTGAGATAAATAGGTCTTTTGATAATTTTATTTCGTGGATTAATTAGGAATTAAATACTCACAGTCACTCTATTTTATTAAAAAATTCATAAAAAATTTAAAAAGTGTCATAAAATTCAAAAAAATATTATTGTAGCTTCATTGCATCATATTTAACTTCTAGTAAATTTTTCATAATTTTTGCATATCATTTGCATGAAAAATTGCATAAAAACCCTAAAAAAGTTTGTATTTTTCATTTGCGCATTTTAAAGCCAAAAATTACAAAAAATACATTTTGCATTCATCATTGGATTAGGTTCTTAGGAAAAATATCACTTGGCTAATTTGAATTAATTTCACATTAAAAGTAAATTTGGCTAAGTTGTTGATTTTCTTAATAACCTAGTTCAACTGCATTTGTGCATTGACATTTTTATCGCATAAAAAAATACCAAAAAAATACCACTTGGAAAACTACAATCTAATACCTCTAATCTGATTCCGAGTTGTTCCTTTGCCTCCTTGAGTCGACCCTGGGGCTTGCCCAGGCTAAACAAACATAAAACTGCGCATATATTCATTCGTCGATTTAATCTATTTGTGCGGTTAATTTTTGATCGATCGCGGATCTATCCGACTGCAACGAAATAGTCAATCAGACCACATTAACAAGGGTAGATTTCGGGCTCGTCAAATGGGGCCGTTGCCGGGGAGGCAAACGGCTTAGGATCACTTTAGAAAATTAGATTTACTTTTTCCACTCTCTCGGGTTGTCTGATCCCCGAATCACCTTGTAATTATTCCTTTTATTTCTTTTCATTTATTTTTCGATTTATTTTTTTTATTTTTTTTATTTTTTTATCTCTCTGACATTTTTATATCTTTTTGTGCGAGGGTCCGGTGGACTTGGAGCGGCTTTCTTGAAGTCGACGCATCTCGAAGTGCATCGGAGGCCGACAATTCGTGGATCAAGTCGGCTATTGAGATGCCAGAAAGATTTCTATTTTTTTAACTTGTAAAAAGTGTCCTCATCATTTCCAGCGGTTCCCGTTTGGGTTTTCGCATGGTAAAGATAGTGGAACCGTGTCCCCGTGTGCTGTGTGGATTGAATTTTAGACTAGGTTTGCACTAGCGGCTTCTCGAGCCACTCTAGGATTTGCTTGTGCTCGTAATTCTTTAGGACAACACATTGCACTTAAAATACGCACTTAGACCGCAGAACTTAGCCAAAAATAATCTGTTCTTCACTCGATAATAGAACTGCCTATCTAGGAGAGGCTTTTCTCGTTTGCATTTGCATATAGTGTAAACTTTCAATTCAGTACTGCATCCTGCATTGTAGAGAGCCGGAGGCACTGTAAGTCTTCTTACTCAAGCATTCATCATCGTTTTCTCGATCGCATCGGTTTTTTTCCGATTCTCTCTCTCGATTTTCTAACCTAGGATAAAGGAATTGGGACTGGACGGTAAACGTGATTGCTTGTGTGGATTAATATCAGTGATAACTAATATCTAAAATCGAGTCTGCTAATTGAATTGGACCAAAAAAATTAACTAAAATTAACCCTTGTTTGCAGGAGAGTAACCCCGACCTTGTTTTCAGGCTGAGTGAGGGTACTTGAGTGTGTGTGAACACCTTAAGGCAGAGCCCAAATCCCCACCTTCCATATCACGTTCCGACTAATCCTAGCAAATATCATAAGTCGAATTTTTAAGGTTCACTGACTAGTACCAAGTAGCCTCCGCCTATCTCAGGTAGATAGGGGTGAAATTGCGGTACTTTGCGACAAGTTGCCAGTAACCCCCCGGGGTGAAGTTCCGGCCTTGTCAGCCTCCGCCTGCTTGCAGGTAGATAGGGGTGTGGTCTTTGAATCCATCGACTTGGGATAGGAGCGAAGAAAGGAAGGACCGACGGTATCTTAGGTGATAGGTTAAACAGGGAAGACGCATCCGGCTCTGAGCCGACTTCCTTATAGACCGCGTAATCCTTGCTATCTTGCTTGAAAATCACACTTAAAATCTACAAGATTAATTGGACTCGGTTTCGGGTCCTTCATCGGGTTGAGTGTGAACTCGGGGTTTGCTCTTGCATTTATCTTTGAGTCTGTCTGTGTATGTTATCCTGTGTAATTGCACATTTTCTACCTCCATCTGCATACAATTATCCTTTCCTCTTCAAAGACGTCAGGATATTGGTCCCCATACACTGTGACCTCTGGTCAATCCTCCTCGACCATATACCGTTCATCTTCGCCTTCTCATTCTTCCATGTATCCTCTTCCATCCACTGGAGATCCTTACCCGTGGTCGGTTCCACCTCAACCCGATTACGAAGTCAGAACTTCGACTGAGTTCTCCACTTCTTCGCATTTCTCATCTACTCCGTATTCTAACACTCCGGATCCACTTCCATTTTGGGCTGACTGTACTTACTCTCGAGAGCTTGTAGGAATCAACGAATCAAATGAAGCGCAAGCCACTGCTGAGATAGATGATTGGCAAAATTATATGCCCCCACATTATTCATTCTCACCTCAAGTAGGGACCATACCACCAGTTACATATAAACATCCCAACTTGACCTTAGGGCATAACTTGGTTGATCAAACAACCCGAATGGAGAGGCTTGTACATCATGATTTCCCAGACTTGATTGACTTTAGTGATCAAGATTCCATTAACCAGCCTTCATTCGGAGAGCCTATACATTCATAAGATTGGACTCGTAAGCTAGACTTATCAGTCCCCGTTTTATCATATGAGGCTCCGACCAGTATTTGCCATTTGGATGGTCCATACTCAATCCAGCATTACATGCCGAAGTCTAGGTATGTTGAGTATGAGACCCCAATATCTCAACAGTACCCTCCAATTGAGCAGAACTCTCCCATGATTTGTCATGAGAATATTGCGGAGGATGACATCTCTAGACTGATTAAGAAAAATGAATCATTTGGTAACGAGTTGAGAGATGTCATGGACATATTGCACTCAATTTCTTCCAGCTTGGGAATGATAGTGGAAAAGGAAGTAAGCAGATCTGATGTTGAAAACCAAGCAAGTATTAGGGAACCCACACCTTTTGTACAACTAGAGTCCATTCTACCTCCCTCTTCTACTAACCACTTACCCTCCAATCCAGAGTCTGATCATGCATCCATCAAAAATACCAAAAAATTTGAAAAACCAAAAAATCACATAAAAGTTGAAAATGAATAGGACCTAAAAAAATTGGATCCTACCCTAAGGGAAGCACTCGATGAAGAATTGATTTTTAATCTTCCCTTAATAAAGGCCATAGATCACTTTCCCGACCTCAAACGATTTGTGAGAAATAAATTGATGCCCAAGAGGTTGGGCAATAAGACGACAAGAACTGAAAGACACATAGTATCTATGGCCACCTCTTTGGTGATGGGGAGAAAGACCAAAAGCCGCAGAGTGAAGCAGTTACCCCGAGTTGAATGTGAAATCAAAGACACTATCTTCACCCATGCAAGAATCGATGATGACTCCCTGATAAATATCCTCCCGACCTCTGTGTTTGACAAGCTCAAACTCAGACCAATCAGAAAGTCTAGAGAGATCGTTCAGCTGGCTGATCGATCTATCAAACGGTCGAGAGGAAATATTTCAGTCATTGTTACTTTCCAAGGTGCTCTACTCCAGATGGACTTCACGATCATTGATATCGAGCACCGAGGAGAGTTTACCCAGTCTTTGATTATTTTCAGGAAGCCGTTCTTAGCCTTGGCTAAGGCGACTATAGATTGTGAGACTCGGGAGATCGATTTTTCAGCATTGGGAGCGCTTCGACCTCACCCATTCTTTGATACACTTTACTCTAAGGTGACCCGCACATCCGCTGACAGTCGTGACAATTGAGAGGTAGATGAGTCCCACCTCTCTACTATACCTGAGAGACCGATTGTATGGACGACTGTTGGTTCAGAGACTCCCCACACCTCATCAACTGCTTGCACCACCACCGTGGCAGCTTCTAAGGAGGACTCACGACTAGAAGTTGACATTGAGTCGGACACGACCTTTATGGATTGCCTTGATCATTTCGATGTTCCGACACAAGAGCCCAATAATGCCAAGCCGACCGAGACCACTAGAACCTTCCCGAGACATGTGCTGACCCTTCAGGAATATTACAATCTTTATGGTGACTCGTCTGATGAGGAACCCATAGTCAGCACCACACCACGACTCGGGCCTTCTAAGGAAACAACCCAGACAAAATTGACTCCACTTAAAAACACGGTTGCTCCCTCTTCTAGTCGGCTATCTAGTGAGAGGAAGTCGAGAATTGATTCTTCGAGGTGTTCCCTCGAACCTCTCAAGGCGCGTCGCTCTCCACTCCCTCTCAATGATTCAGGTTCTAGAAAACCGACTAAGAAAATTTCCTTCAACACACCGGAGAAGGAATTTTCGGAAGAGTCCTCATCTGGTCCAGATAAGGTGATTTATATGAGTGAGCTCGGTTCGGCTGTTCTTAAGCCTTATCTAAGCAAGAAGCCATGTGTCGACCCGCGTTGGACGATCCCTACACCTCATTATTATTCATCTGAGGACGATTCCGACAGCGACACATATGTATATTATCCACCTCCTCGCATCCGCAAGAAGGTTCGTCACAAACCTTCTTAATCCTTGTATATTCTCAATTCTCCTTGTATATATTTTTTCTCCCTCTACAGTGATTCGAATCACTCGCCTCGGCTCCATATCATTTCATTTTATGGCTATACTTAGGATGATCAGATCCTAAGTATAGGGGAGAGAGTGACCCGAGTCTCTTCACTGTTCATTGTACATCCTCCAGATCACATCGATCCTCATACTCACTCCTGTCCTATACTTAGGCTGACCAGAGCCTAAGTATAGGGGGGACCGATGCCCACCGTGTATATATTCATCCATTTCCCCTCTTTTCCTCGTCCGCCCCATTTCTGATCTTCTTCTACACTTAGGCTGCCAAAGCCTAAGTATAGGGGGGCAGGACGACTTCTATACTTTTTTTTATTTTAGCTCTCCTATGCTTAGCCCGAGCTATGTCTTTTTAGTCGCTTTCCTGCTCTGAGGGCATAGCACATGCTAAGTATAGGGGGGCACGTATATATTACATATATACTTTACCCATATCTCGTACTTTCGCGTATTTTCGCGTATTTTTGTATATATTTTGCAATAATTATGGGTGGGTAAAAATCGAAATTTTTTTTATAATACTTGTAAACCTTTTGTAAAAATTAAAAAAATTAAAATTTTGTATACTTGTATAATATGTACTATATGTATAATACTTGTATAAAAAGTTGTAAAACATACTTTTGGAAAATTTGTTGTAAAATAGGATGTATACCAAAAAAAATCGTGTATACTATGTACAAATTGTATCAACTAAAAATTGTTGTAAATAATAAAAAAATGTTGTAAACCAGGAAAATAAAACAAAAAGGCTTCTTATTTACTCTTGCATATCATACTATCTTGCATTTTCAAAAAAAAATATTGCATTTCATTCATAGCATGGCATCTGCATCTCATTTGCATATCTTGCATATGCAAGGTGAAAAGCTAGTGGGTTCTGAACCAAGTTATGAGTAGATATTGAGGATGGACTTGATTTGACCTTAATCCACCTAATTTCAGAGGAACCTTATAGGAACTGGAGTTAAGATTTCTCAGGTCAAGTGACTTAATTCTTTGAGTCCACAAGTCTATGTTCACATGTCATCTTGATTAGTCTAAGTAGAATATCTCGTGCACACGCATGATTCTTATAGACAGTGACCTAACTTGGACAAGCACAATGCACGTAGCTCTTCATTGATGAGGTGGTGAGGAGGTAGAATCCTTTAGCTTGGAGTAGCACACGGGTAAAAACATCCGTCCTCCTCTAGGGAGGGTAGTGCATCTCAACCTAGTCTGGTGGTGTTGACGTCTAAGGACGGAATGCTGTGGGTTGCAATAATGCTTCAAAAGAAGGATAGTCTACTGTCTCAAGAGGAAAAACTCCTGATGTACATGCTGCACCTTGTATATAGTTCCAAAAAAAGAAAGAAAAAAAAGAAAAAATGCAAGAACTCCAAAAAAATCAGACAGGTCAAAGTAAAAAAAATAATACCTGTCGGAGTATGTCTATTAGCAAAGAAATGCAGCTAGATGACTTGACTACACTGGTCAAGCATCCCGGGATAGGTATCTACACTGGCTACCGTCCATTCCATTCTCCTCTCTACCCCCTCCTCTTGAGCTGGTCGCACTTGAACTTAGAAGGGAATAGCCCGCTCCTCGAGGAAAGAGTTACTGGACCGGGTTATTTGAGTTACCTTGTTAGAGGAGGCTGGTTCTGAGCCATTTCTGATGTGGAGAGTTACATTTCACTTACACAGTACAAGTAAGATTCACAGTCATCAGAAATTTGCGTTTGAGGATTTGTTCTGACCTGACTGTTGAGGCGTCTTGAATAGAAGACTTGTGGAACTTGAAGTCTGTTAGGTCTTAAATTCAGATCCCAATAAGGTTCCGCCACACAATTAATCCAAAGGTCGAGTCAAGCTCCATTTTCAACTTTTGTTCATGACCTTGGTATGGAACCCAAAATCATTTCACTCTTGCATTTTATTTAGTTGCTCGGGGAGGAGCAAGGTTTAAGTATAGGGGGTGATGAATCTATGATTCATGACTCTAAAAGTTGAAAATAGAGCTTTGTTCCCGAGTAATTAGCTGCATATTTCCACTTATATTGCATAATTAGCATTCATGCATGCATTGATAACATCTGCATTTTAGCATTCATATCGCATAAATAAGAAGCCAAATTCATCTGTAAAAATCACTTGTATATTCTCCATATTTACCCTATTTGTATATATTTTATACTAACTCCAAATCCAATAAAACTAACTCCATAGTGTATATATTACTAACACTAATAAAGGGAAAATATCAAAAAAATACTAACTTGCAAAATTGACCAATAAAACCCCAATCCAAGTTTGAGACTAGGAACCTTAAAACACACATATCTCTCTCATACAGCCTACGAATTAGGTCTACTCACTTTCAAAGTAATATAAATTCAAAGACCTTCGAAACAAGACCAATTTCACTAAAATCGGAGCTCATATGCAAAACTTGGGTTTTGGGCCCCTTTTGTACATTGTACATAATGATTGTTTTACCCCCTGTATTTTACCATTTCATTTTTCTAATTATTAAAAAACCAAAAAAATTAGATTAAGTTGTAAATATCCTTCTCATATTTTTTCTATTTTTATTTTGATTTTTCTCTTATTGAAAAATGACAAAAAAATTACAAAAGATAAAATGCGGTATTTTATATCTATAAGGTACCACCCAAAAATACATTTTTGTACAGATGATTTCCTTTGATTTTCGGCCCTTCACAAAAGTTGTAGATCTCGTCGAGGCGAGCAACTTTCGTGTTGACCACTTTTTGATTTAGTCCTTTTTATTATTTCTTTTTGATTTTTATTTACATTTAATTTTTGATTTTTCTAGGAGCGACATGTGGCCGCTCCTGGAGCCGCCACATGTCACCCCATATTTTCTTTATTTTCGAATTTATTTTATTATTTTTGGATTTATTATTATTATTATTTTATTATTATTATTTTATTTATTTTTAATAGCCTACTATATTATTTTATTATTTTATTTCTTTTAATCCCCTTTCATCTCTTCTCCTTTCTTTTCCCCCACTCCAAGCCACATCTTCTCCACTTCCTCCACCATTTTCTCCACTCTCTCCATCTCTTCTCTAACTCCATCCATCCTCTTTATAATCTCCTCCACTCCTCCGTTCACACTCATCCGCCGTTTTCGAGAGAAGTGAGGTCGAGCCCCTTTAACCTTCAGGTGACAGCTGTAGGAGACGAGTCGAGCGACGACAACCTCAAGGTGAGATCCGCGACATCCCCATTGCCGCGTCGTGAGATCCAATTGGACTCGCTCAGCTTCGAAGGACTCCGCCATCCTTCTTGAGGCCACGACGGAAGCCGCACACCACGGCTCATTTTCGGCGAACCTCAGGTAAGTTCTCTATCTTAACTTTCTCATTTTTTTAATCTAACATCCCTTCATTTTTTTGTGATGATCACCATTACAAACACTGCATCAAAACCACTGCCACCATAATCACATCACCACCATCATTATCATCATATTTTTTTATCATCACATATCCCACAAAAACCACTATCATCGTCACATCATTCGGCATTTTCTTTAATTTCATTTCTACCATCATTTACTGTTTACAAAAATATAAATACAAAAAAAACTGCAAAAACAAAAACAAAAAATAAACAAGAGCCTCTGGTCGACCGCCCACGGCCGCCCCCACTGCCGCACACCTGCAACACGCTAGGCTTCCAGCCCTCGCCACCGCCAGCCCGCGCCGGTCCCCGCCGCCAAGCTCCGACCGTCCTCCCGCCGGTGCTCCAGCCCAGCCGCTCCCTCTGCCTCCTCCTACGCGCGGCCAACCACGCGCCGTCCCTCTAGCCGCGGCCGCCGCCCCCTTCCAGGAAGAAGCGGCGCCGCCGCCCGCTCCATCTCCAGGCGCGTGCGCCGCCCCCAGGTGCCGCCTCGTCCTCCTTCATCAGGTCGCGCGTGACTACGCACCCCCCCTGCCGCAGGCGCGCTCCGCGTTCCCCAGCACCACCACCGGCACTGCCCTCGTGCCGAAGCTCTGCCTTCGCGCCTCCAGATCGCCGCCCAGGCGCAACGCCCTCCCCTGCCGCCTTGGCCGCGCCCCTACGCGCGTACCTCCGCCTCGGTGCGCCGCGTCCTCCTGCCGTCAGCCATCAACCGACGCGCCGCCCTTGCGCCATCCTCCAAGCCCGACCGCCAACACCGCCAGCAGCCCCTCGCGTGGCGCCCGCGCGCTCGTCCACCGCCGCTTCCAAGGTCCGCCGCCCACAACCCCATTTAGCCCTAGCATGTGGGAGAAGTTGAAGGTCATTTTATTTTATTTATATTTTGGAAAAAATGCATATTTCGTCCGTACAGTGTTTGTATTTCCAAAAGTGCCCCCGTGCACATTTTGAGTTTGTTAGTTGCATTTCAGTATTGCACTTATAACCCTGACTTTGCATGTTTATTTGGACTGTCATTTTGCATCATTTATTTTAATGAAAAATAGCATGTTGTAGAGAAATAAATTCTTTATCTCCTGGCTATTTAATTGCGTTTTTGTGAACATTAGATATTTTATTAAAAATCAGAGACCGAAAATCAAAGATATTTTGCCCAATTACGCTCTGAAATTCGCACATAGTTATTTATTGCTCCAAAAATTGCGAAAAGATTGCAGATGATGCTTTTAAGTGTTCTTTAATTACTGTCCAAATTTTTATTTTATATCCAATTTTTCTTTATTTATTTTTCTTATTTTTGCGGGAGCAATATGTGGCCGCTCCTAGAGTCATCATGTGCCCCCCTTAAATCCCCTTAGCCTCCTTCCTTCTAGGTTATTGGATGGAGCACCCTACATCCAACGACCCTTATTCTTTTCCCTTTTTATTTTTTATTTTATTTCTTTTATCTTTATTTTTTTATTCCTTTATTATGTGGCTCATTCCTGGCCATTTGATTTTGACGAATCAAACGTCCCATGATTTCTTCTTCTTCTTCTTCGGTAGGGTACGATCAAACCGCTGCTCATGGATATGGCATCTGACATATGGATCTCCTACATCAGGTCTCTTGGCTGGCAATCATTTCTGAATGGCTAAGCAAGTGGCACGAGTAAGCACATGGATCTCTGCATTGTGGTTCCTTCTCTTTCTGTGGATGGTGGTCTTCTCTCAGATTCTTCTAGAAGAGAGAAGTGTGCTCTAGTGCCTCCTGTAGAGGGCTGGTCGCGGTGGCGACGGTGGTGGGTGTGCAGTCTAGGAGGAGCATAGTGGGCGTTGGCGGGCCAGTGACCAGGTGCAGGTGTGATGGTTGCGATGGTGGCCCGCTGGGATCGGCTCTGGATGATGGGCGGTGACGAGGCCGGTGTGTCGCGGTGGACGGGCGCTGGTGGTGTCGAAGATGATGCGGCTACAGTGATGATGGCAACGACGGTTGGTGACGCGCGTGGCAGGGGCAGCGTGCGTAATTAGGAGTTGTCGTTTGCATAAAATAAATTCATTACTGATTTTTGTAATTGATTTTTAGTTAATTCCACGGATAATATTTTTGAGAAATTTCAAAGCTCCTAGGTTCCTTAGGAAAATATCTATTTGAGATAAATAGGTCTTTGGATAATTTTGTTTCGTGGATTAATAAGGAATTAAATACTCACAGTCACTCTGTTTTATTAAAAAATTCATAAAAAAATTAAAAAGTGTCATAAAATTCAAAAAAATATTAGTGTAGCTTCATTGTATCATATTTAACTTCCAGTAATTTTTTCATAATTTTTGCTTATCATTTGCCCGAAAAATTGCATAAAAACCGCAAAAAAGTTTGTATTTTTCATTTACGCATTTTAAAGACAAAAATTACAAAAAAATACATTTTGCATTCATCATTGGATTAGGTTCTTAGGAAAAATATCACTTGTCTAATTTGAATTAATTTCACATTAAAAGTAAATTTGGCTAAGTTGTTGATTTTCTTAATAACCTAGTTCAACCGCATTTGTGCATTGGCATTTTTATCGCATAAAAAATACCAAAAAAACACCACTGGGAAAACTGCAATCTAATACCTCTAATCTAATTCCGAGTTGTTCCTTTGCCTCCTTGAGTCGACCCTGGAGCTTGCCCAGGCTAAACAAACATAAATCTGCGCATATATTCATTCGTCGATTTAATCGATTTGTGCGGTTAATTTTTGATCGATCGCGGATCTATCCGACTGCAACGAAATAGTCAATCAGACCACATTAACAAGGGTAGATTTCGGGCTCGTCAGAAGCTTCCCCGAAGCTTCTGACCCCAGGTAGACTCCTCTATCTCTCCCCCGATCTTCTTCTTCCTTTTCCTTCTCCATCTCCGATTTATTTCATCATTCACGAGCATCATCTTGCTCCTCCAACTATTCCCGAGCTCTGCAAAGGAGCTCCGATCTTCGCGCTACCATTAGTCTCCTCCGACGAGGGACTTCACCTTCCACCGACGTCAGCTCCGCCACCGTGGCGGAGCTCGATCATCGGTCACCTTCACAGCTTCATAGGCCTCGCATTACACTCCATTCCACTCCACGGTCAAAACGCGTGCTTCGGCTTTCTTCTAACCCCCTGCAGGTACCATCTCTTGATTGGTCGGTGACTTCACCGACGCAGCTTCGAGCTCCATCGCCAGTGGTCTCCAAGTCAGTCCAGCCTCAGCCAACGTCGCCGGACGCTTCGCCGCCCCTCCACGATCCTTCTAAGCTACTGATGAACGAGAATTTCAGCGAGGGTCTAAAGTGGTCCACACAAGGCGGGACCATGGTGTTGCTGAGGCGACCGCTCACGAAACCCCGAGTGATCAGAAATTAACTCACAATACAGAATAAGTCAATTAAGTCCAAAAATGCGAATTAAAATTTATTAACTCTACCTTAAAATGCATAGTGTATAAGCATGTAGAGGACGAACCACAGAGAGCAAAAAAATGGGTAGCCTATAGGTATTTATGTACATCCTAGTCATCCTTAAATGAATCCTCTTTTTGTGGGTTTTTAATATTATATATTTATTTTACTTTATTTTTTGCTTTTATGATTTTTATGTTGTTTTTTTATTTTATATTATATTTTTTTCATATTTACTGTTTATATTTTAAATTACACAATATAGATATAGATATATAAAGAGATATATATAGATAAGATGAGAGAGAGATATTATGTATTGGTATATATATATAAATACTTAAAATATGTAAATATAATATATATATTTATATTTTCATATTTTTTTGATATTTTTTCTGGAGTTTTACTGATTTTATGTATTTTTAATTCCAAAAAAGGAAATGTCCCTCATTTGGGACTAATTGAATAGGCCGAAAATAATTTGGGGTTCTAAAATATAAAATAAGCCAAAATTACCCAAATTAATTTTAATACGTAAATAATAATATAGAAATAATTATAAAATAGGAAAACATATTTTTGGTATTTTTGAAGAGTTTATATGTATATATATATTAGGATTTTGGAGCTTCTTGAAATTTTTATATTTTCTTTTTCTATTTTTAGGTTTTTTTTTTCTTTTTTTATTTTCTGGACTCAATAGATATGTAAATATACCATATATAATTTTTTTTGTAAATTTTCAAAAACATTTTCTATATTTTTTTGGTATTTTATACTTTAAACAAGACAAAAATGGCTCCTAATTCAATTTTTATTACATGGATAAAATGCACAAAATAACCAAACAAAAATGCAGCGTGAATCTACAAGACACAAAGCATTTACCCTAATTTTTGTGGATTTTTAGGAGCAAGCTAGGTATTTTTTAAAAATTCATGAAGCACATAAAAATAAAACAGCCTGGCAGGGGCATTTTTGCAAATAAAATAAGGTCCAGGGGCTATGTTGCAAATATGATAATGCAATAAACATTTCTTTTAATATTACAGACTATTTTACAATTACAGAATCCGCTAGGGCTTCACTGCAATTTTCACTCGCCTTATATGGGACTACACGGGAGGTAGGGAGGACCAATTTGCAATTCCCTAAAGTTAAGGGGTCCTAAGGGAAAAATTCCATTTATTTTACAATGTTACATTTATTCTACAAAATTAAATACTAAATACAAAAATGCAAGGGGCTCAAGTGCAAATTACCCTTTAAGCGCGGGGTGTCGGACGACGGGGCTTCACTCACTTGACACGCGGCGGCCTCTGGTGCGACGATGACGGTTCGTTGATGGAGGGATGAGATTAGATCATCCAAAATGATCGGGCGGCTCTGGTGCTCAGCATCCAACGACTGAGGCTCGACCTGGGGTGCCACCTCGAGCTGACGACTGCTGCTACTCACGAAGAACAGGGAAGAACAGTTGGGTTCCCTGGCTTCGATCATCGATTCCTCCTCCTCCAGACTGTCTTTGGTGATGGCGAGGGGCTCTCCACATCCGGTGAGGTTCTCCGCAGTTGCTGAGGTGCACAAGAAGACCCAGGGCCCCATGAATCTATCCAATAAGCTCGGGGAAGCATGAGGGTCCTGGGGCCTTGTAGGCAATCAAATCAAGTCCCAAGGGGCTCTGTTTAGCGTATGACCAGCACCAAAAGAACGAGGGGCTCGAGGGGGTCTCCCTCGATCGGGAGTTGCAGCTTCAGGGGTAGAAAAATGATCGTGGGTGGCGAGGTCTGGCGAAGTGGAGGAATCAGAACACGATTCGCAAAGCGGGGGTAGCTCTGGTTGATCTGAGGCGATGGTTAGAAGTAGAAAACGTAGGGGAACGAAGTGGTGATGAACGGGAGTTCGGAGGATCAGTAGATCGGGGTGAATGGGTTCGCCGGAGCGGGGCTCCGGCGAACTTCGATCTTGATCTTATCTAGCATCTACAACCCTAATACCTAAACTAACTATAAGATTACATCCTAGGAAAGAAAACAAAGCGATTAAACTGGATAAAACAGCTCTTATACCTGGTGGTCGACCAGGGAGCAGGGCGACGCCGGAGCTCCACCGTGGGTGCTGCCCTCTACTCCTCCGACCAGCTGACGCTTCCAGGAGGACCCCCTTGTCACGAGGGTGCTCTAAGGACTGAAAACGAAGGTGGAAGAAGACCAAAAGGAGACCAAATTTGAGAAGGAGGAGGAGGCCTCTTATTTATGAACATGCTGCGTGCCCTTATTGATCGGCCTTTTTGATCGAATCGGTGCCATGTACTATGAATCATGGGATAGGACGTGTATCTAGGATGTACAAGGAACAATTTTCATGAATGGTCCCGTCTCTCTTGAGCTACACAATTTGCGTGAAAAATCGGGGAAGTGGGGCTCTCATGATCTGTCAAAGGCGCAGGTCTAGGTCCAAGGAGTTGACCTGCGATCAACTAATGGCGGCCTCCCATTGGTCCACGCAGGCCGCTAGAAGACAAAACAACATAGATTAATAAGGATTAATTAATTTAAATTAGTAAATGATTTTATTATTTTTCGAATATAAAATAAAAAATGTTTATTAATTAATGTAGTATTTTATTATGATTTTTATATAATTTTTTGATGTATTTTATTATGTGTTTATTTTAATGATGTATTAATAGGTATATTTACATGTATTTTATACAATTTATTTTTATTTTGTGTATTTTATTTTATTATTTTAATATATTATTTTATATATTTATAAATTATTTTTGTGAGTATAAATATATTTTTATTTGAATTTTATGAGTTTATTTGCATGTTTAAATAAATAGGTATATATAATATGTAGGTATACTTATAGGTATTTTACCCGTATTTTATATACTTTTTATTTATTTAATGAATTTTATTGGGTGTTATTTTGGATCTACATTTTTAATGGAATATAAATAATATTGACAATTTAATAAAAATATGAAAGAATAAAAGAATGAAGTTCCCTTTTTATTTGTATATAAGTAATACATAGGTATTTTGCCTATGTGATCACATAGACTTATTTTATTTGAGGTTTTCTTTTTGGTTTTCTTTTAATTTCCATATGTACATGTATTATATATATTATTTACAAAATTCTAAAAATATAAATTTATAAAAATAATGAATATAATGAATATTTTAATCGGTGTTATGTACAATGAGGGCCAAAAACCGAACTTTCACATTTGAACTCCAAAAATTATGAAACCAATTTTATTAAAGCGCTCTTGAAAAGTTATATAAATTAAAGTAATTTTGGTGGATTTTGAGTTTTTATTTGCAAGATATGGGTCTGTGAAGTTGAGATTCTGGCTTTTTATTATGTGTATAAAATGTACACTATGTATCATTTTTGCACAAACTCAATTTTGTATTTTTATTTACATTATTATCTACAACTTTCGTGTACAAAATATTTTTATTTAATGAATAAACAGTTATATACAAAATAGGTGTCAAAATGCATAAATGAATGAATAAATAAATGAGGAATTTATTGTATTATTGGCCCTTATCTCCCCATACTTTATTCTTTGTCGACCAAGCCAATTCTTGACTTGGTCTCGAGGTTCGGGTCATAAAATATTTTCAATATTTTATTCCTTTTTCTTTTCTTCTCTTTATTCTGGAATTTTAGCAATAAAAACCTTATTTCATGCACAATAAAGGCAATGAATAATGAATGCTATTATAGACAAGTTACTGTTGTTTACATGAATATGCTTGGGTTTTTGAGGCCAAAATAATGGAATAAAGGTGATGAAATGGAGATTCATCACCCCCTATGCTTGCCTTTGCTAGTCCCTAGCAAGTACTTATGCAATAAGTACAAAAAGAATAAAGAATAAGAAGAAAAGAAAAAGAAGATTAAAAAAGACAGAGTGAATAGGATCGCTTTCAGTGCAATATCTTGTCCTTACAAAATCAGAATTTGAAGCTTCTGTGAGACCTTTGGCGTGAATGTGTGTAGAACCTAGTCGGGAACCAACTTTAAAACACAACAGCCTTCGAGAGTTACAGAACTCGGTTCAACCCACCTCAATAGCCTGGTCAGAACTGGCCTACGCCATACGCAAACCCTTATGACTATGAAGCTGACTTTTACAGTGCGACTGATAGTGGCTTTCCCCAACTGAAATGACAAAGGAACTAACTTCTCCAGAATGACAACCCAATGATTCCCCAATCCAGCCCTCTGTCGTCGAAGAGCGGGGTATTCCCTTCTAAGTTCAAGTAACATCCCACTCAAGAGGAGGGGGTGAAGAAGAGAATGGATGGTAGCCAATGTAGCTACCTATCCTGGGATGCATGACTAGTGTAGTCAAGTCATCCAGCTGCATGCTCACATGGCATAACTTTGATGCTCACGCTTGCTTATTTTCTATACAACGTATATACATACTCCGACAGACACTTTTATTTTTATTTTCAAGCCTGTCCATTTTTTTGGAGTTTTTTTTCAACATACTATCTACAACAGCATTTACATAAGGACTTTTTCCTCTTGAGCCAGAAGACTATCCCTCTTTTGAAGCTTTATTGCAACCCACAATCTCCTGTCATTCGAATTCATTGAAACTGGACCAGGTTGGGGTGCACTTCCCTCCCTAGACGAGGACGAATGTTTCCACCCGTGTACATCTCAGACTGACAAATCTAGCCCCCTCACCACTCCAGCTGAGTTGAGCCAAGTGAAAGGTGAAAGTGTCCAAGTTAGGTCACGGCCGACAAGAGTCATGCGTGTGTCTCGAAAAGTTCTAGTTAGTCAGTTGAAGTGACTTGAACCCAGCCCTGATTTCTCAAAGAATTAATTCTGAATAGACCTGAAGTACCTTAAACCTAGTTCCCATAAGGTTCCAGTGCAGTTAACTGTGGTAAGGTCCAACCAAGCTCCAATTTTAGACTTTATTGGACTGGTTCAATCATCAAGCTCACTCAAAAATAATATGAATGATATGCTCATGCTATGCATAATGAATGATGCAATTTTTCACAAAGAATTTAAAAATCTACAAACCTTTTTACACAAAGAATTTTTGCATATAAAAAGAATTTAAGCACACAAAGTATAAAATATTTATAGCTATTTACACGGGCATGCCACTTTATTTTACAAGATTTAAGAATTTTAAAGGATTCACAAGTGTTAACCTGTTTGTTCCAAGTACATATATGTATACAATTGATAAAGACTTTTTACTTACAGCTTTACAGATACACCCACATATTTATTTTATTTATTAGTTTTATTTTTGTTTTTGTCATTTATTATTTTTTTATTTGAAAACATTTTCAAGCTATAGTACACGATAATTTTTGCAAACCTTTACAAACATTTGAAAGTCATTTTGCAAAGATTTGTCACACTATGTATATACATTTTTCACAATAATTTTTACAAACATTTTTCAAACCATTTGCACATAGGTTTTTCAAATCCTTTATTTCACATAAAGAAGAAAGATTTTTACAACCAAAGCTATTTTGCACAGGTTGAAAACATTTCACAAAAGGTTTTCCAAACAATTCACACTATTTTTCAAATCATGTAAAGGTATTTAGCCTGATTTATTACTCAGTATATGAAAAGAAAAACTATACTTTATGTACAACTTGATTGAGGCTCTTATAAGTTTTATTTGGAATTATTGCTTGTTTTTGCATGAGAGATTTTTGTGCAGACTCCTCAGACTTATTTGAGAATCATTTTCAAAAGATTTTGAAGACTATAGTCCAAAATATTTTTACAAACATGTACACGCATTTGGAAATGATTTTGCAAAGGTTTTTCGAACATCATAGATAGATTTTTCAAAACAATTTTACAACCAATTTTCCAACCATTTGCAAACCACTTTTCAAACATTTTTATTCCACTCAAAGAAAATAAATTTTGCAAACAAAACTACTTACAAAGGTTGAATACTTTGTACACACTATTTTTCAAGCAATTTTCAAATGATTTCACAAGGAGAATATTTTGCATAAAGCGTTTTTCCTGATTTCTTAATCAGTATGGACAAAAAGAGTCTGTGGAGCTCACAATCATCTTTTATTATCGCACCATAAATACTTTGAATATTATTCTTAGCTCTAGGTCGGATTTTATTATTATTTTTTTCTTTTTATATATTATTTTTTATTTACAGTATGAGTTATGGCTTGTAATATATACATAGTATATACGACCCCCCTATACTTAGCTTGAGCTATGTCCTCATAGATCAAGGAGAAAAGAGAAGACATAAATCGTACTGAGTATATACAAGTCTAAGAATGAATAAATAAATAAATATAGGAAATAATGAATGAACGAGAAGTTGACCGTCCCCCCTATACTTAGGATCAAGTAATCCTAAGTATAGTAGACTGTACACAAAGCAGGGAGGGTCAAGGGTGGGAATAAACAGATCGTATTCAGATTGTCTCCCCCTATACTTAGGGTAAAATATCTCTAAGTATAGATAGAAGAGGAGACAGTGGAGAGGATCAAAGAATAGAAAAAGAAGATAGAAAAGGAAAAGAAGAAAAGAAGAAAAGAAGAAAAGAGGAAATCAGATGAATAGTTTTTGAGGTGCAGTGTCTGAATCTTCTGATGCTAACAGTTGTGGATATGTCATCAAGGTGCAAAAGCTGGATGGAGTCGACAACGGCCAAGAATGTATCAGACTCGAGATAAGGCTTCAGGAGTTGACCGTTGACGACGAATGGTTGTGCGTCAGAAGACAATTCTGATATGGCAATACTTCCATTTTCACGCACATCACGGACTCGGAATGGCCCTGTCGACTTACTCTTTAATTTGCCCGGGAAGATCTGCAACTTTGCATCAAATAACCACACCTCCTGTCCAACTTCAAAGGTCTTTCGTCTGATGTGTCGGTCATGCCAGCATTTCACCTTTTCCTTGTACATCATTGTGTTATCGTATGCATAGTCTCGGAACTCCAAGAGTCTGTTCAGATCATCTTTTCTTTTCTGACCACTTTTCCATGAGTCCAAATTGCACATGTTGATGGCCCATAAAGACTTGTGTATTAATTTGACGGGCAAGTGGCATGGTTTCCCATATACAAGACGGTAGGGTGACATGCCCAAGGGAGACTTGTAGGCGGTTCTGTAAGCACAGAGGACTGAATCCAAGAGTTGAGACCAGTTCTTTCTGTCCGGCCGTACAAGTTTCTGAAAGATTGTCTTGATTTCTCTGTTCGACAATTCGGCCATGCCATTGGTCTAGGGATGATAAGGGGATGCGACACGATGGTCGATGCCGTACCCCTTCATTAATTTCTTGACCTCTTTGTTAATGAAATGGCTACCCCCATCTGATATGAGAATCTTCGGAATCCCAAACCGTGCAATGATGTTATCTCTCAAGAATCGGCACACTATCCGGCTGTCAACGGTTCGAGCGGGAATAGATTCAACCTAACGACTCACGTAATCGACGACAAGAAGGATGTGCTCAAAACCTTGACTGTTAGGGAAAGGTCTCATGAAATCAATGCCCCATGCATCAAAAACATCTGCTATCTGAATGATCTTTAGAGGCATCAAATCTTTTGCAGTGAGTGTACCCGTCAATCTCTGACAGTCAATGCATTGTTTGATAAATACTGATGCATCCTTGAACAGTATGGGTCACCAGAAGCCACACTGAAGTACTTTGGCTGCCGTACGGTCTCCAGATTGATGTCCACCAAATTCGAGCGAGTGACAGTGCTCGAGGACACTATAATGCTCCTCCTGAGGGATGCACCTGCGCCAAATGCAATCCGCTCCTTCCCTGAATAAAAGAGGATCTTCCCATTGATAAAAATAGATCGTCAACATGAATTTATTCTTCTGATTCTTCATCCAATCCGATGGTATTACCCCGGAGGCGAGGTAATTGACTATATCAGCATACCATGGGAGAGAATCCACTGCTAAGATTGACTCGTTAGGAAAGGTTTCTGTGATAGGTGCACTGTTCAGGGGAGGCTCATGCTGCTCAATTCTGGAGAGATGGTCTGCTACCACATTTTAAACTCTAGCCTTGTCCTTAATTTCCAAATCAAATTCCTGGAGGAGAAGGATCCATCGAATCAGTCTCATCTTGGCATCCTTCTTCTGCTGTAGGTACCGGATAGCAGAGTGGTCTGCAAAAGTGGTGACTTTTGATCCGAGCAAATAGGATCTGAACTTCTCGAGGGCGAAAACCACGGCCAGCAACTCTTTCTCTGTCACAGTGTAATTGCTTTGCACCTCATTTAATGTTTTGCTGGCATAGTGAATGACATAGGGTACTTTTTCTTTTCTCTGTCCAAGAACAACCTCGACTGCAAAGTCTGACGCATCAGTCATGATCTCAAAGGGAAGAGACCAATCCAGCAGCTGTAGGACTGGAGCCTGATTGATAAGCTCCTTCAGCTGATTGAAAGCAAGGAGAACCTATTGATCGACATTGAACTCAGTTTCCTTGCATAAAAGCTCTGTCAAAGGTCGGGCGATGCGGCTAAAATCCTTGATGAATCGTCTGTAAAATCCCACATGCCCAAGGAATGACCATTCATTTTTCACTGACTGAGGTGGCTCTAGATTGGCAATAACATCCACCTTTGCCGGGTCGACTTCCATGCCACGTTTGGAATGACGTGACCCAGCGCAATGCCTTCGGTGACCATGAAGTGGCTCTTTTCTCATGAAAGCACTAAATTGACTTCACGACATTTCTGAAGCACTCTGTCTAGGTACCCAAGACAAGAATCAAAACTATCACCATAGACAGAGAAGTCGTCCATGAACACCTCGAGAAAACTGCCTACCATCTCGATGAAAACTGCTAGCATGCATCTTTGGAATGTCGCAGGTGTGTTGCATAATCCAAAGGACATTCTTTTGAAGGCATAGGCGCTGAACGGGCAAGTGAAGGTAGTCTTCTCTTGATCTTCGGGAGTGATTGCCACCTGGTTGTACCCGGAATACCCATCCAAAAAGTAGAAGAACTCCTTGCCTGCCAGTCTTTCCAACACTTGATCAATGAACGACAAGGGGAAGTGGTCCTTCTTAGTTGCTGCATTAAGACGGCGGTAGTCAACACACACCCGCCAGGATGTTAGTACCCGAGTTGGTAACCATGATAAGACCGGATTTCTTTGGAACAACATGTAGTAGACTTACCGATTTTGAATCGGAGATGGCATAGATGAAGCCTGCGTCGCACCATTTCGTGATCTCTTTCATGACGACATCCCGGAGGTTTGGATTCAGCCTTCTGTGGAATTTGCAGGACGACTTGGCATCTTCTTCCAGATAAATATGGTGTGAACACAATGCTGGATTTATCCCACGGAGATCTGATACACACCAACCAAGTGCCTTGCGGTTCTTTTCTAGAACCTCAAGAAGTAGAGATTCCTGATCCGGGTTCAGCCTGCTGCTGATGATGACCGGATACATGTGTTCTCCACCCGCAAGGAAAGCATACTTCAGGCCTGCAGGAAGTGGCTTGAGTTCTGGTTTTGATCTGTCCAACTTGTTGGTCACTTCAGACACTATACTGGTGGTGGGATGTACTTCTTTGATGGAGCTACCATCCTCAGTATTCTGTTGAGACCCTGATGATGTGCCGAACGGTTCTGTACTAGGCTCATTGTGTTTGGTCTGGAGTGAATTCTTGAAATCACATAATTGTTCCAGCATCAGAGAGTCTGTCTCCCAAGAATCATCGGAGCATAGGTCAACTGTGCTTTCCAAGTCCTCCTTGAGAGTGAGGATTTCTTGGGTCCATGAATCATTCAACGACAGTAATGAGTCTCTGATTTCTGCAATAAAGTCACAGTCTACTTCTGATACTGCATGGCTCTCATCAGTCGTGGCGTTCGACTCTCTGATCATGTCTATAGTGATCTGCTTGTTGTTCGAGCTGAAAGTGATCTTGCTGGTCCGGTATCAATCACAACACCTGATGTACGTAAGAATGTCCGGCCAAGGATGATAGGGGTCTGGAGTAAGGGTGCGGGCGAGTCCATATCAAGGACTACAAAATCAACTGAGAATTGCATCTCCCGCACCTTAACTACAACGTCTTCCAACAGACCTCTGGGTCGCTTAATGGATCGGTCAGTGATGAATCCACAATTCATCATCTTAATATCTTGATCTTAGCAAAATCCGCAACTAAAATCCCAAATAAATGTCCATAAAATTAATAAACTAACAAGATATCTCTTGTAAATAAAACTCACTAATTATTATATATTAGATTGTATAAAATAAATTACCTATAAAAAGCCACAAAAATAAAGGAGTTTCATACATGTAAATAGCCCAAAACTTCATGTATTTTTAATAATTTCATTTCAATTCCTTTTTGTCTAATTCTTTCTCTAACTTGTTTATAAAAATGTATATCAAAATACAAAAATACAAAACAAATTTTACCTCAAATAAATGCTCCTAGATCCTAAAGAGAAAAAGCCGTAAAGTCCAACTTCCAAGCTAAATTTCCGCTCCGTATGAACTCCAAATTCACCAAACTCACTTTTAAAGTTCAAGTTAAAAATTTATCTATCCAATGGAAGTGGTTTCATTAAAATCGGAGCTCATTTGCAAAAGTTGGGTTTTGGGACCTAGTTGTACATTGTATATCATGTATATATTTATTCTTTCTTCAATTTTTATTGTATCTTTCTTAATTACTAAAAATACAAAAAAATCATGCTTGTGTTGTATTTTATTTATATTATTTTATTATATTTTTCCATTGTAAATATCTCTTATTAAAAAAGACAAAAAATTACATATTAGAAAAGTAAAAAAAATGTACATGTTGTTTGTCTTCCCTTGTAAATTCTCCACTATTTATTTTCTTCTTTTTTATTCTATTATAATTAAAGTAGCCAGCTTTATTTCATTTATTTATTTTACATTCTCTACAATAACCACCAATTCAACTCCATGACTCCACCACATTTTCTAACTTCTAATTCAACTCCACCATTTTATTAACCTCCATCCCACTCCATCTTAATTCTAACTTCTATTTTTTTCCTCTTTATATACATCTCATTCTCCTCATTTTTACCTTTGATCCATCTTTATGTGAGGAGAGCCTAGTTCCTAGAGTTGAATCTGTGACATCGACGCAACCGCGGTCGAGCGACAACGACCCTCTCTCCGGTGAGATCCGTTGGCTTTTTGGCCAACATCGCAGCCGCCTCCGCGTGCTGCTCGAGCTCATCGATCGCCAGCGATTCGAGCGAAGACCGTGCTCTTGTGAGCACATCATAGGCGACCGTCCATCGTAGGTAATTTTTCTTCTCATTTTATCTTCTAGTTAGTTTTGCATTTTTTAACATATTATATCGCCACCATTACATCTTCATTTGTTCCACATCATCCATTTCATCACCTTCATAACCTTCATCATAGCATTTTTTTCCACATTATTTACCCCCTATTTTAACAAAATTAAAAAATTTGGAAAACAAAAAAATATAAAAAAATTAAACAAAAAAAGTTCTTTAACATTACAACAGTAAAAGAAAATTTAAAAAAATAAAAAATAAAAAAACGAAGCAGCAACAACGGTGAGAGCACCCACCGCCACCGCCCCCTCTCCTCCAAGCGGCTGGCCACCGCCCCAGCCGGCCGCGACCCCCTCATGCCGCCGCCGTCGCTGGCCGCCTCCGCCCCAGCGGCGCGCCGTCCACCGGCCTCGTCTCCAACCTCCCATGCGCCAACCGTCCGCGCAAGCCCATGCACACCACCGCCGTCCCCACACTCCTCCGCGGCGCCGCTTGGTCTCCAGCTGACGCTGACCTCCGACCGCCGTCCCCTCATCCCGCTGCGGTCCTCCTCGCCGTCCCCGCGTGCGGGCGGCGCCGCCGACCCATTTTGGTTTCATATCTAGCAGCCCGTGTTCCCCAGGAGGAAGAAGGTAATTTTTATTTTTTATTGAAA
The DNA here is from genome assembly GCA_037367405.1 of Ottelia alismoides. Classification (NCBI taxonomy): domain Eukaryota; kingdom Viridiplantae; phylum Streptophyta; class Magnoliopsida; order Alismatales; family Hydrocharitaceae; genus Ottelia; species Ottelia alismoides. The sequence goes on from JAZKJV010009171.1 coordinate 73,885, forward strand.
AAATTGTAAATATTTTATTTATAGTTTATGTAATTACAAATAGGTCCTTGTATAAAGTTGTTTGTTTATTTTGCTTTCTGTATTTGCAAAGACAACCCTGTGTTTATGCTTTGATTTGGACATCAACCTTGCATCTTTTTATTCAATGAAAAATACCGTTTTGTTGAGCAACTAATTGTCTACGTTTTGAATATTTATTTGAATTTTTATGGTATTTGGGTAATTAACTAAAATTGTTCAACTGAAATTTTGCATATTTTACCCATTTTGAGCACTTAAATTTATATCTCACACACGCTTGCTCTAAAAATTCCACAAAAATTATATGTGATGCCTTGAAGAGTGTTTAATTTACTCTCCAAATTTCATCTAAAGTGGAGTTGTCTTGTGCCTGAAATAATTTGTAGAGTGAATTTAGTATTTGATTTTTAGTTAAATCCATCATTTTCACAAAATTTCAAATCTTCTGGATTCTACATGAATATATCTTTTCAGAATAATTCGCATTCCTATTAATTTGACATTGTGGATTTATTAGAAATTATTTACTCACTGCCACTCTGTTTTCACTAAAAAATCTATAAAAAATTCATATTTTGTCAAAAAATTCCAAAAATATAACTGTAGCTTCCTTACATCATGTTTATGTTCCAGTAAAATTTTCATGATTTTTTCTTACTGTTTATGTGATAAATTGCGAAAAAACCCATAAAAAGTGTGTATTTTTCATCGTTGCATTTTAACCCATAAAATTCCAAAAAAATACCTTGCATTCATCTCTGGATTAGGACTCTAGGAAAAATATAATTTGGCTAAATTGGACTATTTTGACATTAATATTAATTTGGCCTTGTTGTATGCTTTCTTAATGTCGTAATTCACCCGCATTTGCATTTGCTTTGGTTTTTGCATAAAAATTTATTAGAAAAAACCGCGTGGAAATTTAGATCTTAAATTTCAAATTAACCCCAAAGTTGTTCCTTTGCCTCCTTGTGTTCGACCCCGGACTTGCCTGGGATATAAATTAAAGCTGAGACACTCTTCACGGAGATCTTCTCTTGGTTCTGACTGAATTGCTAAGTACACGTGCTACAACGTGACCGAATTAAACACCATATTTAGCGGCTCGTCAGAAGGTGTCGTTGCCGGGGAGGCAAATGGCTTAGGGATTAACTTTAAAAATTGGATTTAGATTTTCTCTACTCGGGTAGTCTGACCCCCGAGCCACTTGTATTTATTCCATTTTTTGCAATTATTTCTCTTCATATTTTTGTATATATCTTGTTGTTTATCTCTCTAATATAAATCTCATTTTCCTTGCGAGGGCCCGGTGGACTTGGAGTGCATCGGAGGTCGACGGACGCGACACGTGCCGACTGCTGAAGAGCTAGGAGAATTTATTTATTTCGAGAGAGCTTTTATAAATTTTTGTAATTATTTATCTTGCTCATTTACAGCGGCTCTTGTTTGAGAGCTCGCGTGTGTAAAAAAGACTTAGACATTATTTGTGGTGTGTCGAGACCTGTTTCACTCTACGGTGAGGGTGGGGTCTCGACTTGAGTGGCGAACTTAAGGATTAGGCAAACGTTAGTTTAGAATCAAATTTGTTTGTGCCCATCGTAAATTAGGTCACACATATCTTAGAAGATTCATATATCTTATAAGATTCATAATGAGACACACAAACATGCACTACTTAGCTCAAATTCAATCAATTCTTCCCCGCTAATAGTATATTGTTTAGGTGCGGTTTTCTCGATCTGCATGCATTTAGTGTAATATTTACAAATTCAGTTTTGCATAACGCATGAAGGTTGCTGGGATTCACTGTAAGTATACCTTCTTCTGAGCATGCATCATAGTTTCTCATTTGCATTCTGATTTCCGATTCCCTTCTTGTTTTACAACTTAAGGTCAAAAGGGAAATTGGGACTGAACGGTAGACGTGTTTGTGTGTTCATATAACTTTCAAGTGATAACCTAACTCTAAAATTAGGACTGAATTGAGCAGGTCGATTAAAATAATTGGAATAAAAAGAACCCTTATTCTCGGATGCATAAAGCCCTCATTGTTTGTTTTACTTGCAAGTGAGAGAGAGACGACCCTAGGATAGAGCCAAGTCTTGATTTCTTACTTACTACTGGTTCTTTCTTTTTAGGCGATTAGCTACTTTTCAGTGAGGAATACGGGTAGCCGGTAAACGGTCCGGACTTCCTTAGCAGAGTGGGAGATTTAGAGGACTTCTTAGTCCTCAAGGAACGGGTAGCCTTATTTATACGGTCCGTACTTACTCCTATACTGGCTGAAAGTAGGTCAAACTAGTAGTAAGAACCGGGCCAGTCTGTAGGAAAATACGGGCACCTAACAACTCGTTAATCTTTCCAAGATTGTATTCTCACCAACTAAAATTGATCAGATAATTCGACCGAACCCTTATGGCCATCACGTGTTGAGTTGGTGAAATTGGGGGTTTGAATTGTGTTTGTATTGTGTGAGTTCACTTCGCACATTTGCGTGCACCATAGAACTAGTGCCTCATTGACTATCGTGATCTAATCGGTTCTTTTGACATCGAAGATGACTGATTGGGGGGATATTTATTCGGACTTTGCGAATCTCTTGTTGAACCCTTCAAAAAGTACGTCTTCAAAGGTCCAAGCGCAACTTGGACCAACCTGGACTCATGACCCTCTTGAGCCCAGAATCACTCACTCTCGGGATGGTTACTCTCAAACCATTTCATTTCTCTCTTCCCACCTCACTGAGGAAGACCATCACCTCGGTGAGAATATCTTGATTCATAAATCCTCTTCTAATCCAGAACACCTTGCTGATTCATGACATAAAGAAGATTCAAGTAAAATGCCAAAGAAGAAAGAAGAGGAAGAAGAGAACCATGAAGACCCAATGAGAATAATACTTGCCAGATTAGCTACATCTGAGCAGCAACACGCACTACTCCGAGCTCAGTTAGGACAGTTGAATGTTGGGGTCGAACCACTAATGGATGCAGCGTATAACCCCGGACAATATCAAATTCATAACTACTTGAGTCCAGCCGAACCCACTGTTGACTTTGAATTGAAGCCGCATTTTCTGAACTTGCTGCCACATTTTGATGGAAATGCTTCTGAGGAGTATATGCATTCCTAAGGGACTTTGAGCTCATCTGTGCTAACCTCAAACATAATAATGTTAGCCATGATTATATTAGGCTCAAAGCCCTTCCATTTGCCTTGGGCAGAAAAGCCGATTACTGGGTAAAGAATCTTGGAATCATCGTCACCACTTATGCCCAGTTCAAGGACCTATTCCTAAAGAAGTTCTACCCTTTGAGTAGAACTAACATGATGAGGACGCGAATTACGAGTTTTTCCCAGTTACCCCATGAAGCCTTCTGTGATGCTTGGGAAAGGTTCAAGGACATCCTGCAGAAGTGTCCCTGTCACAATTTAGATGATAACATCTTGGTCCAATCATTCTTCACTGGTCTCAACCCTGAGATGCAGGGTTTAGTGAGCGCTGCCTGTGGAGGCAGCTACACATCACGAGAATGGAAGTGTAGAGATAGCTGATCTCACAGATGGTGCACAATCTCATGTGGTGAATGGACAACTGTTGAAGCATTTTGTTGATTCGAAAGAGCAGTTAGTCCAAGTCGAGGTCATCAACTTCATACAGAGTGTGCACAGAGCAGATACATCTTATTACTCTTCATGAAGATGCAACATCAAGATTCAACATCTTAGAAGATTCAATCACTCTTGTACATATTCTCCCTTCTTTGTATATTCTCGAGATCACATCAGTTCTCACACTTACTCTTGTCCTATACTTAGGCTGACTAAAGCCTAAGTATAGGGGGGACCGATGCCCGCCATGTGTATATACTCATCATTTCTCCTCTTGACCTCGTCCGCCCCATTTTTGCTCTTCTTCTACACTTAGGCTGACCAGAGCCTAAGTATAGGGGGGCGGATCGACTTCTATATTTTTTTATTTTTTATTTTTTTATCTTTCCTACGCTTAGTACGAGCTATGTCTTTTTGTCACCTAGTGCCATGAGGACATAGCACAAGCTAAGTATAGGGGGGCGTGTATATATTACATATATACTTTACCTATAGCTCGTACTTTCACGTATTTTTGTATATATTATACAATAATTATGGGGTGGGTAAAAAAAAGAGTTCAAAAAATTCAAAAAAATCTCTTAAAAAAACTTTTCAAAAAAAACTTTTTTTCAAAAAAAATTCTTTTTCCTTATTTGTAAAAAAAAACTTTTCAAAAAAATTCTTCTTAAAAAACTCTTGAAAAAAAAGCAAAACTTTTCTAACAAAAAAAACTTCTTTGTCTTTGTTTGTCAAAAAAAACTTTTTGAAAAAAAATCTTTTTCTAAAATTAAAAAAAATCAATCATAAAAAAACTAACTAAAAAAAACTAACTAATAAGTTGGTTTAATCCCTGACACAATTCACTTTCACACAAGACTAGTGATGATCAAGAACACTTGGTTTTTGAGGTCTTGAGATTTTGAGTTAACCAACCTTAGTCATTAGGGGCTTTGACTTAATTATTCACATTTCCCTAGTTTGAAAGATTTATATGCTATATTGCATGCTTAGTCTCTACCTTAAGAATATGATCAGCACCTCACATACACGACTGCAGTTATGATGAGATGAGTTGAAATTTCACTTAAGGAACTGGGATGAGGGATTTGAGTTTGGACTTGATTTGATGATGCTCGAGGATGAGATAAAATCAATGAAGGCTTCATGAAACCTGAGTGTCAGCATCTTTAGCCAGTATAAGAACATGGTTCTTGTACTATCTCTTGACATTTACCTATGTACCAGGGTGTGATAAAATAAAAAAATGTTGATCAGTGTGCGCCAACTCTTGGTAAAAGCAGTGGAGCTAGCCACAAATATTACAAAGCAATGAAATGTCAAAGAAAAGCTCTCATTCCACAAAGTCAATTATCAAAAGAGCTTCCACCAAAGGCGAGCACTCCCAACCATTTCAAAGTGTCCACTTGGACCACCGCTATTAGGACCAGGAGTCGGGCTTGCACCAAAAAAGGGCTCTGCATCATAAATGCTACAAGTCTGGGTGTAGAAGGTACGATATGTACTCAAAAAAGGCACACCCTGGTGTACTCCCAGGAAAACAAGTGCAGACGGCTCCAACTTCTCTTGACGGATGCACTGATCAACACCAAAAATATGCGTTGTGTAATAAGGCACTTGAGAGGATCCTTGTTCCAATGAGAGGGAGAGAAGAAATGACACAATCCTATGCCCTCCATCAACTGGCCTTCCATCTACACTTTTAAGTCTGACAACTAAAGAGACGGTGGATTGGATGCAAGAAATGGTTTATTCCCTAGTGTTGAGGATCGGGTCCTTAGGAGAGTCTCTTAGATTGGAATCTTGTGTGACGTTGTGACTCTACTCTTGTAACTGCTGTCAACACTTAAAGTCATATCCCTACTATATATGTATACAAAGAGAGTCTGATGATTAGGGAAATTGGATACTTTTTTACTAGAGCTTGGTTCAGCTTAGAATTTTAGGATCTCTAAAACTGAGAGTTCTTGAATGGATCAAGTCTTGTATTCACATGCACAGTCAGGGGTTAACCCAACTTATTCATTCTTTATTTGCTCGAGGACTAGCAAAGTTTACGTATAGGGGGGTGATGAATCCACAATTCATCCTCTTAATATCTTGATCTTAGCAAAATCCGCAAGTAAAATCCCAAATAAATGTCCATAAAATTAATAAACTAACAAAATATCTCTTGTAAATAAAACTCACTAATTATTATATATTAGATTGTATAAAATAAACTACCCATAAAAAGCCACAAAAATAAAGGAGTTTTATACATGTAAATAGCCCAAAACTTCATGTTTTTTTAATAATTTCATTTCAATCCTTTTTGCCTAATTATTTCTCTAACTTGTTTATAAAAATGTATATAAAAATACAAAAATACAAAACAAATTTCACCTCAAATAAATGCTCCTAGATCCCAAAGAGAAAAAGCCGTAAAGTCCAACTTCCAAGCTAAATTTCCGCTCCGTATGAACTCCAAATTGACCAAACTCACTTTTAAAGTTCAAGTTAAAAAATTATCTATCCAACGGAAGTAGTTTCATTAAAATCGGAGCTCATTTGCAAAAGTTGAGTTTTGGGACCTAGATGTACATTGTATATCATGTATATATTCATTCTTTCTTCAATTTTTATTGTATCTTTCTTAATTACTAAAAATACAAAAAAACCATGTTTGTGTTGTATTTTATTTATATTATTTTATTGTATTTTTCCATTGTAAATATCTCTTTTTAAAAAGACAAAAAAATTACATATTAGAAAAGTAAAAAAATGTACATGTTGTTTGTCTTCCCTTGTAAATTCTCCACTATTTATTTTCTTCTTTTTTATTCTATTATAATTAAAGTAGCCAACTTTATTTCATTTATTTATTTTACATTCTCTATAACAACCTCCAATTCAACTCCATGACTCCACCATATTTTCTAACTTCTAATTCAACTCCACCATTTTATTAACCTCCATCCCACTCCATCTTAATTCTAACTTCCATTTTTCCCTCTTTATATACATCTCATTCTCCTCATTTTTACCTTTGATCCATCTTTATAGGAGGAGAGCCTAGTTCCTAGAGTTGAATCGGTGACAGCGATACAACCGCGGTCGAGCGACGACGACCGGTGACATCCGTTGGCTTTTTGGCCAACATCGCAGCTGCCTCCGCGTGTTGCTCGAGCTCATCGCTCGCCAACGATTCGAGCGAAGACCGTGCTCTTGTGAGCGCATCATAAGAGACCATCCATCATAGGTAATTTTTCATCTCATTTTATCTTCTTGTTAGTTTTGCATTTTTTTAACATATCATATCGCCACCATTACATCTTCATTTGTTCCACATCATCCATTTCATCACCTCCATAACCTTCATCATAGCATTTTTTCCACATTATTTACCCCCTATTTTAATAAAATTTAAAAAATTTGGAAAACAAAAAAAATATAAAAAAATAAACAAAAAAGTTTTTAACATTACAACAGTAAAAGAAAATTTAAAAAAAATAAAAAAAACCGAAGCAGCAGCAGCGGTGGGAGCACCCACCGCCGCTGCCCCCTCTCCTCCAAGCGGCTGGCCGTCGCACCAGCCGGCCGCGACCCCCTCACACCGCCGCCATCGCGGGCCGCCTCCGCCCCAGCGGCGCGCCGTCCACCGGCCTCCTCTCCAACCTCCCACGCGCCAACCGTCCGCGCAAGCCCAGGCGCACCACCGTCGTCCCCACGCTCCTCCACGGCGCCGCTTGGTCTCCAGCCGACGCCGACCTCCCACCCCGTCCCCTCAGCACGCCGCGGTCCTCCTCGCCGTCCCCGCGTGCGGGCGGCGCCGCCGGCCCATTTTGGGTTCATCTCTAGCAGCCCGTGTTCCCCAGGAGGAAGAAGGCGATTTTTATTTTTTTATTGAAAAAATTGTAAATATTTTATTTATAGTTTCTGTAATTACAAATAGGTCCTTGTATACAGTTGTTTGTTTATTTTGCTTTCTGTATTTGCAAAGACAACCCTGTGTTTATGCTTTGATTTGGACATCAACTTTGCATCTTTTTATTCAATGAAAAATATCATTGTGTTGAGCAACTAATTGTCTACGTTCTGAATATTTATTTGAATTTTTATGATATTTGGGTAATTAACTAAAATTGTTCAACTAAAATTTTGCATATTTTACCCATTTCGAGCACTTAAATTTATATCTCACACATGGTTGCTCTAAAAATTCCACAGAAATTATATGTGATGCCTTCAAGAGTGTTTAATTTACTTTCCAAGTTTCATCTAAGGTGGAGTTGTCTTGTACCTGAAATAATTTGTAGAGTGAATTTCGTATTTGATTTTTAATTAAATCCACATACATCCTTTTCACAAAATTTCAAATCTTCTGGATTCTACATGAAAATATCTTTTTGAGATAATTCGCATTCTTATTAATTTGACATTGTAGATTTATTAGAAATTATTTACTCACTGCTACTCTGTTTTCACTAAAAAATCCATAAAAAATTCATATTTTGACAAAAAATTCCAAAAATATTATTGTAGCTTCCTTGCATCATGTTTATGTTCCAGTAAAATTTTCATGATTTTTGCTTACTGGTTATGTGATAAATTATGAAAAAACCCATAAAAAGTGTGTATTTTTCATTGTTGCATTTTAACCCATAAAATTCCAAAAAAATACCTTACATTCATCTCTGGATTAGGACTCTAGGAAAAATATAATTTGGCTAAATTGGACTATTTTGACATTAAAATTAATTTGGCCTTGTTGTATGCTTTCTTAATGTCGTAATTCACCCGCATTTGCATTTGCTTTGGTTTTTGCATAAAAATTTATTAAAAAAACAGCGTGGAAATTTAGATCTTAAATTTCAAATTAACCCCAAAGTTGTTCCTTTGCCTCCCTGTGTTCGACCCCGGACTTGCCTGGGATATAAATTAAAGCCGAGACACTCTTCACAGAGATCTTCTCTCAGTTCTGACTGAATCGCTAAGTACACGTGCTACAACGTCACCGAATTAAACATCGTATTTAGCGGCTCGTCAGTCAGCGAACTGAAGGATCATTCGTGTCTGGTTGAGCGGACCCAACCCAAATTCTTGTGTTATTGACGATGGCAAAAGGTTGATGGAAGACCCGCTGTCAAGAAGAGTGCGCTCGAAGACCTGATCAAAAATCTCGCAACTGATAAGAGGTGCTCCATTGTCCTGCTTTTTCCGTAGGAGGTTGCTGATGGCTACTACTGTGGCCAAGGTGAGGACGTGCTTCTCAACATGTTGGCGTCTATTCTTTCGTGCTGGACGACGCTTGCTCGTACATGCTTCTTTCAATCCTTTCTTAATAGTAGGCATGTATTCCATGGCATTTAGTAAGGGAATCTCAACAGATAAGTTATCTATTATTTCCACAACTCTAGGATCAGACAAGGCACTTTTTCTTTTTGCAATTTTTTGGATTTTTCAATTGCATTAAAGAAAGGAATATTTACATTACTGATAGGCAAAGTAGAGTTCTTGTTTACATCATAACTATCGCCCATAAATTGTTGTACATCTGGACCACAAGAAGGAGTACAAACTGGATCCTGACATGCTGGTGTGGATGGGCGAGCAAAAAGTCGGGCATCTGCTCCGTCGGCTGGCGAGGGATCGGCTGCTGCTGGCAGCTCCTCCGAGGCCGGCACGGCTTTGCTTCGGCTGCAAACTTCTTTTTGTTGTTTTTTATTTTGCTGATTTTTTTTGTATTTTTGGCTGAGGATGCTGGTGCTGTAGGATGGCTGGAATGGCTTCTCCTTCTTCTTCTTCCTCACCCGCCCCTGTAGCTGGCACGGCTGATGCAGAAGATGACGATCTACCTATTTCTTTATTCTCCCCATTCTTGATGGCAGGCAGAGGCAAGGCCATACCGCTCTTGAGATTTACAGCATTAGAACAAACAATAACATCATTTTCTGACTCTACAGCTATAGACATGACATCACATTCTACCTGCTCTTTCTTTTTAAAGCTATTGGGGTTGGCCTCGACCTGAGCTGGGATAGTGGTTTTGGTGGCGGTCAGGTCGTCGAGCCTCTTGGTCATATCTGCTAGCCCTTTGACGAGTTGGGCCAAGCAATCCATGGTTGGGTTCACAGGAGTTGCCTCTGAAGATTCAGCGTCCAGACCACGCTGTTGCTGCATGTGCTGGTGCTGAGGCTGTTGTTGGTGGTGATGGGGTGGTGCAGGAAGCTAAAATTGCTGGTAAGAGGGAGGAGGATACTGCTGGTATTGCTGAGGTGGAGCGGCCGCATACTGATGATAAGGCTGTGGATGACGGTATTGCGGCTGCTGATATTTCTGATTCTGCCTCCATTGATTTGCATATGGGTGAGGCTGATGATACTGTGGTGGCGGCTGTGAGGACTGCCCAAATCGACCACCCTGAGGTTGGTGGTATTGTCGGTTGGCTGGTAGCTGACCCTGAGGTTGTCCCATAGGACAGGCCGGCTATGCTTCGTTGCTCCAAACCCCGTTGACTTCTTGAATCAGGGGTGGCGGTGGGAACATGGGGTCAGATCCGGATACAAACTCTGGTTGGTACACAACCATCTGCTGCTGTGGATGGCCCTGGTCGGGCGCCTGCACGTAGTACACGTGCTGTACTGCCGATGGCTGCTGGCTCGGCTAAGGCTGATGTAGCGGTGGTTGCTCGTCCTTCCTCTCACCTGCAGCTTCTGATGGTGCTGCCGACTGAACAGAGTTGATGGTGCCCACCAGTAGTTCTAGCTGCTTGGTGATCTAATCAAGCTTGTCAAGATTTTGAGTCCTCTTCTCGATCACAACAAGTTTTTCAAGGTCCTGTGATCGCTTCTCAATGATATTGACCTTCGAGAGATGGCCCCCGATGATGCTGAGATTGGAGCTCTCATCTCTCTCCGCCTCGCGGGACGCTGCCATGTGTACTTGTTTCTGGAGGATTTGGGGCTGCTTCTTGTATGCCTTTGATGAAGAGAGGGCGGCCTCTCCTTCGGCAATTTCTTCAAAGATTTGCCAGACTACATCTTCATCCTTATTGAAATGTGAACCCCCACATGCTGCATCAACGAGCCTTTGGCTCTCAATGTTCAGGCCCCCAAAGAAGTGTTGGACCAAGCTGGTCTTCGGGATCTCATGATGGAGACATTTCTCCTGCAGATCAATGAATCTCTCCCATGCTTCATGTATAGATTCGTGGGCTCCTTAGGAGAAGTTGCTGATTCATGCTCGCATCTGGTTGAGCCGACTGAGAGGGTAAAACTTATGTAGGAAAGCTGACTTCAGTTCCTCCCAGGTTGTCACAACCTTCCCCAGATGGTTGACCCAATAAAGGGCCTTGTCTTGCAGGCTGAAGGGGAATGCAATCATTTTGACAATGTCCAACGGGACATTGGGGTAGTGGGTAGTAAGACAGATGCGTGAAAACTGCTGCAGGTGGATGTATGGTTCTTCATTGGTGTTTCCATGGAATGCTGGAAGAAGAGCAAGGAACTGGGGTTTTAGCTCAAAGTGAGCATGTGCCGGTTGAATGAGGATCCACTCGGTCATCTGCCTGTCTCCAGGATTATAGGTCTCCTTCAGTGTAGGTTTGGGTCTCCCATTTTCTGGATCTTCCTCATCGTCTGAAGGATTACCACCTCCTCTTCTGCCTCCTCTTCCCTCGGCTCTGTACATCACGTCATTCAGCATATCCTGAAAAGCGGTCTGTGTTAGGGCCTGCTCTGTCAGCTGCTGTTGGATAGCCTGGATAGATGCCAACAGTTGTGCATTAACCTGATTCTGATCTGGCATCTGTCCTTCTGGTTGGGGTGGCTGCTGACCCTTACCCTTCCCTTGAGCAGCCACGTCAGGGTCTGAGTCTGACGAAATGAATTCCGGATTAGAATCCAGGGCTTGATTTGTCTTCTATCTGCAGAACGAGAGAATCCTAATCAGACCACTTGCAATGTTATTCAGCTGTCATGATAAATCTGGAATTGAGGTCAACCCCAGCATGTTGTGAACGGAAAAAGATGTGGACTGTGATCGACTTCCATTCACAACGGTGAAAGCGGGACAAAATTGATCCCAGTTTATTGGGTGGTCAAAAGAAAGGTAGAAGACGAGGAGTCTGGAGATCGATCCGCAAAGTCCGGGTCGGGTTCTCGGGAATCGCCTCGAATTTATTGGCGAAGTTGAGTCAATGGAATCGATGTGGGTGTCGGCAGGGTCCCGACGGAAACCATCCATGGATCAACTTCGCGAAGCAAAATGGAGGATTGGATATTGGAAGAAGGATACGATGGTCAACGAGGAATAAAAAGGAGTGCAAAGCAGTAGAAAGACTTGACTGAGCGGGGGGTCAAAGGAGAATGACACAACAAAATTTGCGCAAAGGCGCGGGACTCGATCTTTGAACCTTAATCTAGATCCATACAAACGTAATACAAAATTGGGTTCACCAACTCACGCCATGTGAAGCCGTGAAGGTTCGGCTATTTATTATCTTTTTAGTTTTAGAGTTGTTATTTCAGGCAAATCTTTTAACAAGTCCTTAGCACGCTAACCCTATAGTAGAGAGAGTACTGCCAGAAAAGAATCCTGTACTTGTCCTCCTCCTTTGTAACATGTAGTATGTACTTTTTGAGGTCCTTGTAACCCTTCCTTGATCCCTACTCAACCAAAGAAAGAGAGAGAGGAAGTCGATAGGCGAAACCAATACTTCGATTCTCGCTCGCAACGGAATCACCCGTGAGCGTGCAAGAATCTACTCGGATGCAAACCGATGAGACAGACACCCCCTGTGAAGGCATGGCCTATGCTCAGTACTTCAGACCATGTTGATGTTCCACACAAGGCGGGAACACCATCACTGACAAGGCTCTACTCGGTCACGTACGATAGAAGCGCCATTACTTCGGAAATCCAGGCGATACACAAGGCAGTTGCAGACTGGGTTTTTGGCTCTATTCCTTATGGGGTGTGCCTCGCTCATTAGAGTAGGATTTTGGTCCCCCTCCGAAGGTACCTGAAAACAATGAGGGCTTTATGAACCCAGTACAATGATAGTCCATTACAGATTTTAATTAAGGTCAAAGTTTATTTAGCAGTCCCCTTGTTTTAGTTTTTTTTGGGTTTTCACTTTTTTTGAGTCCGTTTTCATACCAGAGCCTAACGTTTTTATAGATTTTCATTTAGATCCTAGGTGCTCAAAATCAGAGGGAGATAGCGGAAAAGGCATGCAAGTTGGTTCCATGATGGAAATCTCCCCATTGAACCGATTGATGTATGCTGAGTTAGAGGACATACAGTGCATCCCAGCTCTCTCCATGCGGTATACAAAACAGAATTTTTAAACCTAACTACATGGCGGTATGCAAGCGACAAAATCACCCTAAACATTAACTGCTATTAATCGTGAAGAACTAGTTAATCTTTGACTAGGTCCATACGTAAGAGACTATAGGAACATGCATTCTTATTAATGTGTGGACCTAGCTACCGAGTCAAGCAACCTAAGTCTAGTGGCTCCATGCACACAAAACAAAATAAAGAAAAGGCAGAAAACTCAAAATAACGGGAAACAGAGAAAATAAAGCGGGAAAAACACGAAAAAGCCGCGACGAGGCCCCCAGATGAACAGACACCCGAGCACTAGACGTCGTTGTGAAGAGTAGAGTCCAAGTTATATTACATGCCAAAAATTTTCTCTCTCTCACAATAAATTACAAAATTGATCCTAACTACTTAAGGCCTCAGTAATTCACATCTCCTTGCATCCTTGGTGCTCTCTCCAGCTGGTCATGAAGTAAAGACCAAACTCCTCCAAGCTCGGCTGCCTTGACTTCCTAAGAAACCATCCTTGCGTGGCGGGATCTCACAACAAGGTCACAAAGAGATGGAATTAATATAAGCTCAATCAATGAAATAAAGAATCAGGTAATTAATCAAAATAAATGAATGTGTATGTTACTAATCATAGAATCATGTATGGTTAAACAATTTCAAATAAATAACTAATCACGTAATAAATGGTGAATAAATGAATTTTCATACAAGAATGACAAAATGTGATAGGCTACGCTCATTCCTCCCCGGCAACGGCACCATCTGATGAACGAGAATTTCAGCGAGGGTCTAAAGTGGTCCACACAAGGCGGGACCATGGTGTCGCTGAGGCGACCGCTCACGAAACCCCGAGTGATCAGAAATTAACCCACAATACAGAATAAGTCAATTAAGTCCAAAAATGTGAATTAAAATTTATTAACTCTACCTTAAACTGCATAGTGTATAAGCATGTAGAGGTCGAACCACAGAGAGCAAAAAAAATGGGTAGCCTCTAGGTATTTATGTACATCCTAGTCATCCTTAAATGAATCCTCTTTTTATGGGTTTTTAATATTATATATTTATTTTATTTTATTTTTTTTATTTTATAATTTTTATGTTGTTTTTTATTTTATATTGTATTTTTTTTCATATTTTCTGTTTATATTTTAAATTACACAATATAGATATAGATATATAAAGATATAAATATTTATATATAAGAGGAAAGAGAGATATTATGTATTGGTATATATATAAATACTTAAAATATGTAAATATAATATATATTTTTTATATTTTCATATAATTCTTTGTTATTTTTTCTGGAGTTTTACTAATTTTTATGTATTTTTAATTCCAAAAAAAGGAAATGTCCCTCATTTGGGACAAATTGAATAGGCCGAAAATAATTTGGGGTTCTAAAATATAAAATAAGCCTCAAAATTACCCAAATTAAATTTAATACGTAAATAATAATATAGAAATAATTATAAAATAGGAAAACATATTTTTGGTATTTTTGAAGAGTTTACATATATATATATTAGGATTTTGGAGCTTCTTGAAATGTTTATATTTTCTTTTTCTATTTTTAGGTTTTTTCTTTTTTTTTATTTTTTGGACTCAATAGATATATAAATAAACCATATATAATTTTTTTTAAAATTTTCAAAAACATTTTCTATATTTTTTGGCATTTTATACTTTAAACAAGACAAAAATGGCTCCTAATTCAATTTTTAATACATGGATAAAATGCACAAAATGACCAAACAAAAATGCAGCATGAATCTACAAGGCACAAAGCATTTACCCTAATTTTTGTGGATTTTTAGGAGTGAGCTAGGTATTTTTAATAAATTCATGAAGCACATAAAAATAAAAATGCCTGGAAGGGGCATTTTTGCAAATAAAATAAGGTCTAGGGGCTATGTTGCAAATATGCTAACGCAATAAACATTTATTTAAATAGTACAGACTATTTTACAATTACAGAATCTGCGAGGGCTTCACTGCAATTTTCACTCGCCTCACGTGGGACTACACGTGAGGCAAGGAGGACCAATTTGCAATTCCCTAAAGTTCAGGGGTCCTAAGGCAAAAATTCCATTTATTTTACAACGTTACATTTATTCTACAAGATTAAATACTAAATACAAAAATGCAAGGGGCTCAAGTGCAAATTACCCCTTTAGTGCGGGCAATTGGACGGCGGGGCTTCACCCACTTGACACGCGACGGCCTCTGGTGCGACGATGACGGTTCGCCGATGGAGGGATAAGACTAGATCATCCAAGATGATTGGGTGGCTCTGGTGCTCGGCATCCAATGGCTGAGGCTCGACCTGGGGTGCCACCTCGATCTGATGGCTGCTTGTGCTCACGAAGAACAGGGAAGAACAGTTGGGTTCCCTGGTTTCGATCATCGATTCCTCCTCCTCCAGACTGTCTTTGGTGATGGCAAGGGGCTCTCCACGTCCGACGAGGTTCTCCGCAGCTGCTGTGGTGCTCAAGAAGACCCAGGGCCCCATGTATCGGTCTAACAAGCTCGGGGAAGCATGAGGGGTCTTGGGGCCTTGCATGCAATCAAGTCGAGTCCCAAGGGGCTCCATTTAGCGTATGACCTGCACCAAAAGAACGAGGGGCTCGAGGGGGTCTCCCTCGACCGGGAGTTGCAGCTTCAGGGGTCAAAAAAATGAGCATGGGTGGCGAGATCCGACGAAGTGGAGGAATCGAACCTCGATTTGCAGAGCGAGGGTAGCTCTGGTTAATCTGAGGTGATGGTTAGATGTAGAACGCATAGGGGAATGAAGTGGTGATGAACGGGAGTTCAGAGGATCTGTAGATCGGGGTGAATGGGTTCGCCGGAGCAGGGCTCCGACGAACTTCGATCTTGATCTTATCTAGCATCTACAACCCTAATACCTAAACTAACTACAAGATTACATCCTAGGAAAGAAAATGAAGCAATTAAACAGGATAAAACAACTCTTATACCTGGTGGTCGACCAGGGAGCAGGGCGACACCGGAGCTCCACCGTAGGTGCTGCCCTCGACTCCTCCGACCAGCTGACGCTTCCAGGAGGACCCCCTTGTCACGAGGGTGCTCTAAGGACTGGAAACGAAGGTGAAAGAAGACCAAAATGAGATCAAATTTGGGAAGGAGGAGGAGGCCTCTTATTTATGAACATGCTGCGCACCCTTATTGATCGGCCTTTTCGATCGAATCGGCGCCATGTACTATGAATCATGGGATAGGGCGTGTATCTAGGATGTACAAGGAACAATTTTCATGAATGGTCCCGTCTCTCTCGAGCTACACAATTTGGGTGAAAAATCAGGGAAGTGGGGCTCTCGTGATCTGTCAGAGGCGCAGGTCTAGGTCCAAGGAGTTGACCTGCGGTCAACTAATGGCGGCCTGCCATTGGTCCACGCAGGCAGCTAGAAGACAAAAAAGCCTAGATTAACAAGGATTAATTAATTTAAATTAGTAAATGATTTTATTATTTTTGAAATATAAAATAAAAAATGTTTATTAGTTAATGTAGTATTTTATTATGATTTTTATTTAATTTTTTGATGTATTTTATTATGAGTTTATTTTAATGATGTATTAATAGGTATATTTACATGTATTTTATACAATTTATTTTTATTTTGTGTATTTTTTATTATTTTAATATATTATTTTATATATTTATAAATTATTTTTGTGAGTATAAATATATTTTTATTTGAATTTTATGAGTTTATTTGCATGTTTAAATAAATAGGTATATATAATATGTAGGTATACTTATATGTATTTTACCCATATTTTATATACATTTTATTTATTTAATGAATTTTATTGGGTGTTATTTTGGATCTACATTTTTAATGGAATATAAATAATATTGACAATTTATTAAAAATAT
This sequence comes from Ottelia alismoides, assembly GCA_037367405.1. Taxonomy (NCBI): domain Eukaryota; kingdom Viridiplantae; phylum Streptophyta; class Magnoliopsida; order Alismatales; family Hydrocharitaceae; genus Ottelia; species Ottelia alismoides. The sequence goes on from JAZKJV010009171.1 coordinate 90,743, forward strand.
GAAAGAATAAAAGAATGAAGTCCCTTTTTATTTGTATATAAGTAATACATAGGTATTTTGCCTATGTGATCACATAGACTTATTTTATTTGAGGTTTTCTTTTAATTTCCATATGTACATGTATTATATATATTATTTACAAAATTCTAAAAATATAAATTTATAAAAATAATGAATAATGAATAATGAATATTTTAATCGGTATTATGTACAATGAGGGCCAAAAACCTAACTTTCACATTTGAACTCCAAAAATTATGAAGCCAATTTTATTAAAGAGATCTTGAAAAGTTATATACAATTAAAGGTGATTTTGGTGGATTTTGAGTTTTATTGGCAAGATATGGGTTTGTGAAGTTAAGATTCTGGCTTTTTATTATGTGTATAAAATGTACGTTGTGTATCATTTTTGCACAAACTCAATTTTGTATTTTTATTTACATTGTTATCTACAACTTTCGTGTACAAAATATTTTTATTTAATGAATAAACAATTATATACAAAATAGGTGTTAAAATGCATAAATAAATGAATAAATAAATGAGGAATTTATTGTATTATTGGCCCTTATCTCCCCCTACTTTATTCTTTGTCGACCAAGCTAATTCTTGACTTGGTCTCGGGGTTCGGGTCATAAAATATTTTCAATATTTTATTCCTTTTTCTTTTCTTCACTTTTATCTAGAATTTTGGCATTAAAAACCTTATTTCATGCACAATAAAGGCAATGAATAATGAATGCTATTATAGACAAGTTACTGTTGTGTACATGAATTTGCTTGGGTTTTTGAGGCCAAAATAATGGAATAAAGGTGATGAAATGGAGATTCATCAGCTACGCCAGAGCCTTCAGCGTCCTTCGCCAACGACGGGAGGATGAGGCGGAGCTAGGCCAGCCTCGCCGGAGATCAACCGTCTCCACCGTAGGAGGTGGAGGGCCGTTGGGGGACGACTGCCAGCAGCCGTTCGATTCTCCTGATCGAACGACCAGGAGCCATCCACGTTGCCTTGTCCTGAAGCCGTTGGATCATCCTTGATCCTACGGACTTGATCACGCCACGTCGATAAACGCTAGAGCATTCGAGGGTTGTTGGATTCATCCTGATCCAACGGTGCTCGGTCGTCCACGTCGCCCTCTTCATCGAGCTTCAAGGATCGTCGGATCGATCTTGATCCAATATGTCAAGACACGCCACGCGCCAGCATTTCATCACCATTGTATCATCTTTGATCCCACAGTCCAGATCCGTCCACGTCGCCCGATTCGAGCCTCTTCCCCGACATTTGGGCTCGGATCAACCGAAGCATCTCCGAGCCACATCCGAACCTCTAGAGCTGCCCGAGCCTCGCTCCGAGCCTTCGAAGACCCCCGAGCCTAGGGACCCTCAAGTGATCCGTACGCGCATCCTGGGTAAATTGCACCGAGGCCCCTGAAGCTTTTCAAAATTACATTCCAGTCCCTGCCAGGCGACCCTACGTGAGGAGCACGTGTCTCGTGGAGAAATTGCATCCACCCCCTACATTATAGGTAATTGCACATTAGTCCCTGTCAGCAAGTTTTATTTTCAGCAATTTTAATTCTTGTAATTGCATTTATACCCCTGTCTTTGCACGCATATTTAGGCATTCATATTAATTCATTTTTTAGTTTGAAAAATTGCATTGTGTAGATGATATTGTCCTCTTCATTATGTGACATGTGGCATATTTTTATAATATCAGTAGAATTTTCTATTAATTAATTGGTTCATTTTTTCTATATTTTGCCCAATTTCACCTCTTAATTGATACTAATTTCTTTGTGACTCCAAAAATACCCCAAAAATCACATTAGATCTAGGATAATTAGCTTTACCTTGCATAAAAATTTCATCTCAATTGCACGCATCTCGAGGCCTAAATAATTCATTTAGTGATTTGCTTTATTAATTTTTAATAGGTCCATTTCACATCAAAATTAAGGTTTGATAATTTTCCTGGATTCCTCACTTCAGATTTATCTAGGATAATTTTTATTCCCAAAAATCTTATGATTTGATATTTATTAAAATTAATTTAGTTAAAATCAATCTGCATTCATTTTTAATTCACAGTAATTTTATTTAGTGTCAAAAAATTCAAAAAAAATTAATGTAGCCTAATTTCATCCCATTTCATCATATGGCCAAGTTTCGTAATTTTTGGACTTGATTATGTCACCTTTCTGAATTAACTTATAAACTGGCTAGATCTTGCATTTGTCTTGCATAAAAACCGAAAAAGACCAAAAAAATTCTTCCCCGAAAATCAAGTCTTGGACTTTGCTAATAATTTACCTAAGGAGACAACTACCTCCCTGAGTTTGACCTTGGGCTTGCCCAAGTAAAAAAAAATTTGCCGCTCGAGATTAACTTGTTTTAATTAAAAGTGGCTTTTGAACTGCTCTCATTATCCGACTGCAACGAACATTCTTAAGTAATTTGAGCATTAATCTGATCGAATTAACTAGGGTGGTGGGAGCCTTTTCAATGATTAAGCGACTCAAGGTGGATTTAAAAGAAACAAACTAATCCTAAGGAGATGGATACGCTAGACATGCACTGAAAATGGAGAAAATGAACCTCGATGGCCAGGATGACCAGAGACGGGACCTCACGATGGAGTAGACCGCCAGAGATGGGTGGAGACGCTCCAGACCACGCCGGACCTCCCTCTCAAGGGCCCGGGACGGGCCTGTCACACCCTTCAACCCAAAACACACGAAAAGGAGGTGAAGCTAGGTCAAAATGGGTTCAGAATTAAGTACGAGTTATGGCTAAAGTATATACGAAGTATATACGACCCCCCTATACTTAGCTTGAGTTATGTCCTCATAGATCAGAGAGAAAAGAGAAGACATTATTCGTACTGAGTATAGAAAAGTCTAAAGAATAAATGAATGAATGAGAAGTTGACCGTCCCCCTATACTTAGGATCAAATATTCCTAAGTATAGTAGACTGTACACTAAGCAGGGATGGTCAAGGGTGGGAATGAACAGATCGTACTCAGATTGTCCCCCCCTATACTTAGGGCAAGATATCCCTAGGTATAGACAAGAAGAGGAGACAATGGAGAGGATCGAAAAATGAAAAAAAACTCTGGGTGCATACCCCCCTATACTTAGGACAAAGTATGTCCTAAGTCTAGAAGACTGACAAAAAGGGCGACACCTTTTCGATAGAAAAAGAAAAATGAAAAGGAAAAGAAGAAAAGAAGAAAAGAAGAAAATAAGGAAAGAGATCTTAAGATGGAAGAAAAGATCGTGGAGAATGTACACATCACTCCCCCTATACTTAGGGTAAAAGAAGCCCTAAGTATAGGCAATGAGAGTGATGAAACGGAACAAAGACTGAACACTCGGCTCGTCGACCCCCCATACTTAGGAAAAAGTACATCCTAAGGAAAGCACACACGAGAATGGGGTGGATGAGCAAAACGGTAGATGGACAGAAGGATATGAAAGTGAATATACAATAGAGATGGATGGACAGAGGTCAAGAAGGTCAAAAGTGAACCTTCTTGCAGGAACGCTGAGGAATGGATATGACAAGGTGCAGGTCGATATCAGGGTCCAAAGTGGACAGAACCGATCATGATCGACCTGATGAGGATCCTCAGCAATCGCAGAGTGGGAAGGCACAGACGGGTTGGTGGACGTAGTGTGGCTAGGACTGGACTTGGGTGTGTCTTGCTAATATTGAAATGAAAAGGGACAAACTTATCATCGGAAGAAGTGGAGTCAAGGTCGTACTACGAGGTCTCTCCTAGGTCAAAACCAAAAGGAACGAAGTCATATGTGGAAGTAGTCAAATCATGTTCGTCCTCTCAAGTCTCAACCAGATCATCATTCTCATGAAAAGGCCCAAATTCCTAAATAAAAGCAATCAAATCAAATTTAGCCTTAGTTTCATCAATATCTCCCCTCCACTCAATAGTGTCAATCGTGTAAATCCCGCAGATGTCATCAACACATCGCAAAATCCCAGAAGAAGGAACTCTGAGGTCCATGCTTTCCGAGTCTTCCTCCATGGGGAGGAATTCTCGAGTCTCAGTGGAATCCAACATACAACAAAAGTCTCTGATAGTCTCATCAAGGTCATGGTCCTCGGGGTCAGCTAAGATAGGTAAAGGTGCATCAGGTGCATGTCTCTGATCGGCAGTGGGTGTAGAGATGATCACCTCGCTCTTGTCAACAAGATGGAAGTGAATCTCTCCTGATCCATCGCCAATAACGACCCTCACAGAGGCGAGGAATGGTTGTCCCAGGATGATTGGAGAGCCCTCCCCAGTGGAGGTCTCCACATGCAAAATAAGAAGATATATGGTGTAACTCATGCCCTGAATCGAAATGATGATGTTTTCAAGAATACCCTTCGGCCTCTTTATTGATCCATTAACAAACTAAACGATCATCCTGGTTTTATTGAGAGTCCCTAAGTGAAAAGAATGTACCAACGAGAAGGGTATGATGCTAATCGAAGCACCACCATCAAGGAGAGTGTGATCACAAGTGTGGTTAGAGATGGTACAAATAATAAATGGTGTAGCAATGTTCCTCTTACTAGGGATTGGACGATGTGATGGCATGGGTAGTGGCCATGGTCAGAATATGACGCTCATATCCGCTCCTCTACTTTCTCTTCTTGGGAAGAGGAGCAGATAATTGGGTCATGGCCTGTTGAAGTGGAGCCCGAATAATCTCATGAATGGTGGCCACCACTTCGGGTTTGGTCAACATTTTTTTTGAATTTTTGGATCTCCTTTAAATAAGGGAGGAGATTGGAATCATCATATACACGATGAATGTTAAGACCAGTCTATACAGTGGCATCCTTGGGGTCAAGGATGGGACTAGATGTCAATGAGTGTGTAGGCAAAGGATCTGGCTTGTGTGCCCTCTCCTCACAGTCTCAATCAACCAAAGGTCTCTCGAAATCTTTTTGGATTTTAAAATTTTCTAATTTTTTGTATGTTGGGTGATTGAAGCTCTCATAGGAATTCTCGAATGAACCCATGTCATCAAATGGCGGAGAATCATGGTCGCTCTTATTTATACTAGTGAGATCGTCAATCTTCTATCTCATATGCTCCATTATCTGGATCAAGTGCTCAACGGTGGATTCCATGAGAGGTGACTCCGACAGGTTAGTCTCAGGGGGATGTGAAGGTAGAAAATATGGAGATGGAGGTGGATGTGGATAAAAGTCTGAGGGCTGATACTGTAGCTGGGGAGGATATGTACGCAAATCAGGAGTGAAGTCCTCCTAAAAAAGGAGGTGGACTAACTGGAGGGTACGAGGGGTCCGCAAAGTCCAGATAAAAATTGCTCCAGTCGGCCATCTCGAAATCAAAAGGAAAGTGATCGGGAGAGCACGATGGTCAAGTCAAGAGAAGTGTTGAAAAATGTGCAAATGTACAGAGGCGATCTAGAATGCACACAAACAATCACAAACAAACACACAAAAGCAACACACCCCTCAATTCACCTACTCAACTCGGTGAAAATCACAGAAGTGTGGTCTTTTTATCTTGTCTGATTTAGAGTTAGGTGAGATGTCCAAAAATTGCAAAAACACTTAGTAGGCTTGATGGGATTTGGGCACTAGTCCTTAGTGTATACGCGAGCAGATAAAAGCAAAGACTATGAGAGGATTAATCACCCCAAGACAATGCTTTTTTATCTATTTTGAGGTCGAGTAATGTTAACAATCCCAATTTTTATTTCTTATCACTTTTTTAGATTTTTAATAAGAATGCACAAACCTATCAAGGGATCAATTCCTTTAAACACCTAAGTGATCAAAATTAAGGATAGAGTCAGAAAAGCAATGTAAGAGGCAAATCGATGATGAATGCTAAAGCGTAAATGCCCACCTTTCCTCCAGCACTCTATATGCAAAGATGCTCAGCAGAATTGAAACCTATCTATATGCAAATGCAGCCGATGAAATCACTCTAGATGAGCGACTGCTATTAACGGGAAGAACTAGATGATAGTTATTCAGATGAGAGACCAAGGTCCGGTATTCGATGCCGATCGGTGTCCGCCACAACGGGTCTTGCAAGCGCTGTATACGACCTCTCTCGGCACGCGGTCTCAAATCCAAATAACTCACAATTAGATTTGTCTAAGTCCAAACGAGACTATAGGTACATGCAAGATATTAGTTGTTTGACCTTAAGACTATAGACAAGCATATCCTACACTTAAGGGCTCAATCACACAAATAAAGAAAACCAAAATCAGAAAACAAAACAAAAAGGCGATGAAAACCGTGAAAAACCGCTCCAAGGGAACAATCCCCAGGCACTGGACCTCATGAAGTGTGGAGTGTAGAAATGTCTTGAATATTACAAATTAGTCGGTCTCTCTCACACATGAGAATTACACAATAAATTCTATAAAATAAACTGCTCAAAAGATCCTTGTCTTCAAAATATTCTCCAAGTACTTCTTTGATGTTCGGTCCAAGTCGCCACACGTGGGTGTGTAGGCGCTCCTAGAAGAGAGCGCCTCCCTAGATCTGTGTCCCTTGCAACAAATCCAAATAAGGAGAGTGATTAGACAAGTCAAACAATTATATCAAAGATAAAGAAAATAAATGGAGCAAAAGTATAGACAAATAAAATCAAAATCAATTAATCAATGCAATTCTAAGTGATGTTGCTCCCCGACAATTGTGCCATTTGAAAACAAAGATTTGTGAGGATCTAAAGTAGTCTACACAAGGCGAGAACACGATGTCGTTGAAGCGACCACTCACAGAACTCGGGTAATCAACAATTAACCCACAATGATAATTAAGCAACAAAAAGCAGAGTGGAGTTAAAATTTATTTTATTATACTCTTCAAAATGTGTGTATAGTGCACACATGTAGAGTGTCGAAAAAAGGGAGCAAACAACTAGATTGGGGCAATGAAGCACAAAAGTGATTGCAAATTATTTGGCTATGTTCTTTTTGTTGTGGGTTTTTAATTTTTAACATTCTCAATTTATTTTTAATTTTAGATTTTTTATTTTGATTTTTCATTTTTTGATTTTATATTTTCTTTTTATATTTTTATGATTCTTTTTCTTTTAATTTATATAGATATATATACTAATAAAATAAATAAAATAAAAGAAATAAAATACTTTTGAGTTTTAATTAATTTTTCACTATTTTGGTGAATTTTTAGGAATTTTTACTAATTTTATACATTTCTAAAATTAAAATACCATGAAACAGGGATAAAATAAATACTCGAAATTAAAACAGAGATTAAAAATAAAAACCAGTAGCAAAATTTGTCCAAATTAATTTTAATATTAAATATAATATAGAGAAAAATATAAACCATAAAAAGGAATTTTTAGAATTTTGGGAATTTTCTAAATTTTTATAAAGGTTTTTTGAGTTTTTCTATTTTTTAGAGTTTCTTTAATATTTTTTAATGATTTTTTGTCTGAAGGTTAAATACTTAAATACATAAAATATATTTTTTTGGGATTTTTTCAGAATGTTTTTATAATTTGTATGTATTTTTTTATTATAAACAGGTATAAAATGGCACTTTTTAATTTTTTAATAAATAATAAAAAGCTTTAATTTGCAAAATAAAAATATGCATGAAACTAGAAACAATCAGGAAGATACATCTATTTTTTGAGATTTTTATGAGTTTAATTGCTATTTAAAATAAATTCAAGAAATAAAGAGAAAATGCAATACTAACAAGGGTATTAATGTAAATATCAGAATGTTCAGGAACCTGTGCGTAATTTTCACAAAAATATTTAACTAAAATTAATATTTAGAGGACTGAATGGAAATATACTAAGCCGTAGGGGTCCCCTTGCAAAATTGCCAGCACCTCATGCGCATAGGCACGTGAGGTGACGTGGTCAGGGACCTGGATGCAAATATCAAAAAATGTGAGGGTCTTTATGTAAAATTTACAAAATAAATTAAACATCCTAGGAAAGTTTAAGGTCCAATTATTAAATAAAAACTTGCTAGGGTAAAAACTGCAAAATACCCACAACAGAGGCGCGAATCAATGGTGCTCCTCCTCCCACTTGACACATGTCGTGTTGTGGGTGTGCGATGTTAGTTCATCTTCTAACGACTGCGATTAGATCCTGCACGATGATCTGATGATTGATAGCAGGTGGAATCCAACGCTGGCTTCTCTCCTGGTATAAGGGACTCGATCGGACAACTATGAAGCCATCTGGAAGAACATGTGAAGAACTGCGGTCGGATGAACTTCGAGCGGTAATTCAGCGTGGGTCCGACTGTCTCTGGTGGTTCCCCAAGCTGCAAAATTTTCCAGGGGAAGTGCTCTACCCACTAGAGGTCTCAAAATGGCGAGATGGCCGTTGTTGTGCTGCCACGAGATCGAGGACGACCTGCTGCTCCAGGAGCTCCGACGAATGCAAAATCGATTCTAGATGGAGCCCTTTGGCACCTGGGTCCTACAAGTAAAACTCAAGAACAAAAAGGGAAGGTTCCCGAGGGCCCGCGGGGGTGGAATGGACGTGGAATGCGCAGATGGAAAGTTCCTGGAGCGGGGCTCTACGAACGGTGAACATGGATGATTAAGCGACTCAAGGTGGATTTAAAAGAAACAAACCAATCCTAAGGAGATGGATAAGCTAGACATGCAATAAAAATGGAGAAAACATACCTCAATGGCCAGAACGGCCAGAGATGGGACCTCACAACGATGTAGACCGCCAGAGATGGGTGGAGACTCTCCAGACCACTTCGGACCTCCCTCTCAACGGTTGGGGAAGGGCTTGTTACACCCTTCAACCTAAAACACACGAAAAGGAGGTGAGGCTAGGTCAACAGAGGTTTAAAATGCCAAGAGGAACTCGTGGGAGGTTTTGTACAAGTTGACTAGAGTGGCTCAGGAATGAAGGATATCGGGTGAATCTATGATCCAATCCTCGAGGAAACCTTTTGGCGTGTAAGGGGGATCTACGAGGAGAAAAAGGCATGAAGGAGAAAACACGAAAGGATGAAAGACACAGCGTGTAGAAAATCAAGAAAAAAGGCAAAAAATGAGGTTCTGACAGGATGGGGACCACGGTCAGAGAGTTGACCGAGGACAACGGGTGGGGGCTGCTGGTTCGTCCACATGGACCAACCAGAAAGACAATGCCAGAAATTATTTGAAAATTCAATAAAATATAATAAATGAATTTATTAATTTAATTATAAAACAAAAATATTTACTATTGTTCAAAGTATTTTATTATGATTTTTACTTATTTTTTGGTCTTTATAATTAAGAGTTACGTTTTAGGGTTACATTATAGGTATATTCATCTATATATTTAAGTCTTTTATTTTTATTTCGTATTTTCAATTTATTAACTTGGTTTATTATTTTATATATTTATAACTTATTTTTAGATACATAAATATATTTTTATTATATTTTTCTGATGTAATATATACACTTAATTAAATAGATGTTATAATTGTATAGGTATAAATATAGGTATTTTACATATGTATTTTACACTTTATTTTTTTGGTGTTTTCTTTGTTGTTTTATTCATGTTTTATTATGTATATATATTATAAATAATATTTACAAAATTATAAAAATAGAAAATTTCAAAAATAATTATGAATAAGTAAAAATGATTATTTTAATCGGGTAAGCTATAAAATAGGGGTCCAAAACCTAACTTTCTCACTTTAACTCCAAAAAATATGAAACCACCTTCATTAAATAGCTTATTAAAATTTATATATAATTAAAGTAATTTTTATATATTTTTACTTTTTATTTGAGAGATATGGGCCTGGGAAGTTGGGATTTTGGAAACTTATTCTGAGTATATCTTTTTATCAGTATATTATTTTTGTCTGAAATCAATTTTGTATTTTCCAATATTTTATTTTTTTGGAACTTTTATGTATAAAGTTTCTTTATTTAAGGTATAAAAAGTGAAAAATAAAATAAGTCCCAATATTAATAAAGAATGAATAAATAAAAAGGGTTTTTTATTGTATTTTGGACCCTTATCTCCCCCTACTTTATTCCTTGTCGACCTAATCATCAAAATGCCCAGCTTTCAGGTTTAGGGTCATAAAATATCTTTAATATTTTATTCTTATTCTTTTCTTTTCTTTATTCTTTAATTTTGACATTAAAAATAGTTTTTTATACATATTTTGTACAATAATGCACGAATGCTAAAAGGCATGAATTAAGGGTATTTACATGCATTTACTATTGTTTTTAAGGCCAAAATGATAGAATAAAGGTGATGAATTGGAGATTCATCAAGCGATACTTCGATCTATAAAGTTTCAAAGGTTCTAAGGGGTCAGATCGATGGAGCAGTGGGAAGTTAAGAGAATGGTGTGGTTGGTGTGGTCGGAACATGCCAGGTTCACAGTGGAATGTTGCCAGAGCACAAAGCTCCGACGATCGAAGGTTTAATTCCTATGCTAAGATAAAGATCTAAACATTAAACGAAATGCGGAATTGAAATGACACAAAGAAAATCTACCCAAGGAAGATAAAATGTGTATCTCTAACCTGCCGAAGACGACAGGGAGCAGGACGGTGTTAGAGCTTCGCCTGGACCTCCTTGATAACTGAATTTTACCTACGGTTAAAATAGATGTCGATGTAGAAAACGACAAAAGAGTAAAGTCAGTTAATCGAACAAGTTTCAATAAAATAGGAGAGAGAGAGAAAAGATGAAGAAGCAGTTTCTCTCTTATATTTTATCTAAACTAATTATTTATCCAGGTAAGTTCCCCTAGGTTGAACACAAGGAGGCAGAACAACTATACTTTGATTTTTGGGAAAAGAGGTATTTTTTTTATTTTTATCTCTTCTCGAAGAAAGCTAGAAAATCAGGAAAATCTTTTTAATTGGTTTTTTATTTTGAAATTTTTATTTGATTTTATTTTCCAATTTTTATTTAGTTTTCAAAGTGATATTTTTCGAAACAAATTTATCTACAATATAGTATGTGAAAAATATAGTAGATAGGTGATACTATATGGTAGATAATTCGCTCGAGTCACGAGCTCGAGGAAAGCACACGAAATCAAATTGAAACAAAGTTAAAAGGCGAAAAATTAAATCTCGAGAAAATCCCGTGATAAAATCCTCGAAAATCGACTCAAAAAAAGCATATAAAAATAATACAATGGTAGAGTAATGTCTATGGTCCACAATGTCAATGTCTAGTATAGAATGTATATAAAAAATACAAAACACTGTAAAGCCTTCTCTTTCAAATAGGTCCCTGGTCAGGGACCTATTTGCAAAACAATATGGAACTCTTGCACTTAGGTTCCTACACAGGGACCTAAATATAAATCTAAGAAACCTCTGGGGTGCAGCTGAAATCTGGAAACTCCACTAGATTTAATGTGCAATTTCTCCACCCATTCACGCTTGATACCTTGGATTAGATGCTCTCGCGCACTCTTGGATGTAGGATTCAACCATGTGTCGCAAGACTGCGCCTGACCTATTCTTGCGGGTGTTCATCCCCAATACAAAGATCGAGCAGCGGTGATGTCTTCCTCTATCCTCTCTCCGACGATAGGACGACGTGCTGCACTCCTGTAGGGCCAGAAGGGGAACTCCTTCCCATTCACGCTCTCCTACGACAAGGGGAGGTTGAAGAAGGTAGCAAATATGAATGAAGGTTTTAGGGTTCCAAACCCTAGCTCCTGGGCTGTTGCGATTGTTCAATTGTCGAAGCTAATGATCTCCAGATGTTGTGATTGATGCTCCAGAGGATGCTCTTGACCTGCAATTGAAAGTTTTATGCTCGATTCTTTATGAATCAACAAATGATTAGATAGATGTTCTTGCAGTTTAGACTAAAGTTCCAGCTTGTGATATTTGGGTAAAAAGTTTGGATGCGATTTTGTGCGATTTGAAGATAGGAGTTTGATTGTAATTCAAGAACGATGATTAAGACCTCTAACTGTATTATTAACGTAGCTAATCAGGCTTGAGATTCGAAGAAATTAAAGGTAGAAATGGACGAATGCTGCACCTGTGAAATGAGGTTGTATGGAACTCTATCGTAGCTTGACGACGAGTGTTCACCGGAGCTCTACGCATGATGGCGATGTTACAAGGCGGTGCTCCAGCCTTGGAACTCCTCTTCTGACGTCCCTCTTCCCAACATTTCTCCTCCCCAGGTGTTTTCACTGCCGCATGCGACGACGGTCGATAAAGAAATTGAGTGTTCGTTCAGTTTGTTCTGGAGCAGAGAGAGTTAGTTGGCTCACGCCAACTTTTGATCGATTTATATTAAGATGGACGAGGATTTGGGTTAAAATCGAGGGCTGACGTGGATCTTAGTTGTTAGATGGGTAAAATGAAAGGTTAGGATGGGATTTAGGATGAAAGGTGGAGCAGGTAAAATTAGTTGAAGAAGGACGATTAGAACAGTCTGCAACAGACTCAGTTCTTGAGGAAGATGAATCGATGCTGACACGTGTCAGCACTTGGTTGGCCAGATAAGAAAAATACATTAATAATTATGTATTAAATAAAAAATAATATTATTCTAAATAAAAATAAAAATGGAAAAGATAGATAAATAAATTATCAAATTTATAAAATAATTTATTTTGATAAATAATAAATATTTAATGGAATATAAATATTATATTATTAAATAGGTATAAAGAATACTTGAGAAAAATGTATTTGATTTTTAATTTAATAAATTAATAAATAATACCTTATTTTTATATTTTCTTAATTATTAGAATAATAAATACGGTGTTTGTGAGTTTTTATTTATTTTAATAAATTAATTTATATATAGTAATAAATACGGGTGTAAGTTACACAATTCAAATTCATCTATAAAATAGTGTTTTTGATTTATTTAAAATAATAAACGATGTTAAAAAATTCTGAAATAAATCATGGTTGAAATACAAAATCACGAAAATAATTAAAACTTATAAAATCATTAAAACTATAAATAAGGTGTTCTAGATAAAATAAATAGCCTAGAAACCTAGTTGTCATTAAGTCCCAAAACTAACTTTTTGCAAATGGACTCCGATTTTAGTGAAATTACATCCATTAATTAGAGAAATATTATTTTATGAACTTTAAAGGCAATTAGAGTGAAATTGGAGTTCGTATGAGAAAGTTATGATGTTCAAAAGTTGAGAATTTGACAATTTAAAAAGTTGGATTTCTTGGCATATGCACAAGATAATATTTTTAACTTATTTTTATATTTTTCTATAATTTTTTAAGAAAATAAGAAAAGAATTTGGTGAAAAATATGAATATGAATAAATTAAAAATCAATGAAGATTTTTTAATTATTTGATAAATAATGAAGAATGTATATAGTGTATAATTAATTAGTTTTTTGATTGTTTTCTTTCCTTATCTCTTCCTACTTATTTATTTGTCGACCAATCCATGCTGACTTGATCTCGGAGGTTAGGTTATATATATATATATATATATATATATATATATCTTGCATTTATATTTACATTATATAAGTCATTTTGTACATATATACATATATACAATCTGCATTATTTTTTTCTTTATTTTTAGTCTTTTATTTATTTACATGTTTTGAATGCATAAAAGTGCATTTTTATTCATGAGTGTGGTTTTGATAAAATATTTAAATTAATGAATATTTGCATGTAATTGTTAAGGGTTTTAAGACAAAATAAAGAAAGAATGTTAATGAATCATGGATTCATCAACCCCCTATACTTAAACTTTGCTAGTCCCTTAGCAAACACTTATTTTAAAAATAAGGGAAAAAGAATGAAAGTTAGAATGAATTTGTTTTCCCAAACCAATTCATGAGAACAGACAAAGGACAGAGCTCGGTCGGCCCTAAAATAAGCATTTTGTCAGAGCCTTAACTAGGATTAGGAATTTAATCTCAACAGTCCTCAAATTCCACAAATCCTTATTTAGGTTCACCTCAATAGCCAGTTCAGATCCACTTATCCATACCGCTTACTCTATCAACCTTGAATTCAATCAGTACTGTGTGTGAATTGTGTTAGCTCTTCTATCTTAAAGAAGCGAAGAAACCACCCATCCCAATAATACACTCCCACTAGGCCCTCATCTAGTTACTCTTTCCTCGAGGAGGGGGGTATTCCCTTCTAAGGTCAAGTCATGTTGTGTCCACAATCGAATAGAGAGAGAAAGTAGAAGAATGAGAAGAGAACTGGAGTGTGACCAATTTAGACCATCTCCTTGTGAAGCCTAGCCAGTGTAGCCAAGTCTCCACTAAGATGTGCATGTTTTTTGGTGGAATATTGGACCATTGTAGTCATATTTGTATTTGGTGGCTTCTTCTTTGAATTGGCTTTGTAATGTTTCTTGCACCACATCAATCTTTCTATGCCTCGATGGATATAATATCTTTTTATTCCGTCCATTTTTTGAGGTCCTGGAAAAATTGTGCCAGCAGATCCTTCCCTCATCCGAAGCATTATTTCAACCCCAATCTCTCTCGTCTTTAGACATCCACACCACTAGACAAGGATGAGAATGCACCACTAAAATGGAATTCCCTTCGCAACCTCATGCACGTCGAGCTAAGTGCAAAGTGCATGCGTCCAAATTTGGTTCACTGATGAAGAGTTAAACGAATGACACCAAGTGTTCACTTAAGCACGTTTAAGTTGACTTCCCAAACATGGTCTTGTGGAACCCAAAGATTTAAGTCAAAGACCTGAAGAGTCTAAATTCTAGTTCCTAACTAGGCTCCTTACAATGAAAGCTAAAGGCCATAATCAAGTTCCATCCTTTAGACTATTCCCAATCTTTAGTTCTAGAAATCAAACTTACTCTGAAAAAAATGCTAATGCAAATGCAACCATATTTTTGTGAAGTATATTTTCTGAATTTTACTCATTTTTGTGGATTTTGAGGATTTTGTAATTTTTATGAATGTTAGAACTTTGTATTTTTATGGGTTTTTCATTTTTATAAACAAATCTATGTACAAGAATTTTACAAGATAAATTACCCATATTTTATTTGGACTAAATAACTAATGTATTTTACAAATTTTATATACAAAGGATTATACAAGGATTAAATGAATTTTACACATATTTTAATTAATATATTTTTTAATAAATATTACACAAATTATACATATTTTAAATACATATTTTAAATTAAGAATTTTAAATAAGGATTTTAGATATATTTTACTTATTTATAATGATTTTATAAATAATAAATAAATGGATTTTAAATTAATCCTTACCCACTTTTATGGATTTTATAAATAGAGAATACATAAAAGTACAGTTATGGAGGCAAGTATATATACAATATATACGCACCCCCTATACTTAGCTTGTGTTATGTCCTCATAGCGTCAAAAGAGAAAAAGGAGGACATAACTCGTGCTTAGTAAAAGTGGATGAAAAAGAATATAAGAATAGAAGTCAGCCGACCCCCTTATACTTACGATCAGGTCATCGTAAGTATCATAGAAGACAAAAATGAGGTGAATGAGGGAAGGAATATACAAAAAGGAACAAAAGAAAGAAAAATGAAATCAACGAAATCACTCGGTCTCCCCTATACTTAGGATAAGGCATCCTAAGTATAGAAAATAATGTGGCCAAAATTTGGGACCAATGACTAGTGTAAAAGAAAGGAACACAGAAGAAAAGTAATAAGAATAAAAATTGAAAGATGCAAATCAACGGGTAATCAGTCCCCCCATACTTAGGATATGGTATCCTAATGATGAATCTACGTTTCATCATCTTTATTCTATCATTTTGGCCTTAAAAACCCTAGTAAATGCGTGTAAATACTGTTAATTTGTGCATTTTATCATCCATGCATTTGTGTGTAAATATTGTACAAAACACTGTTTTTAAAGCCAAAATTATAGAATAAAGAAAAAAAGAAAAAGAATAAAATATTGTAAATATTTTATGACCCGAAACCCTGAGACCTAGGCATCTCGATGACTAGGTCGACAAGGAATAAAGTAGGGGGAGATAAGGGCCAAAAATACAATAAAAATACCCTTTATTTATCCATTCTTTATTCATTTTGGGACCTATTTTTGGCTCCACTTTTTATACCTCAAATAAAGAAACTTGTACATAAAAGTTGTAGATAGTTAAATAAAGAAAAATACAAAATTTATTTCATAGAAAAAAATATACAGATAAAAGGTTATGATCCGAATAAGATTCCAGAATCCCAATTTTCTAGACCTGTATCTCCCAAATAAAAACTCGAAACACATCAAAGTCAATTTAATTGTATATAATTTTAAATAAGCTATTTAATGAAGGTGGTTTCGCATTTGGCGGAGCTACAGTTTGAAAGTTGAGTTTTGGAACCCTATTGTATACTTACACAGATTAGAATATTCATTTTATTTATTATTTATTAATTTTATATTTTTATATTTTTATAATTTTGTAAATATTATTTATAATATATATGTACATTAAAATCAGAATAAAACATAAAGATAATATAAAAATAAAATACCTATATATAATACATAGGTATAATACATGTACAAAGACCTGTATAATTACTACTTATATTTTATTAAGTGTATAAAATACTCCATAAAAATAAAATAAAAATACATTCAAGTGTATAAAGATATTTTATAAATATATAAAATAATAAACCAAAATAAATAAATTAAATATACAAAATAAAAATAAATTATTAAAATGTATATATATATATATGTATATACCTATATAAGCCTAAAAAGGTAACTTGTATTTTTATACCTCTAAAAAATAAATAAAAATCATAATAAAATACACAATAAAATAACAAATATTTTTTATTCAATAATAATAATTAATAAATTTGTTTTCTATTTTTAATTTAATTTACATAGATTTTTTCTAGGATTTTTCCTGGTTGGTCCACGTGGACCAACCAGGAGGTCTGGAGAGTTGACCGGCGGGTCAATTCTCTGACCCTAGCTCCTGTAGCTCTGTTAAACATGGTTTTTTTTCCGTTTTTGCAGATTTTTCTAGGCCACTTCGTTCCTCCTCTCATGATACAATCTCTTTGACTTTTCTTCCTCAACCTGTGGTGATTCACGCCCAAGGTTCTCCTTGGGCTGTGGATCACTACATCGAGCTGCCACCCTCAATCTTCGAGCCGCTCCGGTCCGTTTGTACAAAAGCCACTCCAAACTTCCTTCCACCTTTGAACCCTCTTTGACTGCTTTTCTCCCTCTCTTTGGCGAGCTCTGGACGGACGCTTGTGACAGGAGACCCTCCAGCTCCCTAAAGGCATGGCCGGGCGGCCGTAGAGTGGTCTCCACCACCCATCTCCGGCTCCAGCCGTCGAGGTTCACCTTGCCATTCAATGGCATGAGGTTCGCATTTTTATTATTTTTCTTGCACTTTTATTTTCTCCATAGTCTTAGGATCATATCCCACATCCCTTTCGCCCTTTTACCCATTTAATCACCCGCGCAACCACCTCACCGAAGCTTGCTCCGGTGAGCTTTGTCTCTGCCTTTCCACGCTATTTCGCCTACTTGAGGGTCGCGGCAATTTGCCTGTGACCCTCTTAACATTTTTTTTGCAGGCCTCTGGCATTCACGTACACCTGGGGGTGATTTTGGAAGTCGCCGGAGTGGCCTGGAGCTTCGTCACGCCGTGGAGGAGCTCCGGTGTTGTCCGGTCCCTTTTGCCGCCACCAGGATCTAGAAGACCGTCACAGGAGTTCAGCTGGCCATTTTGGAGCTCTCTATTCAGCCGGAGGAGAGCGCATCACCGTGCCAAAACTCATCGGGGACCTGTTCTTGGCGAGTTCATCCAAGTGCCTCCGTTGTCGTTGATCTGGCCGGGTTCTTCTGGACAAGCAGCTACCGTTGGATTCCTAGCTCCCTCAGCCATTGATCGTCATCCGCACGATCTAATATGGGCCGTTGCCCGTGAATCGGTATCGCGCAAGGAGTCGTCGACACGTGGCGTTAAGTGATAACATCCCGGTCGTCCGATCTCCTCGCTGGGTATTTTGCATATTCAACACATCAAATTTCTGTATTTATTAATTAATTTATAAACTTTCATCGGCCATTAAAACTTTCGCGAAATTTGCATATTGCCCTCCGACGTTTGTAATATTCCCTTTTAGTCCTTGCCAGGTCATGTGCTCTACGCACATGACATGGTAATTTTGCAGGGAAACCCCGAGGCTTTTTCATATTTAACTTTAGTCTAAAAACTTTTGTATGCAGTTAAATATTTCTGGAAATTTTGCTTGTTAGCCCCTGTAACTTTCATATATTACCTTTAGGTCCTCGCTAGGCGCACGTGTGTGTCACGCGTGTCTTGGCGTTTTTGCAAAGTTGACCTCGCGGGTTTGGTTATTGATATCTAGTCCAGAATGTTTTTTTATTGCCTTATAATTTTCGACGAAAATTGCATTTTGACCCCGCAACTTTCTGCTATTTACAAAAATACCCCTGCTAGAATGCAATTTCTTTATGTTTCTAGTACTTATTTCATGCATCTATAAAACCCCAAAATTACCAAAAAAATACCATAAGTTCATGTTGCATTGTAGTTTCACGCCATATTTTTGTTTTCATTTTTATTGCATTTTATTATTTATAAGAATTCAAAAACATGCATTTTTGCTACTATTTGCATTAGAAAATACCAAAAAATGTTAAAACCCTTTAAAAAATTCTCCAGAAAATATATTTTGTGTCTTTTAGACTTCAGTCCAAAAATCATAAAAATTCAAAAGAAAACCCCCTAAAAATTATAAAACTCTAAAAATCTTCATAAAAATATTAAAAAGTCCTTAAAAATCATAAAAATACAATCCCTGTTTCTAAAATTTCTCTATTTTGTTATCTTTTATTTAAAATTAATTTGGGGAATTTTTGTCACTATTTACTATTTTTCATCCCCATTTTAGTTTCAGCTTTTTATTTTATTTACTGTTTTCAGTATTTTTTGTCCTTAAAAATACCAAAAAAATTAGGAAAAATCACAAAAACATTAGAAAATTATAAAAAGATAAAAACATTTTATTTCCCGAATTTTCCTTATTTTTACCTATTTTTATAAATATTTATTCCTCTCCTCTCTTATATTGTATATATTCTATTTAAAGAGAAAGAAAATAATAAAATTTATAAAATACAAAAAGAAAATATAAAATCAGAAATTGAAAATCAAAATATAAAAATAAAAAAATTAAAAATAAAATAAAAAATATAAATTTAAAACCTACAAAAATAGCATAAATAGACAAATCTTCACATTCACGGTTTTGAGCATTTTGCCCCGTTCTACCTGTCTGCTCCTTGTATTCGACCTCTACACTGCTTGCACACTATACACATCCTTTGTAGAGTTATAATAAATTTTAACTCCACGCCATTTTTCATTGTTTGATTCTTGTTGTGGGTTAATTGTTGATTGATTGAGGTTTCGTGAGCGGTCGCTCAACGACACTGTAGTCCCGCCTTGTGTGGACTATTTTGACCCTCGCAAAACTCAATTATCAAATGACGCCATTGCCGGGGAGCAACAACACATAGTTTGGGTTTTTGCTTGTGCTTGTGATTATTTATCTATTTTTGTGGTTTTTATTTTTGCTTATTTTATTTTCATTATTTTTGATATATCCGTTGAGCTATCTAACCTTCTCTTTTGTTGACTTTGTGCGAGGAACCGTGGATCGAGGGAGGCACTCTACCGTAGGCGCCTGTGCACCCACGTGAAACCGACATCTGCCAGCATAGAGCCAAAGAGACGAAGAGAGATTTTTGAAGACCGAGCTCTACCTTTAGTCGTAGAATTTATTTCATGTATTTAATTTTGTAATTCAAGTAAGAGAGAGACATTAATTTGTAATAATACATGTCTCTCTTGGACTCTTGGACACTCGGGCCCAATTTCCAAGTGATTGTTCACTTGGGGGCTCACCGCTATTTTCTTGTGTTTTCTTCGCATTTTTTTATTTTGTTTCTCGGTTTTGATTTTTATTTCTTTTGTGTGATTGAGCCCTTAGTTTTAGGAATTGCTTGTCGTTAGTATTAGGTCCAAACACATTAATCACCATTGCATGCTCCTATAGTCTACGTTTGGACTTAGTCAAATTGTGAAATACGACTCTTCCCGATAATAGCAAATTATGAACTTAGGGCGATTTCATCGGCTTGCATTTGCCTATAGATAGGTTTCAATTCTGTTGAGCATCCTTGCATGTAGAGTGTTGGAGGCAAGGTGAGCCTTTACGCTTTAGCATACATCGTCGTTTTGCCGCTTGCATTGCTTTTCCGACTCTCCCTCTGATTTTGATCACCTAGGTGCTTAAAAGAGTTGATTTCTCGTTAGGCGCATGCATTTCTATTAAAAATCCAACAAAGTGACAATCAAATAAATTTGGGACTGTTAATAATACTTGACCCTAAAAAAAGATCAAAAAGAAAAATATTGTCTTTGGGCGAGTAATCCCCTCATTGTCTTCGTTTTACTTGCTCGCGCACACACTAAGGATTAGGCCAACATCCCATTTCAGCCCCTAAGTGTGTGTGCAACTCTTTGAATTTTCACCTAACTCTAAAACAAACAAGATAAAAAAGACCGACTTTTCGGTCTCTACCGAGTTGAGTAGGTGAATTGAGGGTTTGTCTTGTGTGAGTTTGCTTGTGCTTGCTTGTGTGTATACTAGGTCATCCATGCGCATTTGCGCCTTCTTCTTCACTCTCTTGACTTAACCTCCGTGCTCTCCCAATCGTTTCCTTTTGTTTTCGAGATGGACCCCTGGAGCATTTTCTATCCGAACTTTGCGGATCTCTCATTCACTCCAGCCGGTCCACCTCCCTTTTATCAGGAGGACCCTCCTCCTATTTTTTCTGATTTTTGTACATATCCACCTCAGCCACAACATCAGACCTCGGACTTCTACCCACACCCACCTACACCTCCGTATTTTCCACCTTCACATCCACCCGAGACTGAGCTGTTGGAGTCACCTTTCATGGAGTCCACCTTTGAGCACTTGACCCAGATGATGGATCATATGAGACAGAGGATTGACAATCTCACTAGTACAAATAAGAGCGACCATGATACTCCATCATGTGATGATATGGGTTCACTCGAGGATTTCCATGAGAGCTTGCAATCTCCCAAAATACAAAAAAATGAGAAAAATTTAAAAACACAAAAAGATTTCGGGAGACCTTTGGTTGATCAGACTGTGAGGAGAGGGGCCAACTGCCCAATCATTTGACCACACATACTCTCACACCTCGTCCCACCTTTGACCCCAAGGATGCCGATGTACAGACTGCTCTTGGCATGCCTCATGTAGATGCTGATTCCGACTTCCTCCCTTGTATGGAGGAGGTCCAAAAATTCAAAAAAATATTGACTGAACCCGAAGTGGTGGCCACAATTCATGAGATCATCCGTGCCCCACTTCAGCAGGCCATGACCCAATTATCTACTCCTCTTTCCAAGAAGAGAAAGCGGAGGAGTAGATTTGAGCGTCATATCTTGACCATGGCCACTACCCACGCCATCACTGTAGGATATGGTTTGATCCTCAAGCACATCACGGAAGCGTGTGCGTCGTATCGAATACGACAAGGAGCGACTAGTCGCACTAGTTGCTCGATGCAGCGGAATTTAAAAAATTTTATACAACGAAACCACATGATCCAAGAACACTTCTCGAATCGTTTCGTCTAAACCACAAACAAGTAATAGGATTACCTCTTGAAGCATGGTTGCGATCAAGTCTCTAAACGAAGAGACCTCCTGTCTCAAGTCCGATCCGACGGAGGAGACGCTTGCGAGCGCGGGGATGAACCGCGTGCTTCTCGCAATCCATGTTGATGATCCAAGCGATGGATCTCCTGATCTCGACACACGAGATCTGACGTCTTCTTCACGAGCGAGGCGCACCGAAGGAGACGGAGATCCACGAGCAGAAGAACGGGCAGCATAATGACGATGCCGTGGCGATGGAGAACCTCTCCATGGAATCCACTGTGGACGGCCATGAGAGGGAGAGAGAGGGCTAACCTCTAGAGAGAAAGAGAGAGAGAGAGATGCTTCTCAAGCATTGTGTGTGTAAAATAGAGAGCATGGTATGCCTCTCTATTTATAGGGTTTTGGGATCCATGGATCTCAATCCATGTGACATATAAAATCAATGGATGAGATTGATTTATGTTAATCCAATGGCTAAGATTGTTGTTGGTAAAACCAACAAATTTTTAGATCAAAATATATTTGACAAAATCAAATACAAATTAATCCAAAATCAATCCAATAAATAAGGAGAGAATGTGCATGGAGATTTCATCTCCATGCACTTTCCATGTGGACGGCCACACATTCCTTTTAGGAATGATGTGCCGCCCCCCACTTTCCATGGAGAGAGCAATCTCATGGAAATCCATGAGATTGCATATCTCCTTGAAAGTCTCCTTTATTTATTTCCAACAACTTTTGTTGGCTTTTTATTCTTCAAAAATAATTCACAATTATATTTGAGAATATTGCAATCTTGCCATAGAAAAATTGTGAATCAAATTCACAACCCAAAACAACATATAATTTACATTGTCAATTAATTACACAATGTGTATCCAATACACATAATAATTAATCAACACATATAAATTATAATTAGCTCTCTCTAATACATTATAAATCACATTTATAATATATTATGAATAATTGGATATTACTATCTACATTATTCTTATCCATAACAATTAAATCATATTTAATTATATTGGATAACTTATTCTCATGTACTCAAATAATATGAATCACATTCACATTATCTACATCTTTGATAATTAAATCACATTTAATTATCTCAGATAACTCTCTTTATAATATGAATCAAATTCATATTACTCATGATAATTATATCACATTTAATTATCCATTTTCTTAATGCTCGGATACAAATATCAACAACAGAATTATCCATGAACTCTTTCAAGGATAATGCGCTTTCTCCGCGAATACTTGGAGATAAGGACAGGGCAATTGTATTGTTCCACGTATAGTGACATGGATATTGAGATCATATCTCAAATCCAGATCGCGGGCCTCCCATAGATGCTTGATTAAATCAAGACCGCAAATCTAATCTTCTCATTGCATCAGAATCATATTCAGATCAATGTCCAATAATTGGACTAAGATAAGATTACTTCTCTACTGAGAGGAGTCACTAAAATCCAGACCCGTTTCATCACTCCCTAGGAATGGAAGCGTCATGGTTATACAATCATTTATGATCACATCACCCTCAGGTATTCTTAATACCTGTACATCCTGCATACTGGAAGACCCAGATTAAACCCGAAGTATTGGATCAACTTTATACTGTCTACTTCATGGTTTTATCAGTAAGTTTCTCATTCGATCATTGGGAGTCGGTATTGATCATATACTTTCCAAAAGCATATATCATACCTAGGTCTTGATCATATACTTTCCAAAAGTATATATCAAAC
This sequence comes from Ottelia alismoides, assembly GCA_037367405.1. Classification (NCBI taxonomy): domain Eukaryota; kingdom Viridiplantae; phylum Streptophyta; class Magnoliopsida; order Alismatales; family Hydrocharitaceae; genus Ottelia; species Ottelia alismoides. Next base: position 114,284 of record JAZKJV010009171.1, read on the forward strand.
CAACAAATTCAGTCAAGCTTCCAAAGCGAGACGACCGTGCGCACGGAATTTGATTCTTCCCAATATCTCATGAGTGAGCTCATGTCTTCCGGTTCAGTAGTGAACCTGTATGATCCCTTTGAGAGATCGTATTACTCATATGCCCTTATATGCACACCAGCGCGCCGGTGTATAGACCTTGATTAGGCCATCAATCTATTGGTCTGCCAAATGTACATACTCAGACATATAGTAATACATCTGTCTCCGGTCAGAGGATGTGTGCCTATATCATGACAGCTTATGATATAGGACTTAGGTTATCTCGATCTCGTTAAGTCAACTCTTTGACCTAACTCATCTGACACCTCCGAATCTCTATTCCTATGCAGAGGACCTGCATCAAGAGGTCGGTCAGATATCAACCTAAATGAGAAAGGATTACCATCTCCTACTCAGGCTGGAGATCATCTCTTAATAATCATTTGACGGTGCTTGATGAGTCCTCAATCTAACTCATTAGATATTCATCTAAGCACCAGCCTCTATGATTCAATAATTGAATCAACAACTGTATGATCATTAAGATGGCCATGGTACATAACCCTAATTGCACTAAGGGACCTATTATGCAAACTATGTACTCTTTATTTCAGATTAAGGAGTGAATTGCAATAACATTTATTGCATAATGGCTCGCCGTGGGCTCGCATGTCCAACAATCACACACTATCACATTCCTCGGAAGAGGAAATCTGCCACACCTTTCATTAGCTGCACCATCTCTGACTACACATGTGATCACACTCTCCTAGATGGCGGTGCTTCGATTAGCATATTACCCTTCTCGCTGGTGCAGTCTCTTCACTTAGGGCCTCTCAAGAAAATCAGTATGATCGTTCAGTTTGCTGATGGATCTATCAAGAGGCCAAAGGGTATCCTTGAAAACGTCGTCATCTCGATTCATGGCACGAGGTACAATGTTGATTTTGTCGTATTGCCCATGGAGACCTCCACTGGGGAGCATTCTCCAATCATCCTAGGACGACCATTCCTCGCCTCTGCGAGGGCCGTTATTGATTATGGATCAGGAGAGATTCGCTTCCATCCTGTTGACGAGAGCGAAACATTGATCATCGCACCCACAGTTGACCAGAGACCTGCACCTGATGCACTTGCACCTATTCTGGCTGAACCTAAGGCCTATGATCTATATGAGGATATCAGAGAGACTTCCTTTATGACCGATGACGAGATCCAAGAATTCCTCTTCAAGGAGGAAAGCTCGGAAAGCATAGACCTTGGAGTATCTGCTTCCTGTGATTGGCGATGTGTTGATGACATCCGCGGGATTTACACGATCGATACCATTGAACGGAGGGAAAATATAGAGACTAGACATGACGGACATGTTTCGACTACTTTCACTGATGAGTCCGCTCCTGTTCATTTAGATTCAGATGAGACAAAGGCCGAAGTTGATCTGATTGCTTTTATTCGAGAATTCGGGCCTTTCGATGAGAAAGATGATCCGGTTGAGATTATATAGGATGAACAAAGTTCGACTACTTCCACTGATGAGTTCGTTCCTTTTGGTTTTGACCTGGACGACACCTTATAGGACGACAGTGATTACACTACTTCCGATGATGATGAGTTCATCCCATTTCACTTCGATATCAGTGAGACTCCCAAGGCCGGACCTAGTCATACTTCTTCCACTCACCCGTCTGTGCCTTCACAATCTATGGCCCCTGAGGACCTTCACTCTATCGACCCTGATCAGCTTCCATCCACTGTGGACCCCGATGTCAACCTGCACCACACCAAATCTATTCCTCAGTGGTCCCGCAAGAAGGTGATGAATCCACGTTTCATCATCTTTATTCTATCATTTTGGCCTTAAAAACCTTAGTAAATGCGTATAAATAGCATTAATTCATGCATTTTAGCATTCATGCATATGTGTGTAAATATTGTATAAATTGCGGTTTTTTAAAGCCAAAATTATAGAATAAAGAAAAGAAAAGAAAAAGAATAAAATATTGTAAATATTTTATGACCCGAAACCCCGAGACCTAGGCATCTTGATGAATAGGTCGACAAGGAATAAAGTAGGGGGAGATAAGGGCCAAAATACAGTCCAAATACCTATACATTCTATTCATTCTTTATTCATTTTGGGACCTATTTTTGGTTCCACTTTTTATACATCAAATAAAGAAACTTTGTACATGAAAGTTGTAGATAAATTAATAAAGAAAAATACAAAATTGATTTCACAGAAAAATAATGTACAGATAAAAAGTTATGGTCTGAATAAAATTCCAGAATGCCAACTTCCCAGACCCGTATCTCACAAATAAAAACTCCAAATGCAATATACTCACCTTTAATTGTATATAGAAGAAAATAAGCTATTTAATGGCGATGGTTTCGCATTTGGCGGAGCTACGGTTTGAAAGTTGACTTTTGGACCCCTATTATACCTTGTACATATTAAAATATTCAATTTATTATTTATTTATTATTTTTATAATTTTATATTTTTATAATGATGTAAATAATACTTATAATAATTATGTGCATTAAAATCAGAATAAAAACATAATTAAAATACAAATAAAAAATACTTGTATCTATTCAATACATAGGTACATAACCTACACTTATACCTATATAAAATACACTTGTATTTTATTAATCATACAAATTACATCAGAAAAATAAAATAAAAATATATATGTGTATATAAAAGTATTCTACAATTTTATAAAATACTAAATAAAAATAATAAAAATTAAAAATACCTAAATAAAAATAAAATACTTAAATATATAGATATAGATACCTATAGGGGTATAAATGCAAACTTGTAAAAATAAGTCTCATAAAAATAAATAAAAATCATATTAAATTAATTTATAAAATAATAAACATTTTTTATTTTATAATCAAATATTAATAAAATCGTTTACTATTTTTAAATGATTTTAGAATTATTTTTTCCAGGCTTTTTCCTGGTTGGTCCACGTGGACCAACCAGGAGGGCTGGAGAGTTGACCTGGGTCAACTCTCTGACCCATTGCCTGCTGTGTGTCAGTTTGTTTTTTTTGGACGTTTTTCTCGTTTTTTTCGAGGGATCTCCGCTCCTCGTTTCAGGTCGATGTCTTCTTGACTTGTCTTCATCGTGCATCGAGGATGCTCGCCCATATCTCCTCTTGGGCGTTGGACCTCTGACGCGCGTCTGGCACCTCGATCAAGGAGCCTCGACGACCATGTTTTCAAAAACCTCCCAACTCCTCCATTCGAGCTTGAACCCCATTTGACTCATTTTGGCCCCCCTTGCTTGAGCTCAGGACTGGTCTCGGTGACAGGGAGACCTCCAGCCCTCTTGGGAGGCGATCTTGTGTTGATTGGGCGCTCCACCATTCCCATCTCCGGCCGCCGCCGTCGAGGTCATATCTCGGGTAACCCACCCTCGAGGTTGTGTTTTTCTTCCTTATTTTTCTTTGTTTAGATAGCTGTTATCCCTAGGAATAGTTTCGTGCCTTTAAATTATGGTTTAATCGATTGCTTCGCCACCCCCTTCGCAACCATACGCCGTGCCGGAGCTCTTGAGCTCCGGCGTCCATTTCCGCTATTACCCTCCCATTCCACTCGCATTTGTCCTGGGAACCGTATACTGTGGTTTGTGCATTTTCACTGCAGGTTCCAGGCGCTAAAGATCCCACCTGGGGGTCGATTTTGTTGGTGCACGCACAACCTGGAGTAGCTCCAGTCCTCCCACGTCACGGTGGCTCGTCGGCAAGTCATACGCCATTTTGAAGCTGTCCTCTGCTCGAGGAGCCTCCCAGGAACCTTCGCGTGTTGCTAGATACGTCGTCGGAGGTCGGAGGAGCCCAGGGAGCCCGATTCAAGCTCGCCCCACGCGAGATCTTCGACTGTTCTTCCTCCGGCCTCGGTCACCGTTCGATCGTCACCCGTTCTTCCAGGAGCACAGCAGCCATCAGATCAAGGCCCCCCAGAGCCGTCGAAGCATTCATGATAATCTAATCTGGGCCGTTAGAACGAAGGGGCATCGGACACCAGGCAGCCGACACGTGTCTAAGTGAGTGCGCATCCACCGTCCATCAGCGCACCTGCTTGGGTATTTTGCCATCTTTACCCGAGCGTTTTTGTATTTAAATATTCAGACCAAAACTTTCTTCTGCCATTAAATAACGTTGTAGTATTTGCACGTTGAGCCCCGGAATTTTGTAGTATTGCAAACGAACCCCTGCCAGGTCGCGTGCACGTCACGTGGCGCCTGGTAATTTTTGCGCGTTTCACCCCGTGGCTCTAAGTATTTAGCTTTGGTCCTGAAAGTTATTTATTGCGTTATATGTTTTTGTAACAAATTACAGATTGGTCCCTGAGCTTCACTATATTTACACTAATACCCCTGGCCATATGTAGTTTCTTTTTGCTTCTCGTATTTGTTGCATACATCTACAAAACTCCAAAAAAATCCCCAAAAATTGCATTACGCTCCTGTTGCATAGTAGATTTACGCCATATTTTTATTTTTCGTAATTATTGCATTTTTATATTTATTAAAAATCAAAAACATCTATTTTCAGCACTGTTTGCATTAGAAAATCACTAAAAAATATAAAAACTTTCCAGAAAAATCTCAAAAAAATATATTTTGTCTCTTTTAGTTTGTCTTAGCTCCAGACCAAAAATCATTAAAAAATATAAAACCAAACTCCAAAAAATTGCAAAACTCTAAAAACCTTCAAAAAAATATATAAAATCATTAAAAAATTCAAAAATAGTGTTTTCTTTTCCTAAATTTTCTTGGTTTCATTATCTTTAAATGAAAATTAAGTTGGGGAATTTTTGCCACTGATTTCTATTTTATTTCTCCATTTTAAGTTTCAGCCTTGCTTTTTACTACTGTTTGCTTTATTTTATTAATTAAAAATACCAAAAACATTCTAAAAATTACCCAAAAATCACAAAAACAGTAAAAAAGTATAAAAAGACCAAAAAGACTTTATTTCCTAATTTTTGAACATTTTTATCTATTTTTATAAATATCCTTTTCTTGCTTTTATTACATTGTCTTTATTTTCCATTATTGAAAAAGGAAATAAAAAATATAAAATATAAAATATAAAAATTAGAAAATTAAAAATCAAAATACAAAAATACAAAATTAAAAATTAAATAAAAAATATAAAATTAAAAACCCACAAAAAATAGCATAAATAGACTCTTGATCACATTCACACATTTTTGTGCACTTGTGCCCCGTTCTACCTGTCTGCTCCCTGTGTTCGACCTCTACACATACTTGCACTATACACATCTTGTTGTAGAGTTATAATAAATTTTAACTCCGCACATTTACTTTCATTGCTTGATTTATTTGTCGTGGGTTAATTGTTGTTTGAATCGGGATTTCGTTGGAGGTCAAATCAGCGACTGTTGATTCGCCTTGTGAGTCAACACGACCTCTGCAAATCCGTGTTAAACAAATGGCGCCGTTGCCGGGGAGCAACAGCGCGTAGTTCGGGTCTTGTTTGTGTTTGTGATTGATTGTCTATTTTCGCGGCTTTTATTTTTCGCTATTTTATTTTCCTTATTTTTGATATACCTCTTGATCGGTCTAACCCCCTCTCTTGTTGACTTTGTGCGAGGTACCGCGGATCGAGGGAGGCGCTCCACCCTAGGCGCCTACGCACCCACGTGAAGCCGGCATCTGCCAGCCGAGCACCGAGGAGACGAAGAGGAAATTTTGAAGACCGAGCTCATTTTTAGTTGTAGAATTTATTTCTTGTATTTATTAGTGTAATTTAAGTGAGAGAGAGACTATTATTTGTAATAATACAGGTACCCCCGGACTTGGACTCTTGAGCCTAATTTCCAAGTGATTGTTCACTTGGGGGCTCTCGCCTTTTTGTCGGCTTTTCATCGCATTTTTTTTATTATTTTGTTTTGTTTTTCGATTTTATTTCTTTTGTGTGATTGAGCCCCTAGTTCTAGGATTGTTTGCGATAGACTAAGGCCAAACACCTAATATTCTGCATGCACCTATAGTCTCGTTTGGACTTAGTAAAATTTTAAATAGTTGATCCTCACTTTCAACCCGTCGTGCCGCGAGCTCTCCCCGCAAAGCGCTTTCTCCTACCCTCAATTTGTTGAGCAGAGGAGGGGTGAGCCTAGACCGGACTCTAGGGTTGAGGATTGACGGTCAACTTGTGGTTCTTCCCGCTAATAGCAATTTTTGAACTTAGGGCGATTTCATCGGCTTTGCATTTGTATATAGATAGGTTTCAATTCTGCTGAGCATCCTTACATGTAGAGTGCTGGAGGCAAGGTGAGCATTTACGCTTTAGCATCCATCATTATTTGCCGCTTGCATTGCTTTTCCGACTCTACCTCTGATTTTGCCAACCTAGGATCTTAAAGGAATTGAATCCCCGATAGGTTCGTGCATTACTCACTAAAAATCCAAAAAAAGTGATAATCAATAAAATTGGGACTGCTAATTTTACTTGACCCTAAAACCGATCAAAAGAAGTATCTTGTACTGGGGCGAGTAATCCCCTCATTGTCTTCGCTTTTATTTGCTCGCGCACACCTTAAAGATTAGTGCCCAAATCCCATCAAGCCCCTAAGTGTGTGTGAAATTCTTTGACTTCTCACCTAACTCTAAAACATACAAGATTAAAAGACCGCATTTTACGGTCTCTACCGAGTTGAGTAGGTGAATTGAGGGTTTGATTTATTTCATTTTTGTCTGTGATTGTTTGTGTGTCCTAGATCATCCCCGCGCATTTGCGCCTTCTTCTCCACTCTCTTGATTGGACTGTCGTGCTCTCCCGATCATTTTTCTTTTGTTTTCGAGATGGCCGACTGGAGCGTATTCTATCCGGACTTTGCGGATCACTCGTTCACTCCAGCCGGTCCACCTCCTTTTTTCCAGGAGGACTTTGCTCCTGACTTTTGTAAATATCCGCCTCAGCCACAGTATCAGGACTCGGATTTCTACCCACACCCACCTCCACCTGTGTATTATCCGCCTCCACCTTCACATCCACCCGAGACTGAGCTGATGGAGTCACCTTTCATGGAGTCCACCCTTGAGCACTTGACCCAGATGATGGATCATATGAGGCAGAGGATTGACACCCTCACTAGTACAAATAAGAGCGACTATGATATTCCACCATTTGATGATATGGGTTCACTCGAGGATTTCCATGAGAGCTTGCAATCGCCCAAAATACAAAAAAATGAGAAAATTTTAAAAACACAAAAAGATTTCGGGAGACACACGATCGAGCCAGACTGTGAGGAGAGCGCCCACTTGCCAGATCCTTGGTCCACACTTACATTCACACCTGGTCCCACCTTTGACCCCGAGGATGCCGCTGTACAGACTGCTCTTGGCATGCCTCGTGTATATGCTGATTCCGACTTCCTCCCTTGTATGGAGGAGGTCCAAAAATTAAAAAAAATGCTGACTGAACCCGAAGTGGTGGCCACCATTCATGAGATTATCCGTGCCCCACTTCAGCAGGCCATGACCCATATGTCTGCTCCTCTTCCCAAGAAGAGAAAGCGGAGGAGCAGATCTGAGCGTCATATCTTGACCATGGCCACTGCCCACGCCATCACACACCGTCCCATTCCTCGGAAGAAGAACACAGCTACACCTTTCATCACTTGCACCATCTCTAACCATACTTGTGATCGCACTCTCCTAGACGGCGGTGCTTCTATTAGCATACTACCCTTCTCGCTGGTACAGTCCCTTCACTTAGGGCCTCTCAAGAAAACCAGGATGATCGTACAGTTTGCTGATGGATCAATAAAGAGGCCGAAGGGTATCCTTGAAAACGCCGTCATCTCGATTCAGGGCACGAGCCACAATGTTGATTTTGTCGTGTTGCCCATGGAGAACTCCACAGGGGAGCATTCTCCAATCATCCTGGGACGACCATTCCTCGCCTCTGCGAGAGTCGTTATCGATTACGGATCAGGAGATATTCGCTTCCGTCCTGCTGACAAGGGCGAAGCAGTGATCACCGCACCCACTACTGACCAGAGACCCGCACCTGATGTGACTTCACCTATCTTGGCTGACCCTGAGGACTATGATTTATATGAGGATATCAGAGAGACTTTCTTTATGACCGATGATGAGACCCGAGAATTCCTCTCCAAGGAGGAAAGCTCGGAAAGCATAGACCTTGGTGTTTCCGCTTCCTGTGATTGGCGATGTGTCGATGACATCCGCGGGATTTACACGATTGACACCATTGAGCGGAGGGCAGATTTAGAGACTATACAGGACGGACATGCTTTGACTACTTCCACTGATGAGTCTGCTCCTGTCCATGAAGATACTGATGAGACTAAGGCCGAATTTGATTTTGTTGCTTTTCTTCAGAGATTCGGGCCTTTTGATGAGAAAGATGATCCGGTTGAGATTATAGAGGACGAACAGAGTTCGACTACTTCCACTGATGAGTTCGTTCCTTTTGGTTTTGACCTGGATGACTCCTCGCAGGACGACTCTGAGTACACTACTTCCGATGATGATGAGTTCGTCCCATTCCACTTTGATATCAGCGAGACTCCCAAGGCCGGACCAAGCCGTACTACTTCCACTACCCAGTCTGTGCCTTCCCACCCTAGGGCCCCCGAGGACTTACAACTTGTCGACCCTGATCGGATTCCGTCCACTGTGGACCCCGATGTCGACCTGCACCACACTAGATCTATTCCTCCGCGGTCCCGCAAGAAGGTTTGCTTTCTACCTTCTTGACCATCCGTATATCCACCTCTGTTGTACATTCTCCTTTGTTCATCTCTATCTTCCGTATTGCTCGTCCACCCATTCTCGTGTCTGCCTTGCTTAGGATGTACTTTGTCCTAAGTATAGGGGGGTGGACGAGCCGAGTGCTCTTTCTTCGTCCGTATTATCACTCCTGTTGTTGCCTATACTTAGGGCTTCTTTTACCCTAAGTATAGGGGGAGTGATGTGTATATCCTCATGATCTCTTCTTCCATCTTTATCTCTTTTCTTCTTTTCTTCTTTTCTTCTTTTCCTCTTATATCTTCTTCATCTGCCGAAAAGGTGCCGCCCCTTGTAGACAATCTTCTATACTTAGGACGTACTTTGTCCTAAGTATAGGGGGGTGTGCACTCCGAGTTTTTTCTCATTCATATCGATCCTCTTCATTGTCTCCTCTTCTTGTCTATACTTAGGGATATCTTACCCTAAGTATAGGGGGAGACAACCTGAGTATGATCTGTTCATTCCCACCCTTGACCCTCCCTGCTTTGTGTACAGTCTGCTATACTTAGGATTATTTGATCCTAAGTATAGGGGGGACGGTCAACTTCTCATTCATTCATTTATTCATTCTTTAGATTTTCCTATACTTAGTACGAGTTATGTCTTCTCTTTTCTCTCCGATCTATGAGGACATAGCTCAAGCTAAGTATAGGGGGGTCGTATATACTGCGTATATACTGTAGCCATAACTCGTATTTTCCTAATAATATGGCTAAGAATTCTTTAAAATTCATTAAAAATCCTTAATAAAAAGATGTGGTTATTCCTCAAATTCTTTTTGTAATTACTGATTAATAAATCAGGTGAAAATGTTTTTTGTAAAATGTTTGAAAAATAGTTTGAAAATCTTTGTGAACATCTATTGAAAACTATTTTGAAAATATTTTGTTTCGCGTTTTCAACCTTTGTAAAAATGTGTGGATTGTAAAATTTCTTTTCTTTGTGTGAAATAAAAATGTTTGAAAAATGATTTGCAAAATGGTTTGAAAAATGGTTGCAAAAATGATTTGAAAAACCTATATATACTGTTTTGAAAGCCTTTGCGAAATGTTTTCAAATGTGTGTAAAATGTTTGTAAAAATTATTTTGGACTATAGTTTTCAAAAATTGTGTGTAAATTGTTTTCAAATAAGTTTGAGGAATATTCACATCACACCAAAAATCCACTATATATATATATGTATAAAATTGACCACCTACCTTGTAAATTCTTAAAATCCACTTCTTGTATATATTAGAAGCACTCCCGTGTACATATTTTCACCTAGTTTTTAGCCAAAACTTTTTGTTTTCAAAAATCCCAAAAACATTTGCAAAATTAAAATCCAAAAACATTTGAAAAATCTTTTTGAAAAAATACAAAAAAAATTGCATCTGCACTTGCATGCATCATCTTTTCAAAACCCATAAAAAGTTCAAAATCTTGAAAATTGCATCACAAAAATATTTTCTGCATTGCATAGCATAGCATGAGCATTTTTCGGATTGAGTTTGATAGTTGAACGAGTCTAAGTAAAATCTGGAGATTGGAGCTTGATTGGACCTTATAATCTACCTAATAACAAGAACCTTATAGGGACTGGGTTTGAGGTACTTCAGGTCTAGTTGACTTAATTCTTTGAGGATCACGGGACTTGGTTCAATGGATTCTTGACTGCCTAAGTAGAGTATTTCGAAGCACACGCACGACTCTTGTTGATAATGACCTAACTTGGACACCTGCACCTTTCACATGGCTCAACTCAGTTGGAGTGGTGAGGGGATTGGATTTGCCGGTATGAGACGCACACAAGTGGAAACACTTGTCCTCCTCTAGGGAGGGAAGTGCACCCCAACCCGTCCAGTGATTAGGAAGTCTAAAGACAGGAGACTGTGGGTTGCGATAAAGCTTCAAAAGAGGGATAGTCTACTAGCTCAAGAGGAAAAACTCCTTATGTAAATGCTGCTGTATATAGTATTCAAAAAAAAAAGAAGAAAGAAAGTTCAGGCATGTACAAAAATAAAAAGCCTGCAAAGTATGTACAAAGTCAATAAGCAAGCTTGAGTTCCAAAGTCATATCATGTGAGCCTGCAGCAGGATGACTTGACTACACTGGTCTTGCATCCTAGGATAGGTAGCTACACTGGCTACCGTCCATTCTTCTCTTCACCCCTCCTCTTGAGCTGGTTGCCACTTGAACTTAGAAGGGAATACCCCGCTCCTCGAGGATGGAGTTGCTGGATTGGGGAATCATTGGGTTGTCGTACTGGAGAAGTCAGTCTCTTTGTCATTCTAGTTGGGGAGAGCCACCATCACTTACACTGTACAAGTCAGATTCATAGTCGTAAGAGTTTGCGTATGAGTTGAGATATTTCTGACCTGGCTATTGAGGAAACTTGAGCAGAGTTTTGGGATTCTCAGGGACTGTTGGATTTCAAACACGGTTCTCACTAAGGTTCCGCCCGCACTAAAATTCCAAAGGTCCTATTTAAACTCCAAACTTTGATTTTGTGAAGACAAGTTTGATAATCAAGTTTAGTCCACCTTTCTTCTTTTTCTTTTCTTTATTTTTCTTTTTTCTGCACTTATTGCATAAGTGTTTGCTAGGGACTAGCAAAGGCAAGTATAGGGGGATGATGAATCCACGTTTCATCATCTTTATTCTATCATTTTGGCCTTAAAAACCCTAGTAAATGCGTATAAATAGCATTAATTCATGCATTTTAGCATTCATGCATATGTGTGTAAATATTGTATAAATTGCGGTTTTTTAAAGCCAAAATTATAGAATAAAGAAAAGAAAAGAAAAAGAATAAAATATTGTAAATATTTTATGACCCGAAACCCCGAGACCTAGGCATCTTGATGAATAGGTCGACAAGGAATAAAGTAGGGGGAGATAAGGGCCAAAATACAGTCCAAATACCTATACATTCTATTCATTCTTTATTCATTTTGGGACCTATTTTTGGTTCCACTTTTTATACATCAAATAAAGAAACTTTGTACATGAAAGTTGTAGATAAATTAATAAAGAAAAATACAAAATTGATTTCACAGAAAAATAATGTACAGATAAAAAGTTATGGTCTGAATAAAATTCCAGAATGCCAACTTCCCAGACCCGTATCTCACAAATAAAAACTCCAAATGCAATGTACTCACCTTTAATTGTATATAGAAGAAAATAAGCTATTTAATGGCGATGGTATCGCATTTGGCGGAGCTACGGTTTGAAAGTTGACTTTTGGACCCCTATTGTACCTTGTACATATTAAAATATTCAATTTATTATTTATTTATTATTTTTATAATTTTATATATTTATAATGATGTAAATAATACTTATAATAATTATGTGCATTAAAATCAGAATAAAAACATAATTAAAATACAAATAAAAAATACTTGTATCTATTCAATACATAGGTACATAACCTACACTTATACCTATATAAAATACACTTGTATTTTATTAATCATACAAATTACATCAGAAAAATAAAATAAAAATATATATGTGTATATAAAAGTATTCTACAATTTTATAAAATACTAAATAAAAATAATAAAAATTAAAAATACCTAAATAAAAATAAAATACTTAAATATATAGATATAGATACCTATAGGGGTATAAATGCAAACTTGTAAAAATAAGTCTCATAAAAATAAATAAAAATCATATTAAATTAATTTATAAAATAATAAACATTTTTTATTTTATAATCAAAAATTAATAAAATCGTTTACTATTTTTAAATGATTTTAGAATTATTTTTTCCAGGCTTTTTCCTGGTTGGTCCACGTGGACCAACCAGGAGGGCTGGAGAGTTGACCTGGGTCAACTCTCTGACCCATTGCCTGCTGTGTGTCAGTTTGTTTTTTTTGGACGTTTTTCTCGTTTTTTTCGAGGGCTCTCCGCTCCTCGTTTCAGGTCGATGTCTTCTTGACTTGTCTTCATCGTGCATCGAGGATGCTCGCCCATATCTCCTCTTGGGCGTTGGACCTCTGACGCGCGTCTGGCACCTCGATCAAGGAGCCTCGACGACCATGTTTTCAAAAACCTCCCAACTCCTCCATTCGAGCTTGAACCCCATTTGACTCATTTTGGCCCCCCTTGCTTGAGCTCAGGACTGGTCTCGGTGACAGGGAGACCTCCAGCCCTCTTGGGAGGCGATCTTGTGTTGATTGGGCGCTCCACCATTCCCATCTCCGGCCGCCGCCGTCGAGGTCATATCTCGGGTAACCCACCCTCGAGGTTGTGTTTTTCTTCCTTATTTTTCTTTGTTTAGATAGCTGTTATCCCTAGGAATAGTTTCGTGCCTTTAAATTATGGTTTAATCGATTGCTTCGCCACCCCCTTCGCAACCATACGCCGTGCCGGAGCTCTTGAGCTCCGGCGTCCATTTCCGCTATTACCCTCCCATTCCACTCGCATTTGTCCTGGGAACCGTATACTGTGGTTTGTGCATTTTCACTGCAGGTTCCAAGCGCTAAAGATCCCACCTGGGGGTCGATTTTGTTGGTGCACGCACAACCTGGAGTAGCTCCAGTCCTCCCACGTCACGGTGGCTCGTCGGCAAGTCATACGCCATTTTGAAGCCGTCCTCTGCTCGAGGAGCCTCCCAGGAACCTTCGCGTGTTGCTAGATACGTCGTCGGAGGTCGGAGGAGCCCAGGGAGCCCGATTCAAGCTCGCCCCACGCGAGATCTTCGACTGTTCTTCCTCCGGCCTCGGTCATCGTTCGATCGTCACCCGTTCTTCCAGGAGCACAGCAGCCATCAGATCAAGGCCCCCCAGAGCCATCGAAGCATTCATGATAATCTAATCTGGGCCGTTAGAACGAAGGGGCATCGGACACCAGGCAGCCGACACGTGTCTAAGTGAGTGCGCATCCACCGTCCATCAGCGCACCTGCTTGGGTATTTTGCCATCTTTACCCGAGCGTTTTTGTATTTAAATATTCAGACCAAAACTTTCTTCTGCCATTAAATAACGTTGTAGTATTTGCACGTTGAGCCCCAGAATTTTGTAGTATTGCAAACGAACCCCTGCCAGGTCGCGTGCACGTCACGTGGCGCCTGGTAATTTTTGCGCGTTTCACCCCGTGGCTCTAAGTATTTAGCTTTGGTCCTGAAAGTTATTTATTGCGTTATATGTTTTTGTAACAAATTACAGATTGGTCCCTGAGCTTCACTATATTTACACTAATACCCCTGGCCGTATGTAGTTTCTTTTTGCTTCTCGTATTTGTTGCATACATCTACAAAACTCCAAAAAAATCCCCAAAAATTGCATTACGCTCCTGTTGCATAGTAGATTTACGCCATATTTTTATTTTTCGTAATTATTGCATTTTTATATTTATTAAAAATCAAAAACATCTATTTTCAGCACTGTTTGCATTAGAAAATCACTAAAAAATATAAAAACTTTCCAGAAAAATCTCAAAAAAATATATTTTGTCTCTTTTAGTTTGTCTTAGCTCCAGACCAAAAATCATTAAAAAATATAAAACCAAACTCCAAAAAATTGCAAAACTCTAAAAACCTTCAAAAAAATATATAAAATCATTAAAAAATCCAAAAATAGTGTTTTCTTTTCCTAAATTTTCTTGGTTTCATTATCTTTAACTGAAAATTAAGTTGGGGAATTTTTGCCACTGATTTCTATTTTATTTCTCCATTTTAAGTTTTAGCCTTGCTTTTTACTACTGTTTGCTTTATTTTATTAATTAAAAATACCAAAAACATTCTAAAAATTACCCAAAAATCACAAAAACAGTAAAAAAGTATAAAAAGACCAAAAAGACTTTATTTCCTAATTTTTGAACATTTTTATCTATTTTTATAAATATCCTTTTCTTGCTTTTATTACATTGTCTTTATTTTCCATTATTGAAAAAGGAAATAAAAAATATAAAATATAAAATATAAAAATTAGAAAATTAAAAATCAAAATACAAAAATACAAAATTAAAAATTAAATAAAAAATATAAAATTAAAAACCCACAAAAAATAGCATAAATAGACTCTTGATCACATTCACACATTTTTGTGCACTTGTGCCCCGTTCTACCTGTCTGCTCCTTGTGTTCGACCTCTACACATACTTGCACTATACACATCTTGTTGTAGAGTTATAATAAATTTTAACTCCGCACATTTACTTTCATTGCTTGATTTATTTGTCGTGGGTTAATTGTTGTTTGAATCGGGATTTCGTTGGAGGTCAAATCAGCGACTGTTGATTCGCCTTGTGAGTCAACACGACCTCTGCAAATTCGTGTTAAACAGAAGGTTCGCTTTCTACCTTCTTGATCATGTGTACATCCACCTCTGTTGTATATCCTTCTTTGTTCATCTTCGTCCCTCTCTTGTATTACTCATCCACCCATTCTCGTGTTTGCCTTGCTTAGGACGTACTTTGTCCTAAGTATAGGGGGGTGGACGAGCAGAGTATTCATTTGTAGTTCCTTTTCATCACTCTTTTTGTTGCCTATACTTAGGGCTTCTTTTACCCTAAGTATAGGGGGAGTGGTGTGTACATCCTCTGATCTCGTTTCCATTTTCATCTCTCTTTTCTTCTTTTCTTCTTTTCCTTTCTTCTCTTCTGTATCTATCAAAAAGGTGTCAACCCTTGTAGACAGTCTTCTATACTTAGGACGTACTTTGTCCTAAGTATCGGGGGGTGTGCACCCCGAGTTTCTCTATTCTTTTCGATCCTCTCCATTGTCTCCTCTTCTTGTCTATACTTTGGGATATCTTACCCTAAGTATAGGAGGAGACAATCTGAGTACGATCTGTTCATTCCCACCCTTGACCCTCCCTACTTTGTGTACAGTCTGCTATACTTAGGATTATTTGATCCTAAGTATAGGGGGGATGGTCAACTTCTCATTCGTTCATCTCTTATTCGTTTATTTATTAGACTTGTCTACACTCAGTACAAGTTATGTCTTCTCTTTTCTCTCCGATCTATGAGGACATAACTTAAGCTAGGTATAGGGGGGTCGTATATACCGCGTATATACTTTATCCATAACTCGCACTTTCGTATTTTCTTAATAATTTTGGCTAACAATTCTTTAAACATTCATTAAAAACCTTAATAAAAAGATGCTATTATTCCTCAAATTCTTTTTGTATTTACTGATTAATAAATCAGGAGAAAAAGTTTTTTGTAAAATATTTGAAAATCTTTGTAAAAATTCTTTTGAAAACTATTTGGAAAAACATTTTGTTAACATGTTTTCAACCTGTGTAAAATATTTCGATTGTAGAAATGTATTTTCTTTGTGTGAAATAAAATGTTTGAAAAATGATTTGCAAATGGTTTGAAACATGGTTGTAAAAATATTGGGAAAATCTATTTATACTATTTGAAAAACCTCTGCAAAATGATTTTCAAATGTGTGTACATGTCTGTAATATTGTTTGTAAAAATTATTTTGGACTAAACATTTGCACCTAGGCTTTAGCCAAAATCTTTTCTTTTCAAAAATCCCAAAAACACTTGCAAAACTAAAATCCAAAAACATTTGAAAAATCCTTTTGAAAATATAAAAAAATGCATATACATCATCTTTTTAAAAATTCATAAAAAGTTCAAAACCTTTGAAAATCGCATCACAAAAATATTTTCTTCATATCATTTGCATTGCATGAGCATTTTTTCGGATTGAGCATGATAGTTGAACTAGTCTAAGTAAAATCCGGAGATTGGAGCTAGATTGGACCTTAAAATCTACCTAATAACAGGAACCTTATATGAATTGGAATTGAGGTACTTCAGGTCTAGTTGATTTAATTCTTTGAGGATCACGAGACTTGGTTCAATGGATTCTTGACTTCCTAAGTAGAGTATTTCGGAGCACACACACGACTCTTGTTGATAATGACCTAACTTGGACACCTGCACCTTTCACATGGCTCAACTCAGTTGGGGTGGTGAGGGGATTGGATTTGCGGGTATGAGACGCACACAAGTGGAAACACTTGTCCTCCTATAGGGAGGGAAGTGCACCCCAACACATTCAGTAATGAGGAATTCTAATGACCGGAGAGTGTGGGTTGCAATAAAGCTACAATAGAGGGATAGTCTACTGGCTCAAGAGGAAAAACTCCCTATGTAAATGTTGTTGTATATAGTATTCCAAAAAAATGGTTAGGCCTGTACAAAAATAAAATGCCTGCAAAAGTATGTGAATATGTTGTATAACCAATAAGCAATCTTGAGCATCAAAGTCAAATTATGTGAGCATGCAACTGGATGACTTGACTACACTGATCTTGCATCCCAGGATAGGTAGCTATACTGGCTACCGTCCATTCTTCTCTTCACCCCCTCCTCTTGAGCTGGTTGCCACTTGAACTTAGAAGGGAATACTCCGCTCCTTGAGGAAGGAGTTTTTGGATTGGGGAATCATTGGGTTGTCATACTGGAGAAGTCAGTCTCTTTGTCATTCTAGTTAGGGAGAGCCACCATCACTTACACTGTACGAGTCAGACTCATAGTCGTAAGGGTTTGCGTATGAGTTGAGATACTTCTAACCTGGCTATTGAGGAGACTTGAACAGAGTTTTGGGATTCTCGAAGGCTGTTGGATTTCAAATCCGATTCTCATTAAGGTTCCGCCCGCACTAAAATTCCAAAGGTCCGACTTGAGCTCCAAACTTTGATTTTGTGAAGACAAGTTTGATAATTAAACTAAATCCAATTTCTTCTTTTTCATTTCTTTATTTTTCTTTTTCTGCACTTATTGCATAAGTGTTTGCTAGGGACTAGCAAAGGCAAGTATAGGGGGAAGATGAATCTACGTTTCATCATCTCTATTCTATCATTTTGACCTTAAAAACCCTAGTAAATGCGTGAAAATACTGTTAATTTGTGCTTTTTATCATCCATGCATTTGTGTGTAAATATTGTACAAAACACTGTTTTTAAAGCCAAAATTATAGAATAAAGAAAAGAAAAATAATAAAATATTGTAAATATTTTATGACCCGAAACCTCGAGACCTAGGCATCTCGACGACTAGGTCGACAAGGAATAAAGTAGGGGGAGATAAGGGCCAAAAATACAATAAAAATAACCTTTATTTTATCCATTCTTTATTCATTTTGGAACCTATTTTTGGCTACACTTTTTATACCTCAAATAAAGAAACTTTGTACATAAAAATTGTAGATAGTTAAATAAAGAAAAATACAAAACTTATTTCATAGAAAAATAATATGCTGATAAAAAGTTATGATCTGAATAAGATTCCAGAATCCCAACTTCCCAGACTTGTATCTCCCAAATAAAAACTCGAAATGCATCAAAGTCACCTTTAATTGTATATAATTTTAAATAAGCTATTTAATGAAGGTGGTTTTGCATTTGGAGGAGCTACGGTTTGAATGTTGAGTTTTGGAACCCTATTATATACTTACACAGATTAGAATATACATTTTATTTATTATTTTTATAATTTTATATTTTTATAATTTTGTAAATATTATTTATAATATATATGTACCTTAAAATCAGAATAAAACATAAAGATAGTACAAAAATAAAATATCTATATATAATACATAGGTATTATACATGTACATAGACCTGTATAATTACTACTTATATTTTATTAAGTGTATAAAATACTCCAGAAAAATTAAAATATATTTAAGTGTATAAAAATATTTTATAAATATATAAAATAATAAACCAAAATAAATAAATTAAATATACAAAATAAAAATAAATTATTAAAATATATAGATGTATATACCTATATAAGCCTAAAAAGGTAACTTGTATTTTTATACCTCTAAAAAATAAATAAAAATCATAATAAAATACATCATAAAATAACAAAAAAAATTTATTTAATAATAAAAAGGTAATAAATTCGTTTCCTATTTTTAATTGAATTTACAAAGATTTTTTCCAGGATTTTTCCTGGTTGGTCCACGTGGACCAACCAGGAGGTCTGGAGAGTTGACCGACAGGTCAACTCTCTGATCCTAGCTCCTGTAGCTCTGTCAGACCTGGTTTTTTGTACGCTTTTGCGGATTTTTCTAGCTCACCTCGTTCCTCCTCTCATGATACAATCTCTTTGACTTTTCTTCCTCGACCTGTGGTGATTCACGCCCAAGGTTCTCCTTTGGCTGTAGATCGTGGCATCGAGCTGCCACCCTCAGTCTTCGAGCCCCTCCGGTCCATTTGTACAAAAGCCACTCCAAACTTCCTTCCACCTTTGAACCCTCTTTGACTGCTTTTCTCCCTCTCTTTGGCGAGCTCTGGATGGGCGCTTGTGACAGGAGACCCTCCAGCTCCCTAAAGGCGTGGTCGGGCGGCCGTAGAGTGGTCTCCACCACCCATCTCTGGCTCCGACCGTCGAGGATCACCTCGCCATTAAGTGGCCTGAGATTCGCATTTTTATTATTTTTCTTGCACTTTTATTTTCTCCATAGTCTTAGGATCATAGCCCCACATCCCTTTCACCCTTTCACCCATTTAATCACCCGCGCCACCACCTCGCTGGAGCTTGCTCCGGCGAGCTTTGTCTCTGCCTTTCCACGCTATTTTGCCTACTTGAGGGTCACGACAATTTTCCCGCAGCCCTCGTAACATTTTTTTGCAGGTCTTAGGCATTCATGTACACTTGGGGGCGATTTTGGAAGTCACCGTAGTGGCCTGGAGCTTCATCACGTCATGGAGGAGCTCCGGTGTGGTCCGGTCCCTTTTACCGCCACCAGGATCTAGAAGATCATCACAGGAGTTCAACTGGCCATTTTGGAGCTCCCTATTCAGCCGGAGGAGAGCGCATCACCGTGCCAAAACTCGTCGGGGACCTGTTCTTGGCGAGGTCATCCAAGTGCCTCCGCTGCTGTTGATCTGGCTGGGTTCTTCTGGACAAGCAGCTACCGTTGGATTCCGAGCTCCCTCAGCTGTTGATCGTCATCTGCACGATCTAATCTGGGTTGTCGCTCGCAAATCGGTATCGCACAAGGAGGCGTCGACACGTGGCGTTAAGTGATAACATCCCGGCCGTCCGATCTCCTCGCTGGGTATTTTGCATATTCAGCCCGGTAAATTTTTGTATTAATTAGTTAATTTATAAACTTTCATTAGCCATTAAAAACTTTTGTGAAATTTGCATATTGCCCCTCCGACGTTTGTAATATTCCCTTTTAGTCCCTGCCAGGTCACGTGCTCTGCGCACGTGACTTGGCTATTTTGCAGGGGAACCCTGGGTTTTTTTCATATTTAACTTTAGTCTAAAAACTTTTGTATGCAGTTGTTAGCCCCTGTAACTTTCATATATTGCCTTTAGGTCCTCGCCAGGTGCATTTGCGTGTCACGTGTGTCTTGGCATTTTTGCAAAGTTGACCTCGCGGGTTTGGCTATTGATATCTAGTCCAGAATGTTTTTTTATTACCTTATAATTTTCTACAAAAATTGCATTTTGGCACCGCAACTTTCTGATATTTACAAAAATACCCCTACTAGAATGCAATCTCTTTACGTTTCTAGTATTTATTTCATGCATCTATAAAACCCCAAAAATTACCAAAAAAATACCATAAGTTCCTGTTGCATTGTAGTTTCACGTCATATTTTTGTTTTGCATTTTTATTGCATTCTATTATTTATAAAAATTCAAAAACATGTATTTTTGCTATTATTTGCATTAGAAAATACCAAAAAATTATTAAAACCGTTTAAAAAATTCCCAAAAAAATATATTTTGTGTCTTTTAGTGTCTTTTAACTTCAATCCAAAAATCGTAAAAAATTCAAAAGAAAACCATCGAAAAATTATTAAACTCTAAAAATCTTCAAAAAATATTAAAACCCATAAAAATACAATCTCTATTTCCAAATTTTCTCTATTTTGTTATCTTTTATTTAAAATTTATTTAGGGAATTTTCGTCACTGTTTACTATTTTTCATCCCCATTTTAGTTTTAGTTTTTTATTTTATTCATTGTTTTCAGTATTTTTTATTCTTAAAAAACCAAAAAATTAGGAAAAATCTTGAAAAATCACAAAAACATTAGAAAATTATAAAAAGACCAAAAAACATTTTATTTCCTGAATTTTCTTTATTTTTACCTATTTCTATAAATATTTGTTCCTCTCCTCTCTTATATTGTATATATATTCTATTTAAAGAAAAAGAAAATCCAAAAAATTATAAAATACAAAAAGAAAATATAAAATCAGAAATTAAAAATCAAAATATAAAAATATAAAAATTAAAAATAAAATAGTATATATAAATTAAAAACCCACAAAAAATAGCATAAATAGACAAATCTTCACATTCTTTTGAGCATTTTGCCCCGTTCTACCTATCTGCTCCCTGTGTTCGACCTCTACACTGCTTGCACACTATACACATCCTTTGTAGAGTTATAATAAATTTTAACTTCGCACCATTTTTCATTATTTGATTCATTTTGTGGGTTAATTGTTGATTGATTGAGGTTTCGTGAGCAGTCGCTCAACGACACTGTAGACCTGCCTTGTGTGGACTATTTTGACCCTCGCAAAATCTCAGATATCACCTAAGCATATAAGACGAACAAAAAATGAGGACGATTGTGGTCTATGAAGAATATACAGGTGGTGTACCCTAGAAAATCGAAATGCTCACAGGTCTCTGTACAGGATGAAATGAAGTGGAAGAGTAGTCATACATCATGTACAAAGTAGATCAACTCAACACAGACCAAATGATCTATAGTCTCCATAAAGTTCTTCAGCATCTGTCCATTTACCACGAATGGTTCTGCACTAGGTGACACATCTAATATAACAATACTTCCATTGTCGTGCACCATTCTGATTATGTACGATCCTTCTCATTTGCTCTTTAATTTGTCAGGAAAATTTCTCAGTCGTGCATTGAACAACCATACTTTGTGACCAGGGACAAAGATCTTGTGTCGAATGTGTCTATCATGCCATCTCTTCACTTTGTCCTTATAATAGAGGGTGTTCTCGTATGCTTGATTCGAATCTCTTTTAGCTCATTCAGATCCATCTTCCTCTTGGCTCCTGCTTTCTCTATATCAAGTGAAATCTCTCTTATAGCCCATTTAGATTTGTACTTGATCTCTACAGGCAAATGACATGGCTTCCATAAACCAGTCTGAAGGGAGACATACCTAAGGGAGTCTTATATGCAGTACGATATACCCAAAGAACCTAGTATAGAAGCTGTGAACATTTTTTCCTATCCGGTCGTACCAATTTCTAAAGAATGTATTTCACCTCGCTATTTGAAACTTCAGCCATGCCATTCGTCTGTGAGTGGTAAGGAGAAGCTACTCCGCGATCAATGCCATAGTTCTTCACTAGCATTTTCACCTACTTATTAATGAAGTGGCTACCCCCATCTGAAATAAGAATACGTGGAATACCGAATTGTGAAATAGTATGTTTCCTCAGGAACCTGCATTCTATCTTGCTACCAGCGGCTCGTGCAGGTTTTGCCTCCACCCATCTACTAACATAGTCCACAGTGAGAAGAATGTACTCAAAGCCACTACTGGAAGGAAACAGTCCCATAAAATCAATTCCCCATGCATCAAAGATCTCGCAAATGATATAAGGTTGCATAGGCATCGCATCTCTAGCACTAATTGTCCCTACTACTCTCTGACAATTCGGGCAACTCTTCATAAATGTGCAAGCATCTCTAGTAAGAGTCGGCCACCAAAATCCACTCTGAAGTACCTTATGTGTTGTCCTCTTCCTCGAATGATGTCCCCATGCCTTTAAGGAATGACACAAACTAAGGACATTATTGTATTCCTCCTGAGGAATGCATCACGTGTAAACACAATTCAACCCCACATAAAAAAGAATCGGATCCTCCCAATGGTAGTATCGTGCCTCGGAAACTAGCCTGTAGACTCGGTCCTTCGACCAACCCTGTGGACTCTTCTATGTAACCAGAAAGTTCACTATATCTGCATACTATGGAAGCTTTGTAACCACAAAGATACTCTCGTCTGGAAATCTCTCTGCAATCTTTGGCATGTACTCATCTGAAGGTTGCTCTATCTGTAATTAGGATAGGTGATCAGCTACCACGTTCTTTACCCCAGGTTTATCACTAATGTCCAAATCAAAGTCCTGAAGTAAGAGAATCCATCTAAGAAGGTGTGCCTTAACATCCTTCTTCTCCATAAAAAATCTGATAGCTGAATGATCTGTGAAAACTGTAATCTTTGAGCCAAGAAGATATGATCTGAATTTATCCAATGCGAATACACTGCCAACATTTCTTTCTATGTCACTATATAATTGCGTTGAGCATCATCTTATGTCTGACTAGCATAGTAGATAGCAACATGAAGTCCATTCCTCCTCTGTCCTAATACTTCCCCGACCACAAAATCTGAAGCATCTGTCATGATCTCAAAGGGAAGAGATCAATCAGGTGGCTGTAGGATAGGAGCACTGATAGTCATATCTTTCAACGTGAGGAAGGCACTAAGACATTTGTCATCTAACAAGAACTTGATATCTTTCCCTAATAATTCAGTTAACGGTCAGGAAATCTTAGAAAAATTCTGGATGAACTATCTGTAAAGCCAACATGCCCTAGAAAAGACCGTAACTGCCTGATGTTAGATGGTGTCTCGAGACGTTGGATGACATCCACCTTGGTAGGTCAACCTCCACGCCTCGCTTGGAGATGACATGCCCTAACACAATCTCGTTTGTAACCATAAAATGGCTTTTTTTCCACGACAAAACGAGATCTACCTCACAACATTTCTGAAGAACCTGGTCTAGGTGCGCTAAACAATCGTCAAAGGACTCACCATAGACCGAAAATCATCCATAAAGGCCTCGAGAAAATCACCAACCTTGTCTGCAAAAATGGTAAGCATGCACCTCTGAAATGTAGTGGGGGCATTGCACAATCCAAAGGGTATCCGTATAAAAGCATACGTGCCAAAGGGACATGTGAAAGTGTTCTTCTTCTGATCTTCAGGAGCAATAGTAAGCTTGTTGTATCTCGAGTAACCGTCAAGGAAACAAAAGTACTCCTTCCCTACAACCCTCTCTCTATGACCTGGTCTATAAAAAGGGAAGTGGTCCTTCTTCATTGCGGCGTTCAATTTCTTGTAATCAACTCACACCCGCCACAACGTGGTTACTCTCTTTGGAATTTCCTCTCCATGCTCATTCTTAACCATCTGAATTCCCGACTTCTTTAGGACAACATGTAATGGGCTAACCCATTAATAGTAGGAGATGGGATAAATAAACCCTGCGTCACGCCATTTCGTAATCTCTTTCTTGACAACATCTCGTAAAACCAGATTCAACCTGTGCTGAAACTCTCTAGAAGGTATGTTGCCATGATCAAGATATATATATGTTGAGAACACAAAGCAGGATTTATCCTGCGGAGATCGGATACAATCCATCCAATAGCCTTGCAGTTTCTTTTAAGAATCTCCATCAGACGAGATTCTTGCTCTTCAGTCAAAGATGAGCTGATAATGATCGAAAACTATCAATGCGGACCCGCAAGGAAAGCATACTTCATATTTGGTGGCAATGCCTTCAGTTCTGGCAAGGTAGAATCTCGCTCTGCTGTAACCTTATTCGTATGTGTAATGGGATCTGTGATGGTGGTAGCTCAATATGCTCCAGAGTCGGACTACAGAAGATGTCTAAAACATCATCCGACTCGCTAATGTGCTCATCCTCAGAACGACTAGAGGAAAATAACTCAGCTAAATGAAACTCAGTCTCTAAATCATCTGAAGTGTAGGAATCGTGTGAACTCTCAGAATTTGAAATATCTGCAACTAAATCATTAAGTATATGCTCCATCTGCTCATCATCATTCATGCTGAAATATAACGTACCATTAGAAGAACTGCCAACTGTAGTCTCTGATCCATCCTCTACTAGGATATCCTGGGTCTCTACTCGATACCTCTCAAGGTCGTCAATACAAACCTCATCTAAGTAATCACAGGTGGCTAAGGAACTCAAGGCATCTGAACTGGTTGTAGACGTAGCACTGGATGTATGTGATTCTCTCTCCATCTCTATATGTACCTTTTCGCCCTCGGTGCAAAAAGATACCTTCCCTGTATTATATTCAAAGAGGGTCTTTACGATCTCCAATAAAGGTCTCCCAAGAATGATCGGGGTAAGGTGCAACTGTGTAGGAAAATCCATGTCCATGACAGTAAAGTCCACTGGGAACTGTAGGCCCTACACGGTCACGATAACGTTCCTCAAAATGCCCCTAGGTCTCTTTACAGATCTATCAGCAACCTGAAGGATCACACAGGATTTGTAAAGAGGACCTAACTCAAGCTTGTCGATTAAACAAGATAGTAACAAATTGATAGAGGAACCGTTATCTAAGAGAGTGCGAAAGAATGCTACATGTGAAATCTCGCATCTGACGTAATGTGCTCCTGAATCCTTCTTCTTCTTGGGTCATCCGATGCGGTTAAGATGGAGTAAATTATCACAGGTCGTTGTTCTCAACCAATCAATTCGATCAATAAGAAAAAATGTATTAAACCACTTTAGAGAAAATCAATCAAATGTGAAAGCAAGCGCTCTTCGCTATTTAATTTAACTGATATAGCGACCGGGGTTGAACACAAGGAGCACAATTAAAGAACTTAATAGTCAAATTTCGAAAATAAAATTTTTAGTGGTTTTTTATTTTTCAATTTTTTTCAAATAAAACATACAATTCACAAAGGAAGAAATATACACTCAACACTCCTTTTATATTTTTTTAAGATAGTTAAAAATGCTCAGAAAATTCTAAAGATAAAATTTTGTGTTTTATATCTTTTTAAATGTTTTTGGTAATTTTCCCAAGTTTTTCTGATATTTTTGTGATTTTATAAAAATCAAACAGTATCGAAAATAGTAAATAGTGCACAGCCTGGAGTAATTTGCAACTTAAAAATGGTTTAATGGCCAAAACTCCTGGCAATGATTTTTATACAAAAGTATACACAAATATCTACAAACAAAGACTAAAATCAGAATTTTTGGATTTTTCTACAACTTTATATGATTTTTCAAGATTTTCAGAATTTTGTAATTTTTAAGAGTTTTATAAATGTTTATTGGTGAAATTTGGATAGAATAAAGGGAATAAAATACACCTACAATAACTTTTTTTGGAATTTTTAGACAAATTTTAGAATTTTTATGATTTTTCTAAGTTCGAGTAGAGAAAAGACACTGTTTTTGAATTTTTAAATATATCAAATGAATTTAAAATGCAATGAAAAATTTATATAAGGAACATGCACTTATGAGGAACATAACATGATTTTTCCATAATTTATTAAGCAATAAAATCATTAATTTCGATGAAAGATACAAGCAAATTAAAGTCTGGATACACAGGACTGAATAGCAATTATTTAGAGTTTCTGCATGAAATATATAACAATAAATAAACATGGTAAAAGAAATACAAATTACCCATTAATGCGCCACACATGACGTGCTGGAGAGCAGGGTCCTATTTGTAATTTTGGAAACCTCCAGGGCTAAACTGTAACTCTTTTTAATTTTTTTAATCATTATGGTTTCCTGTGTGTGGCCTCGTTCTTTCTTCCAAACCCAAAGTTGGGTCACCGCCCCTCTTTCCTCTCTCACACCACAGGCGGTGGCTGGCGCCTGGAGTGGTACAGAGGCACGGTGCAGCCAGGCAGGGGGCGACACGTGACGTTGCAGCTGAAGGAGTGCCGCTGGTGCACATGCACATGGGCGGCGCACGTGCAAAGTGTCTGGACGGAGGAGAGTGGGATCTGGCGGGCGGCGCCGCTGCGCTTGCGGCGGAGGCGTGCAGTGTTGAGGGCTATGCGTGGGCGGAGGAAGTCAGCTGTGCAGGTGCCGTGTCTCCTGTTCTGAAAGGCGCAAGTCCACAAGGCGGAGGCGAACGGCCGCGTAGCGGGCGAAAGCAGTTGTGGTGGTTCTTGGTGGAGACGCATGCAGGGGGTGGTCGACACCTCCGCCATGCGGCCAGCGGAGGTGGCGATGGTAGTTGCTGGTTCTCGCCAGTAGCAGAGAGCGGCCATGGAGGTGGATGGTTGGCGGCCCGCTCCTGCGGATGAAGATGGAGGCCAGCGACGGCGGGTGCGGAAGCTGGCGCGGGCTGGAATTTTTTTATTATTTTCTCTATTATTTTTTTATTTTCTCATAAACCATAAATAGAACAAAAGAAATTTTTTTATATTTTATTTTTCTAATTTCCTTGCAAAATAAAGGTTAAAAAAAGAAATACATTTTTTGTTTTTTATTTATTAACAAATGGGGATACATGAACGGGTGCGGATCTGGACGGGGTGAGAGATAGATCCGGATCTCTGACCACCATGCGTGGTCAGAGGTGATAGATTATGTGAGGTAGAATGTGAAATGTAGAGATCAGAAAATGAGATGAAAATTAGTGTCGAACGTGGATTAAATCGGGATGGAGAATTAGCTACGATTAAAAATTTAATAGCTACATGATTGTAATTTATAAATCTAAAATTACTCTAGAATAATGATGAAAAATAAAGTTGGATCTCACCTCGGGATTGGATACGCCGTGATGGCCTCGACGAGGACTGAATTGCTGTCACCGACCAACTCAGAGGTGGGCACCCTTCTGCGACGAGAAGCTCTCAGAGATCGAGCTTCTCTCCACCAAAGATTGATCAAAGGCAAATGAGGGAGGAGGAACCCAATAAAAAAGAGAAGAAAAATAAAAAAGGAAAGAATGTACAATTAAGGAATGTATTTAGTGGTGAATTAAATAAATAAACTAATTAAATTAATTAATTAAAATGAAGTTCAGAATTAATTAAACTAAATAAAATAATTAATTTATAAAAATTAATTAGCCACTTTAATGGTGGCTATTTAAGGCATGGAATCATATCTTTATATAAAAGGCATGTTTTCAAATCAATTAGATGAATAAATTAAATAATAAAATTTATTAAATCCAAATGTTGTAATTAATTTAATTTAATTAATTAATGTTAGATATTTAATTTTTTGGTAATTTTTATATAAGGAAATTAATTGTATACAAGCATTATATACATATAGTACAATATACACATGTACAAATAAGGAAATTATTTTTAAATGGTTTATTTTTAATTTTAGTTATTTTTTTTAAATTTTTATTTTTAATAAAGAAGATAATATTTACAATTATGTACATTATGTATAAAAAATAAACATGAATAAATATATACAATAAGTGGTAAGACTGCACAAACTACCCAAGAAAACTATAGCCATTTGAAAGATAATTTAATTTAGAGTACAGTGGAAGTGAGTTTGATTTAATCTGAGTTTCTATGAGCCAGAATTGGTCTTTCAATTATCACTTTACGACTTTCTTCAAAAAATATGAAACCATAGTCTCCAAAAATTATTAAACCATAGCCATTTGAAAGATAATTTAATTTAGAGTACAGTGGAAGTGAGTTTGATTTAATCTGAGTTTCTATGAGCCAGAATTGGTCTTTCAATTATCACTTTACGACTTTCTCTAAGTGTAATTAATTTTAATCTGTATATTATTTTATTTTGCAATTAATTTTATTGTTTACAAAATATTTTTATTTACAACTTTTGTTTAGAAAAATATTTACTTTGAGATCAATTTGTATACAAATAAAATAGTGTAAGTTTTGTATAAATATATAGGAAAAAATATCTACGAATTATATTTGGATTTTTGGATTAAAGACCATATCTCCCTCTACTTTATTCCTGGTCAATCAGGTCAAGTGACCTTCTCTCGGGGTTCGGGTCAGTCTGCATTTATTTCATAAATACATCCTTTATTTTTCTTTTATTTTTCTTTTCTTCTTTATTCTTTTATTTGAGTATAAAAAGTGTTAAAAATGCATATTTAACAAATGCATACAAAATGGTAATTTCATGAAATTAATAGTATTTACAGGTGTTTGACTAAGGAAATGAACCTAAAATAAAAGAATAAAGATGATGAATCGTGGATTCATCATTCCCCTATACTTTACCTTTGCTAGTCCCTTAGCGAACACTTATTTGGAAAATAAGTGAAAACAAAATAAAGAAAAGAAAAAGGAAAGAAGTTAGAACAATGTTGACTTTTAAACTTATCTTCATAAAATTCTAGTATGGATCTTTGTTGTCGAACCTTTGGATTATTAATGCGTCGGAACCTTAATTGGAAATGGATTTAAAACCTAACAGTCTCTGAGTTCCACAAGACTCCTATTCATGTCTCCTCAACAGTCAGGTCATAACAAATCTACATACACAAATTCTTATGACTTTGAATCTTTACTTGTACGGTGTAAGTGGAATATAGATCATCTCAAAAGTAGCAAAGAACCAACCTCTCTCAACAAGGTAACTCTATTCCCCTGGTCTAGCTACTCTTTCCTCGAGGAGCAGGGATATTCCCTTCTAAGTTCAAGTACAACTAGCTCAAGAAGAGGGGATGGAGAAGAGAATGGATGGTAACGAATGTAGCTACCTATCCTTGGATGCATAACCAGTATAGCCAAGTCATCCGCTGCAATCTTACAAACATTTAACTTTGAATCTCTTATTCTTTCATTTTTTTCACTTGTATATACACTCTGGCAAGCATTTTACTTTTCAATAAGGCCTGTCCACTTTTGGAGATTTTGCTTTTTTCTTCTTTTTTTTTGAAAATATATACAAGGTGTAACATGTACATAAGGAGTTTTACCTCTTGATCCAATAGAATATCCCTCTTTTGAAGCATTATTGCAACCCCACAACATCTTGTCTTTAAACCTCAACATCGCCGGACCAGGTTGAGACGCACTTCCCTCTCTAGAGGAGGACGAGAGGTTCCGCCAAGATGTAATACCCTCGTATGCTACCCCAAGACAAAAGATTATGCCCCCTCACTACCTCCTCCATGAAGAGCTACGTGTAGAGTGCTTGTCCAAGGTAAGCCACAGTCTGAAAGAATCATGCTTATGTTGTTAAATATTCTACTTAGACTTATCAAGATGACATGCGAACATAGTCTTATGGACTCAAAGAATTAAGTCACTAGGACCTGAAAAGTCTTAACTCCAGTTCTTATAAGGTTCCTCTGTAATTAAGTGGATTAAGGTCTAACTAAGCTCCATTCTTCAATTTTATTTCAGACTTAGTTTAAATGTCAATAGTATCCTAAAAATGCACATGCAAATGCAAGGAATATGTACAATGCAAAGAAAAGAAAGCAAAATCTTTTTGTGAAATAATTTTCTAATTTTGAACTTTTTATGGATTTTTGAAAAATGATGCACATGCAAAAAGTGAAATTTTTTTATGCAAATTTTTATAGACTTTTGGATTTTGTAGTTTTTTTACAAACAAATATTTAGTAATATATACAAGTATATACAATTTTTTTGTGATGCCTATATTCCTCAAACTTATTTGAAAATAATTTTACAAATTTTGAAAAATATAATCCAAAATATTTTTCAAACAATTTTACAAATATTTGAAAACCATTTTTCAAACATTTTTCAAACAATATATATAGTTTTTCAACATAATTTTCAACCATTTTCAAAATATTTGCAAATAGTTTTACAAAATAATTTTATTTCACACAAAGAAAAGAAAAAAATTTACAAGCCAAAATATTTTTACAAAGGTTGAAATAATTTTTCAAACATTTGTCAAATAGTTTTCAAAAAAAAATCATATAGGTTTTCAAACTACTTTCAAAATATTTTTTAAATTATTTTAACCTGACTTATTAATCAGTATACAAAAAGAAATTTGAGGAAATATCTAAATTTCTTTATTAATTGTTTTTTTAAAAATATTTATACAATATTTTAGCCATATTAAAAATACAAAAGTACGAGTTATGGCTAAAGTATATATACAATATATACGACACCCCCTATTCTTAGCTTTAACTATGTCCTCATAGTGATTAGAGAACTGCAAAGGAAGACATAACTCGTGCTGAGTATAGGGAAGTGAAAAGAATACTATTCTACAACGATGAATAAAAGAATAAAATTAATAGGAGTCTGTGATCCCCTATACTTAGGATCAAGTAATACTAAGTATAGAAGACTATATACAAAGGGAAAATCGAGGGTTAGAATGTACAGTGTCTACCTCCCCTATACTTAGGGTAAAATATACCTAAGTATAGGCATCAAAACAGAGGTAAAAAAATTCAAAATAATAATTAAAATCTAACATCACCTATACTTAGGGTAAAGTGCACCCTAATTACAACATAATCATGAGATGAATATGGGGTGTTTAGATAAAAAGAATGAATGATATGGACAGAATGATCTATACAGCTGCGAGTAGGACAATGTTGAGGTGCCTCTCAACAAGCGCTAGAGTTTACGCCCCCTAGCTGGGCGTAAAGGGTAGGACAACGTTGTATCGAGGTTCAGGACGACATCTGTGAGGCGAATACCGTACTGTCATCATAGTCTCAGTGGGAGATCAACGACGAGATTAACAATGTAAAATATGACACCCAAGTAAACAATCAGGAAGGTGTCTGGTACCGGGTAAAGATATGGGAGAATGAAATCGGGCTCCGGTAGCACAAAAGAAATCATCAGCTCAAGGTCTGAATGGAGTGACTGGTTGGAGCCGAAGAAATCAAACGTGGAGAAGGAAGGATCTGTCAGAGGATCCTCCACGTCGATCACCATCTCGAATAGATAAGGAAGATCAAGATCAGGAGACTCTCTATAAAAATCAATATCCGATGTATGTAGGGTAGAGAAATCAAAATCAACATCGAATAACTTGAAGATCGGGTCATCCTCATGAGGGTCGTCGAGGAGAGAAAAGTCAGAGAAATCAAACTAACCGATGACTCGGTCTCGTGATTCGAAAGATCGGAATCACGTTCAGGCAATGAAACTGAGTACAAGGGACATAATGCATCCTCCCATAGATAATCCTCGGGGAGTGATGCAGGCATGTCGGCGAAAAAAGGGGAATTAAATCGTGATTGGGATTTACGTTGTTGTCAAACACCAAGTTCTCGCAACAAAGTCACTCATCAGCTGTAAATGGCATCTGAACAACCTTGAGGCATTGCATGCTGCTAGTCAACAACATGGAAGCAATAAATATCTCAAGATCTGATCCTCGAACTGCGGCAATGCTGTCAATCATCAGGTCCTCCAAAAATGTATCAACCTCATCAAATGGAAGGACACACGACTCAAAGATAGGACTATCTAGGTTTGTCAAATCAAAATGGTGTCCCTTATCAAGCTCTCTATACTGAGATGGATCCAAATGTGTATCCGAATCAAAGAGGATCTTCTGAAGAGTAGATACTGAATCAGTTGGACATGGACACTGAAAGGATTGAAAGGACGATTGAGATGTGGGCTCCTCATCAATTTCTTGGGATTCTAGCAGATCTAGAATCCAAGAATCTTTGACGTGAAAATGCGGGACTGGCTCAGACTCCAGCTGTAAAACCAAAGAGAACTCGACCATTGTCCGGCTCGGGAAACTCACAGTGGTGGTCGACATGTCTATCATATGAAATGTAGAATCCATGACCTCTGAATAGTGTGCGATGTATGAATCGGCACGAAATAACACACACTCAACTGGTGTCATGTCTCCCTCATGTGTTGTCTCGAATAAATCATCTCGTGAATAAGGAATGTCTGAAAGTGTTCCAAGATGGTCTCAAATAAATCCATGTCGGGACTGTGGTGTGAACCGCCACACGAGGTAACTACCAGTGCAATCTGCTCTGCGGTCATCCCCCTCACGACGATCTGAACAAGGTCAATCGCCGAGATTCCATGATCTGGAAATCTCCTCAATAGGTCAACAAATCTAATCTATGAATCTCTCAATGGCTCCTGGAGGTCAATTGAAAAATATCGAATACAAGACCGCATCAACTATGCTCTACGATGGGGGTAAAACCTCTACAAAAACAATGACCGTAGATCTCCCCTTGTAGCAATCTTCCTCCCCCACTCTCTGTGCCATCTGAAAGCTCTAATCTGAAGTGACAAAGGGAAGGTCATCAGCATCAGCTCCTCAGAAGTGATATCAAAATATGATCATGATCTACAAAAATCCTCAAACTCAGATATATGAATATATGGCTCCTCATGCACTCCCCGGGAAAACTTCGGCAGTAGATTAATGAACTCTAAATCCAGAATGAAGGGATTTAGTGTAGAAGCGGGCTGCGCTTCTTGATTTGGGTACTCATCCATCATCCTAGGATAGAAGTCGTCTAAAACTCGTAACTGCTCTATGTGATCTCCTATGGAATGCACTCTCATCTTAGCAAGGTGATCACCAGTGTCTTGTATCTGGTCAATCTGAACTCTTCGGGTGTCTTCTCTTAAGACAGCATGCTCATAAGAAAGAAGGAATGGGGAGGGGGTAGAAAACGGGATGTCGATCGGAATTCTGACCTCCCAAGGGAGTGGGTGAGAATGATGGGAATGAAAAGGAGAAGCCACAAAATCCGCCTAAAATGGAGTATGACCCATCATGAAGAGAGGGAAATGAATAGGATAATGAAGGGAGGAAGGGAGGGTAACAACCAAAAAGAAGAGAAGGCGACTGCTAATGATCTAGATAAAATGAATGTAACCAACTCACTCCAATCACAAACAAACATAATGCAAACCCCCAATTCACCAACTCAACGCAATGTAACAACCGTGAAGATGCGGTCAATTATCTTGTCAAATTTTAGAGTTTAGCTGATAAATAAATATATAAGAACGATTAGAGCGAGCTATTGGGAACCTGATTCTCCCAGGAGACTGACCCAATCCCAAAGTTAGATCTTTCCTAGCCAGTATGAATTGTGGACCGTTTACCGGCTACCCGATCAATTCAATCTGTTAAGGACATCACTGACCGCTTTACCGACTACCGGAGAGATCCTCACTGGAGAACTACTAACCCCAAGACTAGTAGTCTGAAGAGAGATCAAGTATGGCTCTATTCTAGTGTGCGGGTCGCTCTCTCGCTGCAGATAAATCAAACAAGGAGGGGGTTGCTCTCCCCAAAACAATGGTATGAATCAATTACGTTTGATTTTAAGGTCAAGTTCAATTAGCAATTCCAATTTTTAATATTTTTTTATTTTCTCTCTGTTTTTGATATTTTTCAATGAATCGATTAAAGGGATTTCTGATTTCCTTTATTTCTATATCCACAAAATAGAGGGGGAAAACGGAAAAGCCAATGCACGAGAAAAAATGGATGCAAATTGTAGAGATAGAGGTGCGTACCTAACTCTAGCGCTCTACATGCAATATGATCCGCGCAGAAAAATAAAACTAACTATATAGGAACATATATTCTTTTAGGGTGTTTCGACCTAATTATTACCTGGCTCAACCAAATAAAACCTAAGTCTAGGGGCTCCACTCACAAAAAACGAATAAAAATAAAGGCAATGAAAACGGTGGAAAAACTATAGTGAGGTCCCCCAAGTGCACCGGCACTTGGCAAAACAGACGTCGAAATGTCCAAGTGGCCGAATGTCCAGTATTATCCTAAATTGTTACAAATATTTACAAAAATTCTCAAAATAAAATAACAGTCTTCTACTCCTCTTCTCCTTTTCCTGTGCTGGTCCCTCCAAATAGTCCGAGTTGTATCCATGGCGGTTCCTCGTAGAAAAAGTGAAACAAGAGTGGTCAGAAAACAAGTATAATAAAAAGAGAAATAAAATAAAACTGAAAAAAATGACTACAAAGTCGTGCCCCCTGGCAACGACGTCATTGATGAGTGGGGGTGGACTTGTAAAATTTCAATATTTTATTTCTCCGGCAACGACGCCATTCTGATGGCACAGTATTCTATGTGGTTAAGATGGAATAAATTATCATAGGTCGTTGTTCTCAACCAATCAAATCAGTCAACAAGAAAAAATGTATTAAACCACTTTAGAGAAAATCAATCAAATGTGAAAGCAAGCGGTCTTCGCTATTTAATTTACCTGGTATAATGACCAGGGTCGAACACAAGGAGCATGATTAAAGAACTTAGTAGTCAAATTTCGAAAATAAAATTTTTAGTGGTTTTTTATTTTTCAGTTTTTTTCAAATAAACACACAATTCACAAGGGAAGAAATATATACTCAACACTCTTTTTGTATTTTTTTTAAAATTGTTAAAAATGCTCATAAAATTCTAAAGAAAATATTTTTGTATTTTAAATCTTTTTTTAAAGTTTTTGATAATTTTTTCCATGATTTTCTAATGTTTTTGTAATTTTATAAAAATCAAACAGTGCCGAAAATAGTAAACAGTGCACACCTGGAGTAATTTGCAACTTAAAAAAGTTTTAAGTGCCCAAAACTACTAGCAATGATTTTTATATAAAAGTATATAAATATCTACAAACAAAGACTAAAATCAGAATTTTTGGATTTTTCTACAATTGTATATGATTTTTTCAAGATTTTCAGTTTTTTGTAATTTTTAAGAGTTTTATAAATATTTATTGCGTGAAATTTGGAAAGAAATTAAAGAGGAATAAAATACATCTAGAATAATTTTTTGAAATATTTAGACAAATTTTAAATTTTTTTGATTTTTCTAAGTTCAGGATGAGAAAATGGCACTTTTTTGAATTTTTAAAATATCATATGAATTTAAAATGCAATGAAAAAATTGAATAATGACCATGCGCTCATCAGGAACATGACATGATTTTTTCGTAATTTATTGAGCAATAAAATCATTTATTTCGATGAAAAATACATGCAAATTAAAGTCTGGATATTCATGAATGAATAGCAATTATTTAGAGTTTCTGCATGAAATATATAACAATAAAAAATGCACGAAAAGAAATACAAATTACCCACTAAGTACGTGCGCGACACGTGACATGTTGGAGAGTAAGGGGCTATTTGTAATTTTGGAAACCTACTAGGCTAAACTATAATTTTTCCAATTTTTTGAATCCCTAGGGTTTCTTGTGCATGTCCTCGTTCTTTCTTCCAATCCGAAAGTTGGGTCGCTGCCCCTCTTTCCTCTCTTGCGCCGCAGGTGGTGGTTGGCGCGTGGAGCAGTACGGACGCGCGGTGCGACCAGGCTGAGGGCAGCGGGGCAGGGGCGACACGTAGTGCTGCAGAGGGCGGAGTGCCGCTGGTGCACGCGTACGTGGGTGGCACACGCATAAGGTGTCTGGACGGAGGAGAGCGGGATCTGGCGGGTGGCACCGCTACGCTTGCGGCGGAGGCGCGCAGTGCTGGGGGCCACACGTGGGCAGAGGAAGTCAGTTGTGCGGGGGATGCGGCTCCTGTTCTGGAAGGCATAAGTCCGCGCTGTGGGTGAAAGCGATTGCGGTGGTTCTTGGTGGAGACGCGCACGGGGGGTGGTTGGCACCTCCGCCAGGTGGCCAGTGCATGTGGCGATGGTGGTTGCAGGTTCTCACCTGCGATGGAGAGCGGTCGTGGAGGTGGATGGCTAGCGGCCCGCTCCTGCGGATGAAGATGGAGGCCAGCGACGGCGGGCGCGGAAGCTGGCACGGGCCGGTATTTTTTTTGTTATTTTCATTATTATTTTTTTTATATTTTTTGTAAATAATAAACAGAATAAAAGAAATTTTTTGTATTATTTTATTTTATTTTTTTTAATTTTCCTGCAAAACAAAGATTAGAAAAAGAAATACATTTTTTGTTTTTTTATTTATTTACAAATGGGGATACGTAAACGGGTGCGGATCTGTGCGCGGTGAGAGATAGATCCAGATCTCTGACCACCGTGCGTGGTCGGAGGTGATAGATTATGTGAGGTAGAATGTGAAATGTTGAGATCGGAAAATGAGATGAAAAATCGATGTCGGACGCGGATTAAATCGGGATGGAGAATAACTACGATTAAAAATTTAACTACTACAGGATTGTAATTTAAAAATATAAAATTACTCTAATAATGATGAAAAATAAAGTTGTATCTCACCTCGGGATCGGATATGCCGTGATGGTCTCAACGAGGATCGAATCACTGTCTCCGACCGACTCGGAGGCTGGGCACCCTTATGCGATGAGAAGCTCTCGGAGATCGGGCTCCTCTCCACCAAAGATTGATCAAAGGCAAATGAGGGCGAAGGAACCCAATAAAAAGAAAAGAAAAATAAAAAAGGAAAGAATGTATAATTAAGGAATGTATTTAGTGGTGAATTAAATAAATAAATAAATAAATTAAAAATGAAATTTGAAATTAAATAAAATAATAAAATATTAATTTATAAAAATTAATTAGCCACCTTAATGGTGGCTATTTAAGCCATGGAATCATATTTTATTATATACAATGCATCTTTTCAAATCAAATAAATGGATAAATTAAATAATTAAATAACTAAATCTAAATTTCATAATTAAATTAATTAAATCAATTAATGTTAGATATTTAATTTTTTGGTGATTTTATGTAAGGAAATTAATCGTATACAAGTATTATATACATAGTATTATAATATACACATGTACAAATAAAGAAATTATTTTTAAATGATTTTTTAATTTTAATTATTTTTTACATTTTTTTTATTTTTAATAAAGAAGACAATATTTAGAATTATGCACATTATGTATAAAAAATAAATATGAATAAATATATACAATAAGTAAGTGGTAAAACTGCACAAACCACCCCTGGAAATCGACTTTTCAACCGTAACTCCAAAAATTATGAAACCAAACCATTTGAAAGATAATTTAATTTAGAGTACAATGGAAGTGAGTTTGATTTAATCTAAGTTCGTATGGAGCTGGAATTGGTCTTTCAATTATCACTTTAGGGTTTTTTCTGAGTGTGATTATTGGTAATATGTACATTATTTTATCTTATAATAATTTTAATTTTTACAAAATATTTTTATTTAAAACTTTTGTTTAGAAAAATATTTAATTTGGTCAATTTGTATACAAATAAAATAGTGTAAGTTTTGTACAAATAAATAGGGAAAAATATTTATGAATTATTTCTGGATTTTTGGATTAAAGAACATATCTCCCCCTACATTATTACTGGTCGATCAGGTCATGTCTTGACCTTCTCTCAGGGTTTGGGCCAGTCTGCATTTATTTCATAAATTCATCCTTTATTTTTCTTTTCTTCTTTATTCTTTTAGTTGAGTATAAAAAGTGTTAAAATTGCAACATGTGGCCTTAGTCAAAACATGTTTCTCTATACGTGACCTCTTCTTCCGACACATGGTACATCTATTCTTCAATTGTTTCTTGAGCGTAGGGATATGATCCAAGGCATCATGGAGTGGAATCTTCAAAAAAATTTGATATTTCAATAATTGCTCAGTCTCTGGAGTGACAACATTTTTTTTGGTATTTTCCTTTCCTTTTCCATATAAAGCATCGGGAAAAGGAGCAAACTCAAGAACAACAAATTCAACATCTTTATTCAAATCATTAGAAACAGAATCAGCATGTACATCGAGAGTCTCAGAAGTATGTACAAAACTCTCTGAAACATGAGAAGAAAAATCTGCATCGGGAGTGTCTTCATGGACTGGCATGGTATCATCGTCTGACTAGCCTATATCCATGTCTACTATCTCGGCATCGCTCGCCTCTCTCTGATCATCTAGCTGGACATCACGCTGGTCCTCATCATCATGGTGATCCTCCTCCTCAGCATCAAGATGTGTATCCTCATGGATCAACTCTCACTCCTCATCATGTGCCCTCTCATCCTCTCGATCATGTGATCGTGGTGATCTGCCGCTCCTGAGACGAATGAAGTTAGATAAAAATTCAGGAAAAGAGATCATACCTTTAGTGGTGTCTACCTGATCTGAGTTCCTCCTCTTTTTGTTCGGATTCATCTGAGGTCGGACAGGGAGAGTGGTCTTGGGCACGGTTAACTCATCCAAGCGATGGTTAACCCTCTCCATCTCTGTTCTGTGCGTTGTCTGGAGTGTGCTCAACATGTCCATGATCTGGTTCAGTGCCAGGGCATGTGTAGACATCTCTAACTCAGTGTGGTGACCTTGGCTATCTACTCTTTCCTGCCTAGGAATGTGTTGTTGTGGTGTAAAAGGCTAATGAGATATCTGTGGTGTAAAGGAAGACTGCTGCTCCTGCTGGTAATGACGTGGCTATGAATGTATAACAGCATAATGAAAAGAATGTGGTCTCTGATATGCATGTTGGTGAGACTGCTGCTGCGTGTAGTGCTGTCGGTGCTGGAAATGTGGACGTCCATGTTGCAGACGGCTATACTACTGCTGGTGGTGGTGTACGCTCTGAGGAGTGAAGTGTAGTGAAGACTGAACATGAGCGTAACATATCCCTTTGATCTCAAGAGTGGCATGAGAATCAACATCAACATCTCGGAGCTAGTGATATGGCTCGAATCAGCATTGGATGGATCCTCATGCCAATCAATCTGCAGAGTCTCAGTATGCTGAACTGGCACGCTCTGAACAAACTGTATCTAACAGGTGGGAGGAGCGGGTAAAGATCTCCAAACAGGCTGAGAAGTAGAAGAAGGGGTGCGCGACTGCTGGTATTGAAGCTCTAACTTGGTCACCTTCTTCGTCACATCGCTCTACTGTTGAGGAAGTGTTGAGAGTTTCTCTAACTCTCACAGCGGCTATAAATCCTGAACTTGCTTCTGAATCACATCGACTA
This sequence comes from Ottelia alismoides, assembly GCA_037367405.1. Classification (NCBI taxonomy): domain Eukaryota; kingdom Viridiplantae; phylum Streptophyta; class Magnoliopsida; order Alismatales; family Hydrocharitaceae; genus Ottelia; species Ottelia alismoides. The sequence continues at coordinate 153,794 of JAZKJV010009171.1, forward strand.
ATGTCATCTTCGCACTAATGAATCCCATGTCAGACCGTGACTCAAACTCTGAAACATGTGCCACCTTCTGATGCTCTTTCTAGTGTGGTGGGTGTGGGCCCTTCTGGAATGCTCGAATGGAATCAATGACGCATGAATTCTCCGCCATCCCCTCAAAGATGGACCAAACTGACTCGATATCCCTATTCAGATAATTGCCGCCACATGCGGCTCTCACTAGGCTCTGAACATCCGGCGGGAGTCCTCCAAAATAATTCTGCACAAGCACCTTCTAAGGTACCTCATGATGTGGGCATGTCTCTATCAAATCCTGAATCGATCTCATGCCTCATGGAATGATTCATGTGGTAGCTGTGTAAAGTTGGAGATCTAGCTCCTCATCATGTTCATCTATCCTAGAGGAAAATCCTTACACAGGAATGTGAATCTCACTCCCTAAATGACTCAACCAGTAAAGCGCCTTATCTGCTAAGGTGAAGGGGAAGTCTTTGAGGTGAACATCCTCTTGTGCAACTCCTGGGTAACTAGCCATACCACAAATCATCTCGAACTACTATAGAAAGGTAAACGGATCCTCTGCAGCATTCCCATAGTACTTGGAAAGCAAAGAAATAAAGGACGGTCTCAACTCGTATGACCATTTATTCGGTGGTAATCGAATCCAATGGTGTAGCATCCTGGCTTCTGGGTCATACTCATCCCTCAAAGTAATGGGAACCTCGGCAGGCCGTGGTAGGTTCCCGGCTCCTGCTCTCAGCGTAGTGATCTCAGCTCTCAACTGATCCTGGACTCTACACTGATCTATGATATGTAAACTCATATGTTGTAGTGTGTCTAGAATCCCTACAGTAATATCCGAAGCTGGATTGGGTCTCTCAACTGCATGTCCCTCCTTAGTCGATCTATCCCCAGTAACTCAGTCTGCAACTGCTCCCTTCTCTCTAGCCATAGTCTTCGAATCCTTTAGGAAGTAAAAAGTTTCATAAGAACTCAATGAAAAGTGTGTAGGAGAAATAGTCGAAAACTTAAGGCATGGGCCTACCTCAATAGAAGGGCTGGGAGGTGAGGAAGTTTGGGTCTGACTCTCCTCGTGACTAGATGGAACCAAATCGAGAAGAGGGTCATACTGAGTCTGTGAAGACGTATGACGGACGATGGATCGTCGAAAGCTCATAGAGTCCGAGCGCAAAATCTATCTGGTCGTCATCTTCGATGTCAAAAGAATATAATTGAGAGAGCACAAAGTCAGGTCAAAAACACAAGTGTGAAGGCTTATAAGACACGGCATATAAACGCAATGCAAGCCCAAGTTCACCAACTTCACACAATGATGACTGTAAAAGTTCGGTCTTTTATTTTTTGAATTTTAAAGTTAGGTGACAAAGTAGGTATTATATCAATCTCACAGGTATAGTCTCCTCGGGTAGTTCATCTTTAAACCGACAATGCACACCAACCTAAACAAGACTACTTCTACTAACATCTGAGGCAAGTGCTTGCAACAAGTAACATAACCCAAGAGTGAGTCCAAGTGCTTAGGGCACACGTCCAGGGATTTGGGCTCTATTCCTTAAGTGTACGTGCCTCGCTCTGTCTGGAGAGTACCTACAAACAATGAGGGGATTGCTCTCCCAATACAAATTTTGAGTCCAGTTTTTTTTATTATTTTTGGTCAAGTATTTTTTATTATTTTTTATTATTTTTTATTATTTTTATAATTTTCATTTTTTTGGATATTTTCAACAATATCTAATGGGATGTCAGTTCTTTATTAATTTTCAAAATGTGTCTCATGGAGGGAGAATCATGGAATGCAGCGGAAAACGATGGTGCATGCAGAGATAGATATTATACCTGACACCAACAGTCTACATGCAAGTGATCCACACAGAATTTATAAACCCTAGGCTAATGCATGAAAATTCGAGAAAAATCGAGTCTTAATAAGCAATTCTAGCATAAGAATGAATTGATTTTTCAAATCAGTGAATTATGCCTAAGTGTGGATTAGGGAGATAAGTTTCTACTTTAGTTGTCTAATCAAACATGCATGCAACCCTAGGCTCCCTGAAATCGCTTGAAACAAAAAAATCAGTAGAAAACCAAAACCCGCAGTGAGGTCCCCCACGTGCACCGGCACCTGGCGAAACAGACCCCAAAGAATAGTTAAAGTCCGGGTACAGTCGGGATGTCCTTAGTGGACCCCTTCTACAAAAGACAGAACGGGCAAGTGCCCCTTTTTCTCATAAAAAAATAAAAAATATAGAAAATTCGGTCAACTTGATTTGCTCCTTTGCAATCGACTCGTAGAGAATGAGTTGATCTCTACACTCTCAACTAATTCGGCTTCCTAAGAAGTCGGCTGATTTTGCAGGCCCTGTAAAACTTGAAAGCAAATGCAAACAAAAAACCATAAGAACCTTAAAAATTGAGAAAACTGAAAAAAAAAATATCGACGAAAAATCAAGAAAACCGTAAAAAGCCATAACAGTCGAAAAACAACTCGAAAGAAAATTGAGAAAAATCGAGAAAAATAAGAAGAAAGAAAAATATCAAAATAAAAATAAAATCGAAATATGGCTAATGCCTCCCCGGCAACAACGCCATTTTGATAACCGAATTTTACATGCGGTTAAAATAGGTGTCAGTGTAGAAAATCACAAAAGATAAAATTCAGTTAATCAAACAAAATTCAATAAAATAGGACAGAGAGAAAAGATGAAGAAGCGGCTTCTCTATCCTAATTTATCTAAATAATTATTTATCTAGGTAAGTTCCCCTGGGTTGAATACAAGGAGGCTGAATAACTATACTTCGATTTCTGGGAAAAAGAGGTATTTTTGTGATTTTTTCTCTTCTTGAAGAAATTGAAAAAATTAAGAAAATCTTTTTAATTGGTTTTTTATTTTGATATTTTTATTGATTTTATTTTCCAATTTTTATTTAATTTTCAAAGTGATATTTTTCAAAATAAATTTTTCTACAATATAATTTATCAGGGACCAATGTGCAAGAAAAGTTCTGGAACTCTTGCACTTAGGTCCTTGTATGGGGACCTAAATGCAAATCTAAAATCTTTTGGGGCGCAACTGAAATCTGGAAACTCTACTGGATTTAATATACAATTTTTCCACCCATTCGTGCTTAACGGCTTGGATTAGATGCTCTCGCGTGCTCTTGGTTGTAGGATCCGGCCACATGTTGCAAGACGGTGCCCCGCCTGTTCTTACGGGTGTTCTTCCCCAAAAAACTAAGATCGAGCGGCAGCGATGTCTTCCTTCACCATCCTGTAATATTTGGGTAAAAAGTTTGGATGCGATTTTGTGCGAATTAAACATAGGAGTTTGATCATAATTCAAGAATGATGATTAAGACCTCTAACTTTAGGATTAACGTAATTAATCAAGCTCAAGATTCAAAGAAATTAAAGGTAGAACTGGATGAATGATGCACTTGTGAAATGAGGTTGTACAAATCTCTGTCGTAGCTTGACAATGGGTGTTCACCGGAGCTCTACGTGTGATGGCGGTGCTCCAGTCTTGGAACTCCTCATCCGACGTCCCTCTTCCACGGGATTCTCCTCCCCAGGCGTTGTCACCGCCGTGTGTGGTGAGGGTCGATGAAGAAGTTGAGTGTTCGATCTGTTTGTTCTGGAGCAGAGAGAGTTAGTTGGCTCACGCCAACTTTTGATCGATTTATAGGAAGATCAACATGGATTTGGGTTAAAATCGAGGGCTGGCATCGAGCTTGGTTGTTAGATGGGTAGAATGGAAGGTTAGGTTGGGATTTATGATGAAAGGTGGAGTGGCAAAAATTAATTGAAGAAGGTCGGTTAGAATAGTCTGCACAGACAATTCTTGAGGAAGATGAACCAGGTGCTGACACGTGTCAGCACCTGGTTGGCTACTTGGAAAAATACATTAATAAATACATATTAAATAATAAATAATATTATTTTAAATAGGTATACAAAATGAAAAAGATAGATAATTAAATTATCTAATTTAAAAAATAATTTATTTTGATAAATAATAAATATTTAATGGAATATAAAGATTATATTAATAAATAGATATAAAGAATACTAGATAAATATGTATTTGATTTTTAATTTAATAAATTAATAAATAATAATTTATTTTTATATTTTCTTAATTATTAGAATAATAAATAGGGTGTTTGTGAATTTTTATATTTCATCTATAGAATAATGTTTTTGATTTATTTAAAATAATAAATGATATCAGAATATTCTGAAATAAATCACTGTTGAAATACAAGATCATGAAAAATTAAAAATTATAAAATAATTAAAACAATAAATAATATATTCTAGATAAAATAAATAGCCCAGAAACCCAGTTGTCATTAAGTCTGAAAATTGAATTTTTGTAGACGGACTCCAATTTTCGTGAAATCACTCTTTTAATTAGATAATATTATTTTATGAACTTTAAAGGTGAGTAGAGTGAAATTGGAGTTCGTATGAGAAAGTTATGATGTTCTAAAGTTGAGAATTTGATTTAAAAGCTGGATTTCTTGACATATGCACAAGATAATATTTTGAACTTATTTTTATATTTTTCTAAACATTTTATGAAATAATTAGGAAAAGAATTTGGTGAATGTGGTTTTAGAATTTTGAATGCATAAAAGTGCATTTTTATTCATGAATGTGGTTTTGATAAAAGATGGAAATTAATGAATATTTACATGTATTTGTTAAAGGTTTTAAGACAAAATGCAAAAAGAATGTTAATGAATCATGGATTCATCACTCCTCCTCTACTCCTTTCACCGTTTGGAACCGCGGGGTTGGTCCTGCTATTACCAGGAACACACAAACACTAACGGAAGGTGAATTCATGGCTTAAAGAGGTATCAAAAGTGAATGGGAGACTATGGAGCTTTATTTATAGACTAGGTTTTGGTGAACTTCGAGCGAGATTATTGAGAGGCTCAATGTTGATCGAGGGTATCTAATAAAAAGGCGAGATTGGAGATTGTGATGTAAACAAAATCCGTGAAGGACTCAAGACAAATGGAGGTAAAGGACGGCCTGGAAAATTCGAGGAAGTCGGGCTCTCAAGGTTCTGACATGGGTTAGATGGAGGGAAGGATAGTGGACCGAGGTCAACAATCCCCACCTCCTTATTGGTCAATGTCGGCCACTACATGATATAAGAGCTGGGTTTATTCGAAAATAATTAGTTAAAAACGGTAAATGATTTTATTAATTTTTTGGCATAAAAAATGTTTATTATTTTATGTAGTATTTTAATATGATTTTTATTTATTTTTATGAGCTTATTTATTACAAATTAATTCTTAAGGGTATATTTACATGTATATTCATCTATGTTTTGTGTATTTTATTTGTATTCTGTATTTTTATTTTATTATTTTATTTTCATATTTTATATATTTACAACTTGTTTTTAAGCACACAAATATATTTTATTGTATTTTCTAATGTTATTTATACATTTAAATAGACAAAGGTATTAATTATATAAGTGTAAATATTGTATATTTATCTATACATTTATACATACCTTTTTATTTTTATATTTTCTTTATGTTTTATTCCATTATAAATATGTACATATATTATAAATGACATTTACAAAATTATAAAAATATAAAATTGAAAAAAAATAAAGAATAAGAAAATGAATATTTTATTCATGTATATAGTATAATAGGGGTCCAAAACCCAACTTTCATACCTTAACTCCAAATTAAATGAAATGGCCTTCATTAAATAACATATCAAAAGATATATACAATTAAAGCGATTTTGATGCATTTTGAGTTTTTATTGAGGAGATATGTGTCTGGGAATTTTGGGTTTTGACTTTTTATAAGTGTAAAATGCACATTGTATGTTATTTTGGTGCAAACTCAATTTTGTATTTTTCTATACATTTTTATCTACAACTTTTTTGTATAAAGTTTATTCATTTGAGCTATAAATAATAAAGAATAAAATGGATCCCAAAAATGCTTTATTGAGGAATGAATAAATGGAATTTTTAGTGCATCTTTGGCCCTTATCTCCCCCTACTTTATTCATTATAGACCAAATCATTCTTGACTTAATTTGAGAGTTTAGGTCATGATGACTCGAGAATTTCGTGATCCGGGTAAAGGTAAAAATAAGGGTCATTGCGACCCGAACCTTGAAGCTCAGTCAACAAGAAAAATCGAAGACCACCGAATCAAAAATCAAGATAATAAAACAAATAGCGGTCTCGCTATTTTATTTAACCTAGTATAGCTACCAGGGTCGAATTCAAGGAGCACGAACTAGCTAAGAGCCTAAGAAGTAGTAAAAAATCAAAAATAAAAAGGAATAACATATTTTTGGTGAATTTTTAGATTTTTAAATTTTTTTGTGATTTTTAATTATAAAGAAAATAAAAAAGCCAAAAAGTCACAAACAAGGAGTTATTTCAACCAACAAAAAGAGTCAGAAAATTAAAATAAAATTATTTTTGGGTTTTATGATTTTTCAAGTGTTTTTGGTATTTTTCTCAGATTTTTATGATTTTTAGTTGATTTTATAAAAATGAAAGAAAGCCAAAAATAAAAGCTACTATGCAGCCAGACTCTAAAGGCTATTTAAAAATTGAAAAATAGCCTATAAAAATCTAGCAACAATTTTATGAAAAACTATAAATAAAAACCTAACTACATGAGAAGAAATTACAATTTTTTTATTTTTTAGGAATTTTTAATGACTTTTATAAGTTTTTTACATTTTAGATTTTTATGGGTTTTATATATCCAAAAGCAACAAAACTTGCACAGAAATGAAAACACAACAAAGATATATTTTTGGATTTATTAGAGGCTTTTTAATATTTTTGTTTGAATTTTCAATTTAGATAGTAGCAAAAATAGGGGTTTTTTAATTTTAAAAATAGAAAATCAATACAAAAACGCTCCAAAAATTCACTGAAATCTTTACACAATGGCAGAGGCCACGTGTCCAAATTTCAGGAGATTTGGAGTTAATTTGCTATTTTATTCAACCAATAAAACGTGCACAGCACACATGGACCATTCTGCAAATAAAACAAGTTCCCAGGACTAAACAATAACATGCTATAAAAGTACGAGGGGCCTACTGTAAATTCCACGTCAATTCCAGCACATGTCCAAAAAACCACGCACAGGGGTATAAGTGCAAATATATAAAACTATCTAATCAAAGCATAACACTCATAAACCCTGAGGGCGTACATGCAATTGTCTCAGATATGCTCGTTATGAAGCACGTGTGTCCACAAAAGGAGGACTAAAGTGCAAATAGGAAAGACAACAGGTACTAACATGCAAAATGTCCATCGAGTGCTAAGTTATTTAATGGAGTAAATAAGAATAGAAAATAATTGCATGGGGTATGGCGCAAATTACCCATCCAAGATGCGTGCGGGTCACGTGGGGGACAGGTGGCGGTGGCTGATAGGCTGTAGGTGTGCAGCTTTGGTGCAACCACGTGACAGATCTGACGGTCCTGACGAGATGGCAGTCGTGGGGTGCACGTGACCGTTAGATCTGGTATCTAACGGCCTGTCAGTAGCAGGGCACGGGCGGCTCAGATGGCGTCTAGCGAATGGGCTCAATCCGATGGTGGAGAAGAGGTCTGGAAGAACTCCTCCCTGGCGGGGTTCGTCGGCAAACTGGAGGAGATCCGACCATCCGATGGATGATCAGAGAGAGGGGTACGACTCACCTCGTCCCTCCGCATCTGGTGGCGATGGCTGATGGAGTCGTCAACTGCCAGATGTTCCAATGGGGGCAAGGGGGCCTGGGCAACTCCGGCGAAGTGGTTGGGAAGCGATCTGGGGGATACTCCTGCTCTTATGGACCTGCAAAGGAAAGCCGATGCACGGAGGAGTTCTCCGACGTAGGTTATTTAGCGAAAAGCAAAGGGAAGCAGCGTGGAAGGGCGGAGGATGGCTCCGGCGAAGGCGGCGTAAGAAGCCTAGCTTGATCTAGGCTCGACTAGACAAGATCAAGGTGATCAGACTATGGGAGAAGGATGGCGATGAAACGGGGAAGTGATCTGAATGGCTAGATGGGGCAGATGGAGCTCCGGCCACTAGGGCGTAGCCGGCGGAGCGAAAGATGAAGAATCGGGGATAGCTGGAACTAGGGTCGATTAAAGATTCACCTGACAATTGGAGGTCGATCCTGAGCTCCATGAGGGTGCGACGAAGGGGGTCGTCGCCTCGACCGAGCTGCGGTGGGCTAGGAGGCTCTAACGTGGTGGCGCTCCGGCCACGTTCGTCGAGCATCGGCTACAAGTGCCTATTCCGGCCTCCAAAGGAGGGTTCCGGTCGCTGTCACTGAGAGGAATTGCTTTAGGGTGGATTTAGGTCTTGTGGCACAAGCTGAGAGACTGGGAATCAAAGATTAGGTTTTATAGGATGTCCCATGTGACAAGCAAGAACGGGCGTGGGCGTGTAATCCGAGGTTGATCCGATCCCTCCTAGGGATCCACGAAGGTGTATGATCCATGGAGAACATGCGGGTGAAAAAATCGGGGCAAATGGGTCTCAGATCTGCTCCAGAAAAATGGGAGAAGTCAGGTCGGTGAGCGAGATCCGTGAAGAGGGGACCCGAGAGGGGGAGTTTACCAGGGGTCAACGATCACCCGTGGACCAATCACAAAAATCCAGGGTCAAAAAGATTTGGAAATTCATTAAAAATCGAAAATGATTTTATTTCAAAATATTTTAAAAAAAATGTTTATTTATTTTCAAACTTTTTTAGTGATTTTTATTTTTTTTGAAAAATAAATTATGTTATATACATCATATTATTTTATATATAGGTATAAAATACCTATGTATTTCATACTTTTAATTTTATTATTTTATTTTTGTACAAAAACTCCAATTTTATATTTTATTTATTTACAACATAAAATTTGAGATATAAAAGGATTTTTATTTTATTTTTATTAATTATTTACAAAAGTGAAATAAATAGATATATGTACACATGTACATGGTATATACAAGGGTGAGAGAGAGAATTTATTTGATTTTTATTTTGATTTTATTTTTCTCATTTTTATTTTATTTTTAAAAATATATACAAAGTATTAGAAACACATTTTTATTTTTTTTTATGAAAAAATAAAATATATACATAAGAAGGAATATATACATGGATGAATGGCCATATCTCTCTCTACTTATTTTATTTTGCGATCATGCCCATATTGGGCCTTCTCTTGGGTTCAGGTCACTCAATATTTATTCTAAATATTTCCTTCTTTTTCTTTTTTTCTTTATTCATTTATTTTTCACAAAAACATGCTAATTATTGATAATTACACAAGCATGCCTATTTGCTAACTTATTGTATTTACAAGTATCTACATGGTGTTTTGCAAAGATTTTTAGCTAAAATAAAAGAATAAAGAGTGATGAATGAGGATTCATCACCCCCTATACTTTACTTTTGCTCGTCTTGTAGCAAACACTTATTTGAAAAAGAAGTAAAAAAAAAAAATGAAAAGAAAAAGAAGGGAAGAAAGATGAATTAATGCTGATTATTAAACTTGTCTTCATTAAATTGAAGTATGGAGCTCAGTTAGATCTTTGGATTATTAATTTTTTGGAACCTTATTTGGACTTAGGTTTAAAACTTAACAGCCTCTAAGTTCCACTAATCTATAGTCAAGAGTCCTCTACAAACATACACAAACTCTGATGACTATGAGTCTTTCCTTGTACTGTGTAAGTGATGTATAGCTCTCCACCTCAGAAATAGCAAAGTGACAACCCTCCCCAACAAGGTAACTCTAATACCCTAGTCTGGCAACTCTTTCCTCGAGGAGTGGGGTATTCCCTTCTAAGTTCAAGTTCAACTGGCTCAAGAAGAGGAGGAAGAAGAGAATGTACCATGGCTAGTGTAGCCATGTATCCTTGGGAGCTCAACCATTGTAGCTAAGTCTCCCTGTTGCAAGCTTCATGAGATGGGCATGGATAACATAAGCTTTGCTTTATTGAACTATATACACTCTAGTGGGATTATCATTTTCTCTCAGACCCACCATTTTTTTGGAGTTATTCTTTTCTTTTTGCACTTTTTGACATATGTACAACATATCTACAAAGTGCAGCATATGTACATAAGGAGTTTTTCCTCTTGAGCCAGTAAACTATCTCTGTTTTGAAGCTTTACTGCAACCCAGAAATCCTGTCGTTAGACCTCACGGCTACCAGACCAAATTGAGACACACTTCCTTCACTAGAAGAAGAAGAGAGGTTCCGTCTAGAAGTACTACCCTCATATGCTACCCCAAGTCAAAGAAGATTGCCTCCTTACCACCTCATCCGTAGAGAGCTCGGCGTAAAGTGTTGGTCCAACTAAAGCCATTCTCTGTGAGAGTCATGTGTGCGTTGTTAAGTGTTCAACTTAGTCTCGTCAAGATGACATATGATCATAGCCTAGTGGACTCAAAGAATTAAGTCACCATGGACCTGAAAAGTCTCAAACCTAAGCCCTATAAGGTTCCTCTTAGAATTAGGTGGATTAAGATCTTAACCAAGCTCCATTTTTCAATTTGATTCTAGGCTAGTTTAAATGTCAACTATGATTCATGAAAACTATACAATTATTTACAATCATGTAATTTTTACAAAATTTTTAAAAATATGCAAAATTTTTGAAAAATGTTTGAAAACATAGATGTACGCATGAATGCAAAGTTTTGCAAAATATTTACACTCATTTACACAAGGTTTTTGCAACTTTTTATTTTTCAAAACATTTTACAAAAATTTTGTACTATATACATAATTTTGATATCAAAATATTTACAAACTCTTTACACAAAAGATTTTTACACAAATTTTTACAAAAATAATTTTGTACATAGTTATGTATGTGCAATAAAGAATTTTATTTATGTATGTGCAATAAAGAATTTTATTTACAAGACAAATTTTTAATTTTATGGATTTTAAGGGTTTTTAGCCATTTTTATTTATTAACACACTCACACAAAGTAAGAGTTATGGCTAAAGTATATATGAAATATATACGACACCCCCTACACTTAGCTCGAACAATGTCTTCAGAATGAGTCAAGAGCGATGAAGAAGACATAACTCATGCTTAGTATAGGGAAGTGAAAAGTAAGGATATACACAAAGACGAATGAAAGAATAAAAATGAAAAGGATCTCGGGGTTTCCCCCTATACTTAGGATCATGTAATCCTAAGTATAGCAGGATGTACACAAAGGGAATTCCGAGTGGAGAATGTACAGGGTCTACCTCCCCTATACTTAGGGTAAAATATCCCTAAGTATAGGCAGCAAAACAGAGATAGAAAAGAATCAAAAGAAACTCAAAGTCTCACACCCCCCATACATAGGGTAAAGTGCACCCTAAGTATAGCATAATCAAAGATGCAAATAGGGTGTTGGACTGAAGAATAGTGTTATATGGACATCTAGATCTATACAAGTCGGGAGAACAGTGATAATCAGGTGTGAGATGCAATAGATGTGAGTCAAGAGACCACTTCTCATGCAAAGTGAATAGGGGCAACGTCAACGACCAGCAGCTCATGATCTAGATATGGTTTGAGCCGCTGCCCGTTAACACGAAAGGTACTCTCAGATGACAACTCGGATATGTCGATGCTTCCGTTGTCGTGTACCTTTCGGACCAGATAGGGTCCCTTCCATTTGCTCTGTAGCTTCCCTGGAAATAAACGAAGCCTGACATCGAACAACCATACTCTCTGTCCTGGCTCAAACTGCTTGTGGTTGATATGAGAATCATGCCACTCCTTCACTCTCTCCTTATACTGAAGGCTGCTCGAAAAGGCTACATCACGAAGCTCCTCTAGGGCTGCTAACTCTGACCTCCTCTGATCTCCTACACTCACTGGATCTAGAAGTATATCAGTGACTGCCCAAAGTGACCTATGTCTCAGCTCAACAGGTAAATGGCAGGGCTTGCCATAAACGAGGCGAAAGGGAGATGTACCCAAAGGTGTCTTGAAGGATGTCCGATATGCCCACAAGACCGAGTCCAAAAGCTGTGACCAATCCTTTCGGTCAGGGCAGACGACCTTCTACAGAATAGTCTTGATCTCCCTGTCTGACACTTCAGCAAGACCATTGGTCTGAGGATGATACAGTGTGACTACTCGATGGTCTATATTGAACTCGCTAGCAAGGGCCTTTACCTTGTCGTTGACGAAATGAAACCCCCCACCAGATATAAAAACTCTAGGTACCCCGAACCGTGAAATGATATTCTTCCTCAAAAATTGACAAACAATCCTAGCATCTGCGGTTCGGGCGGGGATGGCCTCAACCCAATGACTAACATAATCCACAACCAACAGAATGTACTCAAATCCCTGACTCTTAGGGAATGGACCCATGAAATCGATGTCCCATGCGTCAAAAACCTCACAGAAGTGAATGGGCTACATCGGCATCATATCATGCTGTCCACAAGTGCCCATCCTCTGACAGTCAGTACATCTCTTCATGAACTCATCAGAGTCCTTGAAGAGAGTAGGCCACCATAGGCCGGATTGGAGCACTTTATGTACCATTCTCCTCCCAAAGTGATGTCCTCCTGCCTCAAGCTTGTGGCAGTAAGTGAGGACGCTATGGTGCTCCTCCTAAGGAATACACCGACGCCAGACGCTATCCCCTCCTTCATGATAAAGGATGAGATCCTCCCAATGGTAGAACTTGGCCTTCGCAAGGAAGGTCTCAAGTCGCTGCCTGGGCCAATCTTGTGGAACTTTCTTAGCAAAAAGATAGTTCACAATATCGACGTACCATGGGAGAGAGGCGATAGCAAGGATCACCTCATCTGGGAAGGTCTCAAAAATAGGCTCAATCTGCTCAGAATCCTCAAGAAACTCCAATCGGGAGAGATGATCCGCCACCACATTCTTAACTCCAGGCTTGTCCTTAATCTCTATGTCAAACTCCTGGAGTAGAAGGATCCATCTGGTCAATCTGGATTTGGCATCCTTCTTTGCCATGAGGTACCTGATGGCGGTATGATCAATATAAATGGTCTCCTTAGATCCAATGGTGTACGATCTGAACTTATCTAGGGAGAACACTACGGCTAGCATTTCCTTCTCAGTGACGGTGTAGTTCCGCTGAGCGGCATCCAAAGTCCGGCTAGTGTAGTGAATAACAAATGGAACTCCATCCCTCCTCTGTCCCAGCACGGCCCCTACAGCAAAATCGGAGGCATCCGTCATGATCTCGAATGGGAGAGACCAATCAGGCGGCTGGAGGACAGGAGTATCAACAATTAGACTCTTGAGAGTCTCAAATGACGCTAGACACTTATCATCCACAATGAACTTGGTGTCTTTCGTCAGCAGATCAGTCAACGGTCGGGCAATCCTGCTGAAATTGTGAATGAATCGTCGGTAGAAACCGACGTGCCCCAGAAAAGACCGTAACTGGCGCAAGTTGGACGGTGGACTGAGTTTCCTAATGATATCCACCTTGGCCAGATCAACCTCCATGCCCCTGTTGGAGATGATATGGCCAAGCACCGTCCCTTGAGTCACCATGAAGTGACTCTTCTCCCATGAAAGCACCAGATGAACCTCAATACATCATTGGAGGACGCGGTCTAGGCAGTCAAGATAAGCATCAAACCCGTCTCCATAGACCGAAAAGTCATCCATGAAGACCTCCAAGCACTCCCCCACCATGTCCGAGAAGATGGACAACATGCACCTCTGGAATGTCGCCGGGGCGTTACACAATCCAATGGGCATCCGTCTGAAAGCATATGTCCCAAAGGGACAGGTGAAGGTGGTCTTGTCTTGGTCCTCAGGCGCAATGGCCACCTTATTGTATCTGGAGAACCCGTCCAAGAAACAGTAATGGCTCTTCCCAGCTAGCCTCTCTATAATCTGATCAATAAAAGGCAGTGGGAAATGATCCTTCTTGGTGGCCTGGTTCAATCGTCTGTAGTCCACACAAAGCCGCCAAGAAGTGGGTACCTGATCAATCTATGTTTCATCATCTTTATTCTATCATTTTGGCCTTAAAAACCATCGGAAATACGTGTAAATAGGCTTAATTTAGGCATTTTAGCATGCATGCATATTTGTGTAAATATTGTATAAAATACAGTTTTTAATGCTAAAATTATAGAATAAAGAAAAGAAAAGAAAAAGAATAAAATATTGCAAATATTTTATGACCCGAAACCCCGAGACCTGGGCATCTCGATGACTAGGTCGATAAGGAATAAAGTAGGGGGAGATAAGGGCCAAAAACCAATAAAGATTCCTTTTATTTTAATTCGTTCTTTATTCATTTTGGGACCTATTTTTAGTTCCAATTTCTATACCTCAAATAAAAAAACTTTGTACATGAAAGTTGTAGATAATTAAATATAGAAAAATACAAAATTGATTTCACTCAACAATAATATACAGATAAAAAGTTATGATCTTAATAAGATTCCAAAATCCCAACTTCCCAGACCTGTATCTCTCAATTAAAAACTTGAAATGCATCAAAATCACCTTTAAGTGTATATAATTTTCTATAAGCTATTTAATAGAGGTGTTTTTGCATTTGGCGGAGCTACGGTTTGAAAGTTGAGTTTTGGACCCCCATTGTATACTTGTACAGATTACAATATTCAATTTATTTATTATTCATTATTTTTATAATTTTATATTTTTATAATTTTGTAAATATTATTATAATATTTGTGTGTATTAAAATCAGAATAAAAACCTCAAGAAAACACAAAAATAAAACACATGTATATAATACATAGGTATAATACCTATTAATATACCTACATAGAATATACTTCTATTTAATTAAGTGTGCAAAACATATCAGAAAAACAAAATAAAAATATATTTAAGTGTAGAAAAATACTTTATAAATATATAAAATAATAAACAAAAATAATAAAATTAATTATACAAAATAAAAATAAAACAATAAAATATATAGATGAATATACTTGTATATAACATATAAAAGGAAACTTGTAATTTTAAAACTCGAAAAAAATAAATAAAAATAATAATAAAATAACTTATAAAATAACAAACATTTTTGTTCAATAATAAAAATTAATAAATTCAATTATTAATGAATGTTGAATTATTTTTCAGGAGTTTTTTCCTGGTTGGTCCACGTGGACCAACCAGGTGGGTCTGAAAGTTAACCTCCGGTCAACTGTATGACCCCCTCCTGTTCTGTCAGAATGAGTCTTTTTTCATCGATTTCGAGGAATTTTGGAGGCCGCTCCTTTCCTCCTTTCATGTCACGTCCTTCTGCATTTTTGCGCCTCGTAGATTGGTGATTCACGCCCAAGTCTTTCCTTGGGCTGTGAATCACTGATCGAGTCGTTCTTCCTCGATCTTCATGCCGCCAGAGCCACTCTTTCAAAAACCCCAGCCATACTTCCATTGACTTTTGAACCCTCCTTTGACCTAGTTTGGCCTCCCCTCTCGCGCTCGGGACTGGAGGCCGTGATAGGGCATCCTCCAGCCGACCTGGGAGCGCCTCGCGTGGCCAAGGAGCGGAGCATCCATCGCCCACCTTCCATTTCGCTTGAGATTCATCCAGCTCACCTCCGCCATCACCTTGCCGGATCTTGCTCCGGCGAGCTCCTCCCTCGCCATTGTTCGCCTTCTTCTACTGGTAGGTGGGTGATGAATCCTCATTCATCACTCTTTATTCTTTTATTTTAGCTAAAAACCTTTGCAAAACACCATGTATATGTTTGTAAATAAAATAAATTATCAAAGAGCATGCTTTGTGTAAATACTCATAATTAGCACATTTTTTCCAAAAATAAAAGAATAAAGAAATACAGAAAAAGAGGGAAATATTTAGAATAAATATTGAGTGACCTGAACCCAAGGGAAGGCTCACGATGAGTGTGACCGCAAAATAAAATAAGTAGAGAGATAGGGTAACTCAACATGGTGTTAATACCCCTCCTTGTGTAAATATTTTATTTTCTAAAAATTTAAAATATTTATGTGTTCCCTTTATTTTGTATATATTTATAAAAATAATATAAAAATGGGAAAAAATAAAAGAAAAATAAAAATAAGTAAATTCTCTCTCATCAGTGTACATATACCCTGTACATAAAATAAAAGATGTATTTATTTCACCCTTGTAAATACTTAATAAAAATCAAATAAAAACTATTTTATATTCCATATTTTATGATGTAAATAAATAAAATATAAAATTGGAATAATTGAACGTAAATAAAATGATAAAAATAAAATTCAAATATACATAGGTATACATACCTATATATAATAATAATATAATGTAAATACATATTTTATTTTTCAAAAAAAATAAAAATCACTAAAAAAATACTTTGAAAATAAATAAACATTTTTCATTTCGTAAATATTTTAAAATAAAATCTTTTTCTATTTTATTTTGAATATTTAAATCTTTTTCCAATGCCTTTTTCCTATTGGCCCACGGGGAATTGTTGAGCCCCAGTCAACTCTCCCCCCAAGCCAATTCCAGGCGGATCTACGTCCCGACCCGACTTCGCCCAATTATCTTGGACTGATTAGATCGCCTTTCACGCAAACCTCGGGCTCTATTTGTAGCTCTTACATCCGAGATTCACGCCCGGGGATCTTCCTAGGGATCCATGCACCACAATTGCCTACCCGACTTCATTTCTACCGGATCCCTACCATTATTTAGCTTCATGCTCCTCCGCCATTTCACGCACCTTCGGCCACCATCTTCGATCCTTGTGACCTCCATCTTCTTCCTTGAGTGACAACGAGTGCGGAGGGTGTCTGAGAGAGCGATTGGAGGTGTGTACCCCAGGTCCGGCGACCCTTGTCGTCGAGCTCCGCCACCGGTATAGCCCGAGCCTCTGGAGGCGACGCTTTATCGAGGCGAAGACCACCGGAGATCCAGCATCTTCTCCACAGTCGATTCCGACCATCAGGTAGCTTCTTTAGCCTCTAGATCATAGTTTAGATTCGATTTTCCCATTTCAGCTCTGCCAGCTCCACCCCAGTGGCCGGAGCCCCTTCACTTCATCTTATCCGTATAGATCGACTCCTCGACCCATCGCCACCTTCTTTTGACGATCTGATCACCTCGAGTTGGGCTATCTGAGCCTAGATCGAGTTGGGTTCCTTCTGCCGCCTCCATCGGAACCTCCCTTCATCCATCCAAGCCGCTTCCCTTTGTGATTTTGCGAATAACCCATGCCAAAGTGTCTCTCCGAGCACGAGCATCTTCTTGCAGGTGAATAAGCGCAGGAAACCCCCCTTGGTCGCATTTTCCACCCTTCGCCGGAGCAGCCCATGTCCCTCCTCCTTCGTCGGAGGATCTGGCCGTTGGGACCTCCATCGGACGCCACCAACTGACGCGGATCGTCATCGCGAGGAGAACCCCCCTCTCCGATCTTCCATTGGATGCTCGGATCGCTCCCAGCTCGCTGGAGATGCTCGCCTAGGAGGAGTTCTTCGAGCCGATCTCTCTGCCGTCGGATCGACCCTCACCGCCAGTTATCATCTCAGCCGTCTGTGCTCTGCTCCTATCAGGTCGTTAGATCCATGATCTGACAGCCACGTGCACCCCATGTTTGACACCTCGTCAGCAACATTGGATCTTCCAGGAGGCACCATCACAGCCGCACACCATCAGCCACTCACCGCTCGACACCTGGCACTCACGCGCCCCGCACGCGCTTCGACTGGGTAACTTGCGCTTGACCCCCTGCAGTTTACTTTAGTTTTTATTTAGTCTGTTAAATAAACTTGCATACTTGGTTAATTTGCATATTTAGACCTATAGTTTCTTGTATTTGCATTTTAGTCCCTGCTTTGTGGAGACACGTGCTGCGACACGTGATTTTGTGGAACTTTTGCAGTATTGATCCTATAGTTCTTGGCTGTTACAATTTATATTTTTATAAATAGGATTTACAGTTTCGCCCCTCTGAATGTTAACCACGTGCTTGTCACGTGATGCCTTGGGCTTTTTACGTTATTTGGGCTGGGGTTTTCTGACTGTGCTGGAATGAAGTTTATGTTTTGAATATTACACTTATACCCCTGTGCATACAGTATTGTAACATATGCGGATTTTGTACGAATTTTGTGGTTTAGCCCATGTACTTCTAGCACGTGTTTCAGTTTAGCCCCTGAAAGTTACTTTTATTGCGTTCAAGTCCCTATGTGATGTGGCTTTTGTATTGGTTGAATAAAATATCAAATTAATTCCAAATCAAGTGAAATTTGAATACCTGGCTCCTACCACTGTGTAAAAATTTCACTAAATTTTTGGGACATTTTTGTTGCTTTTTGGTGTTTTTAATAATCAAAAACCTTCATTTTTGTTACTGTTTGCTTTATAAAATCAGCTAAAAATATAAAAAACCTCTAAAAATTCTAAAAAAAATTAGGCCTTGTTTGTTTTGTTGTTTTTGAGCTTCTTTCCAATTTTTAGCCTATTTGGGTTTATAAAACTCGTAAAAATTTAAAAACCCTAAAAACCTTATAAAAATTAATAAAAATTATATAAAAATAATAAAAAAAATGAAATTTTGGTTTTTGTAGTTTAATTTTTATTTCAACTTTTCATAAAAAATTACCTTCAGATTTCTTATAGCTAATTTATATTTTCAATTAGCCTTTCAAATCTGATTGCACATTTATTCACTGTTTTTGCCTTTTTCGATTTTTATAAAATCAACTAAAAATTATAAAATTCTGTAAAAATTACCAAAAACACTTAAAAATCTAAAAAAACACAAAAATAATTTTATTTGAATTTTCTGAGCATTTTTGAGTGTTTAGTAAATTGTTGAATTTGTCCTTTTTAGCCCCTTTCTTGCATTTTCTTTATAAATATAAATACAAAAAAATTTAAAAATATTTAAAAATCCACCAAAAAGACCCTTTTTTATTTCATTTTATTTTCATCTACTTCGTAGGCCGATCCGACCGAACCGTGCCCCTTGAGTTCGACCCTGGTCTCTATACCAGGTTAAATAAATAGCGAGACCGCTATTCGTGTTTTATTGATTTATTTTCTGATTCGGTGGTCTGATTTTCTCGATTGACCGAGCCTCTCTATTCGGGTCGCAACAACACCAAATATTTTTACTTGGCCTGATATTGAGAGATGATTTCTCGGCTATCAGAATGGCGCCGTTGGGTACGTCTCCCTTTCGCGTCGTTTATGGCAAGCCATGCCATTTACCTGTTGGCTTAGACATAGGTCACTCTGGGCAATCACAGACATTATCATGGATCTGGTGCGTGTAGGAGATCATAGGAGGGCAGAGTTAGCAGCCCTGGAGGAGCTTCGTGATGCAGCCTTTTCGAGCAGCCTACAGTATAAGGAGAGAGTGAAGGAGTGGCATGATTCTCATATCAACCACAAGCAGTTTGAGCTAGGACAGCGCGTATGGTTGTTCGATGCCTGGTCAAGATTATTTCTAGGGAAGCTACAGAGCAAATGGAAGGGACCCTATTTGGTTAGAAAGTACACGACAATGGGAGTATTGATATATCTGAGTTGTCTTCTGAGAGTACCTTTCGTATTAACGGGCAGCGACTCAAGCCATATCTAGATCATGAGCCGCTGGTCGTTGATGTTGCCACGATTCACTTTGCGTGAAATGTGGTCTCTTGACTCACATCTATTGCATCTCACGCCTGATTATTATTGTTCCTCCGACTTGTATAGATCCAGTTGTCCATATCACGCTATTCTTCAGTCCAACACCCCATTTGCATCTTCGACATTGCTATACTTATGGTGCACTTTACCCTATGTATGGGGGGGTGTGAGACTTTTGAGTTTCTTTTGATTCATTTCTATCTCTGTTTTGCTGCCTATACTTAGGGATATTTTACCCCAAGTATAGGGGAGGTAGACCCTGTACATTCTCACTCGGATTTCCCTTTGTGTACAGACTACTATACTTAGGATTATTTGATCCTAAGTATAGGGGGAAACCCCGAGTTTCTTCTTGCATTTCTATTCTTTCTTTGTATATAGCCTTCCTTTTCACTTCCATATATTAAGCACGAGTTATGTCTTCTTCATCGCTCTTGACTCTGAGGACATCGTTCGAGCTAAGTATAGGGGGGTGCGTATATATTTCATATATACTTTAGGCATAACTCGTACTTTGTTTGAGTGTGTTAATAAATAATAATAATAATAAATGGCTAAAACCCAAAAATCCATAAAATTTAAAAAAATTCATTGTAAATAAAATTCTTGTATTGCACATACATAGCTAGTTGTACAAATTATTTTTGTTAAAATGTTTGTAAAAATCTATTGTGTAAAGAGCTTGTAAATATTTTGATAGCAAAATTATGTATATAGTACAAAATTTTTGTAAAATGTTTTGAAAATCAAAAGTTTGAAAAAACCTTGTGTAAATTTGTGTAAATATTTTGCAAAACTTGCATTCATGCATACATCCATGTTTTCAAAACATTTTTCAAAAATTTTGCACATGTGTAAATATTTTGTAAATAGCATCTTTGTAAATACTTGTATAGTTTTTCCTGGATCATAGTTGACATTTAAACTAGCTTGGAATTAAATTGGAAAATGGAGCTTGATTAAGATCTTAATCCACCTAATTCTAAGAGGAACCTTATAAGGCTTAGGGTTGAGACTTTTCAGGTCCATGGTGACTTAACTCTTTGAGTCCACTAGGCTATGATCATATGTCATCTCGATGAGCCTAAGTAGAGCACTTAACAACACACACATGACTCATATAGACAATGGCTTTACTTGGATCCGCACTTTACACCGAGCTTTCTACGGATGAGGTGGTGAGGAGGCAGTCTTCCTTGACTTGGGGTAGCATATGAGGGTAGTACTTCTAGGCGGAACCTCTCTTCTTCTTATAGAGAAGGAAGTGCGTCTCAACTTGGTCTGGTTGCCATGAGGTCTAACGACAGGAGTTGTGGGTTGCAATAATGCTTCAAAAGAGGGATAGTCTACTGGCTCAAGAGGAAAAACTCCTTATGTATATATGCTGCACTTTGTAGATATGTTGTACAGATGCACATCAAAAAAATGCAAAAATAAAAGAAAACTTCAAAAAAGTGGTGGGTCTGATAGAAAATGATAATCCCACCGGAAGTGCAATAAGCAAAGCTTGATATCCATGTTCCATCTTATGAAGCTTGCAGCAGGGAGACTTAGATACACTGGTTGAGCTCCCAGGGATACATGGCTACACTGGCCATGGTCCATTCTCTTCTTCCCCCTCTTCTTGAGCCAGTTGAACTTGAACTTAGAAGGGAATACCCCGCTCCTCGAGGAAAGAGTGACCAGGCTAGGGTCTTAGAGTTACCTTGTTGGGGAGGGTTGTCATTTTGCTACTTCTGAGGTGGAGAGCTATACCTCACCTACACTGTACAAGGAAAGATTCATGGTCTTCAGGTTTTGTGTATGTAGACTTGTATAGATCTGGATTATTGAGGAGTCTTGACTATAGATTAGTGGAACTTAGAGGCTGTTAAGTTTTAAACCTTAGTCCAAATAAGGTTCCGACACATTAATAATCCAAAGATCTGACTGAGCTCCATACTTCAATTTAATAAAGGCAAGTTTAATAATCAGCATTGATTCATTCATTTTCCCCTCTTTTTCTTTTTCTTTTCTTTTTCACTTCTTTTTCAAATAAGTGTTTGCTAAGGGACTAGCAAAGTTAAGTATAAGGGGGTGATGAATCCTCATTCGTCACTCTTTATTCTTTTATTTTAGTTAAAAACCTTTGCAAAACACCATGTATATGTTTGTAAATAAAATAAATTATCAAAGAGCATGCATTGTGTAAATACTCATAATTAGCATGTTTTTGTGCAAAAATAAAAGAATAAAGAAATAAAGAAAAAGAGGGAAATAATTAGAATAAATATTGAGTGACCTGAACCCAACGGAAGGCTCACCATGGGCCTGACCGCAAAATAAAATAAGTAGAGAGATAGGGTAACTCAACATGGTGTTAATACCCCTCCTTGTGTAAATATTTTATTTTCTAAAAATTAAAAATATTTATGTGTTCCCTTTATTTTGTATATATTTTTAAAAATAAAATAAAAATGGGAAAAATAAAAGAAAATAAAAATAAATAAATTCTCTCTCATCAGTATACATATACCGTGTACATAAAATAAAAGATGTATTTATTTCACCCTTGTAAATACTTAATAAAAATCAAATAAAAATTATTTTATATTCCATATTTTATGGTGTAAATAAATAAAATATAAAATTGGAATAATTGGACATAAATAAAATGATAAAAATAAAATTCAAAATTACATAGGTATACATACCTATATATAATAATAATATAATGTAAATACATAATTTATTTTTCAAAAAAATAAATAAAAATCACTAGAAAATACTTTGAAAATAAATAAACAATTTTCATTATGTAAATATTTTGAAATAAAATCTTTTTCTATTTTATTTTGAAATTTTAAATCTTTTTCCAATGCCTTTTTCCTATTGGTCCACGGTGACCCCCAGTCAACTCTCCCCCAGGACCACTTCCAGGCGGATCTGCGTCCCAACCCGACTTCGTCCAATTATCCTGGACTGATCCGATCGCCTTTCACCCAAACCCCGGGCTCCATTTGTAGCTCTTACACCCGAGATTCACGCCCGGGGATCGTCCTAGGGATCCGTGCACCACAATTGCCTACTCGACTCCATTTCTAACGGATCCCTACCGGTATATAGCTTCGTCCTTCTCCGCCATTTCACGCACCTTCGACCATCATCTTCGATCCCTGTGACCTCCATCTTCTTCCACGAGTGACAACGAGTGCGGAGGGTGTCTGAGAGAGCGATTGGAGGTGTGTACCCCAGGTCCGGCGACCCTTGTCGTCGAGCTCCGCCACCGGCGTAGCCCGAGCCTCTAGAGGCGACGCTCCATCGAGGTGAAGACCATCGGAGATCTAGCATCTCCTCCACAGTCAATTCTGACCATCGGGTAGCTTCTTTAGCCTCTAGATCATAGTTTAGATTCTATTTTCCCATTTCAGCTCAGCCAGCTCCGCCTCAGTGGCCGGAGCCCCGCCACTTCATCTTATCCATATAGATCGACTCCTCGACCCATCGCCACATTCTTTCCACGATCTGATCACCTTGAGCTAGGCTATCTAAGCCTAGATCGAGTCGGGTTCCTTCCGCCGCCTCCGTTGGAACCTCCCTTCATCCATCCACGCCGCTTCCCTTTGTGATTCTACGAATAACCCATGTCGGAGTGTCCCTCCGAGCATGAGCATCTTCTTGCAGGTGAATAAGCGCAGGAAAATCCCCTTGACCGCGTTTTCCACCCTTCGTCGGAGCAGCCCAGGTCCCTCCTCCTTCGTCGGAGGATCTGGCCGTTGGGAGCTCCATCGGACGCCACCAACCGACGCAGATCGTCATCGTGAGTAGAACCCCCCTCTCCGATCTTCCATCGGACGCTCGGATCGCTCCCAGCTCGCCGGAGAAGCTTGCTCAGGAGGAGTTCTTCCAGCCGATCTCTCTGCCGTCAGATCGACCCTCACCGCCAGTTATCATCTCAGCCGTCCATGCTCTACTCCTGTCAGGCCATTAGATCCATGATCTGACGGACATGTGCACCCCACGTTCGACGCCTCGTCAACACCGTTGGATCTTCCAGGAGGCACTATCACAGCCGCACACCATCTGCCACTCACCGCTCGACACCTGGCACTCACGTACCCCACACGCGCTTCGGCTGGGTAACCTGCGCCTGACCCCCTGTAGTTTACTTTAGTTTTTTATTTAGTCTGTTAAATAAACTTGCACACTTGGTTAATTTGCATATCTGGACCTATACTTTCTTGTATTTTTGTTTTAGTCCCTGCTTTGTGGAGACACGTGCTGCGACACGTGATTTTGTGGAACTTTTGCAGTATTGATCCTATAGTTCTTGGCTGTTACAGTTTATATTTTTATAAATAGGATTTACAGTTTTGCCCCTCTGAATGTTAACCACGTGCTTGTCACGTGATGCCTTGGGCTTTTTACATTATTTGGGCTGGGGTTTTCTGATTGTTCTGGAATTAAGTTTATGTTTTGAATATTACATTTATACCCCTGTGCGTACAGTATTAGAACATGTGCGGATTTTGTGCAAATTTTGTGGTTTAGCCCCTGCACTTCTAGCACGTGTTTCAGTTTAGCCCCTGAAAGTTACTTTTATTGCATTTAGGTCCCTGTGTGCTGTGGCTTTTATATTGGTTGAATAAAATATCAAATTAATTCCGAATCAAGTGAAATTTGAATACTTGGCTCTTGCTACTGTGTAAAAAATTCACTAAATTTTTGGGACATTTTTGTTGCTTTTTAGTATTTTTAAAAATAAAAAACCTTCATTGTTGTTATTGTTTGCTTTATAAAATCAACTAAAAATATAAAAAACCTCTAAAAATTCTAAAAAAATAGGCCTTGTTTGTTCTGTTGTTTTTGAGCTTCTATCCAATTTTTAGCCTATTTGGGTTTATAAAACTCGTAAAACAAAAAACCCTAAAAACCTTATAAAAATTATTAAAAATTATAAAAAAAATGAAATTTTGGTTTCTGTAGTTTAGTTTGTATTTCTAATTTTCATAAAAATTACCTTCAGATTTTTATAGGCTAATTGCATATTTTCAATTAGCCTTTTAAATCTGATTGCACATTTATTCATTGTTTTTGTCTTTTTCGATTTTTATAAAATTAGCTAAAATTATAAATTCTGAAAAAATTACCAAAAACACTTAAAAATATAAAAAACACAAAAATAATTTTATTTGAATTTTCTGAGCATTTTGAGTGTTTAATCAATTGTTGAATTTGTCCTTTTTAGCCCCTTTCTTGCATTTTCTTTATAATTAAAAATATAAAAAAATTTAAAATATATAAAAATCCACCAAAAATACCTTTTTTTATTTCATTTTATTATCGACTACTTCGTAGGCCGATCCGGTCAAACCGTGCTCCTTGAGTTCGACCCTGGTCGCTATACCAGGTTAAATAAATAGCGAGACCGCTATTCGTGTTTTATTGATTTATTTTCTGATTTGGTGGTCTGGTCTTCTTGATTGATCGAGCCTCTCTATTTGGCTTGCAATGATACCGAATATTTTTACTTGGCCCGATATTGAGAGATGATTTCTCAGTCATCAGTGGGGCGAGGCACTTTTCCCTCGCCCCCCCTTGACATTTTTGCAGGTCGTAGGAGGACAAGGACCCTCCTGGGGAGGGTCGATTTTGGGAAGCAAGTAGTACCTGGACCCCCATCTCCGTCCTCGACTCCGCCACAGAGCATTGGTGCTCTTCAAGCCATTTTGGCTCCGTTGGAAGGTCGGGATTCCTCCAGGCGTCTTTGGAAGCCTTCTGCAGCCAAGACGGTGGCCGGAGCAACGCCAGTGTGCCAATCGAAGTTTGCGAGGGGTGGAGCTCATCCCTGTTCTTGCAGGGGAGGTCTCCGCCGTGCGATATAAGAGGAACGCCAGAACTAGCAGCCACTGTTGGATCTTGCGCAATCCACGCCGTTCGATCAATGAAGCCCATCTAATCCCGGTCGTTGGGAGCGAAGGGGTACCGGCCGTCAGATCGTTGACACGTGTATTAGTGGCCCCGCGTCAGCCGTTCGATCGCGCCAAAGGTTGGGCATTTTGCAAGTCAGCCCTGCCAAATTTTGTATTAAATGCTTAGTATTAAATCTTTCATCGGCCGTTAAAATTTTTTGTGACATTTGCATATTGCCCCCTGATTTTTGTAATATCACATTTTAGTCCCTGCCAGGTCATGTGCTCTACGCACGTGACTTGGCAATTTTGCAGGACAACCCCCTAGGGTCTTTCATATTTAACTTTAGTCTAAAAACTTTTGTATGCAGTTAAATATTTCTGGAAATTTTGCATGTTAGCCCTCTAACTTTCACAATATTACAACACCATCCTTGCTAGTCATGTGTCCGCACACGTGAGCCTTGGCAATTTTGCGGGGAAGGTCCTATGACTCTGTCTATTTGATTTTAGTCCAGAAAATTATTTATTACGTTATATTTTTGGGGAGAAATTACACTTTGGCCCTCGGACTTCTAGATAATTACAAAGCAACCCTTGCTAGTAGTGTAGTTTCTCTTTGTTGTATTTATTTATTCCATGCATCTATAAATTCCTAAAAAAATCCACAAAAATCATCTTGTGTTCCTGTTGCATCATATTATCACGTCATACTTTTATTTCGCATTGTTATCGCATTTTACTATTTATAAAAACTCAAAAACATGTATTTTCAGCACTATTTGCATTAGAAAATACATAAACATTATAAAGAGTTCTCAAAAAATTCCCAAAAAAATGTATTTTGTGTCTTTTAGTGTCTTTTAACTTCATTCCAAAAACCACAAAAAATATATAAGAAAACTCCTAAAAATTATAAAGCTCTAAAATTCTTCATAAAAATAATAAAAATTCTAGAAAAATCCTAAAAATCTAATTTTTGTCTCTGAATTTCCTTTTTTATTGTCTTTACTTTAAAATTAATTTGGGGAATTTTTGTTACTATTTGATATTTTATTTCTCTATTTTAATTTCAGCTTCTTATTTTATTCACTATTTTCAGTATTTTTGACTTTATAAATACCAAAAAAAACTAGGAAAAATATAGAAAAATCACAAAAATATTAGAAAATTATAAAAAGCACAAAAATATTTTATTTTCTGAATTTTGCTTAATTTTACCTATTTTTATTAATACTTTATCCCTCTCTTTCTTACTTTGTATATATATCTATTTAAAGAAAAAGAAAATATAAAAAATATAAACTACAGAAAGAAATTAGAAAATTAGAAAATTAAAAATCAAAATATAAAAATACAAAATCAAAAATTAAATAAAAAAATATAAAATTAAAACCCACAAAAAATAGCATAAAAAGACATATATTCACATTCACATTTTGCGCATTATTGCCCCGTTCTACCTGTCTGCTCCCTGTGTTCGACCTCTACACATACTTGCACCTATACACATCTTGTTGTAGAGTTATAATAAATTTTAACTCCGCACCGCTTTTCATTGCTTGATTTCTGTTGTGGGTTAATTGTTGATTAATTGAGATTTTGTGAGTGGTCGCTCAGCGACACTATGGTCCCGCCTTGTATGGACTACTTTAGACCCTCGCAAAACCTCGATTATCAAATGGCGCCGTTGCCGGGGAGCAACATCGCTTAGTTTGGTTTTTGCTTGTGCTTGTGATTGTTTGTCTATTTTCGCGGCTTTTATTTTTGCTTATTTTATCTTCCTTATTTTTGATATATCTGTTGAGCTGTCTAACCTCCTCTTGTTGACTTTGTGCGAGTTACCGCGGATCAAGGAAGGCGCTCCACCCTAGGCGCATGTGCACCCACCTGAAGCCGGCATCTGCCAGCCTAGAGCCAAGGAGACGAAGAGAGATTTTTGAAGACCGAGCTCCACCTTTAGTTGTAGCATTTACTTCCTACATTTATTTTTGTAAATTAAGTGAGAGAGAGACCTTTTTATTGTAATAATACATATACACCAAACTTTGGACTCTCGAGCCTAATTTCCACGTGATTGTTCAGTTGGGGGCTCACCACGGTTTTCACGGTTTTCATCGCTTCTTTTTCATTTGTTTTCTGATTTTATTTTATTTCTTTTGTGTGATTGAGCCTTAGCTGTAGGAGTTGCTTGTCAATAACATTAGGTCCAAACACTTAATATATTTGCCTGTGCTTATAGTGACGTGTTGGACTTAGTCAAATTTTGAAAAACGTGCTTCACGCTAATAACAGCTTCTCATCCTAGGGCGATTTCATCAGCTTCCATCTACATATAGATTAGGTTTCAATTCTGGTGAGCATATTTGCGTGTAGAGTGTTGGAGGCAATGTGAGCATTCACGCTTTAGCATACATCATCGTTTTGCCGCTTGCATTGCTTTTCCGCCTCTCCCTCTGATTTTGCCAACCTAGGTGCTTAAAGGAATTGACTCCTCGTTAGGCTCGTGCATTTCTCACTAAAAATCCAAAAAAAAGTGATAACAAATAAAATTGGGACTGTTAAAATTACTCGACTCTAAAATCAACCAAAAAGAAAAATTCTCTTGGGGCAAGTAATCCCCTCATTGTCTTCGCTTTTACTTTCTTACGCACACACTAAGGATTAGTGCCCAAATCCCATTCAACCCCTAAGTGAGTGTGCAAATCTTTGACTTCTCACCTAACTCTAAAACAGACAAGATAAAAAGACCGCATTTGCGATCTCTACTGAGTTGAGTAGGTGAATTGAGGGATTGTATTGTGTGAGTTTTGTTTGTGATTGTTTGTGTGCATTCTAGAT
This sequence comes from Ottelia alismoides, assembly GCA_037367405.1. Lineage (NCBI taxonomy): Eukaryota > Viridiplantae > Streptophyta > Magnoliopsida > Alismatales > Hydrocharitaceae > Ottelia > Ottelia alismoides. Next base: position 182,216 of record JAZKJV010009171.1, read on the forward strand.
CGTTCCTGCGCATTTGCTCCTTTTTCTCACCTTCTCTTGACTTGACCTTCGTGCTCTCTCGATTATTTTCCTTTTGTTTTCGAGATGGACCCCTGGAGCATTTTCTATCCGGACTTTGCGGATCACTCGTTCACTCCAGTCGGTCCACCTCCCTTTTATCAGGAGGATCCTCCTTCTATTTTTTCTGAATTTTATACATATCTGCCTCAGCCACAGTATCAAGACTCGGAAGTCTACCCACACCCACCACCACCTCCATATTTTCCACCTTCACATCCACCCGAGATAGACCTGTTGGAGTCACCTTTCATGTAGTCGACCCTTGAGCACTTGACCCAGATGATGGATCACTTGAGACAGAGGATTGATCACCTCAGTAGTATAAATAAGAGCGACCATGATATTCCACCATTTGATGATAGAGGTTCATTCGAGGATTTCCATGAGAGCTTGTAATGATCCAAAATACAAAAAAATGAGAAAATTTTAAAAATCCAAAAAGAGTTCGGGAGACACATGATCGAGTCAGACTGTGAGGAGTGGTACCATTTGCCAGATCATTTACCCACACAACCTCTCACACCCTGTCCCACCTTTGACCCCGAGGATGCCGTTGTGCAGACTGCTCTTGGCATGCCTCGTTTAGATGTTGATTCCGACCTTCTCCCTTGTATGGAGGAGGTCCAAAAATTCACAAACTGTTGACTGAACCTGAAGCGGTGTCCACTATTCATGAGATCATCAGTGCCCCACTTCAGCAGGCCATGTCCGATTTATCTGCTCCTCTTCCCAACAAGAGAAAGTGGAGGAGCAGATCTGAGTGTCATATTTTGACCATGGCCACTTCCCACGCCATCACACACTGTCTCATTCCTAGGAAAAAGAACATTGCCACACCTTTCATTAGCTGCACCAACTCTGACCATACTTGTGATCACACTCTCCTAGACGACGGTGCTTCGATTAGCATCATACCCTTCTCTTTGGTACAGTCTCTTCACTTAGGGCCTCTCAAGAAAACAAGGATGATCATTCAATTTGCGATGGATCTATCAAGAGGCCGAAGGGTATCCTTGAAAATGCCGTCATCTCGATTCAGGGCACAAGCTACCATGTTGATTTTGTCGTATTGCCCATGGAGACCTCCACTGGGGAGCACTCTCCAATCATCCCGGGACAACCATTCCTCGCCTCTGCGAGGGTCGTTATTGACTATAGATCAGGAGAGATTCACTTCCGTCCTACTGACGAGAGCGAAGTGTTGATCACCGCACCCACTGTTGACCATAGACCTGCACCTTATGCGACCACACCTGTTCTAGCTGACCCTGAGGCCAATGACCTTTGTGAGGATATCAGAGACACTTTCTTTATGACCGATGATGAGACCCAAAAATTCCTCTCCAAGGAGGAAGGCTCGGAAAGCATAGACCTTGGTGTTTCCGCTTCCTGTGATTGGCGATGTGTTGATGACATCCGTGGGATTTACATGATCGATACCGTTGAGCGGAGGGCAGATTTAGAGACTAGACAGGACGTACATGATTCGACTACTTTCACAGATGGGTTCGCTCCTGTTCACTTAGATGCAGATGAGAAAAAGACCGAATTTGATTTGATTGCTTTTATCTGGGAATTCGGGCCTTTTGATGAAAAAGATGTTCTGATTGAGATTATAGAGGACAAATAGAGTTCGACTACTTCCACTGATGAGTTCGTTCCTTTTGGTTTTGACCTGGATGTGACCTCGTAGGACGACTCCGATTATACTTCTTTTGATGATGACAAGTTCGTCCCATTTCACTTCGACATCAGCGAGACTCCCAAGGCCGGACCTAGTCGTAATTCTTCCATTCACCCGTCTGTGCCTTCACACCTTAGGGCCCCTGAGGATCTTCACTCTGTCGACCCTGATCGGCTTCCGTCTACTGTGGACCCCGATGTCGACCTGCACCACACTAGATCCATTCCTCAACAGTCCCGCAAGAAGGTTTGCTTTCTACCTTCTTAATCTTGTGTACATCCATCTCTGTTGTACATCCGTTTCTGTTCATCTTCGTCCCTCACCCGTATTGCTCATACACCCATTCTCGTGTTTGCCTTGCTTAGTATGTACTTTGTCCTAAGTATAGGGGGTAGACGAGCCGAGTGTTCATTCGTTGTTCCGTGTCATCACTCCTGTTGTTGCCTATACTTCGGGCTTCTTTTACCCTAAGTATAGGGGGCGTGATGCGTACATCCGTTTCTATCTTCTTCCAACTTCTGATTTCTTTTCTTCTTTTCTTCATTTCTTCATTTCTTCTTTTCCTTTTTTATCTTCTTTATCTATCAGAAGGTGTCGCCCCTTGTTGTCAGCCTTCTAGACTTAGGACGTACTTTGTCTTAAGTATAGGACGGTGTGCACCTCGAGTTTCTCTATTCTTCGATCCTCTCCATTGTCTCCTCTTCTTATCTATACTTAGGTATATTTTACCCTAAGTATAGGGGGAGACAATCTGAGTACGATCTGTTCATTCCCACCCTTGACCCTCCCTTCTTTGTGTACAATCTGCTATACTTAGGATTATTTGATCCTAAGTATAGGGGGGACGGTCAACTTCTCATTCGTTCATTCATCTCTTATTCGTTTATTTATTAGACTTGCCTATACTTAGGGCTTCTTTTACCCTAAGTATAGGGAGAGTGATGTGTACATCCTCTGATCTTGTTTCCATTTTCATCTCTTTTCTTCATTTCTTTTTTCCTTTTCTATCTTCTGTATCTATTAAAAAGGTGCCGCCGCTCGTTGACAGTCTTCTATACTTAGGACGTACTTTGTCCTAAGTATAGGGGGGGTGCACCCCGAGTTATTCTATTCTTTGATCATCTCCATTGTCTCCTCTTCCTGTCTATACTTAGCGATATCATACCCTATGTATAGGGGGAGAAAATCTGAGTACGATCTGTTCATTCCCACCCTTGACCCTCCCTGCTTTGTGTACAGTCTGCTATACTTAGGATTATTTGATCCTAAGTATAGGGGGGACGGTCAACTTCTCATTTGTTCATTCATCTTTCTATTCCTTATTCTTTAGATTTTCCTATACTCAGTACGAGTTATGTCTTCTCTTTCTCTCTGATCTATGAATACATAGCTCAAGCTAAGTATAGGGGTTCGTATATACTACGTATATACTTTAGCCATAACTCGTACTTTCATATTGTCTTAATAATTATGGCTAACAATTCTTTAAAATTCATTAAAAACCTTAATAAAAGGATGCTATTATTCCTCAAATTCTTTTTGTATGTACTGATTAATAAATCATGTGAAAATATTTTTTGCAAAATATTTGAAAAATAGTTTGAAAATCTTTTGTGAAAATCTTTTGAAAACTATTTGGAAAACGTTTTGTTACATGTTTTCAACCTTTGTAAAACATTTTGATTGTAAACTTTATTTTCTTTGTGTGAAATAAAATGTTTGAAAAATGATTTGCAAATGGTTTGAAAAATGGTTGCAAAAATATTTTGAAAAATCTATATATATTGTTTGAAAAACCTTTGCAAAATGATTTTCGAAGGTGTGTACATGTTTGTAAAAGTGTTTTTAAAGAATATTTTGGACTATAGCTTTCAAAAATTGATTGAAAAAACTTTTCAAATCAGTTTGAGGAATACATACATCACACCAAAATTCTTTATATATATATAATTGATCACTTACCCTTGTAAATTCTTAAAATCCATTTCTTGTAATTAAAAGAAGCATTCCCATGTAAATATTTGTACCTAGTTTTTATCCAAAATCTTTTCTTTTCAAAAAGCACAAAAACATTTAGAAAATTACAAATATCAAAAACATTTGAAAAATATTTTTGAAAAATCCAAAAATGCATATGCGTCATCTTTTCAAAAATCCATAAAAAGTTCAAAATATTTGAAAATTGCATCACAAAAAAATATTTTCTGCATTCTTCATAGCATTTGCATAGCATGAGCATTTTTCAGATTGAGTTTGATAGTTGAACAAGTTTAAGTAAAATCCGGAGATTGGAGCTTGATTGGACCTTAAAATCTACCTAATAACAGGAACCTTATAGGAGCTGGAATTGAGGTACTTCAGGTCTAGTTGACTTAATTCTTTGAGGATCATGGGACTTGGTTCAATGGATTCTTGACTGCCTAAGTAGAGTATTTCGGAGCACACACATGACTCTTGTTGATAATGACCTAACTTGGACACATGTACCTTTCAGCTCAACTCAGTTGGAGTGGTGAGGGGATTGGATTTGCCGGTATGAGACGCACACAAGTGGAAACATTTGTCCTCCTCTAGGGAGGGAAGTGCACCCCAACCCATCCAGTGATGAGGAATTCTAAAGACAGGAGAGTGTGGGTTGCAATAAAGCTTCAAAAGAGGGATAGTCTACTGGCTCAAGAGGAAAAACTCCCTATGTAAATGATGTTATAAATAGTATTAGAAAAAGTGGATAGGCCTGTATAAAAATAAAATGCCTGCCAAAGTATGTGAATTGGTTGTATAGAAAATAAGCAAGCTTGAGCTTCAAAGTCAAATCATGTGAGCCTGCAGCTAGATGACTTGACTATACTGGTCTTCCATCCTAGGATAGGTAGCTACACTGGCTACCGTCCATTCTTCTCTTCACCCCCTCCTCTTGAGCTTGTTGCCACTTGAACTTAGAAGGGAATACCCCGCTCCTCGAGGAAGGAGTTATTGGATTGGGGAATCATTGGGTTGTTATATTGGAGAAATCAGTCTCTTTGTCATTTCAGTTGGGGAGAGCCACTATCACTCACACTGTACGAGTCAGATTCATAGTCATAAGGGTTTGCATATGAGTTGAGATATTTCTGACTTGGCTATTGAGGAGACTTGAGCAGAGTTTTGGGATTCTCGAAGGCTGTTGGATTTCAAATTTGGTTCTCATTAAGGTTCCACCCGCACTAAAATTCCAAAGGTCCGACATAAGCTCCAAACTTTGATTTGTGAAGACAAGTTTGATAATTAAACGTAATCCATCTTTCTTCTTTTTGTTTTCTTTGTTTTTCTTTTTCTGAACTTATTGCATAAGTGTTTGCTAGGGACTAGCAAAGGCAAGTATAGGGGGATGATGAATCTACGTTTCATCATCTTTATTCTATCATTTTGTCCTTAAAAACCCTAGTAAATGCGTGTAAATAGGCTTAATTTAGGCATTTTAGCATGCATGCATATTTGTGTAAATATTGTATAAAATACAGTTTTAATGCCAAAATTATAGAATAAAGAAAAGAAAAGAAAAAGAATAAAATATTGCAAATAATTTTATGACCCGAAACCCTGAAACCTAGGCATCTCGATGACTAGGTCGACATTGAATAAAGTAGGGGGAGATAAGGGCCAAAACCCCATAAAGATTCCTTTTATTTTAATTCATTCTTTATTCATTTTGGGACCTATTTTTAGTTCCACTTTCTATACCTCAAATAAAGAAACTTTGTACATGAAAGTTGTAGATAATTAAATATAGAAAAATACAAAATTGATTTCACCCAACAATAATATACAATAAAAAGTTATGATCAGAATAAGATTCCAGAATCCAAACTTCCCAGACCCGTATCTCTCAAATAAAAATCGAAACGCATCAAAATCACCTTTAATTGTATATAATTTTCAATAAGCTATTTAACAAAGGTTGTTTTGCATTTGGCAGAGCTATGGTTTGAAAGTTGAGTTTTGGACCCCTTTTGTATAATTATACAGATTAAAATATTCAATTTATTTATTATTCATTATTTTTATAATTTTATATTTTATAATTTTGTAAATATTATTTATAATATTTATGTGTATTAAAATCAGAATAAAAACCTCAAGAAAACACAAAAATAAAACACCTGTATATAATACATAGGTATAATACCTATTAATATACCTACATAGAATATACTTCTATTTTATTAAGTGTGCAAAACATATCGGAAAAATAAAATAAAAATATATTTAAGTGTATAAAAATACTTTATAAATATATAAAATAATGAAAAAATAATAAAATTAATTATACAAAATAAAAATAAAACAATAAAATATGTAGATGAATATACATGCATATAACATATAAAAGGAAACTTGTGCTTTTAAAACTCGAAAAAATAAATAAAAATCATAATAAAATAATTTAGAAAATAATAAACATTTTTTATTTAATAATAAAAAATTAATAAATGTAATTACTATTTTTAAATGAATTTTCAATTATTTTTCAGGAGTTTTTTCCTGGTTGGTCCACGTGGACCAACCATGTAGGTCTGACAGTTGATCTCTGGTCAACTGTATGACCCCCTCCTGTTCATGTCAGAACGAGTCTTTTTTCATCGATTTCGTGGAATTTTGGAGGCCGCTCCTTTCCTCTTTTCATGTCGCGTCGTTCTGCATTTTTGTGCCTCGTAGATTGGTGATTCACGCCCAAGTCTTTCCTTGGGTTGTGAATCACTGATCGAGTCGTTCTTCCTCGATCTTCACGCCGCCAGAGCCACTCTTCCAAAAACCCCAGTCATACTTCCATTGACTTTTGAACCCTCCTTTAACCTAGTTTGGCCTCCCCTCTCGCGCTCAAGACCGGAGGCCGTGACATGGCATCCTCCAGCCGACCTGGGAGTGCCTTGCGTGGCCGATGAGCGGCTCTATTTCACCTCCAGCCAGTGGCCGTCGAGGTACCTATCTCGGGCTTTTTGCCTTTGAGGTTATCGTTTTATTTTGTTTTCTTGTATATTTTTATTCCCAGTAGCATTAGCATCCATCTCCCACCTTCCATTTCGCTTGAGATTCATCCAGCTCACCTTCGCCATCACCTCACCGGAGCTTGCTCCGGCGAGCTCCTCCCTAGCCATTGTTCGCCTTCTTCTGCTGGTAGGTAGGGCGAGGCACTTTTCCCTCGACCCCCTTGACTTTTTTGCAGGTCATAGGAGGACAAGGACCCTCATGGGGAGGGTCGATTCTTGAAAGCAAGTGGTACCTGCACCCCCATCTCCGTCCTCAACTCCGCTGCGGAGCATCGGTGCTCTTAGAGCTATTTTGGCTCCATTGGAGGGTCGGGATTCTTCCAGGCATCTTTGGAAGCCTTCTGCGGCCAAGACGGTGGCCGGAGCAACGCTAGTGCGCCAATCGAAGTTCACGAGGGGTGGAGCTCATCTCTCTTCTTGCAGGGGAGGTCTCCGTCGTCCGATCCAAGAGGAACACCGGAACTTGCAGCCACCGTTGGATCTTGCACAATCCACGCCGTTCGATCGATGAAGCCCATCTAATCTCGGCCGTTAAGAGTGAAGGGGTACCGGCCGTCATATCGTTGACATGTGTATTAGTGGCCCCGCATCAGTCGTTCGATCGCACCTAAGGTTGGGCATATTGCAAGTCAGCCCCGCCAAATTTTGTATTTAATGCTTAGTATGAAATCTTTCATCAGTCATTCAAATTTTTTGTGACATTTGCATATTCCCCCCTGATTTTTGTAATATCGCATTTTAGTCCCTGCCAGGTCACGTGCTTTGCGCACGTGACTTGGCAATTTTGTAGGACAACCCCCTGGGCTTTTTTATATTTCACTTTAGTCTAAAAACTTTTGTATGCAGTTAAATATTTTTGGAAATTTTGCATGTTAGACCTCTAACTTTCGCAATACTACAACACCATCCCTACCAGTAACGTGTCCACGCACGTGAGCCTTGGCAATTTTGCGGGGAAGGGCCTGTGACTCTGTCTATTTGATTTTAGTCTAGAAAAATATTTATTGCATTATATTTTTGGGAGAAATTACACTTTGGCCCTTAGACTTCTGGATAATTACAAAACAACCCTTGTAAGTAGTGTAGTTTCTCTTTCTTGTCTTTATTTATTCCATCCATCTCTAAATTAATAAAAAAATCCATAAAAATCACCTTGTGTTCCCGTTGCATCATATTATCATGCCATATTTTTATTTTGCATTTTTATTGCATTTTATTTTATTTTTATAAAAACTCAAAAACATGCATTTTCAGCACTGTTTGCATTAGAAAATACATAAAATTATAAAGAGTTCTTGAAAAACTCCCAAAAAATATATTTTGTGTCTTTTAGCGTCTTTTAACTTCATTCCAAAATCCACAAAAAAATATAAAAGAAAACTCCTATAAATTATACAACTCTAAAAATCTTCATAAAAATCTTAAAAATTCTAGAAAAATCCTAAACATCTAATTTTTGTCGCTGAATTTTCTTTGTTTTGTTTCTTTACTTTAAAATTAATTTGGGGAATTTTTGTTATTGTTTGATAATTTATTTCTCAATTTTAGTTTCAATTTTTTTATTTTATTCACTATTTTTAGTATTTTTGATTTTAAAAATACCAAAAAATTAAGAAAAATATAGAATAATCATAAAAACATTAGAAAATTATAAAAAGTAAAAAAATATTTTATTTTCTGAATTTTGCTTATTTTTACCTATTTTTATAAATACTTTATCCCTCTCTTCCTTACTTTGTATATATATTCTATTTAAAGAAAAGGAAATATAAAAAATATAAAATACAAAAAGGAAATAGAAAATTAGAAAATCAAAAATCAAAATATAAAAATACAAAATAAAAAAGCAAATAAAAAATATAAAATTAAAAACCCACAAAAAATGCATAAATAGAAAAATATCCACATTCACATTTTGCGTATTATTGCCCCGTTCTACCTGTCTGCTCCCAGTGTTCGACCTCTACACATACTTGCACCTATACACATCTTGTTGTAGAGTTATAATAAATTTTAACTCTGCACCGCTTTTCATTGTTTGATTTTTGTTGTGGGTTAATTATAGATTGATTGAGGTTTTGTGAGTGGTCGCTCAGCAACACTGTGGTCCCGCCTTGTGTGGACTACTTTAGACCCTCGCAAAACCTCGATTATCAATACCCGGGTAGCGATCTCCTCTCCAGACTCTCTAACAATTGTGGTGATGCTCGTCTTCTTGGGCACCACATGCAATGGACTGACCCACTTGGAGTCGGAGATGGGGTAGATAAAATCAACGCTCCACCATTTCAAGATCTCCTTCATAACAACATCTCGAAGGTTCGGGTTCAGCCGCCGTTGGAACTCACGCGACGGCTTCACATCCTCTTCGAGATAGATATGGTGGGAGCACAGGGCCAGACTTATCCTTTGGAGATCAGCTACGCTCCATCCTATCGCCTTGCGGTTCTTTCCAAGAACTCCCATCAGATGGGATTCCTGCTCTCCAGTCAAATCCGCTGAGATAATGACTGGGTACATCTCATGCTCACCCGCAAGGAACCTATACTTCAGCGATGATGGTAAAGTCTTCATCTCTGGACAACTGGGTGCTGGCGGATATGGCCTCTGAAAAGTCTGAGTGAACGCGACCAAATCTGCATGGGAGAAAGAGAACTCTTGCTGAAACTCTGAATCTGGTAAAGACTGCTCGGTTGGTGTGTCTCTACTTTGCATGGAATCGGTCTCCGCCATAGCTGATGGCTCTGTGGAAGTCAGACAAGGAATCAAATCATCAAACTCGGCCCAATCTATATATGACTTCGAGGGATCTGAATCTGATCTGAACAAGAAAATGCCTCGTGATCGGGAACCTGCTCTGCTACCTGAAATGTATCGTGGACCAGGAATGTACTCTCCAAGCTCTCCTCTTCTGTCATCTGTGCATCAATGAACTCTGAAGGTGAGAGGATGGCCTGTGCTGCTGGATCTGCCCAAACCGCCTCGTCGTCTGTAATCACAAAATCACAGTCCTGGTGGATTTCTCGCCCCGCCTCTGTCATCTGCTCTGAATCTGAAGACAACTCTGAGCAAGCTTAATCTCTGGCTCTAGTCTCCTCGATCGTCTCTATTTGTATACTCTCTCCCTCGACACGAAAGTATACCTTCCCGCTATCATGATCGGATACTGCCTTGGCTGTGGCCAAGAATAGGCATCTTAAAATGATGGGGGTATCGGTCACGGACTCAGGGATCTCCATGTCCAACACAACAAAGTCCACGGGGAATTTCAGGCCCTGAATGGTGACAACAACTTCCTTCAGCAACCCCTTCGACCTCTTGACAGATTGATAAGCATACTGAAGGACCGTCTCGCTCTGTCGTAGAGGGCCCAACTCGAATCGATTGAGTAGGGCTGCCGGAAGTAGATTGATTGAAGAACCGCTGTCTAATAGAGTATGGTCAAACCTATGCTCATGGATGTGGCATCTGACATACGGGGCTCCTACATCTGGCCTCTTGGTTGGCAGACGGTTTTGGATCGCAATGCATGGGGCGCGAGTGAGCACATGGATCTCTGACTGGTGGTTCCGCCTCTTCCTCCGAATTGTAGTCCTGTCTCTGAGGGATCTCTGGAAGAGAGGTATGTGCTCCAAGGCCTCATGTAGAGTCAGCTGTATGTGAAATCGGTCCATCATCTGCTAGCTGAACTCTAGCTAGTGGAACTTTTTATGATTTTCTTTTTTAGGCCCCTTAGCCAAGCGGAGTGCCTGGGGAAAGGGGATTGCTGGGTCCTTCGCAGATGAAGGACTAGGACTGGGTCTATGCTGCTCAGGAAAAATAGAATCCACACACAAATAATCAATCAACACAGGTGGATCTGAAAATGATAAACCCTTTCCTTTATTCACAAACATGTCTTGAGATACATCAACTGAAGGGAAAACAACAAGAATAGAACTGGCAATGGTAGCCTCAGCACCACCCTAGGCATCTGGAATAACAGCATCAGTACTGCTCTCTGGCTCGGTAACAATGGTGGCATCAGTACCACCTCCTCCATCTAGCGAAGCATCTGCGTCAATACCGTCGGCTGGAACAACGTCCTTGGTGGCGTCAGCACCACCGTCATCATCATGTGTATGAGCGGCATCAACACTGCTCTCCTCCTCATTTGGCGCTCCTGAAGGTGCATGGGATCGTCGCTCAGACAAGGCGCCTCCTGCTGGCATCCTACCGCTCCTAAGTGTAACAAATCAGCATCAAACATATATGCAGTAATATCACCAAGGGAATCACTAGGAGTGGTGGTCTCTATGAACTCTACCTGCTCAAACGTCCTCTTGAGGTTGTTCAGGTTTGGCTCTATCTGTGCAGGAATGGCGGCCTTCCCCTTCACTATCTTTCTCATCTCCTGTCTAAACTCATCCATCTCCTGTCTGAAAATAGCCTGCTGATCGGAGATGAGGCGGGCTACGTCATCTAAGGCGGGGTTCTCATAGGCGGGCCCATGAGAACCTGACGGGTGGCCTCGCTGGTAATGAGGCTGCTGCTGCTAGTGTAAGAGATAAGGGGGCTGATACTACTGGGAGTGATACTGCTGAGGCTGCCTCCAAGACTGTCCCTACTGGTAGGGACGAGAACCATGTTGTTGCTGTTGTGATGGCTGCTAGTGTGACGGGAACTGAGGATGCTGATGAATCTCTCGCAGCTCGCCGTACTAGCCACCCTGAACTGGTGGCTGCTGCTGGGAACTGGTGCCTCCGGCCGACCAACAGAATCCAGGATGGTCTCGTCGGATACCGGGCTGGGGTCGGTTGTACCATATCCCGTTGACATCCATCAACGGCTCCTGCTCGTAGGTGGGTGGGGGGAGTACTGCCAGGGGTTGGTCAGGCTGATACACCACCATCTGGCTGTCCTGAGATGGTGGCGGCTGCACGTACTGATGCTGATATGGCTCGTCTTGAACATGATGGACCTGTCGGTACTGGGCGGAGGGATGGGTCATGCTGCTATTGCTGCTGCCTGGGTCTGCCTGTGACCTAAGACGGGGCTGAGAAGCCTTCTGTGCCTCCTGGGGACACTTGATCTGTGTCTTTAGTTACTCAGCGTCTGTGCCATCTGATCTATCTGAGACATGCCCTGGCATTGTTTCTTCTCGATCAACTCGATCCGGTCCAGATTCTCGCTGATGTTGCCCATGTCGGCAGCTGTCGACTCTGCCTGTGCTGCTGCCGATGACGAAGTAGAGGGACCGACATCAACCCGTGCTATCCTCTGATAGGACACGGCCTGTGGCTGGGGCTTCCCCTGTGTGTAGAGGCGGGTCTGAGACATGACAGTGTAGTTCTCGACCATCTCCTCGTAGATGGCCTAGACCTGGTCCTCATCTTTGGCAAAATACGATCCTCCACAGGATGCATTCACCAACCCCTACAGCTCTGGTGTAAGCCCGCAGAAAAAGCTCTGAACAAGGTTCGTCTTCGAGATATCATGGTGCGAGCATCGGTCGATAAGCTCCCTGAAGCGATCCCATGCCTCATGAAACTGCTCGTTGGGGAGCATGTAGAAGTTGCTAATCATGTCCCTCGCTGCATTGTTCCGGCCGAGTGGATATTACTTATTGAGGTACTCGTTCCGGAGCTGCTCCCATGTCGTCACAAATCTCCCTAAATTCTTCAGCCATTTGGCTGCTCTATCAATGAGGGAGAAGGGAAATGGCATCATCTTGATGGCATCCTCATCCACGATGCGATCGTGGATAGTGCTGCAGATCATCTCGAACTCCTGGAGATGAAGATGTAGCTCCTTGGTGGTGAGTCTGTGAAAACAAGGAATGAGCTAAATCGTCTGTGGAGGGAACTTGAAGTCTCCCGCGATGGTCGGTAGAACAATCCATCTATGTGTCAAAGTTGCACCAGGGTTATGCAACTCTCTCATTGGGCGTGCTCCTGCTGCTGGCTAGACTAGCTGCTCTCCCTCAGGAATGTCTCCTCCACCGGGTCTGCGCTGCTCTCTATCGGCTCTCATCTGCTCCATCTCCTGGCGCATGTCCACCATGAAAGCTCCCTGATGTCTAATATGCCTCTGTATCATCTCCAAAGAGGCTAACAGGGTGTTGTTGATCGCACCCTTGTCCAAAACATAAGTCTTCTCGGTCGGGGACCGTAAGTGCGCTCCTCGCTGCTGGCCATGGTCTCTGCAAAGGCAAAAAATCCAAACTCAGGTGTCGATAAATCAACTGGCTGTTGCTCTCTCTGATCTTGCTCTGGCACCTCAGGACTAGTAATAGAAGGGTGGTCAGGGGGAACATGATGGAATCGAACTCGAGCTCGGAGAGAGCGGGTCTCGACTCTCGCGAGCCAACCTAGATGAGCAGGCCGGAGTGCTCGAAAGCGGTGCAGCCAGAGGCTGCCTAAGGGACCTCTGATCCATCATCTCGATCTGGCGAGTAAGGCGGATGGGATCTGGAAAGCAAACAAGATCAAGCAAGCAATACCCCCAATTCACCAAAGCAGCACAGAGCTGATGACCGTAAGAGTTTGGTCTTTTATCTTGTCTTTTTTATTTTGGTGATAAGACAGTCTATCAGAGTGATTAGCGAGCTGTTAGGAATCCAACGCCCCCAAGAGACTGTCCCGATCCCAAACTAGATCTTTCCCAGCCAGTACAAGCTGCAGACCATTTACCGGCAACCCGATTGGCTCGCTCTGTTAAGGATATCGCAGCCCGCTTTACTGGAGACCGGAGCGATCCTCACTAGAGAACGACTAGCTCAAAACCAGTAGTCTGAAGAGGGGTCAAATGTGGCTCTAGCCTAGTGTGCATGTCACTCTCTCGCCCAATCAAACCATCCAATGAGGGGATTGCTCTCCCAATACAAAATTTTTGGTGAGGTGATTTTTAGGTCCAATTTGCCTAAACAGTCCCAATTTTATGATTTCACTTTTTAGGAATTTTTTGTATAAAGCAATCGCCTAATGAATTTTTTGGTTCTCCTGATTTTATTAAGTCCAGAAAACGGAGGGAGAAGATGAAAAGGCCGATGCGCGATGAAATCAATGATGCATGCTGAGTAAGAATGCGTACCTTTCCTCCAGCTAACAACATGCAAGATGATCTGCGCATAATTGAAAGACAGAAATTAAATCTAACCTAAATGATGCAATGAGGAAAGCAGCCTTAACAGAAATTTCTACACGTGAAGAACGGGAGCTAACGGGTCAATGGGAGGGATCGGGGTCCGGTCTCTGATGCCGATCGGTGTCCGCCACAACGGATCCTGCCAGCGCTGTATACGGCCTCTAGCAGCACGTGACCCCTCGAGTGACCAGGTTAGCCTTTTTTATTAGTTAATTAATTAGGTCCAATTATTCGGTCTATAGGAACAGGCAAGAATATTAATGTTGGGCCCTAATCAATTACGTCACAGAGCAATAAAAATTCCTAGGCTAAGGCTAAATCCTCGATAAATCAAGTAAAAAGAAAAGGCGAGAAAATAGAAAACCGATGAAAAATGCGGGAGGTTCCCCCGAGCACACTGGTGCCCGGCGAAATAGGCCCCGAAAATCACCACAAGTCTCTGAGAGTCCTGTTTGTACCTGTATTATTACAATAATAATAATCTGCTGAAAATGAAACTAAACTAAACTACGCTCCCTCACTCCCGCTCTTTTCTATCGTGCTCTCCTACGACTCTATGCAGAAAAGAGTCGCCTCCATGTGTCGCGGTTGCGCTGGATTTCCGAAGAAAGCCGCCTCGATCCTCGGGCCCTTGCAAGAAAGTCAAACAGAGGTGCGTCAGTCCACAATTATTATAATGATGAAAATAAAATAAAATAAAATGCAAAAATAAATACAAAAATAAAAACAAACAAAAATAAAAAGAAAAAGGAAATAAATACAAAAATAAAAGAAAAGAAAAGTCATGAAAAAGCCATGAAACGAAAATCCGAAAAAGAAAACGACTACTAAGCCGTGCTCCCCGGCAATGATGCCATTCTGATGACCTGAGACTTTCGTGATCCGGGTAAAGGTAAAAATAAGGGTCATTGCGACCCGAACCTCGAAGCTCAGGTAACAAGAAAATCGAAGACCACCAAATCAAAAATCAAGATAAGAAAACAAATAGCGGTCTCGCTATTTTATTAAACCTGGTATATCTACCAGGGTTAAACTCAAGGAGCACGGACCGACTAAGAGCCTACGAAGTAGTCAAAAATAAAAAATAAAAAGGAATAACATATTTTTGGTGGATTTTTAGATTTTTATTTTTTTATGATTTTAATTATAAAGAAAAAATAAAAGAAAGCCAAAAAGTCACAAACAAGGAGTTATTTCACACAACAAAAACAGTCAGGAAATTAAAATAAAATTATTTTTGGGTTTTATGATTTTTCAAGTGTTTTTGTTATTTTTCTCAGATTTTTAGGATTTTTAGTTGATTTTATAAAAGTGAAAGAAAGGCAAAAATGGAAGCTACTATGCAGCCAGACTCTAAAGGCTATTTAAAAATAGAAAAATAGCATATAAAAATCTAGCAACAACTGTATGAAAAACTATAAATAAAAACCTAACTACAGGGGAAGAAATTGCATTTTTTTGAATTTTTAGGATGTTTAATGATTTTTATGAGTTTTTTAGTGTTTTTAGATTTTTATGGGTTTTATATATCCAAAAGAAATAAAAATTGCACAGAAATTAAAACACAACAAAAGAATTTTTTTTGGATTTTTAGAGACTTTTTAATATTTTTGTTTGATTTTTCAATTGAGACAGTAGCAAAAATAAGGGTTTTTAAATTTTTAAAAATAGAAAATAAAAAAATGCTCCAAAAATTCATTGAAAATTTTACACAGTGGCAGGGGCCATGCGTCCAAATTTTAGGAGATTTGGAATTAGTTTGCTATTTTATTCAACCAATAAAACGTGCACAACACATAGGACCATTCTGCAAATAAAACAACTTCCCAGGACTAAATAATAACATGCTTTAAAAGTATGAGGGGCCTACTTTAAATTTCACATCAATTCCAGCACATGTCCAAAAAACCACGCACAGGGGTATAAGTGCAAATATATAAAACTATCTAATCAAAGCATAGCACTCATAAACCCTAAGGGCGTACATGCAATTGTCCCAAATATGCACATGACGAAGCACATGCGTCTACAAAAGGAGGACTAAAGTGCAAATAGGAAAGACAGAAGGTACTAACATGCAAAATGTCCACAAAGTGCTAAGTTATTTAATATACTAAGCAAGAACAGAATATAACTGCAGGGGGTATGGCGCAAATTACCCAACCAAGATGCGTGTGGGTCACGTGGGGACCAGGTGGCGGTGGCTGATAGGCTGTAGGCATGCAGTTCTGGTGCAGCCACCTGTCAGATCTGACTATCCTGACGAGATGGCAGTCGTAGGGCGCACGTGGCCGTTAGATCTGGTATCTAACGGCCTGTCAGTAGCAGGGCACGGACGAATCAGATGGCGTCTGGCGAATGGGCTCAATCCGACTGTGGAGAAGAGGTCTGGAAGAACTCCTCCCTGGAGAGGTTCGTCGGCGAACTGGAGGAGATCCGAGCGTCCGATGGATGATCAGAGAGGGGGTTCGATTCGCCTCGTCCCTCCGCGTCTAGTGGCGATGGCTGATGGAGTCGTCAACGGTCGGATGTTCCGGTGGGGATGAGGGGGCCTGGGCAACTCCGACGAAGTGGTTGAGAAGCGATCTGGGGAGTACTCCTACGCTTATGGACCTAGAAAGGAAAGCTGATGCTCGGAGGAGTTCTCTGGCGTAGGTTATTTAGCGAAAAGCAAAGGGAAGCGGCATGGAATGGCGGAGGATGGCTCCTGCGAAGGCGGCGGAAGGAGCCTAGCTTGATCTTGGCTCGATTAGCCAAGCTCAAGGTGATCAGACTATGGGAGAAGGATGGAGATGAAACAGGAAAGTGATCTGAATGGCTAGATGGGGTAGATGGAGCTCCAGCCACTAGGGCGGAGCTGGCGGAGCGAAAGATGAAGAATCAGGGATAGCTGGAACTAGGGTCGATGAAAGATTCACCTGAAGATAGAAGGTCGATCCTGAGCTCCAGGAGGGTACGGCGAAGGGGGTCGTCGCCTCGAACGAGTTGCGGCGGGCTGGGAGGCTCTAACGTGGCGGCGCTCTGGCCACGTTCGTCGAGCGTCGACTACAGGTGCCTATTCCGGTCACCAAAGGAGGGTTGCGGTCGCTATCACCGGGTGGAATCTCTTTAGGGTGGATTTAGGGCTTGCAGCGCGAGCTGAGAGACTGGGAATCAAAGATTAGGTTTTATAGGATGTCCCAGGTGATAGGGAAGAACGGGCACGAGTGTGTAATCCGAGGTTGATCCGATCCCTCCTAGGGATCCACGAAGGTATATGATCGATGGAGAATAGGCGGGTGAAGAAATCGGGGCGAAAGGGTCTCGGATCTGCTCCAGAAAAATGGGAGAAGTCAGGTCGGTGAGCGAGATCCGCGAAGAGGGGACCCGGGTGGGGGAGTTGACCGGGGGTCAACGATCCCCCGTGGACTAATCACCAAAATCCAGGGTCAAAAAGATTTGGAAATTCATTTAAAAATCGAAAATGATTCTATTTCAAAATATTTAAAAAAAAGTTTATTTATTTTAAAACTATTTTGAGTGATTTTTATTTTTTTTAAAAAATAAATTATGTTATATACATCATATTATTTTATATACAGGTATAAAATACCTATGTATTTCATAATTTTATTTTTATTATTTTATTTTTGTAAAAAAACCCCCAATTTTATATTTTATTTATTTACAACATAAAATTTGGGATATAAAAGGATTTTTATTTTGTTTTTATTAATTATTCACAAAAGTGAAATAAATAGATATAGGTACACATGTACGTGGTATATACAAGGGTGAGAGAGAGAATTTATTTGATTTTTATTTTGATTTTATTTTTATCATTTTTATTTTATTTTTAAAAATATATACAAAGTATTAGAAACACATTTTTATTTTTGTTTATATGAAAAATAAAATATATACATAAGAAGGAATATATACATGGATGAATGGCCATATCTCTCTCTACTTATTTTATTTTGCGATCAGGCACATATTGGGCCTTCTCTTGGGTTCAGGTCACTCAATATTTATTCTAAATATTTCCATCTTTTTCTTTATTTCTTTATTCATTTATTTTTCACAAAAACATGCTAATTATTGATAATTACACAAGCATGCCTATTTGCTAACTTATTGTATTTACAAGTATCTACATGGTGTTTTGCAAAGATTTTTAGCTAAAATAAAAGAATAAAGAGTGATGACTGAGGATTCATCAGGTCATAAATGCTTTGACATTTTATTTCCTTTTCTTTTCTTTATTTATTCTTTTATTTTGGCTTTAAACAAAGTAATTTTTACATTAATTATATAATAAACCATAAATGCTAATTTGTACAAAATAATGATATTTACATGCATTTAGTTAGGGTTTAAAGGCCAAAATGATATAATAAAGGTGATAAAATGAAGATTCATCACCCGCCACGTAGAGCTCCAGGAAGCCGCCTCATCGAGCGAGGACCAGAGGTTCATACAACCTCATTCCCATGCACCTTTTCCGCCACTTTTTCCCTTTTCATACCTCAAATTCATCATTAAATTAGTTTGATTAAGCACCGTATTTGGTAGGTTAATCACCCTTCTTTAGCTTGGGTTTGAAATACAAACTCAATTTGATCCAATTTGGTTGTGGAATCGATCTGCAAGTCATCATCTTTGTGACCTTTTATCTGTGCAAGAAACACTTTACATGTTCATGTTGATTCATATAAATCTAGCCTCAATTTATCCTTGCAAGTACAATCATCTGGAGTAAACAATTAAGCATCATCAGCATGCATGCCTTGCATCATTTTGGAGCTGCAACTATGAAAGAGCATGAGCAATATCTTCATACATAGAGCCAAAACCCTAGCAGCCTTGATCTTTGTCTTCATTAGAGTTCCTCACCACAGGGGAGCTCGAAGGGGGAGGATCCCCCTTTTGGCCCTGCTGAAATCGTCATAGACATCCCAAGCCATCACTAAAGCTGCTAATCATCGTTGCCGCCCTTTCCCTCATTTAGGAAAGAACAACCAAGAACCGCTTAGGTGTACAGAATTTCGACACGTGGAAGGAACATGCAGCCAGGATTCACGCTCACCTTCTAATCTCTGTTGCTCATTGCCAAGCGGTGGAGAAATTACAAGTTTAGTCTTGTCAAGTTCCAGAAATTGCACCACGCACAAGAACTTTAGTTATTTGCATTGAGGTCCCCATATAGGGACCTAAGTGCAAAATAACTTATTTTTCTTACATTTAGGTCCCTGACCATTCTCTTCTCTACCTCCTCTTCTTAAGCCGGTTGTACTTGAACTTACAATGGAATACCCCACTTCTCGAGGAAAGAGTTATTGGATTGGAGAACTACGGTCACCATGTTGGAGAAGCCTGACTTTTACCTCTTCAACCGAGAGGAGATGCATACCACTAACACCGTACAAGATAGACTTATAGTCATAAGGGACTGTGTATGACATCAACTTATTATGACCTGGATATTAAGGAGATGTGGGAGAGTTTTTTGGTTCTTGGAGGTTGTTGTGTTTCAAATCCGGTTCCCAAATAATGTTCCAACCAAACTAACAATCTAAAAGTTCGACTAACTCCAAACTTTGATTTTATGAGGACAAGTTTAAAAGTTAAAATCAATCCAAGTTCTTTCTTTTTTTCTTTATGCACTTATAGGAATAAGTGTTTGCTAGGGACTAACAAAGGGAAGTATAGGGGGGAGATGAATCTCCATTGCATCACCTTTATTCTTTCATTTTGGCCTTAAATCCCTAGCTAAATACATGTATATATCATTAATTTCTCAAAATAATCACTCTGTAATTTGTACACAATACTACAAAAATAATGTATATTTAATGTATTAAATTGCAAAATAAAATAATCAAGGAAGAAAAGAAAAGGAAGTGAAATACCATAGGTGTTGAGTGACCCTAGACCCCGAGACCCAATCATCATGGTGACTTGATTGACAAGTAATAAAGTAGGGGGAGATAGGGCAGATGAATTGTGCAAAATATACACAACACCCTACTCCTTAAATTCATCAATAATTGTTTTTAGGGACTATTTTATTATTTATTATTTTTTACCTCAAATCAATAAACTTTTTACATAAAGATTGCAGATAAAAATACAAAGAAAAATATAAAATTGAGTCACATAAAAATAATGCGCAGTGTACCTAGGACACAAAAAATAAAAACTCAAAATGAAAACATCACATGCATGTATCTTCTCCATACTATATCAAAGTGGACCAAAATAACTTTAATTGTATATAACTTTAAATAATCTATTTAATGAAGGTGGTTTCATTTAAATTGGAGTTAAGATGTAAAATTTAGGTTTTGGGCCCCTATTGTACATTATACATGTATATTATATTCAATATATTTATTCTTTATTTTTTTCAAATTTTTTTATTTTTATAAAATTCTAAAAATATTTAAACATATGTACACAATCATAATAAAATAAAAGCATTAAAATAAAATCAAAATAAATAATATATTTCACTACATAGATAAAGTATACATATATATACATATAATGTATATATACATAATTAATTAAGTGTTCATATAAATTCATAAAAATATAATAAAAATATCTAAATGTGTATATAATTAAATAATATATATAATAGTTTGTAAAATAATAAAATGTAAAATACAAAATAAAAATAAAAATACTCAAATATAGGTATATACCTATACTTATACTTATGAATATTGATTTGTAATAAAAAGCCTCAAAATAAATAAAATAAGAATAAAATGCTATAAAAAACTACAATATTTTCATGTTTTCATCAAAAATTAATAAAATCATTTGATATTTTTTATTGATTTAATAAACCATTTCTGCATGGAAATTTTTCGGTTGGCCCACGTGGACCAACCAGAAGCCTTCCCCTATTAACCTTGGGTCAACTACCCCTCCACCTCCTCTGACTCAGCTGACACCTCGAGTCTCATATTTCTCGCCTTTTTCCTAGGATCTCTAATGATCAGTTTGTATCATGCCTTGAACATCGTTTAAGCCTTGACTTCCCTGATCCTCACCCGATCTTCAAGAGCACTAGATCTCACTCGAATCGATCAGCATCTTCATCAAAATGACCCTCCGCATTCAGCATATAAAAAAGCCTCCTCCGCTCCACCACCAAGTTTGATCCCCTTTTGGTCAGCCTTAGCCTCTCACATCTATCTAGACCTCTTCTTCTTGGTGACAACTCAAAGTTAGACGGATTTGCAACGAGGAGGGCCGATCAAAAGTGGTAATCCCACTATCATCGAAGAAGCTCCATCGGCTAGTTCGTCTCCTCGGCACTGGTCGAGTCGAGGCCTTGTCTTCCGTTCCTAGGTATATTTTTAGTTCTAGATTCATTTCCATCCTTCAATTTTAGGTTTAATCGATCCTTTAGCGTTAAAATTAAAAATCCCCAATTGCCTGGAGTTCGAGCTCCGGCCCTGACTTCCTTGATCCTCACCCCATCTTCAGGAGCACCAGATCTCACTCGAATCGATCGACATCTTCATCAAAATGACCCTCCGCATTCATTATATAAAAAAGCCTCCTACGCTCCGCCACAAGTTTAATCCCCTTTTGGTCAACCTTAGCCCCTCGCATCTATCCATACCTCTTCTTCTTGGTGACAGCTCAAAGTTAGACGAATTTGCAACAAGGAAGGTCGATCAAAGGTGGTAATCCCACTATCATCAAAGAAGCTCCACTGGCTAGTTCTGTCTCCTCGACTCTGGTCGAGTCGAGGCCTTGTCTTCCGTTCCTAGGTATTTCTTTAGTTCTAGATTCATTTCCATCCTTCAATTTTAAGTTTAATCAATCCTTTAGCGTTAAAATTAAAAATCCCCAATTGTCTGGAGTTTGAGCTCCGGGCTAATTCATCGTGATTTGACCGTTATTCTGCCATGCTTTCCATGCCATTTCGTTCCCCTTCATCTGCTCCATCGATTCCACCCTATGTTCAACCCAGATCTTATGAGATTAACTTATCGAGTTCCCCTACATCGCCCTCTGCCGAAACTTACCGATCATCGCTCATCCCGTTGCTTTTAGCTTTACCCTTCGATCGAGAATATACCCCTCAAATCGGGGAAATTTTTGGTGCAGGTCTTGACCCTTGGCAAACCATCTGAAACTTCATCGAGCACCTGGAGTATCTCCAGGTCGGTTGGAGCTGTCTGAACTCCCCGTTCATCCTTGTCCTAGCCGAAGACCATCTACAAATGCGGAGGAATGCCAGGAAGCTAAGCCCCCTATCAGATTGAAGAATCACCACCAGAGTACAGAGAATGAGCGAAATAAAGATCGTCGAAGGACGGTTCTTCAAACGTTCTTGCAACCCCCTTCTCAACTGTTGGATGAAGAACACGGCCCAGAGCTAATATAGGTCGTCCATTTAATTCGAAGGGGTGCACAAGAGGAGACCTTAGATCAAACACGTGGCACGACGTCAGCGGTTGGATGAACAATATTTAAGTGGTAAACCCCCTCCGCCTTTTTGTTATTTGTAAAAGGTTCTGTAATATTTTAATTAAGTACAAAACTTTGTAGACTATTTTCATGTATGCCTTCGGGATTTTTTGATAATGCATATTATCCAGTGTCAGGTCACCTCACATGGACCCCCACGTGAGTGGACATTTTGCAAGTACCCTCTCTATATTTTGTATTTACTGTTTAGTCTTTAAAAATCAAGTTGTAGTGCAAAGTTTATGGCTATTTTGCATGTACCCCAGGAATATATTTTATTTGCAAATATACCCCTTATAGCTTGGGTTATTATTAGTTTTGCATTTCTTTCTATTAAAAATAGCATGTTTAAACAAATTGTGAAAATACATGTAAGTGTGTGATTGGTTGCTTATTCATGCTATATATTTTATTTGCCATTTTCCTTGCATTTACTATTTATTAAAAATCAAATAGAGCTATTTTATTTCATGTTTAACTTTGAAAATAAAAAAAATATAAAGACTTTTGCACAAATTCCAAATAATGCATACTATTTATTAGCCTATTTTATTACTCTGAACAAAAATCACAAAAAATCTCAATAGAAACTTTAAAAATTAGCAAAATTTTCTAACCATAAAAAAATATAAAATATTTTCTAAAAATCAAAATAATAGTTTTCTAGCCTATATTTTTATTTATACATATTTATGTATAGTAAAATTGGTTTTAAGAAATTTTGAACGTTTGCCTATTTTTAATTCTCAAATCAATTCTTCATAGTTAAAAAGTTTAATGTTTTGGTCCTTTTCTGATTTAAAAAAAACAATATAATTTTGCAAAAATCCCCCAAAAATTCATATAAATAGAAAAAATATTTTAAAAATAAAAAATAATTTCATTTGTTATTTTTGAGTATTCTGTCTATATATAAGTATAATACCATATATAACCTATATATATCTATATATTATTATATATACTATATACTAGTATTAGTCATTATAATACCCTAATCATATTTTAAAACCTTTAAAAAAATAAAAAGGACTTTTCTCATGGTATTTTTTGATTTTTAGGTATTTATAATATATATATGTGTTATTCTATTTATTACTTTTATTATATATATATTACCTTATATAAATATATTCTTATATATATTATATAAAAAAAATTTAAAATAATATATATATATATATATTTAAATTAAAAAATATATTTTTGATTAAAACCCACATCACCTTGAGTACATACATACTTGTATTATTTATTTTGAAATTATATACCTACCACGTCCATTGTTCCCTATGTTCGATACCCTACTCCGCTTGTCACTACACACACATTTTATTGTAGGGTTATAATAGATTTTGATTAACACTTATTTTGATTGATTAAATTATTTATGTGGGATGATTGTTGAATTTGTTTCTCAAGCTTCGTGTCGGTTATCACAACGATTGTGGTCCCGGCTTGTGTGGACCACAAGATCGCTCCGCTCTGTTTTGGCGGCTTTCAGTACATGCATAAATAAAATCAATGACAACTATCCAAAATGCTTAAGCCTAGGTTGTCTGGTACTAATCTCCCACTCTTATAACTCATTCTTGCTTTTTGAGTTTTAGATGTGGTACTATATTGGGTTTAGGTTCTTAAACCATTATTTTGGAAACTTGACTTTGGCAATGTGTTAAGTACGAGCTAAATTATATCTATTGATATACATTCAAAAATATTTAAACCCAAGTTATCAAGTAATAACCCCTACTACTTATAACTCGGTCTTAAACTTCGTACGTTTTAGATTTGAGACTATATTTGGAGTGCTAAGACCTCTTTCATTTATATTCCACAACATTCTCATTGCAACACACCCATCATTTACTTCCGGTAATAGTGGTGGCTACAAGCTTAAGTAGCCTCTTCCTCTAGATCTTATAAGGGTGGTTCCACCTCTCCAGTAGTCCTATCCACTATGAAAAAGAACATGCTATGATACCATCTGTAATGTCATAGGATTAGATCCTTAGACCATTATTAATAAAAATTGATCATGATGATTTGGGAACAACTAGCTAAAATGCTTAAACCCAAGTTATTAAGTAATAATCTCCCAATCTTATAACTCATTCTCATACCTTGTAAATTTAGATATGGTTCTATGTTAGGCTTAGGCCTTTAGATCATTATAGAGCAAAAATGATCATGATAACTTGTTAGGATCGGACTCCATTGGATTCATTGATAACCACTTAAGATTCTTAAGATAAAGTTGCCAAGTTGTAGACCCCAACCACTTATAACTCACTCTCTCACTTTGTAAGTTTTGGATCTAAGACTATTTGATGTGTTAAAGCCTCTCCTACTTATATTTACAAATTTCTCGTTGTGACATGGTTCATCACTTATTCGTTGTAATAATGTGGATGGTTCCATGTAGTATTTTTCTTCCTATCTCTTAGGACATTCTCCACCTCTTGGGCAGCCATATCCACTATAAGAGGGAGAGCTCACTCTGATATCATTGGTAATGTCCTAGGCTCAGGTGTCCATACAATCATCAATGAAATTGGCTTAACAACTTGTTGGGTATGATCCTAAATGGATCGGCTTATCACACAAAATGCTTAATCCCAAATTGGCAAGTAGTTTTTTCCCACTCTTATAAGTCGCTCTCACACAAAGAGTTTTAGATGTGCGACTATGTTAGGCTTTAGTCGACATACCTTTATTTAGGAAAACTGACCCTAATAAGTCATAATGGATCCACTAACAATCATCCAAAGTGTTTAAGATCAATGTATAAAGCAGTAATCTTCACTACTTATAACTCACTCTCACACTATGTGAGTTTTAGATCAAGGACTATGTTTTCCTCTCCCACTTATATTCACAAAGTTCTCGTTGCGACATGCCTTTCACTTACTCCTATAAATGGCAGCAGTTGCATTCTACATTAGTATCTTCTTCCTATTTCTTTATAGTCCTGACTCGACCTCTCGGGTAGCCCTTCCACTATCAGAGGGACCCCGCTCTGATACCATTTGTAACATCATGAATTTAGATCCCTAGAACGTTGTCGAGGAAAATGGTCGACTTCTGATTAGGTTTGGGCTCAATTGACCTACTTACAAATAATGTAAATTCTTATCTAAGTTGTCAAGCAATAATCCCCATCATTTATAAATCACTCACACTTTGTGAATTTTAGACGCTGGGCTATTTTTGGGGTGTTACATCTCAATATGGGTATTTTAGTGGGAAACACCTTCCAAAGGGAAATTCAAATATTAGATGTGAATTTTAGAATGGAGTTGTAGGCAAGGTTTTTGAAACCGAACCGGACACCGAATCGGAAACCTTGCTGAAATGGTCGGATCGAGTCGAACCATGTAATCAAACCGGTTCAACCGGATGATGATGTCATCATTATTTAAAACTGGATTAAATCGGACCGATGAAAAAAACTGGTTGAACCGGCTAATCAAATCGAAATGAAATAATATATATATATATAATATACACTTAATATACTTGAGATATATATAAAATACATAGATAATATATATATTTCACACTATACATAAAGTATTTTTCTTCTACACCATTAAATACCATACATAACATATATATATATTATTTGGACTAGATGCTCTATAACATGATAATGGTTAAATTATATTTAAAACTCAATACATGCAAAAAGTTGTGTTAGTGTAGTTGGTTGGAAGTATGAAATAAGTAACCAAAGGTCATGGGTTCAATTCCTATAAATAAAAAATTTTAAATAATTTAAAAATTAAGTGCGGTTCAACTTCGGTTGAACATGGTTAAACCGGGTCAAAAAAATATATTAAATCGGACGGGTAAATTAAAATTTAAGTAATCAAATCGAACCGGCATAAACCGGTTAACCGGACCGATCCAAGCCCGGTTCACCGGTAGGACCGGTCGAACTAGCTGGTCCGATCCGGTTTCAAAAAACTGGTTGTAGGCAGTATTTATAACTGGAATAATCCAAAAGCTGTCAGAATCCCAATAAAATAATAATTCATAGCATGCCACTCTTAATGCACCTATACGTTTTCAGTGATGTCTATTGATGATGAGAGGAATATGGCAATCAAAGGTCTGTCAAAAGGTGCAGTCTTCTACCTCTCCAAGCCTATCCGCATGCACGACGTCGCCAATCTCTGGCAGCATGCAGTTTCACGGCGACCACCAGTTCCTTCGCCTGAGGCGGTGCATCTACCACCACCATCACTGCCGGAGGCGAAAGGGGATGCTGAGAGTGCTGCATCAATCAGTAAACAGGAGAAGAGGCTGACACGGAAAGGGAAGAATGTTGTCTACGAATGTGATGGTACTAGTGTGAACGAGAAACCTTCTAAAACGAGGAAACCTCGGATTGTGTGGAACGCGGAGCTGCATGAGAGATTCTTAACCGCCGTTAATCTCATCGGCGTGGATAGTAAGTCACTGTAATTTATATCTCACAAATGTGGAACTAAACTTAAACCAGAAGTAGTAACTTGGTTTCGACTGGAGTTTGGAATAATGGACCATTCTTTCTCTTTCTTTTTATTGACAGGAGCTATCCCTAAAAAAATACACGACTTCATGAGGGTTCCGGGATTGACTCGCCAAAATATTGCTAGCCATTTGCAGGTTCGTCTTGTTCAAAATTTTGTATGGTGACACAAAATTCGGACCAGCTTTCTTTGCACACACTATATCACACGTGTTTGGAATTATTAAATTTCGAACATGTTAGTTCACTTTTATATGTCTGATCTGTTTTGCATAATGCAGGTATACTACACTAACATTTCTACTTTTATATGGTCATATACATGTCGGGCTTAAACAAAACTTAATATTCAGCAACATGCAACTTTTGGTTTAATTTATTATCAATACGAGCTTAAATTTTTTCAGAGACCATGGATTTGCAATCACACCTAAAGAATCTATTGGATATTGTCAAGGACAAATCAATCACATATGACACTAATATCTTATTTCGAAAAACCCTCTCAAAACAGAGTATAAGAAATCTTGAAAAATAAAGATATATCAATTTGTACAGGCAAAACATTAAAAGAAGATGCTCTCTAGAAATAACATGCAGCTTAATCCTATGCCTTATAACATATAAACATAGGAAGCAGTCCAGAATGTACAAATAATCAGACTAACATATTCAAACATTTAGTGTAAGTTCCATTTTATAAAAATGTCAGTGTGGTTACCGGTGTCCCATGCGCGGCGGGGCTGGGGCTGGGTCACCCACATGCAGAGAAGCCAGAGATTGCAAAGGCTGGCACTCAACGACGCTACGGAGGGAGGAGATCGATGGTCAGGGTCGGGATCATGAGGTGTATGATGGGCCAAAAGGGATGGGGGAGTGATCAGAGTTGGGGACTGGAGGCAGAGGAGGAATGAAGAACGTCTGGCCAGGCGGAGCTGGGAGCGTATTGTGAAGAAAGGGGTTGTAAATATGGGCATTTAATTTAAGGAGTCAATCCCTTTAAAAAAAAGGAAACAAAATTTTGAATGGCAAAATGATCAAGATGGGATTTTCAACGGTTGAAACTCAGACCACCACAGATATGTTGCTGAATATTGCTCGTTTTAATAATAGTTTAAAATCCTATTTTTTCTGATTTAATTCCTTATTTTATACCTCTCTCCTTCCTCTCCGGTGGACGACCACCACCCAGACAGCTAAAAGACACAAGGGAATATCGATTTCGTGTGTTGTATTCCACTTTACAAGAATGAACTGCATATCAAAAATATATCTTTCGGTGCCATTTTTGCTCTTCCCTCCGACCTTAGTATATTCAAACTACAGAAATACCGTCTTTACCTAAAGAAAGTGGATGATGCGAACCAGTCGATCGCCATCGCTCTGGTGTCACCTGGCGAACTCACGGGGAAGTCGGTATTTGGCCCTGTTCCACACCTTGCCCTCACCGAGAGGCAGCGGAGCATCGCATTCGCGTCATACGCAAACAAGAAGATCAACACCGGCAATGATACCACTCTGCCAACCTACAGTACCGTGGTAATGGCGAGGTACCGATACCTGCAACGACTCAAGAACTACAGGTCCCAATTAAGCTGCCTAGAGACTGGTCTGACGCCCACATTCAGCCTAGCAAGCCAACTTCCAAGTTTCAACTCCAGTCCTGCTGCTCAACTTCCGATCACACAATTGCAACCTCATCCGATTCCTGAAAACGATACCCTCCCGGAAATGAGCTCGCCTGATCTCTTCCTTAACACTCCAGAATGGGCAACGGTGCAGGCTCTTCCTGACGAGGAGGATTTTGCATCGGGATCCTTCACAGACATTTTTCGTGAACCAGGAGAAGGAAATCTAGCTGATGCCACGACGGGCTTAATACCGGAATCGAGTCCATCTGAGGAGCACATTCAGGGAGGTGGCATGCTTGGGAGGTTCTTCAAGGAGGTACTCGTATTATTTTCTGTGTAATTGCCTTTTTGCAGAACTGAACTGAAGTGGTGCTGCATCCCGTTTCCTGTAGAGATATTGCGATGGCAATAATCAGGAAGCTGACATGGAGTTCGACATCGACGAGTATCGGGCCGAAAACAACCCGATCGATGAGTGACGCACATTCAATCCCGAGCCATCTGCACTTCAGAATTTTGCTTACTGATGTGATGATTTTATATCTCAGACTATGACCTACCATGACGTACAAAAAAATATAGCCAACTGAACTGTGTTTATGTGAAGACTTCTCATAATTACTTCCGATAATCAAGGTCTCGATTAGCCTGTTCAATTTAGTTGGTTTTTGGTGATTGAGTGGCGAGTTAATGGCAAGGATCGCCTCGTTTTAAACTTTTTATTTGTTGGTTTTTGGCAAACAAGTGACAAAGGATTGATGGATATTATATCCACGTGGTTGAACTATTTTTGTTAAATTGTTGCTGCGTATCCTTTTTATAAATGGGAAATCATTGGAAGGCTCATTTTTCATCTTTTCTTCTATCAACACTATCTGACTAGAAAAATACCATGTACGGACCTCTTAGGCAATAGTTATTGACAGATGCATCGAAAAATAATTTTAAATACCCAAAATACCATCCTCTGGTATAAATTTATCTTGCGAAATCCTTAATAGAATTGTTGAACTACTAAATAATATATATAATATATACTTATATATACTTGAAATATAAATAAAATACATAGACATTGTATATATTTCACACTATACAAAAAATATTTTTCGTATTCACCATCAAATGTCATACATATCATATATATATTATTTGAACTAGTTGCTCTATAATATAATAGTAGTTTATTTATATTTAAAACCCAATACATGCATGAAGTTGTGTTAGTCTAGCTGGTTAAAAGTTTTAAATAGGCAATCAAAGGTCATGGGTTCAACTCCCATCATCAGGATTAATTTTAAATAAATTAAATGCGGTTCAACTTTGGTCGAACCTGGTTAAATCGGGTCAAAAAATAGATTGAACCGAACAATTAGCTAAAATTTGAATATTCGAACCGAATTGGTATAAATCGGTTAACCAGACCGGTCCAAGCCTGGTTCGCCGGTCGGAACCGAATCGGCCGGTCTGGTCCGATTTTCAAAACACTGAGTGGATCTCTAAGGGTGCGTTTGGTTGGCGGGTTAAGGCGGGTTAAACTGGTAGAGGGTAACTCATTTTTGGATTTTGGTGTTTGGATAGAGGGTTAAACTGGGGGTGTGTTAGAAGTGGGTTTGGGGTGATATGATTGTACTGAAGTTTGAAAAAGTGAGTAGTTATTGTGATATGATTGTATTGAAGTTTGGAAATGTGAGTAGAAGTGGAGTAGTTTATAATTTTTAGATGATGGTATAATATATTATTTTTTGATTGGATTGATGATGTAAAATTAATTTATTTAATTTTTTAAAAAAAGAATAAAGTGGGACCCACACAGAGAGAGAGAAGGGGATGTGCCCGGTAACCGAACGCTACCTAAAGGATTTTTTTCACACATAATACTGTATAATTTCATATGTATACATTGAATCATACATAATCATGAATTACATGAAGAACCACAAGTAATTAATCATTATATGACATGACCATGTATCCGTCAAGTTTCTTCGTTAAGATTAAGGGATGCCATCAAATGTTGATGAAATTACCCTTTTTATTACATGATGTTCTCAGATAATACCCTCCCCATTCTCCTCATTCAATCTCCCCCATCCACCTCCAACCCTTCTCTAGCTTGTCCTGTTGTCGTCGCTATCACTGCTTGAGCTTCTCCTCGGATAACTGATCGGCGATGGGGATGAGTGGCAGACGTAAACTCAACAACCTCGAGGGTTTGGAGTGATGATGGGACAAGAGATTTTGAGGAGTGACAGACATCCAGGTCCATCGTCGAATACATTATTGGTTGAGAGGAGGAACAACAAGATCATCGCCAACGAACTTCAATGCCGAGTCGAAGCTTCTTGCATCCTTTGTCATGGAGGCGAATGCCCCTAATCGAGGTATGTTCAACGTTGATTTGATAAGATTGCTTTCGATTTCATATTTTAGTATCGTAGAATCAATTTCCCTATATTTGAGTTTGATATCAGTGATTTCCCTTTCAGTTTTATTGATTCTCCTAAGGTTATCAATAGCAAGCGGCAACCATTGTGTGCAGTTCCACCATTTCTGTGTGATTCCCCTATTAATGGGATCATACCTCTCGTTCCTTATTTTTTATTCCAATTTGATGCATGTGGATCCCAATTCGAATTAATGGCATGTCACTCAACTTTTCTGAAGCTATCCACTTGTTGAGGAGAACACCGGAGATTTATAGAGATAAAAGGAAGATCCTCTATACGATTTTTATTTATTTGAAGAAGTCTTTTGATCCAGTTCCATGGGAGATACTGTGGAGAAGAGACACATACATGTCTTATACATTAACCTTGTAAAGGATATGCATGATGGGGCTTCTTCTTGTCTACGAATCCAGTCTGGGAAGACTGACTAGTTTGATATCAGCATCAATCGACATCAAGGTTTAGCTGAGTCCATTCCTCTTTACTTTGATTATGGATGAGTTGACTAGTCATATTCAAGATGAGGTATCTTGGTCTATGTTGTTCGCCGACGATACTGTGTTGATTGACAAGACTAGATATGGAGTAAATGAGAAGCTTGAGATTCGGAGACATGCCTTAGAGACTAGATGATTTCGTTTATGTAGGTCTAAGACCGAGTATATGGACTACACATTTGATGGAAGCAATGATGAAGGATTCAAGGTGAAGATTGGATAAGATAACATTAAGAAGAGAGATTATTTTAATCTTTTGGGATCTATTTTGTAACATGATGGGAAAATCAATGAAGATGCTACTTATAGAGTAAATACAGCTTGGCTAAAGAGGAGTAGAGCCTCTACTATTCTATGTGACAAGAAATTCATTTGAAAATCAAAGTATTACAAAGTAATCGTGAAACTAGCTATGCTCTATGGATCTGAATCTTGGCATGTGAACCATAGACATGTGTGAAGAATGACAATAGTAGAAATGAAAATGATAAGATGGATGTGTGGTCGTACATGAAAACATCGTATTTGTAATGATGTGATCAGAAGGAAAGTTGGTTTATCTTCTATAGAATATAAGATGAGAGAAAATCACTTACGATGGATTAGCCATTTACAAAGGAGGTCAGATGGTGCACTAGTCAGAAAACGTAAGATTTTGGATGTTGAGCTAGCTAAGAGAGGGTGAGGAAGTCCCAAGAAGCGTTGGAATGAGACTATCTGAAGGGATCTTAGTTATGTGGTTCTAAGCCAGAGAATAACCTAAGATAGATCTGAATGGAGGCAAAAGAATCCATGTACCAACGCTACTTAGTGTAGGAAAAGGCTTTGTTGTTATTGTTGATGATGCATACCCTTCTCTGATCTAATTCAATGACCTTTTTTGTGATTTGTTTGAACTTTGATTGGATGAACATCATTCACAGTTCTCTAGTGGTGTATTTGGTTTCTTCTCTAGGCAGACGACATCTGATGAATCCTTGTTTCATCTACCTTATTTTTTCACCTTAAGCTTGATTCCCTAGCTTTAAGACTCAACTAACCCCCTAACTTCTATAAATAAGCACCTCCTT
Source organism: Ottelia alismoides (assembly GCA_037367405.1). Lineage (NCBI taxonomy): Eukaryota > Viridiplantae > Streptophyta > Magnoliopsida > Alismatales > Hydrocharitaceae > Ottelia > Ottelia alismoides. Next base: position 214,751 of record JAZKJV010009171.1, read on the forward strand.
TAACATAGGGCTTGTATATGTAGTCCCTTATTTTTATTTGTCTTTGAATATATTAAAAATACATAAAAATTAATGTAATATATATAAATATGTGTAAATAGAATATAAATTAAAATACAAAAATATCAAAAACTAAAAATGGATGTTTGATTGCATTCAAATTACCTATAAAAAGAAGGTTTTTACCAGTTGTGCCCTTATTAACTTTTGCAATATAAGTTCCTCTCTTTTTAGCAATATTAGCAGTGCCCCTATGTTGAAGCCAAATATCGATGGTCTTAAGTTCCACACAAGGCGGGAACTCAGTCGCAGAGTCGACCACATGAAATCCGGATCTTCAGACAACAATTAACCCACAACAACAATCAAACAATGAAAAGCAATATGTGGAGTTAAAATTTATTATAACTCTACAATAAGTGTGTATAGTGCAAGTATGTGTAGAGTGCCGAACACAGGGAACAAGCAAGATAGATCGGAAAAGTGCTCAAGAGTGAATGTGGTCAAATGCCTACGAATGTGCTATTTTTGTGGGTTTTTAATTATACATTTTTTATATTTTTTTTATTTTTTAAATTTTGTATTTTGATTTTTAATTTATTGAATTTTGTATTTTCTTTTTGTATTTTATAATTTTTTTCTTTTAATAGAAGTATATATACAATATAAGAGAAGAGAGGAAGAAATATTTATAAAAATGGGTAAAAATAAGCAAAATTGAGGAAAGAAAATATTTTTGGGCTTTTTATATTTTTATAATGTTTTTGTGATTTTTTTTATATTTTTCCTAATTTTTTGGTATTTTTAAAGGTAAAAATACTGAAAACAGTGAATAAAATAAAAGACTGAAATCAAAATGAGAATTAAAAATATCAAACAGTGTCCAAAATTCCTCAAACTAATTTTAAATTAAAGCTAATAAATCAGAGAAAATTCAGATACAAAAATATATTTTTATGATTTTTCTGGAGTTTTTAAAATTTTTATGAAGTTTTTAAGTGTTTTGCTATTTTTAGGGGTTTTACTTTGAATTTTTAGTGATTTTTGGATTTAAGTTCAAACACACAGAAACACACAAGATATGATTTTTTTGGAATTTTTCAGGGGGTTTTAATAAATTTTATGTATTTTCTAATGCAAACAAAGCTGAAAATGCACGTTTTTGAATTTTTATAAATAACTAACTCTGCTTGGGTGAAACTAAGTGGAGGTCCGAACCGACTGATGTTGAAGAATCAGCGGATGAGTTGTGGTTAGGGGTGAAATGACACTCGAACCCAGAGCTAGCTGGTTCTCCCCGAAATGCGTTGAGGCGCAGCAGTTGACGTTGAGGCGTGCAGTTGAAGTCAAGCACTGTTTCGGTGCGGGCCGCGAGAGCGGTACAAAATCGAGGCAAAGTCTTCATACCGCGATATCCTATCTGATCGCGAACCACTAAAGCCTCAGGGTGCGAGAGAATGGGGGTTCCACGAAGAGTCTGGAGTCCCAGGGCCAGGGAAGGGTACTATATATTTGGGGCAGTCAGAAAGCATAGAATCCTGGTGTGGAAAGGAGAATAGATAGTGGGATATTCAAATATCGATGTCATCCACGCTGGTCAAGATAGTAGAGTATACGGGGTATGTGGATAGTCAAATAGGACGGAAGAAGACTGCAGCAGTAAATAAGCAAAGCAACAGACGGCAGAGGCCCCCCTGAGAATATCTACGAGGTAATATACTCTACGAGTCTTTGGGCAACTACGATTTTCTTATTAATAGCAGCTGACCTTCCGTCATATATAGTAGCGGAGAATAGGTGCGAGCCCCGGTATATAGTACGATAGACGATGCGAGGAGGATTCGCAGCCTCAAGAAAAGAGAGATTAGACCATGACCATTGCGGCCACATCCGTGAGCCCAGCATCAAGTAGACAGGTGCTAGAAAAGCCTCGGTCAAGCCCCTGACTATATATGACCCAGCTCGACCGCCTAGCCCGAACGTTCAATCTCCTAGAACAACCCAAGGCCCACGGGCTAACAGCGAATGAGCACGGACCTCTTGCTCGGAGAGGCCTATCCCGTAGACAACTCCTCCGTTTTCTTTCCTCCGAGGCCTCCTCCCTGGCAACCCCCCCGCCTTCGAAGCCTGCAATAACATACTAACATACATTGATTGATCCGGTCGACGATTCCAAGAGTTTGATCGCCACACCACGGCTTTCTTGCTCTGTCTACCTTCGTCACCGAGGCCCAGCCCGGAGGGTCACGAACTCGATCAATATTGGGTTGTCTAATTCTGGTCTCCAACAGACCACCAATATTCTGTTATATAAAGAAAGAAGCCACTCCCGCATCATCTGAAGGGGCTTTCACTGACCAGGGTAATTCAGTCCCCTTGTATTCCAGGCAAGGATAGACATCTATAGGTCCTTGGAAGCACAATGCAACAGGAAGTTATGCCTATTTTTTTGGTGATTTTTGGATTTTATAGATGCATGCAATAAATAGAGACAACAAAGAGAAACTACACTACGGGAAAGGGTGTTTTTGCAAATAGTCAAAAGTCTAGGGGCAATGTACAAATTTCCCACAAAAATACAACATGATAAAAATATTCCTAGATGAAATATAAATAGCCAAAAATGGAAGAGTACCCCTGCAAAATCACCAAAGTCCACGTGCTAGAACACGTAACCTGGCGGGAATTAATATGCAACTATCACATATATCAAGGGTTATCTTGCAAAAGAGCCAAAATATTTATAACTACAATAAAATCTTTCAGGTCTAAATGGTAATATCAGAAACCCAAGGGGGTCCTTGCAAAATAGCCACGCACCTCATGCGCGCGAGCACGTGAGGTGACGTGACCAAGGACCTCTTCGTAAATACATAAAGTCAAGGGCCCTTGATGCAAAGTTTCCAAAATAAAATACAAGGAAACTAAAAGTTTTGGTACTAAATGTAAATTACAAAATTGTGCGAGGTTCAGGTTGCAAAATACCCCGTGCACGTGATCAAATGGCTCTCCTCATCTGACTTGGACATGTGGCAGCACGGGACGAGGCGATGACGCTTCGCTTTGACGGGACAGATTAGATCGCCCCCTGATGATCGAATGGCCGAAGCGGGGTGCGATCCAACGGCCGTAGCAGACCTGGGCCGAAGACCTTGATCCGACGGCGAGGACAGGCGGTGGAAGAACATGGAGGAATGCTCGTCATTGCGAGCTTCCTCTGGTGATGGCGTCCTCCTCCGACGTTCCTGGAGGCTACAAAATGGTCATGATCGCTCCTGCAGACATCCTCTATCGATTGGTGGCTTCAGAAAGCGGCGGCCACCAGAGCACACCAGCGGCGGTGGAGGAGCGAGGCACCTCCAGGTACCTCCGGCGAGCTCTCAAAATAGCCTCCAGGTGCACGATATGCTCCAGGACCTGCACAAAAATAGTTACACCATCAAGGGAAAATTGCCTCGATGGTTGGCGGAACGAATGATGCGGGGAACAGTGAGATGGTGGTCTTGCCGGAGCGAGCTCCGGCGAAGAAGTTAATGGTGGGATCGAATGGATGAGATGTGAAATAGACGAGGGGATCATAATACTACGACTACGGTGAACAAGGAAATGTAAGAAAATAGGGATAAAATGATGCCTCGAAGGTGGTTAACCTGAGATGGACCTCGATGGCCAAACTTGGCCGGAGGTGGTGGAATCCGACCTTCAGGGCTCCGTCGTATCTCGATGGGATGCTGGGGGTTGCTCCTGTCACCGGAGTCATTCCATCACGCGCCCAGATGTCTAAACTCGGCCAGAAGACGGTTCAAAGGAGGAAGGAAGGTTGGGAGGTGGTTTTGAACGAGTGATGGACAGGGCGAGATGAACGAGGAATCATGGATGCCTCAGTGATCCATGGATCGAGATAAACCCCAAGCGTGTATCATGTATAAGAGGAGAAGAAAAGTTAAGAAGGAAGCTATGCGAAAAGATGAAAGGAGACTCCTCGAAAAAATCATGAAAAAGAGTCAAAATCACAGTCTGACATGCTACAGGAGCTAGGGTCAGAGAGTTGACCCGCGGTCAACTCTCTAGCCCTCCTGGTTGGTCCACGTGGACCAACAAGGAAAAATCCTGGAAAATGCTTTGTAAAATCAAGTAAAAATAGAAAATGAATTTATTAATTTTTGATTATTAAATAAAAATTGTTTATTTTTTTAAATTATTTTATTATGATTTTTATTTATTTTTTGAGATTTAAAAATACAAGTTTCCTTTTATAGCCTATATAGGTATACATATTTATATATTTTAATGTTTTATTTTTATTTTGTATATTTGACTTTATTAATTTTGTTTATTATTTTATAAATTTAAAAAATATATTTATACACTGAAAGATATTTTTATTTTATTTTTCTGAAGTATTTTGTACACTTATTAAAATATAAGTATTAATTATACAGGTATACTTATAGGTATTATACCTATGTATTATATTCAGGTATTTTATTTTTGTATTTTATTGAGGTTCTTATTCTGATTTTAATGTACACATTTATTATAGATAATATTTACAAAATTATAAAAATATAAAATTGTATAAATAATGAATAAATAATAAAATGATTATTTTAATCTGTGTAAGTATACAATAGAGGTCCAAAACTCAACTTTCAAACCGTAGCTCCGCAAAATGTGAAACCACCTTCATTAAATAACTTATTTAAAATTATATATAAATAAAGTGATTTGATGCGTTTCGAATTTTTATTTGAGAGATACATGTCTGGGAAGTTGGGATTCTGGAAACTTATTCAGATCATAACTTTTTATCTATATATTATTTTTGAGTGAAATCAATTTTGTGTTTTTTCTATATTTAATTATCTATAACTTTCATGTACAAAGTTTCTTTATTTAAGGTATAAAAGGTGGAACAAAAAATAGGTCCCAAAATGGATAAAGAATGAGTAAAAATAAAAGGGATTTTTATTTGTTTTTGGCCCTTATCTCCCCCTACTTTATTTCTTATCGACCTATTCATCTAGATGCCTAGGTCTCGGGGTTTCGGGTCATAAAATATTTACAATATTTATTCTTTTTCTTTTCATTTCTTTATTATATAATTTTGGCTTTAAAAATCGTATTTTATACAATATTCACACAAATATACATGCATGCTAAAATGCCTAAATTAACGCTATTTACATGCATTTACTACGGTTTTTAAGGCCAAAATGATAGAATAAAGATGATGAAACGTAGATTCATCATCCCCCTATACTTGCCTTTGCTAGTCCCTAGCAAACACTTATGCAATAAGTGCAGAAAAAGAAAATTAAAGAATAGAAAAAGAAGAAAGATGGATGAAGTTTAATTATCAAATTTATCTTCACAAAATCAAAGTTTAGAGCTTAAGTCGGACCTTTGGATTTTTAGTGCGGGCGGAACCTTAATGAGAACCGGATTTGAAATCCAATAGTCTCTGAGAATCCCAAAACTCTGTTCAAGTCTCCTCAATAGCCATGTCAGAAATATCTCAACTCATACGCAAACCCTTACGACTATGAAGCTGACTCGTACAGTGTAAGTGATAGTGGCTCTCCCCAACTAGAATGGTAAAGAAACTGACTTCTCCAGTACAATAACTCAATGATTCCCCAATTCAATAACTCCTTCCTCGAGGAGCGGGGTATTCCCTTCTAAGTTCAAGTGACAACCAGCTCAAGAGGAGGGGGTGAAGAGAAGAGTGGACGGTAGCCAGTGTAGCTACCTATCCTAGGATGCAAGACCAGTGTAGTCAAGTCATCCAGTTACAGGCTCACATATTTGACTTTGAAGCTCAAGCTTGCTTATTGGCTATACAACATATTTACATACTCTGCAGGCATTTTATTTTTGTACATGCCTGTCCATTTTTTTTGGAATACTATTTAAAACATCATTTACATAGGGAGTTTTTCCTCTTGAGCTTGTAGACTATCCCTCTTTTGAAGCTTTATTACAACCCACACTCTCCTGTCTTCAAAATTCATCATCACCGGACGAGTTGGGGCGCACTTCACTCCCTAGAGGAGGACAAGTGTTTCCACTTGTGTGCGTCTCATACCGGCAAATCCAACCCCCTCACCACTTTAACTGAGTCGAGCCATGTGAAAGGTGCAGGTGTCCAAGTTAGGTCATTATCAACAAGAGTCATGCTTGTGCTCCGAAATACTCTACTTAGGTAGTCAAGAATCCATTAAACCAAGTCTTACAGCTGAGGGCTCAATCACGCAAATAAATAAAACAAAATAGGAAAACAAATGAAAAAATGCGATGAAAACCGACAAAAATCGTGGTGAGCCCCAAAGTGTACAAACATTTGGAAATTAGGCCCGAAAGTCCAAGAGTCCAGTGTACCTGTATTATTACAATAATATAAAGTTTCTTACTCACTTCAAATAACATGAATAAATACAGAAAATAAAAAGGAGCCCGGTCTTCAAAAATCTCCAAGTCTCTTAGGTGCTAGGCTGGCAGACTGTCACCGGCTTCATGTGGGTGCGTAGGTGCCTAGGGTGGAGCGCCTCCCTCGATCCGCGGTTCCTCGCACAAAGTCAACAAGAGAGTAGGTTAGACAACTCAAACAATATATATCAAAAATAATAAAAATAAAGAAGGCACAAAAATAGACAAATAATCACCATCAATCAAAGAAAATTGATCTAAGCATTATTGCTCCCCAGCAATGGCGCCATTTGTTGAAGACAAATATCGATAGTCTTAAGTTCCACACAAGGCGGGAACTCAGTAGCTGAGTCGACCACACGAAATCCGGATCTTCAAATAACAATTAACCCACAACAATAATCAAACAATGAAAAGCAATATGTGGAGTTAAAATTTATTATAACTCTGCAATAAGTGTGTATAGTGCAAGTATGTTTAGAAGGTCGAACACAGGGAACAAGCAGGATAGATCGGAAAAGTGCTCAAGAGTGAATGTGATCAAATGCCTACAAATATGTTGATTTGTGGATTTTTAATTTTATATATTTTTATATATTTTTTTTTGATTTTTTTAATTTTGTATTTTGATTTTTAATTTACTGAATTTTGTATTTTCTCTTTGTATTTTATAATTTTTTTTCTTTTTCTTTAAATAGAAGTATATATACAATATAAGAGAAGAGAGGACGAAGTATTTAAAAAAATGGGTAAAAATTAGCAAAGTTCAGGAAATAAAATATTTTGGGGCATTTTATATTTTTATAATGTTTTTGTGATTTTCTATATTTTTCCTATTTTTTTGGTATTTTTAAAGGAAAAAATACTGAAAACAGTGAATAAAATAAAAGATTGAAATTAAAATGAGGATTACAAATATCAAACAGTGTCCAAAATTCCTCAAACTAATTTTAAATTAAAGGTAATAAATCAGAGAAAATTCAAAGACCAAATTATATTTTTAGGATTTTTTGAGTTTTTAATATTTTTATGAAGTTTTTAGGTGTTTTGCTATTTTTAGGGGTTTTACTTTTATTTTTTAGTAATTTTTGGATTGAAGTTCAAACACATAGAAACACACAAGATATGATTTTTTGGAATTTTTCAATGGGTTTTGATAAATTTTAAGTACTTTCTAATGCAAATAGAGCTGAAAATGCATGTTTTTGAATTGTTATAAATATTAAAATGCAATAAAAATGCCAAATACAAATATAGAGTGGAAGCGCAATGCAACAGGAGTGTATGGCTATTTTTTGGTGATTTTTGAGATTTTATAGATGCATACAATAAATAGAGACAACAAAGAGAAACTACACTATTAAGAAGGGAATTTTTGTAAAAAGTCAAAAGTCTAGGGGGTAATGCGTAAATTTCCCACAAAAATACAATGTGATAAAAATATTCCTGGATGAAATATAAATAGCCAAAAACGGAAGAGTACCCCAACAAAATCGCCAAAGTCTACGTGCCATAACACGTGACCTGGCGGGGACTAATATGCAACTACCACAAATATTAGGGGTTATATTGCAAAAGAGCCAAGATATTTAAAACTACAATAAAATCTTTCAGGGCTAAATGGTAATATCAGAAACCCAAGGGGGTCCTTGCAAAATTGCCACACACCTCATGCGCGCGGGCACGTGAGGTGACGTGGCCAAGGACCTCTTCGTAAATACGTAAAGTCGGGGGCCCTAGATGTAAAGTTTCCAAAATAAAATACAAGGCAAATGAAAGTTTTGGTACTAAATGTAAATTACAAAATTGCATGAGGTTCAGGTTGCAAAATACCCCACGCACGCGATCGGACGGCTCTCCTCGTCTGACTTGGACACATGGCAGCGCGGGACGAGGCGATGACGCTTCGCTTTGACGGCCCAGATTAGATCGCCCCCTGATGATCGAACGGCTGAAGCGAGGTGCGATCCAATGGCCATAGCAGACCTAGGCCGAAGACCTTGATCCGACGGTGAGGACAGGAGGTGGAAGAACATGGAGGAATGCTCGTTGTTGCGAGCTTCCTCTGGTGATGGCGTCCTCCTCCAACATTCCAGGTAGCTACAAAATGGTCCAGATCGCTCCTGCAGACATCCTCTATCGATTGGTGGCGTCAGGAAGTGGCGGAGGCCACCAGAGCACGCCGGCGGCAGTGGAGGAGCGAGGCACCTCTAGGTACCTCCGGCGAACTCTCAAAATAGCCTCCAGGTGTGCGATATACTCAGGACCTACACAAAAATAGTTACACCTTCGATGAAAAATTGCCTCGATGGCTAGCGGAACGAATGGTGCGAGGAACGACGAGATGGCAATCTTTCCGGAGCGAGCTCCTGCGAAGAGGTCGATGGTGGGATCGAATGGATGAGACGCGAAATAGAGGAGGGGATCTTAATCCTATGACTACAGTGAACAAGGAAATGTAAGAAAATAGGGATAAAATGATGCCTCGAAGGTGGTTAACCCGAGATGGACCTCGACGACCAAACTAGGTCGGAGGTGGTGGAATCCGACCTTCAGGGCTCCACCGTACCTCGATGGGGATGCTGGGGGTCTCCCCTATCACTGGAGCCACTCCATCACGTGCCCAGATGTCTAAAATTGACCAGAAGACAGTTCAAAGGAGGAAGGAAGGTTGGGAGGTGGTTTTGAACGAGTGATGGACAAGGAGAGAAGAACAAGGAATTAGGGATGCCTCAGTGATCCATGGATCAAGATAAACCCCAGGCGTGTATCATGGATAAGAGGGGAAGAAAAGTTAAGAAGGAAGCTACGCGAAATGATGAAAGGAGACTCCTCGAAAAAATTGTGAAAAAGAGTCAAAACCACAGTCTGACACGCTACAGGAGCTAAGGTCAAAGAGTTGACCCGCGGTCAACTCTCTAGCCCTCCTGGTTGGTCCACGTGGACCAATCAGGAAAAATCCTGGAAAAATACTTTTTTAAAATCATGTAAAAATAGAAAACGAATTTATTAATTTTTTATTATTAAATAAAAATTGTTTATTATTTTTAAATTATTTTATTATGATTTTTATTTATTTTTTGAGATTTAAAAATACAAGTTTCCTTTTATAGCCTATATAGGTATACATATCTATATATTTTAATGTTTTATTTTTATTTTGTATATTTGTTTTTATTATTTTTTTTATTATTTTATAAATTTACAAAATATTTTTATTCACTTAAAGATATTTTTATTTTATTTTTTTGAAGTTTTTTTGTACACTTAATAAAATATAAGTATTAATTATACATGTATACTTATAGGTATTATACCTATGTATTATATTCAGGTATTTTATTTTTATATTTTCTTGAGGTTCTTATTCTGATTTTAATGTACACATTTATTATAAATAATATTTACAAAATTATAAACATATAAAATTGTATAAATAATGAATAAATAATAAAATGATTATTTTAATATGTATAAGTATACAATAGGGGTCCAAAACTCAACTTTCAAACCGTAGCTCCGCAAAATGCCAAACCACCTTCATTAAATAGTTTATTTAAAATTATATACAATTAAAGGTGATTTTGATGCGTTTCTAGTTTTTATTTGAGAGATACATGTCTGGGAAGTTGGGATTCTGGAAACTTATTCAGATCATAACTTTTTATCTGTATATTATTTTTGAGTGAAATCAATTTTGTATTTTTTTATATATTTAATTATCAATAACTTTCATGTACAAAGTTTCTTTATTTGAGGTATAAAAGGTGGAACCAAAAATAGGTCCCAAAATGGATAAAGAATGAGTAAAAATAAAAGGGATTTTTATTGGTTTTTGGCCCTTATCTCCCCCTACTTTATTCCTTGTCGACCTATTCATCTAGATGCCTAGGTCCCAGGTTTCGGGTCATAAAATATTTACAATTTTCTATTCTTTTTCTTTTCTTTATTCTATAATTTTAGCTTTAAAAACTGTATTTTATACAATATTCACACAAATATACATGCATGCTAAAATGCCTAAATTAATGCCATTTACACGCATTTAGTAGGGGTTTTAAGGCCAAAATGATATAATAAAGATGATGAAACATAGATTCATCACCCTACCATCTTACAAAATTCACAGTTTTGCCCTTTTATCAAAGTAAAATAGTGTCATAACGGATATTACAAAAGGGTAGAATTGTGAATTTTATAATAATGTAGGGGAATAACTGATATTACAAAAAAGGAGGGCATAACTGATATTGTAGATGTGAATAAGGGCACAAGTGATAAAAACCCTACAAAATATTAAATTAAGTATTTGAGGACTTTTGGTTTTGGGTCCCTCATGAAAGTTGTAGATCTCTTCCAGAAGCACAACTTTCATGAAGAAAGTTTTTATTTTGTGTTCGTTTCATATTTCTTTTCAATGTTTTTATTTTCTTCTTTTTTTTATTTTTCCTAGTGGGCAACGTGACCGCCTTTGGATGCGCCACACAACTTGCCCTCTTCTTTCATTAATCGAAATCACCTCATTCGATATCATTGGATATCCAAATCCAAAACCATCATCCATTGACCATCTTGCCTCTTACTTCTCCATGCGGCTTCCTCAGAGCCACTCATTCTCAGTGGATTGAAGGACATAGAAGTCATCTCATTCTTCACATCCCTCTCACTCCCAAGTTTTTCACCTCTCCCTCCATAAATTATTCCTAGTCCACCACGTGTCCCCTCGACCTCCAAAGTGCACTAAGTAACTCATCGTAGACCCCTCTCTCTCGCTCGCCAACTATAGAATCAAGCCCTACGACTAATCCATAAAACACCCCACTTACTTGGAAACCATCCCCCACCTTCTGGAACACCCAAGATCCTCCATGAAAATAGCACCTTATCATCGTTTCCTACCTATCTGCCATTTTGTGACAGTAGGCCCATCCCCCCTCCCCTTTCAAGTGACACCTACGAGAACTAGGTTTGAGCAAAGACGACCTTCTACTCCATTAAGATCTACAAGATCCACCAAGTATCATAATACCTCCCTTAGCTACTGCATGAGCTTCCCACATCACTGATAGCTTGAGAAAAGACCCACGAGCATTCCTCGAGATCTGATTCCCCAGGTATTTACTCCATCCTATCCAGGTAGTGTTGAGAAGATAAATCGGTTAGGTTTCCTAACAAGAGTGTAAACACTCAGTCGCTGCGACGACTGATCCCTAAACAACAACAATTTACCCACTAATAGATAGAAAATATGTGCGTGAGTCAAAATTTATTGTACTCTGCAAAACATGTGTATATATTTAATTATAAAAGAGTGTCGAACACTGTGAGAAAGTTGGGATAGATATTTATCAATTATTAATTATTGCTAATTAGTAAAGATTTTTAGAATTTTGTTTTGCTTATTTTTATTCCTTTATGGATTTTAATGTTTTTGTGGTTTTTTAATTATATTCAAATTTTTATTATTTTTTAAATGTCCTAGTTTTTATGTATTTTCTATTTTTAAATTTCTCAATTTGTTTTTAATTTAACTAAAATTTAGATGTCTTTAATTTCCAAAATAGTGTATTTATTAATATATGTAAGAGTGAGATACTTTTTTCGGGTTTTTCAAATAAGGAAAAATAAACAAAAAATAAAGAAAATGTGATATTTTAGGGTTTAAACATTTTCTCTATTTTCTTGGTATTTTTTCAGATATTTTTTATAGTTTATATGGATTTTTAAATATAGAAGAATAACAACACATTGAAATAAGGGAATTCAGAAGATTGATTAGGGTTTTAAAAATAGCTAACACTATACAATCAAACTTACATTATTTTTAACAAAAAAATATAATAATCAAAATTCAAGATGTGAAAATACATTTTTTGGATTTTGTAGAGTTCTTTATAATTTTTATAAGGCTTTTAGAGTTTTTATGTTTTAATGTTTCCTTTTTGTATTTTTAATGATTTTTGGATATGTGATAAAATACAATATAAACCAATTAATATAATTTCCTGGGAATTTTTAGATTGCCATTTAATTTTTTATAGACCCCATAAGTCAAAACAGGGAAAATATGCATGTTTCTGAATTTTTTAAAAAATTATTGGAATGCCAAATACAAAATACATGCAATAGATCTATGTTTCAGCATTTAAGAAAAATTCCTACATATTTTGGAATGATAATAGTAAATAATAAAATAAAATTCACGAAATAAATAAAACACAACATAATAGGGACCTCTTTTAATTTTTGAAAACCAAATGTGTTAGCTAATAGTTATACAAAATCCCGTGGCTAAAGATGCAAATTATCCAATATTGAAATGTTCATCATCTAAGAAGGTTCAAAATGCAAATACACACTAGTCTGAGGTCCAATACGCAAAATATACTAAAATTCTTACACACAGTTAATAGTTCCATAACTGAAATAAATAAAACAAAAGGTGGAGGGGGTTTGGCAGAAAATACCCTCCATTACATGGATCTGGATAGCTGAGAATGATTCACTTAAGTGAAGATACTTACGATTAGATACCGCTTCGTGTAGGGGTTGACGATTAGGATTAACTCGGATCTAGATCTAATGGCTGATGTGCTCCACGATCGTACGAGTGGGATCAAAGCTAGAATGAGGGCTTGATCAAATGATGGTTGTTGTTCTGGAAGAACAATAGAGATGGTCGTTCTAGGGTCCTCCGATTGGACACAACTAGTCCCACTAGCCACCTCACAAGCTCATACGTGGCTCAAAGTCTTCATGGAATCTTTTCGCATTGAATAATGTTACGTAATAAGTATGGGCCTCGTTGATGAGAGGCTTGGAGCTTAGAGAAGGTCAGAGCACCTAAGAACTAAGCCATAGATATGAATCCACCCCAGATGGGGTCCCTTGGTCTCGATACCTACATAAAAAGATTCAAGGCTTAAGGGAGATGCTCCTTGACCTGTTAATGAGGAGAAACATGACCAGAATGAGGTGGTTGATAGTATCACCAGCAAAAGGCAGGGCGAGGAGACTAATCAGTGGAGCTGTGTAAGCTCGAGATGATTTGGTGGTTCGGAAGATGTAGATGATGAAGGGGAATGATATGGTGTGGTCGAGGAGTCAGAATAAGGGATGGACCTAATGGACAAAGGCTGGAGTCTAAAGCTCCAGTGTACTTTTATTTTTGGTTTTTTAGATAAACTAACTGAAATGATAAGACATAAAATGCTAAACTATGCTAATAATTAAAATGCGAAGCTAAACACCTAAGATAAAAGGGGCTCACATGATCTGGAATGACCTAGGAGCAAGACCTGGCAGATTAGCTCCACCATTGGTTGGATCACGACCCTCCCTCCTTGCCATTACGTCGAATCGATGGGGGGAACATCTCCTGTCACTAGGCTTCGCTCTAGTTGGGATTATTTGTGGTATGGTGGGTGGAAATAGGATTCCCTTCAGAGGAGGCAGCATGAGATGTTATATAGTAGTGACGAGAGAGGTCACCTTTGACTTAGGGTATCACATAAATCGAGGGAGATCACTCTAATTGGTTGGCTTCACAAGTATCACAAATCTCCATTCAACAAAATTCACGAAGAAATCGAGATGATATAAGGATAGGTCATGCGGGAAAATTTTGGATAAGAAGTGGAGGATATGTGAAAAACCTTAAGCGCATCAAAGAAGCATGAAGATCACATCATATGCGAACGGGAGTGGCTAGTCGCACTAGTCGCTCGGGGTAGTGGAATTAAAAATTTTAAACGGATGAAACCACATGTTTTGAGAACACTTCTCAATTTCATCAAGATCACAAACAAGTTCAAGGAATACCTCTTGAAGCATGGTTACGATCGTTAATCTCTAAAGTAATAGATTCTCCTGTCTCAAGTCCGATTCAACGAAGATCACACTTGCGAGTACGTTGATGAGACACGTGCGTCCCGCAATCCATGTTATTGGTCCAAGCATGGAGTCTCCTAATTTTGGCCCATGAAATTTGATGCCTTCTTCATGAGCGGAGTGCACTAAAGAAGATGGAGATCTATGAGTAGTCGGTCCAGAAGCATAACGACATCACGACAGATACGAGGATCTCTAGGTCAATAATATGGATGACCATATTATTGAGAAAGAGAGAGTGTCTGGACGACCATGAGAGAGAGAGAGAGTTGTTGTATTTTTGTGTGTCCAAAATAAAATGCCAGGGCTACCTCTCCTTTTATACTAAATTGGATGTCCATGGATCTCAATCCATGTGCTCACAAATCCAATGGCTTGTGCTTTCAATCAATGGCCATGATCTTGTTGTGTTCTAATAACCAACAACAAATTTGTTGCCTTTAATTTAAATTAAATATATTCAAATCAATCAATATATTTTAATTCAAATCACACCAACAAAACTGAAATTAATTGAAAGAGAGAGAGATCCCCCATTCTATATAAGGGGTGGATGCCCACCAAGTTGATGGAGCTCAACTTGACCATCCCCCTTCAGTATGGTGAGGGCGTCTCATTCCAATATTGTTGAGATATTGTTCTCCAACAATAATTCCACATATGCAATAACTTTTATTGCATAATTATTTACCAAAATAATTCCAAATTATTTTGTGATAATTTCAATCATGTCATTGAAAGAATGTGAATGATATTCATATATCCAAAACAAAATGTAATTGCAATCACAATTAATTATCCAATTCGAATCCTATTCACATTAACTATTAATTTGTAAATAGAAGTTACAATTAGCTCTCTCTAATATATTATAAATCATATTTATAATATCCATGATTTTATATGAACAGTGTTATCCACATTATTCATATCTATGATAATTAAATCACATTTAGTTATCATGCTGTTGTACATAATATTCAATGCAAAATCAAAAACTTCAAAAAAATAGACGGGCAAAAATGAAAGAAAAATTAATTCCCGTCTGAGTATGTATGTGTTCAATAAGCAATCTTGAGTTTCTAAGTCAAAGATACATGTTTTCCTGCAGTCATATGACTTGGCTACACTGGTCAAGCATCCCAGGATAGGTAGCTACACTGGCTACCAACCATTCTCTTCTCCACCTCCTCTTCTTGAGCTGGTTACACTTGAACTTAGAAGGGAATACCCAGCTTCTAGATGAAGGAGTTACTGGATTGGGGAATTAGGGTTACCATGTTGGAAAAGCATGATACCGCTTCAGCTGAGAGAAGTTATATATCATTGACACTGTACAAGAAAGACACATAGTCATAAGGGACTGTGTATGATATCGACTTGTTATGACCTGGTTTTTGAGGAGATGTGGGCAGAGTTTTGTGGATCTTAGAGGCTGATGTGTTTCAAGTACGGTTCTCAATAAGGTTCCGACAAACTAAAAATCCAAAGGTCTGACTAAGCTCCAAAATTTCATTTTATGATGACAAGTTTAAATGTTAAAATCAATTCAAGTTCTTTCTTTTTCTTTTCTTTATTTTCTTTTTGCACTTATTAGGCATTACTGTTGCTAAGGACTAGAAAAGGAAAATATAGGAGGGGTGATGAATCCTCACTTCATCGCCTTTATTCTTTCATTTTGGCCTTAAATCCCTAGCTAAATGCATATACATATCATTAATTTGCCAAAATAAACACTCTATAAATTGCATAAAATACTGCATCAAGTATTGTATAAATTATGTATTTAATTCAAAATAAAAGAATAAATGAAAGAAAAGAAAAAGAATAAAGTGTCAAAGAGATTGAGTGACCCTAGACCATGAGACCCAGTCATCATGATGACTTGACGACAACGAATAAAGTAGGGGGAGATATGGCAGAACATTTGTAAAAAATACACATAAAATCAGGCACAAAACCCTAAATTAATTTACCCAATAATTACTTTTTGGGATCTATTTTATTTATTATTTTTACACATCAAATAACAAAACCCTTAATGAATACTATAGATAAAAATACAAAGAAAAATTCAAAATTGATTCCATAGAAAAAGATTGCACAGTGTGCTCGAGACACACAAAATAAAAAACCATGAAGGAAATTTTGCAGACCTGTATTCTCTCTATACTGTATCAAAATTGACCACACTCAATTTAATTGTGTATCAAATTTAATAAGATATTTAATGAAGGTTGTTTCATTCAATTTGGAGTTAAGATGCAAAAGTTAGATTTGGGGCCCCTATTGTGTAGTATACATGTATATTTTATTCAATATATTTATTCTTTATATTTTTCACATTATTTTATTTATTCTTTATATTTTCACATTATTTTATTTGTGTAAATATGTAGATATTATATAGAACACATGTCCATAATAAAAATAAACTGCAACCATAAAAAATTGATTAAAATAAATCAATTACTTTAATTTATAGATGAAATATACCAATGATTAACTATAAAGAATATGTAGATAACTAATTAAGTGTACAAAGCAATTCAAAAAGATAAAAAATAGCTATATATGTAATTAAATGAATTAAAAATATGTAAAACACATGCATATATTAATAGAATATATAATACAAATTAAACAATAAAATACCCAATATTACAAGCATATTAACCTATATCTATACATGTAAGAAGTAACATATAATAAATAACCTCGAAAAAATAAATAAAATTAGAAATCAAATACTACATAAAATTGGGAACATTTTTATTTTATAACTAAACATTAATTAATTCATCTTATATTTTTAATTGAACTTACAAGTTTTTTTAATTATCTTTCTCCTAGTTAGTCCACGTAGACAAACCAGGGCTCTCCCTTCGTTGGCCTCTAGTCAACTACACTGACCTCTATCCGACTTGTCAGAAACCTCATGGGTTCCCATTTTCGTCGATTTATCACACCATCTCCATGCTCTCCTTCTCCCTCTAGCTCCGCCCATCCTACAACCTCCATATTTATCCTCCACACTAGCCCATCCTCTTCCATATATCACATCCACCTTGCACACAATCCATCCTCTAAGTCCACCCATCACCAGCCTATAAATCTCCACCTTCGACACTATTTCTGGTTTTGATCCCTCTTCCAGAGATTTTATCCCCTCATAGCATATTATTCATCTTGCCACTTGATGAACCTCCATTTCATCCTCTTTATTCTATCATTTTGGCCTCAAAAACCCTAGTAAATGCATGCAAATGCCCCTAATTCCTGCATTTTAGCATTCATGCATGTATGTGTAAATACTGTATAAAATACAGTTTTTAAAGCCAAAATTATAGAATAAAGAAAAGAAAAGAATAAAATATTGCAAATATTTTATGACCCGAAACACCGAGACCTAGGCATCTCGATGACTAGGTCGACAAGGAATAAGTTGGAGGAGATAAGGGCCAAAACACAATAAAAATTCTTTTTATTTAATTCATTCTTTATTCATTTTGGGACCTATTTTTAGTTCCACTTTTTATACTTAAAATAAAGAAACTTTGTACATGAATGTTGTAGATAATTAAATATAAAAAAATACAAAATTGATTTCACACAAAAACAATGTACAAACAAAAATTTATGATCTGAATAAATTTCTAGAATCTCAATTTCCCAGACCTGTATCTCGAAAATAAAAACTCTAAATGTATCAAAATCACTTTTAATTGTATATAATTTTTAATAATCTATTTAATGAAGGTGGTTTCATATTTTTATGAGTTACGGTTTGAAAGTTAGGTTTTGGATCCCTATTGTATACTTGTACTGATTAAAATATTCATTTTATTTATTATTCATTATTTTTATAATTCTATATATTTATAATTTTGTAAATATTATTTATAATATATGTGTACATTAAAACATGAATAAAAACATAAAGAAAATATAAAAATAAAATACTTGTACACAATACATAGGTATAATACATATAAATACACCTACATAGAATATACTTCTATTTTTTTAATTGTATATAATACATCAAAAAAATAAAAAAAATATTTAAGTATATAAAAATAAGTTATAAATATATAAAATGATAACAAAATAAATAAAATTAAATATACAAAATAAAAATAAAACATTAAAATATATAGATAAATATACCAACATAGGCCATAAAAGGTGACTTGTATTTTTAAAACCTCTAAAAAATAAATAAAAATCACAATAAAATATTCATAAAATAATAAACATTTTTTATTTTATAATAAAAAATTAATTAAATCATTTACTATTTTTATCTAGTTTTCAAAGCTTTTTTGCCAGGTATTTTCTGGACCAACCAGATCATTCCGTTGGTTGACTTCGGTCAACTCTCTAACCGAGGTTTGGCCCCTGTCAGACCATGGTTTTTGACCCCTATTCACAATTTTTCTCAAAGAAAGATCTTTCACCATTTTGCATCGAAGTCTTCTTGACTTTTCTTCCCCTTGGATCGATGATTCATGCCATCAGCTCATATCGATATCTGGATCATCGATTCGCTCCCAATGTCTCGTTCTTCTCACCCGCTCGTCAACCCATTCAAATACACCCTCAAGTTTCCCTTCCACCATTGAACCCCATTTTGACCCGTTTCTCTCCTCCTTTCTTGTGCTCCTGCTAGCTGGTGGTGACAACGCCAGCTCCAGCCAACTTGGGCGGAGTTTGACGAGTCGTTGGGCAAGTTCCACACACCTCCGGCAAGCCACCGCCGTAGAGGTTCTTTACCTCTGGTTACCGGCCATTTAGGTACGTTTCACCTGTTTTCTTTGCATTTGTCCAAAGCTAGGATCAGTGTTAGCATAGATCTTAGGAATTAATTGCTCGCTTCGTCGTAAAAATCCATGTTCGTAGTTCACTAGAGCTGAGCTTCGGTGAACCTCCACCGTGTGCCTCACTTGTTCCCTCGACTTGCCAACCATCCTCACCTCTTACCCCTTCATTTACTAACGCTCCGCGCCAGCCTACTCACCCAGATCCCTCGTGGATCTGGTGATCATCACCTCCACCTCCATCACCTTGCCGGAGGAGCTCCACCCGTGTCACTTCGCCTCATTCACCCTACTGCGGGGTCGACGCATTTTGCCCTCGACCCTGTCACTGTTATTTGTAGGTCCAGAGACAATAGAAGAACCTGGAGCTCATTTTGGTCGTTCTCCGTGATACCTGGAGCCCCCCCAGCTCCGCCGCTATCTTGCGCGAGCTCCGACCGTCGTCAGAGAATTTTGGAGCCTCCAGCCGCTAGAGGGACACCCCGGGAAGCCGTCAGGCCATTTTGGAGCTTCAAAGAAGGCCGGAGGAGGAAGATCTCAACGGCGAAAACTTGCCTCGCCAGCGTTTCTTCCCCGTTCGTCCTGTGCTCCTATCCGCCATCCGATTAGCCGAGTTCTTCCTGGAGCACAACAATCGTTCGATTGTGCCTGCTGCCAGCCATCGGATCCCCGAGGATCATCTAATCCGGGCCGTCGAAGTCGATGCATCATCGGCTGTCCGACGAGCGACACGTGGCTAGTGAAGGACCTACCGCCGTTGGATCGCGCCTGAGGGTGGGCTTTTTGCAACTCTGCCCTCGCCCATTTTTTGTAATTATTAAATAGCATTAAATTCTTTCATCTCCTATTTTAAACTTTTGTAATATTTATAACAAAGCCCCTGCACTTTGGATTATTGCTTATTGGTCCCTGTCCACGTCACCTCATGTGACTTGTGCACACGGGGGTCGGGGAATTTTACGAGGGAGCCCTCGCATTTTTTATTATTTCTATTAAGTTTTGAAACTTTTAAATGCAGTTATAAAACTTTGGTGATTTTGTGAATAAGTCCTCAGGGTTTTTGTTAATTGATGTTTAGTCCCTGGCTGTCATGTGATCTGGCATGTGTTATGTGGAAATTTTGCACGTCTAACCCTGGGTTTTTGGTATTTTATATTTAGTACACAAAAGTTTTTAATGCTTTATATATTTTCTGAAAAAATTGCATTCAGTCCCCTGGACTTTGGTATATTTACGAAAATACCCCTGCTAGTAATGAATTTTCTTTGTTGTTTGTATTTATTTCATGCATCTCTAAAATCCTAAATTGTCCCAAACAAATTACCCTAGCTTCCTGTTGCATTGCAATTTCACACCATATTTTTATTTTAATTTTTGCATCCTTAATATTTATAAAAAATCAAAAACTTGCATTTTCAGCCCTTTTTGCATTATAAAATCCATAAAAATTATAAAAACCTCTCGAAAAATTCCTAAAAAATTATATTTTGTGTGTTTTTGAATCGTTTAACTTTAGACCAAAAATCAATAAAAAAATACAAACGAAAATTCATAAAAATTGCAAAACTCTTAAAATCTTTATAAAAATATTAAGAATTCCTAAAAAATCTTAAATATCTAATTTCTATTTCTAAATTTTCTTTATTTTATTATCTTTTTTAAAATTAATTTTGAGAATTTTAAATCTGTTTACTATTTTTATCTCCATTTTAATTTCAGACTTTTAATTTATTCCCTATTTTTAGTATTTTCTACTTTAAAAATACCAAAAAATAGTAAAAATATAGAAAAGTCACTAAATCATTAGAAAAATATAAAAAGCACAAATATATTTTATTTCTTGAATTTTGCTTATTTTTACTTATTTTTATATACACATTATCTCTCTCTTCTTATATTGTATATATAATTTATTTTATAATTTTAAAAAAAGAAAATACAAAAAATATAAATTATAAAAAAGAAAATATAAAATAATAAAATTGAAAATCAAAATACAAAAATTTAAAATTTAAAAACTCACAAAAATAACATTTATAGACAAATATATCACATTCGCTTTTATGCATTTTTGCCCAATCTATCCTACTTGTTCCCTGTGTTCGACCTCTACATGCTTGCACACTATACACATCCATTGTTGAGTTATAATAAATTTTAACTCTACATACTGCTTTTCATTGTTTGATCTCTATTGTGGGTTAATTGTTAACTAATTGGGATTTTGTGAGTGGTCGTCACAACGACTTTGTCTCCGCCTTATGTGAGACGTATTTTGACCCTTGTAAAATCTCGATTATCAAAAGACGTCGTTGCCGGGGAGCAACAACGTATAGATCGCATTTCTTTGTGATTGATTATGATTATTTGTCTATATTTTTATCCCATTCATTCTCTCATTTATTGATATATCTTGTTGAGCTGTCTAACCTCCTCTCTTTATTGACTTTATGCGAGGTACCGTGGATCTAGGGAGGCGCTCTACTCTACACGCTTACGCACCCACGTGATGTCGGCTTCGGTGTGCTACCCTTGCACCAAGGATACTTAGAAATTCTTGTAGATTTAGCTATATTAATTTTATTGCAATCATTTGTGTAATTTGAAGTGAGAGAGTGACTCTTATATTTGTAATAGGTTGGACTTGGACACTTCGATACTTCACGGGGTCCATTTCCCGAGAGATTGTTCCCTTGGGGGCCTCGTCAGTTTTGCGCGGTTTTTCACTGTTTTCTTGATTTTACTACCTGCTTGATTCACGAGGATTTAGCCCCTAGACTTAGGAGTTTTTGTTGATTGTGACGTAATTAGCTAAGGTCCCACACCCAATATCGTGCCTGCACCTATAGATCTTAATTGGACTTAGCTAATAATTCATTGAAAAAGCTAATTGACTTGGATTAGACACCATGTGCCGAGAGAGGTCGTATACATCGCTTGCAGGATCCGCTGTGGTGGACATGATCGACATCGAAGACCGGACTCTGGTCTCTCTTCCTAATTGTTAGTTACTTGTGCTTCACGATCAATAGAAATTTCTCATTTAGGGACGGTTTCCTCGTGCATCATATAGGTAGTTTAATTCTTATCTTTAAATTTATGTGCGGATCACCCTGCATAAAGAGTGCTGGAGCAAGGTACGCATTTCTAACTTTGCATGCATCATTGTGTTTGATCGTGTATCGGCTTTTTCGACTTGCTCCTCCATTTTATTGGACTCAAAATAACCAAGGAAATCGGAAAATTCGTTAGGCGTTGTTTTTATTCAGAAAAATACTAAAGAGAGATAACCAAACAAAATTGGGACTGTTGATGCAAACTTGACCTTAAAACTCACCTCACTCAAAATTTTTGTCTTGGGGAGAGTAACCCCCTCATTAGTTTATTTATCTGCAGCGAGAGAGTGACTCGCACACTAGGATAGAGCCATACCTGAACTCCTCTCAGACTACTGCTCTAGGGTCAGTCATTCTCCAATGAGGATCTCTCCGTTAACCGGTAAAGCGGACCGTGACATCCTTAGTAGAGTGAATTGATCGGGTAGCCAGTAAATGATCCGCAATTTATACTGGTTGGGAAAGATCTAGACTTAGATTAGGACAGTCTCCTAGGAGCATCGGGTTCCTACCAGCTCGCTTAATCACTCTGATAGATTGATTGATCACCTAAATAAAATTGAAAAGATAATCGACCGAGCCTTTACGGTCATCAGCTCAAGCGTTGCGTAGGTGAACCGAGGTTTGATTTCTCATCTTGTTTGCATTCCAGATCTCATCCGCCCTTATCTCCAGATCACGATGATGGGAATGAGATCCCTTAGGCCACATCTGGTTGCACCGCTATCGGGCACTCCTCCCTATTCATCCTGGTCGGCTTCGGGGAGTTTAGACCCACTCTCCGAGCTTGAGTTTACTTCCACCCTGTTCCCCCTTAACCATTCTTCTTCTTCTGTCAGTCCTAAGGTGTCAGAGCATAGTGCAACATAGATTCCTGTACATTTGACGACACCTGAGATGGGTACTTTTGCCTTTGCAGAGACCCAAGATATGGCCAATAGTGAGGGATGCCCAGCTGAGCAGGGACATCCTTCGTATGTGTATGATCAGATCGCCATCAACAATTCATTGTTATCTTCCCTAGAGTAAACATGCATAGACAAATCAGAGATCAGGGAGCTTTCATGGGTGACATAATGAGAGAGCTGGCGCAGATGCGAGAGGACAGAGTAGACAGACCCGAGGGCGGTGGAGAAATACCACAGGCAGGAGGTGGAGTAGGAGGAGAACATCACAAGGAGGGCCCACCATCGAGGACCATGAGACAGTTGCGCAACCCTAGTGCAATTCCCACTCACGGATGGATCCAGCTTCCTCCAATTGATGGGAACTTCGAGCTTCACCCCCAAACCATCTAGTTGTTGCCCAAGTTTCATGGGCTGGCCACCGAGGAGCCTCATCTCTATATGCACGAGTT
Source organism: Ottelia alismoides (assembly GCA_037367405.1). Taxonomy (NCBI): domain Eukaryota; kingdom Viridiplantae; phylum Streptophyta; class Magnoliopsida; order Alismatales; family Hydrocharitaceae; genus Ottelia; species Ottelia alismoides. Next base: position 238,363 of record JAZKJV010009171.1, read on the forward strand.
CGAGATGATTTATAGAACTTTCCACGACAGACTGGTGGATGAGGACACGATAAAAATGATTGCCTTCCTGTTCTCATTGGTTGACAGAGAAGCTATTGGCTGAAGCATCTATGAAGGTACGCCACATCTTGGTAGTAGCTCCAGACCGAGTACTTGAACAAGTACTATCCAATCGGTCGGACCAACGTAACAAGATCTATGATCAGTAACTTCACTATGACCCCAAATGAACAGTTCCATGAGGCTTGGGATCGATTTAGGAGATCATTGACCGGTGCCCACATCACGAGATATCAAAGCCCAACCTGGTTCAGAGTTTCTTTTATGGGCTGACACCGGAGCTGTAGGGGCTTGTGAATGTCTCTTGTGGTGGGTCCTACTTTTCCAAGGGTGAAGACCAGGTCTGGGCCATCTATGAGGAGATGGCAGAGAACTCGACAGTGATGTCCCAAGCCCGGGTCTACACACATCCGAAGGCCCTACAACATGCAGTTTCATACCAGAGAATTGCACGAATCGATGCCGGTTCCCACACTTCATCAGCAGCAGCATCTCAAGCTGAATCCGCCGCTGTCGACATGGGGATCATTAACAAGAAGCTGGACTGCATCGAGATCCTTGAGAAAAAGCAGAGCTAAGGGCTTGCACATATGGACCAGTTGACAAAGACAATGAGTGACCAAAAGAGCCAGATCATGTGCATTCAGGAGGCACAGATGTCCACACAGCAGCCTCCCAGATCACGTGCTAATTCTAGCAGTAGCAGCCCCACCCAGCCCTCTGTCGTACACCACCAGGTTCAACATATCCAGGCAGAGCCAGTCCAGCAACTACAACACTACCCATCGCAGCCACTATCTCAGGACACTCAGATAGTGGTCTACAAGTCGGATCAGCCACTGGTAGTTCTTCCTCCACCACCTTCGAGTAGGAGCCATTGATGGAAGTCAATGGGATATGGTACGACTGGTACCTACAGTAGGTCGAGATTCGTCACGATCACCTCGGATTCCGTGGGACCACTGGAGGCACCTCATCACAATAGCAGCCTCCCGCTCAAGGCAATTAGGACAACCAGCAACAACATCAGCCCCATCACTCCCACCAGCAATACCAGCAGGATCCTTGTCTCTCTTATCAGGGACAACAATGGAGGCATCATCAGTAGCCTCACCACCCATACTCCCAGCCCCCCACTATTTACAGTAGCAACAACCTCATTTCCAGCAAGGGAATAATTTCGGTTCTTCGGCACTTGCCTTCTAGAACTCAGCTCCTGACAACCACACGAGGAACCAGGAGTGCCAGACGAGGAGAATATCGGTGCTGATGCTGCTGATGTTGATGACGGTGGTACTGATGCGACCAAGGACAGAGATCTAGTTGACAGTACTGAGTCCATCATGACTCCAGATACAGGCAGTGGTACTGATGCCACCATTTCACTTGATGGTGAGCTAGATAACGGTATTGATGCCGCGAAGACAGATGTCGTGGGTGGTACTGATGCCACCACTTCTACTCCAGTTGTGCTTACATCTGTTGCATTGCCACCTTTTGTATCCAAGGACTGTAGTAACAAGAAAAAGATCAAAAATATGAATAAAGGAAATGTTTCTTCATCTACCCCGAGTATATATGTGTTGCATGATGATTTTGATATGGATTCCATTCCTTCATAGGCACATGAACCTCTTCCTAACCCTCCATATGAGGAGGGCCCAACCATTCCCTTCCCTCAAGCACTCCGCTTAGCGAAGGAAAATAAAAAAAATCCAAAAAAGACACATCAGTTAGAGTTCAGCCAACAGAAGATTGGTAGATTTCAGATTCAGTTGACTCTACATGAGGCACTAGGGCACATCCTCCTCTTCTAGAAGAACTTGAGAGAGAAGACTACCATACGAATGAAGAGGAGGAACCACAGAGGAGAGATCCATGTGCTTAACCATGCCACATGCTTTGCCATTCAGAACCGACTGCCAACCAAGAGACCTGATGCATGAGCTCCCTATGTCAGATGCAAGATTCAAGAGCAGAGGTTCAATCGTACTCTATTAGACAACGACTCTTCAATCAACCTCCTTCCGGCAGCCTTGACCGATTCGAGTTGTTCCCTCTCCATTGGAGTAGGATAGTCCTTCAATTTGTTGACAGGTCTATTAAGAGGCCGAAGGGGTTGTTGAGAGACGTGGTCGTTACCATTCAGGCCTATAATTCTCCGTGGACTTTGTTGTATTGGACATGGAGATCCCTGAGTCGGTGTCAGATACCCCCATCATACTAGGATGTCCATTCTTGGCCACATTCAAGGCGGTATCCGATCATGATAGTGGGAAGGTGTACTTTCATGTAGAGGGCAAAATTATACAAATAGAGACGATCGACGAGACTAGAGCGTGAGATTCAGCCTGCTCAGAGCAGTTCAGTGATACAGAGCATATGACAGAGGTTGAGCGAGACGTCCACCAGGAGTGTGACTTTGTGATGACCGATGATGAAGCCATTTGGGCAGATCCAGTAGCACGAGCCCTCGCCTTGCCAACAGATTCAACGCACTTACAACTTATGGCAGTCGAGAGTTTGGAGAGCACACCTCTAGTATAGGACACATTAGAGGCCCACAGTTGCGGGCTGAGTGGTGAAGCAAATTTTTATTCGTGTTCTTCTGATTCAGATCCCTCAGATTCAGACATTGATTGGGACGATTTTAATGATTATTAGACATGTCTTATTCCTTTTGAGCCGACAGCTAGGACGGAGTGCGAGCCAACACAGTTTATAGATATTCCAGCAGGGTTCCCTTCGTCATATTTTCATGTACAGCAAGAGTTCTCTCATGCAGACCCGGTAGCCTTCGCTCAGACTTATCAAAAGCCAGATTTGCCAGCTCCCAGTTGCCCAAAATTGAAGCCCTTGCTGCAGTTGCTAAAGTATAGATTCCTTAAGGGTGAGCCAGATATGCACCCAATCATTATCTCAAGAGATTTGACTGGAGAGCAAGAATCTTGTTTGATGGAGGTTCTTGAAAGAAAACGTAAGGCAATAGGACGGAGTATAGCTAATCTCTAGGGGATTAGTCCGGCTTTGTGCTCCCATCATATCTACCTCAAAGAGGACGCCAAGCCCTCGCGTGAGTTCCAGCGACGGCTGAACCTGAACCTTCGAGATGTGGTCATGAAGGAAATATCAAGATGGTGGAGCGCCGATTTTATCTACCCCATCTCCGACTCCAAGTGGGTTAGTCCATTACATGTCGTACCCAAGAAGATGGGTATCACTACAGTTGTGAGTGAGTCTGGAGAGGAGATAGTTACCCCGGTACCCACTTCTTGGAGGGTATGTGTGGACTACAGACGATTGAATCATGCCACCAAGAAGGATCATTTCCCACTGCCATTTATTGATCATATTATCAAGAGGCTAGCTGGGAAGAGTCATTACTGCTTTCTTGATGGGTACTCTGGCTATAATCGAGTGGCCATTGTGCTCGAAGATCAGGACAAAACGACATTCACCTGTCCATTTGGGACATATGCTTTTAGACGGATGCCTTTTGGTTTGTGTAACGCCCCGGCAACATTCCAAAGTGCATGTTGTCCATCTTCTCGGACATGGTGGGTGATTGTTTAGAGGTCTTCATGGATGATTTCTCGGTCTATGGCGATGGGTTTGATGCTTGTCTTGATTGCCTAGACCGTGTACTTCAGCGTTGCATTGAAGTCAATCTTGTCTTATCTTGGGAGAAGAGTCACTTCATGGTGACTCAAGGGACGGTCCTTGGTCATATTGTAAAGCCTTGAACTTGGCATATCTCGGATCCTATAAATAAGATCCGGCTCGTAAGGAAGAAACCAACGGAATTTGTTTCGTGTGAATCGGACTCCGTTTCGATTTGTTATGAATTTCGAAAGAAAGAGAAGGAAGGCTAAGATGTCATTACCCATAATGACTGTCATTATGACGAGAAGGAAGGCTAAGATGTCATTACCCATAATGACTGTCATTATGAGTAATTAAACACGATTAAAGAAACTAATGATTGATTAAAAACCGCTAATGATCATTAGCAAACACTAATCAATAGTTAGCAAAAGATAAGCGTAAGCCGCGAAAGTTAAATCGCGATTAGTGAAAGTTAATCACGATTAGTGTTAATTAAGCATCATTAGCGAATCTAGAATCCTCTAGAATGTTCTAACTTAAGTCCCATGTTTGGGATAAGTTTTGGCTAAAACCATGGGCCAAAACCATGGGCCGCTAAACCATGGTTAAGGTCTAAACCATGGTTTTCTAACCATGGTTAGTGGTTTTCGGGAGCCTATAAATAGACCCCCATACCCATTCATTCTCTCGATTTCCACTACCACCAGCACCCCAAGGGCTAGGGTCGAGAGGTCGGGAGGGGGAGTGGGAGGCGAGGAAGGAGCGCTAGCGAAGCGCTGCCAGGAGAACGAGGAGGAGAAAGGTATGATCCACTCTTAGTTTGCTTCGTAAGCTAGGCTTTCAATTCATCCTATAGTTCTTCTAAGTTTTATTCGTGATTCATCTTTCTTTCCGATTCGTTTTCCTGTTGTGGTTCGAGGAGAAATCTATGTAACACTCTACTTAGGTGCGGGCGGCTATGCACGTCAGTGACCCTGTGATTTGTCACACATTCACTCATCTAAGACTCGTGGTGTCTACCGATTCTCCATCGTTTATGTTTCTATTTTTTCTATTATGTTTTTATAAATATGTTGATGGAGAAATCTCTGTAATACCCTACTTAGGTGCGAACGGCTATGCATGTCAGTGACCCTATGATTCGTCACACGTTCACTCACCTAAGATGTGTGGTGTCTACCGATTCTTCATCTCTTGTTGTTGAGTATATTCTTTCAGTTTCGTTGTTATTTTTCTCGACTGATTTTATAGAAGAAACTCTTTTCATTTTTATTTTGAAATATGTCCCGATATAAGGGGAAACTCTGATGAAATTTTACGAGAAATATGTCCCGATATAAGGGGAAACTCTGCTGAAATTTTCCGAGAAATATGTCCCGATATAAGGGGAAACTCTGCCAAAATTTTAAAAGAAAATATGTTCTTGACATTCTTCGTGTTCTTCGTGCTCTTCCTTCGTTCTTCGCGTTCTTGACATGTTCTTAGCGTTTTGATACAAAAATGAAATTCGATCTTTTTAGGAGCCTTAAAATAGCCTTTCTAAAAATGAAACACGATAAAGCCTTGCATACACGAGAGAGAGCTCGATTAGGTAAAGAAATCCTTCCTTTTGTTGTTGGGTTTTCATAAGAAATTATTGAAATTCTTGATTTTGTATTCTTTGCTATGAAGAACCCTAATTTTGGCTATTTTTTAAAAAGTCCGAAGAATTGCTTTGTGATTCCCACTAAAGTAAGGTTTACGCATTAAATTGATGCGTTGGCTCTGAAAGTTAGGGTTTGGGAGTTAAAATAGGCATAAATACGAGTGTATATATATGGTTATGAATAATATATATGTGAGTATATACTAAGTGTTGTTGATTATGCAAATCGAAGACTTAAACGAAAGAATTACATCATGGGAATTGATGTGGTTTGAGTTAGATCCTGAAAAGGATTGTGTGTCACGTTAAGAATGACTGGGAGTAGAACTACAGGTCAGGCATGCAACCTGTAGGTTTGTCGGAAGGAACCCGTATTGGCGTTTTCCTAACTAGGTGGTAGACGGTTGCCCTGTTATGATAAGTGCGCATAAATTGAATGTTTTGCAACACATTGTACCGGGAGCCAATATATTCATGTTGGAACGACGGAAGATGTGGTCGTGCCATGTGGAGGCACGGGTGGTTCAATAGCGGCTGGGTCATGATAATATGTATTTAAAGCCGCTAGGTTATATGATTAAATGTTAGCCTGAGGTTTTAAGCAACCGAGTCCTCGAGGACGGTGTGCTCATTTGATTTTCCAGGTTGGGGGTTGAGACCCTATTTAATAAAAGAAAAGGAAATTGTCAGGGTAGTATTGGAGGATTGGTTGAGGCGACGTGCGACGGCATAAGCTTACCAAGATCAACACTATCTCCAATCCCAAAGTGTCCACAGCTTCGGAGTCCAAGAATGGTGGGGTTCCCCTGGACTAATCCCTGATGTGGAATAGAAAGGAATAGGACTTAAATTAATGAGAAGGAATAAAAATTATTTGATATCAAGTTTTGAAAAATTACACAATTTGTTTACTTTTCTCTTCTTCGTTACTTAGCATTCGCTAATTTGTATCCTATGATTTATGGAAAATCCAACAGGTATCGGTGAGCCATCGCAAGGACTTTAAAAAAAATACATCCAGCTTACATGCTAGACATCCAGCCAGCCACAATAGCTTTACTCTTTAAGGTAGTTAGTAATATTTTGTATATTTTCCTTTCAAGCTGATGTACATGTAAATGGTTATAGTGGGACAATGTATCATCTGAACTTTATTTTGTGAATGAAAAAGTGTTGAAATACTTTCTTTTGAGTATTTTTATTTGTAGTCTGTTTTTGAATGTTAGTTGTGATTGCTGAATAAATAATTGCTGAGTAACCAGATCCAGTTATGGGATGATCCGACGGCCCGAGAAACGGGGTCGCGAAAGATTGATATCAGAGCATGGTTACTCCATTAATTTATTTAGTAATTAATAACTATGAGCGGTATTACGAAACTAAGGTTGTATTAAGATCCTTTGATCTTAATAAATGACTGCAGTACCATTCACAAGTCATTGTCCATTATGTACATCATGCTAAGACATATAGGATCTGACCTTTGACCTTGACTCATCCCAAGATCATGGCAGACCAAGACGTGTGTAGACAATTAGCGGCTATGATGGTAATGCTCCAAGACATGGGGCAAAGGCAACAAGCATTGGAGGAGAGGCTCAATGCACAGGCTGAGAGATCGAGGCATCCAAGCCTGCGGATGCCAGGATTGAAGGTTCTGTCCATCTTTCTGAGGAAGAATCTAGTTACCATCCTTCAACTGAGTCTGCTCCTACCCCAACTGAAGGAGCAATGGAGAAGTCCCTTCTTAGACATCAAACATTACTAGATAATTACCGAAAGGGAAAAATTACTCGATTCAAAGGTGTAGAGACACCTGTCGAGGCTGAGTTATGGCTCGATGACATTACTGGGATGTTGAGGATAATCCATGCACCAGTTGACACCTGGGTGCACTTTGGTGATTACTCCCTAGCAGATTATGCACGACGATGGTGGAGAGCAATTTCCAAGAAGTTAGCAGATCCTGTTCCATGGGATATCTTCGAAGAGAGGTTCCGAGCTCACTTCTGTCCCTCTCATTTGGAAGAATTAAAGAGAAGAGAGTTGGCTTTTCTGAATCAAGGTTCTAAGACTGTACGAGATTATCATATCCACTTTACTGAGCTACTACGATACTCACCAGCTCTAGAAGCTTCACCACAAGAGTGTCTTACCAAATTTGTTAGCGGTCTTCAGGGAGATCTACAAGAAAAGCTTGCTGGTTTTAGAGCCACAACCATAGATGAAGCAATGGACATCGCCTCTCGTATTGAGATGGAGAGGGATGAAAACTGCCAAAGAAGAAGTTTCCACTTTAATGGTGGACCATCCAAAAGCAAGGCACATTATAATCGTAGAGATCGTCGCTATCATCCAGCCGGTTCCAATATAAGCTCACCAAAGACCTTGGGTCAGGAATTATCAGGAAGAAGGGGTTTCTCTAGACCTCCACTATATCCTCGCGACTCAGCAGCAGGAGCTAGCACCTCTGTGGCTGGATCTTCAGCTCAAACAGGAGCACGTGTGTGTTTTTACTCTCATCAGGAAGGCCACATCAAGAAAGATTGTCCGAAGTTGAGAGGATCAGGGTTTAAATCAACCCCAATTAACAGTATAACATCCACCTCGAGCAATGGAGCAACACACAGAGGAAGACATGGTAGAGGTCGGGGCTCACAAGGAGCATCTCCTACACAACAACCACCACAAAGTGTTGCGGGTTCTAGCTTGCCTAATCCTAATGGCTAGCTCAATGCAATTACTGAAGAACAATCCTACAATTCAGGCACAGTCGTACGAGGTACCGTTACTATTCATGGCTTTTCAGTACATGCCTTATTTGATTCTAGTGCTTCACATTCATTTATTTCTCGACGGTTAGTACCCACTTTGGGTAAGATAGCAGTAGAAGTACAACAGTCCTATCTGATCAAGGGACAGGGAGGACACGTATTTATAATCCGAGAAATCCTGGATAATTGCATAGTAGTAATAGCGGGACATCAGTTACCTGTTTCACTACTACTGATAGAAATGGAGGACTTTGATCTTATCCTAGGGATGGATTGGCTAGAAAGGCATCATGCATGTCTTGACTGTTTTCAGAAGACAGTAATGTTTCACCTTCCAAACTTGATAGAGTTCCAGTTCATTGGAAAGACATCCAATGATAATGTCGAATATATCTCTACTTTGAAGGCACAACAATTGTTAGAGAAAGGGTGCCAAGGTTATTTAGCTTATGTAACCACTACATCAGGGTCAGACAGAATGATGGAAGATATACCTATAGTGTGCGAGTTTCCTGATGTATTTCTAGAGGAACTACCTGGATTACCACCTGAGCGAGAGATTGAATTTGAGATCTCTCTCATACCTGATACTCAGCCTATCTTTATCCCTCCGTATAGGATGGCACCAACTGAGTTACGAGAGTTAAAGGTACAATTGCAAGAACTGTTAGATAAAGGATTCATTCGTCCTATTACTTCACTATGGGGTGCACCTGTCTTATTTGTTAGGAAAAAGGATGGGTCAATGCGGTTGTGCATTGACTATAGACAACTAAACAAGAAGACCGTAAAGAACAAGTATCCTCTGCCAAGAATAGATGATCTCTTTGATAAGTTACAAGGTTCAACTGTGTATTCCAAGATTGATTTAAGATCTGGATACCATCAGTTGAAAATTAAAGATACAAATATTCCTAAGACAGCTTTTCGAACTAGATACTGGCATTATGAATTCTTAGTTATGCCTTTTGGACTAACAATTGCCCCAGCAGCCTTCATGGATCTCATGAATAAAATATTCCAGGAGTTCTTAGACACATAGTAGTCTTTATTGATGTTGTGCTTATTTACTCCAAGGATAAGTATCTGCATGAACACCATCTCAGGAAGGCACTTGAAACTCTAAGGAAGGACAAACTGTATGCTAAATATAGCAAATGTGACTTCTGGCTATCTGAAGTATCTTTCTTAGGCCATGTTATTTCCGGGGAAGGTATATCAGTTGATCCTACAAAGGTTAGTGCGTGATGAGTTGGGAACACCTGAAGACTGTCATAGAAATACGATCTTTTCTGGGATTAGCTGGATATTATAGAAGATTTGTGAAGGACTTTTTACGAATAGCATTGCCAATGACTAGGTTGACCCAGAAGGAAGTTCCATTCATATGGTCAGATGTATGCGAAATAAGTTTCCAAACACTGAAAGAATGCCTAACATCTGCACCCATCCTTACTATACCCTCCGAGAGTGAAGGGTTTACAGTGTACACTGACGCATCTAAAGAAGGACTTGGGGCGGTTCTTATGCAACATGGTAAGGTAGTTGCATATGCATCACGATAGCTCAGGACACATGAGAAGAACTACCCAACACATGACCTTGAATTAGCTGCCGTAGTTTTCGCTTTAAAGATATGGAGACACTACCTGTATGGTATTACTTTTGAAATCTTCACCGATCATAAAAGCTTGAAATATTTGTTTGATCAAAAGGAGCTCAATATGAGACAGAGACGGTGGTTAGAGTTGTTTAAAGATTATGATTGCATTATCTCCTACCACCCTGGTAAGGGGAACGTCGTAGCAGTTGCCCTTAGCAGAAGAACTTATTCACCTGGGTTAGTGAGTGCTATCCACTTCTGGGGTCTATCAACGTTAAGCGAATGGAAACCATTTGATAGTAGTGTTGATACTATAACTATTCCTCATCGATACAAACCAGAGATATGGGATAAAATAAAGAAAGGACAGGAGGATGATCCAGTCCTTAAAGACTTGAAACAACAACTTGAGAATAATGAGATAGAGGGATTCCAGATACAAGATGGGTTACTGTATAACCATCACAGAGTTTGTGTACCAAACACGCTTGAACTAAGAAAAGACATCTTACAAGAAGCGCACTGCTCAAGATTATCTATTCATCCAGGAATTACAAAGATGTATAAGGATCTTCATTCATACTTTTGGTGGCCAGGAATGAAGAAAGATATTGCTGAGTTTGTGAATTCATGTTTCACTTGCCAGCAGGTAAATGCTTCACACCAAAAGCCACCAGGATTATTGCAACCCCTCCCTATACCTGAATGGAAATGGGAAAGCATTTCCATGGATTTCATTATTGGCTTACCTCAGACGACTAGTAGTAAAGATAGTATCTGGGTTATAATAGATCGTCTGACAAAAGTAGCACACTTTATTCCAATAAGCTTATCTTTCACTCCAGACCAGCTTGCTGAGTTATATATTACACATGTGATTTGCCTCCATGGTATCCCGAAGGAAGTAGTTTCTGATCGAGATTCACGATTCACCTCACACTATTGGGAGAACTTCATGAAAGCCTTTAGGTACACAGTTATGCTTAAGCACAACATATCATCCACAAACAGACGGTCAGTCAGAACGTACGATTCAGACACTAGAGGATATGCTACGAGCATGTGCCTTAGAATGGAAGGGATTGTGGATTAAACATTTGCCTCTTGCAGAATTCACCTACAATAATAGTTACCATACAAGTATAGGCATGGCACCATTTTGAAGCACTATATGGGCGAAGGTGTACTACTCCTTTGTGCTGGCAAGAGGTCGGAATAAAGAACCTTTATGATTCAGATAGACTTCAGGAGACACGGGAAGCTGTAGAACTTGCTAGAAAAAGACTATTAACTGCCCAGAGTCGCCAGAAAAGTTATACTGATACCAGGCGAAAAGACCTTGAATTTGAGGTAGGTGACTTTGTATTTCTCAAAGTATCACCTATGAAGGGTGTTCAGAGGTTTGGCTTGCGTGGGAAGTTAGCACCCAGGTTCGTGGGTCCCTTTGAAATTATTCAACGGATTGGAAAAGTTGCCTATAGACTTGCGCTTCCTTCACATCTTTTGGCAATACATGATGTATTTCATGTATCAAATATGAGAAAGTACATTAGGGATCCAGAGCATAAGATAAGTTATGATGATTTACATGTTGATCCAGACTTGACATACCAAGAGATACCTGTGCAAATACTTGAAAGGGATACCAAGAAATTGAGAAACAAAGAGGTGCCTCTAGTTAAAGTATTATGGCGAAACCAAGAGTTTGAAGAAGCCACATGGGAACCTGAGGCAGATATAAGAGAGAAATACCCCTATTTATTTAAGTAATAACACGGTGTATTGTATATCTTCTTTATAAATGAAATGACATTCATTCTCTTTAAGGTTGTTATGATTTCAATCCTCTTTAAGGTTGTTATGCATGCATTTCTAGTCTCGAGGACGAGACTTCCTTTAAGGTTGTTATAATTGTAAAGCTTTGAACTTGGCATATCTCGGATCCTATATAATAAGATCCGGCTCGTCAAGAGGAAACCAACAGAATTTGTTTCGTGTGAATCGGACTCCGTTTCGATTTGTTATGAATTTCGGAAGAAAGAGAAGTAAGGAAGGCTAAGATGTCATTAACCCATAATGACTGTAATTAAGACTAATTAAACATGATTAAAAAAACTAATGATCGATTAAAAACCGCTAATGATCATTAGCAAACACTAATCAATAGTTAGCAAAAGATAAGCGTAAGCTGCAAAAGTTAAATCGCGATTAGTGAAAGTTCATGATTAGTGTTAATTAAGCGTCATTAGCGAATCTAGAATCCTCTAGAATGTTCTAACTTAAGTCCCAAGTTTGGGATAAGTTTTGGCTAAAACCATGGGCCAAAATCATGGGCCGCTAAACCATGGTTTTCTAACCATGGTTAGTGGTTTTCGGGAGCTTATAAATAGTCCCCCCTACCCATTCATTCTCTACGATTTCCACTACCACCACCACCCCAAGGGCTAGGGTCGAGAGGTCGAGAGGAGGAGTGGGAGGCGAGGAAGGAGCGCTAGCGAAGCGCTGCTGGGAGAACGAGGAGGAGAAAGGTATGATCCTCTCTTAGTTTTCTTCGTAAGCTAGGCTTTCAATTCATCCTCTAGTTCTTCTAAGTTCTATTCATGATTCATCTTTCTTTCCGATTCATTTTCCTGTTGTGGTTCGAGGAGAAATCTGTGTAACACCCTACTTAGGTGCGGGCGGCTATGCACGTCAGTGACCCTGTGATTCGTCACACGTTCACTCATCTAAGACGCGTGGTGTCTACCGATTCTCCATCGTTTATGTTTCTATTTTTTCTATTATGCTTTTATAATTATGTTGATGAAGAAATATGTGTAATACCCTACTTAGGTGCGGGCGGCTATGCACGTCAGTGACCCTGTGATTCGTCACACGTTCACTCACCTAAGATATGTGGTGTCTACCGGTTCTTCATCTCTTGTTGTTGAGTATATTCTTTCAGTTTCGTTGTTATTTTTCTCGACTGATTTTGTAGAAGAAACTCTTTTTGTCTTTATTTTGAAATATGTCCCGATATAAGGGGAAACTCTGCCGAATTTTTCCGACAAATATATCCCGATATAAGGGGAAACTCTGCTGAAATTTTCCGAGAAATATGTCCCGATATAAGGGGAAACTCTGCCGAATTTTTAAAAGAAAATATGTTCTTGACGTTCTTCGTGTTCTTTGCGTTCTTCATTCGTTCTTCGCGTTCTTGACATGTTCTTAGCGTTTTGATACGAAAATGAAATTCGATCTTTTCAGGAGCCTTAAAATAGCCTTTCTAAAAACAAAACACGATAAAGCCTTGCATACACGAGAGAGAGCTCGATTAGGTAATGAAATCCTTCCTTTTGCTGTTGGGTTTTCATAAGAAATTATAGAAATTCTTTATTTTGTGTTATTTGCTACAAAGAACCCTAATTTTGGCTATTTTTGAAAAAGTCTGAAGAATTGCTTTGTGATTCCCAATAAAATAATGTTTATGCATCAAATTGATGTGTTGGCTCTGAAAGTTAGGATTTGGGAGTTAAAATAGGCATAAATACGAGTATATATATGGATATGAATAATATATATGTGAGTATATACTAAGTGTTGTTGATTATGCAAATCGAAGACTTAAACGAAAGAATTACATCATGAGAATTGATGTGGTTTGAGTTAGATCCTGAAAAGGATTGTGTGTCACGTTAAGAATGACTGGGTGTAGAACTACAGGTTGGGCATGCAACCAGTAGGTTTGTCGGAAGGAACCCGTATTGGTGTTTCCCTACCTAGGTGGTACATGGTTGCCCTGTTATGATAAGTGCGCACAAATTGCATGTTTTGCAACGCGTGGTACCCGGAGCCAATATATTCGGGTAGGAACGACGGAAGATGTGGTCGTGCCATGTGGAGGCACGGGTGGTTCAATAGCGGCTGGGTCACATAATATGTATTTAAAGCCACTAGGTTATATGATTAAATGTTAGCCTGAGGTTTTAAGCAACCGAGTCCTCGAGGACGGTGTGCTCATTTGATTTTCCAGGCTGGGGGTTGAGACCCTGTTTAATAAAAGAAAAGGAAATTGTCAGGATAGTATTAGAGGATTGGTTGAGGCGACATGCGGCGTCATAAGCTTACCAAGATCAACACAATCTCCAATCCCGAAGTGTCCACAGCTTCGGAGTCTAAGAATGGTGGGGTTCCCCTGGACTAATCCCTGATGCGGAATAGAAAGGAATAGGACTTAAATTAATGAGAAGGAATAAAATTTTTTGATATCAAGTTTTGAAAAATTACACAATTTGTTTACTTTTCTCTTCTTCGTTACTTAGCATTCGCTAATTTTTATCCTATGATTTATGGAAAATCCAACAGGTATCGGTGAGCCATCGCAAGGACTTTAAAAAAATACATCCAGCTTACATACTAGACATCCAGCCAGCCACAGTAGCTTTACTCTTTAAGGTAGTTAGTAATCTTTTGTATATTTTCCTTTCAAGCTGATGTACATGTAAATGGTTATAGTGGGAAAGTGTATCATCTGAACTTTATTTTGTGAATGGAAAAGTGTTGAATTACTTTCTTCTGAGTATTTTTATTTGTAGTATGTTTCTGAATGTTAGTTGTGATTGCTGATTAAATAATTGTTAAGTAACCAGATCCGGTTATGGGAGGATCCGACGGCCCGGAAAATGGGGTCGCAACACATATCATCTCCAATAGGGGCATGGATGGTGATCCGGCCAAGATGGATATCATAAGAAAGCTCAATCCACCGTCCAATCTGCGACAATTGCGGTCTTTTCTAGGGCATGTCGGTTTCTACTGACGGTTCATTCAGGACTTCAGTCGTATTGCCCGACCACTCACTGATTTGCTGACAAAGGACACCGAGTTTATTGTAGATGATAAGTAGCTTGCGTCATTCGAGACTCTCAAGAATCTAGTTGTTGAGGCTCATGTCCTTCAGCCACCCGATTGGTCTCTTCCATTTGAGATCATGACGGATGCTTCTGATTTTGCTGTAGGGGTTGTGCTTGAACAAAGGAGGGATGGATTGGCGTATGCCATCAACTACGCTAGCTGGATGATGACACGGATTACGATGTGATCGAGATGTGTAAATAATATGCACAATAGTTGTCGTTGTTCTCAACCACTCGAATCGGTCAACGGAAAAATTTTGTTTTAAACGACTTAATAAAAGGTAAATTAATCAAAGCAAAATGTAAGCAATTTTCGCTATTCTTTTTACCTGGTATAACGACCAGGGTCGAACACAAGGAGCACAATTTAAAAACTCCGTAGTCAATTTTCAGAAAGATTTTTTAGTGGTTTTTTGAATTTTTAATGTTTTTATTTTTCGAACAAGGCACAAAGGTTACAAACACACAATACCACTATTTTTTTTCAAAATGACCAAAATTTCTCAGAAAATTAAAAAGAAAATGTTTTTGTGTTTTCTATATTTTAAAATGTTATTGGTAATTTTTTCAAAATTTTCTGATGTTTTTGCGATTTTCTAAAAATTAAATAGTTGAAAATAAGGAAAACATGGCATAACCAAGAATATTTTGCAAGTTAAAAATACTTTAAGTGCTCAATATTCCTGCAATTTTTTTTTAATATAAACTACAAAGTGATATCTACAATCAGACACTGAAATAAGAATTTTTTGATTTTTTTAGAATTTTCTACAATTTTTTTTAAGATTTTTCATTTTCAATTTTTTTTTTGATTTTTATAAAGCGTAATGCATGAAAATTAGAAAGAAATTAAAAGACACCAAAAAACACCTACAGTATTTTTTTGGAATTTATAGACTAATTTTGGAATTTTTATGAATTTTTAAAGTTTGGGCAAGCAAAAAGACACTGTTTTTTATTTTTTAAAATATTTAATATCAACCAAAATTTATGAAAAATTTATACAATGATAAAAACTATAGTAGGAACATGCACAGTTTTTTTGAGAATTTTTCGAATAATAAAAATATCTGTTTCATCAGAGAGATCATGCAAATTATTGTTCTGGAAATGCAGGGACCAAATTACAATTATTCAAAATTTCAAGACTGAATATAAAAAAAATAAAATATGGTGCTCAGTTGCACATTACCCAAGAAGCATGTGCCAAGCACGTGATCTTCTAGAGAACATGGACTCTTCTGCAAATATGAAAACTTTAGATGGTCTTGTTGCATTTTTTCTAAATCTTTTAAAAATCCCTCTAGGGTTCCTCTGCTTGTTCCTTCACACAAATAGGATGGGGGAGTGGTCGGGCATCGCCCACCCCTTCTTCTCCCACATGCGGGGCGACGACGATTGAGGCACAAAGGAGGGCCAGCGGTTGTTGCGGAGGAGGTGCAACGTGGAGGCGGTCCGCACGCGAGGGTGCGGGCGGTGGCGCCACGGAAGCGAGCGACCGCGACAGGCGAGTTGGCTGGAGTTTGCGGTGTTGCGGGGATGGGCACAACGTCGTGGGACCGGTGGTGCATGTCGGAGGGCCGCAGACGCGGGGCAAGGCAGTGGTGGTCACCGCTGGTTGCTGGAGCGGGCACTCCACCTAGTAGGAGGAAGGCACGAAGGGGACGACCGAGAGGCATGGCCGGTGAAGCGGGGCCGCTGCGCTGGACGCGGAAGGGGGTGCGACGGGTCAGCTGCTGGCTGGAGGTGCGAGGCGGAGGGCACCTAGGCGTGAATGAAGGCGACGGGCGGCGTTGGTAGCGGTGCACACCCGTGGCTGATGGCGAGGTGGAGTGCGCGCGCGGCGGCGCACGCGCGGTAGTGACCTGCTATAATTTTTTTGTTGTAAACAACAGAAATAAAAATCCTTTTTTATATTTTTTATTTAGAGATGCAGGAGATGTAAACAAAAGCAAAAATACGATTTTTTTTATTTTTTTATATTTTTTATTTATGTCATGCAAAACAAATATTAAGAAAATATACAAATAGATATATGTAGATAAAATATTTTTTTGTTTTGATTATTTATTCCTGCAAAACAGAAGTTAGAGATAAACCAAATATGTATTTTTTTGTATCCTGCAAAAATAAATGTTACAAAACAAGATATATTTTTTTAATTTATTTATAAACAAAGTGGAGTTGGTGAATGGGTCGGATCTTGGTGAAAATGCGAAGGATGGATCCGAATCTCCGACCACCGTACGTGGTCGGAGGTGTATGGTTGCGTGAGGTAGACGTGAAATGCAGAGGTTACGAGATGACGTGAAAAATTCGGTGTCGGATGCGGATAATGTGTGGTGATTATTTTTGTGCTTTTTAAGATCTAAAGACTAATAAAACCGAAGCAACGATTACGATTTATCTACGAAAATTGACAAGGAATAAAATGGATCTCACCTCGGGGTTCGGAAATACCGTGATGGCCTTGACGAGGCCGACGCACTGTCATCGGACGACTCGGAGGCTGGTCACCCTTCCTCAACAAGAAAGCTCTCGGAGATGGGGCTCCTTTCCACCAAAGATCGATCAAACGTGATTGAGGGAGGGAGGAAGCAATAAAAAGAGAAGAAAAACAAAAGAGGAAGGTATATACACTTAAGGAAGGTGATTATTGGGTGAATTAATAAAATAAATAAATAAATAATTATATTAAATAATTAATTATAAATTTCAGAATAAATAAATTAAATAAATAAATTATTTAAAAATTAATTAGCCACCTTAGTG
Organism: Ottelia alismoides; assembly: GCA_037367405.1. Lineage (NCBI taxonomy): Eukaryota > Viridiplantae > Streptophyta > Magnoliopsida > Alismatales > Hydrocharitaceae > Ottelia > Ottelia alismoides. The sequence goes on from JAZKJV010009171.1 coordinate 255,718, forward strand.
GTGGCTATTTAAGGTATGGAATAAAATCTAATATACAAGGTAAGTTTTTAAACCAAATAAATGAATTAAATACAAAATTCATAACTAAATTAAATTAAATTAATTAAAGTTAGATATTTAGATTTTTTTTGTAATTTATATTAGGAAATTAATTGTATATAAATATTATATACATATAATACAATATACATATGTACAAATAAGTAAATAATTTATATATTTTTCTAATTTTTTTTATTTATTATTAGTTTTAATGGAAATAATATTTACAATTACGTATATTATGTATATAGAAATAAATCTGAAAATATGTACAATAAATAATGGTGAAACTGCACAAAACACCCTAGAAAACCAACTTTTTAACCGTAACTCCAAAAATTATGAAACCACGACAATTTGAAAGATAATTTAAGTTAGAGTACAATGGAAGTGATTTTGATTCAATTTGAGCTCATATGGAGCTGGGATTGGTATTTCAATTTTCACTTTGCGGCTTTTTCTAAGTGTCATTATTGGTAATATGTACATTATTTTACTTTGGCAATTATTTTTATTATTTACAACACAATTTTATTTACAACATTTATTTACAAAAAAAATTAATTTGAGGTCAAATTATGTACAAATAAAATAATGTAAATTTTGTACAAATATACATGAAAAATGTTTACAAAATATTTTTGGATTTTTGAATTGCAAACCCTATCTCCCTTTACTTTATTCCTTGTCGATCAGGTCAAGTCTTGAGCTTCTTTCGGGGTTTGGGTCAGTCTGCATTTATTACATAAATACGTCCTTTATTTTCTTTTATTTTCTTTTCTTCTTTATTCTTATATTTATGTACAAAAAGTGTTAAAAATACATATTTAACAAATGCATGTAAAATAGTAATTTTATGGAATTAGTTGGTATTTACAGGTGTTTGACTATGGAAATGAAGCTAAAATAAAAGAATAAAGGCGATGAATCGTGGATTCATCATTCTCCTATACTTTACCTTTTCTATTCCCTTAGCAAATACTTATTTGGAAAATAAGTGAAAACAAAAATAAAGAAAAGCAAAAGGAAAGAAGTTAGGACAACATTGACTTTAAGCTTATCTTCATAAAATTGTAGTATGGAGCTCTGTCGGACCTTTGGATTATTAGCGTATCAGAACCTTAATGGGAAATGGATTTAAAACCTAACAACCTCTAAGTTCCATAAGAAAACAAGTCTACATACACAAATTCTTATGACTATGAATCTTTTCTTGTACGATGTAAGTGAAATATATCTCCTCATCTCAAAAGTAGCAAAGAAACAACCTCTCTCAACAAGGTAACTCTAATCTCCCGGTCTAGCAACTCTTTCCTCGAGGATAGGGAACATTCCCTTCTAAATTAAAGTACAACCAGCTCAAGAAGAGAGGATGGAGAAGAGAATGGATGGTAACCAGTGTATTTACCTATCCTTGGATGCATGACCAGTGTAGCCATGTCATCAGCTGCAAGCTCACAAACATTTGACTTTGAAGCTCTTATTCTTTTTTCACTTGTATATATACTCCGGCAGGAATTTTACTTTTCTATCAGGCATGTCCACTTTTGGAGATTTTGCATTTTTTTTCTTTTTTTTGACAGTATATACAAGGTGCAGCATGTACATAAGGAGTTTTTCCTCTTGAGACAGTAGACCATACCTATTTTGAAGCATTATTACAACCCCACAACATCCTGTCTTTAGACCTCACCATCACCAAACCAGGTTGAGACGCACTTCCCTCCCTAGAGGAGGATGAGAGGTTCCTCCTAGATGTACTACCCTCGTATGCTAGCCCAAGCCAAAAGATTCTGCCCCCTCACTACCTCCTCCATGAAGAGCTACTTGTAGAGTGCATTGTCCAAGGTAAGCCATGGTCTGAAAGAATCATGCGTGTGTTGTTAAATATTCTACTTAGACTTATCAAGATGACATGTGAACATAGTCTTATTGACTCAAAGAATTAAGTCACTAGGACCTGAAAAGTCTTAACTCCAATTCTTATAAGGTTCCTCTGAAATTAAGTGGATTAAGGTCCAACTAAGCTCCATTCTTCAAATTTATTCCAGACTTAGTTTAAATGTCACTATCATCCTGAAAAATGCTCATGCAGATGGAAGAAAATATGTACATGCAAAGAAAACAAAATCTTTTTGTGAAACAATTTTCAAATTTTGAACTTTTTATGGATTTTTGAAAAATGATGCACATGCAAAAAGAGTTTTTTTATTATATTTTTTTGCAAAGTTTTATAGATTTTTGGTTTTTGTAGTTTTTTTAAAACAAAAGGTTAGTACTATATACACGTATATACAAAATTTTTTTAATAAGAGTTAGGGATGAGGTACACATGTTTACACGGGAGTGAGTTAATTATTTACAAGAATCATGAGAAAGGATTTACAACTTGAGTAATTTATACAAGTATATACAATTGGATATTTTTTTTGTTTGATGCATATATTCCTCAAATTTATTTGCAAATAATTTTACAATTCATTTTGAAAACAATAGTCCAAAGTAAAATTTCAAATAATTTTACAATCATTTACACACATTTGAAAACTATTTTACAAAATATTTTTCAAACAGTATATATAGATTTTCAAAATAAATTTTCAACCATTTTTCAAAACAATTGCAAATAGTTTTACAAAATCTTTTTATTCCAAACAAAGAAAATTTTTTTACAAACCACAATATTTTTACAAAGGTTGAAAATAATTTTTTCAAATATTCTTTCAAATAGTTTTCAAAATATTTTTCAAATAGATTTTCAAACTACTTTCAAAATATTTTTAAAAATATTTTAACCTGATTTATTAATTAGTATATACAAAAAGAATTTTGAGGAAATATCTGCATCTTTTTATTAGTTAGTTTATTTTTTTACCCAGTACTTATACAGTGTTTTAGCCATATTAAAGATATGCAAGTTCGAGTTATGCCTAAAGTATATATACAATATATACGACACCCCCCTATACTTAGTTCGAACTATGTCCTCATAGTGATCAAAGAGCTGCAAAGGAAGACATAACTCATGCTAAGTATTGGGAAGTTAAAAGAACACTATGCTACAATGATGAATAAATGAATATAATAAATAGGAGCCGGTGATCCCCCTATACTTAGGATCAAGTAATCCTATGTATAGAAGACTGTACACAAGGGGAAAACTGAGGAGTAAAATGTACAGAGTCTACCTCCCCTATATTTAGGGTAAAATATCCCTAAGTATAGGCAGTAAAATAGAGGAAAAAAGAATCAAAATAATAATCACAAGTCTGACACCCCCCTATACTTAGGGTAAAGTACACACTAAGTATGGAATAATCATGAGATGGATATGGGGTGTGAGACATAAAAAATGTATGATATGGACAAATGGATCTATACAACGGTGAGTAATGTTGAGGTGCCTCTCAACAAGCGCTAGAGTTTACACCCCTAGCTAGGCGCAAAGGCTAGGACAACACAATATCAAGGTTGAGGACAGTATCTGTGAGGTGTATATCGTACTGTCGTTGCAGTCTCGGTGGGAGAACAACAATGAACTCAATAGTGTAGATGATAACACCCAGATAAACAATCAGGCGAGTGTTTGCTACTGGGTAAAGATATGGGCAGATGAAATCGAGCTCCGATAACACAAAGGAAATCGTCGGCTCAAGATCTGTATGGAGTGAAAGGGCAGAGCCGAAGAAGTTGAACGTGGAGAAGGAAGGATCTGTCAAGGAATCCTCCACGTCAATCACTGTCTCGAATAGATAAGGAAGATCAAGATCAAGAGACTCACTATAAAGGCTGATATCTGATGTATATAATGTATGCAAATCATTGAAATCATCAAATACCTCAAAGATCAGGTCATCCTCACGAGGGTCGTCGAGGAAAGAAACCTCAAACTCATGATCAGAAATATCAAAATACTCGGTCTCATGATCCGATAGATCTGATGCACTCCCAGAAAGTGAAAGCGAGTACACAGGGTCCTTGGCATCCTCCCGCAGATAACCCTCGAGGAGTAATGCCGAATCATCAGGAAATTGGGGATCTATGCTGTCAAATATCATGTCCTCCGAAAATTTATCGACCTCATCAAATGGGAGGACACAAGGCTCAAATATGGGATTATGAAGGTCTGTCAAATCAAAAATCGATCCCTTATCTCTTTATGCTGAGATGAATCCAAATATATCTCCGAATCTGAGAAGATCTTCTGAAGAATAGACACTGAATCTACTGGACATGGACACTGAAATGACTCAAAGGATGGCTGAGATGTGGGTTCCTTCTCTATTTCATGGGATACTAGCAGATCTAGAATCCAAGAATCCTCAATGTGGAAGTGCGGGTCTGGCTCAAAATCTGACTATAAATCCAATCGGAACTCGACCAATGTCCGGCTCGGGGAACTCACAATTGTAGTCAACACATCCATCATATGAAAAGTAGTAGAATCCATATCCTCTGATTGGTGTGTGCTATCAAGATCGGCATGAAGTGCCACACACTCAACTGATGTCATATCTCCATCGTGTGTTGTCCCGAATAAATCATCCTGTGAATATGGAATGTCTAAAAGTGTATCCAAGATGGTATCAACTAAATCCAGGTCAGGACAGTTGTGTGAATTACCACACGAGGTAATGACATATACAATCTACTCTACAGTCCTCCCTCTCATGGCGACATGGATAAGGCCAGTCATCGAAAATCCATGATCTGGAAATCACCTCAGAAGATCATGTAACCTCAATCATGAATCTATCAATGGCTCCAGGGGGTTAACTGAAAAATCACGAATACAAGAACGCGTCATCTCTGTTCTACGCTGGGGGTAAATCTCTGCAAAAATATTGATCATAAATCTCCCAATGTAGCAATTTTTCTTCCCAATCATCTATGCCAACTCTTGGCTCTACTCTGAAGTGTAAATGGGAAGGTAATCAGCATCATGACTTCAGAAGTGATATCAGAATATGATCGTGATCCACAAATATTCTCAAACTCATCGATATGTAAATACGGTTCCTCGTGCACTTCCCCTGAAAATTTCAGCAGTAGATCAATGAACTCTAAATCCAGAATGAAGGGACTCAAAGTACAAGCGGACTGTGCTTCTTGATCTGTGTACTCATCCATCATCCTTGGACAGAAGTCATCTAAAGCTCGCAACTGCTCCATATGATCGCCTATGGAATGCACTCTCATCTCAGCAAGGTAATTGCCTGGGTCTCGTATTTGGTCAATCTGAACTCTACGGGTGTCACTCACATCATGTCCCGAATGAGAGGGTGGGTATCGAGAATATGGGAAATTGGACGGAGTTCCGACCTCCCAAGAGAGTGGGCAGGGATGATGGGTATGAAATGTAGAAGCTGCAAAATCCGGCTGGAATGGAATGCGACCCATCATGAAGAGAGGAAAATGAAGGGAGGGAGGGCGGGATAGAAGGGAGTGAAAGAAAGAGAAGGTGACTGCTAAAGATAAAAGATAAACGTAACCATCTCACACTAAAGACATTCAAACACAAGGAAAACCCCGATTCGCCAACTCAACACAAATCTGACCGTGAGAGTTCGATCTTTATCTTTTCAATTTTAAGAGTTAGGTGATCAACAAAAGTTGTACAAACACTTAGGAGGCTTTAATAAGATTTGGGTACTGCTCCTTAGTGTGTACGCGAGCGAGTAAAAGCGCAAACAATGAGTGGATTTCTCTCCCAAAACAATGAAGTGATCAATTATGTTTAATTTTAAAGGTCAAATTCAATTAGCATTCCCATTTTTTTAATTTTTGATTTTTGATTTTTTTGGATTTTTTCAAAAATAACGCCTAACGAGCTTTTTGATTTCCTCTTTGATTAATTTGAGTCGAAAACATGGGGAAGAAGTCGAAAAAGCCGATGCACGGTCAAACACAATGATGCATGCAGAGATAGAAAATGCGTACCTTACTCCAGCACTCTACATGCAATATGATCCACACATAAATTAAATACAGAATGTAAACTAACTATATGATGCACGTGGAAATCAGCCTTAAACGAGCAGCTTCTATTGATCGTGAAGAACTTTTTAATTTTTATTTTTAGCACAGGTCTAATTGCGTTCTATAGGATCAGATAAGAAATTAGGTGTTGGATCTTAGGATATTACGTCACAATCAATCAAAATTCCTACGTTTAGGGGCTAACTCCACAAGAATGAAATAGCAAGTTATGGCGGTTAAATAAAAAACTCGAAAAATAATGGTGAGGTCCCCCGAGCACACTGGTGCTCGGCGAAACAGACCCCGAGAAAAGTCCAAGTCCACATTTCAAAGCCCTAAATTATTACAATACAAGTAATTGTTCTCTCAAATCAAATAACAGTCTTCTTCTCCTCCCTGCTCTTCCTCCTATGCGGGTCCTCCAAAAAGAAACTCGAAGTCGTCCTCCAAGCAGTTCCTCACACAAAAATTCAAGAGAGAATGTTAGAAAACAATTATAATATAGAGAGATAAATATCACAAAATTGAAAAATAACTACAAAGCCGTGCTCCCCGACTGCGGCGCCATTCTGATGACACGGATTACGATGCGGTCGAGATGTGTAAATAATATGCACAATAGTTATCGTTGTTCTCAACCACTCGAATCGGTCAACGGAAAAATTTTGTTTTAAACCACTTAATAAAAGGTAAATCAATTAAAGCAAAATGTAAGCGGTTTTCACTATACTCTTTACCTAGTATAGAGACAAGGGTCGAACACAAGGAGCACGATTTAAGAACTCTGTAGTCAATTTTCGGAAAGAGTTTTTAGTGATTTTTTTGAATTTTTATTTTTATTTTTATTTTTCGAACAAGGCATATAGGATAAAAACACACAATACTACTTTTTTTATTTTTAAAATGACCAAAAATACTCAGAAAATTAAAAAGAAAACATTTTTGTGTTTTCTACATTTTAAAATGTTTTTGGTAATTTTTTCAAAATTTCCTGATTTTTTTGTGATTTTCTAAAAATCAAACAGTTAAAAAAAAGGAAAACAATGCACAACCAAGGATATTTTGCAAGTTAAAAATACTTTAAGTGCCCAATATTCCTTGAAATTATTTTTAATATAAATTTTATAGCAATATCTACAATCAGACACTGAAATCAGATTTTTTTCTAGAGTTTTCTACAAATTTTAAAGTTTTTCCGTTTTTCACAATTTTTTTTATTTTTATAAAGAGTTAATGCATAAAAATTAGATACAAATTAAAAAGACACCAAAATACACCTACCGTATTTTTTTGGAATTTTTGACTACTTTTCAAATTTTTATGAATTTTCAAAGTTTGGGCAAGAAAAAAGACACTGTTTTTTATTTTTTAAAAATCATAATATCAACCAAAATTCATTAAAATTTTGTACAATGATAATAACTACAACAGGAACATGCACAATATTTTTGAGAATTTTTCGAAATAATAAAAATATTTGTTTCATCACAGAGATCAAGCAAATTATTTTTCGGGAAATGTAGGGACCAAATTGCAATTATTCAAAATTTCAAGACTGAATATAAAATAAATAAAATATGGTACTTAGTTGAAAATTACCCTGGAAGCATGTGCCAAGCACATGATCTTCTAGAGAACGGGGGCTCTTTTGCAAATATAAAAACTTTGGAAGGTCTTGTTGCAATTTTTCAAAATATTTTAAAAATCCCTCTAGGGTTCCTTTGCTTGTTCCTTGACACAAATAGGACGAGGGAGTGGTCAGTCGCCGCCCACCTCTTCTTCTCCCACGCACGGGCAATAGCGGTTGAGGCACGAAGGAGGGCTGGCGGTTGCTGCGGAGGAGGTGCAGCGCGGAGGCGGTCCATACGCGGGGGTGCGGGCGGTGGCGCTGCGGAAGTGGCGGCCGCGACGGGTAAGTTGGCTGGAGTTCGTGGTGGTGCGGGGATGGGCACAGCGCCTCAGGACCGGCAGTGGACGTCGGAGGGCTGCGGACGCGGGGCAAGGCGACAGTGGTCGCCGCTGGTTGCTGGAGCGGGCACGCCACCTAGCAGGAGGAAGGTGCGGAGGGGATGGCCGGGAGGCGTGGGCGGTGAAGCGGGGCCGCTACGCTGGACGCGGAAGAGGGCGCGACGGGTCGGCCGCAGGCTAGAGGTGCGAGACGGAGGGTGCCTGGGCATGAATGAAGGCGACGTACGGCGTTGGTAGCGGCGTAGGCCCACGGCTGATGGCGAGGTGGAGTGCGCGCGCAGCGACGCACGCGCGACAATGACCTGCTATATTTTTTGTTTTTTTATTTTATTTTTTTGTTGTAAACAACATAAATAAAAATCCTTTTATATTTTTTTAATTAGAGATGCAGGAGATGTAAACAGAAGCAAAAATAAGTTTTTTTGATTTTTTTATATTTTTTATTTATGTCCTGTAAAAAAATATTAAGAATATATATTTTTTTATTATTTGTTCCTGCAAAACAGAATTTAGAGATAAACCAAATATGTGATTTTTATTGTATCCTGCAAAAACAAATGTTAGAAATAAGATAAATTTTTTAAATTTATTTATAAACAAAGTGGAGTTGGTGAATGGGTCGGATCTTGGTGAAAATGCGAGGGATGGATCCGAATCTCCGACCACCATACGTGGTCGGAGGAGTATGGTTGTGTGAGGTAGACGTGAAATGGAGAGGTTACGAGATGACGTGAAAAATTCGGCGTCAGATGCGGATAATGTGTGGTGAATATTTTTGTGCTTTTTACGATCTAAAGACTAATAAAACCGAAGCGACGATTAAACCTACGATTTATCTACAAAAATTGACAAGGAATAAAATGGATCTCACCTCGGGGTTCGGAAATGCCGTGATGGCCTTGACTAGGGCCGACGCGCTGTCACCGGATGACTCGGAGGATGGGCAACCTTCTTCAACAAGAAAGCTCTTGGAGATCGGGCTCCTTTCCACCAAAGATCGATCAAACGTGAATGAGGGAGTGAGGAGCTAATAAAAAGAGATGAAAAACAAAAGAGGAAGGTATATACATTTAAGGAAGGTGTTTATTGCATGAATTAATAAAATAAATAAATAAATAAATTCATTAAATAATTAATTAATTACAAAATTTGGAAATAAATAAATAAATAAATAAATAAATAAATAAATAATTATCCACCTTAATGGTGTCTATTTAAGGTATGGAATAAATCTAATATACAAGGCAAGTTTTTAAACCAAATAAATGAATTAAATGCAAAATTCGTAATTAAATTAAATTATTTAATTAAAGTTAGATATTTAATTTTTTTGTTAATTTTTATATAAGGAAATTAGTTGTATACAAATATTATATACATATAATACAATGTACATATGTACAAATAAGAAAATAATATATATTTTTTTAATTTTTTTATTTATAATTATTTTCAATGGAAATACTATTTACAATTATGTACATTATTTATGTAAAAATAAATATGAAAATATGTACAATAAATAATGGTGAAACAATACAAAACACCCCAGAAAACTGACTTTTTAACCGTAATTCCAAAAATTATGAAACCACAGTCATTTGAAAGATAATTTAATTTAGAGTACAATGGATGTGATTTTGATTAAATTTGAGCTCGTATGGAGCCGAAATTGGTATTTCAATTTTCACTTTACGGCTTTTCCTAGGTGTCACTATTGGTAATATGTACATTATTTTACTTTGGCAATTATTTTTATTATTTACAACACAATTTTATTTACAACTTTTATTTACAAAAATAATTAATTTGAGGTCAAATTATGTACGAATAATATAATGTAAATTTTGTACAAATATACACGAAAAATATTTACAAAATATTTTTGGATTTTTTAATTGCAGACCCTATCTCCCCCTACTTTTTTCCTGGTCGATCAGGTCAAGTCTTGACCTTCTCTCAGGGTTTGGGTTAGTTTGCATTTATTGCATAAATCCATCCTTTATTTTCTTTGCTTTTTTTTCTTCTTTATCCTTTTATTTATGTAAAAAAAGTGTTAAAAATGCATATTTAACAAATGCATGCAAAATGGTAATTTTATGGAATTAGTTGGTATTTATAGGTATTTGACTATGGAAATGAAGCTAAAATAAAAGAATAAAGGAGATGAATCGTGGATTCATCACCGGACTTTGGATGCCACTCAGCAGAATTACACTGTGACTGAGAAGGAGATGCTAGCTGTAGTCTTTGCTTTGGATAAATACAGATCATATATTCTGGGATCAAAAGTGACTATCTTTACGGACCACACCGCCATCCGATACCTCATGGCAAAGAAGGATGCCAGAGCTCGACTTACCAGTGATGAATCCATGATTCATTAACTTTTCCATTGCATTTTGTCTTAAAACCCTTAACAAATATATGTAAATAGTCATTAATTCCCACATTTTATCCGAATCCTATTCAAGAATAAAAATGCACTTTTATGCATCAAAAAAACATGTAAATAAATAAAGAATAAAAAATAAAGAAAAGAAGGAAGATTATAGATATGTATATATGTACAATATGACCCAGATAATATAAATATAGCTGAAAGATATATTTATATAACCTAACACCCGAGACCAAGTTAGCATGGATTGGTCAACAAAACAACAAGTAGGGGGAGATAAGAGAAGAAAACCATAAAAATAATCAAAGTATACTCCACACATTATTCAGTATTTATCAAATAATTACCAAATATTCATTATTTTTAATTAATTAATATAAACATATTTTTCACCAAACTCTTTTCCTATTTATTTCTAAAAATTGAATAAAAATATAAAAATAAGTTAAAAATATTATCTTGTATATATGCCTAGAAATCCTTTTTTTTTAATTGCCAAAATCTCAACTTACGAACATCATAACTTCCTCATACGAACTCCAACTTCACTCTACTAATCTTAAAGTTCGTAAAATAATATTCTCTAATTAATAAAGGTGGTTTCATTAAAATTAGAGTCCGTTTGCAAAAATCAGTTTTGGGACCTAATGACAAAGGGGTTTTTGGGCTATTTATTTTATTTAGAACTCATTATTTAAAGTTTTATAAATTTTATAATTTCTAATTATTTTCATGATATAGTATTTCCATCATGATTTATGTCATAATTTTTGAAGCTTATTTATTATTTTAATAAAATCCAAAACCCTAATATATAGACAAAATTGAACTGCCTAACTTATACCTTTATTTATTAATATATCTAAATTATTTTATTAAAATCCACAAAAATTCATAAAGACATTATTTATTATTCTAATAACTAAAAAATGTAAAATTAACAATTAATTAATTATTGAATTAAAAATTCATTACCTATTAACTATACTTATTTATTAATATAATATCTATATTTCAAATAATATTTATTATTTACGAAAATTAATTATACTATAATTTAGATAATTTAATTATTTACATTTTTCATTTTATACCTATTTAAAATAATATTATCTACTATTTATTATTTAATTTATACGTTATTTATTCATCTAGCCAACCAAGTGCTGACACATGTCAGCACCTGGTTCTTCTTCAAGAACCCAGGCTGTTGGAACTCTGTTCGAACACCTCCTCTTCACCAATTTCTCCTGCGCACTTCACAACTAATTTAATCGATCCAAGCACTCCATGTCTTCCTCCTAACTAACCTCCTACATGCCCTCCATTGGATCCACCTTGGAGCTCAAGCAATTCGTCTATAAAAGGCCACAAAGTTGACGACATTAACTAACTCTCCCCTAACAAACTTGAACCCCAGTTCCAGTGTCCGATCTACCTCCTTCCTCCCCCGATTCCGGCAAATCGAGGAGGTGACATCTCCTCGTTCTCGGACCGTGTGGAAGAAGAGTGATCGGAGGAGACGTTCCAAGGTCATCACCGCCTTGCATCGCCGCTTCGAGCAGCGTCAAGTTCTGGGAAGCCGCCCCGTCGAGCTATCAACAGGAGGTCGTATACCTTCTACTCCTTAGGTATCTCATTCATCTTTCAACCTTTTATTTCTCGAGTTGTGTGCCATAATTAGCATGGATAAGACCGTCATTAGCAAGCTTAATCAACATCATTAGACTCCACATTTTAGATTCAATTCAAACCTAATCTAATCGATTTCATTCACACCTTCTTCCTTTCCATTCACGCCCTTGTTAATATCCCCATTTTCATATATTCTGGAGACGTCTTTTAACTTGCAAATCCTTAATCAGTTGGTCGATTTCTTGCAAATCGAGCTCATACATTTGTAATTTGCAGATCCAACTTTCATCTGGAGCGAATCCAAGGCAAATGGATCTCTCAAGCACACTGAACGAGCCATTCAAAGAAGATGCAAATCCAGCTTCAGTTTCCAGGAGCAATTGAACCACCATCTTCATCAGCCTTTTACCACCGATCTTGACCAACTCCGACCAAGCTCACCCGCGGGCGAGCTCGAGGGGTGAAGGAGTCACCCCTCAGGCCCCATCGGAGGCCCCAGATCCTCGTTAGTCGCCGGAGATAATTCCGAGAAGGAGGCCCCTTCGTCAGCCGCACGAACCGCCTGAAGAACACCCAAGAATTCCAGACTGTACAGGCTGTCGACACGTGGCAGAAGTGGACGGTTCAGATCGCATCTGAGCTTCTAATCTCCGTCGTTCAACGTGAAGGGGTAGACAAATTGCACCATAAATCCTACCAAGTTCCAGAAATTTAAGCCCGCTCCAAAGTTTCCAGAAATTGCAATTAGGTCCCTGCACAGGGATCTAATTGTAATTCTTTTATTTTCTTTCGCATTTTAGTCCCTCCAGGGACAGTTCTATAATAAAACTCAACATTTTTCTTCCAGTTAGGCCCCTGTCTTGTAGGAGCCATTTGAACCTCGTATTTTTGACATTGTTCCGTGAATTTTCTAGGGTAGTTCGATAACTACCCAAGCTATGTTTCGAGTTTTTTTCACGAATTTTTCGTCGCCTCGTTTGTGGTTTTGATTCTTGTTTTCTTGAGTTTGTTTCAAGCAAAATTTGTTCTCAATTTCTTTCATTATAAAATCAATAATAAAAGAGGATTTTGTTGGAATTTATTCCTTGTATCAAAAATCGTTGTTTGAATATTCTGCTTCCTCGAGTTCGACCCAAGCACACTCACCTGGTTAAAATTAGTGGTGAACGGTAGAATAGGATTTTATCTCCTGTTTTACCGTGTTTTTGTTTCATTAAAAACGTGGTTCCCTCTCTCTACAACTGACAACCGCGTGAGTCGGGACCGTGTTTTATCAAAATGGCACCGTTGCTGGGGAAGCGTTGTTTTTACAATGATTTTTTAACCGATTTTTCTCTATTATTCTTGATTTTACAAATTTTCTTTTGGTTTTGATTTACGGTTTTTTTCGGTTTTTACGGTTTTTTGTGTCTTTTAAATTTTTGTTTACGGCTTTTTGATGTGCATTTTTCTTTCTTAACTAATTCTTGCAGGGCCTGCAGGTTCAGCTGGCTTTCTCGGAAGCCACAAATAGTTGAAAGTGCAGAGACCGAGATTCTCAATTGTAGAGGGCAGGGATAGTTAGGACTTGAGTTGTATTTTTTTCTCTTGTATTCTTGTAATAAAAAAAAGAGAAAAAGAAAAGGGTGCTTGCCCGTGTTTTGTTTTTTTAGAAAGGGGCCCAAAAAGGGCATCCCGACTTATACCTCCCCTCCCATTTTTTTCCTCAGGGTCTGATTCACCGGGTGTCGTGCATTCGGGGGATCAGGGGACCCGTCGTGGTTTTTCTCGCATCGACGGTTTTCTGTGGCTTTTCATGAGGCTAGGTGCTTGTTTAGGAGTTTTATTTTTTCTATCTGATTGTGCTTTCGTAGTTAGTCTTAGGACTCACAACCTAAGTGCATGATTATAAGACTTATAAAAAATAATAAAGACACTCAGTTGACATTTGTCTGAAAAAAACTCAAAAAATATATAAACTCCCAAAAATAAAATCGGGACTGCTTTAAGTATCTGATCTAAAACAAACGTAAGATTCAATTGATTTGGGAGAGTAAGCTCCACACATGTTCTTCTCAGAGTGCGCGGGTGAGAGATAACCCTTAAGGATAGAACCCAAAACCCGTATTCTTTTGAGATACTACTTAGTCTATACATCTAATCATCGCTTTTCAGTGGGTACGCTCGGGTAGCCGGAAACGGTCTAGGGTTACTTAGCAGAGTGTGGGGTTTAGAGGACACTGCGTAAGGTTCCATCCTCAAGTAACACGGGTAGCCGGAAACGGTCCGTACTTACCCCCATACTGTCTGAGAGCAAGTGGTTCTCTGTAAAGACTCGGGACAGTATTTCAAGAAAACATCGGGCACCTATAAGCTCGCATTAACCGAGATTATACTTGTTTTCTAATACATCCCAAAAACTGACAAGATAAAAGACCAAACTCTTACGGTCATCATCAGGTTGTGTTGGTGAAAACGGGTTTGCTTTGTGTTTGCTTGCGGGGCGGGAGTTACCGCGGCTTTTCTTTTTCACATCTTTCTTGAATCGTAAATCATGCTCTCCCGATCATTCTCTTGACATTGAAGATGATGACTCGATGGATTTTCTGCTCAGACTCCGTGAGCCCTCGATCGTCCACCGTTTATCGTACATCTTCACAAGCTTGGGATGACCCTCTTCCAGAGTTGGTCCCATCTGATCTCGAGGAAAGTCAGACCCAGACTCCCTCGCCTCCCAGCCAGTCTATTGAGGCAGACCCTTGCGTCAATGCATCATCAATCTCTCTTGCTGATTTTTCGCTGAGTTCTTACGAGAAATTTTCTTTCAAAGCAGATCTGAGACACATGGCTCATGGAAAAGGACCAACAGAGGAGAGGCCAGCAGCTGAGGAACACAATGACAGAAGACCATATTCAGCCATAGATATCACGACAGGAATTCTCGACACCTTACAATAGATGAACATGCAGATACGAGAACAATTTAGAACTCAGAATGAGTTGCGGGCTGAGATAGCCGCTGAGAGTAGGAGCCGGGAACCCTTTACCACCTGTAGTGGTTCCCTCCACTTTACGAGATGAGTATGACCTGAACACGAGAATGTTACATCATTGGATTTGGCTACCGCCAAATCAAGGGCCATACGAGTTGAGGTCGTCCTTCATCTCATTGCTTCCCAAGTTCTACGTGAATGCTACAGAGGAGCCGTTTACCTTTCTGCAACAGTTCGATCTGATCTGTGGTATGGCTAGCTATCCAGGAGTTACGCAGGAGCTGTTAGCCTCAAAGCCTTCCCATTCGCCTTAGCAGATAAGGCACTTTATTAGTTGAGTCATCTAGGAAGGGAAGTTTCTACATGGGATGATTTAAAGTCCATATTCCTACGTAAATATTTTCCTCTGGGGAGGACGAACATGATGAGGAGTCAGATCTCCAACTTCACGTAGCTACCGAGTGAGTCTTTCCATGAGGCATGGGATAGATTCAAGGATCTTACGGAGAGATGCCTGCATCATGAGATACCGATGAAGGTGCTTGTGCAAAACTATTTTGGAGGACTCCAGCCTAACATTCAGGGGCTGGTGAGTGCCGCATGTGACGACAGTTATTTGAATAAGGATGTCGAGTCAGTTTGGTCCATCTTTGAAGGGATGGCGGAGAACTTGAGAGTCGTCGACTCTACTCGGGCATTCCAGAAAGCTCCCAACCACCACATCACCGAGAACATCATAAGGTGGCTAATATTTCAAAGTCTGAATCCAACACCAACATGGGCTTCATTAGCAAGATATTAACGTTGGTGGATGTGATTCAGAAATAAGTTCAGGACTTACAGCCAATGCGAGAGTTGGAGAAACTCTCATCTCTGCCTCAGTAGCTGAGTGATCTCACGAAGAAGGTTTCAGAACTTCAACTTCAATACCAGTAGGCTCAATCTTCTTCAGCTACACAACCTGTACGGAGGACTTTACCCGCTCCACCCACCCGATAGATACATTTTGTTCAGAGCGAGCCCCAGACTCTGCAGATTGATTGGCATGAGGATCAGTCTCATGCCAATCCCGGTTAGATCACCAGTGTTGCAGATATGGATGTTGAGCCTCAAGCCACTCTTGAGATCAACGGGATTTGGTATACTCTTGAGATCAACGGGATTTGGTATACTCTTGAGCCTCAAGCCACAAGGTCGCGCGGTCTAGAGAAGAAGATGGCGGGGAAGGCCTGGGCGGTTGCTGGGGACGCGCGCGGTGGGGGCGCGACGGAGATGGCGTCAGGTGGAGCAACAAAGGAGGTGGGTGATGGAGCTTCCAGGAAGTGGCGGGTTGTCGTTGGAGTAGCTCCACGTAGGGGGAGACGGAGCCACACGGCGGCGTTGGGCTCCTCTAGCATTGGACCTTTTTGGTCAGATATTTATTTGGTAGTGGCTTCTTTGTATTTGGATTTTTGGTGGTTCTGCTTGGATCTTATTGTTCCCCTACGGATATAGAATCTTTTTGTTTCCGTACATTTTTTGGGATCTTAGAAAGAATTGCGCCCAGCCGTCCATCCCTTTTCCGAAGCTTTATTTCAACCCGTACTCCGGTCTTTAGATTTCCACGCTAACAGAAAAGAAACTCACAGAGTCTTCCAACATCCCATCTAAATTGAGCTAAGTGCATATTGCGAGAGTACAAAGTGATTCCCTATTCCAGAGTTATACCTAGAGTGAAGAGACCAGGTTCGACACTAAGAGTCAAACGCTGCATATTGTCACGTGGAACTCAAAGAATTTAGTCAAAGACCTGAAGCTTCTAAAATCCTATTTCTCGGTGAAGTTCCTCTGAGAATTAGGTGGATTAAGGTCCAACTAAGCTCCATTCTTCAATTTTATTCCAGACAACGTTTAAATATAAATACTATCCTGAAAAATGCACATGCAAATGCAAAATATGAACAATGCTGAGTTTGTTTTTGAAAATAAATGATGCACATGAGAAAAGAACATTTTTTTAAACAATTTCTAATTTTGAACTTTTTATGGATTTTTGGAGGAAAAATGCAAATGTGAAAGATTTTTTTTTGAATTATGCAATTTTTTTATTGATTTTTGGTTTTTTAGTTTTTTTAAAGGAAAAAGGGTTAGTAAAATATATACAAGTGTATACATGATTTTTTATGTTTGTTTTGTTTTTTTGTTTTTTTTGTTTTTTTGTGTGTTTTTGTTGATTTTTTGTTGTGCTTGTTTGTTTGTTTGTTTTTGTTTTTTTACACACGTGGATTTTATAAAATTATACACATAACCCCCCAAATAAACGTATTTAAAAGTACGAGTTATGTCTAAAGTATATATACAATATATACGACATCCCCCTATACTTAGCTTGAACTATGTCCTCATAGTGATCAGAGAGCGAAAAAGGAAGACATAACTCGTGCTAAGTATATAAAAGTGAAAAGACTCCTATGCTACAACGACTCAAAGAAAAGATAAAAAGAAGAGAAGTTGGTGATCCCCCCTATACTTAGGATCAAGTAATCCTAAGTATAGTAGAGTGTACAAAAGGGAAAAATCCATGAAGAGAATGTACAAACTCAAAAATAAAAAAGATACGATATGAACATCACCCCCCTATACTTAGGGTAGAGTATCCCTAAGTATAGGCAACAACAAGAGTGATGAACATGACGAATATGAAAACCACAAATCATTCACCCCCCATACTTAGGATAAAGCACATCCTGAGTATAGCATATATATACACACGGAAAAGGGGTGAATGATAAAACGGAAGAAGAAAGAGTAAAACGAAAGGATATAAAAGAGGAGTGGATGTATAAAGGTCAAGAAGGTCGAAAGCGAACCATCTTGCGGGACCGCTGAGGTATGGATTCGACAAGATGTAGGTCGATATTGGGATCATCATTAGACATAAACTGAGTAGGATCGACCAAGAATGTATCCTCAGTGGTTTCGGAGTGTGCAAGCCTGAACCGATTATTGGAAGTAGTGTGGTCATGTTCTGCCTGGGAACTCTCGCAAACATCAAAGTAAAATTGCTCGAAATTATTATCAAAAAAAGTAGGATCAATTTAAGCATGGCGAGCCTCTACCAGATCGTCATCTTTATCAAAAGGCCCAAATTCTTTTATAAAAGCAATCAAATCAAATTTGTCCCAATCGGTCTCGTGTGAATCAAGGTGAATAGGAACGGACTCATCAATGAAAGTAGTTAAATCATGTCCGTCCTGTCTAGTCTCATATTCTGCCTTCTGTTTTAGGGTGTCTACCGTGTAAATTCCACAGATGTCATCAATGCATCTCCACATACCAGAAGGGGGAACTCCAAGGTCTATGCTTTCCGAGTCTTCCTACTTCAAGAGGAATTCTTGAGTTTCCTTATCATCCAACATATAACAAGAATCTCTGATATTATCCTCGAGGTCAAATTCCTTGGGGTTGGCTAACATGGGTGAGCTCTCATGGGATGCAGGTCTCTGATCAGTAGTGGGTTAGTGATCAACACATTGCTCCCTACATCAGAATGGAAGCGAATCTCTCCTAAACCATAATCAATAACGGCGCCCGCAGAGGTGAGTAATGGCCATCCCAGGATGATTGGAGGGTGTTCCACAGGGGTGGAGGTCTCCATGGGCATTACAACAAAATCAGAAGTGAAGTTCATTCCCTGAATAAGAATGGCAGTGTTATCTAGAATACCCTTCGACCTCTTGATAGATCCATCAGCAAATTGAACTATCATCCTGGTTTTCTTGAGAGGTCCAAGATGAAGAGATTGTACCATAGAGAAGGATATTATATTGATTGATGAACCACCGTCAAGGAGAGTGTTATCACAAGAATAGTCATATATGGAGCAACTCACAAGAGGTGTGGCAGTGTTCCCTTTCTTAAAATACGGACGGTGAGAGATGGCCTAGGCAGTGGCCATGGTCAAGATGTGATGCTCAGATTTTCTCCTTCACTTTCTCTTCTTGTGTTGAGGAGTAGATAAATCTATCATGTCCTGTTGAAGTGGGGCTTTAATGATCTCATGAAGGGTGGCCACCACTTCGGGTTTAGTCAACATTTTTTTTTGAATTTTTGGACCTCATCCATACAAGGGAGGAGGTCGGAATCAACATTTACACGAGGATTTCTAAGAGTAGTCTGTATAATGGAATCCTCGAGGTCAAGGTTGGGACATGATGTGAATAGAGGTGTTGGTAAATGATCGGGCATTTGGGTCCTCTCCTCACAAATGAATCAATAATGTGTCTCACAGAATCTTTTTGGATTTTCAAAATTTTCTCAATTTTTTTGTATTTTGGGTGATTGCAAGCTCTCATGATTATCCTCAAATGAATCCATATCCTCAAATAGTGGAGCAGCGTCTTGCAGATCTTGGTGGAGACTCGGTTACACTGGCTAGCTTCACAAGGAGAGGTGACTACACTAGCCACCCTCTAGTTCTTTTCCCCTTCTTCTAACTTCTCCCCCAATTCGATTGTGAACACAGCATGACAGACCTTAGAAGTAAATACCTGACTCCCCGAGGATGAGTTACTGGAGAGGAGATTTGCATGATAGTCTGGCATTCTGGATGGGAAGAGATAAAACCTTTCACACACATGAGTCGATTGTTCAATGTTCATAGGGTGTGCTTTGAGAAGAGGATTGATCTAAGATGACTTCTGAGCCGAAACTGTGACAATGATGTGTAGAAATTGAAGGTTGTCGATTTAAAAATTCTAAGTCTCACAGAAGTTCCGACACACTAATAATCCAAAGGTCCGACAAAGGTCCAAACTACAATTTTATGATGATAAGTTTAATACTCAATATTGTCCTACTTTCTTTATTTTTCCTTTCTTTTTCTTTTTTTTTTCTTCACTTATCCTTTCAAATAAGTGTTTGCTAAGGGACTAGCAAAGTTAAAGCATAGGGGGATGATGAATCTGCGATTCACCATCTTTATTCATTTATTTTAGCTTAAAATCCATTATAAAACACCTGCATATAACACAAACTCCATATTCTTACTAACTTGCATCTGTATGTAAATATTGTACACTTCTTACTAATTTTAACCTAAAATAAATAAATAAAGAAAGAAAGAAAAAATAAAGAAAAAAAGGAAGACTGTATACAGGCTGACCCGACCCCCGAGAGAAGGTCAAGACCTGACCTGATCGATTAGGAATAAAGTAGGTGGAGATAAGGGTCCTTAAGTAGAAAATCAAAAAAAATGTGCGTGTGTTGTTGTAAATAGTTCTCATTTATTTTGTATAGATCTGTATAAAAAGTGACACTAATTTATTTGTGCCTTAATTGACCTCAAATCAAATAACTTTCAAAATCAAATCGTAAATAAAAATGTGTCCTAATTAATAAAATTAATTACATAATTCAATCTTGTGTAGAATAAAAGTAACCACACTTGGAAAATGCCACTAAACACTATTTGAAAGACCAATTCCGGCTCCATATGAGCTCAAATTGAATCAATCTCACTTCCATTGGATTCGAAATTAAATTATCTTCAAAATGGCTTTGTTCTCATAATTTTTGGAGTTACGATTGAAAAGTCGATTTTCTGGGGTGGTTTGTGCAATTTTCCCATGTATTTTGTGCATATTGTATATGTATATATTTGTAAATTAGTCTTACTAATTATTTAAAATAAAAATAAAAATAAAAAAATAAATTCTTAAAACAAAAAAGGCTAATTTCCTCATTTACCCTTGTATATAATGTCATATATGTATATAGTATAGGTATATAGTTGCTATTTTTAATTAACCACCATAAAAAATAACATTTTTAATTCAAATAAATAGAGTGATGAAAATTCGAAAAATTAGACAATTTTATCTCTTTTACTTTATCTCATTTCACCTCTCTTATCTCTTCCACCCAAAAAATCAAAATTCATTTTAATTTTCATCTATCTTATCTCTTTATCAAAAAAATTGAAAAATTCAAATTTCATTCTATCTTTTCTATTTATATGGCTCCTTCTCCCTCATTTCAACTTGATAAATCTTTAGAGAGAGGAGCCCGATCTCCGAGAGAAAACTTCGTCGAGAATAGTGCCTAGCCTCCGAGCCGTCCGGTGACCTTGTCGAGGCGATCACGGTTCATTTCCGCTCCTAAGGTGAGATCCACATTTTTCTTCTTATTTTATCGTAGTTTAATCCTAGTTTATTTTGTCGCCTTTTTTTAATTCCATCGTTATTTTATTTACCTACATATACAAAAAAAAAATTCATCACGATTTTTGATCCGCTTCGACTCGATTTTCCATCTCACGTTCTTAACTCCCCGTATTCTATTTCTATCGTCCACGATCTCTCAACTCTGGCTGTGTACGGTGGTCGGAGATCGGATTCGAATCTCTCATTTCTGTCGGATCCTCGTTCATTCTTCTGATTTGTAAATAAATAAATAAACCATTTGTTTTCTTTATCTCTCATATTTGTTTTGCAGGATAGTTTAAAAAAGGAGAAAAAGAAATAAAAAAATTTATTTCTGTTTACATTTCCTATTTTAAAAAATTAAAAAAAATTAAAAAAATTCTTTATTATTCATTCCTGTTTATATTAAAAAAAAGAGAACAGCAACCAGCAGGGGGGTCATCACCCCCCGCTGCCAACCACCGAAGCCTCGGCATGCCACAAGCCAACCCAGCACCGCCTGCAGCGGCCGCTCGCCTCGACGTGCCTCCTCCCTCTGCCTCACACGAGGCAGAGCCGCCACGTGCCAACCACACGACGCCGCCCGCCTATAGCGGCCCCTCCTTCCAGACCCCCGGCAGCGCTGCCGGCGCTCTGTCCGCATCACTTCTCCAGGCCACCCCTCCAGCGCCTCCTGCGCGCAGCCCCCGTGCGTGGGCCGCACGCTCATCGTGCACGCCCTCCAGCTGCGGTGCGGCTCGCCTCCATCCTCGCCAGGCAGCTCCTCCCACGCGCCCGTTCTCCACCGACTTAGCCCCACATCGCCTCACGTGGAAGTGCCGCCCCCAAAGCTGCTCTCCATCCGCCCGACCCCCAGTGCGCGGGCCGCCACGCTCCTTCTGCCTAGCGCGATCACCACCGACGCCTCGCCCTCTGCCCGCGCGTGAAGGGGAAGAAGAGGGGGCGGCGGTGGCAAGCTCCCTCCCATATAGGGTAAGAAGAAAGAACGAAGAAGTCCCACATTTTAAAATTTGAAAATTTTTGTGTAAATTATAAAGTATTCTCCGGAGGTTCTTGAAATTGCAAAATACTCCTTATTCTCCAGAGAAGCACGTGCAAGGGATGCTCCTGACTAGGTAAATTTCATTTTTCACCCTACTTTTATTTCTTCTTATTTTATGGTGCAAAAACTTTGAATAACCGCAACTTGGTCCCTGCATTTTCAGAAACAAACTTTGGATGTTTTTTTTGATGAAATAAGTGTTTTTATTAGTCTAAATATCATGCAAAAATTGTGTTATGCTCCTAATGTGATTATCTTCTTAGCATAAAATTTTCATTGCATTTTTATTTCATTTGATTTTTTTAAAAAAATAAAAACAATATTATTTTGTCTTCGTGAAATTCAAAAATTCATAAAAATTCAAAAATAACTCTGAAAATTCCAAAAAAATAGGGTAGTTTTATTTCATTGTCTTTTAATTTATGACCAATTTCCACGCATTGATTATTTATAAAACCCTAAAAAATTGAAAAACATCAAAAATCTTAAAAAAAATCATAATAAATTCTACAAAAAATCTAAAGATTATGATTTCAGTTTCTGATTGTAGATATTTGCATGTAGTTTGTCATAAAAATAACTTCTAGGAGTTTTGGGCACTTAAAATATTTTTAAGTTTAAATTACTCTAGGCTGTATACAGTTTCATATTTTCTCACCATTTGATTTTTATAAAATTACAAAACATCTGAAAATTCCACAAAAATTCTCAAAAATATTATAAAACTTTTAAAACCAAAAAATATTTTCTCTGGATTTTTCTGAGAATTTTTGATAAATTGAAAAATTATAAAAAGAGTTGGTTTGCTTATTTTTGATCTTGTGAATATTGCTTCATGCTATTTTTTTTGAAAATAAAAAAAATAAAAAGATAAAAAATTACATAATCCAAGGATAGTTGTCCTTTGAGATTCTTTTTTCTCTTAATTGAATAACCCTCGAGATTTGTAGCCTCCCTGAGTTCAACCCTATCCGCTATACAGATTAATAAATAGCAAAAATAAAAAAAATTTGTTTGTCGTGGGATTTTTGGGGATAGCAACGACTATAATTTACCAATAATTTTCTCATCCTCCGAGATTTCGTGCACAAGAAAATGGCGTCATTGCGGCTCCACCTCACGTGAGGATGGAGGGAGGAGGCATGCCTGTACGTCGCTTGACTTTCAACTTGTTGATATTCTTTTTCTATGCTTAGGGATCTTTTACCCTAAGTATAGGAGATGACAAGTCGAATCATTGAATTGTTTATTCACTTCCTTGATTTTCCCCGTTTGTACAATTACTATACTTTGGATTATTTGATACTAAGTATAGGCCGAAACACTGACTTCTATTATTTTCGTCTATTCTTTAAGTCATTGTTGTATAAAATTCTTTTCACTTTTCTATACTTAGCACGAGTTATGTCTTCCTTTGTAGCTCTTTGATCACTATGAGGACATATTTCGAGCAAGTATAGGGGGTGTCATATATTGTATATAAACTTTAGCCATATCTTATACTTTTAATGTCTATACAAAATCCGTTTTTTATATAATGTTGGTAAAATTATTTTGCCACGATGGATAAAAAGTATGGGATGTATATATATTTGCAAAACATGTGTATACAAACCTTGATCATCTTCCCCCTTGTTAAATTCTATATAAAACTCTTTTATAAAACTTTAATATAAACCTTGTGTATAAAATCCTCTTGTAAAAACTAGTATAAAATTTATATAGTCCTTATATATATTTACTTTGCTAACCCTTTTTCTTTCTTTAAATACTATAAAAAAATATTTATTTCTTGCATTTGCATGTGCATTTTTCAGAACAATATTGACATATCAACTTCTGCAATTAAATGAAATTGAAGAATGGAGCTTGGTTTTGACCTTAATCCTCTTAATTTCAGAGGAATCTTGTAAGAACCGGAGTTGAGACTTTTTAGGTCCTATAGACTTAATTCTTTGAGTCCACGAGACTAGTTCACATGTCATCTTGATTAGTCTAAGTAGAATATTTTACAACACATGCAAGATTCTTCTATACCATCACTTAACTTGGACAAGCACTCTACACGTAGCTCTTCATGGATGAGTTGGTGAGGGGGCATAATCCTTTGGTTGGGGTAGCACATGGCGTGCAACAACTAGTGGAAACATTCGTCATCCTCTAGGGAGGTTAGGGCATCTCACCTGATCTAGTGGCATTGAGGTCTAAAGAAAGGGTGCTGTGGGGTTGCAATAATGCATCAAAAGAGGGATAATGTACTGGTTCAAGAAGAAAAACTCCTTATGTACATGTTGTACCCTTGTATATATTAAAATTAATAACACAAAAAATGCAAAAACTCCAAACAAGTGGACAGGGCAGATAGAAAATAAAATGCCTACCAGAGTGTATAGTTAATAGGCAAGGAGGAGCTTTAAAGTCAGATCATTGTTAGCTTGCAACTGGATGACTTGGCTACACTGGTCATGCATACAAGGATAGGTAGCTACACTGGCTATCGTCCATTCTTTTCTCCATCTCCACTTGTTTAGCTGGTTGCACTTGAACTTAGAAGGGAATATCCCCACTCCTTGAGGAATGAGTTGATAGATCAGGGGACCTGAGATACCTTGTTGAGGGAGGATGATTCTTTGCCAATTTTTTGATGAGGAGCTATATTTCAGTTACACATTACAAGTAAAGTTTCATAGTCATAAGAATTTGTGTATGCAGACTTGTTTTGACCTAACTATTCAAGCGACTTGAATATGAGTCTTGTGAAACTTGAGGGTTGTTAGGTTTTAAATCCATTTCCCACGAAGGTTCCGACACACTAATAATCCAAAGTCTAGCCAATCTCCATAATATAATTTTATGAACATAAGTTTAATACTCAATATTGTTCAAATTTCTTTATTAGTCCTTAATTTCTTTCTTAATTTATTTTAGGTTAAAATAGTGATAAATATACAATATTTAAACAAGAGTTAGAGTTAGTAAAAGAATGAAATTAGTGAAATTTACAGGTGTTTTATATAGGGATTTTAAGCAAAAAAAAAGAATAAAGATTATGAAATGTAGATTCATCAACCCCCTATACTTAACCTCTGCTAGTCCCTTAGAAAACACTTATTTGAAAGAATAAGTAAATAAAAAACAATTCACACAGCATGGACGTCCACACTTTCAGCACCGACAACAATTCACGCAGCAGCAGTCTGACCACCATGCTTATCAGAGACCACATTCATATCAATATCTTGCTAACCATTCACAGCCATATCATTATCAGTAGCAACGATACTCTTCATTTGCACCACAAAGATCTTCCCAGCCTTACACCTCACATCAATAAACGCCAAGGTAGGAGAAAGTAGAAAGCCAGGGTCACCACATCGAACCTGAGATGTCTTCACAGGCCCAGGCTCTAAATCAAATCATGGATATGTTGAGTACGCTCCAAATTGCACGCAAGACAGAGATGGAGCAGATTAACCGTCGTCTAGATGAGTTAACCGCACCGAAGACCACTCTCCATCCCAGCCTCAGATGATTTCGAATAACAAGAGGAGGCATCCAGATCAGGTAGACACCACTACAGGTACGATGTCTTTCCTGAATTTTTATCTAACTTCATTCGTCTCAGGAGCGGTAGATCACCACAAGCGCCTGATGGAGTAGAGGAGAGGGCACTTGATGAGGAGCGAGAGAAAATCCATGAACAGCTACAGTCTGATGATGAGGAGGAGAACCAACACATTGATGAGGACTATCATGAAGATCAGAGAGAAGGGAGCGATGCCGAATCTATTGACATGGACATCGACGAGTCAGACGATGATACCACGCCAGACCATGCAGATACTCCTGATAAATCGTTTTCTTCCCCTGGTTTAGAGAGTTTTGTACATAATTCTGAAACTCTCGATGTACAAGCTGATTTTGAATTCAATAAAAAGTCTGATTTTCTCATTCCTGATATTATTCCTTTTCCTGATGCTTTATTTGGAAAAGGAAGAAAAATAACAAAAAGAATATTGTGACTCCCGAGACTGAAAGACTATTAAAAGGTAACATCTTTTTGAAGATCCCACTTTACGATGCTTTGGATCATTTTCCTACACTCAAGAATCAGTTGAAAAATCGATGCACCACATGTAGGAAAAAGAGATCACATACAGAGAAATATGTTTTGACCAAGGCTACATCCTGCGCCATTCAGAATAAGTTACCTAAGAAGAAGAAGGATTCAGGACCACATTATGTCAGATGCGAGATTGCAATTGCGGAATTCGATTGCACTCTATCAGATAACGGTTCCTCGATCAATTTGATACCATCTTCTTTACTCAAAAAACTCGAGTTAGGTCCTATTTACAAATTCTGCGCGATCCTTCAGTTTGCTCATAGATCCGTAAAGAGACCTAGGGGCATATTAAGGAAAGTTATCGTAACCGTACAGGGCTTGCAATTCCCAGTGGACTTTACTATCATGGACATGGATTGCCCTACACAGTTGCACCTTATCCCAATCATTCTTGGGAGGCCTTTCTTAGAGACCGCGAAGGCCCTCTTCAATTATGATACATGGAAGGTATCTTTTCGCACCGAGGGCGAGAAGGTACATATAAAGATGGCAAGAGAAGCACACACATCCAGTGATGCATCTTCAGATGTCATGAGTTCTTTAGCCACCTGTGATTACATGAATGAGGTTCGTCTTGACGACCTTGAAAGGTATCGAGTAGAGACCCAGGATTTTCTAGCAGAGGATGGGTCCGAGACTACAGCTGGCAGTTCTTCCGAGGGTACATTATATTTCAGTATGAATGACGAGAAGCATAGGGATTAGACTTCTGAAGAATTTATTGCAGATCTTTTAGATTCAAAGTATTTACACGATTCCTCCGCTTCAGATGATCTAGAGATGGAGTTTCATTTAGCAGAATTGTTTTCCTCTAGTCATTCTGAGGATGAGCATAATAGCGAGTCGGATGATGTTTTAGACATCTTTTGTAGTCCGACTCTTGAGCATATTGAGATGGTGGATAATCATACTGCAGACAAATCCACTGCCGCTACAGATCCCAGTACACATATAGATGAGGCTTCAGCAGAACCAGAGTCTACCTTACCAGAGCTGAAGTTATTTCCACCAAATATGAAGTACGCTTTTCTTGCGGGTCCACATCGACGGTTTCCGATCATTATCAGCTCATCTTTGATCGAAGAACAAGAATCTCGTCTGATGGAGGTTCTTGAAAGAAACTGAAAGTCTATTGGGTGGACTGTATCCGATTTCCGTGGGATCAATCCTGCTTTGTGTTCTCATCATATATATCTCAATCATGACAACAAACCTTCCAGAGAATTTCAGCGCAGGCTGAATTCGATTTTATGAGATGTTGTCAAGAAAGAGATTATGAAATGGTGAGACACAAGATTTATCTATCCCATCTCCAACTCTAAATGGGTTAGCCCATTACATGTTGTCCAGAAGAAGTCAGGAATTCAGATGATTAATAATAAGAGTGGAGAGGAGATTCCAAAGAGAGTAACCACGTCGTGGCGGGTGTGCGTTGATTACAGGAAATTGAACGCAGCAACGAAGAAGGATGACTTCCATTTACCTTTTATAGACCAGGTCGTAGAAAGGTTGGCAGAGAAGGAATACTTTTGTTTCTTTGACGGTTACTCCGGATACAATCAGGTAACTAATGCTCCTGAAGACTAGGAGAAAACCACCTTCACATGTCCGTTTGGCACGTATGCCTTTAAACGGATGCCCTTTGGATTGTGCAACGCCCTTGCTACTTTCCAGAGGTGTATGCTTTCTATTTTTGCAGACATGGTTGGTGATTTTCTAGAGGTCTTTATGGATGATTTTCCGGTCTATGGTGAGTCCTTTGACGATTGTTTAGCACACCTAGACTAGGTTCTTCATAAATGTTGTGAGGAAGATCTCGTTCTGTCATGGGAAAAGAGACATTTTATGGTTACACACGGAATCGTGTTGGGGCACGTCATCTCCCAGCGAGGCATGGAGGTTGACCCTGCCAAGGTGGATGTCATCAAGCGCCTCGAACCACCATCCAATGATAAGCAGTTACAGTCATTTCTCGAGCATGTCAGCTTTTACAGACAGTTCATTCAGGATTTTTCCAAGATTGCCCGACCATTAACTGAATTATTAGGCAAAGACATCGAGTTCTTGTTAGATGACAAATGTCTCAATGCCTTCCTCACATTAAAGGAAATGATTATCAGTGCTCCTGTCCTACAGCCACCTAATTGGTCTTTACCCTTCGAGATCATGACAGATGCTTCAGATTTTGCGGTCAGGGCTGTATTAAGACAGAGGAGGAATGGACTTCCTGTTGGTATCCACTATGCCAGCAGAACTTTAGATGATGCTTAGAAAAATTATACAGTGACAGAAAAGGAGATGTTGACAGTGGTATTCGCATTGGACAAATTCAGATCTTATCTTCTTGGCTCCAAAATCACAGTGTATACAGATCATTCAGCTATACGGTTTTTGATGGAAAAGAAGGATGCCAAGGCACGCCTTCTTAGATGGATTCTCTTACTTCAGGAATTCGATTTGGATATTTGAGACAAACCTGGGGTAAAGAATGTGGTAGCTGACCACCTCTCCTGATTACAGACAAAGCAACCTTCAGATGAGTACACGTCACAGATTGCAGAGAGATTTCCAGATGAGAGTATCTTTGCAGTTACCGAGCTTCCATGGTATGCAGATATAGTGAATTTTTTGGTTACACAGAAAAGTCCACAAGGTTGGCCAAAGAATCGAGTTGATAGACTAGTTTCCGAGGTACGATACTACCATTGGGAGGATCCGATTCTTTTTCGTGAAGGGCCAGATTGTGTTTACAGGCGTTGTATCCCCTAGGAGGAATATATTAGTATCCTCACTCTATGCCATTCCTTAGAGGCAGGGGGACATCATTCAGGTAAGAGGACAGCGTAGAAGATACTTCAGAGTAGATTATGGTGGCTGACTCTTACTCGAGATGTTTGTACATTCGTGAAGAGTTGCCTAGATTGTCAGAGAGTAGTAGGGACAATCAGTGCTAGAGATGCAATGCCTATGCGACCTGTTATTATTTGTGAAATTTTTGATGCATGGGGCATAGATTTCATGGGACTGTTCCATTCCAGAAGCAGTTTTGAGTACATTCTTCTCGCAGTAGATTATGTTAGTAGATGGGTGGATGCTATACCCACACGAACCGCAGATAGTAAGATAGTTTGCAAGTTCCTAAGAGAACACATTATTTCACGGTTCGGGATTCCACATATTCTTATTTCATATGTGGGTAGCCATTTCATTAATAAGGAGGTAAAAAAGCTAGTGAAGTAATACGATATTGATCACAGAGTAGCTTCTCCTTACAACCCACAGACGAACGGCATGGCTGAAGTCTCAAATAGGGAGGTGAAATCAATCTTGCAGAAATTAGTACGACCGGATATGAAGAACTGGTCACAGCTTCTAGATTAGGTTCTTTGGGCATATCGTACTGCATATAAGACTCCCTTAGGTACTTCACCACATAGACTGGTTTATGGGAAGCCATGCCATTTGTCCATAGAGATCATGCATAAATCTGAATGGGCTATTCAAGAAATTTCACGTGATGCACAGAAAGCAAGAGTCAAGAGAAAGATAGATCTGAATGAGCTAGTAGAGATTCGAAATTAGGCAGACGAGAACACTCTCATTTATAAGGACAAAGTGAAGAAATGGCATGATAGACATATTCGGCACAAGATCTTTGTCCCTGGGCAGAAAGTCTGGTTGTTCAATACAAGATTGAGAATTTTTCCTGGCAAATTGAAAAGCAAGTGGGAAGGACCTTACATAGTCAGAATGGTACACGACAATGGAAGCATAGCTATATCAGATGTGTCACCTGGTGCAGAGCTGTTCGTGGTTAACGGCAGATGTTGAAGCATTTCGTAGAGACTACTGATCATCTGGCCTGTGTTGAAGTGATCAATTTTGTACAGAACTCATGATCATTTGTTCACTTTATCTCATCCTGTACAAAGACTTTTGAGCCATTCGATTTTTGGAGATCGACAACACTTGTATATTCTTCGTAGACCACAATCGTCCCCATTTTTGCTCGTCTTCTATGCTTAGGATACCAAATCCTAGGGATAGGGGAGACTGATTGTTCGTTGATTAGCGTTTTCTATTTTGTTCTTTTTCTTTTGTATTTCCTTTCTTTTTCACAAATCACTGATCCCCAATTTTTGGCTACACACTTTTTTATACTTAGGATGCCTTATCCTAAGTATAGGAGGGACCGAGTGATTTCGATGATCTCATGTTCTTTATTTATTTTGTTCCTTCGTTGTATATTCTTTTTCCTCAGTCACCTCGTTTTTGCTCTTCCAGTATACTTACGATGACCAAATCGTAAGTAAAGGGGGGGGGGGTTGACTGCATTGTATTCCCTTATTCTTTTTCACCCACTTTTACTTAACACGAGTTATGTCCTCCTTTTTCTCTTTTGACGCTATGAGGACATAGCGCAAGCTAAGTATAAGGGGTTCTTATATATTGTATATATACTTTTGTCCATAACTCATACTTTTATGTATTTTCTATATCTATAAAATCCATAAAAAGTGGGAGGGTTAATTTAAAATCCATCTATATATTTATCTATTACTTATAAAATCCTTGTAAATAAGTAAAATATGTCTAAAATCGGTATTTAAAAGACTTAAATTAATATATGTATTTAAAATTTGTATAATGATTATTTAAAATCCTATCTATTAAAATATGTGTAAAAATCATTTAATCCTTGTAAAATTCTCTGTATATAAAATCTGTAAAATACATTAAATATTTAATTCAAATAAAATATATCTTGTAAAATTCTTGTATAAATACTTGTTAATAAAAATCAGAAAATCCATAAAAATACAAAGTCCTAAAATTCATAAAAATTACAAAAGCATTAAAATCTATAAAAATGAGTAAAATTCAGAAATTATACTTCACAAAAATATTGTTGCATTTGCATTCCCATTTTTCAGTATAAGTTTGATTTCTGGAACTAAGGATTGAGTCTAGTCTAAAGGATGGAGCTTGATCATGGCCTTTAACTCTCGTTGTAAGGAGCCTAGTTAGGATCTGGAATTTAGACTCTTCAGGTCTTTTGACTTTAAAATCGTTGGTTTCCATAAGACCATATTTGGGAAAACAACTCATATGTGCTTAGATAGACTACTCGGTGTCATCTGTACAACTCTAAACCAGTGAACCAATCTTGGACACATGCACTCTGCACTTAGCCCGACTTGTATGGAGTTGCAAAGGGCAGTACATCTTGGTAGTGTGTTTCTATCCTTGTCTTTGAACCATTGACATCAAAAGACGGGAGAGATTGGGGTTGTGATAATCGCTTCGAATGAGGGAATGATCTGCTGATACAATATTTTCTATGACCTCAAAAAAGGGATGGAACAAAAGATGTTATATCTATCGAGGCACAAAGAGATGAATGCAGTGCAAGCAAATTACAAAGCCAAATCAAAGAAGAAGCCACCAAAAACAAATACGACCACAATGGTCCAAGCTTCCACCAAAAAAAATGCATGCACTTCTTAGTGGAGACTTAGCTACACCAGTTGAGCTTCACAAGGAGATGCGTCTACACTGGTCACACTCCACTTCTTTTCTCATTCTTTTACTTTCTCTCTATATTTGATTGTGGACATAGCGCGAACTGAACTCAGAAGGGAATACCTCCATCCCCGAGGAAAGAGTAGATGGATGAGGAATAAATGGAAGTGTATAGCTGGGATGGACGGTTTCTTCGCTTCTTTGAGCAGGAAGAGCTAAATCAATTCACACTCTGTACAAATTGACTTCAAGGATGATAGAGTTTGCGATATGAATAAGTGAGTCTGAGCTAGCTGAAGAGGTGATCCTGAATAAGGATTTATGGAACTTGAGGACCGTTGAGGATAAAATCCTAATCCTAGTTAAGGTTCTGACAAATGCTTGTTTCAGGCCCGATCGAGCTCTGTCCTTTGTCTGTTCTCATTGGTTTAGGAAAATAAATTCATTCTAACTTTCTTTCTTTTTCACTTACTTTTCAAATAAGTGTTTGCTAAGGGACTAGCAAAGTTTAAGTATAGGGGGTTGATGAATCCATGATTCATTAACTTTTCTGTTGCATTTTGTCTTAAAACCTTAATAAATACATGTAAATAGTCATTAATTCCCACATTTTATCCAAATTCTATTCATGAATAAAAATGCACTTTTATGCATCAAAAAAACATGTAAATAAATAAAGAATAAAAAATAAAGAAAATAAAAGAAGGCAGATTGTAGATATGTATATATGTACAATATGACCTAAATAATATAAATATAGCTGAAAGATATATTTATATAACCTAACCTTCGAGACAAAGTAGCATGGATTGGTCGACAAAACAACAAGTAGGGGGAGATAAGAGAAGAAAACCATAAAAATAATTAAAGTATACTCCGCATATTATTCACTATTTATCAAATGTTTACCAAATATTCATTTATTTTTAATTAATTAATATGAACATGTTTTTCATCAAACTCTTTTCCTAATTATTTCTAAAAATGTATATAAAAATATAAAAATAAGTTAAAATTTTATCTTGTATATATGCCAAGAAATCCTATTTTTAAATTGCCAAAAGCTTAACTTCCGAACATCATAACTTCCTTATATGAACTCCAATTTCACTCTACTCACCTTTAAAGTTCATAAAATAATATTCTCTAATTAATAAAGGTGGTTTCATTAAAATCGGAGTCCGTTTGTAAAAAGTCGGTTTTGGGACCTAATGACAAAGGGGTTTCTGGGCTATTTATTTTATTTAGAACCCATTATTTAAAATTTTATTAATTTTATAATTTCTAATTATTTTCATTATATTGTATTTTCATCCTGATTTATTTCAGAATTTTTGAAGCTTATTTATTATTTTAATAAAATTCAAATCCCTAATTTATAGATAAAATTGAACTGCCTAACTTATACATGTATTTATTAATATATCTAAATTATTTTATTAAAATACACAAATATTCATAACGACATTATGTATTATTCTAAAAATTAATAAAATATAAATTAACAATTATTTAATTAATTATTGAATTAAAATATCATTACCTATTAACTATACTTATTTATTAATATAATATTTATATCTCGAATAATATTTATTATTTACAAAAATTAATTATACCATAATTTAGATAATTTAATTATTTACATTTTTCGTTTTTATACCTATTTAAAATAATGTTATCTACTATTTATTATTTAATTTATACGTTATTTATTCATCTGGCCAACCAGGTGGTGACACGTGTCAGCACCTAGTTCTTCTTCAAGAACCCAGGCCGTTGGAACTCTGTTCTAACGCCTCCTCTTCACCAATTTCTCCCGCGCACTTCACAACTAATTCAATCGATCCAAGCACTCCATGTCTTCCTCCTAACTAACCTCCTACACGCCCTCCATTGGATCCACCTTGGAGCTTAAGCAATTCGTCTATAAAAGGCCACGAAGTTGACACCATTAACTAACTCTCCCCTAACAAACTTGAACACCAGTTCCAGTGTCCGATCTACCTCCTTCCTCCCTCGATTCCGGCTAACCAAGGAGGTGACGGCTCCTTGTTCTCGACCCGCGTGGAAGAAGAGTGATCGGAGGAGACGTTCCAAGGTCATCGCCGCCTTGCATCGCCGCTTCGAGCAGCGTCAAGCTCCGGGAAGCCGCCTCGTCGAGCTATCACCAGGAGGTTGTATACCTTCTACTCCCCATGTATTTCATTCATCTTTCAACCTTTTATTTCTCGAGTTGTGTGCCACAATTAGCATGGCTAAGAGCGTCGTTAGCAAGCTTAATCAACATCATTAGACGCCACATTTTAAATTCAATTCAAACCTAATCAAATCGATTTCATTCGCACCTTCTTCCTTTCTATTCACGCCCTTGTTCATATCCCCATTTTCATATATTCTGGAGATGTCTTTTGATCTTGCAAATCCTTAATTAGTCGGCCGATTTCTTGCAAATCGAGCGTATACATTTGTAATTTGCATATCCAACTTTCATCTGGAGCGAATCCAAGGAAAATGGATCTCTCAAGCACACTAAACGGGCCATTTAAAGAAGATGTAAATCCATCTTCAGTTTCCAGGAGCAATAGAACCACCATCTTCATCAGCCTTTTCCCGCCGATCGTGACCAACTCCGACCAAGCTCACCCGCGGGCGAGCTCGAGGGGTGAAGGAGTCACCCCTCTGGCCTCGTCGGAGGCCCCAGATCCTCGTCAGTCACCGGAGATAATTCGGAGAAGGAGGCCCCTTCATCAGCCGCACGAACCACCTGAAGAACATCCAAGAACTCCAGACTGTACAGGCTGTCGACACGTGGAGGAAGTGGACGGTCCAGATCGCATCTGAGCTTCTAATCTCCGTCGCTCAACGCGAAGGGGTAGACAAATTGCACCATAAATCCTGCCATGTTCCAGAAATTTAAGCCCACTACAAAGTTTCCAGAAATTACAATTAGGTCCCTGCACGGGGACCTAATTGTAATTCTTTTATTTTCTTTCGCATTTTAGTCCCTCCAGGGACTGTTCTCTAATAAAAACTCAACATTTTTCTTGCATTTAGGCCCCTGGCTTGTAGGAGCCATTTGAACCTCGTATTTTTGTCATTTTTTTGCGAATTTTCTAGGGTAGTTCGATAACTACCCAAGCTATTTTTTGAGCTTTTTTCCAGAATTTTTCGTCGCCTTGTTTTTGGTTTTGATTCTTTTTTTCTTGAGTTTGTTTTGAGCCAAATTTGTTCTCAATTTCTTTCATTGTAAAATCAAGAATAAAAGAGGATTTTGTTAGAATTTTTTCCTTGTCTCAAAAATCGTGGTTTGAATATTTTGCTTCCTCGAGTTCGACCCAGGCACACTCACCTGGTTAAAATTAGCAGTGAACGGTAGAATAAGATTTTATTTCCTGTTTTACCGTGATTTTAGTTTGATTAAAACTGCGGTTCCCTCTCTCTCTACAACCGCAAGAATCGGGACTGCGTTTTATCAACCAGATGGATCCTTCTGCTCCAGGAGTTTGATATTGAGATTAAGGATAAACCTGGAGTTAAGAATGTGGTGGCGGATCACCTCTCCCGATTAGAGAACCTTGAGGAATCCGAGCCCATTGCACCTATTACTAAGTCATTTCCAAATGAGGCGATACTTGCTGTTGCCTCGCTCCCATGGTACACCTACATTGTGAACTATCTTGTCGCCAAGACAGTCCCACATAGTTGGCCCATGCAGTGACATGAGACCTTCCTTGCGAAGGCCAAGTCATAGTATCTAGAGGAGGTGTATTCCTCAAGAAGAGAAGCATAGCATCCTCACCTACTGCCACAAGCTTGAGGCAGGAGGACATCATTCTGGGAGATGGACAACGCATAAGGTGCTCCAATCCGGCCTTTGGTGGCCTACTCTCTTCAAGGATTCCGACAAATTCGTGAAGAGGTGTACTATCTGTCAGAAGATGGGTACTTGTGGACAGAGAGATATGATGCCCATGCAGCCCATTCACTTTTGTGAGGTTTATGACGCATGGGGCATTGATTTCATGGGCCCATTTCCTTAGAGTCAGGGATTTGAGTACATTCTTATTGTTGTGGATTATGTGAGTCGTTGTGTCGAGGCCACCCCTCCCTCCGAACTGTAGATGCTAAGACTATGTGTCGATTTTTGAGGAAAATATCATTTCATGGTTTGGGGTAGCTAGAGTTCTGATTTCAGACGGGAGGACTCACTTTATCAACGACAAGGTAAGGGCCCTAGCGGATGAGTTCAGCATTGACCATCGTGTTTCCACTCCATATCACCCTCATACTAATGGTCTTGTTGAAGTATCGAACATGGAGATCAAGACTATTTATAGAAGGTAGTCCTCCCAGACCGAAAGGATTGGTAACATCTTTTGGACTCAATATTGTGGGCCTATCAGACTTCCTTCAAGACACCATTGGGACATTTCCCTTTCGTCTTGTCTATGGTAAGCCGTGCCACTTGCCAATGGAAATCAATCACAAGTCACTATGGGCGGTTACAGAGTTATATTGGATCCCGAGAGTATAGGAGAACAGAGGAAAGTAGAGTTGGTAGCCCTGGAAGAACTGAGAGATACAACCTTTTTGAGTAGCCTACAGTACAAGGAAAAGTGAAGATATGACACGATTATCATATTAGCCATAAACAGTTTGTGTTGGACATGTGAGCCCATGACGAGCCATTATGCAAAAAATGTTATTGCGAATATCATTCCCTGATCTGAAATGAAGAATAGATAATTTGCATAATAGGCCCCTTAGTACAATTAGGGTTATGTACCATGGCCATCTTGATGATCATATAGCTGTTGATTCAAATATTGAATCATAGCGGCTGGTGCTTGGATGAAAATCTAAAGAGTTAGATTGAGGACTCATCAAGCACCGTCAAATGATTGTTAGGACATTATCTCCAGCCTGAGTAGAAGATGGCAATCCTTTCTCAATTAGGCTGATATCTGACTGACCTCTTGATGCATGTCCTCTGCATGGGAATAGAGATTCGTAGGTGTCAGATTAATTAGGTTAAAGAGTTGACTTAACGAGATTGAGATAACCAAAGTCCTATGACGTATGCTGTCACGATATAGGCACGCATCCTCCGACCAGAGACAGATGTCTTACTATATGTCTGAGTATGTACATTTGGCAGACCAATAGGTTGATGACCGAATTAAGGTCTATACACCGGTGCGCTGGTGTGCATACAAGGGCATATGAGTAATACGATCTCTCAAAGGGATCATACATGTTCATTATTGAACCGGAAGACATAAGCTCACTCATGAGATATTGGGAAGATCAAATTCCGTGCACGGTCATCTCTCTTTGGAAGCTTGACTGAATTTGTAGGTTTGATATATACTTTTGGAAAGTATATGATCAACATCTGGGTATGATATATGCTTTTGGAAAGTATATGATCGATACCAACTCCCAATGATTGAATGATAAACTTCATGATAAAACCCTGAAGTAGACACTGTAAAATTGATCTTATACTTCTGGTTTATTCTGGGCCTTCCAGTATGAAGGATGTACAGGTATTGGGAATACCTGAGGGTGATGTGATCATAAACGGTTGTATAACCATGACGCTTCCATTCCTAGGAAGTGATGAAATGGTTCTAGATTTTAGTGACTCGTCTCAGTAGAGAAGTAATCTGATCTTAGTCTAAATGTTGGACATTGATCTGAATGTGATTCAGATTCAATGAGAAGACTAGATTTACAGCCTTGATTTAATCAAGCATCTATGGGAGGTCCGAGATCTGGATTTGAGATGTGATCTCAATATCCAAGTCACTATATGTGGAACAATACAATCGCCATGTCCTTATCTCCAAGTATTTGTGGAGAAAGCGCATTATCCTTGAAAGAGTTCAGGATAATTTCATTGTTGATATATGTACCCAAGCATTGAGTAAATTGGTAATTAAATGTGATTTATTTATCATGATTAATATGAATTCGATTCATATTATAAAGAGAGTTATCTTAGATAATTAAATGTGATTTGATTATCAAAGATGTGAAAAATGTGAATACGATTCATATTATTTGGGAACATGAGAATAAAGATCCAAGATGATTAGATATGATTTAATTATCATGGAAATGAATAATGTGGATAGCACTATCCATATTAATCATATATATTATAAATGTGATTTATAATCCATAAGAGAGAGCAATTTGTAATTTACATATGTTAATTAAATATTGATGTGAATTGGATTCACATTAGACAATTAATTGAAAATGTAATTCACTTTTTATTTTGGGTTGTGAATGTGATTCACAATTTTCCAATTGCAAGATTGCAATATTCAAAAAATAATTATGAATTGTTTTTGTTGAATAATTTACAACAAGTGTTGTTGTAAATCTTGGAGATTTCCTTGGAATAATGTAATCTCATGAGATATCATGAGATTACATGAGATTGCCACCAAATCCCATATTATGGAAGGAGGCAATCTTCATTCCATAATCTTAATGCTTGATTGATTTAATTTAGGATTAAATCATATTGATTTATCAATATACATTTAATCTAAACTAAATTAATTGTTGTTGGTTTTTACTAGCACAAATCTTAGCCATTAAAAGAAACACAAATCAATGAGAGCAATTGGATTTGTGTTGCCCATGGATTGAGATCCATGGATCCCAAAATATTATAAATAGAAGGGCACCCCTTGCTCCTCATATGCTAATGAGAAACATAAGTCTATCTCTCTCTCTCTTTCTTTCTCTCTACATGCCCTCTCTCTCTCTCTCATATGGTTGTCCACCATGGATGCCCTAGAGAGATCCTCCATCGTCGTAGCATCGTCGTTATGTTGCCCGATCGTTTGCTCGTGGCTCTCTGTCTCCTTCGGTGCACCTCGCTCGTAAAAAAGACGTCAGATCTTGTGTGTTGAGATCAGGAGATCCGGCGCTTGGATCATCAACATGGATTGCGAGGAGAACGCATTTCATTAACACGCCCGCAATCGTCTCCTCCATCGGATGGACTTGAGACAGGAGGTCTCTTTGTTTAGAGATTCAATCGCAACCACGCTTCAAGAGGTAACTCTAATACTTGTTTGTGGTTTAGATGAAACTATCCGAGAAGTGTTCTTGGATCTTGTGGTTTCATCACATGAAAAAATTTTTAATTTCCGCTGCATCGAGCTACTAGTGCGACTAGTCGCTCCCGATCGCATACGATGTGATCCTCACGCTTCCATGATGCGCTTGAGGATATGCCCATATCCTTCAAGAGCTAGATCAATGTGTATGGTTGTTTGATTCTAGGCTGAAATTATTTCCAAGGAAATTACAGAGTAAATGGAAGGGTCCTTATGTGGTCAGAAATGTAAATGACAATGGCAGTACTGATATATCCGAGTTGTCATCTTCGTCTACCTTTCGAGTTAACGGTCAACACCTGAAACTATATCTAGAACATGATACGCCGATCGTTGACATTTCCCCTATTCATCTGGTATGACATGTGCTCTTTGACTCACATCACTTGCATCTCATACATGGTTATCACTTCCATCTTCCACTGTATAGATCCATATGTCCATATCATTCATTCTTTCTTTATGACTGCCACTCCATCGTCATCTTACGATTTCGCTATACTTAAGATACACCTTGTCCTAGGTATAGGGGGGTACACACACCGAGTTGTTCTATTCTACGATCCCCTCTTCTGTCTCTTCTTCTTGTCTATACTCAAGGTATTTTACCCTAAGTATAGGGGTAGACAGACTGAGCTGTGATCTGTTTATTCTCTTTTCTTTTTTTTCTTCCTTTCTTCTTTTCCTTATCTTCTTCTCTATTCTTCTGACAGGTGTCACCCTTTTCGTCAGTCTTCTATACTTAGAACGTACTTTTTCCTAAGTATAGGGGGATGTGCACCTTCGATCTGTTCATTCCCACCCTCAACCCTCCCTGCCTTGTGAACAGTCTGCTATACTTAGGATTATTTGATCCTAAGTATAAGGGGGCGGTCAACTTCTCATTAGTTTATTTATTCATTCGTTTCGTATTCAATTATTCGGTAGACTAATCTATACTCAGTACGAGTTATGTCTTCATTTTTTCTCTCTCTGATCTATGAGGACATAGCTCGAGCTAAGTATAGGGGGGTCATATATACTACGTATATACTTTAGCCACAACTCGTACTTTTGTATTTTTACTAATAATTATGGCTAATAACACTATTAAATTCATTAAAATCACTTAATAAAAAGACGTTATTATTCCTCAAATTCTTTTTGTATTTACTGATTAATAAGTCAGTAGAAAATGTTTTTTGCAAAATGTTTGAAAAATAGTTTGAACATCTCTTTGAAAAATATTTTGAAAACTATTTGGAAAACATTTTGTTCAATATTTTCAACCTTTGTAAAAATGTTTTGTTTGTAAAATTTTTTTTCTTTGTGTGAAATAAAATGTTTGAAAAATTATTTGCAAATGGTTTGAAAATGGTTGCAAAAATATTAAGAAAATCTATATATACTGTTTGAAAAACCTTTGCAAAGTGTTTTTCAAATGTATGTACATGTTTGTAAAAATTATTTGTAAAAATTATTATGGACTATAGTTTTCAAAAAATTGCTTGAAAAAACTTTTCAAATAAGTTTGAGGAAATATACATCACACCAAAATTCATTATATATATATATATACTTATAAAAGTGATCACTTACCCCTTGTAAATTCTTAAAATCTACTTCTTGTAAATATCAGATACATTCCCGTGTAAATATTTTAACCTAGTTTTTAGCCAAAATCTTTTGTTTTCAAAAATCCCAAAAACATTTGTAAAATTAAAATACAAAAAATATTTGAAAAATCTTTTTGAAAAATACAAAAAAATGCATATGCATCATCCTTTTTCAAAAATACATAAAAAATTCAAAATCTTTGAAAATTTCATCACAAAAATATTTTCTGCATTTTGCATAGCATTCGCATAGCATTAGCATTTTTCGGATTGAGTTTGATATTTAAACAAGTCTACGTAAAATTCGGAGATTGGAGCCTGATTGGACCTTAAAATCTACCTAATAACAAGAACCTTATAGGAGCTGGAATTGAGGTACTTCAGGTCTAGTTGACTTATTTCTATGAGGATCATAAGACTTGTTTCAATGGATTCTTGACTGCCTAAGTAGAGTATTTCGGAGCACATATACGACTCTTGTTGATAATGACCTAACTTGGACACATGCACCTTTCACTTGGCTTAACTCAGTTGGAGTGGTGAGGGGGTTGGATTTGCCGATATGAGACGCACACAATGGAAACATTTGTCCTCCTCTAGGGAGGGAAGTGCACCCCAACCCGTCCAGTGATGAGGAATTCTAAAGACGGGAGAGTGTGGGTTGCAATAAAGCTTCAAAAGAGGGATAGTCTACTAGCTCAAGAGGAAAAACTCCCTATGTAAATGTTGTTGTAAATAGTATTTCAAAAAAAACTCCAAAAAATGGATAGGCCCGTATAAAAATAAAATGTCTGCCGAAGTGTATATATGTTGTATAGAACATAACCAAGCTTGAGCTTCAAAGTCAAATCATGTGAGCCTGCAGCTGG
Source organism: Ottelia alismoides (assembly GCA_037367405.1). NCBI lineage: Eukaryota > Viridiplantae > Streptophyta > Magnoliopsida > Alismatales > Hydrocharitaceae > Ottelia > Ottelia alismoides. Next base: position 297,197 of record JAZKJV010009171.1, read on the forward strand.
ATGACTTGACTACACTGGTCTTGTATCCTAGGATAGGTAGCTACACTGGCTACCGTCCATTCTTCTCTTCACCCCCTCCTCTTGAGCTGGTTGTTACTTGAACCTAGAAGGGAATACCTCGCTCCTTGAGGAATGAGTTATTGGATTGGTGAATCATTGGGTTGTCATAATGGAGAAGACAGTCTCTTTATCATTTCAGTTGGGGAGAGCCACTATCACTTACACAGTACGAGTCAAATTCATAGTCGTAAGGTTTTGCGTATGAGTTAAAATATTTCTGACCTGGCTATTGAGGAGACTTTACCAGAGTTTTGGGATTCTTGAAGGCTGTTGGATTTCAAATCCAGTTCTCATTAAGGTTCCACTCGTACTAAAATTCCCAAGGTCGGACTTAAGCTCCAAAGTTTGATTTTGTGAAGACAAGTTTGATAATTATACTTAATCCAAATTTCTTCTTTTTCTTTTCTTTGTTTTTCTTTTTCTGCTTTAATTGCATAAGTGTTTGCTAGGGACTAGCAAAGGCTAGTATATTGAGATGATGAATCTCCATTTCATCATCTTTATTCTATCATTTTGGCCTTAAAAACCCTAGTAAATGCATGTAAATACCCCTAATTCCTGCATTTTAGCATTCATGCATGTATGTGTAAATACTGCATAAAATACGGTTTTTAAAGCCAAAATTATAGAATAAAGAAAAGAAAAGAAAAGAAAAGGAATAAAATATTGCAAATATTTTATGATCCGAAACCCCGAGACCTAGGCATCTCGATGACTAGGCCGACAAGGAATAAAGTAGGGGGAGATAAGGGCCAAAACACAATAAAAATTCCTTTTATTTAATTCATTCTTTATTCATTTTAGGATCTATTTTTAGTTCCACTTTCATACTTCAAATAAAGAAACTTTATACATGAAAGTTGTAGGTAATTAAATATAGAAAAACACAAAATTGATTTCACACAAAAATAATGTACAGATAAGAAGTTATGATTTGAATAAATTTCCAGAATCCTAACTTTCTAGACCTGTATCTCGAATATAAAAACTCGAAATGTATCAAAATCACAATTTTAATTGTATATAATTTTCAATAAGCTATTTAATGAAGGTGGTTTCATATTTTTCTGAGTTGCGGTTTGAAAGTTATGTTTTGGACCCCTATTGTATACTTGTATCGATTAAAATATTCATTTTATTTATTATTCATTATTTTTATAATTCTATATTTTATAATTTTGTAAATATTATTTATAATATATGTGTACATTAAAACAAGAATAAAACCATAAAAAAACACAAAAATCAAATACCTGTACACAATACATAGGTATAATACCTATAAATACACCTACAAAGAATATACTTCTATTTATTTAATTGTATATAGTACATCAAAAAATAAAATAAAAAATATTTAATTATATAAAAATACTTTATAAATATATAAAATAATAAACAAAAATAAATAAAATTAAATATACAAAATAAAAATAAAACATTAAAATATATAGATAAATATACCTACGTAGGCCATAAAAGGTGACTTGTATTTTAAAACCTCTAAAAAATAAAAATCACAATAAAATACTTCATAAAATAATAAACATTTTTTATTTTATAACCGAAAATTAATTAAATCGTTTACTATTTTTTTATCAAATCTACAAAGCTTTTTTGCTAGGAATTTTCTAGTTGGTCCACGTGGACCAACCAGATCATTCCGTTGGTTGACCTCGGTCAACTCTCTGACCGAGGTTTGGCCCATGTCAGGCCGTGGTTTTTGACCCCTATTAGAAATTTTTTAGGCAAGATCTTTCACCATTTCGCATCGAAGTCTTCTTGACTCCCCCCCTTAGATCGATGATCCACGCGAGGATGGGGAAGGGCCGAGTCGTGTGAAGGACTGGGGAGAATAAGGTGATGGGCACCGCCACGCGAAGCGGGGCTGGCAGTTGTGTGAGGTTGCAGCCTTGCCGTAACAGGCGTAGGTTGCGCCCAAGTCTCGTGGGAGGAAGAAGAAGTGGGGGGCCACCCCGTGCGTCGCACGTGATGAGCGGAAGGAAGAGGCGCCATGTGGCATGCAGAGAGGCGGCCACATGGAGGGCAAATAATAATTAAAAGAATTACAATAAATTAATTATAAATAAAAATGAGTGACACGCGGCGGCTCCAGGAGCGGCCACCTGTCCCAGAAAAATCACAAATTAAATAAAAAGAAAAATAAAAAAGAAATAGCAAAAGGGGTCAAATTAAAAAGTGATCAACATGAAAGTTGCTCGTCTCGATGAGATCTACAATTTTTGTGAAGGATCTTTGAGCTTAATTAATCATTTTTAGAGTTATGAATATGAGATTCATCAGCGAGGTCAAGGGGGGAAATGTATGAGTATATATACATGATGGACATCGGTTCCCCCTATACATAGGCTATGGTCAGCCTAACTCTATGATAGAAGTGAGTATGAGAACCGATGAGATCTGGAGAATGTACAAAGAAGGAAAGATGAACATGAGAATCTTGATGCTACATCTTCATGGAGAGTAGTCCGATGTATCTGCTCTAAGCTCACTCTGCATGAAGTTGATGACCTCGACTTGGACTAACTGCTCCTTAGAATCTATAAGATGCTTCAACAGTTGTCCATTAACCACATGAGATTGTGCACCATTTGTGAGATTGGCAATCTCTACATTTCCATTCCCGTGCACTTTCTTGACAATAAAGGGACCCGTCCACTTAGATTTGAGCTTCCCGTGGAACATCTTTAATTGGGCATTAAACAACCATACCTTTTGCCCATGGATAAAGTCTTTACACCTAATGTGCAGATCATGCCATATTTTTACTTTGTCCTTATAAAGCAGATTGTTGTCATATGCCCTGTTTCGGATTTCCACGAGCTTGTACAAGTTCAAGTCTCAGCAGCTCTGTGGAGGTTCCTAGAAGGTCTGAGGCCGTCGTTGAAGCACGAGGAGGGCTCCAGGCTTCTTGGAGTAGATTGGTGACTCTTGTACGCCGGAGGCGAAGCTCGAGTAAAGAGCTCCGGTGAAGGCTCCGACCAATGATGAAAGTACCTGCAAACGTTAGTCCAAAGCCGAAGCGTGCATGTGTGAGGGAGAAGTGCATGGAGCGGGGTTCCATGTGAGCAGAGGAAGGGAGGAACCATGGCTTCTTCTCTGGCGAACTGGAGAGGAGTTGGGTCGGAGGTGTTCATGCAATGGAGAAGGGGAGAAGGCGAGTTAATGGTGGCACGAATATGGGCATGGTGAGGTGAATCTAGTGCGATGGTGAATGGAATGTGACTGTGCATGGAAGTACCTAATTAATTACGAGAAATCTAAAGGAAAAGGAAAAGGGAAGATAGGAGATGAGTGTGGGTGCGAGCACACGATGCGGGAAGTGAGGTGGAGGATGTGGGATGCGGGCTTGAGATGAGGTGGTTGCACGCCGCGCTCTACGCGAAGATAGGGAAGGGTTGAGTTGCGTGAAGGAGCAGGGAGAAGAAGGTGGTGGGCACCGCTGCGTGAAGCGGGGCGGGCGGTTGCACTGGGTTACAGCCCCGCCGCAACAGGCAGAGGTTGCACGCAAGTCTCGCAGGAGGAAGGAGAGGGGGGCCATCACATGCGTCACACGTGATGAGCGGAAGGAGAAGGTGCCATGTGGCGCGTAAAGAGGCGACCATGTGGCAGATAAATAGTAATTAAGAGAATTAAAATAAATTAATTAAAATAAAAATAATAAATAAATAAATATGGGTGACAACTGGCGGCGCCAAGAGCTGCCACGTGATGCTCCTAGAAAAATCACAAATTAAATCAGAAGAAAAATAAAAAAGAAATAGCAAAATAGATCAAATTAAAAAGTGGTCAACATGAAAGTTACACACCTCGACGAGATCTACAACTTTTGTGAAGTACCAAAAATAAAATGAAGTCATATGTACAAAAAGTATTCTTTTGGTGGTATCTCATAGGTATAAATTACTGTATTTTTTATGTTTTTCAATTTTTTATTATTTTTAAATAAGATATAAGTCAAAATAAAGTTAAAGAAAATATGAAATAGATATTTACTACTTAATCTATTTTTTGGATTTTTAATAAAAAATAAAATGAAGGGTATTTTAGTCAATATGTATAGTATAATAGGGGCTCAAAACCAAAGATTCGCATACGATCTCCGGTTTTTATGAAAATAGTCTTGTTTTGAAGGTCTTTGAATTTATATTACTTAAAAGTGAGTAGACCTAAATCAGACACTATATGAGAGAGATATACGTATTTTAAGGTTCATAGTCTCAAACTTAGATTTGGTTTTTATTGGACAATTTTACAAGTTAGTATTTTCTAGATATTTTTTCTTTATTAGTGTTAGTAATATATACACTATAGACTTGATTTTATTGGATTTGGAGTTACTATAAAATAGATACAAATATGGTATTTACAGGTGATTTTTACAAGGAATTTCATGCTTCTTATTTATGCAAATATGAATGTTAAAATGCACATATTATTTACACATGCATGAATGCTAATTATGCAATATTAGTGATGAAATGCAGCTAATTACTCAGGAACAAAGCTCTATTTTCAACCTTTAGAGTGATGAATCATAGATTCATCAGTGTAGCACAGGATCTTAGATGAAGAAGCGGAGAAGAAGATCTGGGGGTTCGTTCTGTGCATGAACAAGGTGGTTTGATGGATCGAGGATGTGAAGAATGTGAAGGGGAGTGAAATAAGATGGTCATCGATGTGTAATAAGGTGATTTAAATGGGGAAGAGAGGCTGGAGCCTAGAGCTCCAACAAACTTGATCTTTTTTATTTTTGGGTTGATTAAGATGAAATTAAAGCTAATAATCGATAGAAATAAGCTACAGAATTAAAAACAAAATGAAAATGCTAAAATAGAGAGGCTCACCTAGTCGGGTTGACGGGGGAGCAAGACAACATGGAAGCTACTCTGACGATTTCTTGAATGACCTCCTCCTCGATCTTATCCTCGCCACTGATCAAGAGAATCACCCCTTTCACAAGGGACATGCTCCATTTGCTGATTGTTGGGGTTACGAAGGATTCAAGAGGTATTAAATTTTAAAAAGGTGATGAGGCAAGTTATTTATAGACAAGTTAATTGTCCATCTTTTGAAGATGATGGTATGTGGTAGGTTGGGGGTTGATGAGGTCTAAGATGTGGGCATGAAAAAGAAACATGGGGGCTGCAAAGAGGTGAGTTGTGATGAATCTAAGTTTTATCATCTTTATTCTATCATTTTGGCCTTAAAAACCCTAGTAAATGCGTGTAAATGCTATTAATTTAGGCATTTTATCATCCATGCATTATTGTGTAAATATTGTACAAAACACTATTTTTAAAGCCAAAATTATAGAATAAAGAAAAGGAAAGAAAAATAATAAAATATTGTAAATATTTTATGACCCGAAAGCCCGAGACCTAGGCATCTCGATGACTAGGTCGACAAGGAATGAAGTAGGTGGAGATAAGGGCCAGAATACAATAAAAATCCCTTTTATTTAATTCATTCTTTATTCATTTTGGGACCTATTTTTTATTCTACTTTTTATACTTCAAATAAAGAAACTTTGTACATGAACATTGTAGATAATTAAATAAAGAAAAATACAAAATTGATTTCACTCAAAAATATTGTACAGATAAAAAGTTATAGTCTGAATAAAATCTCAGAATCCCAACTTCCCAGATCTGTATCTCCCTAATAAAAGCTCGAAACGCGTCAAAATCACCTTTAATTGTATATAGTTTTAAATAAGCTATTTAATTAAGGAGGTTTTGCATTTTGCGGATTTACGATTTGAAAGTTGAGTTTTGGACCCCTATAGTATACTTGTACAGATTAAAATATTCAATTTATTTATAATTCTTTATTTTCAAAATTTTATATTTTATAATTTTGTAAATATTATTTATAATATATATGTACATTAAAATCAGAATAAAACACTAAAGAAGAGACAAAAATAAAATACATGTATATAATGCATAGGTCTAATACCTATACATATACCTAGATAATTAATACTTCTATTCTATTAAGAGTATAAAATACTTCAGAAAAATAAAATAAAAATATATTTAAGTGTATAAAAATATTCTATAAATTTATAAAATAATAAATCAAAATAAATAAATTGAATACACAAAATAAAAAAATATTCAATTATATAAATATGTATACCTATATAGGCCTAAAAAGGCAACTTGTATTTTTATACCTCATAAAAATAAATAAAAATCATGATAAAATGCTTCATAAAATAATAAACTTTTTTTATTTTATAACTAAAAATAATAAATTCATTTACTATTTTTAAATGAATTTTCAATTATTTTTCGCAGGGTTTTTCCTGGTTGGTCCACGTAGACCAACCAAGTGACAGTCAACGTTGTCCCGTCGGTCAACTTGGCTGTCCTCCCCGCTTGTCCCCTTGTCAAACCTCGTTTTTCACCAGTTTTTGTCGAATTTTTCAGCTTGCATCTTGCACTATTTTGCGCAACACTCTTCTTGACTTTTGCTCCTCGATCATCCCTCTTTCACGCCCCTGGCTTTCCTAGGGTCGTGGCGCGTCGATTCGAGTGATCCCCATAGATATTTGGAGCGTCAGAACCACAGTGTCAACTCCTCAAATACGACCCCCGACCTTCAACTCGATTTTTGAGTCCCTTTGGTCCACCTTCCTTCATCCTTTTCGAGCTCCACGGATACCTGGAGGTGACAGCTCCGTTCCCGTGTCGTCAGCCGAGGCGAGGAAGATCACTGGCACCTCCACCACCTTTGCCAACTCCGGCATCGAGGTTCCCCCTACCTCAGGTATAACCTCTTCGAGGTCTTCCCTTTTCTCCTATTTTCTTTGCATATTTTGCTCCCCGTAGCTTTAGGATCCTAACCCCCCAAGAATCATTGTGTTTCGTCTATCAAACCACCCTCCACGAGCACCTCGCCGGAGTGCACCTCCGGCTACCATTTCACACCGCCATCCCACGCTTCCACCCCGCCATTGCGGGGTCCAGGCATTTTGCCCTGGGCCCTCTCACCCCTTTTTGTAGGTCTACGCAGGTTGAGGAGTGCCTGGAGCTCATTTTGAGTTTCATCGGAGACGAGAGGAGCCACCCAGCTCCGCCTTGCCTTCCTGCGAGCTCCGGCCAATGTCGGAGTCTTTTGGAGTCACCAGGATATAGAAGACCTCCCCAGGAGTCCGCCGGCCAATTTTGGGCTTCGAAGACTGCTGGAGCACCGAGATCTGGAGGGGGGAAGTTCGCCTCGCCGGCGTTCTTCCCTGTTCTTCCTCCCTGCTCCCCCGTCGTCCGATCGGGCCGCCACTCCAGATACAGCAGCCATCATTGGATCTATGTTCGTCTGAGTCGTTAGATCAGTCCTTGGGGATATAATCGTGACTGCTCGCCGCAAACCGTCATTGGCCCCTCATTTTGCGCCACGTGTCAAGTGAACTTTCCAACACCGTCGGATCGCCAGGCATTGGGTATTTTGCACCTAACCCCTTACCATTTTGTTTATTTAATTATTAGTATTTAAACTTTCATCTGTAGTGTAAAACGTTTGTAATAATTGCATTGAGACCCCTGTGCTTCATTTATTTGCATTCATGTCCCTATCCATGTCGCCTTACATGCCTGTGTGCGTGAGGGGACTGGGTATTTTGCAAGGGACCCCTATAAGTTTTCACATTTCGTTTCAATACAGGAACTTATTTATCATGTGTAATATCTTTGAAAAAATTGCAACTTAGCCCCTCAAGTTTTTGTTATTTGCATTTCGTACCTCGCTAGGCGCGTGTCAGTCACGTGCAGGGTTGGGATTTTTGCAGGCGTACCCTTGCGGGTCTAGTTATTTATGATTGGTCCTGGAAACTGGTTTATTAGTTATAATTTTTGTGAAAAATTGCACTTTGGCCTCTAAACTTCTGGATATTTGCATTTATACCTCTACTAGTAGTGTATTTTCTCTTTGTTGTTTCTATTTATTTCATTCATTTATAAAATCGTACAAATTCCCAAAAATTAAGCTAAATTCCCGTTTAGTTGCCCTTCCATGCTATATTTTTAGTTTGCATTTTTATTGCATTTCCATATTTATAAAAATTTAAAAATATGCATTATTGCTACTGTTTGCATTAGAAAATACCAAAAATAGTAAAACCCCTTTAAAAATACCAAAAAAATATCTTTGGTGTAATTTAGTGTCTTTTAATTTCTATCCAAAAATAACTAAAAAATTCAAAGTAAAAACCCTAAAAATTAGAAAACCCTTGAAAACTTCATAAAAATCCAAAAAAGTCCAGAAAATTCCTGAAAATATAATTTTGGCCTCTGAATTTTCTCTGAATTATTAACTTTCATTTAAAATTAATTTAGAGGATTTTTGTTACTATTTGATATTTTAGTTCTTCCTTTATGCTTCAGCCTTTTATTTTCTACACTATTTTCAGTATTTTAGACTTTAAAAATACCAAAAAAATTAGGAAAAATTTAGAAAAATCACCAAAACATCATAAAATTATAAAAATCCCAAAAATACACCATTTCCTGATTTTCGCCTATTTTTACCTATTTTACTCTATATATTATACCCCTTGTTCCTTTTTTTTATATTTTCTCCATTATTGAAGAAGAAAAAATATAAAATATACAAAGAAAAAAGAATCAGAAATTAAAAACCAAAATATAAAATTACAAAATCAAAAATTAAATAAAAAAATTAAAAATTAAAAATTAAAAACTCTCAAAAATAGTGCAATTGTAGGCATTTGATGACATTCACTTTTTTGTGCATTATTGCCTTGATCTATCTTGCTTGCTCCCTGAGTTCGACACTCTACACATAGTTGCACCTATACACACTTATTGTAGAATTATAATAAATTTAAACTCCAAATTTGCTTCTCATTGTTTGATTGTTACTGTGGGTTAATTGTTGTTTGAAGTCCGAATTTCGTGTGGTCAATTCAGCGACTGAGTTCTTGCCTTGTGTGGAACTTAAGACCATCGATTTTCGTCATCAACAAAAGGCATCCTTGCTAGGGAGCAACAACATATAGATCATTTTGTGACTGATTGTGATTATTTGTTTACCACTATTGATTCATTTATTTCCCTTGTATTTGACTTACATTTTTGAGCTATCTGACCACCTTCTTTGTTGTCTTTGTGTGAGGTACTGCGGATCGAGGGAGGCATGTTTTCATAGGCGCCTGAGCACCCATGTGAAGCCGGCTTGGGCCTGCTACCCCTGCACGAGGAGGACTTAGAGTTTTTGTAGTGTAGCTCTAGTTTATTTTCTTTCATATATTTGTGTAATTATTTGTGTAAGAGAGTGACACTTAATTTGTAACTAAACAGGACTTGGACACTTTGACACTTTGATGAATCCACGATTAATCATCTTAATATCTTGATCTTAGCAAAATCCTCAAGTAAAATCCCAAATAAATGTCCATAAAATCCATGAATTAACAAAATGACTCTTGTGAATAAAATACACTAATTATTGTATATTAGATTGTACAAAATGAATTAAAAATAAAAGCTACAAAAATAAAGGAGTTTTATACTTGTAAAAAGCCCAAAACATCATGTATTTTTAATAATTTCATTTCAACTCTTACCTAATTCTTTCTTTAACTTATTTATAAAAATGTAAATAAAATTACAAAAATACAAAACAAATTTCACCTCCAATAAATGCTCCTAGATCCCAAAGAGAAAAAGCCGTAAAGTCCAACTTTCAAGCCAAATTCCCGTTCCATCTGAACTCCAAATTCACCAAACTCACTTTTAAAGTTCAAGTTAGAAAATTATCTATCCAACGGAAGTGGTTTCATTAAAATCGGAGCTCGTTTGCAAAAGTTGGATTTTGGGACCTAGATGTACATTGTATACCATGTATATATTCATTCTTTCTTTAATTTTTATTATATCTTTCTTAATTACTAAAAATACAAAAAAAATCATACTTGTGTTGTATTTTAATTGTAGTATTTTACCGTATTTTTCCATTGTAAATATCTCTTATTAAAAAGACAAAAAAATTACATATTAGAAAAGTAAAAAATGTGTACATGTTGTTTGTCTTCCCTTGTAAATTCTCCACTATTTCTCTTCTCTTTTTATTTTATTATATTTAAAGTATCCAACTTTATTTATTTATTTATTTATTATTTAATTTCCATTCTCTACAATAATCACCAATTCAACTCCATTATTCCACCATTTTTCCCAACTTCCCATTCAACTCCATTAATAATACAACCTCTCATTATCATCTTTATATACATGTCATTCTCCTCATTTTTGCCTTTGATGCATCTTTATGTGAGGAGAGCCTAGTTCCTAGAGTTGAATCGGTGACAGCGACGCAACCGCGATCGAGCGACGACGGCCCTCTCTCCGGTGAGATCCGTTGGCTTTTTGGCCAACATCGCAGCCGCAACCGCGTGCTGCTCGAGCTCATCGTTCACTAGCGGTTCGAGCGAAGACCGTGCTCTCGTGAGTACTTCATAGGCGACCGTCCATCTTAGGTAATTTTATCTTCATCTTCTTGTCATCATTTGTTTATTTGCAATTTTTTTAGCACATCACATTACCACCTACGTATCATCCTTTTCATCACCACCACCATCACACCATCATTTTTCCCATTTGTTTAGTTCATTGTCACCACCAATTCATCTTATTTCTTTAATCTTATTCCCTGTTTAAACAAAATTAAAAAAATAAAAAAAATTAAAACAAAAAAAGTCTCTGTCTTTTTATTACAGCAGTAAAAAAATAAAAAAATCAAAAAAAATTAAAAAAAACGGGGCAGCAGCACGGGGAAGACTAACCGCCGCCCCCTCCATCCACGGGCAGCGGCCACCCGCCGCCCCCCCATCTCCACAGCCATCGCTGGCCGCACGTCCTCTGCCCCCGCGGCGCGCGCCATCAGCTCCAGCTCCGCCCGAGCGGCGCCGCCGCCCTCCAGGTTGCGATGGTCCCCGTGCGCGAATTCCACAGCGCCGCCCCCCGCTCTCTCCTCCCAGCAGTACCAGCAGTATGGCCGACAGGGCCATTACCAGACGGGCCAGCAGGGCCCGCAACCCCAACAGCAGCAGCAGAGGCAGTACACTGGCCAGCAGGACCAGTCTTCCCGTTCTTCTTCCCAGTCTTATCCACTTCCTTCATCGTCTAGTCCCGTGGATATTCAGCAGCAGATAATCGACGAGCTACATTCCTACAGGAACGAGATTCAAGACTTACAGGTGGATGTCAACCGCCTGTCCAGATGGCGAGACGAGCAGACTGCACCCTCTACCTCTATCCCAGCCCAAGTTCAGGCTAACCCCAATAGCCTGAACCGTTCTAGTTCTCAGCAGCACTTTGGTCAGGTATACTATTCAGCATCTCCTAAATCTGAACATGAGATTCTTTCGTGTGACGAGGCTAACCACATGTCACTCAGGAGCAGAAGGACCGTGGTCGTACCTGACCGAGCGAGGGACACGAGGAGGGGCATCTCTGGAGCTCTACCTGAGGAGTCTTCAGAGGACGAGGAGGAGAGGCATCATATTTTAGAGCCCCATCAGCACCATTCGAAGATTTCCACTCAGGGAGCCGAGAGGAGGAGAAGAGCACGTATGCAGCATCGTCAGCATGGATATTCTTCTGAGTCTACGGAGGACCTTGCATCTCCAGTTGTGGCGGATACCACTCCAGCTTCTATTCCACAACCTGTAGTAGATAGTTTAGATTTTGAGTCCATGTTGCATCAAAAAGATTCTTGTATGAAGAACTCTGTTTCCGTTAATGCAAAGAATGATCTTTCAGTTCATGATTCAGATTCTTCATCCTCTGTTTCCCTAGCTTCAATCCCTTTCCCCCGTGCTCTTATGACAGGAAAGCGCATCAAAAAGATTCAGAAAGATGACCCCGATATGGCACGGTTTTGTAAAGAAAACATCACAGTTAAGGTTCCATTTGATGAATATGTGGCTAACCATCCTGCCTTCCAAAAATACCTTAAGGTGAGATGCACACCTAGAAGGGTTAGCAGGAAAAAAGATAACCGAAATATAAAGACACATGTCTTATCAGTAGCCACAACCTATTGTCTCAAGAATCAGACTTTGCCAAAGAAAAAGAGAGACATGGGTGCTCACTATGTGGAGAGTCGTATTGACGACATTGCGTTTGCACGCACACTCTTAGATAACGGTTCTTCGATCAACTTACTCCCCTTAGCATTATATCAGAAATTGGAGTTGGGACCACTTCGCAAATCTAGAGCTTTACTCCAATTTGCAGATCGTTCAATAAAGAGACCTAAGGGAGAAGTGAAGAACGTCGTTATCTCGATTGAGGGGCAGAACTATCAGGTGGACTTCACAGTCTTGGACATGGAGACCCCCAATCATTGGAGAGAATCTTAGATCATTCTCAGACGACCCTTCCTTAGGACCGCAGGCGCAGCTTTCGATTATGGTATGGGAATGATGAAGTTCCATTCTCCAGGTGGAGAAGTGAACCTTGAGATGAAGCAAACCAAGTGTTAGCGACCTGATTCAGAGAGTAGCACAGAGTACTCATCTTCAGAGGCAGACTGCAGTTTGATTAGCATAGTTGGGATTTGGGGACATATTCCTTCAGGACAGAGCGAGACCCTTTCATCTGGAGAGGATATAGTGCATGATGCAGTTTGCCAGGTGTTATCTGATCTTACTAGAGATGCATCAACCTATTCTCATGATGACTTAGAGATCCATCCGGATCTGTCAGTTCCATCCTCTTCGGAACAATCATGGGATATAGATGACGAGTCGGACGTGGCTTTTGCCGTTTGTTTGGATATTTTTGACGATCTGACTCCCAATACTTCTGATTTGGTGGCGAGTACTACTCAGCTTAGCCCACCTTCATGCAGTACGGAACCAGATTCAGATTCAGTTCAGCCAGATTTTATTGATGATACCACATTGCCAGAACTGAAATCACTACCTCCTACACTCAAGTATGCCTTTCTTGCGGGACCCAAAGAGAGATATCTTGTCATCATTAGCTCAGACTTGACTTTAGAACAGGAGTCTAGGTTGTTAGAGGTCTTAGAGAGGAACCGCAAAGCAATAGGCTGGACAGTGTCGGATCTCGTGGGGATCAATCCCGCTCTCTGCTCGCACCACATTTTTACCGAGGATAACGTGAGACCTTCCCGTGAGTTTCAGAGGAGACTTAACCCCAATCTACGGGAAGTGGTGAAGAAAGAAATTGAGAAATGGTGCAAAGCAGGGTTTATATACCCTATTTCTGACTCCAAGTGGGTGGCCCCACTTCATGTTGTCCCGAAGAAGTCGGGAATTCAGATGGTCACCAACGAGGAGGGGGTAGAGATCGCGACACGAGTACCTACGTCGTGGCGTGTCTGTGTTGACTACAGGCGCCTGAATGCCGCGACCAAGAAAGATCACTTTCCCTTGCCTTTTATTGATCAGATCTTGTAGAGACTTGCAGGGAAAGAGTTCTTCTGTTTTCTTGACGGGTACTCAAGCTACAACCAGGTGGTCATAGCCCCTGAGGACCAGGAAAAGACCACATTCACATGTCCATTCGGCACTTATGCTTTCAGGCGCATGCCATTCGGGCTCTGCAATGCCCCGGGCACATTTCAGCGGTGCATGATAGCCATATTTGCCGAGATGGTGGAAGATTTCCTGTAAGTGTTCATGGATGACTTCTCGGTCCATGGTGATTCTTTTGATACATGTTTAGCGCACTTGAACCGGGTCCTCACGAGGTGTAGAGAGGTGAATCTGGTACTCTCCTGGGAGAAGAGTCACTTTATGGTGACGGAGGGTATCGTGTTGGGGCATGTCATCTCCAAAAGGGGAATGGAGGTTGACCCTGCCAAGGTGTAGGTGATCAAGAAACTCGATCCACCTACCAACGTGAAGTCAGTGCGGTCATTCTTAGGGCATGCTGGATTCTATAGGAGATTCATTCAAGATTTTTCAAAGATCGCCCGCCCACTAACTGAGCTCTTAGGGAAAGACACAGAGTTCATTGTAGATCACAGGTGTCTGGAGGCCTTTGAGCTCTTGAAAAGGAAGATTTGTGCCTCGTCTATCTTACAAGCTCATGACTGGTCTCTCCTGTAAAAACCCCAACAAAGTCCCACACCGTGGGAACATGTAGTTTCCGGGTGGGATAAATAGTGAGAAGGTTACTACTTAATAACCCGGCTTAAGCATTTTGGAGGTGGTTAATCGGGTTTGTATGGGCCCGATCCCAAGAGGTTGTCAGGTTCAGTAATGCTTCGATAACGGACCGGGGACCTAATCTCGGGACGTTACAAATGGTATCAGAGCCGAACACCCTCTGACAGTGGAAAGGGCTACCCGAGAGGTGGAGCCGCCCCTACAAAGAGGTTGGAGGAAATGGCTACCCAGAGCGTGCATCCGCCACTGTCACTGGGAAGAAGTGATGTGCCATGTCGCAACGAGGACGTTGCGAATATAAGTGGGGGAGGTTGTAAAAACCCCAACAAAGTCCCACACCGTGGAAACATGTAGTTTCCGGGTGGGATAAATAATGAGAAGGTTACTACCTAATAACCCGGCTTAAGCATTTTGGGGGTGGTTAATCGGGTTTGTATGGGCCCGATCCCAAGAGGTTGTCAGGGCCAGTAATGCTTCGATAACGGACCGGGGACCTAAGCCCGGGACGTTACATCTCCCCTTTGAGATCATGATTGACGCTTCAGATTTCACGATAGGAGCTGTGTTAGGACAACGGTGAGAAGGGATTCCGTTTGCGATCCATTACGCGAGCAAAGCTTTAGATCCTACACAGAAAAATTATACAGTGACTGAAAAGGAAATGCTCGCGGTAGTATGGGCCCTCGAGAAGTTCAGATCATATATTTTGGGCTCTAAGGTGACAATATATATTGATCATACAGCCATTCGATACTTAATGGAAAAGAATGACGCGAAGGCACGTCTTCTTAGGTGGATTTTACCCCTTCAGGAATTTGATTTGGAGATTAAAGATAAACCTGGAGTGAAGAATGTCGTGGTTGATCACCTTTCTCGGATTGAACTTAAGGATTCTCCTGATCATGAGCGGATTAGAGAGACCTTCCCAGATGAGTCAATTTGTGTTATTGACTCACTCCTGTGGTATGCCAATATGGTGAACTATCTTGTCTCCAAGCAGGTTCCCCATGGTTGGACTAGGAGCAGCATTGATCGACTGAAGTCAGATTCGAGGAGATACCACTGGGACGATCCTTTCCTTTTCTTCGAAGGACCGGATTGTGTTTGGAGAATGTGTATTCCTCAGGAGGAATACCAGAGTGTCCTCACATATTGTCATTCACTTGAGGCTGGAGGACACCATTCGGGAAAGAGAACCGCTCACAAAGTACTTCAATGTGGATTGTATTGGCCGACGTTGTTTAGAGATGCCATTGATTTTGTGCGGTCGTACCCGATTTGTCAAAGGATGGGAGGGACAGTTGGCCAGAGAGATGAGATGCCCATGCAACTGATGATTATTTGTGATGTTTTTGATGCATGGGGCATAGATTTTATGGGTCCCTTTCCCAACAGCCATGGACATGAGTATATATTGTTGGTGGTTGACTATCTATCTAGGTGAGTGGAGGCTATCCCAACCTGAACCGCAGACAGCAAGATTGTCTGTAAGTTTGTGAGAGACCATATTATTGCTATGTTAGGGGTGCCAAAAGTTTTGATATCTGATGGGGGTATCCATTTTGTGAACCGAGATATGAGATCTTTAGCTAAGGACTATGGATTTGAGCATAGAGTTACTAGTCCTTACCACCCACAGTCCAACGACATGGCAGAGGTTTCGAATAGAGAGGTGAAGAGTATTTTGCAGAAATTGGTTCGTCCCGATAGGAAGAACTGGTCTCAGCTCTTGGACCAAGTTCTGTGGGCCTATAGGATAGCCTACAAGACACCATTGGGTACTTCACCATTTAAAATGATCTATGGAAAGTCATGTCATTTGCCCGTAGAGTTGATTCATAAATCCGAATGGGCAATTAAGAAGATTAATTGGAGTTGTCACCTAGGGAAACTTTGTCGAGACTTGAACTTGAACGAGCTCGTGGAAATCCGAAACAGGGCATATGACAATAGTTTGATTTATAAGGACAAAGTAAAGAGATGGCATGATCAACACATTAGGTGCAAAGACTTTGTCCCTGGGCAAAAGGTATGGTTGTTCAATGCCAGGTTGAAGATGTTCCATGGGAAGCTCAAATATAAATGGACGGGTCCCTTTGTGGTTAAGAAAGTGCACGAGAATGGAAGTGTAGAGATAGCTGATCTCGCAGATGGTGCACAATCTCATGTGGTGAATGGACAACTGTTGAAGCATTTTGTTGATTCGAAAGAGCAGTTAGTCCAAGTCGAGGTCATCAACTTCATACAGAGTGAGCACAGAGCAGATACATCTTATTACTCTTCATGAAGATGCAGCATCAAGATTCAACATCTTAGAAGATTCAATCACTCTTGTACATATTCTCCCTTCTTTGTATATTCTCGAGATCACATCGGTTCTCACACTTACTCTTGTCCTATACTTAGGCTGACCAAAGCCTAAGTATAGGGGGGACCGATGCCCGCCATGTGTATATACTCATCATTTCTCCTTTTGATCTTGTCCGCCCCATTTTTGCTCTTCTTCTACACTTAGGCTGACCAGAGCCTAAGTATAGGGGGGCGGATCGACTTCTATACTTTTTTATTATTTTAGCTTTCCTACGCTTAGTACGAGCTATGTCTTTTTGTCACCGTGTGTCATGAGGACATAGCACAAGCTAAGTATAGGGGGCATGTATATATTACATATATACTTTACCTATACCTCATACTTTCACGTATTTTTATATATACTATACAATAATTATGGGGTGGGTTAAAAAAACAAAACAAAACGAAAACAAAAAAAACTTTTTCCTAAAAAACTCTTTTTCCTTATTTGCTAAAAAACACTTTTCAAAAAATCCTCTTTAAAAAAAACTTTTTCAAAAAAAAAAGTCTTTTCTTATTTACCTATCTTTATCAAAAAAAACTCTTGAAAAAAAAAGCAAAACTTTTCTAACAAAAAAAAACTTCTTTGTTTGTCAAAAAAACCTTTTTGGAAAAAAAAGCAAAACTTTTCTAACAAAAAAAACTTCTTTGTTTGTCAAAAATAACCTTTTTGGAAAAAAACTTTTTCTAAAACTTTTAAAAAAATCAATCAATCATAAAAAAAACTTAAAAAAAACTAACTAATAAGTTGGTTTAATCCCTGACACAATTCACTTTCGCACAAGACTAGTGATGTTCAAGAACACTTGGTTTATGAGGTCTTGATATTTTGAGTTAACCAGCCTTAGTCATTAGGGTTCTTGGACTTAATTATTCACATTTCCCTAATTTGAAAGATTTGTGTGCTATATTGCATGCTTAGTCTCTACCTTAAGAATATGATCAACACCCCATACACGACTGCAGTTATGATGAGATGAGTTGAAATTTCACTTGAGGAACTGGGATGAGGGATTTGAGTTTGGACTTGATTTAATGATGCTCGAGGATGGGATAAAATCAATGAAGGCTTCATAAAACCTGAGTGTCAGCACATTTAACCAGTATGAGAACATGATTCTTGTACTATCTCTTGACATTTACCTATGTGCCAGGGTGTGATAAAATAAAAAAAATGTTGATCAGTGTGCGCCAACTCTTGGTAAAAGCAGTGGAGCTAGCCAAAAATACTACAAAGCAATGAAATGTCAAAGAAAAGCTCACATTCAACAAAGTCAATTATCAAAAGAGCTTCCACCAAAGGCGAGCGCTCCCAACCATTTCAAAGTGTACACTTGTACGCGGGGCCACGCCCAGCATTCCTCCACCTCTCGGTGACAGCGAGGAGGTCGGATGGAGCGCGAAGACGACGTGCGCCTCCGGTGAGACCCTCCGCCACACACGGCGGAGTCGCGGCGCCTCCAGGCCCGCTCGAGCTGCATTGTCCGGCTGCCGATGTCCGGCGAAGACCCGAGCATCCACCGTGATGCTCAGCCCAAGCCTCCGACCACCTTTTCAGATCAGGTAAGCTCCCTCTTCCTCCTTTGACTTTTTATTCAATTTCTCCGATTTAATTAAGTTCCTCCAGTCGTTTTCGCCTTCCATTAATCCCTTCAAAAGCTCCGCAACGCAACCCCCGTTCCCGCGCCGCTTCTCGATCATAGCCTTCTCCCTCCAGACCCTAGATCATCTCCGACCCACCTCCTCCGCCACCCACGGCGGAGGAGCTCCGAGCTCACACCTTCTCCGCCCCTACGAGCTCTCACTCCACTCACGAATTCACTCCACGTGCTTCGGCTATAGAACTAACATTGCAGGTGATCATCTTCTCAACGATCGGAGCGTCGTCGGAGACCACTTCTTCACAGCCGCTCTCGACATCAGCGATCCGGTGGTCTTCTCCAGAGAGACCAGCACCTCGCCCGAGCTCCAGGCTTCATCGATCTTCTTTCAGGAGCCTCGGGCGAGATTCACCGTGCCCAGAATGGAGCGGCGGAGGAGGAGCTCCTTCGCCGGAGCTCCAAAATCGCCGCCAGCCGAAGATACAGGACGAAGCACAGTTGACGTTGGATGGTCTCATCTCAGTGACCATCCAACGGCCATGATGAGGCCACGACATCAATGTCAACAGCCGTTGGATCCTTTCAATCCGACGACCTTAACGCAGCCACGTCGACACATAATCATGGAGCAGGCACCCTTGGATCCTCATCATCCAATGGCTCAGAAGAGACCGCGCCAACCATCCCAGCAGCCTTTGGATCCACACGATCCAATGGTCGCCGTGCTAGCCACGCGTCGACGCCAGAGGCACCCCTAGCTTAGTGTCCAAGCCTCCAGGCTTGGATGCTCCCGAGCCTCCACGAACCTATACCGACCCTCTGTCGAGCCTGACTTGCCTTCCGAGCTTGGATCGTACGTGCATCGCACGTGCTACTCTGGGCAATTTGCAGAGACGTCCACGGAAATCTTCAATATTGCAAACAGGTCCTGAAGTCACGTGAAGCACCTGCGCGCCTGGGGTTAATTGCAGTCATACCCTTGCGGGTTTCAATAATTGCAGATAGGTCCCCGCGTGTATGGTTTATTTACAGGGAAGGACTCGTCTTTATTTTTATTGCATTTTAGTCCCTCCTAGGGACCTGGTTGTAATTATCTTTTCATGTTTTATTTCAGTTATGCCCTTAGCTTCTTTATTGCATATCTTGAGCTACATATCTCCAATCGAGTTGATTTCAGTTTCATTTTAAAGCTGGTTTGATGAACTTTCTAATGGCATGTTTAATTTTCATTTTGGACACAGTAATCTTGATGTATTATTTTATAGCCATGTGTCTCTTATTTCTTAACTTATGCCTGGTTTAAATCAAGTTTATCATTTCGATAAAATCTAAAATTGATTCCTTGCGTACTTGGCTCATTACTTTTATTGAGGGCATATTTGCATTGCATTTCCTTGCATTCATTTGCATAATAAAAATAAAAAAATGCATGTTTAATTTTTAGTGCATTGTTGTTTCCTTGTGTACCTCTTTGCATGATTTGACTTATATGCATGTAACTCAACATTAGCTAAATAGACTAAAATCCGACTAATACGAGAGAGGCTCGTGTCCCTGAGGACCTTGGTATCTTACCAAGTAAAATAAAATTATGATCATCTCATTTTGATCTATCATATACGTATTTAAATGAGATGATTTTTTTTGATGAGCTCAAATTGGCCCGACTGCTACGACAATTCCGAGTGCTAAAAACACTCTCTTAAAGGGCCGATCTTACGGTTTATCACACTTCACGAGGTCCAATGCCCGAGGGATTGTTTCCTCGGAGGCCTCGTTGGTTTTTTGTGGTTTTCTCATGGTTTTTGTCGACTTTATTACCCGCTTGTTTCATGCGGATTTAGCCCCTAGCTTTACGAATTCCTATTGATTGTGACGTAAATAGCTAAGGCAAACACTTAATATTTTGCTTGTGCCTATAGATCGTAATTGGACTTGGCTAAAAATCAACTGAAAAAGCTATTGACTTGGACTAGAGACCACGTGCCGGGAGGGGTCGTATACAGCGCGTGCAAGATCCATTGTGGTGGACACCGATCGGCTCCCAAGACCGGACTCCGGTCTCTCTTCCTAATCGTAGCTACTTGTGCTTCACGATTAATAGAAGTTGCTCATGTTGGGACGATTTCTTCGTGCATCATATAGGTAGTTGTTTTCATGTCTTTAAATTATCCACGGATCACTCTGCATGTAGAGTGCTGGAGCAAGGCACGCATTTCTATCTCTACATGCATCATTATGTTTGATCGCGCATCGGCTTTTCCGACTTCCTACCCCGTTTTATTGGACCTTAAATAACCAGGAGATTGGAAAATTCGTTAGGCGTTCTCTTTATTTTAGAAAAATACTAAAAAGAGAAAATCATAAAATTGGGACTGCTAATGCAAACTTGACCTTAAAACTCGCCTCACTTTCAAAAATTTTGTCTTGGGGAGAGTAACCCCCTCATTGGTTGATTTATCTGCAGCAAGAGAGTGACCCGAACACTAGGATAGAGCCATGCCCGAAATCATAGTTGACTACTGGTCTTGATGAGTCGTTCTCCAGTGAGGATCTCTCCGGTAACCGGTAAAGCGGACCGCGACGTCCTTAACAGAGGGAGTCGATCAGGTATCCAGTAAACGATCTGCAACTCCTACTGGCTGGGAAAGATCTCATTTGGGATTGGGACAGTCGGGTAGGAGAGTTGGGTTTCCAACAGCTTGCTTAATCACTCTAATAGATTGATTGATCACCTAACTAAAATTGACAAGATAAACGACCGAACCTTCACGGTCATCAGCTCAAGAGTTGCGTAGGTGAATTGGGGGTTTGTATTCACATCTTGTTTGCATTCCAGATCTCATCCGCCCATATTTCCATATTAAAATGATGGGAAGGAGATCCCTTAGGCCACGACTGGTGACACCGCTATCGAGCACTCCTTCCTATTCATCTAGGTCAGCTTCGGGGAGTCCAGACCCACTCTCCGAGCCTGAGTTTACGTCCACCCTGTTCCCCCTCGACCACCCTTCTTCTTCCAGCAGTCTAATGGTGTTAGAGTTTAGTGCAACACAGAGCTCAGAAAATTTGACGGCACCTGAGATGGGTTCTTTTGCCTTTGCAGAGAACCAAGATATGGACGACATAGAGGAACACCCAGATGAGCAGAGACCACCACCATTCCTAATCAAGTTGCCATCAACAATTCATTGTTAGCTTCCCTGGAGACCATGTAGAGACAGATCAGAGACCAGGGAGTATTCATGGGTGATATCATGAGAGAGATGGCGCATATGCGAGAGGGAATAGATGATAGACCTGAGGGCGGTGGAGAAGATATACCAGAAGCAGCAGGCAAAGGAGGAGAACCTAACCAGGAGAGGCCGACGCCGATGACCATGAGGCAGTTGCACAATCCAGCCGCGACCCTCACTCACCGATGGATTCAGCTTCCTCCCATTGTTGGGAACTTTGAGCTTCGCCCGCAGACCATCCAGCTATTGCCCAAGTTTCACGGGCTAGCCACCGAGGAGCCTCATCTCCATCTGCAGGAGTTTGAGATGATTTGCAGCACTGTCCACGACAGACTGGTGGACGAGGACACAATCAAGATGATTGCCTTCCCATTCTCCTTAGCTGACAGAGCAGCCTATTGGTTGAAACATCTTGGGAGGTACGTAACATCTTGGGCACAGCTCCGACGCGAGTACTTGAACAAGTACTATCCACTTGGCCGGACCAACGCAGCACGAGCTATGATCAGCAATTTCACTATGGTCCCAAATGAGTAGTTCCATGAGGCTTGGGATCGATTCAGAGAGCTCATTGACCGGTGTCCACATCACGACATATCGAAGCCCAACTTGGTTCGGAGTTTCTTTTGTGGGAGGACACTGGAGCTGCAGGGGCTTGTTAATGCCTCTTGTGGTGGATCTTACTTCTCCAAGGGAGAGGACGCAGTTTGGGAGATCTATGAGGGAATGGCAGAGAATTCTACAGTCATGACCCAAGCCTGCGTCTATACACAGCCAAAGCTCCCACCACAAGCAGTTGGATATCAGAGGATTGCACGCATCGATGCCGGTACACACACTCCGTTAACAGCCGTAGCTCAGGCTGAATCCACCGCTTCTGACATGGGGATCATTTCAAAGAAGTTGGACCGCATCGAGATTCTTAAGAAGAAGCAGAGTCAAGGTCTTGCCCAGATGGACCTTTTGATGAAGACCATGAGTGACCTGAAGACACAGATTTTTTGCATTCAGGAGGCACAAACGTCCACTCATCAGCCTCCCAGGTCACGTGTTGATCCCAGCAGTAGCAGCTCTACCCAGCCCTCTGCCACGTACCGCCAGGTTCACTAGATCCAGGCAGAGCCGGTCCAGCAGCTACAGCACTACTCTTTGCCGCCGCCATCTTAGGACACTCAGATGGTGATCTATCAGCCGGATCAGCTACTGGCAGTTCTTCCTCCACCACCCGTTAAGCAGGAACCATTGATGAAAGTCAATAGGATATGGTACGACTGATACCCACAGCAGCCCGGGATTCGTCACGATCACCCCAGATTCCATTGGACCACTGGTTGCACCTCATCCCAGCAATAGTCTCCAGCTCAAGGCCATCAGAACAACCAGCAGCAGCAACGGCCCCAGTATGCCCACGAGCAGTATCAACAGAGTCCTCGTCCCTTCTATCAGGGACAGCAGTGGAGGCAACATCAGCAGCCTCACCAGACATACTCCCAGCCCCCTCCCCATTAACAGAAGCAGCCTCATTTCCAGCAGGGGAACACTTCCGGTTCTCAGGCACCTGCCTTTGAGAACCCAGCTCTAGATGACCTCGTCCGTTTGCTCTCTGAACAACAAGCATCCTTCTAGCGGGAAATGGATGAGTTCCTGCAGGAGATGAGGGATATTATTAAGGGAAAGGCCGCTATACCTGCACAGATCGAGCCTAATCCAAACAATCTGAAGAGGAAGTCTGAGCAGGTACAATTTACAGAGGATACCTCTCCTAGTGATTATCTGAGTGACACATCTTCTTTTTGTGATGCTGATTTCGTGACTATTAGGAGCGATAGGATGCCAGCCGGCGACACCTCATCTGAGCGACATCCACAAGAGGAATCAGGAGCGCCAGATGAGGAGAGTAGCGGTGCAGATGCCACTAGTGATGATGTTGATGATGGTGGTACTGATGCCACCAAGGATGGAGATCCAGATGACGGTGTCGAGGCCGTCCCGACACCAGATGCAGACGGTGGTGCTGAGGCCACCATTTTACTTGATGCAGAGCCAGAGCGCGGTGCTGATGTCGCAAAGTCAGATGTCGTTGGTGGTACTGAGGCCACCACTTCTACTTTTGTTGAGCTCCCACATGTTGTGTTTCCACCTTTTGTATCTCAGGACTGTGGTAACAAGAAAAAGATCAAAAACATGAATAAAGAAAAGGTTTCTGTATCCACTTCAGGTCCATATGTGTTGCATGATGATCATTGTATGGATTCCATTCCTTCACAGGCACAGGAGCCTATTCTGAGTCCTCCATTTGAGGAGGCCCCCACCATCCCCTTCCCTCAAGCACTCCATTTAGAGAAGGAGAATAAAAGAGAAAATCCAAAAAGGACTCAACAAGTAGAGTTTAGCAACCAGATGATTGACAGATTCCAGATCCAGCTGACTTTACAGGAAGCACTTGAGCACATCCCCCTCTTCCAAAAGAGCTTGAGAGAGAAGACTGCAGTCTGCAGGAAGAGGAGGAACCACAGAGATGAGATCCATGTGCTCACCCGTTCTACTTGTTTTGCCATTCAGAATAGATTGCCATCCAAGAGATCTGATGCAGGAGCTCCCTATGTCAGATGCAAGATTCAGGAGCAGCGGTTCGATCGTACTCTATTAGACAGCAGCTCTTCTATCAACCTCCTTCCGATCGCCTTACTCGACCGATTTGAGTTTGGTCTCTTCTTCGGAGCATGACAGTCCTTCAGTTTGCTGATGGGTCGATTAAGAGGCTGAAGGGGTTGTTGAGAGATGTGGTCGTTACCATTCAGGGCATGAAATTCCACGTGGACTTTGTTGTATTGGGCATGGAGATCCCTGAGTCGGTAACAGATACCCCCATCATACTCGGACGTCCATTCTTGGCCATTGCCAAGGCGGTAACCGATCATGATAGTGGGAAGGTGTGCTTTCGCGTAGAGGGCGAGAGTATACGAATAGAGACAATCGAAGAAACCAGAGCGAGAGAATCAGCATGCTCAGAGCAGTCCAGTGACACCGAGCAGATGATAGAGGACGAGCGAGACGTCCACCAGGAGTGTGAATTTGTGATGACAAATGATGAAGCCATTTGGACAGATCCAGTAGCACAAGCCCTTGCCTTGCCCAGAGATTCAGCGTACCTATAGCTTATGGCAGTCGAGAGTTTGGAGAGCACACCCCTGGTAGAGGACACCTTTGAGGCTGACAGTTGTGGAATGAGTGGTGAAGCAGAGTTTCATTCGTGATCTTCTAATTCAGATCCCTCAGCGTCAGACATTGATTGGGATGATTTTGATGAGTATTTACCGTGTATGATTCCTTCTGAGCTGACAGCTAGGACGGAGAATGATCCAGCACAGTTCACAGAGATACCAGCAGGGTTCCCTTCGTCAAAAATTCATGCAGAGCGAGAGTTCTCACATGTAGACCTGGTAGCCTTCACACAGACATATCAGAGGCCAGATCTGCCACCTCTCAGTTGTCCAGAATTGAAGCCCTTGCCGCAGTCACTGAAATATAAATTCCTTGCGGGTGAGCCAGATATGCACCCAGTCATTATCTCAGCAGGAATGACTAGAGAGCAAGAAACTCGTCTGATGGAGGTTCTTGAAAGAAACCGCAAGGCGATAGGATGGAGTATAGCTGGTCTCCAGGGGATTAGTCCGGCTCTATGATCCCACCACATCTATCTTGAGGAGGATGCTAAGCCCTCGCGTGAGTTCCAGCGACGGCTGAACCCGAATCTTCGAGATGTGGTCATGAAGGAAATATCAAAGTGGTGGAGCGCCAATTTTATCTACCCCATCTCCGACTTCAAGTGGGTTAGTCCATTACATGTGGTACCCAAGAAGACGAGTATCTAAACAGTTGTGAGTGAGTCTGGAGAGGAGATAGCTACGCGGGTACCCACTTCTTGGAGGGTCTGTGTAGACTACAGACGCTTGAATGAGGCCACCAAGAAGGAACATTTCCCACTGCCATTCATTGATTAGATTATCGAGAGGCTAGCTGTGAAGAGTCACTATTGTTTTCTTGACGGGACTCCGGTTATAACCAAGTGGCCATTGTGCCTGAAGACCAGGAGAAAATGACATTCACCTGTCCGTTTGGGATGTATGCTTTCAGACGGATGCCCTTTGGTTTGTGTAACACCCGGCGACATTCCAAAGGTGCATGTTGTCCATTTTCTCGGACATGCTGGATGACTATTTAGAGGTCTTCATGGATGACTTCTCGGTCTATGGCAATGGGTTTGATGCTTGTCTTGACTGCCTACACCATGTGCTTCAACACTGCATAGAGGTCAACCTTGTCTTGTCTTGGGAGAAGAGTCACTTCATGGTGACTCAGGGGACAGTCCTTGGTCATATCGTCTCCAATAGGGGCATGGAGGTCGATCCGGCCAAGGTGGATATCATTAGAAAACTCAATCCATCGTCCAATCTACGCCAATTGTGGTCTTTTCTAGGGCATGTCGTTTTCCACCGACGGTTCATTCAGGACTTCAGTCGTATTGCCCGACCGCTTACTGATTTGCTGACGAAAGACACCAAGTTCATTGTAGATGATAAGTGTTTTGCGTCCTTCAAGACTCTCAAGAATATGGTCGTCACGGCTCCTTTCCTTTAGCCATCCGATTGGTCTCTCCCATTCGAGATCATGATGGATGCTTCTGATTTTATCGTAGGGGTTGTGCTTGGACAGAGGAGGGACGGATTGCCGTATGCCATCCACTACGCTAGCTGGACTTTGGATGACGCTCAGCGGAATTACACCGTGACTGAGAAAGAGATGCTAGTTGTAGTCTTTGCTTTGGATAAGTATCGATCATATATTCTCGGATCTAGAGTGACTATCTTTACAGATCACACCACCATCAGGTACCTCATGGCCAAGAAGGATGCCAAAGCTCACCTTACTAGATGGATCCTTCTGTTCCAGAAGTTTGACATTGAGATTAAGGATAAGCCTGGAGTTAAGAATGTGGTGGAGGATCACCTCTCTCGCTTAGAGAACCTTGAGGAATCTGAGCCCAGTGCACCTACTACAGAGACATTTCCAGATGAGGAGATCTTGGCTATCACCTCTCTCCCATGGTACACCGACATTGTAAACTATCTTGTTGCCAAGATGGTTCCGCAAGGTTGGCCCAGGCAGAAACTTGAGACCTTCCTGGAGAAGGCCAGGTTTTGCCATTGGGAAGATCCGGTCCTTTATCATGAAGGAGGGGATAGTATCTGGAGGAGGTGCATTCCTCAAGAAGAGCAGCATAGCATCCTCACCTACTGCCACAAGATTGAGGCAGGAGGACATCATTCTGGGAGACAGACATCATAGAATGTGCTCCAATCCAGCCTTTGGTGGCCTACTCTCTTCAAGGATTCCGATGAATTCGTGAAGAATTGTACTGACTATCAGAAGATGGGTACTTGCGGACAGAGAGACATGATGCTCATGCAGCCCATTCACTTTTATGAGGTTATGACGCATGGGGGATTGATTTCATGGGCCCATTTCCTAAGAGTCAGGGGTTTGAGTACATTCTGCTCGCTGTAGATTATGTGAGTCGTTGGGTTGAGGCCATCTCTGCCCGAGCCGCAGATGCTAAGACCGTGTGTCGCTTTTTGAGGAAAAATATCATTTCACGGTTCGGGGTACCTAGAGTTCTGATTTCAGACGGGGGGTCTCACTTTATTAACGACAAGGTTAAGGCCCTTGCAGATGAGTTCGGCATTGACCATCGTGTTGCCACTCTATATCACCCTCAGACTAATGGTCTGTTGAAGTTTCGAACAGGGAGATCAAGACTATCTTACAGAAGCTTGTCCGCCCAGACCGAAAGGATTGGTCACAGCTTTTGTACTCGGTCTTGTGGGCCTATCGGACTTCCTTCAAGACTCCATTAGGGACATCTCCCTTTCATCTCGTCTATGGCAAACTGTGCCATTTACCAATGGAAATCAAGCATAAGTCACTATGGACAGTTACAGAGTTATTGTTGGATCCCGAGAGTATAGGAGAACAGAGGAAAGCAGAGTTGGCATCCATGGAGGAGTTGAGAGACACAACCTTTTCTAGCAGCCTACAATATAAGAAAAAAGTGAAGACATGGCACGATTCTCATATCAGCCATAAATAGTTTGAACCCGATCAGCGTGTATGGTTGTTTGATTCTAGGCTGAAATTTTTTCAGGGAAATTGCAGAGTATGTGGAAAGGTCCGTATGTGGTCAGGAAAGTACATGACAATGGTAGTATTGATATATCTGAGCTGTCATCTTCCTCTACCTTTGTGTTAACGGTCAACGCTTGAAGCGATATCTAGATCATGATCCGCCGACCGTTGACGTTGCCCCCATTCTTCTGGTAAGAGATGTGCTCTTTGACTCATATTATCTGCATCTCATACATTCTTATCACTTCCATCCTCCTCTGTATAGATCCATATGTCCATATCATTCTTTCATTCTTCCGTTATGTCTGTTACCCCATCTTCATCTTTTGATTTTGCTATACTTAGGATACGCCTTATCCTAAGTATAGGGGGTACACACACTGAGCTGTGATCTATTCTTTTCTTCTTTTCCTTTTCTATCTTCTTTTTTATCAAAAAGGTGTCACCCCTTGTTGATAGTTTTCTATACTTAGGACGTACTTTGTCCTAAGTATAGGGGGGTGTGAACCCCAAGTTTTGCTACTCGTTTCGATCCTCTCCATTGTCTCCTCTTCTTGTCTATACTTAGGGATATTTTACCCTAAGTATAGGGGGAGCCAATCTGAGTACGATATGTTCATTCCCACCCTTGACCCTCCCTACTTTGTGTACAGTCCGCTATACTTAGGATTATTTGATCCTAAGTATAGGAGGGACGGTCGACTTCTCATTTGTTCATTTATATCTTATTTGTTTATTTATTAGACTTGTCTATACTTAGTACGAGTTATGTCGTCTCTTTTCTCTCTGATCTATGGGGACATAGCTCAAGCTAAGTATAGGGGGGTCGTATATAATGTGCATATACTTTAGCCATAACTCGTATTTTCGTATTTTCTTAAATAATTATGGCTAATAATTCTTTAAAAATTCAGTAAAATCTTAATAAAAAGATGTTGATTATTCCTCAAATTCTTTTTGTACTTACTGATTAATAAATCATGTGAAAATATTTTTTTACAAAATGTTTGAAAAATAGTTTGAAAATCTTGTGAAAATCTTTTGAAAACAATTTGAAAACGTTTGGTTACATGTTTTCAACCTTTGTAAAAATATTTTGTTTGTAAAAATTTTATTTGTGTGAAGAAAATGTTTGAAAAATGATTTGCAAATGGTTTGAAAAATAGTTACAAAAATATGTGAAAAATCTATCTATATTGTTTGGAAAACTTTTGCAAAATGATTTTCAAATGTGTGTACATGTTTGTAAAAATTGCTTGTAAAAATTATTTTGGACTATAGTTTTTCAAAATTGTTTGTAAAATGATCTTCAAATAAGTTTGAGAAATACATACATCACACCTAAAATTCTTTATTGTATATACCTATAAAATTGATCACCTACCCTTGTAAATTATTAAAACCCACTTCTTGTAAATATAAGATGCATCCCCGTGTAAATATTTATACCTAGCTTTTAGCTAAAAATCTTTTTGTTTTCTAAAATCCCAAAAACATTTACAAAATTAAAATCCAAAAACATTTGAAAAATCTTTTTGGAAAAATACAAAAAATGCATATGCATCATCTTTTTTAAAAACCCATAAAAAGTTCAAAATCTTTGAAAATTTCATCACAAAAATATTTTCTGCATTCTACATAGCATTTGCATGTCATGAGCATTTTTCGAATTGAGTTTGAGAGTTGAACAAGTCTAAATAAAATCCGAAGATTGGAGCTTGATTGGACCTTAAAATCTATCTAATAACAGGAACCTTAGAGGAACTGGGTTTGAGGTACTTCAGGTCTAGTTGACTTAATTCTTTGAGGATCACGAGACTTGGTTCAATGGATTCTTGACTGCCAAAGTAGAGTATTTCGAAGCACACACACGACTCTTGTTGATATTGACCTAACTTGGACACCTGCACCTTTCACATGGCTCAACTCAGTTGGAGTGGTGAGGGGATTGGATTTACCGGTATGAGACGCACACAAGTGGAAACACTTGTCCTCCTCTAGGGAGGGAAGTGCACCCCAACCCATCCAGTGATGAGGAATTCTAAAGACAGAAAATTGTGGGTTGCAATAAAGCTTCAAAAGAGGGATAGTCTACTGGATCAAGAGGAAAAACTCCTTATGTAAATGCTGATGTATATAGTAAAAAAAGAAAAAAAGAAAGAAAGAAAGAAAAAAGAAAAAAGAAGCCAGGCTTGTACAAAAATAAAATGTCTGCCAAAGTATGTATGTATGTTGTATAGCCAATAAGCAAGCTTGAGCTTCGAAGTCAAACATGTGAGCCAGCAGGTGGATGACTTGACTACACTATTCTTGCATCCTAGGATAGGTAGCTACACTGGTTACCGTCCATTCTTCTCTTCACCCCCTCCTCTTGAGCTGGTTGCCACTTGAACTTAGAAGGGAATACCCCGCTCCTAGAGGAAGGAGTTATTGGATTGGGGAATCATTGGGTTGTCATGCAGGAGAAGTCAGTCTCTTTGTCATTTTAGTTGGGGAGAGCCACTATCATTTACATTATACGAGTCAGCTTCATAGTCGTAAGAGTTTGCGTATGAGTTGAAATGTTTCTGACCTGGCTATTGAGGAGACTTGAGTAGAGTTTTGGGATTCTCGAAGGTTATTGGATTTCAAATACGGTCCTCATTAAGGTTCCGCCCGCACTAAAATTCCAAAGGTCCGACTTAAGCTCCAAACTTTGATTTTGTGAAGACAAGTTTGATAATTAAACTAAATCCAATTTCTTCTTTTTCTTTTCTTTGTTTTTCTATTCTGCACTTAATGCATAAGTGTTTGCTAGGGAATAGTAAAGACAAGTATAGGGGGATGATGAATCTACATTTTATCATCTTTATTCTATCATTTTGGCCTTAAAACCCTAGTAAATGCATGTAAATACTGTTAATTTAGGCATTTTATCATCTATGCATTATTGTGTAAATATTGTACAAAACACTGTTTTTAAAGTCAAAATTATAGAATAAAGGAAAGAAAAGAAAAAGAATAAAATATTGTAAATATTTTTGTCCTGAAACCCCGAGCCCTAGGCATCTCGATGACTAGGTCGACAAGGAATAAAGTAGGGGGAGATAAGGGACAGAATACAGTGAAAATCCCTTTTATTTAATTCATTCTTTATTCATTTTGGGACCTATTTTTGGTTCCACTTTTATACTTCAAATAAAGAAACTTTTTACATGAAAGTTATAGATAATTAAATAAAGAAAAAAACAAAATTGATTTCACTCAAAAATAATGTATAGATAAGAAGTTATGGTCTGAATAATATCCCAGAATCCCAACTTCCCAGATCTGTATCTCCCTAATAAAATCTCGAAACACGTCAAAATCACCTTTAATTGTATATAATTTTAAATAAGCTATTTAGTGAAGGAGGTTTCGCATTTTGCGGAGCTACGGTTTGAAAGTTGAGTTTTGGACCCTATAGTATACTTGTACAGATTAAAATATTCAATTTATTTAGTATTCTTTATTTTCATAATTTTATATTTTTATAATTTTGTAAATATTATTTATAATATATATGTACATTAAAATCAGAATAAAACACTAAAGAAGAGACAGAAATAAAATACATGTATATAATGCATAGGTCTAATACCAATACATATACCTACAGAATTAATACTTCTATTTTATTAAGTGCATAAAATACTTCAGAAAAATAAAATAAAAATATATTTAATTATATAAAAATAATCTATAAATTTATAAAATAATAAACCAAAATAAATAAATTGAATACCCAAAATAAAAATAAAATATTCAATTATATAAATATGTATACCTATATAGGCCTAAAAAGGCATCTTGTATTTTATACCTCATAAAAATAAATAAAAATCATGATAAAATGCTTCATAAAATAATAAACATTTTTTTATTTTATAACCTAAAAATAATAAATTCATTTACTATTTTTAAACAAATTTTCAATTATTTTTCGCAGGGTTTTTCCTAGTTGGTCTACGTGGACCAACCAGGTGACAGTCAACGTTGACCCGCCGGTCAACTGGCTGTCCTCCCCGCCTGTCCCCTTGTCAGACCTCATTTTTCATCAGTTTTTATCGAATTTTTCAACTCGCATCTTGCACTATTTCGCGCAACACTCTTCTTGACTTTTGCTCCTCGATCATCCCTCTTTCACGTCCCAGACTTTCCTAGGGCAGTGGCGCGTCGATTCGAGTGATCCCCATCGATCTTTGGAGCGTCAGAACCACAGTGTCAACTCCTCAAATATGACCCCCGACCTTCAACTCGATTTTTGATTCCCTTTGGTCCACCTTCCTTCGTACTTTTCGAGCTCCACGGATACCTGGAGGTGACAGCTCCATTCCCGTGTCGTCAACCGAGCCGACGAAGGTCAGAGGCACCTCCATCGCCTAGAAGTTCCTCCTACCTCAGGTATAACCCCTTCAAGGTCTTCCCTTTTCTCATGTTTTCTTTGCATATTTTTCTCCCCGTAGATTTAGGATCCTAACCCTCCAAGAATCACTATGTTTTGTCTATCAAACCACCCTCCACGAGCACCACACCGGAGTGCACCTCCGGCCACCATCTCACACCGTCGTCCCACGCTTTCACCCTGCCATCGTGGGGTTCAGGAATTTTTCCCTAGGCCCTCTCACCCCTTTTTGAAGGTCTACGCGCGTTGAGGAGTGCCTGGAGCTCATTTTGAGTTTCGCCGGAGACGAGAGGAGCCACCCAGCTCCGCCTTGCCTTCCTGCGAGCTCCGGCCATGCTGGAGTCTTTTGGAGCCACCAAGAGATAGAAGGCCTCCCCCGGAGTCCGTCGGTCAATTTTGGGCTTTGAAGACTGCCGGAGCACCAAGATCTGGAGCGGGGTAGTCCGCCTCATCGGCGTTCTTCCATGTTCTTTCTCCCTGCTCCCCCACCGTCCGATCGGGCCGCCACTCTAGATTGAGCAGCCATCGTTGGATCTCCATTCGTCTCAGCCGTCAGATCAGTCCTTGGGGATCTAATTGTGGCCGCTCGCCGCGAACCGTCATCGGCCGCTCGTTTTGCGCCACGTGTCAAGTGAACTTTCCAATGCCGTCGGATCACCAGGCGTTGGGTATTTTGCATCTAACCCCTCGTCATTTTGTTTATTTAATTATTAGTATTTAAACTTTCATCTGTAGCGTAAAAAGTATGTAATAATTGCATTGAGATCCCTGTGCTTCATTTATTTGCGTTCAGGTTCCTATCCACGTCACCTCACGTGCCGGTGCGCGTGAGGAGACTGGGTATTTTGCAAGGGACCCCTACAAGTTTTCATATTTCATTTCAATCCAGGAACTTATTTATCACGCATAATATCTTTGGAAAAATTGCAACTTAGCCTCTCAAGTTTTTATTATTTGCATTTCGGACCTCGCCAGGCACGTGCCAGTCACGTGCATAGTTGGGATTTTTACAAGCGTAACCTTGCGGGTTTAGTTATCTGTTATTGGTCCTGGAAATTAGTTTATTAATTATAAATTTTGTGGAAAATTGCACTTTGACCCCTAAACTTCTGGATATTTGCATTTATAGCCCTGCCAGCAGTGTATTTTCTCTTTGTTGTTTCTATTTATTTCATGCATCTACAAAATCGTAAAAATTCCCTAAAAAATAAGTTAAATTCCTGTTTAGTTGCCCTTCCATGCCATATTTTTAGTCTGATTTTTATTGCATTTCCATATTACTAAATATTCAAAAATATGCATTTTTGCAAATGTTTGCATTAGAAAATACCAAAAAAATAGTACAACCCCTTTAAAAATCCCAAAATATTTCCTTTGTGTATTTCAGTGTCTTTTAACTTCTATCCAAAAATCACTAAAAAATTCAAAGTAAAAACCCTAAAAATTAGAAAACCCTTGAAAACTTCATAAAAATCTCAAAAAATTCAGAAAATTCCTAAAAATATAATTTTGGCCTCTGAATTTTCTCTAAATTATTAGCTTTCATTTAAAATTAATTTGGAGGATTTTTGTTACCGTTTGATATTTTAGTTCTCCTTTTTGCTTTATCCTTTTATTTTCTACACTATTTTCAGTATTTTTTACTTTAAAAATACTAAAAAAAATTAGGAAAAATTTATAAAAATCATAAAAACATCATAAAATTATAAAAAGCTTAAAAATACATCATTTCCTGATTTTTGCCTATTTTTACCTATTTTACTCTATATATTATACCCCTTTTTCCTTTATTGTATATTTTCTCCACTATTGAAAAAGGAAAAAAATATATAAAATATATAAAGAAAACAGAAAAATCAGAAGTTAAAAACTAAAATATAAAATTACAAAATCAGAAATTAAATAAAAAATAAAAAATTAAAAATTAAAACCCACAAAAATAGCGCAATTGTAGGCATTTGATCACAATCACTTTTTTGTGCATTATTGCCTTGATCTATCTTGCTTGCTCCCTGAGTTCGACACTCTACACATACTTGCACCTATACACACTTATTGTAGAGTTATAATAAATTTTTAACTCCACATTTGCTTCTCATTGTTTGATTGTTATTGTGGGTTAATTGTTGTTTGAAGTTCGGATTTCGTGTGGTCAATTCAGCGACTGAGTTCCCGCCTTGCGTGGAACCTAAGACCATCGATTTTCGGCATCAACAAGCTGCTCGAGGGAGATGGAGTTGAGGAGGAGTGAAAATGGTGAAGTTGAGGGGGTTGGCACGTCTAACAGAAGTCAAATATTAGGAAGTACAATTGCCTAGAGTCAACGTTTGAACGACTCTCATTGGTCCACGTAGGACCAGATGAGACAAAATATAGAATACAAAAAGCTTATTAATTCGATAATAAATAGAAAATGATTTTATTAAATAAGACTCAAAACATGAAAAATATTTATTATTTTTCAAATTTTTTTTCGAAGATTTTTATATATTTTTACAACCTTATTTATAGGATGTTAATATTTACATGTAGATTTTATTTAGTGTATTTAGTTTTTATTTTGTGTTGTTAATGCTTATTATCATATTTACATATATATATAGTATTATTAAATATATATTTACATATTTTTATTTTATTTATATGATTTTATTTATATACATAAATAAATACATGTAGGTTTGTTATTAGTATAGTATACCTATATATTATAATGTATTATTTATTTTAATATCTTTTTAATAGTTTTATTTTGTGTTTATATTTTAAATATATTATTTTATAATATATAAAATTTTTTAAATATATAAGAGGAGTAAATACATAATAAAATATATGAATATTATATATATATACATATACATAGTACAATATTACCCCAGAAAATCGGCTTTTGTATTTTAACTCTATCTTTTTATGAAACCACCTTGATTAGTTAGTTAGTTAGTTTAATTTAGAATACAATAAAGGTTGGTTTATTTTAATTTGAGTTCAAACAGAGAAGATAATGATATGTGAAGTTCAATTTGCGACCTTTTCATTTGTATGTACAAGTTGCATTGTACATCATTTTTATTGGCAATTAATTTTAAATTTTTATTTACATTTTTATGTACATGTATCATGTTACATATTTTATTATTTTAGTTGTGTAAAATAAAGAATAAGATAGAGTAAAAATGAATATTTTTAGAGCATGAAATTATGGTTTCTACATACAATGTTTGGCCCTTATCTTGCCATACTTTATTCCTCATCGACCAAGTCAATATTGACTTGATCTCGGGATTTGATACTTCATTTATTTTCTTTTTCTTCTATTTTTCTTTTATTTTGTATTTAAACACAAATAAATATGTGTTATTTACATATAAAAAATGAATGTTAATTGTATGAGTTATCATTATTTACAAGTATTTTGATAGATGTTTAAAGCCACAATGTAAGAATAAAGGTAGATGAATGACTACTCATCAGTGGAAGATTGGACAAAGAAGGAATCTGAGAAGAAGCTAATAGGAGAGTCCATGCATTGTGTTGATTTGAGACCATGATCGATCGTCAGGGATTGTTATCAGTATCATGCCATGATTCCTATGCTAAGCTAACTATCTCAAAAGCTGAAGAACAAGCAAATGGTGAGGGAGTGAAAGGAGAGAAGAAGTCTTAGTCATCAGTCCTTAGACATACAAGGAAAAAACATAACCCAACCTAAATCCCCTCCTCAACCATTGAAAAATTTGAATCCTGAGTTTAGCCATGGTGGAAACATTACTATAGACCTTTCTTCCTATTAAAAAGCTAAGACAATTATAAAGTTAATTTTAATAAATTTAAAATAACTACCTCCAAGCATTTACAAAGAAAGATGTTTCACTCTCATGCACTAGGACTTACTATCACTAAGGTCATGAACTCAGGGATGGAATCAAGTAATGCATACCCGGTTAACTGTATGTTGCCCCTAAGCCAAAACTAAAGTCTAGTAGCGAGCATAGGGCAAGCTGCTGGGCCACAACTCTAGGCTCGAGTTGGGACAGTCGTGCAGGCGAGCGGGATGTGTTGAACGAAGCTCGGGCACGACAAAAAAAATTGGACATGCATCAGGGGCCCAAGATCAACCCAAGTTGTTTTGGGTTTGGATCAGTCAAGATATGCGATCTAGGTTGGGTCAGCCCGACCCAATGTTCATCCCTAGTTAAAATATTCGAGTTTTTGTTTTTGAAACGTAGTGAACAATTATACTACATACTTATAAAGTGCAATTTTTTGCATAATTTTTTATTTTGATTTAAACAAGTAAAATTTGTGTATAAAAAATATAGAAATATAGAAATGAGTTAACATTTCAACTATTCAAATACATCAACAAATCTAAATCCTTAATTTCAAATTATGCCAATGTTTATAAATTCATAGTATCTACTCAAACTTATTTCTAGCTGACAATTTTGTATTTTATAATTTTCCAAACAAGCATGGCTCGTAAACCTGGAGCATTATCGATGTTTTCAGGACCCCTTCATTTTGCTAGCATTAGCTCTTTCCAATTCGCTTACTCTCAATTTGTTCTCTGGGCATGAGTAGTCATAACAGCTTCAATGTCGAAGCCTCTTGGTCTTATTTCTTTATCTTTGGGGTTTATTTATTTGAAGGCATTGTTTTTCTTTCCTATCAGAAGTTGTTTATCACCTTTATGTGAATATTCAAATACTAGAGGACAACGAGTTACGTAGTAATCAAGATCAAAGGACTTTGGCTCGATATTTATGAAGAAGTAGACTCCTTCTGAATGAGGTTAATGTTACTAAATTGCCTGGAGTATGATGCCGTGCACGGATGAACAAGATAATGGAAAAGACTGAGCAATTAGAGATTTATCTCAACACGTCAAGGAAGGAGGACTTCCAGTCTAGAAAGAAATTATTCAAGACTATTTTAATTGTTTCATAATTGCGCAAAAAATATATCGAACTCACATAACCTTGTCAATCTCGTTGGCAATGAAAACGCATATATTTTAATTGTTTTCGGGGTTTTCTCTTTTTTCAGTAGCATGTTTGCCTATTCTGTTTTGGGAATTATTTTCATATGTAGTCATCTCATGTATTGTTTTTTTTCCTGGTTACTTTCCCATGTTCTAGAACAACTGCATAAGGGAGAATGAGTATCTATCGAGGAATGCACATGATTGAGGAAAACTAATTTGTCGTAATTTTATATTATTGGGAAAATGAGAAAACCTGTTTATTCCATCCGCCCTAGGCTCTCTTATATAGGAAAGCAACCTATGAGTAAAATACATAAAGAGTCCAACAAAAATAGAAATATAAGAAAAGTACAGAAGTGAATAATATATCTCTACACTCCCCCTCAAGGTGGAGCATAGATATCAATCATGCTCAACTTGGACGAACACTTCTGGAATGGCCCTTGGAGTAACGCCTTGGTAAAAATGTCTGCAGTTTGATCCTCTAAGCTAACATGGGATGTAACAATAAACCCCTTCTGAATCATGTCATGTATGAAGTGACAATCAACCTCAATGTGCTTGGCCCGTTCATGAAATGCTGGATTATTTGCAATGAATAGAGCCGCCTGATTGTCACATTCCATAGCCATAGGAAGCGGGACTTCTATATATAGATCTGCAAGCACAGTCTTTTCCCACATCATTTCTGTACTGACCTGGGTCATAGCCCTATATTCAGACTCAGCACTGGACCTTGCTACAACCGTTTGCTTTTTGCTTCTCCATGAGACTAGAGAATCTCCAACATACACAGCAAACTCAGTGGTGGACTTCCTATCCTTGGGGCACACTGCGTACTTTGCATCTGCACAAGCTGATACAGTAACCTCCTTGTCTTTCTTAAACATCAGACCCGCACCTGGAGATGACTTAAGGTACCTGAGTATCATATGTATAGCATCCATGTTTGCCTGACGTGGTTGCTCCATAAACTGGCTCACTCGACTCACAGCAAAGGAGATATCAGTCCCGGTAATAGTAACATAGAGAAGTTTGCCCACCAGTTCTCTGTATCTTCTCTTATCCACCTCATCAGTGTCATCATCATATAATTTTATACTGGGTTCCATAGGTGTAGTGGCAGGTCGGCAACCAAGCATTCATGTTCATTCAACAGGTCGGTGACATATTTCCTCTTGGTCATTACCAACCCATGAGGATTTCTGGCAAACTCCAGTCCCAGAAAATATCTAAGGACCCCAAGGTCCTTGGTAACGAATTCACGACCCAGCATTTCTTTTTCGCCCTGGACATGTAATCAGAATATCGTCTACATACACCATAATAGCAATAATACTTCGGGGTGCCTTCTGTACAAATAGGGAATGATCAGCATTAGAATGTTTGTACCCTTGTTTCTCAAACAGGTCTGAGAGCTTCTGGAACCAAGCTATGGGTCTCTGCTTAAGGCCATAGATAGCCTTATGAAGTTTGCACACCGTAGGACACTCCCCCTCAACAGCAAAACCAGGTGGTTGTTGCATGTAGATTTCCTCCTGTAAATCACTGTATAGGAATGCATTCTTTACATCTAACTGGTATAGCGACCAATCACGATTAATTGCAACAGAAAGGAGGATCCGTAGGGTGGAATGGCGAGCAACCAGTGAGAATGTATCAAGATAATCCACCCCATATGTCTGTGTGAAGCTACGAGCAACAAGACGAGCCTTGTATATGTCAATGCTGCCATCTGCATTCTGCTCAACTGTAAAGACCCATTTGCAGCTAACTGTAGACACATCAGTAGGTGCAGGAACAAGGCTCCAGGTGCCTCTGGACTGAAGAGCTGCCATTTCTTCTTCCATGGCCAAGCGCCATCGACTATCCTTCAGTGCATGTAGACTTCCTCTTGTAAATCACTGTATAGGAATGCATTCTTCACATCTAACTGGTATAGTGGCCAATCACGAGTAACTACAACAGAAAGGAGGATCCGTAGGGTGGAATGGCGAGAAACCGGCGAGAATGTATCAAGATAATCCACCCCATATGTCTGTGTGAAGCCACAAGCAACAAGGCGAGCCTTGTATCTGTCAATGCTGCCATCTGCATTCTGCTTAACTATAAAGACCCATTTGCAGCTAACCGTAGACACATCAGCATGTGCAGGAACAAGGCTCCACGTGCCTCTGAACTGAAGAGCTTCCATTTCATCTTCCATGGCCAAGCGCCATCGACTATCCTTCAGTGCATCTTGATAATTCTGTGGAATATCCACGTCTGATAATGCAATGACAAAGTTCCTGAATTCTCCAGTGAGACAGTCAAACGACACAGAAGATGCTATAGGATATGACGCGCAGCTCCGCTTCTGCTTTCGTAGAGAAATAGGTGCATCTAAATCATCTGTCTCCTCAGCTGGCCTCTGTAACACATCCTGCTCAGGAAAATCATCAAATCCATCAATAGTAATATTTTCAGAACATACCTCAAGCGAGCTAGATGATGAGCAGTGATCATGAGCAGAAGCAGGCCTACGGGTATAGTGGAATGGTAGTGGTGAAACAGGTACAGTGACAGGAGGTGTAGGAGATGATAGCGGTTCTGGTGGTGGTGGTGGTGGCATGTGTATAACATCAGTAGTGTCAGAGGGAACCAGCTGATCACATGTGGACGAGAAGTACATAACAGATTCGAAAAAGGTGACATCAACACTGACTAAATACCTCCTGCGTAATGGATCATAACACTTGTACCCCTTATGTGTTTGGGAGTACCCGACAAAGACATACTTGACAGCCCTAGGAGAGAGCTTGTCAGTCCCAGGAGACAACTGATGAACAAAAGCTACCGAGCCAAACACACGAGTAAGGGAGAACAATTCTTTGTCAGGGAAAATAAGAGAGAATGGAATCTTCTCACCTAAGACAGATGATGACATTCGATTAATAAAATAGCATGCCGTAAGAACAGCATCACCCCAGAAAGAATGATGGGCATGACTCTGTATAAGAAGCGACCTGGTAACATCGAGTA
This sequence comes from Ottelia alismoides, assembly GCA_037367405.1. Lineage (NCBI taxonomy): Eukaryota > Viridiplantae > Streptophyta > Magnoliopsida > Alismatales > Hydrocharitaceae > Ottelia > Ottelia alismoides. The sequence goes on from JAZKJV010009171.1 coordinate 337,254, forward strand.
AATGACGGTGTTTCCTTCCAGCAACCCCATTCTGTTGGGAAGTATAGGCACAAGATGTTTGGTGGATAATCCCTTGAGATGAAAAATATCTGGATAGGGTATGAGTACATAATTCTAGGGTATTATCACTTCTCACAATCTTAACAGATGCAGAAAAAATATTACGAACTTCATTAATGAAATTGATAATATTCCCCGCTTCAGATTTATTCTTTAACAGGAATACCCACGACACAAAAGAGAAATCATCCACAATAACTATATAAAACATGTGTCCCTGATGATCAAGAACACGACTAGGACCCCAGATATCGACAAGAATAACTCAAACTTGGAGTTACTACTCCGACACTGACGACTGGGAAAAGTAGACCGATGATGTTTTCCTAACTGACAAGCCTCACATTGAATGGACGTGTGAGGTGAAACTTAAGGTAACACATGACGCAGCTTCTGAAGCGGTAGAGGTCCAAAGCGCAGGTGCCACAATAATGGGGAGATACGTCCAGCAGGTAGAGTTGATGTTCCAGCATAAGGGGTCCGACTATGGCGATAGAGGCCGCCTTGCTCATAGCCACGCCCAATCACGTAGCCCGTAAGGATGTCCTGAAAAACAAAAGGATGGATCAAAAATTACTCGACAATGTAAGTCCTTTGTAAGTTGGATAATGGACAACAAATTCATCTAAAAATCAGGTGCTTGTAACACGTTCTTGAGATGCATAGATGGTGTCAATCTAATCTCCCCCTGAACAATAATCGGGGAATGTGTTTCATTAGCAATAACCACTGTACGGTCAGGAGAGACATGTCTGTATCCTGTAAGTAGACCTTGATCACCACACAGATGATGTGTGGCACCAGAGTCCATAATCCACTCTAAAGTATTTGATCCAGTACTGCTAGTGAATGCATAGGTGCTACCTGATGTACTGGTGGATGCAAATGCAGATGCAAATGCGGCAACATCGGCGTGACTCTCAGAAGTAGATGTTGATGCAGTGGGACCAGATGGAGGAATGATGCCCCTCAGACTGGCTACAAGATCATCAAAGCGCTGATCCATAGATGATGCAGCTGGGGGCTCGATCTGTTCAGCGACTCGTGCAGAAGCCGGAAATCTATGCTTAGAATAGCATGTGCCTTCGGTATGTCCAGAAGGATGGCAAAAAGTACATGATGGCCAAACATGACCTCCTCTACCACAAGGTCCACGGTCAAGGAACTGATGATGACCTCCATGACCTCGATTGGTTGTCATGGCTGAAGCGGTCTGATTCGTAGCAGACGAAGGGATAGTGATACGACTCAGCCTACGAAAAGCTTCCTCCATAGGAGGAATAGTAGAATCCGCCAAGATCTGGGAACATGCTACCTCGTATTCTGGATCAAGGGAAGCAAGGAAAACACCCAACATAGTGGCATTCCGATAGGTAATCTGTTGCTCTGGAGTGGTTGTCAAAGGCATGAAGCTATAAAGCTTCTCAAACATTCTACGTAAAGACGTGTACAGTGAGTGGAGAGAAAGCTGTCCATTCTGCTTGATTGTAAAAATGTCATGCTGGAGTTGCAGAATCTTCGTCTCATTCTTTGCCTTTGAGTAGGTAGCAGCCAGAATGTCCCACATTGCTTTGTCAGTGGGCTGATGGAGAATATCGTTAGCAATCTCACTTGCTAATGTTCCAGAAAGCCAGATTTTGGCATATGCATCATCTGCCTCCCAAGAGGCATTAACCCATGTCTTCTCAACAGGCTCTTCCTCAGTAAGAATGTGCTTCTTACCGGTTGACTTCATCATTCTCATGAACTGCATGGCCCACAGTTCATAGTTTGAACTATCCATCTTCACAATAGGTGTTGGACCTCTGAAGGTGCCTGTAGAAGAAATATCTGCCTTGCTTTCTGACATTATGATATAGGAAGACTAGGGTAGTAGACTGAATAGATGATTTTGTCTACACCGACATTAACGAGTTTAGTTGCGTGTGTAGACACAAGCAACCAAACCCAGCAATCTGTAAACGCGCGCGCGGAAAGGACTGGAGTTGCACGTCGCACGTGCGCTAGTCTAGGACTGCACGCGCACGGAGATCACGTGCGTACACGTGTGCACAGATATGCGTGCTGGATCACGTCACGGGGATGCACAGGCGCACGCGAGCAGATATGCACATAGATAATCACACAGTGCGTACACTAGTGCGCAGATGCGCGAGTGCAGTGATTTCTACACGCACTGGAGATGCGGTGCGCAGATGACGGTGCAACGGCACGTGGTTGTTCCTACGCGCAGGCACCGGAGACGGCGCACAGGAGGAGGCGCATGCGTAGGCATGTGCGGGCGGCGCAGGCGTGGCGCACAACGATGCAAGGCGACGAGGGTGCGCGAGGAGGGCTGGAGGGTGGAGGCTAGGGTTAGTGTTTTGGCTCGAGAACTTCGGTCTAAGACCGTCTCTTTGATACCATGGTGGGAAAGTGAGAAAAATTTGTTTATTCCATCCTCCCTTTGCTCTCTTATATAGGAGAGCAGCCTATGGGTAAAATACATAAAGAGTCTAACAGAAAATAAAAATATAAGGAAAATACATAAGTGAATAATATATCTCTACATATATACATTAGAATTTTGCGACCATAAGAAAGTGAATACGTTTTTACAGATTTTCCAACTGTTAATAGTTTAACAAACCATTTGAGGAAATCGATCTACTATCTATGAAACACTGTCTTATGACTGTCAAGTTGCACATGACATCCATCAAACTTTCAACCACCATTTCTAATATTTGCAATAAAGTAAGTTGCAATAGTTAGTTATGAAAGTTGATTATTCATTATGATTTTTTACGGCAATAAATAATATGCAATCTAGTAGTGATTTTGGTATTGAGTGATTCTATTAAGAACACATCCTCTTTTGCTTTACACTTTTTCCTCGTATTCTATCTATCATGAAAGGGTGTTTCTAACAGTTGATTGTTTGTTAACCTGTAAAAATCCAATGGTTATCATGAACTCAAAAAATTGTCAAATTATGTTACTTATCACAACCACAGAGAAAAAATACAACACTTAATATAAACCCTAATAAAGGCATCTTATATCTGTTTTCATCAGTTACCTTCTCACGTGCAACAATGTAGCTTGCTCGAGAATCATACGTTCATCTTCGACTAGTGATATTGATAGAATGATATGTTAAAATGACAGCTAAAATGAACTAAGTCCCATAAGTAACAATATATCTACTATGGGGACGGAGAGAACAAAACTGTACATAATGGAGGAACATACCATCAACCACAACAAAGGAGTCTTCAACACAACATTATAACTCATAGATCATGAACTCTCTCCTGCATCTTTGCCCCAACATCACCAGTAACCTGTGACAACCTCTCCTTTGCTTGCTCGTACTTGTCCTTGGCACTAGTCATCATGGTATCCTTAGCAGACTTGCGAGTATCCTCAACTTGTTGCTTTGCATCCTCATATGCCCTCCCTGTGGCATCTGTTGCCCAATCTTTTCCCTCACAAGTCTTCTGGGCAATGTTCCCTGCTTGCTCTTTCACGACATCTTTCATTGCACTCGCCTTTTTAGTAGTGATGTCGACCACACCTGGAATCAATGATTCATAAGAAGCAGTAAACAATAAGACTCAGACCTTGACATAAATTTAGATATGAGTTATGTGCAGCTTCAAAAAATAGGCGAAATACATATGTTAACAAGATAATTTGTCAATACTCCAAATAGAAATATATATTGCTAAATTTAAAACTCCGAGTCATTACATGCGTTGACGATTACGACTAGTATATATTCTGTATGACAGGAATATTAACCTGACGTTGTCTGGCCAATTTTCTCCTTAGCGCTCTCGGTCATTTGCCCAGCCTTTTCCATCATTCTCTGAGTAGCTTCCTTTGCATTCTCGTGTCTATATCCAAGACCCCTGCATCATGATCTACGCATGCTTACACCTTCAAACGTTGTGTAAAAGATAGCCATTGGTAGCATTCTACAGTGTTTCAATGATATAAATATTTTTCTGAAAAGAAAAAGTGTGCAACATCGTAGAGGCAAACAATAAAAAAGCTATATATTCATAGGTTATATATCGATGTTACAACGTCGAAGAATTTTCATGCGTTCCACATCATTCTCTTCGTAGAATTTTGTGATATAAATTGTACAATGATCGTATTTCTTTCGATTACACCTTCACCCAAAACATTTTGTTGCATTGTTCAAGTAAAAAGCAACCCTCTATTTCTGACTACGTAATTTGAGAATCAACACTTTACTCGTATCCATACCAACCACATCATGGAAAAACATTATAATTAAATTCGTGTCTGGGGGATTATTTTGTTTAATCGAACTGCACAAAAATGCCAATTTAAAACAAATCAGGGCGAAAAAAAGAAAAAACGAGGAGACTTCTTTATAATACGGGTGACAAAATCAGCTTAGAGGTGTCTTCATAAAGAACTAATCAGAATGACTCCTGAAACTCAGCCTTCTGCTCTTTAATTGGCTAGAGTTGTAAATCTCGAGAACAACAAGGTAGGAAAAAGTATCCCTCGAACTTAGTGTAGGAAGGAAATTTCACTGAGGGTGCGTTTGGTTCGTGGATTATCTAGGGGTAGATAATCCGGTTTTGTATTTGTGTGTTTGGTTGGTGGGTTAAGTGTTGGGAGGGTTTGTTTGATGTGATTGTATTGAAATTTGAAAAGGTTGGTAGTTATTATGATATGATTGTATTGAAATTTGAAATGTGGGTGGTTGTTGTGATGTGATTGTATTAAAGTTTGGAATATTAAGTAGAAGTTGAGTATTTTATGATTTTTAGATGATATAATGGTATAATATATATTTTTTTGATAAGAAGAGAGTGGGCCACACTAGTAGGTTGGGAATATGGATTTTGAGGATAACCCAACTGGGCTTGGCCACAAGAACAGGATCAACTTCCAACGTAGGTAAGCATGAAAGAATTGAAAATGCATATATCGTATAGATAACGATAGTGGTGAGGGAAAGCAAATCGGGTTCCTACATGCATATACATGTAGGAGAATATCAATATAGGCAAGAGATGGTTATAGTTTACACACTCGGTGATCTTGTCCTTGGCCCACTCCGCCCAAGAATCCGACGTCTCCTGGGCGTCCTGGATGGTCTCCGCCGCCCTCAGCTTCACGTCCTCGGCCGCAAGGTTTGCCCTTCCCTTAGTGTCCTCCACTGTCTTCCCCTCCACAACCAACGGCAGCACGGTTGATACCACGAATAGGCAAACAACCAAGAGAGCGCCCATCTTCCCCCCTCTTCCATCCATCTCCCGCTGACTGATTGATCAAGATCCGTAAGTAGCTCTCCCTTTGCCACACCCAATCTTGCTTTGATCTGTAGCACTGCAGATGCCCTCACAGACGAGTCGAAAGCATAGATGGGAGCGGTTGCTTGCAACTAAGGAGCAAAAGGACGGAGAAGTTCGGGGATGGGAAGAATCGGTCGGGCGGTGGTGCGAGTTGTGGGCGTATACGTGGCTCCTTCGGTAATGGAGCGCCGCCGATGTCCTGCATGTGGAGGACCGTGGAACGTACGTGTGTCAAGTGTCATGCCCATCAAAAAAGTGTCATGCCCATCAACATTCGAGAAGGTTGGCTCATCCTATTTCCGCACGCTCTATCTTTCTAATTATTGTTATTCCCTTTTTTTGCTCGTTCTGTTTCGGTGGAAGACATAATCATACTTCTGTTTGAAAAAAATCAACCAGGGGTGACGTTTCAACATCCATCGGAAGATAAAGCCATTAATCTTCCAGAAGAAAGGATTATATAAAGGAATATAATTCAGACATGTTTTTGAACAACGACTTTAAGATTATTATAAAACAATTGCTAAGGAACCCGTATTTTGCACGGCGAAGGAATACAATTGTAATCACTTTATAGAGAAGTCAGAATAGCAAACTAGGAGACGTATATATCCACAAAGACCGACACTATCATTTGAACGTAACTAGCACAAAATCCGGGCTTTGCAGCGATAACATATATTTTAAACAAAATTAATCAATCGTATCTAAATAATTTTACTTATCTTTAATTATTACTTTAATATGCAGTGATAGTTCTCTCTTCTGATTATCTTCTTTTTATTTTTTTTCTATTAATAGTAGCTCTTAATCATAGACATGTGTCAAGTTACAACTTAGATTAAAACTTTGTTAGGAAGATTAATGTGTCTGTACTTTTTACTTTTATACTTTGCTTTAATATTTTTAACCTACCGATTTGTTTTATTTCACAACTTGAAAAATGACGAATCGTCTGATATAGAATTGTAAAGTCATACTTCCTGAATAAAATTAGGATAAGGATGTTTATACATATAACTCTAAGTAGTTTTCTAATTACTCTATGAACCCTCAACAATAATGAATTGCACTCAGGACCCTGAATAAATCATATGTTTTATACACATAACCTTCTGTTAGTTTAGTTTATTAACTCAACCAGACGACTGAGTTAATCTTACGAATCCATGATCTAACGGCTGAAGTTAACCAGAAGTTAAAAAGAAAAAAGGAAAAATACCCACTCCTCCCCCTTCCTCCTCCACCCCCCTAAATAGCCAAAAATATCAGGGGAAAGAGTCGTGTGCGCTCACAAGATGAGCTACACAGTCGCTCAAATGACCTCTTCCAAGAATCTCTGGCTAAATCAACAATTAACCGACACAATAATATAAAGCAATCAAGTCAAGGATGTGGACCAAAATTTATTATAACCTTACAAAAAAGTATGTATAGTGACAAGCACGTAGGGTGTCAAACATAGGGAGACGGGACGTAGCAGGAATTTTTAAATAAATAAATAATGCAAATGTTTATACAAGTATGAACAATATCAATCAATGTGTTTGTGGATTTCTAATTAAATAAAACAATTTCATTTTCCCTTTTTCTAATTACATATATATTTTTAATTTTTCATTTTCTGATTTTTAATTCGTTTTTAATTTAATTTAATTATATATATGTACATGTATATAAAAGTAAATAGGTATATTAGGTAATATATGTATAATATAAATATTATATATTATAATTTATATAATAAATATATAAAAATCAGAAAATGATCAAAAAGAACCGTCCTTTATATTTTTAAGGTTTTAATGTATAATTACGGTATTTATAATAATTAATAATAATATAGACTATCTATAGTACCATATAAATAAATGTTATATAGGATCTACTATTTATAAATATAGACGAAAAGATGCAAAAAGTTCCAAATAAAATCTTTCTATCTTTTTCAAATAATTTTCTATTTTTTATGAATTTGGAGGGGGGGTTGCAAATTCTTTTGTAATTTTAAAATCAGAAATAAAGCAAAATAGGGACTATTTAAATATACTGAATTGATTTGAGAGCTAAAAAGAGAAAAATAGTTCAAATTTTTTTCCAAATCAATTTTAGAACGTGTTAATATTTATAAATAAAAATACATGACAAAAATAAATGTTTTTGATATTTTGAGAGTATTTTATATTTTTAAGGGTTAGAAAGAGTTTGCTAATTTTTTGGGTTTCTTTTGAGATTTGTTTGTGATTTTTGATCTGGAGTGAGAAATAAGGTAATAAATAGAATGCGATTTTTTTGGAATTTTTAGAAAAGTTTTATATTTTTTTTATTTTTAAGTCAAAGACGGTATAAAATAGCTCCAAATGATTTTTTTAAAAAAATAAATGCATTGCAAAATGGTAAATAAAAATGATAGCATGAACAATCAAATAATCATACACATATACCTATTTTTTGAGAATTTTTGAACCTACGAGTTCTTTTTAATAAAAAAAGAAATGCAATAATAAAACTAAATCAAACTAACAGGGGTATTTTTGCAAATAAAATAAACTACATGGGATCACATGTAAAATAACCCAAAAGTTTGAACGTTAATTTGATTTTTAAGTACTAAATAGCAAATACAATAACCTCAAGGGCACGCATATAAAGTTTTGCATCATGTAAGGGTCCACGTGAGGTGACCTAGCACTAGACGAATGTGCAATATCAACAAGCGTTAAGGGCATATACGCAAAATGTCCACAACATTTTAAATGTACTGATGATACGAAAATCGAGATGTGACTAAGATGGAATATAAATCAAGAAGTCGCTGTCCCTAGTCAATCAGTTCGGTCAACGAGAAAAATATATAAAACCACTTTAAAAAATCAATTAATGAAAAGTAATGTAAGCAGTCTTCGCTATTTAATTTACCTGATATAGCGACCAAGGTCAAACACAAGGAGCACGATTGAAAAACTCAGTAGTCAAATTTCAAAATAAAATAAAATGAATTTTTAGTAGTTTTTATTTTTCAATTTTCTTAATTTTCAAATAAGGAACAATGTGCACAAGGGAAGAAATACAAACATCCCACTCTTTTTATATTTTTCAAAATGGTCAAAAATGTTCAGAAAATTGCAAAAAATATTTGGGGGTTTTATAATTTTTAAAATATTTTTGGTAATTTTCCAAGTTTTTCTGATGTTTTATGATTTTATAAAAATCAAACATTAGTAAAAAAGGAAAACATTGCACAGTCTGGAGTAATTTGCAACTTAAAACTATATTAATATGCCCAAAACTCTAGGAAATTATTTTTATGCTAAGTATACACAAATATCTACAAACAAGAACTAAAATCACTATTTTTGAATTTTTCTAGAAATTTCTATAATTTTTATAAGATTCTTGATATTTTATAATTTTTGGGCTTTATAATTAATTAATATGTGAAAACTAGATAGAAAATAAAAGATAATAAAATAAAATTAATCTATTTTTTGGAATTGTTAGAGCAATATTCTAATTTTTATGATTTTCAAGTTTCAGGCAAAGAAAATGATGCCGATTTTAAACTTTTTTAAAATATCAAATAAAAATAACATGCAATGATATTTATGCACAATGAAGATGAATACAACAGGAACATAACACAATTTTTTTGTAGAATTTTCAAAACTTTAAAAACATTCACTTTGATAAGAAAAGATAAGGAATAAATATCTGAATCACACGGGCTGAAATGTAGATGTCTAATGTTTTTGCATTGAATAAATAACAAAAAATAATTGCGGGAGAAAATTTGCAAATTACCCACTAAAAGATATACATAGCACGTGACTGGCTGAAGGTGGGGGTCTTTCTACAAATTTGATAATCTTCAAGGGCTACTTTGCAATTGTTACCAATTTTTTTATTCTAAAAATCTCCTCCCCTTAGGGTTCCTGTTCTTGTTCATTTCTTGTTCCACGCCAAAAGAAAGGGGTACCTCCCCTTGTTCTTCTCTTTTTGAGCACGATGGGCGGCGGCGAATAGCAGATGGGTGGTGCATGCGCATGCGAGCGGAGATGGTCCAGGAGGTGTTGACGTCGAGGGCCGAGGGGACGACGACCTGTAGGAAGGAGCTTGCACAGTTAGTAGAGGAGGAAACCCAGATGATGGCGGTGCTCCAAAGGGGTCGTGCAGTTCGAGGTCGCACGCTGGATGGTGGGGGTGCATTCCAAGCAGGTGCTCGGAGGTTGGCGACGATCGATGGTCGGCGGGCATAGGCGAAGCTCTGGCGGGGGTGCTTGGTATGGAGGGCTCCGCACGGAGGAAGCCGCGAGGGCGAGTCGCTGGCAGGGCTCACACGGTTGGCGTGCTGGCAGCTGGCGAGCGGGGTGAAGGGCATCGACGGAGGAGCTTTTGCTGAGGCGCGGAGGAAGGCGGTCAGCAAGGCGACACCCGCCTCTATCAGCCGGTGGTGGGATGGAGGCGGCGACAGTGACAGGGTGACGCCGCTGGGCGGAGGGCATGGCTACAAGCCATGCCAGATTATTTTGTTTTTTTTTTAAAACTGCAGGAGAAGTTAGTAAATAAAAAATGTATATTTTTATTATTTTTAAATTTATTTTATTTTTTTATTTTTCTACAAAATAAATATTAAAGAAAAAGAAATACATTTTTTATTTTTATTATTTATTATTATTTCTTTATACACAAATGAGGATGCGAGCAATCAAAGAAATTCAAATGTGGAAGAACGTGAGTGGATGCAGATCCGATGAAATGGTAGATAGATCTGAGGATCCGACCACCGTGTGTGATCGGATGTGAAAGGTTGTGAAATATAGAACGTAAAACATAGGGATTTTGATGTGAGAGAAAAATCGGAATCGGGACGAATAAAACTAGGATGGATAATTTTTTTGAAAATAGGAACCAAAAATTAATCATGACATTGAAGCAAAAGTTATATCTAAAATGACGAAGAAAAATAAATTAGATCTCACCTTGGGATCGAACACACCGTGATGGCCTCGACGAGGGCTGACTCGCTGTCACCGGACTGCTCGGAGGTTGGACACCCTTCTACGACAAGTAGCTCTTGGAGATCGACCTCCTCTCCACCAAAGATTGATTAAGAGGAAAATGATGGAGGAGGAGCCCAATGAAAAGAAGAATAAATCTCAAAAAGGAAACTATGTACAAAAAAGGAAGGTAATTAGTGGTTATTTAAATAAATAAATTAATTAATTAAAAATAAAATCCGTAATTAAATAAAATAATTAAAATAAGTAATTTACAAAAATTAATTAGCCACCTTAATAGTGATTATTTAAGGTAGAAAATCAAATCTTATATACATGGCAGGTTTTCAAATCAAAGAAATTATTAAATAACAAAAAAAGCATAATTAATTAATTTAATTAATTATTGTTAGGAATAATTTTTTTGTGGTTTTTTATATAATGAAATTAATTATATACAAGTAATATACATATAAATTACATTATACACATGTACAAATAAGGAAATAATTTTTAATTTTTTTAATTTTTTTAATTTTATTTTTATTTTAAATAATTATGGAAATATTTACAATTATTTACATTATGTAAAAAATAAAGATGAACAAATATATACAGTAAATGGTAAAATTGCAAAAACCACCCCAAGAAACTGACTTTTAACCGTAACTCCAAAAATTATGAAACCATAACCATTTTAAAGATAATTTAATTTAGAGTATAACGAAAGTGAGTTTGATTCAATTTGAGTTCGTATGGAGCTGGAATTGATCTTTCAATTATCACTTTACAGCTTTTTCTGGGTGTGGATACTTTTATTCTATACATGGCTTTACTTTACAATTATTTTTATTATTTACAAAACAATTTTATTTACAATTTTTATTTAGAAAAAATATTTAATTTGATGTCAATTTATATACAAATAAAATCGTGTAAGTTTTGTACAAATATACAAAGAATAAATTCAAAAATAAGAAGGAAGAGTATTTACAAATTATTTTTTTGGATTTTTTTGGATTAAAGACCCTATCTCCCCCTACTTTATTCCTGGTCGATCAGGTCAAGTCTTGACCTTGTCTCGGGGTTCAGGTCAGTCTGCATTTATTTCATAAATACATCATTTATTTTTATTTTCTTTCCTTTTTCTTTTCTTCTTTATTCTTTTATTTGAATATAAATAATGTTAAAAATGCATATTTTACAAATGCATGTTGAATGGTAATTTTATGAAATTAGTGGGTATTTACAGGTATTTGACTAAGGAAATAAAGCTAAAATAAATGAATAAAGGTGATGAATCGTGGATTTATCATTCTCATATACTTTTACATTTGTTATCCCTTAGCAAACACTTATTTAAAAAAATAAGTGAAACAAAAATAAAGAAAAGAAAAAGGAAAGAACTTAGACCAACGTTGTTTTTCAAACTTATCTTTATAAAATTGGAGCATAGAGCTCGGTCAGACTTTTGGATTATTAGTTTGGCGGAACCTTTGTGGGAAACGGGTTTAAGATTCAACAACCCTAAATTTCCACTATTCTATGGTCAGATCGCCTTAAGTAGTCAGGTCAGAACAAGTCAACATACACAAACTCTAGTGACTATGAATATGTACTTGTATGGTGTATGTGTATTTTGGCTCTCCACTTCAGAAATGATAAAGAAACAACCTCCCTCAACAAGGTAACTCTAATCCCCTGATCTAGCAACTCTTTTCTCATGGAGCGGGGATATTCCCTTCTACGTTCAAGTACAACCAGCTCAAGAAGAGGATATGGAGAAAAGAATGGATGGTAACCAGTATAGTTACTTATCCTTGGATGCATGACCAGTGTAGCCAAGTCATCCACAGCAAGCTTATAAAAATTTGACTTTGAAGCTCTTTTTTTTTTTCACTTGTATATACACTTCGACAGGCATTTTACTTTTCAATCAGGCCTGTCCACTTTTGGAGATTCTGTATTTTTCCTTTCTATTTTTGAAAAAAAAATATATACAAGGTGCAGCATGTACATAAGTCGTTTTTTCCTCTTGAGCTAGTAAACTATCCCTCTTTTGAAGCATTATTGCAATCCCACGGCATCCTGTCTTTAGACCTTAACATCGCCAGACCAAGTTGAGGTGTACATCCCTCCCTAAAGGAAGACAAGAGGTTCCGCCTAAAAACACTACCCTCGTATGCTATTACAAGACAAGGTCAACTGCCTCCTCACCACCTCATCCGTGTTGAGCCACATGTAAAATGTGTGTGCAAGTCAAGCCATTGTTTGTAAGAGTCATGTGTATGTTGGTAAGTGCTCTATTTAGACAAATCAAGATGATATGTGATCATAGCCTAGTGGACTTGAAGAATTAAGTCTCAAGACCTGAAAAATCCTAAAGTCACATCCGATAAGTTTCCTCTGACATTAAGTGGATTAAGGTATTAACTAAGCTCCATTCTTCAATTACATTCCAGACTAGTTAAAATGTCAACATTACTCTGAAAAATGCTCACGCAAATGTGAGAAAATATGTACAATGCTAAGAGAAAAGAAGAGAGAAAAACTCTTTTTTAGAAACAATTTTCTAATTTTCATCTTTTTATGGATTTTTGAAAGAAAAGAGAAAAATGTTGCAAAGGGAAAAAGTTTTTTTAATGTAAATTTTTATAGGATTTTGGTTTTATATCTTTTTTAGATAGAAAGAAATTTTTTTATAAGGAGAGGATTAGTAGATAAGATACACAAATTTACACGGGAGTGAGTCAATTATTTACAAGAAGTAGGTGAAAGGATTTACAACTTGAGTGTTAGTAATTTATACATGTACATATATACAGTTAGTAAATAATTTTATGGATGATGCATATATTCCTCAACTTATTTGAAAATACTTTTACAAATACTTTTAAAAACTATAATCCAAAATAATTTTTCCAAACAATTTTACAAACATTTACAAACATTTGAAAACTATTTTGCAAATAGTATATATAGTTTTTTTAAAAAATAAAATTTTCAACCATTTTTAAAAAATTTACAAATAGTTTTACAAAATAATTTTATTTCACACAAAGAAGAAAAAATTTTACAAGCCAAGATATTTTTACAAAGGTTGAAAATATTTTTCAAACATTTTTCAAATAGTTTTCAAAAAAATTCAAATAGATTTTCAAACTAATTTCAGAATATTTTTCAAAATATTTTAACCTGACTTATTAATCAGTATGTTCAAAAAGAATTTTGAGGAAATTTCTGCATCTTTTTTTCGTTGATTCATTGAATTTTACATGTATTTATACAATGTTTTAGCCATATTATTTAAAAATACGAAAATATGCGTTATGGCTAAAGTATATATACAATATATACGACACCCTCATACTTAGCTCGAACTATGTTCTCGTATTGATCAGAAAGCGATGAAGAAAGACATAACTCGTGCATAGTATTGGGAAGTGAAAAGAATGCTATACTATAACGACGAATGAAAGAATAAAATAAATAGAGATTGGTGATCCCCCTATACTTAGGATCAAGAAATCCTATGTATAGAAGATTGTACACAAGGGGACTACCGAGTGATAGAATGTACAAATATTACCTCCCCTATACTTAGGGTAAAATATCCCTAAGTATAGGAATCAAAACAGATGTAATAGAATCAAATGGATAATCAAAACTCTAACACCCCCCATATTTAGGGTAAAGTGCATCCTAAGTATAACATAATCATGAGATGAAGATGGGGTATTTAGATAGAAAGAATGAATGATATGGACAGAATGGATCTATACAAGTAAGACAATATTGAGGTGCCTCTCAGCAAGCGCTAGAGTTTGCGCCCTAGCTTGCGCAAAGGCTAGGACAATGTAGTATCAAGGTTCAAGACGACATCTGTGAGGCGAATATCGTACTGTTGTTGTCATTTCGGTGGGAGAACAACAACGAACTCAGGATGGTCAAAGGAGACACCCGAATATGCACTCAAGTGGGTGTCGGCTATTGGGAAAAGCGAAGATTATATATGATCATACTCCGGTAGCACAAAAGAAATCATCAGCTCAAGGTCTGAATGGAGTGAATTGATAGTGCCGAAGAAATCGAACGTGGAGAAGGAAGGATCTGTCAAGGAATCCTCCACATAAATTACCATCTCGAATAGATAAGGAAGACCAAGATCAGGAGACTCTCTATAAAAATCGATATCTGATGTATATAGGGTAAAGAAATCAGCATCAACATCGAATAACTCGAAGATCTGGTCATCCTCGTGAGGGTCGTTGAGGAGACAAAAATCAAACTTAGGGAAATCGAACTAGCTAATGACTTCAACAAATCCATAAAGATCTTCTAAATTATGTTTAGTTAAATACCCAACCGTTTACCTCGGTCTCGTGATCCGACAGATCGAAATCATGTCCAGACAGTGAAACCAAGTACAAGGGACATAACGCATCCTCCCACAGATAACCCTCGGGGAGTGATGCAGGCTCATCGGTAAAGAAAGAGGAATCAGAATCGAACTGGGGATCTATGATGTCAATCATCAACTCCTCCAAAAATGTATCGACATCATCAACTGGGAGGACACACGGCTCAAAGAAGAGACTCTCTATGTCTATCAAATCAAAATGGTGTTCCTCATCGAGCTCTGTCTGCTGGGATGGATCCAAATGTACATATAAATCTGAGAAGATCATCTGAAGAATGAAAACAGAATCAGCTGGATATGGATACTGAAATGATTGAAAGGGCGGTTGAAACAATATGGGATCCTCTTCCATTTCTTGCGATACTAGCATATCTAGAATACAAGAATCCTCGACGTGAAAGTGCAGGACTGATTCAAACTCTGGGTGTAAAACCAACAGGAACTGACCAATGTCCGGCTCTGGAAACTCACAGTAGTGGTCAACACGTCCGTCGTCTGAAATGCAGTAGAATCTACATCCTCTGGCTGGTGTGTGCCATCTGAATCAGCATGAAGTTCCACATACTCAACTAGAGTCATATCTCCCTCGTGTGTTGTCCCGAATAGAACATATGATGTATATGGAATGTCTGAAAGTGCTCCCAAGATGGTTTCAAATAAATCCATGTCGGGATTGTGGTGTGAACCACCACACGAGGTGATGACTAATGCAATCTGCTCTGCGATCATCCCCCTCATGGAGATCTGAATAAGGTCAGACCTCGAGATACCGTGATCTGAAAATCTCCTCAATAGGTCAACAAACCTAAGCCATGAATCTCTCAATGGTTGTTGGGGGTGTACTGAAATATCTCGAATACAAGACTACATCAACTCTGCTCTACGATGGGGGTAAAATCTCTGTAAAAACAACATCCGAAGGTCGCCCTATGTAGCAATCTTCCTTCCCAACTCTCTGTGCCATCTCAAAGCTCTAGTCTGAAGTGAGAAAGGGAAGGTCATCAGCATCAGCTCCTCAGAAGTGATATCTAGGTATGCTCGTGATCTACAGAAATACTCAAACTCAGGTATATGAATATATGGCTCCTCATGCACTCCCCCTACTTCGGCAGTAGATTAATGAACTCTAAATTCAAAAATGAAGGGACTCAATGTAGAAGCGAACTGTTCTTCCTGATATGGGTACTCATCCATTATCCCAGGATAGAAGTCGTCTAAAACCCGTAACTGCTCCATGTGATCTCCTATGGAATGCTCTCTCATCTCAGCAAAGAAATCACCCGGATCTCGCATATGCTTAGTCTGATCTCTGCACGTGTCAAGCATAGCATGCCCAGTAGAAAGAGGGAATGGGGAGGGGCGGAAAGAGAAGGGGACGAGAGGTCGGTCGGAGTTCCGACCTTCCTAGAAGGTGGTTGAAGATGATGGGGATGAAGAGAAGAAGACACAAGATCTGGCTGAAGTGGAATACGTCCCATCATGACGAGAGGAAAGGAGGATAATGAAGGGATGGAGGGATAAGAGAGACGGAGTGAAGAGTAGAGGAGAGACAGAAGGTGACTGCTAATGATCTAGAGAAGATAAAGGTAGCCAACTCACACCAATCACATACAAACACAATGCAAACCCTCGTCTCACCAACTCTATGCAATGTGAAGACCGTGGGATCTGATCTTTTATCTTTTCAATTTTAGAGTTAGGTGATCAAATAAAAGTTGTACAAACACTTAGGAGGCTTAATGGGATTTGGGCACTACTCCTTAGTGTGTAGGCGAGCAATTAGAAGCGAAGATAATGAGGGGATTGCTCTCCCAAAATAATGATGAATTAGTTACATTTAATTTTATGATCAAGTTCAATTAACAGTCCCAATTTTTAATTTTTGATTTTTTTATTTTTTTGAGTATTTTCAATGAAACTTCTAACGAGATTTCTGATTTTCCTTATTCCTATATCCACAAAACAGAGGGGGAAAACGGAAAAGCCAACATGCACGAGAAAATATGTATGCAAATGCTAGAGATAGAGGTGAGCACCTGACTCCAGCGCTCTATATGCAATATGATCCGTGTAGAAAAATTAAACTAATCTAAATGAATGCAATGTGAGAACCGTCCTAAACAGAAACTTATATTATCGTGAAGTACATTTTATTTGTCTAAGTCCAAGCGAGTTCTATAGGAACGGATATTCTATTAGGGGCTTTGAACCTAATGCTACCTGGCTCAATAAAATAGAAATCTAAATCTAGGGCTCAAGCGCAAAAAATCTGCGTGAAATAAAAGCGAAGAAAACAAATCCTGGTGAGGTCCCCCGAGTACACCGGTACTCGGCGAAACAGACACCGATGGTTCAAGTGCCCAACAAAAGTCTAAGTGTCCAGAAATATCTAAGTTATTACAATAATACAAAAAAGTAATTCTTTAAATAAAATAACTATCTTCTGCTCCTCTTCCTATGCTGGTCCCTTCAAAGAATCCGAATCGTATCCACGACGGTTCCTCGCAGAAAAGTGAAACAAGAGATGGTCAGAAAACAATTGTAATTGATAGAGATAAAAATAAAATAAAACTGAAAGATGACTATAAAACCGTGCTCCCCTGCGGCAACACCATTCTGATGGCACGCTTTGCGACTCGGGTTAAGTATGTAAATAATCAAGGGTAATTGTGAAACGAATCACCAAGCATAATCAACGATAAAAATCACACTTTGCCATTCATCATTTTAGATTTAATTTTTGCTTCAATGTCATGATTAAATTTTAGATCCTAATTTCAAAAAAAAGTTATCCATCCCGATTTGATTCGTCCTGATTCCGATTTTTCATCTTACATTAAAATCCCTAAGTTTCACGTTCTATCTCTCACAACCTTTCACATCTAATCACGCACGGTGGTCGGATCCTTGGATCTATCTACCATTTTGTCGGATCCGCATCCACTCATGTTCTTCCGCATTTGAATTTTTCTTTGATTGCTCAGATCCTCATTTGTGTATAAAGAATTAATAATAAATAAAAAATTAAAAACAAAAAAATGTATTTTTTTTATCTAACATTTGTTTTGCAGGAAAATAAAAAATATAATAAAATATAATATAATAAAAATATATATTTTGTTATTTACTAACATCTCCTACAGTTTTCAAAAAAGCAAAAAAAAATCTAGCACGGCCTATAGTCGTGCCCTCCGCCCAGCGGTGTCACCCTGCTGCTACCATCACCTCCATCCCACCGCTGGCTGACGGAGGCATGTGTCGCCCTGCTGGCCGCCTTCCACCGTGCCTCCACAAAAGCTCCTCCACCGACGCCCTTCGCCTCGCTCGCCAGCCGCGCGAGCCCTACCAGTGACTCACCCTCGCGGCCTCCTCTGCACGGAGCCCTCCAGCCCGAGCACCTCCTCTTGGGCTTCGCCTCTGCCTGCCAACCATCGATCGTGGCCAACTGCCGAGCACCTACTGGGAACCCACCCCTGCCATCCAGTGTGCGACCTCGAACCGCACGATCCCTCTGGAGAACCACCATCACCTGGGCTTCCTCCTCTACCGACAGCGCGAGCTCCTTCCTACAGGCCTCCATCCCCTTTGCCCTCGACATCAGCACCTCCTGGACCATCTCCGCCCGTGCGCGCATGTGCCACCCATCCGCTATTCTCCGCGGCCCGTCATGCTCAAGGAGAGAAGAATAAAGGGTGGCGCCCCTTTCCCTTGGCGTGGAACAAGAACATGAACCCTAAGGGGAGGAGATTTTTAGAATAAAAAAATTGGTAACAATTGCAAAGTAGCCCTTGAAGGTTAGCAAATTTGCAGATAGACCATCGCCTTTAACCAGTCACGTGCTCTGCACGCCATTTAGTGGGTAATTTGCTAATTTTCTCTAGTAATTTATTTCGTTATTTAATAAATGCAAAAACATTAGACATTTACATTTCAGCCCTTGTGATCCAGACTTTTATTCCTTGCCTTTATTTATGAAAGTGAATGTTTAGAGTTCTGAAAATTCTACAAAAAATGTATAATGTTCCTCCTATATTCATCTTCATTGTGCATAAATATCAGTGCATGTTATTTTTATTTGATATTTCAAAAAAATCAAAAACTGTATTATTTTCTCTGTCTGAAATTTGAAAAATCATAAAAATTCGAATATCGCTCTAAAAATTCCAAAAAAAAAGATTAGTTTTATTTTATTGTCTTTTATTTTCTATCCAATTTTCACGTATTAATTAATTATAAAACTCAAAAAATGCAAAATTTTAAAAATCATATAAAAATCATAGAAAATTATAGAGAAATTTAAAAATAGTTATTTCAATTCTTGTGTGTAGATATTTGTGTATACTTTAGCATAAAAAATAATTCCCTGGAGTTTTGTCACTTAAAATATTTTTAAATTGTAAATTACTACAGGATGTGCACTGTTTTCCTTTTTTGCTACTGTTCGATTTTAAAAATCACTAAAACATCAGAAAAACTTGAAAAATTTACCAAAAACTTTTTAAAAATTATAAAACCCAAAAATATTTTCTTTGAAATTTTCCGAGCATTTTTTACCATTTTGAAAAATAAAAAAAGAGTGGGTGTGTGTATTTCTTCCCTTATGCATATTGTTCCTAATTTAAAAATTAAAAAATGAAAAATAAAAAATCACTAAAATTTATTTTATTTTATTTTATTTTCAAATCTGACTACTAAGTTTTTCAATCGTGCTCTTTGTGTTCAACCCTGATCGCTATACCAAGTAAAATAAATAGCGAAGATCACTTTACTTTTCATTGATTGATTTTTTTAAAAGTGATGTATATATTTTTCTCGTTTGCAGAAGTGATTGACAACGACTTCGTGATTTATATTCCACCTTAGACACATCTCGATTTTTATGTCATGAGAATGACATCGTTGTCAGGGATGGGCGGCGAGCGTAGCCCGTGGATGGGGGTGGCAACGCCTGCTGCCATTTTTTTGTTTTTATTTTTTATTTTTTATATTATTTTTTATGAACAGACATAATTTTTTATTTTTTAACAGAAACTATAAAAAATTTTATTTTTTAAAATTTTTATTTAGTATTATTTTTTATATACAAATGAGGATGCGAGCTATCAAAGAAAATTCAAATGCGGAAGAACGTTAGTGGATGCGGAACGTTAGTGGATGCGGATCTGACGAAATGATAGATAGATCTGAGGATCCGATCACCGTGCATGATCGGATGTGAAAGTTTATGAGAGATGGAACATGAAACGTAGGGATTTTGATGTGAGATGAAAAATCAGAATCGAGACGAATCAAATCAGGATGGATAATTTTTTTTTGAAATTAGGATCTAAAATTTAATCATGACATTGAAGCAAAAATTAAATCTAAAATGATGAAGAAAAATAAATTGGATCTCACCTTGTGATCGAACACGCCGTGATGGCCTCGACGAGGGCCGACTCGTTGTCACCGGATGGCTCGGAGGCTGGGCACTCTTCTATGATATGTAGCTCTTGGAGATCGGACTCCTCTCCACCAAAGATTGATCAAGAAGAAAATGAGGGAGGTGGGAGGTGGAACCAATAAAAAGAAGAATAAATCCCAAAAAGGAAATTATGTACAAAAAAGAAGGTAATTAGTGGTTATTTAAATAAATAAAATAATAAATTAATAAATTATAAATAAAATTCGTAATTAAACAAAATAATTAAAATAATTAATTTATAAAAATTAATTAGCCACCTTAATGGTGGTTATTTAAGGTAGAAAATCAAATCTTATATACATGGTAGTTTTTCAAATAAAATAAATTAATAAAAAATTAAAAATCGTAATTATATTATTTTAATTAATTAATATTAGAAATTAATTTTTGGTGGTTTTTTTATAAGGAAATTAATTATATACAAGTAATATATATAGTACATTATACACATGTACAAATAAGGAAATATTTTTTTAATTTTTTTATATTTTTTTAAATTATATTTTATTTTAAATAATTATGGAAATATTTACAATTATTTACATTATGTAAAAAATAAATATGAATAATATATACCATAAATGGTAAAATTGCAAAAACCACCTCAGGAAACTGACTTTTTAACCATAACTCCAAAAATTATAAAAACCCTAGCCATTTCAGATATAATTTAATTTAGAGTATTATGGAAGTGAGTTTGATTCAATTTAAGTTCATACGGAGGCGGAATTGATCTTTCAATTGTTGCTTTACGTCTTTTTCTAAGTGTGGATACTTTTATTATATACATGGTTTTACTTTGCAATTATTTTTATTATTTACAAAACATTTTTTTACAATTTCTATTTGGAAAAATATTTAATTTGAGGTCAATTTATATACAAATAAAATCGTGTAAGTTTTGTACAAATATATAAAGAATAAATTCAAAAATAAGAACGAAGAATATTTTCAAATGATTTTTTTGGATTTTTTTTGATTAAAGAACCTATCTCCCCCTACTTTATTCCTGGCCGATCAGGTCAAGTCTTGACATTCTCTCCGGGTTTGGGTCAGTCTGCATTTATTTTATAAATACATCCTTTATTTTTATTTCTATTTTCTTTTCTTCTTTATTATTTTATTTCAATATAAACAGTGTTAAAAATGCATATTTAACAAATGCATGTTGAATGGTAATTTTATGAAATTAGTGGGTATTTACAGGTATTTGACTAAGGAAATAAAGCTAAAATAAAAGAATAAAGGTGATGAATCGTGGATTCATCACGTACTTAAAATATTACAGAACCTTTTCAAAATAACAAAAAGTACGGAGAATATATGTACAAATGTTACCACTTAAACCCTTGGATCTGGTTGCTATCTGGATGCCACATGGATGATTGCACGACATGGGATGCGTATTGATTCGCTCAAGATGGATGCTCCAGATTAGATCTAGAGCATGGTTGTGATCGGATGACTCGTGAGGGCTATCCGATGGGAATTGATTTTTCTTGATTTTTGCCCGTTTAGTTTTTTAGAGTTTTTGAATATGCATTTATTTAATACTTATATAAGGATTTTTTCCTCTTGAGCCAATAGACTATCCCTCTTTTGAAGCAATATTGCAACCCACGAATTCTATCATTTGACCTCATATCTACTGGATCTGGTTGGGGTACAATGGCCATAAATGTA
This sequence comes from Ottelia alismoides, assembly GCA_037367405.1. NCBI lineage: Eukaryota > Viridiplantae > Streptophyta > Magnoliopsida > Alismatales > Hydrocharitaceae > Ottelia > Ottelia alismoides. Next base: position 359,202 of record JAZKJV010009171.1, read on the forward strand.
TGACTTCTGATGTTTCCATTGACTTGTGTCTCATGCCAGCAAATTCAGCTCTCTACCACTTCAACTTAGGTAAGCAAAATGTATGGTGCAAGTGTGCAAGTTAGGTCATTGTTGGCAAGCGTCAGGTGTGTGTTCCGAAATATTATACTTAGACAATCAAGATGACATTGAACTTAGTCTCGTGGTCTCAAAGAATTAAGCTTAATAGACCTAACATGACTCAATTTCAATTCCTAAAAGGTTCCTTTGATTAAGTGGATTAAGATCCAACCAAGCTCCAATCTTCAGATTTTATTTAGACTTGTTCAAGTGTTATTATCAATCCAAAAAATGCAAATGCTATTTACAATGTAAGGAAAATATTTTTTTGTTGCAAATTTCTTGTTTTGAACTTTCTATGTGTTTATGAAAATTTTGCAAATTTTTATGCATTTTTTAAAATACTTTGAAAATTTTTATAGATTTTTAGTTTTACAGATTTTTAGAGATTTTCAAAAATAAAAAGTTTTGGCAAATAATTATATTCAGCTATTTCCGCTGGAGTGTATATTTACAAGAATTTAGGAGAAGAAGTTAGTTATTATTTACAAGTGTTCAAACAAGTTTAATGTGTAGGGTTTGTAAGGAATTCCTATAGTCCTAAACATTATTTGCAATGATTTTGCCAAATATTTTGAAAACTTTATTTTGAAAGAGTAATTTGACAAATAATTTTTGTAAACATTTACAAAATTTGAAAACTATTTTGCAAAGATTTTTCAAACTAATTTTACAACCATTCGCAAATAGATTTTCAAATTATTTTAATCAAAACAAAAGAAAGAGATTTTTACAAATAAAACATTTTTACAAAGGTTGAAAACATTTTACAAAATATTTTTCAAACATCTTTCAAAAGATTCTTCAAAAAGATTTTCCAACCATTTTCCAAACATTTTACAAAATATTTTTAACTGATTTATCAATCAATGTATATCAAGAATTTTAATGTATGTTTAAATTTTATTAATTAGCCATATTATTTAAAATACACAAGTACGAATTACGATTAAAATGTATACAATATATATAAGACCCCCTATACTTAGATTGAGCTATGTCCTTATAGATCGAAGAGAAAAGGAAGACATAACTTGTACTAAGTATAAGAGAATCTATACTTCAACGACTGAATAAAGATTAGGAAGTCGACCTTCCCCACTATAATTCGGATTAGTTAATCCTAAGTATAGTAGAATGTATTACACATGGAGGGAGGGTTGAGGGTGGGAACGAATAAATCATCGGCTTGGCCTGTCTACCCTATACTTAGGGTAAAATATCCCTAAGTATAGATGGAAATCAAAAGTTGAGGAGATAAATGAGGGATCGAAGAATGAGTACTCGAATACACTCACCCCCTATAATTAGGATGAAGTATATCCTAAGTATAACAATGATGAATGGGATGAGTACCACTTATCAGTAGAATAAAAGAATGGAAAACGAAAAGAAAAAAAGAAGAAAAGAAGAAGAAAATATTAACTAATCAAAAATGTTTTTGATGGAATTGTTCGCTTGTGCTGATGTTGCGGCTTTAAGCTCTTCATGGTAAACCACCTGTATTGAATAAACCACGGACAAGAACGTACATGTTCAAGATAGGGCTTCAGGAGATGTTCGTTGATCACAAATGGTTGTGCATCAACAGGCAAACTAGGTATAAAAATGCTTCCATTGTCATGCACATGCTTCACTATGAAAGGCCCGGTCCATTTGGTATTCAACTTCCCTGGGACGACTCCTTTTTAGTGACAATGTTGTTTTCTGAGATTCATCTAGAGTACTTCTAGTGTAATGAATTGCAATTGGTAGATTGTCTCTTCGCTATCTTAAAATTGCTCCAATGGCATAATCTGATGCATCTATCATGATCTCAAATGGGAGAGACCAATCTGACGGTTGAAGGATAGGGGCTTGGGCGATCAGTTCTTTCAGCTGATTGAATTCTTGGAGAACTTTCTCATTGCCAAAAATCTCAGTCAGTGGTAGGGCAATTTTACTGAGATCTTTGATGAATCGTCGATAGAACCTGACATGCCCTAGGAATGATCTGACTTGCTTCAGATTTGTATGTGGCTCGAGTTTTGAAATAACGTCCATCTTCGTAGGGTCTACCTCTATGCCATGCTTTGATATGACATGCCATAGCACAAATACCCTCGGTCATAATAAATGGCTATTCTCCCACGAAAGCACAAGGTTCACTTCACTTCATCTCTTCAGAACTCAGTCTAGATAAGATAGGCGTTGATCAAAGCTGTCGTCGTAGAGCAAGAAATCATCCATGAAAACGTCAAGAAAACTTCCAACCATATATGTGAATACGACCAACATATATCATTGGAATATTGCTAGTGCATTGCACAAATCGAATAGCATTTTGCGGAAGGCGTAGGCCCCAAATGGATAGTTGAAGGTTATTTTGATCTTCAGGAGCTATAGCAACTTGGATGTAAACAGAGTCTCCATCCAAGAAGCAGAAGTATTCCTTCTCGACTTGTATTTCGGCTATTTGGTCGATGAAGGAGAGTGAAAATTGGTCCTTCTTGGTCGTTCTCTAGTTTTGATATCCTCTCTTTTGTCGTTCTTGGCCATGGTTATCCCAGACTTCTTTGGCACAACATGCAAGGGGCTCACTCATTCCAAGTCGAAGTTGTGATATAAGAATGTTGCATTACACCATTTCATGATTTCATTCATCACAACCTACCAAAGGTTTGGATTTGATCTATGCTAGAATTCTTGGGAAGGCTTGTTGTCCTCTTCAAGGTATATGTGATGTGAGAACAATGAGGAGTTGATCCCATGGAGATCTGAAATTTTCTGGCCTATGGCCTTACAGTTTCTCTCTAGAACCTCGAGTAAGCGAGATTCGTCAACTGAGAATTGATGATCACAGGAAACATGTTCTGTGCATTCACAAGGAAGGCATATTTCATGTTGGTTGGAAGTGGCTTAAGCTCAGCAGGGTCTGATTCAGCTCCGTTGTCATATGCCTTCCAGAGTGTGTTCTCCTGATTCCCTAGCATGACAATGATTGAGGACACTTTGAACTTCCTCCTGCAGAATGCACCTTCTCTAGATACAATCTGCCCCCTCACGAAAGAGATATGGATCCTCCCACTGATAGAAATGAATATTCGACAGAAATTTGTTGACATTCAGCTTCGTTCGATCTTGTGGAGTTCCCTTGGACACAAGATAGTTCACAATATCGCTGAACTAGGGGAGTGAGGTGATTGGTAGAATCACTTCATTTGGGAAGGTCTATATAATTGGCAATAAACTCTTCCCAGGATTTAGGATCTGGTAATCTTGATAAATGATCTGCCACCACATTTTTAACTCCAAGTTTGTCACGGATTTTGATGAATCCTCATTCATCACTCTTTATTGTTTTATTTTAGCTACTTATCTTGGCAAAGCATCATGCATATAGTTCTAAATACAATAAATTAGCACTAAGCATGAATTTGTTAATAATTAATAATTAGCATGTATTTGTGTAAAAATAAAATAATAAAGAATAAAAGAAAAAGAAGGAAATATTTAGAATAAATATTGAGTGACCTGAACCCAAGAGAAGGTCCACAAAGGACCTGATCGCCAAATAAAATAAGTAGACAGAGATAGGGACACTCTATCTTGTACATACTCCTTCTTAAATGTATATATTTTATTTTATTTTTTCGAAAATTTAAATAAAAGGGCATTTTTATCTCCTTGTATTATTTCTAAAAAACAAAACAAAAATTAGAAAAATAAAAATAAAATTCTATCTCTATCACCTTGTACATAATACACATATATATGTATCATATGCTTATTTATTTTCCACTTGTACATAAATAATAAAAATAAAATAAAAATTATTTTATACTCCAAATAAAATATTATAAATAAATAAAATATAAAATTGGGGATCCGGTTTCCACCCGACTTCCTCCTAATTTTCCTGAACTGACCCGACCACCATCCTTGTCACTCCGCTGCTCCGAAAACCGAGGGACGATCCATGATACACGCCCGATGATTCCATTAGGGATCCATCCCTCAGTTCGCGCTCTCAATCTCCACACTTCTTGGACCCTACTGAGTATAAAATCTCCTGGAGCCGCATTTTCTTCTTCATCTTTGGCCACCCCCTCGTCTCCAGTGACCTCCTTCTCGACCCACGAGTGACATCGTGCGATAGAGGCCGTAGTAGAGAGGATTCGAGCCTGGAATCCTTTGGTCCAGCGTACGTTTCGTCGTGCTCCGTCGGAGGTGAGCTCTAGCCTCTGTACATGTCAAACCATCGAGGCAAAGACCCCCAGAGGTCCCTGACCTTCAACCCAGACGACTCCATTCACCAGGTAGCTTAGATTACTTCTTGTTCGCTTTGAATTCAAGATTTTCGATTTTTTGGTCAACTTGCATTCCTTGGATCCGTTCACCGTGATCGAATCACCCATTTGCTAATCCGAAAACCACAGTGCCCTCGCCAAACTTCTCCCCACCTTCTACGCCCTTTCGTTCACCCCGATTCGCCCAGGAACGGGGATTGAGCCCTCCTCCATCGTCGCTTTGCCGGAGGGATACGCTCCGCCTCATCGGCCACACATTTCGCATACTGACAGATCGAGGCACTATGCCATCGACCTAGTAGCTCATCTGTGCAGATTTAGCATCGTAAGGATCTCATCTGGAGGTCAGTATCTCAAGGCAAAACAGCTTCAGGTCGCCTAGGGTCGTCGGGCCGTTCCCGACAGTCTCGGCCTCATCGGAGCATCGTCACCGCTGCGGACCATCGTCAGCACCTTTTCCCCATCTGAGCAGCCCCGGCGGACGTCTCAGCCGCACGTAGCAGCCGGTCGAAGCTCGCTGAAGGCGAGTTCTTCGCCGTTCTTACGGGAGGCGTCTCTGCCGTGGATCAGGCCCCCCTCCAATTCTAATCTTGCCCGTTCATCTTCAGGGAGTCCCTGATCGTCCGATCCATCTGAGGATCTTCGTACAGCCATCCATCGCCGAACCGGTACCGCCCACACACAGCCATCCGATCATATGTGTCAGCCGTTGGATCGCTCATAAGAAGGTTATTTGCACTTAGGCCCTCCTATATGTTTACATTTCCGTATTAGTCCTGTAAATATTTTCTATAGTTGTTTTTATTTTGGATATTTTGCATCCGGGATCTTATGCTTCTGTTATTTGCATTCTAGACCCTCTGTTTGTGTAGCACGTGGTCTATCACGTGACCTCTGGGTTATTTGCATGTTTCGTCCCAGGTTTTATGTTTGTTAATGAATGGATCTTTATAAATAGGATTTCATTTATACCCCTGAGTGCCTGGTTCACGTGCCGCCCACGTGAGGGTCTAGACTTTTTGTAGATTACGCCCTACACTATTTCCACGTGTTACTGTTTGGCTGATAACTTTTCAATAATTGCATTTTAGTCCCTATATGTTGTGTGTTTAGTTTTTGCTTCATGAAATTTCGAAACATGGCTCCTGCCATGGTGTAGGAATTTCTTTGACTTTTTGGTTTTATTTTGTTGTCATATATTATTTTTAAAAATTCAAAAATTATAAAAATTGCTACTATTTATTTTTGAAAATCAATTAAAAATATTAAAAACCCTTGAAAAATTCCAAAAAAATCCTATTTACTTATTTTGTGTTGTTTTTACTTCTTTCCAGGTTTTGTTGAATTCCTATTTTTAAAAACCATACAAATTGAAAAAGATTAAAAATGTTAGAAAAATCAGTAAAAAATCATAAAAAAATAAAAAAAATGTGTTTTAAGTTTCTGTAGTTAGATTTTATTTTATAGTTTATCATAAAAATACTGTTGGGATTCTACATGAATTTTACATTATTTTAAATTACCTTTATATCTCAACTAGACACTGCTTTCCATTTTTGAGTTTATTTCATTTTTAGAAAATCCATTAAAAATCAGAAAAATACCATAAAATCCACAAAAACATTTGAATATTTAAAAAATGCAAAAATATTTTTATTTGAATTTTCTGAGTATTTTTTGAGCTTTAAATAATTATTGAATTGTGAGTTTTTAAGTTCTCTTATCAATTTTCTTAATTTTAAAAATCATAAAAAAAATTGAAAAATATAAAATCCACCAAATTCTTTTATTTTCTTGGATTTCCGACTACTTCATAGCTTTCGCATATCGTGCTCCTTGTGTTAGAACCTAGTAGCTATACCAGGTAAAATAAAATAGCGAGACCGGTATTTCTTTGCTTGCTTGATTGATTTTTACTTTGGTGGTATTTCTTTTTCTGGATTGACTGTGCTTCACGGTTCGGGTCGCAACGACCTTGATTTATACCTTTACCCGAGTAGCGAAAACTTCAGTCATTAGAAGGGCACCGTTGCTGGGGAGCACGGCTTAGTAGTCGATTTTCCTGTTTTCGGCTTTCTTTTTCTTTCTTTCTTTTATTTTCTTTTCTTTGATTTCTTTTTATTTTTGTTTTGTTTTATTTCTTTTTATTCTATTTTATTTATTTATTTTTGCATTTTTTTATTTTATTTTCTTTTTCATTTTTATAATAACTGTGGACTGACATAATTTTGTTCTGACTTTCTTACAAGGGTCTGACGATCGCGGGCGGCTATCTTCGGAGAGACGAGGCACCTGCGTGACTTGGAGGCGGCTCATTTCTTTATCGAGCCGTAGGAGAGCGTAGGAAAGGAGGAGCAGAATTTGGAGAGATGTAGTGTAGTTTAGAGTAGTTTAGACTTAGGTTTATTTTTGCTTATTATTATTGTAATAATACAAGACAGACTCTCTCAGACTTGGTAGATATTTCGAGGTCTGTTTCGCCGAGCACCGGTGTGCTCGGGGGACCTCACCGTGATTTTCACCGGTTTTGATTTTTGACCGCTTTTCTTTTATTTTGATTCTTGAAGGTTTTGGCCATTAGACTTAGGATTTTTGCTTGCCTTGTGACCTAATTATTTAAGGCCCAACCCTAATTACATATATGCTCCTATAGATCGTAATTGGACCTTATTATGGTTACTTGATGGGTCAAGTGTCGCTAGAGGCCATATACAGCACTGGCATGATCCGTTGTGGCGGACACCGATCGGCATCAGAGAGCAGACCCTGACTACTCTTGTTGACCCGTTATCTATTGTTCTTCGCGAGTAGAAATTATTTGTCTAAGGCCGATTTCTTCTTGCATCATATAGATATGTTTATTTCTGCCTTTTATTTTATGCGTGGATCACTCTGCATGCAGAGAGCTGGAGTTAGGTACGCATCTCTTACTATGCATGCATCATCGTGTTTAGTCGCGCATCGGCTTTTTCGCTTTCTCCCCTGTTTTTGGACTTAAAATAACCAGGAGAACCGAAAAATTCGTTAGGCACTGTTTGATTTGAAAAATACCTAAAAAACAAAAATCATAAAATTGGGACTGCTTAAGCATACTTGACCCTAAAAGACACTTCACCTAAAAATCTATCTTGGGAGAGTAATCCCCTCATTGTATGGTTTGGATGAGCGAGAGAGTGACCCGCACCCTAGGTTAGAGCCACATTCGACCTCTCTTCAGACTATTGGTCTCGGGTTAGTCGTTCTCTAGTGAGGATCATTCCAGTCTCCGATAAAGTGGGCCACGATATCCTTAACAGAGCGAGTCGATCGGGTAGCAGGTAAACGGTCCACGACTTGTACTGGCTGAGAAAGATCTAACCTTGGATCGAGACAGTCTCCTGGGAGTGTTGGATTCCCAACAGCTCTCTTAATCGCTCTGAAAGATTGTTTGATCACCTAATAAAATCGACAAGATAAAAGACCGAACCTTTACGGTCATCAGCTCTGAATGCGTAGGTGAATCGGGGGTTTGCTTGAAGATCTTATGTGTTTTTCCAGATTCATCTGCCTTCACTCGCACATCAAGATGATGGGTCGGAGGTCCCTTAGGCAGCTTCTGGCTGCAATGCTTTCGAGCACTACGACCCACTCTTCTAGGTTGGTTTACGAGAGCCGAGACCCACTCTCCGAACCCTAGTTCGACTTCGCCCTGTTCCCCCTCGACCACCCTTCTACCAGTCCTGAGGTGCCCGAGCATAGACCACATCATACAATTGATTTAATGGCACCTGAGTTTGGGTCTTTTGCCTTTGTAGAGACCATGGCCAGCAGTGAGGAGCGCACCGATGGACCCAGCGGGACACAGACGTACGTATTGGACCAAGGTGTCATCAACAACACCCTGTTATCCTCCCTAGAGACCATGTAGCGTCAGATCTGGGATCAGGGGGCTTTCATGGTGGACATGTGCCGAGAGATGGAGCAGATGAGAGTCAACCGAGAGCAGTGCAGAGCCGGTGGAGGAGGAGGAGATATTCCCAATGCCAGAGAGCCTGAGGAGCCAACACAACCAGCACCTACACGACCGATGAGGGAGTTGCACAACCCTGGTGCAACTCTAACCCATAGATGGATAGTGCTGCCAACCATTTTGTGAGATTTCAAGCTCCCACCTCAGATGATTCAGCTTCTTCCCCGCTTCCATGGACTTGGCACAGAGGAGCCACACCTCCATCTCCAGGAGTACGAGATGATCTGCATCATTGTCCACGATCGACTCGTGGACGAGGACACCATCAAGATGATGGCCTTCCCGTTCTCCCTCGTAGACAGGGTAGCCAACTAGCTGAAGCACCTAGGGAGATTTGTCACGACGTGAGAACAACTCCGGAACGAGTACTTAAATAAGTACTATCAACTCGGCTGGACGAATGCAGCTAGGGCCCTGATCAGCAACTTTTCCATGCTCCCTAACGAGCAATTTCATGAGGCATGGGACATATTCAGGGAGCTCACAGACCGATGTCCCCATCATGATATATCCAAGCCCAACCTTGTCTAGAGTTTCTTCTGCGTGCTTACACCGGAGTTGCAGGGGCTAGTCAATGCATCCTGTGGGGGTTCCTATTTCTCCAAGGATGAGGATCAGGTCTGGGCCATCTACGAGGAGATGGCAGAGAACTACACGGTGATGTCCCAAGTCCAATTGTACACTCAGGGGAAGCCCACACCACAGGCCATGTCCTATTAGAGGATAGCACGGGTTGATGCCGGTCCATCTACATCATCAGCAGCAGCAGCACAGGCAGAGTCGACGGCCGCTGATATGGGGATTATCAGCGAGAAGTTGGACCGGATCGAGTTGATAGAGAAGAAGCAGTGCCAGGGCATGACGCAGATCGATCAGATGACACAGACGTTGAGTGACCTGATACCCAGATCATGTGTCTCCAGGAGGCACATACGGCTTCTCAGCCCCATCTCAGGTCACGGGTAGATACTAGCAGCAGCTCGACCCAGCCCTCCGCCCACTACCGATAGGTACACCACATTCAGGCGGAGCCGTTCCAGCAACATCAGCAGTATGTCCAGCCACCACCATCTCAAGACAGCCAGATGGTGGTCTACCAGCCATATCATCCCCTGGCAGTTCTTCCCCTACCCGCCTACGAGCAGGAGCCGTTGATGGACGTCAACGGGATTTGGTATCTGACCGACCTTAGCCTGGGATCCGACAAAACCATCCTGGATTCCGTTGGTCGACTAGAGGTCCTTCTTCCCAGCAGCCTCCTCCAGTTCAGGGTGGCCAGATCAGCCAGCAGTACCAGCAGCCCCAGTTACCACAACCACAACCACATCCTCAGTCACATTACCAGCAGCATGGTCCTCGTCCCTATCAGCAGGGACAGTCGTGGAGGCAGCATCAGCAGCCTTAGTAGTATCATCCCTAGTATCCCTCTCACTCTCAGCAGCAACAGCCTCACTTCCAAAGAAGCCACCCGTCCAGTTCTCATGGGCCCACATATGAGAACCCTGCTTTAGATGATCTAGCCCGCCTTATCTCCGAGCAGTAGGCTACCTTCAGACGGGAGATGGATCAGTTCCGTCAGGAGATGAAAGAGATAGTGAAGGGCAAGGCCACCATACCTGTCCAGATTGAGCCAAACCCGAACAACCTCAAGAGGAAATCTGAGCAGGTAGGGTTTACAGAGGTTACCACTCCTAGTGATTCACTTGGTGATATTTCTGCATACACTTTTGATGCTGAGTTTGTTGCATTTAGGAGCGGTAGGATGCCAGCCGACGGTGCCTCATCTGAGCGACAACCCTATGCAGATCTAGGAGCACCAGACGAGGAGGAGAGCAGTGTTGATGTCGCTCGTAATGATGATGATGACGGTGGTGCTGACACCACCAAGGATGTTGATCTAGCTGACGGTACTAAGGCCGTCAATTCACCAGATGCAAAAGGTGGTACTGATGCCACCAGATTTGATGTTGAGCCAGGGTGCGGTGCTGATGCCGCAAGTCCAGATACCGTGGGTGGTACTGAGGCCACCATTTCCATTCCTGTTGCATTTCCTTATATCGTTGTATCTCAGGACTTTTATGGTAATAAAGGAAAGGGTTCTTCATTTGTGAGTCCATCTGTGATACATGGAGATGTTTGTATGGATTCTACTTTGCCACAGCAGCAGCGACCCGATCATAGCCCTCTATCTGGGGAGGGCCCAGCCATCCCCTTTCCCCAAGCACTCCGCTTGACTATGGGGACCAAAAAAGAAAACCCAAAAAAATCACAGCAGCTAGAGTTCAGCCAGCAAATGATGGATTTATTCCAGATACATATGACTCTACAGGAGGCCTTGGAGCACATCCCCCTCTTCTAGAGGAACCTTAGAGAGAGGACTACTATTCACAGGAAGAGGAGGAACCACTACTCAGAGATCCATGTGCTCACTCGTGCCACCTACTTTGCCATCCAGAACCGTCTACCAGCTAAGAGGCCAGATGCAGGAGCTCCATATGTCAGATGCCACATACATGAGCAGAGGTTCGATCGGACTCTATTAGACAGCGGCTCTTCTATCAACCTACTTTCGGCAGTCTTACTCGACTGATTCGAGTTTGGCCCTCTTCGATAGAGCAGGACGGTCCTTCAGTTCGCTGATCAAACTGTCAAGAGGCCGAAGGGGTTGCTGAAGGACGTGGTCGTCACAATTCAGGGCGTGAAATTCCCCGTGGACTTCGTTGTGTTGGACATGGAGATCCTTGAGTCTGTGACTGATACCCCCATTATTTTAGGATGCTCGTTCTTGGCCACGGCAAAGGCAGTGTCTGATCATGATAGCGGGAAGGTGTACTTTCACGTCGAGGGAGAGAGTATACAAATAGAGACGATCGATGAGACTAGAGCGCGAGATTCAGCTTGCTCAGAGTCGCTTACAGATTCAGAGCAGATGGTAGAGGCAGAGCGAAACGTCCACCAGGAGTGCGATTTTGTGATGACAGATGATGAAGCAGTTTGGTTAGACCCAGTTTCACGAGCCATTCTCTCACATTCAGATTCTGTTGATGCACAGATTCCAGTAGAGGAGAGCTTGGAGAGCGCATTCGTGGTACAAGATGAAGGATATGGGATAATCCTCAAGTGCATCACGGAACCGTGAGCGTCGTATCGAATACAACGAGGAATGACTAGTCGTACTAGTTGTTCTATACAATGGAATTTTAAAAAATATCATGCGATGAAACCACATGATCCAAGAACACTTCTCGGATCATTTCGTCTAAACCACAAACAAGTAATAGGATTACCTCTTGAAGCGTGGTTGCCATCGAGTCTCTAAACGAAGAGACCTCCTATCTCAAGTCCGATCTGACGGAGGAGACGCTTGCGAGCGTGTTGATGAAACGCGTACCTCTCACGTACCTCTCGTAATCCATGTTGATGATCCAAGCGACGGATCTCCTGATCTTGACACATGAGATCCGACGTCTTCTTCACGAGGGAGATGCACCGAAGGAGACAGAGATCCATGAGCAAACGATCGGGCATCATAACAACGACGCTGTGGCGATGGTGAACCTCTCTAGGGTATCCATGGTAGACGATCACATGAGAGAGAGAGAGAGTGGGCGTGTAGAGAGAGAAAGAGAAAGAGATACTTATGTTCTCTTGTGTGTAAAGAAGAGCAAAGGGGTGCCTCTCCTTTTATAATATTTTAGGATCTATGGATCTCAATCCATGGACAACACAAATCCAATGGCTCACATTGATTTGTGTTTCTTTTAATGGCCAAGATTTGTGTTAGTAAAAACCAACAACAATTAATTTAATTTAGATTAATTATATATTGATAAATCAATATAAATCAATCCTAAAATTAAATCAACAATATATGGAGATAAAGGAAAGGAGAGTGCCTCCTTCCATGTATATGGAGTAGACGGTCACCCTTTCCTAGTAGGAATAGGTGGCCGTCCCTTCCATCCAATATGGAAGGGGACTCTCAAATGTAATCTTCTTAGATTACATTATTCCATGTATCTCTAATTTTACAATATTGCAATATTCTCTCTAGGGCATCCATGGTGGACGGTCATATGAGAGAGAGAGAGAGAGGGCATGTAGAGAGAAAGAGAGAGAGAGAGAGACTTATGTTTCTCATTAGCATATGAAGAGCAAGGGATGCCCTTCTATTTATAATATTTTGGGATCCATGGATCTCAATCCATGGGCAACACAAATCCAATGGCTCTCATTGATTTGTGTTTCTTTTAATGGCTAAGATTTGTGCTGGTAAAAACCAACAACAATTAATTTAATTTAGATTAAATGTATATTGATAAACCAATATGATTTAATCCCAAATTAAATCAATCAAGCATGAAGATTATGGAATGAAGATTGCCTCCTTCCATAATATGGGATTTGGTGGCAATCTCATGTAATCTCATGATATCTCATGAGATTACATTATTCCATGGAAATCTCCAAGATTTACAATAACACTTGTTGTAAATTATTCAATAAAAATAATTCATGATTATTTTGTGAATATTTCAATCTTGCCATTGGAAATTTGTGAATCACATTCACAACCCAAAATAAAATGTAAATTACATTTTCAACTTAATGTTCAATGTGAATCCAATTCACATTAACATTTAACTAACAAATGTAAATTACGAATAGCTCTCTCTTGTATATTATAAATCACATTTATAATATATATGATTAATATGGATAGTGCTATCCACATTATTCATATCCATGATAATTAAATCACATTTAATCATCTTGGATCTCTATTCTCGTGTGCCCAAATAATGTGAATCTCATTCACATTATTCACATCTTTGATAATCAAATCTCATTTAATTATCTAAGATAACTCTCTTTATAATATGAATCAAATTCATATTATTCATGATAATTAAATCACATTTAGTTATCCATTTTCTCAATGCTTGGACACATTTATCAACTATGAAATTATCCTGAACTCTTTCAAGGATAATGCGCTTTCTTCGCGGATACTTGGAGATAAGGACATGGCGATTGTATTGTTCCACATATAGTGACTTGGATATTGAGATCACATCTCAAATCCAGATCTTGGGCCTCCCATAGATGCTTGATTAAATCAAGACCGCAAATCTAATCTTCTCATTGCATCTGAATCACATTCAGATCAAGGTCCAATATTTGGACTAAGATCAGATTACTTCTCTACTGAGAGGAGTCACTAAAATCCAGACCCGTTTCATCACTCCCTAGGAATGGAAGCGTCATGGTTATACAACCGTTTATGATCACATCACCGTCAGGTATTCCCAATACCTGTACATCCTGCATACTGGAAGACCTAGAATAATCCCTAAGTATAGGATCAATTTTACATTGTCTACTTTTAGGGATTTATCATTAAGTTTTTCATCTGACTATTGGGAGTTGGTATCGATCATATACTTTCCAAAAGCATATATCATACCCAGGTGTTGATCATATATTTTCCAAAAGTATATATCAAACCTACAAATTTAGTCAAGCTTCCCGAGCGAGACGACCGTGCACGGAATTTGATTCTTCCCAATATCTCATGAGTGAGCTCATGTCTTCTGGTTCAGTAATGAACCTGTATGATCCCTTTGAGAGATTGTATTACTCATACGCCCTTATATGCACACCAGCGCGACGGTGTATAAACCTTGATTAGGTCATCAACCTATTGGTCTGCCAAATGTATATACTCAGACATATAGTTACACATCTGTCTCTGATCATAGGATGTGTGCCTATGTCATGACAACATACAATATAGGACTTTGGTTATCCCGATCTCATTAAGTCAACTCTTTGACCTAACTTATCTAACACCTTCGAATCTCTATTCCTATGCAGAGGACCTGCATCAAGAGGTCGGTTAGATATCAGCCTAAATGAGAAAAGGATTGCCATCTCCTACTCAGGCTGGAGATCATCTCTTAACAATCATTTGATGGTGCTTGATGAGTCCTCAATCTAACTCTTTATATGTTCATCCAAGCACCAGCCTCTATGATTCAATATTTGAATCAACAGCTGTATGATCATCAAGATGGCCATGGTACATAACCCTAATTATACGAAGGGACCTATTATGAAAATTATCTATTCTCCATTTCAGATCAGGGAATGATATTTGCAATAACATTTATTGCATAATGGCTCGCCGTGGGCTCGCATGTCCAACACAGGACACATTTCAGGCAGCAGATCGCGTTCAGGATAGCGAGGCAGTTGATTCTTCTTTTGATTCAGATTTAGATCCCTCGGAGTCATATATTGATTGGGCAGAGTTTGATATGATCCCATGTCTAATTTTCACGGAGCCAGCAGCTAGGGTGGAGACTAATTCCATTCAGAGCACAGACACACCAGCAGAGCAGTCTTCACCAGATTTTCAGGTTCAGCGAGAGTTCTCCCATGCAGATTTGGTTGCGTTCACTCAGATCTTTCAGAGACCAGATCCGCCAGCTCCCTTGTCCAGAGCTGAATCCCTTGTCGCGGTCGCTAAAGTATAGGTTCCTTGAGGGAGTGCATGAGATGCACCCAGTTATTATCTCAGCGGATTTGACTGGAGAACAAGAATCTCGTTTGATGGAGGTTCTTGAAAAGAACCGCAAGATGATATGATGTAGCGTAGCTGATCTCCAGGTGATGTGCTCCCACCATATCTATCTCAAAGAGGACGCCAAGCTGCCGCGTGAGTTCCAGTGGCGGCTGAACCCGAATCTTCGAGAGGTTGTCATGAAGGAGATCTCAAAATGGTGGAGCACTGATTTTATCCACCCCATATCCGACTCCAAGTGGGTTAGTCCATTTCATGTGGTGCCCAAGAAGACGGGCATCACCATAGTTGTGAGTGAGTCTGGAGAGGAGATCGCTACTCGGGTACCCACTTCTTGGAGGGTCTGTGTGGACTACAGACAATTGAACCAGGCCACCAAGAAGGATCATTTCCCGCTGCCTTTTATTAATCAAATTATAGAGAGTCTAGATGGGAAGAGTCACTACTGCTTTCTTGATGGGTACTCCGGATACAATCAGGTGGCCATTGAGCCCGAAGACAAGGACAAGACCACATTCACCTGTCCCTTTGGGACATATGCTTTCAGACGTATGCCCTTTGGTCTATGTAACGCCCCAGCGACATTCCAAAGGTGCATGTTGTCCATCTTTTCGGACATGGTGGGTGAGTTCTTGGAGGTCTTCATGAACGGCTTTTCGGTCTATGGTGATGGGTTCGATGCTTATCTTGAATGCCTAGACCACGTCCTTCAAAGATGCATTGAGGTCCATCTTGTGCTATCTTGGGAGAAGAGTCACTTCATGGTGACTCAGGCGACGATGCTTGGCCATATCGTCTCCAACAGGGGCATGGAGGTTGATCCGGCCAAGGTAGATATCATTAGGAAACTCATTCCACCATCCAACTTAAGATAGTTACGGTCTTTTCTGGGGCACGTCGGTTTCTACTGACGCTTCATTCATGGTTTCAGCAAGATTGCCCGACCGTTGACTGATTTGCTGACCAAAGACACCGAGTTCATTGTGGATGATAAGTGTCTTGCATCCTTTGAGACTCTCAAGAGTCTAGTTGTTGAGGCTCCTGTCCTCCAGCCACCTTATTGGTCTCTCCCATTCGAGATCATGATGGATGCCTCCAATTTTGCCGTAGGGGTCGTGTTGGGACAGAGGAGGGAAGGAGTGCCTTTTGCCATTCACTACGCTAGCCGTACTTTGGATGCCACCGAGCGGAACTACACCGTCACTGAGAAGGACATGCTAGCCGTAGTCTTTGCCCTAGACAAGTTCAGATCATACATCATTGGATCTAAGGTGACTATCTTTACAGACCATACTGCCATCAGGTACCTCATGGCAAAGAAGGATGCCAAAGCGAGACTGACTAGATGGATCCGTCTACTCCAGGAATTTGATATTGAGATTAAGGATAAGCCTGGAGTTAAGAATGTGGTGGCGGATCATCTCTCCCGATTAGAGCATCTTGAGGATTTTAAGAAGATGGACCCTATTTCTGAGACCTTCCCAGATGAGGCGATCCTTGCTATCGCCTCTCTCCCGTGGTATGCCGACATTGTGAACTATCTTATTGCCAAGAAAGTTCCACAAGGTTGGTGCAGGCAGCGACTTGAGACCTTCCTCGCGAAGGCCAAGTTCTACCATTGGGAGGATCCCATCCTTTATCATGAAGGAGGGGATAGCGTCTGGCGTCGGTGCATTTCTTAGGAGGAGCACCATAGCATCCTCACCTACTGCCATAAGCTTGAGGCAGGAGGACATCACTCTGGGAGGAGAACGGCACAGAAAGTGCTCCAATCCGGCCTATGGTGGCCTACCCTCTTCAAAGATTCTGATGAATTCATGAATAGGTGTACTGACTGTCAGAGGATGGGCACTTGTGGACAACGTGAGATGATGTCGATGCATCCCATTCATTTCTGTGAGGTTTTCGATGCATGGGGCATCGATTTCATGGGTCCATTCCCTAAGAGTCAGGGATTTGAGTACATTATGTTGGCCGTTGATTATGTGAGTCGTTGGGTTGAGGCCATCCCCGCCTGAACTGAAGATGTTAGGACTGTATGCAGATTTTGAGGAAGAATAGCATTTCACAGTTCGGGGTGCCTAGAGTGTCGATATCTGATGGGGGGTCTCATTTCGTCAATGACAAGGTAAAGGCCCTTGCTAGCGAGTTCAGTATTGACCATCTAGTATCTATTCCATATCATCCTCAAACCAATGGTCTTGCTGAAGTGTCGAATAGGGAGATCAAGACTATATTGCAGAAGGTCGTCCACCCTGGCCGAAAGGATTGGTCACAGCTTTTGGACTCGTTCTTGTGGGCATATCGGACGTCCTTCAAGACTCCTTTGGGTACATCTCCCTTTCGCCTCGTTTATGGAAAGCCCTGCCATTTACCTGTTGAGCTTAGGCATAAGTCACTTTGGGCTGTCACAGACATACTTTTGGATCCAGTGAGTGTAGGAGACCAGAGGAGGGCAGAATTGGCAGCCCTGGAGGAGCTTAGAGATGCAGCCTTTTCAGGTATCCTACAATACAAGGAGAGAGTAAAGGAGTGGCATGATTCTCATATCAGCCACAAGCAGTTTGAGCCAATACATAGAGTATGGTTGTTTGATGCTAGGTTTAGATTATTTCCAAGGAAGTTGCAGAGCAAGTGGAAGGGACCATACCTGGTTCGAAAGGTACATGACAATGGAAGCATTTACATATCTGAGATGTCATCTAAGTCTACCTTTCGTGTTAATGGGCAGTGGCTCAAACCATATCTAGATCATGAGCCACTTGTCGTTGACGTCGCTCCTATTCATTTTGCGTGAGATGTGGTCTTTGACTCACCTCTATTGCATCTTGTGCCTGATTATCACTGTCTTCTACCTTGTATAGATCCAGATGTCCATATCACACCATTCTTCAGTATAACACCCCATTTGCATCTTTAATTATGCTATACTTAGGGTGTACTTTACCCTATGTATAGGGGGTGTAAGACCTTTGATTTTCTTTTGATTCTTTCAACCTCTGTTTTGTTGCCTATATACTCAGGGATATTTTACTCTAAGTATTGGGGAGGTAGACCCTGTACATTTTCCACTCGGATTTCCCTTTGTGTAAAGCCTGTTAAACTTAGGATTACTTGATCCTATGTATAGGGGGAAACACCGAGATTCTTTTCCATTCTATTCATCATTCCTCATTGTAGTTTAGTTTTCCTTTTCACTTCCCTATACTAAGCACATGTTATGTCTTCTTCATCGCTTTTGATTCACTCTGAGGACATCGTTCGAGCTAAGTATAGGGGGTGTCGTATATATTTCATATATACTTTAGCCATAACTCATACTTTGTGTGAGTGTGTTAATAAATAAAATGTCTAAAATCCTTAAAAACCCATAAAACTTAAAAAACATTTCTTGTACATAAAATTCTTTATTGCACATACATAGCTATTTATAAAATTATTCTTGTACAAATGTTTGTAAAAATATTTTGTTTGTAAAGAGTTTGTAAATATTTTGATATCAAAATTATGTATATATTACAAAATTTTTGTAAAATGTTTAAAAAACAAAAAAAAGAGTTTGCAAAAACCCTTTTGTAAATGTATGTAAATATTTTGCAAAACTTATGCATTCATACATGCATCCATTCATTCAAGCGTTTTTCAAAAATTTTGCACATTTTCGAAAACTGCATAAAAACATTATTGTATATATACTTGTACAGTTTTTATGAATCATAGTTAACATTTAAACTAGCCTGGAATTAAATTGAAAAATGGAGCTTGGTTAAGACCTTAATCCACCTAATTCTAAGAGGAACCTTATAGGGCTTAGGGTTAAGACTTTTCAGGTCCATGGTGACCTAATTCTTTGAGTCCACTAGGTTATGATCATATGTCATCTTGATGAGCCTACGTAGAACACTTAACAACACACACATGACTCTCACAGACAATGGCTTTACTTGCACCAGCACTTTACACCTAGCTCTCTACAGATGAGGTGGTGAGGAGGCAGTCTTCTTTTGCTTGGGGTAGCATATGAGGGTAGTACTTCTAGGCAGAACCTCTCTTCTTCTTCTAGCGAAGGAAGTGCATCTTAACTTGGTCTGGTGGCATTGAGGTCTAAAGACAAGAGTTGTAGGTTGCAATAATGCTTCAAAAGAGGGACAGTCTACTTGCTCAAGAGAAAAAAACTCCTTATGTATATATGCCGCACCATGTAGATATGTTGTACATATACACATCGAAAAAAATGTGCAAAAGAAAAGAAAAAGACCAAAAAAAGTGGTGGGTCTGAGAGAAAATAAAATACCCACCAGAGTGTCTATAGTCAAATAAAGCAAAGCTTATGTTACCCATTCTCATCTCATGAAGCTTGCAGCTGGGAGACTTAGCTACAATGGTTGGGCTCCCAAGGATACATGGCTACACTGGTCATGGTCCATTCTCTTCTTCCTCTTTTTCTTGAGCCGGTTGAACTTGAACTTAGAAGGGAATACCCCGCTCCTCAAGGAAAGAGCTGCCAGACTAGGGCATTAGAGTTACCTTATTGAGGGGGGTTGTCACTTTGCCATTTCTGAGGTGGGAGCTACATATCACTTACACAGTACAAGAAAAGATTCATGATCATTAGAGTTTGTGTATGTAGACTTGTTCTG
This sequence comes from Ottelia alismoides, assembly GCA_037367405.1. NCBI lineage: Eukaryota > Viridiplantae > Streptophyta > Magnoliopsida > Alismatales > Hydrocharitaceae > Ottelia > Ottelia alismoides. Next base: position 378,825 of record JAZKJV010009171.1, read on the forward strand.
ATCTGGATTGTTGAGGAGTCTTGACCATAGATTGGTGGAACTTAGAGGCTGTTGAGTTTTAAACCTAAGTCCAAATAAGGTTCTGACAAACTAATAATCCAAAGGTCTGACTGAGCTCCATACTTCAATTTAATGAAGGCAAGTTTAATAATCAACCTTGATTCACCTTCTTTTTCTTTGTCTTTCTCTTTTCACTTCTTTTTCAAATAAGTGTTTGCTAAGGGACTAGCAAAAGTAAAGTATAGGGGGTCATGAATTCTCAATCATCACTCTTTATTCTTTTATTTTAGCTACTTATCTTGGCAAAGCATCATGCATATAGTTGTAAATACAACAAAATAGCAATAAGTATGCATTTGTTAATAATTAATAATTAGCATGTATTTGTGCAAAAATAATAGAATAAAGAATAAAAGAAAAAGTAGGAAATATTTAGAATAAATATTGAGTGACCTGAACCCAAGAGAAGGTCCAAAATGGACCCGATCGCCAAATAAAATTAGAGAGAGATAGGGCCACTCTACCTTGTACATACTCCTTCCTATATGTATATATATTATTGTATTCTTTAAAAAATTAAAACAAAAAGGTATTTTTTTATCCCCTTGTATATATTTCTAAAAAAACAAAACAAAAATTAGAAAAATAAAAATAAATATCTCTCTCTATCACCTTGTACATAATACATATATATATATATGTATCATATGCCTATTTATTTTCCACTTGTACATAAATAATAAAAATAAAAATAAAAATTATTTTATACTCCAAATAATATGTTGTAAATAAATAAAATATAAAATTGGGGTATTTATGCTAAAATAAGAAAATAAAAATAATTGTATAAAACATATAGGTATTTTATACATGTATATAATATAATATACTGTATATAGATTAAATTATTTTCATAAAAATAAATAAAAATCACAGGAAAATACTTTGAAAAATAACAAATATTTTTTATAAACTTTTAAAATAAAATTGTTTGCTATTTTTAATTGAATTTTCAATTATTTTTATGTATCTTTGTTCTGATTAGTCTAGGCGGACTATTGACCCCGGTCAACTGACCCCCCTGGACCTTTCTTCGCCCGGATCCGGTTTCCACCCGACTTCCTCCTAATTTTCCTGAACTGACTCGACCACCATCCTTGTCACTCTGTTGCTCCGATTACCGAGGGATGATCCATGATACACGCCCGATGATTCCGTTAGGGATCCATCCCTCGGTTTGCGTGCTCAAGCTCCACACTTCTCAGACACTGTTGAGTATAAAATCTCCCGGAGCAGCATTTTCTTCTTCATCTTTGGCCACCCCCTCGTCTCGAGTGACCTCCTCCTCGACCCACGAGTGACAGCGTGCTATAGAGGCCGTTGTAGAGAGGATTCGAGCCCGGAAGCCTTAGGTCCGACGAACGTTTCGCCGTGCTCCGCTGCGAGGTGAGCTCTAGCCTCTAGACAAGTCGAACCATCGAGGCGAAGACCCCCGGAGGTCCTGACCTTCAGCCCAGATGACTCCATTCACCAGGTAGCTTATATTGCTTCTTGTTCACTTTGGATTCAAGATTTTTGATTTTTGGTCAACTTGCATTCCTTGCATCCGTTCACCGTGATCGAATCACCCATTCGCTAATCCGTCGATCGTAACACCTTCACAAAACTTCTCCCCACCTTCTACGCCCTTTCGTTCACCCCAATTTGCATAGGAACGAGGATTGAGCCCTCCTCTGTTGTCGCTTCGCCGGAGGGATACGCTCCGCCTCATCGGCCACCCATTTCACATACTGACGGATCGAGGTACTTTATTCTCAACCCAGTAGCTCATCTGTACAGATTTAGCATCCTAAGGATCTCATCTGGAGGTCGGTATCTCAAGGCACAGCAGCTCCAGGTCGTCCAGCATCTCGCCAGCATCCTTTTCCCCATCTGAGCAGCCCCGACGGACATCTCAGCCGCACGTAGCAGCCGGTCGAAGCTCGCTGAAGTCGAGTTGTTCGTCGTTCTTTCGGGAGGCGTCTGTACCGTTGGATCAGGCCCCCCTCCAGTTCTAATCTTGCTCGTTCATCTTTGGGTAGTCCCTGATCATCCGATCCTTCTAAGGATCTTCGTACAACCGTTCATCCCCGAACCGGTACCGCCCACGCACAACCGTCCGATCATATGTGGATACGTTCAGCCGTTGGATCGCTCATTAGAAGGGTATTTGCACTTGAGCCCTCATATCTGTTTACATTTCCCTATTAGTCCTGTAAATATTTTCTGTAGTTATTTTTATTTTGGATATTTTGCATTCGAGACCTTATGCTTCTGTTATTTACGTTCTAGTCCCTCTGTTTGTGTAGCGCGTGGTCTATCACATGACCTCTGGGTTATTTGCATGTTTCGTCCCAATTTTTATGTTTGTTAATGAATGGATCTTTATAAATAGGATTTGCATTTATACTCCTAAGTGTCTGGTTCACGTGTCTCCCACGTGAGTGTCTGGACTTTTTTAGATTATGCCCTACACTATTTCCACGTGTTACTGTTTGGCTGATAACTTTTCAATAATTGCATTTTAGTCCTCGTATGCTGTGTGTTTAATTTTTGCTTTAATAAATAACAAATATTGTCCAAATCTCATGAAATTTCGATACATGGCTCTTGCCATGGTGTAGGAATTTCTGTGAATTTTTTGTTTTATTTTGTTGTCATCTATTATTTTTAAAAATTCAAAAACCATAAAAATTGCTAATGTTTGTTTTTGAAAATCAATTAAAAATATTAAAAACCCTTGAAAATTCCAAAAAAAATCATGTTGCTTGCTTTATGTTGTTTTTACTTCTGTCCAAGTTTTGTTGAATTCCCATTTATAAAAACCATAAAATTGAAAAAGACTAAAAGTCTTAGAAAAATCAGTAAAAATTCATAAAAAAATAAAAAAATTGTTTTAAGTTTTTATAGTTAGATTTTATTTTATAGTTTATCATAAAAATATCGTTGGGATTATACATGCATTTTACTTAATTTTAAATTGCCTTTATATCCCAGCTGGACATTGCTTGTCATTTTTGAGTTTATTTCATTTTTAGAAAATCCATTATAAATAAGAAAAATACCATAAAATCCACAAAAACATTTGAATATTTTAAAAACCTAAAAATATTTTTATTTGAATTTTCTGAGTATTTTTGATGCTTTAAATAATTGTTGAATTGTGAGTTTTTGAGTTCTCTTATCAATTTTCTTAATTTTAAAATTCATAAAAATTTTGAAAAATATATAATCCACCAAATTCTTTTATTTTCTTGGATTCCTAACTACTTCGTAGATTTCGTATATCGTGCTCCTTGTGTTCAACCCTGGTAGCTATACCAGGTAAAGTAAAATAGCAAGATCGTTATTTCTTTGCTTGCTTGATTGGTTTTTACTTTTGTGGTCTTTCTTTTTCTGGATTGATTGTGCTTCGCGGTTCTGGTCGCAACGACCTTGATTTATACCTTAACTCGAGTAGAGAAAACTTCGGTCATCAGATTTCATGATCGAATACCTGGAGAAGAATGATCCATCTAATGAGTCTTGATTTGGCAACCTTCTTGGTTTGTAAGTACTTGATGGCAGAATGGTCTGTATAATCGATCACTTTGGATCCAAGCAGAGGGGTTTTGAATTTCCCTAGGGTGAAGACGACTGCTAGCAGCTCTTCTTCAGTGAAAGTGTAGTTTTTTCAAGCTTCATCTAGAACCCTTCTAGCATAAGGAATTGTAAATAGTAGTTTGTCTTTTCATTATCCTAAAACTACTTTAATGGCATAATCTGATGCATCTATCATGATCTCAAACATGAGAGACCAATCTGGTGGTTGAAGTATAGGGGCATGGGTGATCAGTTCTTTCGGCTGATTGAATTCTTGGAGGACTCACTCATTACTCGGAAGCTCAGTCAGCGGTCAGGCAATTTTTCTAAAATATTTGAGGAATCATTGGTAGAAACTAATATTCCCTCGGAATGATCTGACTTGCTTCAGATTTGTAGGTGGCTCGAGCTTTGAAATAACGTCCACCTTCGCAGGGTCCACCTCCATTCCACACTTTGATATGACATGCCCTAGCACAATACCCTCGATCACAATAAAATGTTTATTCTCCCATCTGAGCACAAGATTCACTTGACATCATCTCTTCAGAAATCGATCTAGATAAAATACATATTGATCAATGTTGTCATCATACATCGAGAAATCATCCATGAAAACATCAAGAAAACATCCAACCATATATGTGAATACGACCACATGCATCGTTGAAATATTGTTGGAGCATTGCACAAACTGAACAACATTCTGCGGAAGGCATAGGTCCCAAATGGACAGTTGAAGGTTGTTTTGATCATAAGGAGCTATAGCAACTTGGATGTAACCAGAGTATCCATCCAAGAAGCAGAAGTATTCCTTCACGACCAGTATTTCATCTATTTAGTCGGTGAAGGGGATTGGAAAATGGTCCTTCTTGGTCGTTTATTGGTTGTGATCTCCTCTCTTTTGTCATTCTTGGCCATCGTAATCCCAAACTTCTTTGGCACAACATGCAAGGAGCTCACCCATTTCGAGTCGAAGATGGGATATATGAATCCCACATCACACCATTTTGTGATTTGATCACACCATTTTGTGATTTCATTCATCACAACCTCCCAAAGGTTTGGATTTGATCTACGCTAGAATTCTCGGGAAGGCTTGTTGTCCTCTTCAAGGTATATGTGTTGCGAGCACAATGAGGAGTTGATCCCATGGAGATATGAAATTTTCTAGCCTATAGCCTTACAACTTCTCTCTAGAACCTCGAATAGGCGAGATTCTTTTTCCTGTGCCAAGTGAGAATTGATGATCATAGGAAACATGTTCTGTGCACCCGTAAGGAAGGTATATTTCATATTTGCTGGAAGTGGCTTTAGCTCAACAGGGTATGATTCAACTCCTTGGTGACTTCATCTACTGTGCAGGGTGATGGTATCCGATCTCTCAACTGTATGGTGTCCACCATTGGCACTTGATGAATCTCCATTTCATAACCTTTATTCTTTCATTTTGGCCTTTAAACCCTATCTAAATGCATGTAAATATCATTATTTTGCTTAAATTAACATTCATTATTTATTATATAAATATTGTATAAAAACATTGTTTAAAGCCAAAAAAATGAAGAACATAAAAGAAAAAAAATAAAATGTCAAAGGTATTTTATGACTCTTAACCCTGAACCTAGGCATCTTGATGACTGGGTCGACAAGGAATAAAGTAGGAGGAGATAAGGGTCAAAGACAACAATAAAACCCTAATTTTTGTTATTCAATATTGCATTTTTGGACCTATTTTATTCTTTATTATTCATACCTCAAATAGAGAAACCTTGTACATGAAAGTTGTAGATAAAATACACAGAAAAAATATAAAATTGATTTCACACAAAAACTATACACACTATACATTTTATACTCTGAATAAGATTCCAAAACCCAAACTTCCCAGACCCATATCTTCTCCATATGAACTCAACATGTATTAAAATTATCTTTAATTATATATAACTTTTAATGAGCTATTTAATGAAGGTGGTTTCATTTAATTTGGAGTTAAGATGCAAAGGTTAGATTTTGGACCCCTACTATACTATATCCGTGAATAAACTATTCATTTTATTTATTCTTTATAATCTTTATATTTTTTATTTTTATAATTCTATAAATATTATTTATAATATATGTACATATTTAGAATAGAATAAGATAATAAAAAATACATTAATAAAATAATATACAAAACTATATAGATGAAATAACTATACGTATACCTATATAATATATACCTCTATTTATTTAAGTCTACAAATAACATCAAAAAAATATAACAAAATATATTCATTTATATATAAGTAAGTCATAAATTTATAAAATAGGCACATAAAATAATAAAATACAAAATACAAAATAAAAATAAAATACCTAATATATAGCTAATTATACTTATAAATAAAACCCTGAAAAGGAATGTATAATAAATAAACTTGTAAAAATAAATAAAAATCATCATAAAATAGTACATCAAATATCCAACATATTTCATGTTTTGAGTTTTCGAGAATAAATCATTTTCCATTTTCTACCCATTTATTTTGTATTTATTCTTTCTTTTTTTCAGCCAGCGGCTAAGTTGGACCAATTATGGCATATCCATGGTTGACCCATATCAACTCTTTAGCCTCTAACCGCCCGACGGGTCAGATGTCAGACGTGTAAAAATTAAATAACCTTTAAAATAAAAGTAGTTTCATAACAATCAGAGTTAAGATGTGAAAGTCAACTTTTTGGAGTGTTATTATACAATGTCTATATTGTACCTATTATCTTTATTAATTTATTCTTTTTTTATTATTTTTTGCATATATTATATTTTTATTATTTTTTACATATTTTATTTTATTTATATAAAATAGAAATAAAAATAACAAATTAAAAAATAACTAAAAATAAAATCATTGTATTTCTACTATAGGTATAAAGTACCTATATTGTACATAGCCCTATTTATCTAACCTATTAAATTAATTCATAAAAATAAAATAAAAATATGTTAAAATCCTTTAATTATTCCATGAATAAAAAAATATAAAATTATGTAATTATATATAAAAATAAATTAATTAAAATTGTATATGTTGTATATATAGGTATTTTATACATATCAATAAAGGTCTTTATTTATTATAACCTTACTAATTAAATTATTTATTTAATTAAAAAAACTAAAACAAATTATTTATTTATAAATATTTTTTATTTTGAAACCTTTTTCATTTAAAGTTGTTTTCTATTTATTTTCTATTTAATTTCATTTATTTAAATTAATTTGTCATGTAGTGTTTGATAGTATTCGGATCTTGCATCTTGATTGGCGGACCTAGGTTTGTTGACCCAGGTCAACCACCGCATTTCTCATCAAACCTGATTAAATAAGTTTGACAGACCTCCTTCTCTGAATTCTTGTACCTAACTCTACTACCTTTTAGACATGATTTCTTCTCTATTCACTTACCCAAATAAAGCTCACTTGCACCCACATAATTTTCCTTCCTCTCGCCTTGGATCGCACGCCCTTTTTTCTTTTGAATTTTGCGAGGCCCCTTGCTCTATATATAAGCTCGGGCCCCCTCCTTCATTCCCTGATCTATATTTGGTCTCTTTCCCCTGAGCTTGAGCATCTTTGATCATAGCTGTGAAGGAGCGATAATCGCAAGATCCAATCACCATTGGAGCATCTCAGACAAGCTGAGCTTCATTGGCCTTTCACAACCAACTTGAGGTGAGAACCAACTTTATCTCAACGATTTATTCGACGTAGGTGCCCGTAGATCATTTTCTAGTCAATTTTATTTCATTTCACTGCATTTTAAATCAACACTTTAGATATGTAATTATGCCTCTGATATGCTCGATCAAAGGCCTGTTTCATTTGATTTGACTCCATTATCACTTCGATGACCTCAGTCATATATCTATGCTTCTTCATAGTTTCTCCACACCATCTGATCAACCCTTGATCATCAGATCTGAGGCATCTTAGGTTCAACCCTTTATTTCCCCAGAACCCTATCCATTTACACCCTCATTTCCCTTTGTTTTTGCATGATAAATATCACCGAAGCATCAACTTCAAGCAAGAAATAATTACAGGTGTAGAAGGAGGCTCTGGAGCTTGGATTGAGTACTTGGGAGTCCATTTACACATGAAATAGATCTCTATCTTTAGGTCCCTAATCAGCAGGACCTAGACCCGATCTTCATTCCAGACCGATGTTAAATCTTATCAAGTGTCTTATGAGACCTTCAAGCACCATATCAGAGGTTGATCAGAGGAGAATGAGTCGATTCAAGCTCACTAGCTCCGATATTCATCTTAGTTCATCCAGGCAGTTCAATCATCGTCCGATCAAGAACATTTGATTCCATATCAGATCCAGACCATCCATTTATGCCCAAAAGAGGATCATCAGATCAGGTATCCCACGTCAGATCTAGTCGTCTACCACGCACATCATCCACATGCTATATTGGTGAAAATTACACTCTATCCCCTACATTATTTCTATTTGTAAATAAAGACAATTTGCTTACGTGTCGTGGTATAAATAATTGAGTAATTGCATAGATGTTCTCTATAATTTTAATTATAATATTTTAGTCCTTCTAGTACAGACTCACGTGTCTCTTCACATGCTTATTTGAAATTTTGCAATAAATCACCTGATTGTTTCTTATTATTAATTGATCCGTAAATTTTCGTAAATTGCAAATCAGTCCTTCAATTTTTGATCGTGTATTGAACGCCTGAAATGTTAGCGATTTTGCACATTTGATCCTTCAGTTATTGTATTTGTTATTGTTGAATCTCTTAACTTCAAATGATTGCATTCAGATGCTTAATCAACAATATTATATTTTGCTCCTCAATTGTTCTTAATAATTAGTTAATCACCTCTAAAAATTCCTATAAATTAGGATAAGTTTCTGATTAAGTGTTTTATCATTAACAAATTCATTTGCAAAATTTCTTTTATTTTTTTATTTTAAAATTCAAAAACATTCTTTATTTTCTCTATTTGACTTTGAAAATTCACAAAAATTTAAAAACATTTGAAATTTTCTAAAAAGAATTCCATAGTTGTCTATTATAATTATTTATCACCTATATAAATTTCATTCAAAAATACTTTCAAAAACCCTAAAAATGGAAAATACGAAAAAAAACCCTTAAAAGATTCATATAAATTCATGAACAATTAGAAAGAAATCATAATTAGGCTTGTTTAAATCTTGAAAATCCTCTTCTAATTTGACTTGATTTTTAATACATTTTATTTAATTTTATATTTTAAAAATATAAATAACTAGATTAATTTTACATTGTTCACTCTTTCAATTTTTATTCATTAAAAATCCTTAAAAATGTAAAAATACAAAAAAATCACAAAAATAGTAAAAAATTATATAAAATACAAAAAGAATTTTATTCTTTATTTTTTAATATATGTAAAAATACAAAAAGCTTATTTATTTCTTTTATATATAATATTGATATTTTTTATTTTAATAGTCAAAAGATAGAAATATATAAAAATAAAAATCATTAAAAAAATTGAATCTTAGAAAATATATAAAAATGAAAATATTAAAAATCCATAAAAAATAAAAAGCATTAAGAAGACATAAAAATAAAAAAAGGAAAGAAAAATCCTTTTTAGTTAGCATTAATTGGATAATCCTATGATATTGTAGTCTCCCTGAGTTTTATCCTGATTTTGCTATACAGGTTAAATAGTGCCATTGTTATATTTCTTATTTAGAATACAAATTTTTGATTTGGGAGTTTGTGTGTTGCAACGACATTTGACCTTGTTCATAATCCATATTGTTTTTATTAGTTCATTTAGTTAAAATTAAAGCCCATAATTTCCTTGTAAAATTAATGCCCCAGAAATGACCTCACTTGTTTTAATGATTTTGGTGGCTCTAATTTAGCAATAACATCCACCTTAGTTGGGTCGACCACCATACCTCATTTGGAGATGACATGGCACAACACAATCCTTTCGATCTCCATGAAGTGTCTCTTCCCCGATGATAGCACTAAATTTACTCCACTACAAATTTACTTCACTACATCTCTATAGTACTCAGTCTAGATGTAAGAGACATGCATCAAAACTGTCACCATAGATCGAGAAATCGACCATGAAAACCTCTAAAAAACTACCCACTATGTTGGCGAACACAGCCAACATACACTTTTGGAATGTAGTTGGAGTGTTACACTGTACAACGGGCATCCACATAAAGGCATAGTTGTCGAATAGAGAAGTAAAAGTGGTCTTCTCTTGATCTTCATAGGCGATCATCACTTGATTGTAACCAGAGTACCCATCGAAGAAGCAAAAGAACTCTTTCCCTATCAATCTTTCAATAACTTGATCAATAAAGGGCATAGAAAGTGACCATTCTTGGTAATTGAGTTAGGCATTGATAATTGATGAATCCTTGATTCTCACTCTTTATTCTTTATTTTAGCTATTTATCTTGGCAAAGCATCGTGTAAATAGGTATAAATACAATAAGTTAGCATTCGACATGCGTTTGTTAACATTGTGTATTTAGTATGTATTTGTGAAAAAATAAAAGAATAAAGAAAAAGAAAAAGGAAGGAGGTATTTTGAATAAATACAGAGTGACCCGAACCCCAAGAGAAGGTCAAACCTTGACCAGATCGCCAAACAAAATAAGTAGAGAGAGATTGGGACTACTCTATATTGTAAATATCACTTATATCTGTAAATAATTATTTTTGTATAAAATAAAAAAAACGTTCTTTTTACCTCCTTGTATATAGTCCAAAAAATAAAACAAAAATCAGAAAAATAAAATAAAAATCAAAATAAAATCCTCCCTCACATGTACAAAATACATGTATATATGTCTCACTCCTTATTTATTATACACCTACAAATATATAATACAAAGAATATAAAAATTATTTTATACTCCAAAATGATGTTGTAAATAAATAAAATGCAAAATTAGGGTTTTCATGTAAAAATAATAAAATAAAAAAAATTGTACAAAATACATAGGTATATTATTCAAGTATATAACACATTATATTGTATATAGTTTAATTTATTTTTCATAATAATAAATAAAATCACAGAAAAATAGTTTGAAAAATAATAAATATTTTTCATTTTATACACTTTTTTTAAAGCCATTTACTATTTTTTATTGATTTTGTGAATATTTTGTAAATCCCTATTTTCTGATTGATCCATGAGGGTTTGTTGACCTCGATCAACGCCCCCTCCTAGCTTAGGTCGGGTCGAAAATCCGACGCCAGAGTCTCTTCTCCGATTTTTCCCGCCCGAATCCGAGCTCCTCTCACCTCGATTCTTGGACCCTTGATTCCTCGGACCTCCGTGATCCTAGCGGATTCCTTGGATGATCCAGATCGTTCTCGGGTCTCGTGCTTTTAGCCAATCCTTCTAGACCTCCGAGCCTCTATATAGCATCTCATCTGCCTCCACAGAGCCCTAGCTCGTGCCTCATTCCTCATTCATGCCCTTGACACCTCAGTTTGAGTGACAACTTCCCGAGGGACCTTGCGGATTGTATTTTGGTGGAGCATCCACGTTGCTCAGCCTCGTGGACGGCGAGTGCTGCCGCGACAAGCCTCTCGACCTTCCTCAGCTTGGCTGAGGCCATAACCTCGCTTGCCACCTTTGCCTGAAGCTCCAGAGTTCATCTAGAACCTCTGGTATCGACCACTCCCATTCATTTTGTCCTTTCAATTTGTTCTTTCCACTCCTCATCGCCGCTTCTTTCGTTTCCAAGTCCCAATAACATGGATCGGAGATGTGCCCTGAGTCCTTCTACCCTTTGTAGGCATCTGTGCGCGAGAGGATCACCATCTGAACACCCTCCTGCTCAAGCAGAGCAACTACAGGTGAGAGCTCTCCTATCCGAACATCTAACTGTTGGCTTCTTCATCAGAGGTCACCACCCGACGAGGACCGCACCCACGACTGTGATGATGTTGGACATGCGAGCCCACGGCGAGCCATTATGCAATAAATGTTATTGCAAATATCATTCCCTGATCTGAAATGAAGAATAACTAATTTACATATAAGGTCCCTTTGTACAATTAGGGTTGTGTACCATGGCTTGATAATCATACAGTTGTTGATTCATTGATTGAATCTAGAAGCTGATGCTTGGATGAATATCTAAGGAGTTAGATATAGGACTCATCAAGCATCATTAAATGATTGTCAAGTGATGATATCCAGCCTGAGTAGAAGATGGCAATCCTTGCTCATTAGGCTGATATCTGACTGATTCTTGATGCAGGTCCTCTGCATGGGAATAGTGATTCAGAGGTGTCCGATTAGTTGATTCAATGGGTTGACTTAACGAGATCGAGATAACCAAAGACATATGTTGAATACTGTCACAACATAGGCACACATCCACTGACCAGAGACAGATGTGTTGCTATATGTCTGAGTATGTACATTTGGCAGACCAATAGGTTGATGACCTAACCAAGGTCTATACACCGGCGAGCTGGTGTGCATGTAAGGACATATGAGTAATACGATCTCTCAAAGGGATCATACAGGTTCACTTGTGAACAGGGAAACATGAGCTCACTCATGAGGTATTGGAACTGATCAAATTCCATGCATGGTCCTCATGCTTTGGAAGCATGACATGAATTTGAAGGTAAGATATATGCTTTGAGAAAGCACATGATCTGTACCAAATCCAAAGGACCAATATTGAGAAACTTAGTGAGCAAACCCTGAAGATGACAGTGTAAAAGTGATCTATATCTTCAGGATGATCATAGGTCTTCCAGTATGCAGGATGGACAGGTTTTAGGAATACCTGAGGGTGATTTGATCATAAATGATTGTATAACCATGACGCTTCCATTCCGAGGGAGTGATGAAACAGGTCTCGGTTTTAGTGACTCCTCTCAGTAGAGAAGTAACCTAATCTTAGTCCATGTATTGGACATTGATCTGAATGAGATTCAGATACAATGAGAAGATTAGGTTTACAGCCTTGATTTAATCAAGCATCTATGAGAGGTCCATGGGATCTGGATTTGAGATGTGATCTCAATATCCAAGTCATTATACGTGGAACAATACGATCGCCCTGTCTTTATCTCCAAGTATCTGAGGAGAAATAGCATTATTCTTGAAGGGTTCAAGAGTAATTCCATAGATCTAAGCATTGAGAAATTGATAATTAAATGTGATTTAATTATCTCAATGTGTGTGGAAATTATCCAATATAATTGAATGTGATTTAATTATTTATGGATAAGAATATTGTGGATAGTAATATCCAATTATTCATGATATATTATAAATGTGATTTATAATGTATTAGAGTGAGCTAATCATAATTTATATTTGTTGATTAATTATTAATGTGTATTGGATTAACATTGTTTAATTAATTGAAAATGTATATTATATTTTATTTTGGATTGTGAATGTGATTCACAATTTTCCAATGGCAAGATTGCAATATTCTCAAAATTAATTATGAATTATTTTTGGAGAATAAATCACAACAAAATTTGTTGAGATTAAATAAAGGAGAAATACGTGGAGATATGCAATCTCATAAATCTCATGAGATTGCCTCCACATGGCAACATGTGGACGGCTACCAAGTCCTTTATGGAATTGATGGTCGTCCACCATGTTGACATGGGAGATGTAATCTCCTTGTCATTGCTTCCTTATTTGATTGATTAAATTTTAGGATTGATGTATATTTGATCTGTCAAATATATTTGATCTAAATTAAATCATAAGTTGTTGGTTTTTTCCAACAACAATCTTGACCATTGGATTGACATAAATCAATCTCATCCATTGATTTTATATGTCCCATGGATTGAGAACCATGGATCCTAAAATCCTATAAATAGAGAGGCATACCATGCTCTCTTGTACATGCTTTTTGGAAGAACATCTCTCTCTCTTTCTCTCCCCACACGCCAACTCTCTCTCCCTCTCCTTGGTGGCCGTCCACCAAAACCTAAGGGAGATCTTCATTGTCGCCTTCGCCACCGCATCGCCGCTTCGACGATCTTCGATTCTCCATTTTCTTGGAGTGCTACGCTCATGAAGAAGACGTTCGATCTCGTACGATGAGATCAGGAGTTCCCCGTGCTTGGATCAACTCGTTGGATTGCGAGGATCACGCGACTCATCCCTGTGCTCGCAAGCTTCTTCTCCGATGATCGGACTTGAGACAGGAGGTCTCTTTTCGTAGAGACTCGGTCAACCACGCTTCAAGAGGTATTCCTTTATACTTGTTGTGGTTATAGATGAAACGATCTGAGAATCGTTCTTGGATCATGTGGTTTCATCGCATGAAAATTTTTTAAAATCTGTTGCACCGAACAACTAGTACGACTAGTCGTTCTTCATTGTATTCGATACGACGCTCACGCTTCTGTGATGCTCTTGAGGATTATTCCATATCCTTCAAGTGGTATCAGATCCTTAGGTCAAAGGTTTTGGGTACGATCCAAACCTAGGACGACTTGGGTTCGTAGAGGTCGCGAAAGTTTTTATCGCATTTGGTTTTCGCATTTCTGTTTAGTGAATAAATTCTGCTCTGTTTAAATTGTTTAAACACGAATTAATCACTTATATTTTATTCCCCATTAAATAAGGAAACCATAGGATCTGAGTTTACGTAATTTGGATTCCGTTTGCTCGAGATATGGTTGTTTTAATGAACATGTATGCACTGTTGCGGGAACTGCAAATCTTACCATGATTAATGAGTTAATTACTGTTTTGATATGCCTCGAAATGCGTGAAATATTACTTAAGTTCTATCTTAAATCAAATTAGCAATCTTTGAAAATCGATTTTGTCTAATTTGGATTTAAATTGATTGAGATATGTTAATTTTAGTAAGTAGGGGCCACTGCTGAAATTACAGTCCTAATCAAGAATCATGTGATTGTCAATTAATGAAATTAATTGTTAATTTCAAGAAATAATTACGGAAAATATTTGAGAAATATTGTAAGATGATTACGTCCTTAATTGACTTGACCTCAAGTACAAATTGATCTATTTGTCATTATCCTTTCCCGAGGCAGATATGGTGTCTAGTCGGAGATCGCTAGGGTAGCGGGTTGCAACTTATGTGGTTCGTCCCACTCTCGTCGGTACTGGCCATGACAGCGGATAGGGACTTGATAATGCCGAAGAAATCAAGATGTGTTTTCTAATTATTAAAATTTAAATTAATACGTACTTTGAGATACAACCATATATATATTCAAGTAAAATAATCAAGTTTGTTGATTGAATTGGATTGATAATTAATTTAATACGATTGAATTAGTTATGTCCAATTAAAACACTCTATTATGAATAGAGTTGTTAATTCCCTTTACATGAATTTGATTGATAATAATTAATTAAAATTTGAATATGAGGTGGAGGATCACATAAGTGACATCCATGGTCTCCCGTCAAGGCGAAGGGTTCCATCGCCAGATATTGTATGTAGGAGACGCCTGTCCGAAGTGACAGCTCCTGCATACGATCCATTTGGATCGGGCCTGTCACTTCTCGAAAGAGTAAGGACGTATGCGTAGTGACCCAATATCGGGTCCTCATATTATTGGGACGATATTGGATTGCGCATAGCGAGTTGTATTCATGTTGATGGTTGGTTCAATTAATGACGGGTCAACATCACCTTAGGGGTGGTGGGCCAGGGTGATAAAGACCGAATTGGGAGATGCAAGTTGGACTTGCAAGGCGGAATGTGTTCCCGCTTCTTTCTATCCAAGTTACAGGTTCTCATATTATTGGGATGTAACAAAGATAAGGAAGGAGATCCCAGATCTTGGTTGAGATATAATGGTAAGTATATCTCTTACATTGAAAGTGATTAAGGGAATGAACTTTCATTGTTGACATGGCAAGACAACTTTGATATAAAAAAATTCCTAAATCAAAGTAAAATATGTATATATATAAATATATACTCTTATGCAAATTTCTTATTTCAGATAATTCTTTATTAAACCCACTCAATATTATAATCAATAATAACCAGTAAAATATCATGGATTGGATCCATGATTAAGATATTGTGCTTGCAATTGGACATATATTGTATGTGGTTACGATGTGCAAGTTTTCTCATAATAATGAGGAGTGACAATTAAATAGACAACATGACTACAACCATAGGGTTTGTATGTCTCTATAGTCTTGATCTCTCATCGAATGTACTTTGGAAGTGACATGTCGATGATGATCGTAATTGTTAAATAATCCTTATAAAATTCCAAGAAGATGTTCTTGCATACATATATGCTCTCGACATTTAATCATGAATGATGTGGTTCTCTGCATTATGCAGAATGGTGGCTCTTTAGGAGATGATGTATTCAAATTGTTTGAGTACCTACCTGAACCTAAGTTTTATGAGTTTAAATGGATGTAGATACGATGAGTATCATCATTCTACTATCTATACTCTAGTCATTCATGAAGCTTCATAATATTCATATTCTATGAATTAAATGAAGCATGTATAAATGTTGAAATACTCTTATATTGAAATTTTTTATTTCAACATAAGAGATCCTTTGTCTTAAACAATGGTTGCTTATAGATAAAGGGAGCGCAATGGAAGCATGGGTTGGACCCAAGTAAGAAGTATAGTCAAAGAGTTGACTGTAATTCTGTGACTTCCATATGACATCCAAAGAGTTGGATGAATGCCAATACTGCAATAAGTTGATGTGTTGATAATATGACTATCAAATCTATCTAGAATCCTTAGAGAAGGAATCGGATAGTACATCAGAATAATCTACATATAATTATTGAAATTGACTTACTTATTTGATAAGATAAAGTCTAATAATTATATCTCAATCTTCTAATGACACTTGCAATTGGTTGCATTTGTATTAGAATATTAGAAATTTGATCTTAAGGTTTAATGGTCATTCATGTTGGAAATGATGCAATTGTTGCAACAATTTCCATTGGATCATTAGACTTCATATTTTCAGTGGGAGCCCTTAGTCTTAGAGAATGTCTCTGTGACCTGGATATTGGAATACACTCATAGTTTATTTCTAAATGTTGAAATTAAACATGAATTCTAGAATAAACATATCATAGAGAGTTATGATGGATATATTTCAGATAGTAATCTAACATCTAGTGGACTCCGTTAAATTAGAAAATTAGTGAATGGTTCATTGAGATTTCTAATACTGAAAATTAAACTTTTAAAGATCAATAGGAGGATAAAGATCATTAAACAATGATCTGACATCATGTTTTGGACATATGTCTGTTGATGAGATCAATGGACAAGTAGGAGATGAAACTTTAGAATGTCTAAAATTTTAAAACTTGCATACTTATGAATATTATATTCAAAGTAAAATGTCCAATACACACTTCTTTGAGAAAGGTGTAAGATGTCAAGGTATTCAAGATCTCATACATATTGATGTATGTGAATCACCTATGTCATAGTAAACATTATGGATATGTGATATCTTTTGATGATTAGGTATGATATAAGATTTCTTCTCTTCACCTAAGAAATTTTGAAATGTTCAAAGATTTCACAATTTTGATTTAGAACCAAGTTTGAAGATGAAATGAATTTTATCTAACCAAGGTAGCTTGTACCTATTAGATGAATTCAATGAATACCTTATGGAGATGTGAATATCATTCCTATCTCAATCCTCCTAATGAACCTTAACTCAATAGAGTTGTAGGGAGATACAATTGATCATGTGTGACATGATCAATGATTAATCTTAGCATAATTATCTCTTAGTTTCCAGATATATATATATATGTAGTAGAGACTACATTATATCCTTAATAAGGTTCCATGTGAGTAAACTGTAATCTGGCACTGAAAAGTGCTACTTCATTAGGAAAATAAAGGATGGTATTGGATACCTACTTTGTGACCTTGAGATTCTTAAAAGATCTCATCTCTGAGAATGTGATTCTTAGAGGATGACTCTCTTGAGAATGAAGATGAAAATGAAGTAAAGGAACTCATTTAATCTTGAGAAGATAATGAGGCTCCTAAAATTGGAAACTAAAAGAACAATTAAAGATGAAACACTAATACCTCTTCAAATGAGTTTGAGGATGGATTCCTTGTATCAGTTGAGTCTGACAATGATCTGACTTCATGTGATGAAGCTTTTGAGGATCATGACATGGAAAGATGGATGTTAGCAATAAAGTCTAAAGTAGACTTCATATACAAAAGTTGTATATGGACCCTCGAGGATCCACATATATGGGTAAGACCCATTAAGGTGTAAATGGATATTCAATAGAAAGAGGGAACCTGATGAGAAGGTAGAGACCTTCAAAGCACGGTTTGTAGGCATGAGCTGCACACCGAAGAGAAGACATCGCTTGCGATGAGACTTGCTCTTCAGTGACCATGCTTGAAACCATCAGAATACTGCTAACTATAGCTACGCAACTTTACTATGACATCTTCAAGATGTGAGTCAATATTGCATTCCTCTATGAATACCTCTCTGAGGATATTCACATGAAGTAGCCCCAGGGCTTCTTGGTTGAGGAAAGCAAGATGTGCAAGCTAAGGAATTCCATCTTTGGGCTCGAATAAGCTGGAACATGAGATTTAATGAAATTATAAATGTTATGATTTCAAATAAAATCTTGATGTACCATGTGAAGCTTAGTGGGAGTGCCATTGTGTTCATCGTGCTAAATGTAGATAATATCTTAATCATTTAGAATGATATAAGGAGGATAATAAGTGTTTTATAACTGGTTGTTCCATATCTTGAGATATGATCTCAATGATACCTCTTAGATCTTAGTTCTAAGTTGTTCAGGAGCAAAGAAAGAGGGTATTAGAACCGTCACATTAGTGGTACACATTGGACATATTCCATTTTCTGAAAATTCCAAGAGAGGCTTCTTTCTCTTAAGATATGGTACTGACCTATCTAAAGAGATAGCACCTCAAAGAGTTGAGGATATGAATGCTAGAACTACTTGCCCTTGTGCATCAGTTCTGAGAAGCCGGTGTATGCTACATGTGTACAAAAGCCAGATGTCTACCATGCAATGGGAGTAGTAAACTATTACTAATCCTACTATGGTGATGAAACACTTGATTGCAGTAATAACTATATCTTCATAGAGGTCAAAACTTGTGAGATAGTGATCTCAAAGTCTTATCTTCAAGAACTTACGACTTTATAGATAGTGATCTAAAAGGTCTTAACTATAGATACCTTGGGAGATAAAGATCTCCAGGAATAAGGGTATCATGATAAGGATCATGAAAATACTGGTTATAATAATTATTAATATGTAGTGTCAAGGACACTATAATTGACAAGATTGAGTATTGGTTGCATAAGATGCAACATTCGCATTAGATGCGAGCACTGTTACTAGGGGATATGCAAGTGCCGTAAAAGGACTTGGCATAGTCTCCCAAGAACAGAGTGATTGATCAGTTTACCTAGCTATTTTTCTAAATAGCCTATGATTGTCACATGAGTGTGGGTTTAAATGATTAGCCCATTAATGGCTCTTTGGGTTAGTGGGAGATTGTTGGACATGCGAGCCCACGACGAACCATTATGCAATAAATATTTTTGCAAATATCATTCCCTGATCTTAAATGAAGAATAACTAATTTGCATATAAGGTCCCATTGTACAATTAGGATTATGTACCATGGCCAACTTGATAATCATACAGCTGTTGATTCATTGATTGAATCATAGAGGCTGATGCTTGGAAGAATATCTAAGGAGTTAGATAGAGGACTCATCAAGCATCATTAAATGATTGTCAAGTGATGATCTCCAGCATGAGTAGGAGATGGCAATCCTTGCTCATTAGGTTGATATCTGACTGACCTCTTGATGCAGGTCCTCTGCATGGGAATAGTGATTCAGAGGTGTCAGATTAGTTGAGTCAATGGGTTGACTTAACGAGATCGAGATAACCAAAGACCTATGTTGAATACTGTCAAAATATAGGCGCACATCCTCTGACCGGAGATAGATGTGTTGCTATATGTCTGAGTATGTACATTTGGCAGACCAATAAGTTGATGACCTAACCAAGGTCAATACACCGGCGAGTTGGTGTGCATGTAAGGACATATGAGTAATACAATCTCTCAAAGGGATCATACAGGTTCCCTTGTGAACAGGGAAACATGAGCTCATTCAAGAGGTATTGGGACTGATCAAATTCCATGCATGGTCATCATGCTTTGGAAGCATGACATGAATTTGAAGATAAGATATATGCTTTGAGAAAGCACATGATCTGTACCAAATCCCAAGGACCAAGATTGAGAAACTTAGTGATCAAACCCTGAAGATGACAGTGTAAAAGATCTATATCTTCAGGATGATCATAGGTCTTCCAGTAT
The DNA here is from genome assembly GCA_037367405.1 of Ottelia alismoides. NCBI lineage: Eukaryota > Viridiplantae > Streptophyta > Magnoliopsida > Alismatales > Hydrocharitaceae > Ottelia > Ottelia alismoides. The sequence continues at coordinate 398,904 of JAZKJV010009171.1, forward strand.
GCAGGATGTACATGTATTAGGAATACCTGAGGGTGATTTGATCATAAACGATTGTATAACCATGATGCTTCCATTCCGAGGGAGGGATGAAACCGGTCTGGATTTTAGTGACTCCTCTCAGTAGAGAAGTAACCTAATCTTAGTCCCTGTATTGGATATTGATCTGAATGAGATTCAGATACAATGAGAAGATTAGGTTTACAGCCTTGATTTAATCAAGCATCTATGAGAGGTCCATGGGATCTGGATTTGAGATGTGATCTCAATATCCAAGTCACTATACGTGGAACAATACAATCTCCATGTCTCTATCTCCAAGTATCTGAGGAGAAATAGCATTATTCTTGAAGGTTTCAAGAGTAATTCCATAGATCTAAGCATTGAGAAATTGATAATTAAATGTGATTTATTTATCTCAATGTGTGTGGAAATTATCCAATATAATTGAATCTGATTTAATTATTATGGATAAGAATAATGTGGATAGTAATATCCAATTATTCATGATATATTATAAATGTGATTTATAGTGTATTAGAGAGAGCTAATCATAATATATATTTGTTGATTAATTATTAATGTGTATTGGATACACATTGTTTAATTAATTGAAAATGCAAATTATATTTTGTTTTGGGTTGTGAATGTGATTCACAATTTTCCAATGGCATATTGCAATATTCTAAAAATTAATTATGAATTATTTTTTGAGAATAAATCACAACAAAAGTTGTTGAGATTAAATAAAGGAGAAATACATGGAGATATGTAATCTCATGAAATCTCATAAGATTGCCTTCACATGGCAACATGTGGACGGCTACCAAGTCCTTCATGGAATTGGTGGTCGTCCACCATGTTGACATGGGAGATGTAATCTCCATGTCATTGCTTCCTTATTTGATTGATTTAATTTTAGGATTGATGTATATTTGATTTGTCAAATATATTTGATCTAAATTAAATCATAAGTTGTTGGTTTTTTCCAACAACAATCTTGACCATTGGATTGACATAAATCAATCTCATCCATTGATTTTATATGTCCCATGGATTGAGATCCATGGATCCTAAAATCCTATAAATAGAGAGGCATACCTTGCTCTCTTGTACATGCTTTTTGGAAGCACATCTCTCTCTCTCTTTCTCTCCCCACACGCCAACTCTCTCTCCCTCTCCTTAGTGGCCGTCCACCAAACCCTAAAGGAGATCTTCGTCATCGCCTTCACCACTGCGTTGCCGCTTCGACGATCTTCGGTTCTCCATCTTCTTGGAGTGCTACGCTCATGAAGAAGATGTTCAATCTCGTACGATGAGATCAGGAGTTCCCTGTGCTTGGATCAACTCGTTGAATTGCGAGGATCACGCGACTCATCCCCGTGCTCGCAAGCTTCTTCTCTGACGATCGGACTTGAGACAGGAGGTATCTTTAAGAGACTCGATCAACCACGCTTCAAGAGGTATTCCTTTATACTTGTTGTGGTTATAGATGAAACGATCCGAGAATCGTTCTTGGATCATGTGGTTTCATCGCATGAAATTTTTTTAAATTTTGTTGCACCGAACGACTAGTACGACTAGTCATTCTTCGTCATATTCGATATGACGCTCACGCTTCCGTGATGCGCTTGAGGATTATTCCACATCCTTCAGACGAGCCCTTCCATGCCTTCATCAGAGCGTCGGATCTTTCTCCTCTCTTTATTGAAGTTCGGTACTGGCGAGTTCTTCCGGGACCTTCAGCCGCCGTTGATAAGGCTTTTCCTCTCCAGGTCTCATCATAGCCGTTCGTCACCCCCTTTTGTCAGACGTGTCAGATGCACGATTAACAGCAATCCAGGCCGACATTCTCTGCATCGTCTGATTTTCACAGACGCCATCTCACCCGTACACCTGCTCCACGTGCTTGCACCGTCAGATCGTCGGCTGAGCAAATCAAAGCCGTCAGCAGCCTCCATAGACAAAACAAGCCACGCATCCCTCACGCACTCCGCACGCGCCATGCGAGGGTATTTTGTGTTATCTTCCCTGCAGTTTTGATTCTTTATTTCCATGTCTATTAAATAAAGTTGTAGTTCAAACATTTTGCTTATTAGTCCCTTATGTTTCCAATATTTGCACTTTAATCCTTCGAGTCTGAACACGTGTGCACGCTCATGTGCTTTTTTGGGTTATTTGCACACTATGTCTTGTTTTTTCTGAACGACATATTTTGAATGGAAGATTTATGATATTTGCATAAACACCCATGTGTGTGATTTAATAAGCATGTGTGCTTATTTCTTGGACTTTTTGCAGTAGTGGCCTGAAATTTTTGTATGCATTATTATTTGCCCTGGGAACTTTAGGATAATTGCGAATAGATCCCTACAACCTGTATCCTTGGTTTTACAAGAAATAAATATCAATTTAATTCCAAAAAATCCGCAAAAAATTCTTATGTGTTCTTGCTACTCATAGTAATTATTATTATTTTTGTAATTAATTTTGTTTTGTATTTTATTTTCTAAAAATAAAAATCCTTAAAAATGTGTCTGTCTATCTTATAAAATACCAAAAATATATATAAATAGTCCTAAAAATTCCATAAAAATTTATGTGTGCTTGTTATAGTTTGTTTTTATTCCTGTGTAATTTCTGTTACATTACCTTTTATAAAACCCTAAAAATCGCAAAAGACTAAAAATCTTATAAAATCATTAAAAGTTGTAGAAAAAAAAGTGGATTTCTTTTCCTGCTTGTAGCCCTTTTTATTTACTTTATCATAAAAAAGACAACCAGGACATTGGGTAATTTTAGTATTTTAAATTTGTCCTTTGGTCCAGGCTGAACATTGTCTTCCTATTTTGTGTTTGTTTCATTTTTATAAAGTTAGATAAAAATCAGGAAAATACCATAAAATTACCAAAAACATCTGCATATTTGAAAAATATAGAATATTTTTGTTTCTAATTTTGGAATGTTTTAAGTCCTAATAAAAACTATTAGAATTGTTTTGCCTTATCTTTTAGTTTGTTTTCTTATTAGAAAATATTAAAAAATCTCAAAATTAATATTCACAAAAATATATTTTGATTTCATCTGATTGCCGACTACTTCGTATATTTTTGTGCTCCTTGTGTTCGACCATGGTCTCTATACCATGTTAAATAAATAGAAGAGACCGCTACATTAGATTTTATGCTTGTGATTGTCTTGATTGTGGTCTTGATTTCCTTGTTGAGTCCGATCGGGTGATTGAGGTCACAATGACCTTTGATATCACTTAACCTTGATCGCCCGAGCGCTCAGCAGAATGGCATCATTGTCGGTGAGCACACCTTAGTAGTCACTTTTCAGTTTACTTTTTATTCTTATTTTATTATTTTCATCTCTATCTGTTATAACTATTTGTCTGACACTCTTATGCTTGGCTTTTTGTGTGAGGGACCGCCCGAGAACTCTGTTGCTTTCGGTTGGATTAACCACTCCTGAGGAGGAGCAGGAGGATAGGAGGAAATTAGTTATATATGATAGAGTAACTTTTTCTTTCAGCAAAATATTTGTTATTGTAATAATACAGGGACACTCAGATACTTGCTTGGACACTTGGCATATATCGGGGTCTGTTTCTCCGAGCACCGATGTGCTCGGGGGACCTCACTACGGTTTTTCGCCGGTCTTTGATTTCCTTCGTTTTTTATTTTTCTTTGATTCTCAAAGAATTTGGCCCCTAGATCTAGGAATTTCTCTGATTGCGATGTAATTGCTTAAGGCCCAATCCCTAATATCTTGCTTGCGCCTATAGTTCGTAATTGGACCTTATTAGTAAATCATAATAAAGTTAACTTGGTCGCTTGAGACGTCACATGTCGCTAGAGGCTGTATACAATGCGTGCAAGATCCGTTGTGGCGGACACAATTCGATATCAGAGATCAGACTTAGACCTCTCTCTCTGAGCAGTTAGCTACAGTTCTTCACGATTAGAAATTGCTCATCTAAGACCATTTTTTTCTTGCATCATTTAGATTAGTTTAAATTCCGTCTTTAAATTTATGCGCAGGTCACCCTGCATGTAGAGTGCTGGAGTCAGGTATGCCTTTCTTACTTTGCATGCATCATAAGTTTTGATCGCACATCGGCTTTTTCGACTTCATCCCCTGTTTTTGGACTTTAAATAATCAAGAAATCGAAACATTCGTTAGTCGTTTGTTTTATTATTGAAAAATATCATAAAAAGTGATAATCATAAAATTAGGACTGCTAAACAAACTTGATCTTAAGGGCTTGTTTGGTTGCAGGGTTTGGCAGGATTGGCCCAACCCTGGTTACTATTCACAAGGGTACTTCCTCCTCACAGATTACTATTCACCCAGCCCAACCCAGCCCAACCCAATCCTGCCCAACCCTGCAACCAAACATGCCCTAAAAGACACCTCATTTAAAAATTTGTCTTGGGAGAGTCATCCCCTCATTGTTTGGTTTGCTTGCGCGAGAGAGTGACCCGTACACTAGGCTAGAGCCACACCTGAACCTTCGTCAGACTACTGGCTTCAGGACTAGTCATTCTCCAAAGAGGATCTCTCCGGTAACTGGTAAAGCAGATTGTGACATCCTTAGCAGATCGGGTTGATCGGGTAGCTGGTAAATGCTTCGCAACTCGTACTGGCTGGGAAAGATCTAGTTTTGGGGTTGGGCCAGTCTTTTGAGGGCATCGGGTTCCTACCAGCTCGCTTAATCGCCCTGCTAGACTGCATTATCACCTAAATAAAAACTGATAAGATAAAAGACTAAACTTTCAAGGTCATCAGCTCCGCATTGCATAGGTGAATTGGGGGTTTGACTGCCGAGCTTGTTTATTTCCAGATCTCGTCCACTTTTCTTCCAGATCACGATGATGGTCTGGAGGTCCTTAGGCAGCCTTTGGTTGCACCACTTTTGAGCACTCCGCCCCACTTATCTAGGCAGGTTAAAGAGAGCCTAGAACCGCTCTCCGAACCTGAGTTCGATTCCACCCTATTCCCCCTCGATCACCCTTCTTCCAGTCTCGAGGTGCTAAAGCAGAGATCAACACAGATATTCATTCATTTGATGGCACCTGAGTTCGGGTCTTTTTCCTTTGCAGAGGTCTAAGAGATGGCCAACAGCGAGGAGCGCACTAATGGACAGCCCTAGAGTACCATGTACGTTCTAGATCAGGGTGCCATCAACAACACACTGTTAGCCTCCCTGAAGATGATGTAGAGGCAGATTGGAGACTAGGGAGCCTTCATGGCAGAGGCGTGCATAGAGATGGCACAGATGCGAGCTGATTGAGGAGAGCCAAACTGAGCAGGTGGTGGAGAGATACCAGAGTTTAAAGGAGGAGACAAAGGACATCCAGAGGAGCCACAGGAGCCAGTCCGACCAGCTAGGCCGATGAGAGAGTTGTACAACCCTGGCGCAACTCTTACACACAGTTTGATTCAACTTCCGGTGATTTTGGGAGATTTCAAGCTCCCCCTCAAACGATCCAGTTGTTGCCCACGTTCCATGGGCTTGCCATCAAGGAGCCGCATCTCCACTTACAGGAATTTGAGATGATCTGCAGCACTATCCACAACAGATACGTGGCCGAGGACCCTATCAAGATGATGGCTTTTCCATTCTCCTGGTCGATAGAGCAGTCTATTGGCTGAAGTATTTGGGGAGATATGTCACTTTCTGGGAGCAACTCCGGACCGAGTACTTGAACAAGTACTATCCACTCGGTCAGACGAACGCAGCACAGGCTCTAATCAATAATTTCTCCATGATCCTTGATGAATCCATGATTCATTAACTTTTCTATCGCATTTTGTCTTAAAACTCTTAACGAATGCATGTAAATATCCATTAATTCCCATCTTTTAATTCATGTATAAATATTCACTTTTAACCACTAAAATCATGTAAATAAATAAAGAACAAGAAAAAGAATCAAGGCAGATTGAATATATGTAAATATATACAATATGACTTAAAATATAAATATAACTTAAAGGTATATTTATAGCCTAACCCCCGAGACCAAGTCAGCATGGATTGGTCGACAAACCAAAAAGTAGGGGGAGATAAGGAAAGAAAACCTAAAAATAAATTAAGACACACACCATATATACCATTCATTATTTATCAAATAAATATAAAACTTCAAATATTTTTATTAATTCATGTGTATACATTTTTCACCAAACTCTTTTCCTAATTATTTCTAAAAATATATACAAAAATATAAAAAATAAATTAAAAATACTACCATGTATATATGCCAAGAAACCCAGCCTGTAAATTGCCAAAATCTCAACTTCCGAACATCATAACTTCTTCATACGAACTCCAATTTCACTCTACTCACCTTTAAAGTTCATAAAATAAAATTCTGTGTTTCATCGAATTCGGAGTCCGTTTGCAAAAAGTCGATTTTGGGATCAAAAGACAACAGGGTTTCTGGGCTATTTATTTTATATAACACACCTTATTTATTGTTTTCTTAATTTTATAATTTTTAAATTATTTCATGATCTTGTATTTTCACCCTAAATTATTTCATAATTTTTGGACCTTATTTATTATTTTAATAAAATCAAAAACCCAAAATTATAGGTATAAATGAACTAGATAACATATACCTCTATTTATTAAAATATGAAAATTAACTTATTAAAATCCATAAAAATTTCCACAAACCTTATTTATTATTCTAATAATTAAAAAAATATAAAATTAATATTTAGTTATTTATTTATTAAATTAAAAATCTAAAACCTATTTATAAATACATATTTATTAATATAATATTTATATTTTGAATAATATTTATTATTAATAAAAAATATTTATTCTATAATTAATATTATTTAATTATTTACATTTCTTGTATTTACACCTAATTAAAATAACTTTATTTACTAATTATTATCGATTTTATAAAGACTTTTAGCATTCTGGCCAACCAGGTGCTGACACTTGTCAGCCCCTGGGTCTTCTTCCCCAAGATTCTGGTATGCCAGCCTGCATTAACCGGCCAACTTCACCTAATTATCCCACACATCCTTTAACCCTTCTGACCAATCTAAGCCCTTGGATCTACTCCCCTAACAACCCTCTACCTCGCCTACCCTTCGATCTTAACTTGCGGAGCACGAATCCCATCTATTTATACCCCTAAAGTCGCCATTAACCAACTAACTCTCCAACTAACCTGAAGCTCTGCTCCAGATTACCCGACCCCCATCTTCATCATCTTGCTCAGCCTTGCTCCGGTGGTGACAGCACCTACAAGCAGGCTCGCGTGGAAGAAGAAGCATCGGAGGAGGTTCTGAGGCGCTCATCAGCCCTTGCATCGTCGCCACGCGCGCGTCACGCTCCGGCCAAGGTCGTCTGTCGAGCTAATCTCCAGGTAATATACCTTGGATTCCTCATACCTCTTCCTTCATTCTTTCCTTATTTTTTTCTCGATAGTCGAGCCATGATTAACATGGCTAATCGCGTCATTAGGTAGTCTAATACATTAGGTTAGACACCCCATTGAAATTCCACTTTCAAATCACTTCAATCAAATTCGAATCGCGACACCATTCAGCACCTTTTCACGCAGTTGTCAACAAATCTGGAAACCTTACTTTTCTCCATGTTTTGATCTTGCATTCTATCACCAATTGGCCGATTCTTCTTGAATCGAGCACGAATATCATTTATTTGTAGATCAAACTTCATCAGGAGCCAAACGCCACGCATCTGGAAGCCATAGTCTTAACGGAAATCAAATTTGAAGATGGCGCAACCATCAGACGAACAGACACCATTGCAGTACACCGCCACCGTCCTTGGTTGAACACCGTCGCGTCGAGCCACCGCCGACCGCCCCCTACCGCGGGCGAGCTCAAGGGGTGGAGGAGCCACCCCTCTGGCCCCTTCGGAGCGCCCAGCACGCCGCCGGTCGTCCGGGAAATATCGGAGAAGAAGGCCTGATCGTTAGCTCTCCAACCGATTCAAGAACAGGCAAGTTACAGGTGCGTGACACGTGGCACACCCGCAAGCCGTCCGATCACGCCGAATAAGTTCTAATCTGGACCGTCATTGCCGAACCGATGTGAAATTTATGTACTAAACCCAGCAGGCTTTCCAGAGTTTATCTCCGCCCCCCAGGTTTCCAAATATTACATTTAGGTCCCTCCGCGGGGACCTAAATGTAATACATTTGTATTTTTCTTACAAAACAGTCCTGCGAGGACCATTTTGCAAAACATTTTATATATATTTTTTACGCTTATGTACCTAGGCTGTACGGGTTAGTTTGACCTCGTTTGACCTCTGTTTTTGACAATTTCTTTAGGGTAGTTACACAACTACCCCATCTACTTAGTATTAAATTTTCGTGAGTTTTTGTCGTGTTTTCGTCGTGTTTTCATTCTTCGACTTTCGCCTTCGTTTTGTTTTTATTTCTTGTGTTGTTCGAGCTCGCTGCTCGACCTGCGTTCACCTATTATATTTTACCATCTATATAAGATCCACCTATTATATAATAATTAATTTTTTTGTGAAAAAATCCCTTTGTGAAAATTAAATAAAAATTTGAAAAGAATAAAATTTAAAAAATAAAATAAAAAATAAAAAATAAAATAAAAAGTGTTTGATTTCTTTGATAACTTTTAGAAGAGATAAATATAAAATCGCAAAAAATAAAACTGAAAAAATCAAAATATTATATTCTGCCTCCTCGAGTTCGACCCAGGCACACTCACCTGGTTAAATATTTAGTGTAGGTTTTCCTTCGGAAAACCGAATTTGTTTGATACAAGCTGAGATCGTATTTTTCGCGGCTTTTACTACATCGACCACGTTTTCTCTAAAAAAGCCACGAAATCGATTTTCAGCTTTCAACGAGCAATTCCATGAGGCGTGGGATCTTTTCTGTGAGCTCATTGACTGGTGTCCACACCATGAAATCTCCAAGCCCAACTTAGTACAGAGTTTCTTTTCTGGGCTGACACCGGAGCTGCATGGGTTAGTGAATGCTTCTTTTGGGGGCTCCTACTTCGCCAAGGACGAAGACCAGGTCTGGACCATCTATGAGGAGATGGTCGAGAACTACACAGTGATGTCCCAGACCCATATCTACACTCAGGGGAAGCCCTCACCTCATGCCATGTCCTATCAGAGGAAAGCATGAGTCGATGCAGGTCCATCCACCTCTTCAGCAGCCGCAGCACAGGCAGAGTCATCGGCTGATGATATGGGCATCATCAACGAGAAGCTGGACCACATCGAGATCATCAAGAAGAAACAGTGCATGGTTAATTGATGAATACCCATTCATCACTCTTTATTCTTATATTTTAGCTACAAAAACCTTTGCAAATGCATGTAGATATATGTAAATATAAATAATTACCAAAAGCATGCATTGTGTAAAAACCTATAATTAGCATGTTTTTGTGCGAAAATAAAAGAATAAAGATTAAAAAGAAAAAGAGGGAAATATTTAGAATAAATATTAAGCAACCTAACCCAAGGGAGGGCTCAGCATGGGCCTGACCGCTTAAAAGCCAAAGTAGAGGGAGATAGGGGCTCATGTGTAAATATTTGTGTAAATACATAAAATTATATTTTCCTCACCCAAAAATATGCTTGTAAATACTTGTATATATTTATAAAAATATAAAAACAAAATAAAAAGTTAAAAATCAAAAAGATCAAAAATACCTCCTTTCATCATGTACATAAACCACACCTATATATTTATTTAGCTTTGTAAATATATAAAAGTAATTTTTATAATTTTTGTAAATAGTCTATGTTATATATTGTAAATAAATAAAATAAAAACAATTAAAAGTTAAAACAAAATAAAAATAGAAAAATTAAAAATACAAAAATACATTGTACATATACCATGTATATAGATGTATATATATTTATTTTACCTATGTACATAAATAATAAAAACAAAATAAAAATATCTTTTTATTCCTTATTTTATTCTATAAATAAATAAATAATAAAATAAGGATAAAATTGTATAAAATAATATATAAAAATCAAAAATCAAAACCCTATATATATTGTATATACCTATATCTAGTACATATTATGTATATAGCCTATTTTTATTTCCAAAAATTAATTAAAAATCACCAAAAAATAGAAAAAAATAAAATAAAAATAATTCATGTTTTAAGTTTTTGCAAAATCGGCCATTTGCTACCTTATTTTTGAGCTTCAAAGTTTAGCCACGTGGCCTGATTCCATTGGGTCCTGGGGATGTTGACCGCCCGGTCAACTAGCCCCCCCAGGACCACTTCCCACAGGTCTGGGCTCCGGACCCGATTTCTCGACATTTTGCCCGCTCGACCTGACACCCATTTCCCTAAACCCCGGCTCCATTTCGAACCTCCCACATCCGACACCTTCGCCGGGCATCTACCTTGGGATCCGCGCGCCACCACGACCCTACCCGAGCCATCCTTCTCGGACCCCTCCAGCATACTTAAGCGAGCTCCGCCACTCGATTTTCCCCATCGTTGGCCATTCGCCTCCTTCCCTGTGAGCTCCAGAGAGACCGCGAGAGTGACAGCGAGCGATTCCACCTGTTGCAGCGAGGAGAGGAGGAGGAATCCACTGATCCGGCGACGTAGCCGCCGTAGCTCCGCCACCTGAGCGAGCTTTGAGCCTCGGGCCGAGACGTCCCTTGAGGCCAAGACCGGGAGATTCCCCAGCTCCGCCACAGTCTCTTCGACCACCCAGGTAGCTCCTTAGCCCCGCTATTTCGTTCGATTTCCGTTTACGCCCAAATCGCAGCTCCGCCGTCGTTCCTTGATTCCGACCACCATATCACCTATCTCGATCATCGGAATCGACCACCATCACCGTCTCCCTCCGACGCACCTTCTTCACCCACGCACTCAACCCAGCTCGCACAGGAGCTGGGAACCGGGCTCCTCCGTCCACCACCTTCGCAGGAGCCCGCCACCCCGACGCACCAGTCACCTTCGCTCCGCCTAACTGGGTCGAGGCAGTTTGCCCTCGACCCGCGAATCTTCTGAGCCACTTTGCAGGTCCCACCGAGTCCATCTGAGGGCTTGGTCATTCAGGCCAGGAGACCCAGCTCCGTCGACCGCCCCTGAGCTCCTCCGAGCTCGGGCCGATCATCGGAGCATCGCAGCAGACGCAGGAGCGCACCAGCTTTCTTCTCCGACCATCAGAGCGCTCCGAGGAGGAGGCCAGCGCCCGCGCGAGCCCGGCGAAGTTCGCCGGGGACCAGTTCTTCCAGCATCCTTCAGCGTCGTTGGATCAGTCTCTAGCTCCAGACGCCATCTCCACCGTTGGTTCCTGGAGCGCCCCTTTGACGTCAGATCTGAGGAGCTCGATCCGGACCGTCAGATCCACACGTGTCCTGGCCTCGACCGTTGGATCAGCCAGAGCAGCCCAGCGCTGGAGAGCCGCCCCCATCTGGACCATCAGATCTACACGTGGCAGTCATCCAGCCGCTCCGGTTAATAAAGGGTAATTTACCCTTAGGCCCTTATCTTTGCTTTATTTCGTATTAGTCCTGTAAATAGTTATGTCAGTTGTTTAGTTTTAGGTTTATTTGCATAGAGGACCCTAAGCTTCATGTTATTTGCATTTATACCCCTGACTGTTGTGGACACGTGCTTCGACACGTGATTTCTTTGGGTTAATTGCAGTAGATGCCCTTGTAGTTCTGGATGTTATTGCATGAATGAAAAGTTTATTTTAATTGCAGTTATACCCCTGTGAATGCGTTATTTCTGCATGTACGTTTTATTTTGGGTAATTTGCAAGTGAGGCCCCTGGACTTTTGGTACGTGTTACCAATAAGCCCTCGGGACTTATTTTTGTTACATTTAGGTCCCTGAGTGCCCCAGGCACGCGCGTGGCGCGTGTTTTGCTGGGTTAATTGAACCGGGACCCCCAGAACTTTGGGTATTTGCATTTCAGTGCCTGTGCACAGTACCCTCTTTTTATTTTTGAATAAAATATCAAATCACCTCCAAATCCAATGAGAATCTGACACATGGCTCCTGCCATGGTGTAGGATTTTCACAGATTTTTGAGGACATTTCTGATTTTGTTTGCTATTTTAAAAATTCAAAAACCTATATTTTCGTCACTGTCTAGTTTGAAAAATCACAAAAAAATATAAAAACTCCCTTAAAAATTCTATAAAAATTGTCTACTGTTTAGTTTAGTTTGTTTGATTTTCTAGCCAATTTTGGCTATTTTTCACCACTGGAAAACACTAAAAACCTAAAAACACCAAAAAACCCATAAATATTCTAGTAAATAAATTAAAAACCCAAAAATAATAAAATTGGTATCTGAATTTTCCTTGTTTCATCTATTTCATAGGAAAATTACCTCCAGGCCATTTTGAGGCCCTTAGATATTTTATCTAGGGACTTTTGGCTTGGCTGGAGAGTACCACTGTTTTTCGCTACTGTTTGATTTTTAGAAAATAAAATAAACATCGGAAAATTATCAAAAATTCACCAAAAACATAAAAAAATATAAAACACATAAAAATATTTTTATTTTGATTTTTGGTTGATTTTTGGTGCTTGAAATGATTTGTTGAATTGTGTTCTTCCTTGCTTTTCTTATTTCCTTTATATATTAAAAATCCAAAAAAATAAAAATAATTAAAAACCACTAAAAATATTTTGTTCTTTTATTTTCTTTATTTTTACTACTTCATAGGCCTCTCGGCCAATCCGTGATCCTTGAGTTCGACCCTGGGTGCTATACCAGGTTAATCACATAGCAGGACCGCTATTCGTGCTTGATTGATTTTTGATTTATTTAGTGGTTCGATTTTTCTGATATACATGGTCTGATCGCTTGGGTCGCAACGACCCTATTTCTGTACCTTATACCCGAGTGATCGGACCGTGTTATCATTAATCGATCAGTTGTCACATACTTTAAGTGACTTGAAAACCCAGATCATGTCTCTCCAAGAGGCACAGACAACTTCTCAGCCCTGTCTCAGGTCACGCCTGATCCTAGCAGCAGCACTTGTCCCAGCACTCCGCCCAGTACAGATAGGTTCATCATATACAGGCGGAGCCACACCAACAACTGAAGCACCAATACCCTCAGCCACCGCCATCTCGGGACACTCAGATGGTGGTGTATCAGCAGAATCAACCACTAGCAATTCTTCCTCCATCTCCCTACAAGCAGGAGCCATTGATGGAAGTCAATGGGATTTGGTATGACCGACAGCAACCCGGGATCCGTAGATATCATCCCGGATTCAGGTGGTCGATCGGAGGTACCTCATCCCAGCAGCAGCCTCCAGCTCAAGGTGGACAGTTTGGTTAGCAATCACAGCAGCAACCCCAGTTCTCCCACCAGTCACAATAGCAACATTACGAACTAGTTCTTCGTTCCTACCAGTAGGGACAGTAGTGGAGGCAGCACCACCAGCAGCCTCCGCAGCAGTATTCTCAGCCCCCCCATCAGCTCCAGCAGCAACTTCACTTTCAGAGAGGCAACCCATCTGGTTCTTATGGCCCAGCCTATGAGAACCATGCTCTTGATGATCTAGACCGCCTACTCTCAGATCAGCAGGCCACATTCAGGTGGGAGATGGATGAGTTCCGCCAGGAGATGAGGGAGATCATCAAAGAAAAGTCCGCCATACCTGCTCAGATCTAGCTCAACCCGAATAAATTAAAAAGAAAATCTGAGTAGGTACAGTTCACATATATTACCACTCCTAGTGATTTATTGGGTGACATTACTTCATATACATTTAATGTTGACTTTGTTACACTTAGGAGCGGTAGGATGCCAGCCAACGGTGCCTCGTCTGAGCGATGACACCACGAGGATGTAGAAGCACTAGATGAGGAGGATAGCGGTGTTGATATCGCTAAGGATGATGATGATGACGGTGGTGCTGACACCACCAAGGACATTGATCCAGCCGACGGTACTGAGCCCGTCGCTTCTCCAGATGCAGAGGGTGGTACTGATGCCACCAGATTCCATGATGCTGGGCAAGAGTGAGGTGCTGATGCAGCAATAACTGATGCCGTGGGTGGTACTGAGGCCACCCCTTCCATTCCTTTAGTGTTTTTTCAAGTTTCTGTACCTCAGTATTATATGAAAAACACCAAAAAATCATAAAGGAAAGGTTTCTTCATCTTCGAGTCCATATGTGATGCTTGATGATACTTGTATGGATTCCATTCCCTCTCAACAGCATGAACCTCTTCCTAGCCCTCTATCTGAGGAGGGTCCAGCCATCCCCTTCCCTCAAGAACTCCTCTTGATGAAGGGGAATAAAAAAGAAAATCCAAAAAAATCAACAGCTAGAGTTCAGCCAACCAGCTGACTCTACAGGAGGCACTTGAACACATCCCTCTCTTCTAGAAGAACGTAAGAGAGAAGACCACTATCTGCAGGAAGAAGAGGAACCATCAAGTAGAGATCCATGTGCTGACTCGTGCCACATGCTTCACCATACAGAACCGCCTTCCATCCAAGAGGCAAGATGTAGGATCTCCCTATGTTAGATGCCATATTCATGAGCATAGGTTTGACCGTACTCTATGAGACAATGGCTCTTCCATCAACCTCCTTCCAGCCAGCCTTACTCAACCGATTCGAGTTTGGCCCTCTTCGACAGAGCAGGACAGTCCTTCAGCGCGCTGAAAGATCTGTCAAGAGGCTGAATGGGTTGTTGAAGGACGTGGTCGTCACAATTCAGGGCCTGGAATTCCTTGTGGACTTCGTTGTGTTGGACATGGAGATCCCTTAATCTATGATCGATACCCCCATCATTCTAGGACGTCCATTCTTGGCCACAGCCAAGGCGGTGTCTGACCATAATAGTGGGAAGGTATACTTTCACGTCGAGGGCGAGAGTGTACAAATAGAGACGATTGATGAGACCAGAGCATAAGATTCATCTTACTCAAACAAGTGCAGTGACACATAGAAGACGATAGAGGCAGAGCGAGACGTCCACCAGGAGTGCGACTTTGTGATCACAGATGATGAAGCCGCTTGGACCGATTATGTTTCAGGAGCCCTTCTCTCACATTCAGATGCTACAGATCCCTAGTTTCCAATAGAGGAGAGTTCGAAGAGCACACTCTTGGCCGGGACATGCTTGAGGCTGACGACCGTGTTCAGGACAACAAAGCAGATTTTGTATCATGTGATTCTGATTCAGATCCCTCAGATTCAGACATAGATTGGGCAGAGTTTGATGATTTATTACCTTGCTTGATTTCCACAGAGCCAACAGCTAGGGTGGAGACCGTGCCAACACCGAGTGCAGATACACCAGTAGGGCAGTCTTCACCAGTTTTGTATGATCAGTGAGAGTTCTCTCATTCGGATATGGTTGCATTCACTCAGACCTTTCAGAAGCCAGATTTTCCAGCTCCCAGTTGCCCAGAGCTGAAGCCTTTGCTGCAGTCGTTGAAGTATAGATTCCTTACAGGTGAGCATGAGATGTACCCAGTCATTATTTCACCAGGTTTGACTGAAGAGCAAGAATCTCAATTGATGGAGGTTCTTGAAAAGAACCGCAAGGCAATAGGATGGAGTGTAGCTGATCTCCAGGGGATAAGTCCGGCCCTATGCACTCACCATATCTATCTCGAAGAGGACGCGAAGCCGTCGCATGAGTTCCAGCGACGGATGAACCCGAATCTACGAGAGGTGGTTATGAAGGAAATATCGAAATGGTGGAGCGCCAATTTTATCTACCCCATCTCTGACTCCTAGTGGATTAATCCATTGCATGTGGTGCCCAAGAAGACGGGCATCACTACAGTGTGAGCAAGTCTATAGAGGAGATAGCTACTTGGGTACCCACTTCTTGGAGGGTCTGTGTGGACTACAGACGATTGAATCAGGACACCAAGAAGGATCATTTCTTGTTACCTTTTATTGATCAGTTATAAAGAGGCTGGCTGGGAAGAGTCACTACTGCTTTCTTAACGGGTACTCCAGATACAATCAAGTGGCCATAGCGTCCGAAGACCAGGATAAAATCACATTCACCTGTTTGTTTGGGACTTATGCTTTCTAACGGATGCCCTTTGGTCTATGTAACGCCCCGGCGACATTCCAAAGGTGCATGTTGTCCATATTCTCAGTCATGGTGGGTGACTGTTTAGAGGTCTTCATGGACGACTTCTCAGTCTACAACGATGGGTTTGATGCTTGTTTCGACTGCCTAGACCGCGTTCTTCAACGCTGCATAGAGGTTCATCTTGTTTTATCTTGGGAGAAGAGTCACTTCATGGTGACTCAGGAGACGGTGCTCATATCATCTCCAACAGGGGCATGGAGGTTGATCCGACCAAGGTGGATATCATCAGGAAACTCAATCCACTGTCCAACTTGTGACGGTTATGGTTTTTTCTGGGGCATGTTAGTTTCTACCAACATTTCATTCACGACTTCAGCAAGATTTCCTGACCATTGACTGATTTGTTGACAAAAGACATCGGGTTCATTGTAGATGATAAGTGTCTTGCATCATTTGAGATTCTCAAGAGCTTAGTTGTTGAGTCTCCTGTCCTTCAGCCGCCTGAATGGTCTCTCCCATTTGAGATCATGATGGATGCCTCCAATTTTACCATGGGGGTTGTGCTAGGACAGAGGAGGGATGGAGTGCCATTTGCCATTCACTACGCTAGCCATACATTGGATGCCACACAACGGAATTACACTATTACAGAGAAAGAGATGCTAGTTGTATTCTTGGCCCTGGACAAATTTAGATCATATATTCTTGGATCCAAAGTGACTATCTTTACCGATCATACTGCCATCAGGTACCTTATGGCTAAGAAGGATGTCAAAGCGAGATTGACCAGATGGATCCTTCTACTCAGGGAGTTTGATATTGATATTAAGGATAAACCTGGAGTCAAGAATGTGGTAGCGGATCATCTCTCCCGATTAGAAAATCTTGAGGAATCTGAGCAGACTGATCCCATTACAGAGACCTTCCCAGATGAGGCGATCCTTGCTATCGCCTCTCTCCTGTGGTACGCCGACATTGTGAACTATCTTGTTGCCAAGAAAGTTCCACAAGATTGGCCCAGGCAGCGACTTGAGACCTTCCTTGCGAAGGCTAAGTCCTACCACTGGGAGGATCCCATCCTTTATCATGAAGGAGGGGATATACCTCACTTAATACCACAAGCTTGAGGCAAGAGGACATAATTCTGGGAGGAGAACAACATATAAAGTGCTCCAATCCAGCCTATGGTATCCTACCCACTTCAAGGATTCTGATGAATTCGTGAAGAGGTGTACTGACTATCAGAGGATGTGCACTCGTGGACAGCATGATATGATGCCAATACAGACCATTCAATTCAGTGAGGTCTTTGACGCATGGGGCATCGATTTCATGGGTCCATTCCCTAAGAGTCAGGGATTCGAGTACATTCTGTTGGTTGTTGACTACGTGAGTCGTTGGGTTGAGGTCATTCCCACCCGAACTGCAGACGCTAAGACTGCTTGCAAATTTTTGAGAAAGAATATCATTTCACAGTTCAGGGTGCCTAGAGTATTGATATCTGACGAGGGGTATCACTTTATCAACGACAAGGTAAAGGCCCTTGCTAACGAGTTCAGCATAGACCATCGAGTTGCCACTCCATATCATCCTCAGACCAATGGTCTTGCTGAAGTATCGAATAGGGCGATCAAGAAGATATTGCAGAAGGTAGTCCGCCCAGACCGAAAGGATTGGTCACAGCTCTTGGACTCGGTTTTGTGGGCATATCGGACTTCCTTCAAGACTCCTTTGGGTACATCTCCCTTCCGTCTCGTTTATGGCAAGCCCTGCCATTTACATGTTGAGATTAAGCACAAGTCACTATGGGCTGTCACTTATATATTATTAGATCCAGAGAGCATAGGAGATCAAAGGAAGGCAGAATTGGCAGCCCTAGAGGAGCTTAGAGACACAACCTTCTCAAACAACCTACAATATAAGGAACGGGTAAAGATATGGCATGATTCTCATATCAGCCATAAGCAGTTTGAGCCAGATCAGAGAGTATGGTTGTTTAATTCCATGCTTAGATTATTTCCAGGGAAATTAACAAGTAAGTGGAAGGGACCATACTTGGTCCGAAGGGTGCATGACAATGGTAGTATTGGCATATCTGAGATGTCATATGAGTCCACCTTTCGTGTTAACGGTCAGCGCCTCAAACCATATCTAGATCATGAGTCGTTGATCGTTGACGTTGTCCCGATTCATTTTGCGTGAGATGTGGTCCTTAACTCGCATCATTTGCATCTCGTGCCTGATTATCACTGTCTTCCGCCTTGTATAGATCCAGATGTCCATATAATCTCATTCTTTAGTCTAATACCCCATCCGCGTCTTGTGATTATGCATACTTATGGTGTGCTTTATCCTAAGTATGGGGGGTGTCCGATGTTTGATTATTCTGTTGATTCTTTTTACCTCTATTTTGCTGCCTATACTTAGGGATATTTTATCCTAAGTATAGGGAAGGTAGACCCTGTACATCTTGTCACTTGGTTTTCTTGTTGTGTACAGTCTGCTATACTTAGGATTATTTGATCCAAAGTGTAGGGGGAATCACCGAGCCCTCTTCATTCTATTCTTTGATTCATCGTTGTAGTATAGCATTCCTTTTCACTTCCCCAAACTAAGCACAAGTTATGTCTTCTTCATCGCTCTTTGTTTACTCTGGGGACATTGTTCGAGCTAAGTATAGGGGATGTCGTATATAGTGCATATATACTTTAGCCATAACTCGTATTTTGTGTGAGTGTGTTAATAAATAAAATGGCTAAAATACTTTAGTTAAAAACCACAAAAATTTTAAAAAATTTCTTGTACCTAAAATCCTTTCTTGCACATACATGACTATTTATAAAAATTATTTATATACAAATGTTTGTAAAAAGGTTTTGTTTGTAAAAAGTTTGTAAATACTTTTGTATAAAAATTATTTATATAGTACAAAATTTTTGTAAAATGTTTGAAAATAAAAGTTTGTAAGAAACCTATGTAAATGTTTGTAAATAGTTTGCAAAACTTCTACATTCATTCATGCATTCAAACATTTTTCAAAAATTTTGCATATTTTCAAAAATTTTGCATTAAAAGATTTTTGTATATACTTGTATATTCTTCTGAATCATAGTTGACATTTAAACTAGTCCAGAATTAAATTGTAAAATGGAGCTTGGTTAAGACCTTAATCCACCTAATTCTAAGAGGAACCTTATAGGATTTGGGGTTAAGACTTTTCAAGTCCATTAGTGACGTAATTCTTTGAGTCCACTAGGCTATGATCACATGTCATCTTGATGAGCCTCAGTAGAACACTTAAGAATGCACACATGACTCACACAGACAATGGCTTTACTTGCACCAGCACCTTACACATAGATCTCTACGGATAAGGTGGTGAGGAGGCAGTTTCCTTTGGCTTGGAGTAGCATACGAGGGTAGTACTTCTAGGTAGAACTTCTCGTCTTTCTTTAGGGAAGGAAGTATGTCTCAACTTGGTCTGGCGGTGTTGAGGTCTAAAGACAGGAGTTGTGGGTTGAAATAATGCTGCAAAAGAGGGATAGTCTACTGGCTCAAGAATAAAAAGACCTTATGTATATATGTTGCACCATGTAGATATGTTGTACATATGCACAACATAAAAATGTGCAAAAGAAAGAAAAACTCCAAAAAAGTAGCAGGTCTGATAGAAACTGAAATACCTGCCGGAGTGTATATATCCAAATAAAGCAAAGCTTAGGGTACCCATTCTCATCTTATGAAGCTTGCATCAGGAGACTTATCTACACTGGTTAGGCTCCTAGGGATACGTGGCTACACTGGCCATGGTCCATTCTCTTCTTTCCCCTCTTCTTGAGCTGGTTGAACTTTAACTTAGAAGGGAATACCCTGCTCCTTGAGGAAAGAGCTGCCAGACTAGGGCATTAGAGTTACCTTGTTGAGGGAGATTGTTGCCTTCTCATTTCTGAGGTAGGGAGCTACATATCACTGACACCATACAAGAAAAGATTCATGGTCATTAGAGGTTGTGTATGTAGACTTGTTCTGATCTAGATTATCGAGGGGTCCTGACCATAGATTGGTGGAACTTAGAAGTTGTTGAGTCATAAACCTAGGTCCAAATAAGGTTCCTACAAACTAATAATCCAAAGGTTTAACTAAGCTCCATACTTTAATTTAATGAAGACAAGTTTAATAATCAACCTTGATTCTCCTTCTTTTTCTTTTCTTTTCTTTTTCACTTCTTTTTCAAATAAGTGTTTTCTAAGGGACTAGCAAAGGTAAAGTATATGGGGTGATGAATTCCTAATTCTCACTCTTTATTCTTTTATTTTAGCTATTTATCTTGGTAAAGCATCATGTAAATGGGTATAAATATGATAAGTTAGCATTCAGCATGTATTTGTTAACATTGTGTATTTAGCATGTATTTATGCAAAAATAAAAGAATAAAAGAATAGAAAAAAGGAATGTGTTATTTAGAATAAATACAGAGTGACCCAAACCCCAAGAGAAGGTCAAATCTTGACCTATCGCCAAACAAAATAAGTAGAGAGATATAAGGCCTACTCTATATTGTACATATCACTTATATATGTAAATAATTATTTTTAGATAAAATAAAAATAAAATGTTCTTTTTACCTCCTTTTATATAGTACTAAAAATAAAACAAAAATCAGAAAAATAAAATAAAAATTAAAATATAATCCTCTCTCACTTGTACAAAATACATGTATATATGTCTCACTCCCTATTTATTATACACATGTAAATAAATAATAAAAATAAAATAAAAATTATTTTATACTCCAAAAATGATGTTGTAAATAAATAAAATGCAAAATTGGGGTTTTTATGTAAAAATAATAAAATAAAAATAATTGTACAAAACACATAGGTATATTATACATGTATATAATACATTATATTGTATAGAGTTTAATTTTTTTTTATAAAAATAAATAAAAATCATAGAAAAATAGTTTGAAAATAATAAATATTTTCCATTTTATACACTTTTTATTTTAAAGCCATTTACTATTTTTATTGATTTTGTGAATATTTTATAAATCCCTATTTTTTTATTGGTCCAGGAGGGTTGTTGACCCCGGTCATTGCCCCCTTCTAGCTCGGGTTGGGTCGAAAACCCCTCGTCAGAGTATCTTCTCCAATTTTTCCCGCGTGAATCCGAGCTCCTCTCACCTCGATTCTCGGACCCTTGATTCCTCGGACCTCCGTGATCCTCGCAGATTCCTTGGATGATCCGAATCGTTCTCAAGTCTCACGCTTTTAATCGATCCTTCTGGACCTCCGAGCCACCTATATAGCATCTCATCCGCCTCCACAGAGCCCTAGATCGTGCCTCGCTTCTCATTCCAGACCTTGACACCTCAGGTTGAGTGATAGGTTCCCGAGGGACCTCGCGGATTGGATTTTGGTGGAGCATCCACGTTGCTCAGCCTCGTAGCCGGCGAGCGCCGCCACAACAAGCCTCCCGACCTTCCACAACTTGATCGAGGCCATAACCTCACTTGCCACCTTTGTCTGAAGCTCCAGAGTTCATCTAGAACCTCATGTATCGACCACTCCACTTCATTTCATCCTTTCGATTCGTTCTTTCCACTCCTCACCGCCGCTTCTTTCATTCCCAAGTCCCAATAACGTGGACCGGCTTTGCCCCGAGTTCTTCTACACTTTGCAGGCATCCGTGCGTGAGAGGAGCACCATCTGAACACCCTCCTGCTCAGGCGGAGCAGCTACAGGTGCGAGCTCTCCTATCTGGACATCCGACCGTTGGATTCTTCATCGGAGGTCACCACCCGACGCGGATCGCACCCACAACTATGACGAGCCCTTCCGTTCCTTCATCGGAGCATCAGATCTTTCTCCTCGCTCTATTGACGTTTGGTACCGGTGAGTTATTTCGGGACCTTCAGCCACCGTTTATCAGGCGTTGCCTCTCCAGGTCTCATCACAATCGTTCGTCACCCCCTTTTGTCAGACGTGTCAGATGCACGATTAACGGCCATCCATGCCAACATTCCCGGTATCATCTGATTTTCGTAGACGCCATCTCACCCGGACACCTGCTCCACGTGCCTGCACCGTCAGATCGTCAACTGAGAAGATCAGAGCCGTCAGCAGCCTCCATAGCCAGAGCACGCCACGCGTCCCTCACGCGCTCCGCACGCGCCATACGAGGGTATTTTGTGCTATCTTCCCTACAGTTTTGATGGTTTATTTTCTAGTCTATTAGATAAAGTTGTAGTTTAAACTTGTTGCTTATTAGTCCCTTATGTTTCCAGTATTTGCACTTTAATCCTCCGAGTCCGAACACACGTGCACACTCACGTGCTTTTGTGGGCTATTTGCACACTATGTCTTGCATTTTCTGAATGTTATATTTTGAATGGAAGATTTATGATGTTTGCAGAAATACCCTTGTGCGTGATTTAGTGAGCATGTGTGCTTATTTCTTTTTTACAATAGTGGCCCTGAACTTTTTATATGCATTATTATTTGCCCTGGGAACTTTAGGATAATTACGTATAGATCCCTACAACCTATGTGCTTGGTTTTACATGAAATAAATATCAATTTAATTCCAAAAATTCCGCAAAAATTCCTATGTATTCCTGATAGCTCATAGTAATTACTATGATTTTTATAATAAATTTTGTTTCGTATTTTATTTTCTAAAAATAAAAAACCCTTAAAAACGTGTTTGTCTATATTATAAAATACCAAAAAATATAAAAATAGTCCCAAACATTCCATAAAAATTTCTATGTGCTTGTTATAGTTTGTTTTTGTTCCTGTGTAACATTATCTTTTATAAAAACCCTAAAAATCACAAAAGACTAAAAATCTTATAAAATCGTTAAAAATTGTAGAAAATCAAAAAAGGTGGATTTCTTTTCCTGCTTGTAGCCCTTTTTATTTATTTTATCATAAAAGTCACAACCAGAACACTTGGGCAATTTTAGTATTTTAAGTTTGCCCTTTGGTCCAGGCTGAACATTGTCTTCCTGTTTTGTGTTTGTTTCATTTTTATAAAATCAAATAAAAATCAGGAAAATACCATAAAATTACCAAAAATTTTCTGCATATTTGAAAAATATAGAAATATTTTTTTTATTTTGGAGTGTTTTTAGGCCTAATAAAAACTATTAGAACTTGTTTTTGCCTTATCTTTTTGTTTGTTTTCTTATTAGAAAATATAAAAAAATCGTAAAATTAAAAAATCACAAAAATATATTTTGATTTCATCTGGTTTCCGACTACTTCGTATATTTCTGTGCTCCTTGTGTTCGACCCAGGTCGCTATCCCAGGTTAAATAAGTAGCGGAGACCGATACCTTGGATTTTGTGCTTGTGATTGTCTTAATTGTGGTCTTGATTTTCTTGTTGAGTCCGATTGGGTGATTGAGGTCGCAACGACCTTTGATATCAGAATTGAAGATGATCAAACATTGTTCACACTCACCCACAAGGAAGGTATAGTTAATATTTTTCGGATGTAACTTTAAATCTCATGGAGTTTGATTCGTCTTATCAGTGATTTCTAAAACTACGCTGGTGGTTGGTGCATGACTGATGAATCTCCATTTCACCACCTTTATTCTTTCATTTTGGCATTCAAATCCTCACTAAATGCATTTATATAACATCATTTCGTATAAAATAACATTCACTATTTACACTGCAAATATTGTATAAAATACTTTATTGAATGAAAATAAAAGAATAAAGAAATGAAAAGAAAAAATATGAAATACATAGATATTAAAAGACCCTAAACCCCGAGACTTACACATCGTGATGTTTGGGTCGGCAAGGAATAAAGTAGGGGGAGATAAAGGCCAAAAATAACTCAAATAATTTTTGTTCTCCAGTAATTCAATTTAGGATCTATTTTATTATTTATTATTTATAACCTAAATCATTAAAATTTTAACATGAAACTTGTATATAAAAATACAAAAAAATAGAAAATTTATTTCACCAAAAAATAATGCACAGTGTGCCCTACACACTCAGAATAAAAGTCGTAAATAAAACTTTTCAAACCTATATATTCTCCATATGAACTCAAAATTTACCAAATTCACATTTATTATTACTAAAATTAAATTATCTTTTTAATGAAGGTGGTTTCATACAATTTGGAGTTAAGATGCAAAAGTTAGGTTTTGGACGCTATTATGCAATTTACCTGAATAAAATAATAAATTTATTTATTCTTTATATTTTTCACTTCCTTATATTTTTATATTTTTCGAAATATTATTTGAAACACATGTACATAATCAAAATAAAATAAAAACATTAAAAATATAATAAAATAAATAAGTACATTATACTACATAGATGAATTATGTATATATAAATACCTATATAATAAATACACATAATTATTTATGTATACAAATAACTTCAGAAAAATATAATAAAAAATATATTTATGTGTATTTTAAATAATTTATAATTATATAATTTATGTATATAAAATAATAAAATAAGAAATAGAAAATAAAAATAAAATACCCAATTTATAGGTCAATATTCCTTTAATATACTTATAAAAAGTAACACTTAATGAAATAACTCATAACAATAAATAAAAAACCCCATAAATCTAAATAAAATAATAAATATTTTTCATATTTTATTAAAAAAATAATAAAATCATTTTTTTATTTATATATGAATTTCATTTCTGGTCTGTCTTGTAGCGGGTGATGTAGCCCAATGAGGATCGGTCTACTGTTGACCCATGGTTGAATGACACCCCTACATCCAGTCTGTCAGACCTCGTTGACCTCCCATGTTCCTCGATTTTCTCCCATCACTCCTTATGTTTGTAGTGCAAGATTCCTTCTGCGTTTTTGTTCCTTGATCTTTGATCTTTCATGCCACATTGATTCCTCGATTGATGGATTGCTGCATCAATCTGTGTCCCTAGTCAAACCCAATCGTGTACATATATCCCCCTCCCTCCTACATTTGAATTGTATCTCTTTTTAGACTCGAAATCCCTAGGTTTCTTGGTGTCAAAGCTCTCTGGTGACAGCAGGAAGAGAGACAAGTCGTTTGGCATGGCGGAAGAGGCCTGAAGCAGGAGATCCGACCTCGCTGGTTGTCTTTGTCGTAGCTACGCCCAACTCCTTCTCCATTGAGGTAAAGCCCTAGTTTTCCTGTCTTTTCGTTCCTAGTACCTAAGTTAGCATAGTTTAGCTTTTCATTTCAATTATTTTCGCATTTTATTTTCTTAAATTAGTCATTCAAAGTTAGCCGGAGCTCATCTCTGATCATCGTCTCTGTTGTGCTTCACATTTTCTCTGGCTCGTTGAACACCTTCATTTTCTTCCCCTTCCTCTCCTCTATAACCTAGGCACCTCCGTATCACTCGACCCTTTCTAGATCGATGAATCCGACCTTCTTCCTCTGCCTACCATCGAAAGGCCCCCTCCATGCACCACCTTCTACCATTTGAGACCCAATTTGATCCCTAGACCTCGCTTTTTGTGTATATGAACTAACCTTGCAGGTTCATACGGTCCAAAGCCTCTACCGAGGTGATTTTGACTCCCTAGGAGGTTCCAGCAGCTCCAAAGCCTCTTCCACCTCTAGAGTTCTCCCAACGAGCTCCGGACCTCGCCTAAGCCTTGCAGCGGCGGCACGACACTTCCAGGGAGCTTTTGCGCCTTCTTGCATCATCAAAGACCGTTAGAGGAAGGAGCAACAACCGATCAAAGCTCGGTCGACGCTATGTTCTTCCCTATTCTTCCAGGGACGTCCACAACCATTCGATTAATGTCCTTCTCCAGAAGCTCCAACTGTTGTAGGATGTGAGCAACCTCTAATGTCCGATCAACCACCCATATCTAATCATATCCATTCACGCATGAAGCGTCATTGGCCATTGAGGAGCCGGCATTTGGATAAGTGGAAAGATCACAATCGTTGTCGTGCATGCTAAAGTGATAATTTTGCAATATACCCTTTAGTTTTTTATGGTTTTTTAGTCCAGAAACTTTTATTTATAGTTATCATATTTTTTATTAAGTTGAACCCTAAGCTTTTGTTTATTGCATTTAGGTCCCTCATCAAGTTACCTCACATGTGCCTACACGTGAGGGGGTGGACATTTTGCAAGGGACCCCCTGAGGGTTTTGTTATTATTTAGTTAGAATTTTTTAATTAAGTGTAAAACTTTCTAACAGGAAATTTTGTATAAAGGCCCCTATACTTCCATTTTGTGTTCTAGAATGCATGTTAAGTTAGGTTTAATTGCATTTGGTCCCTGCTACTACATGTGTTTCTATTTCTTGTATTTCATGCATTAAAAATATTATTTTGCATCAAAAATTTATAGGAAAATTAGTTTCATTCCCTAACATTATATAAAATCACACATATTTTTTGTAGGATAATTAAAATTAATTTCATATATTTAAACATTTACAAATGTTACAGTTATTTCCTATTTGCATTAAAAAATACATAAATTTTAGAAAAAAAATTTGAAAAAAAAAACAAAAAATACATTAGCTTTATTATTGTATTTTACAACTAAAAACAAAAAAATCACTAAAACTCTAAAAAGAAAATACTAAAAACTGAAAAACCTAAAAACCTTATAAAGATTACTAAAAAGTCTTGAAAAATAAAAAATCCAATTTTCTGATTTTGTAGCTTTTTATATTATATATTATATATTATATATTAAAAGTATTTTTAGAAAATTTTGAGCATTTACCTATTTTCAATTCCAAAACAATTCAACACTATATTATTGTTCACTATTTTGTTATTTTCAACAATTAAAAATATAAAATGTTAAAAATTTTGAGAAAAATACCAAAAATAGAGAAAAATATAAAAGATAAAAATATTTTTAGTCTATTTTGAGTGTTTATAAATATATTTATATATACTAGCATATATTCTATATTTATATCTATATATACTCATATTATTATTACTACTACTACTATTAAAAATATCAAAAATATTTTTAAAACCTAAAAAAAGGATTATACTTTGGATATTTTTTTGATTTATATATATTATATATTTATATAATATATAGCTATTATATTATTTATATAGCCCCCCTATACACTTTAGATATATACATATTACATATATATTAAAAAGAAAAACAAAAAATCATAAAATATAACAAGAAAATAAAAATTATAAAATTAAAAACAAAATTATATAAATTAAAAATCAAAAATAAATGTTAAAAAATATAAAAAATATAAAAAATCCCTACAAAAACACAAAAACTTTTATTGATTCTTTTGTCAATATTGTGGTCCATCCTCATTGCTCCTTAGTGGTTCGACCCCTACGTTTGCATACAATACATATCATTACATATGGTATAATAAATTTTAGCACATTATTATTCATTGCTTGAGCATTAGTGTGGATTAATTATCGATCAAAAGACCATTATTGAGGATGTTTGAGAGCCCATAGAGCGGTCGACATAATAATTGTCGAACCGACTTGTTGGGCACCGTGGACCCTCCAAGACTGGACGATAAGGTCCCTCTATTTTGTTGTTCGTTAATGATCTGCCAATAATTTGTTGTCTACCTCTGTCACTCTTGATTCAAATAATAGAATACCGAACATATCTCCAATTGTTTCCTCTTGTTCGATTTGGGATGAATTTTCTTCAAATAAGTCGATCATCTAATCTGCACTGATCTCCTTATCGGGCATAGGAACAAAAATTAATTGTACTTTTCAGGTCTTCCTCCAGGAAGAGGAATTCACGTGTCAAAATATCATTGAAGTCTAAATCTGAATATCTGATATCATCAATAATGGCACAAACTTCTGTTGTGTCATAAGTTTTATATCAAGACTTTTAAGTCATTTCTACCTTTCCATCTAAATCCATTTCTGAAACAATTATATGTCATACATCTTAATCCTGAAAGTATTCAACTTTAGAAGGGAATTAAATCCAACTAAAAATCAAAAAAATACCTCAAAGATACTCTAATCATGGATTGGATTAAGGATAACTAGGCATTTGTAAGAGTTTGACTGATTAAATGATTTGAGATATGATATTTTCGTGGATTTTGGAAAAATAAGTTTTCTAATTTAATTCACCACAATAAAGTTGGCCTACAACAACAAATAATTTCAAACATTTGTTAGATACCTTCCGATGTTAAATATAATAGTGAATCTTTTTATCTATTCTTTTCTTGTAGTTTACAATGAATATCATACTCGTTCCTCAAGTTTCATCCAACGAATATCTAATTGTATGTTTTTTTTGTACAAAATTATATATGATTAGAGGGAAAGTGATTGGATAAGTGTTCTAATATGATTTGTTGGCAGCAAATCTTTATTGCAAATTCAAAACCCCAAGCAACAAATGATATTGGTTGTTGTACCTTTAACAAGAGAAAGATATGACAGCAAATATTTAATAATTCGTTACAGGTAGTACAGCTTTGTTACAGTAACCGTGGCTGATTTATACAGATAATTACGTCTGAGGTATGATCCCACTCTTATTGAAACTGTTTTGATGTCATTTCCCGACCATTGTAAGAACCCCCAGTAGGATGATGATGTTGTTGCATTCCTTTCTCTTGGATGTAACGTGGTGGGAGATAAAAGGCACGTGTACTATCTGCATTATCCTAATGAGCCCGCAGACGTCTACCGTTTCAGAAAGAAAGGGAAAAAAAGGATAATCACGAAATATGAAAAGCAGAGATACAGTCTACGTCCATCTAGATATGGTAGTCAAGTTGGCATGTGTGTGCGAATTACTTTATTCCTGTATGATGGTGTGGACACGGCTCAGCCACCGGACACACGGCGGCATCTCTCTATATAAGGCAACGACGACCATGACAACTGCCTACAGGTTGGTGTTGGTGGTAGAAAAGAAAAAAAACGCTCCCCCATCCCAAAAACGCAGACAAACCAAAATCACAGTTCCCTCATCCCTCCCTTTCCGTGCATGTGTTTGGTGGATATGGGTTTTCTTCAGGCGTTGTGCATGTTGCTGGGACTGGTGGTGCTGAGTAAGGCATGGGAAGCCTTTGTGACGGTGGTGTGGAGGCCATACTCCCTGAAGAGGTGGTTCGATAAGCAAGGGGTGAGGGGCCCCCCTTACAGGCTCGTCAAAGGCTGCCTCGAAGAGATCAAGGAGATGAAGGAGGCCGCAAGGAGAACCATCGTGGACACACAGTCTCACAATTTTACGTGGAGAATCTTCCCGCACTATATCAAGTGGTCTTCCCAGTACGGTATGCCTTCTATCTCTACCTACGCACGCTTTTTATGCATACGGATCTCCGTCGTCCAGCGAATTCTGTCAAGATTTGTATTCTTCTTACCGATACCAACATATGATTGATTATCCAGCACGGCTTGATAATGATATCTTTATTGGTCCACCGATAGAAAGCGACGTTGCCTGTCGTCTCTCTACGTTTTTAACAATTTTTATTTGTCCGGATCCCGTTGGACATTCTTATGGCTTTTTATAACCTTTAAATGGCGTCTGTTGCTGGAAAAAAGTATTAGACGTGGCGCATCTTTCTCGACATAAAGATCATGACAGGTGATAATTATATATTAAGTTTTGTGCCTGATGCTTTCTTACGGTGGAATAATCGGTTGTCTGTCTTCTTTGTTAAATTAAAAGTAATTTTCCCAAGTACGTACTGATGGATTTGGTCTTAATGAATCCAGGGAAGACCTTCTTGTACTGGGTCGAGACGCGGCCGAGGATTTGCATCATGGATGTGGATATGGTGAAGCAGATTTTAAGCAGTAAGTTTGGATTCTACACAAAGGAGAAGCCGAGGACATCTTTCTTGGCATTGCTGGGAAAGGGTTTGGTCTTGGCTGAAGGCTCTGATTGGGCCAGACATCGAAGGGTTGTTAGCCCCGCTTTCACCATGGACAAAATCAAGGTTGGTTAGTCTTGACAACGTAGATTTTCGTCAAAATCTATAAAAAAAACTAAGAGGCAAACTGAATTAATTATATTTAGATAAGAAAGTGTGATTGGTGGCCTAACTTGCCTTTGAAGTGACGTAAGTCTCGCCGACGCAATTTAGCTTGAGACTTCCCTATAATCAGCGTGGGGTTCACATCTAAGATAATTAAGCTGTTAATCAACTACACGTTTAAGTGGTGTCTGTCATAATCAAAGATTAAGTTAAGAGGAGTTTCTTTGGTCTCTAACTTAGCTGAAATTTCTCGGTCTTTTACTTAGTTGAACATACATCCGTGATAACAGTTCCGTCTTAAGCTTCATCGTATGTATAGATTTTTCTGAAAACAAGTGACCTAAGTTTTGAATAGGATGAACAAAAATCATGAAAAATCAGCACCATATTATGCCTTGAGACTATCCACCTAATTCCAAACGCTCTTGATAACTTTTTTTGTATCCAATCATCTTATGAAGAATGTGCCCACACTCATCAACAAGGGTAAACGTTGAATTTCTTTCGTACGGTTCTTATTCTCCAGTTTACTTGTTAACATTTGAGGCAAAAAAAGTTGATTTCAATCTTCTGTACATATTTTTCTCCTGTATATATAAAGGCAATGGCGGAGAGAATGGTTGCAAGTACCCTATCCATGGCCGATGAATGGCAAGAGCAGGTGTCAGGATCGAAATGCCAAGCAGCGCACATAGAGATGAGCAAGCAATTCCAAGAGCTAACGGCAGATGTCATCTCTCGCACAGCCTTTGGGAATAGCTATCTCCAAGGCAGGGAAGTTTTCGAGGCACAGAAAGAACTTCAGATTCTTGCAGCGTCATCAATTTTAACAGGAGAACTACCCGGATACAGGTGATAATCTCTCCATGTTCCTCTTCTATGTTATCAGTCTGGATCTTAGTCAAGCACGAAATTTTCTTCCGATTCGCCCAACACATTTTGATTGGTCCGTAATAGTATCGTGAACTTGTTGCTGTTTAATAAGTGGAGAAATTCTTTACTTATTCTAAATGGAAAACCCCACTAAACTCTGTTTATATTCTGTGAGAATAACTAGAATTTGTTGTGTCGTTAAAATATCAGCTTTTTCCGGTAGGCCCACTTCTATATATATTTGAAAGTTATATATATAGAAATCAATTTCACTTATAATAATGAATGTTTTGGAAATGTTATGTATATATAAGTGAATATTATTCATTGTAAAATTATATTTGATTTCTGTAATCAAAAAAGAGGGAATCAACCTAAGTTGGTGTTCACCCTATATTAATAAAAAGAAGTGAAAAAACTTCTAGAAGTCAGATCTTGAGAAGAGATTTAGCAAGACGAGTTACATTTTCCACATAGTATTGTTCTTCCCTGAAAACAACACCATTGCATAGGAGCCAGATGTCCCAAAGTGCTGAAGGGAGTTTGTCAAAGACTAGCACATTACGGAAGTGTGGAGATCGCATCGTATGCAATCTAGGTCGACTAGTCATACTATTCGATGAGGCAGCAGAAATTAAAAACTTTGTTTGATGAAATCACATGACATGGGAGCAATTCCCATGTCGTTTCATCATGATCACACAAGTATAAGGATTCCTATTAAAGTGTGATTGTGATTTCATAACCTCGAAAAGAAGAGGCCTCATATTTCAAGTTCGACCCAAAAGAGAACACTTGTGGGTACGTGGATGAAATATGTGCATCCCACAATCTAAGGTGATGATCCGAGAATGGAATCTCCTGATTTCATCTCATGAAATCTGATGCCTTCTTCAAAAGAACGAGGCATTGAAGAAGACGAAGAGTCAGGAGCTGTCGATCTGATAGCACAATGGCAGCACGACGACAACTGTGATCTCCACAAACCCTAACCATGGAGATCACCATATGGTTGAAGGAGGGGAGAAGGTGTGTGGATGTGTATTATGGTTGAGAGAGAGAGAGAGAGAAAATTGATGCAGCAATTACCTTCAACTTAATTGTCTCTAAAAAGCTAGGGTTAGTCTTTCTCTTATAGCAAATTGGATGGTGGAGATGCACTCCTAATTGAAATCAATGGTCAAGATTTTGTTGCAAAAATTTGCAACATTATAATTAATCTACAAAAAAGTTGAAGACATTCTTCAACAAATTTAATTCAATTAAAATCAATCTCATTCTCATGAATAAAGAGAAAGAAGAGATCCACCTTCCAAAAATGAGGAAATGAGATGGCCTCCTTCCTCTTATGGAGGTTGAACGTTCAGATTGGAGGGAGATTTTCTCCCTCCAATCTTCTTTTAATGTAATCTTATTACATTAAACCTTTATTCATAGAATCATTTGTCAATAAAATATCAACAAATAATTTGCAAATTATTTACGATAATTGCAAATAAAATATTAATTAATTATTAATCATATTCATCCATCCAATATTAAATATAAATAATATTTACAATTAATTATACAACGTGAATTCAATTCACATTTAATTGCATAATGTGAATACAATTCACATTTACTTACAATTATAATTCTTATTTATAATTAGATCTCTTTTATGATATTATGAATTACATTCACAATATTTATCATTATTGTGGATAGTGCTATCCACGCTAATCTTATCTATGAGAATTAAATCCATATTTAATTATCTTAGATGTCTTTCTACATATGTCCAAATAATGTGAATCATATTCACATTATGCCTATTTAATCATCAATTTTTCATTGCTTTGATATCATCAAATGGAACTATTCTTGAATATTTAATTATCATAGATGTCTTTCTGCATATGTCCAAATAATGTGAATCATATTCACATTATCCCTATTTAATCATCAATTTTCCAATGCTCTGATATCATCAAATGGAACTGTTCTTGAACTCCAAGTGCCTTCTATCTGGATACTTGGAGATAAGTACACTGCGATTGTATGTTTCAAATGTATAGTGACTTGGATAGTGATATCTAATATCATATCTAGATCTAGAAGACCTCTCAGAGATGTTTGATCTAGTCAGACAGAATATCCAATCTTCTCATTGCATGTGATTTATATTCAGATCAATGTTTAACATTTGGACTAAGATTGAATAATTAGTCTACTGGGTGGAGTAACTAAAATCCAAAATTGTTTCATCACACTCTCGAAATGGAAACGTCATGGTTATACAATTTATTAAGATCACATCACACTCGACTGTTCCTAATACCAGTACGTCCTGCATACTGGAAGACTATGATTAAAGTTGAAGTTTTGATCTTATTTGAACTATCTCCTTTAGGGTTTTATCGTTAAATTTCTCATTCGATCATCGGTGGTTGGTATCGATCTTATTCTTTCCAACAGCATATATGATACCTTCAAATCATGTCTTGTTTCCAAAAACAAGACAACCAACGTTGGAATTTAGTTTCTCATAATATCTCATGAGTGAGCTCATGTCTTCTATTTAGTACTAAACTTGTATGATCCTTTTTAGAGATTGTATTACTCATATGCCCTCATATGCACACCAGTCCATCGATGTATAGACCTTGATTAGGTCATCAACTTAATGGTCTTCCTAATGTACATACCTAGATACATAGTAATATATTTGTCTCCGATCATAGGATACATGCTTATGCATAAACATCATACAATATAGATCTTAGTTATCATGATCTTGTAAAGTCAACTCTTTGACTTAACTCATCCAAGAGGTTGGTCAGATGTCAGCCTTTGGAGTAAGGATTGTCATCTCCTTCTCAAATTGGAGATTCCTTCATAATAATCACTTGTTGGTGTGGTTGTGTCCTCAATCTAACTCTTTAGACATTCAACCATACACTAGCCTTTATGATCCAACCTTTGGATCAATAGATGTATGATATCAAGTTGGCCATGGTACATAACCCTATTTGTACAAAGGGACCTATTATGCAAACATGTTATTCTTCACTTCAGATTATGTAATGATATGCAACAACCTTTATTGCATAATGGCTCATCGTGCACTCACATGTCCAACAAGTGCAGGAAAAGGTCTCCAAACTTTTGAGGTCGCTCTACGCTCATTTGCTAAAATCCTAATACCAAAGGTAGAATGAGAATAGGTATCTAACTAGGAGATAGCCAACACCTCCCAAATCCATCTCACATAGTCGCAATTTATAGAAAAGGTAAGAGAGGTCCTCTCAAGCTGAGATACAAAGTGGGCACACATCATCCGCTCCAGGGTGTAGAGACGCGTAATGGACCTTAGTCAAGGTTCTCTCACATTACTGGATCCATATGAAGATATTAGTTTTCAAGGGTACACATAGGGACCATATAAACTTCTAATCATGTTCTCTAACACCCATTGGGGAGCCTGCGAGGCTGTGACAGTGACATAAGCCTTCTTGATAGGGAAAAATCCATCCCTCAAAATCCAGTGATCTCCGCATGTAGTTGGACCCCAGTAACCTGCCACAAATCCCAACAGACTCATAAACTCCTGGAACAAATGAACTAAGAAATCAGATTTAAAATGACGATGAACATTTGTTCTCCAACATGATGTTCTTCGGTAAAATGTCTCAATTCGTTGCCAACACAAATAGACAAGGAAATGTAAATTCAGGACTCATTCTCCAATACAATCATCAAGACAAAATAAAAGCCAGAAGCCATCCCCAACTACTACCCTCAAATAGGAGCTCAATCCAGGAATCACTACAAAGACACCCTTCCAAAAATTCATCGATGAAATAAGCGAGCGAGGGGGGAATGGACGGGGGCTGAATGCAGTATATCTTTCTAACAAGGCATCATACAAGATCTGCCCCACTTCCCCAAAGTCACTCATCCCACTAGAGAAGGATTGCTCTATTCAAGTCTTCTAGTCTCTTAACACCAAGACCCCACTGATCCAAGGGAAGAGTGACAACATCCTGACTTATTAGATTTATACCTCGAGATCCGCTACCATAATGGCTACAGAAAAATACTCTCCTATAATCCTTGAGGCATCTGCATATACCCATGGAAGCAATCATGTGGACATAAGAACACAAACATCATTGTTAATACAACCTTTAGCAGAATCATCCTACCTACATGAGAAAGGAATGACGCTTTCTGAGTCTCTCAACAATAGGAAGTCAATCCATGTGTTTCATTCTACCAGTAGAAAAGGGTAACCCAAATAACAAACAAGAAGGCAACCACGTGGGGTGGAGGTTATCAAAGCACACTCCACTACTTCATCATAGGAGAGTCCAAAAGGTAAAAAAGTGCACTTAGCATGGTTAGTCCAGAGAGTTCTCCAAAGATGTGAAGCAATACATCATACTTCTAACTTCATTTGTACCTCCCTCAACAAACAAAATGGTATCATCTGCATACTGCAACAATGAAATTGATATATCCTCAATGGGTAGCCTGACGCACCATTGTTCGACGCTGCACCATGATCGCCATGACATCTGTTGCAAGAACAAAGAGTAGAGGAGTCGATGAGCAAGCCTGACGAACACCCCTTTGTGGTAGGAAAAGATTCCCTTCTCATTTTCCATTCACTGGTACTGACAATGTTATCATGGTAACACATCTCTTCATTCAATAGATCCAGTTGTCCATAAAATTTTACCTATCCAGGGCTTCATAAAGGAAGTTTCAGTCCATACAATCATATACCTTTGAAAAATCGATCTTCCAAAGAATATTTTACCTTTTCCAATCACCAACAATTTCCGATGTGCCAC
Organism: Ottelia alismoides; assembly: GCA_037367405.1. Taxonomy (NCBI): domain Eukaryota; kingdom Viridiplantae; phylum Streptophyta; class Magnoliopsida; order Alismatales; family Hydrocharitaceae; genus Ottelia; species Ottelia alismoides. The sequence goes on from JAZKJV010009171.1 coordinate 434,693, forward strand.
AATGCTATCCATCACCAACATGTGCAATATGAAAGTAGTCTACACCTCGTTAACAAGATTGTCCATAACATAACACAAGCGATTATCCAAGAACTTGGCCATTAATAGATAGACTACAATGAAAAGGGTGATCGGCCTAAAATCTTCTATTCGAATGGAAGATCTTTATTCGGTAGGAGAAAGAGGAGAGCTTGGTTTTATCAAAATCAAGTTTTTTAGTGGAGAACCCTTTCAGTACATCCATGATATCACTATGCACCATTGGCCATAATTCTTTAAAAAAAGACTGAGAGTTCATCGACCTAAGAGAGTTGCCCGCATTTAATTCACCCAGAGTAGAGTACATCTCATCTATCAAGAATTTCTTCATGAGCGAGAATCTCTGTTCTTCAACAATGATGAGGCCCCCAAGCCTCTTCAGTGCCAATCACTGAGGACCTTGTCAACTTAAGTTACAAACATATTCCTTTGTTGCTCTACCCAACAGGGTCACCCCCTCTCATCACATAGCTGCGTGCTTGTGTCACCTCCTATTACTAGTAATGGAATGGAAGAATTTTATACTCGCATCACCTTCTCTAACCCACTGATGCTTAGATCTTTGATGCCATTCAACCCCTTGCTTCTTGTCCTCTTCTTATATGACTTATTGAAACCCGGACTAGTATGACAATTTAGCATGAGACAAGTCATGCGCATCCTCCCTCCTGGCTAACAATTCCAACCCATATTGAGTTACATAACGACAAACCCTTCTAATCGCTCGAATTTCATTCTTTTATCGACAAAGTTTAAATCTTAATGCCTCCAACTTAATAGCCAGTCTCGCCATCGCAGTGCATGCCACACAAATAAAAGAAGACAAAAAAAATCTCTGATAAGCTCTCTGAATTCTTCTTTGAGTATCCAAGTCTTCTCGAGATGGAAGAAGGATCGAGGAAAAATAGATTCTCCACAACACCAAATTAGAGGAGTGTAATCTGACTGCGGTTGTGGTATCGTGTTAACTCTTTGCTAAAGGAAATGAAGATAGCAGATGAGTTGACCCAAGAAAGTGATCAATTCTGATCTCACGCCAGAGTTCCTCCATGTGTACCGAAAATCAACCGCATCCAGAATTTCCATCTAAAGATCTTGAACAACAACAATGAACTCGGTCTCGGTCCACCCTCGATCTTGGCCTCCACGTAAGGTGATCCGCCACAAAGAGAGTGACATTGAAGTCTCCACCACTTAACTGTCGGGTCGAGGAAAACAACTGATATGCATCACAAAGAACATCCCAGAGTCATGGCCAAACATGCCTAATTCGAGGGGCCATAATAGCTTGAGAAGCCAGTGAGAACCCCATTACATCTATCATTCAACGATATTGACACATATGGTTCCCGCGGACATCATAGATGCAGAAAAAAGCTTATTATTCCACGCCACAAGGAAACCCCGATAAGTGCCAAGAGCACCCACTTGCTTGAACTTATGGAAGTTCCACCCCACCTACCGATTTCAAAGGAATAGTATTCTAGGACCGGATTTTGGTCTCCAAGAGTAAAATCACAGCGCCCCTGCCCCTCAGAAAGAAGTCTCTTGATCGAATACTTTTTCTCCCAATCACCAAGACCCCAGACATTCTAACTAATAACCTTCATTTGGAACTAGAAGGAACCCTGGTGATGACACGCACCAACCCAGCATTAAGGGCAATGCCCAATTTGAAGGGGCTCAAATCAACGAAAATTCACCTCTCCTCACAGACATGGCTTTCCGGTAGGGGGAGATCAACCCCCTCGTATGTGTGTATCAGATCCAGGCATAGAGGATTCTTTACCTGGATTTGCCCACAGCACTAATCTTCCCCTCCTCTAGATGCTCGCTTTTCTGCAGTCTATATCTTCTGATCTTCCCACAAAACCCCCCTCCCCCCCCACCGTACTCGGATGGGGACAGCGGAAGGTCCCCCAAAATCGAGTTTCCAGGAATCGGAGGGTCTTCAAAACCAAACAAAACAACTTCGAACCCCTCAAGTGAGCTGAAGAAGTCGGCCCCTCAATCACAGCTGCAGGAGAACAAGATTTAGAGGGTGATCGGATATAGGAGAACGGGACTGATACATTCGAAGCCCGGCCCACTAGTACTTAAGAATCGGGTCGAGTTTGGCCCATGCAAGCAACAGTTAGATCCGGCACAACAGGGGAGCCCCAGCTTAGAAGGTTCCAGCTGTAACCGCTGCTCCACAAAATCATATCCGCCCGCTCCCCCGTGTTTTCCGATCCGACTCCATCACCACGGGGAAACCCCAGAAATTCCATCGCCGGATAGTTGGAAAGGGAGGCGGCACAGGGACTGCTAGCTCCACTAACACTGAGAACAAACTCTGCATGCCCCACCTGACAAGAGAGGGGCTCCACAGTGGAGAGAGAGCTCCTTCTTCCCCAACATCTTAAGTACAACAGCCCTCGCATCGGAGCCTGGCGAAAGTTTATCTTGTAGAATCTTCTCCACCACTCCAACGTCTCGAAGGGCCGGACTGAGAACACTAATCGATCGAGAGAGCAGAGGTACTCCCTTGCCACGAACCACCCGCATCTTCAACGGCAACTCAGCATCAACGAACTACGGATTCCTCCAATTGATCCTCCCCTTCGAGGTGAGATGATTCAATAGCAGGTGAATCTGAGTACTAGACAAACTCCTGGCACAAACGATCCACTCTTTGATCCTCGCCGCATCCCATGAGAACGAAGAGCCCATAATAGCGCACACCTCTGCTAAAGCCACCTGCATGTCCAGCCACCTTCTGTAACAGAATTGCCCAGCAAACCCCGAGCCAAATCCTTTGGATTAAAGGGGGCCCCTTTCACCACGTCCAAGAGGGAAACTCCATCAGCAACCCGGAATCCTACAACCCCCACGAGGCACCACGAACTAGACCTTGCGTCACAAGACGTCCTCTCGTCGGCAACTCGCCCTTTGGAAACTGGTAGGCAAAACTCGGAGAAAAAAAGGCTTGGTAGTGTCCCGGCCTTTCACACATTAAACAAAGCCGGAGGCGAAGAACAAAACATGAGGTTTCTCGCGGTGAGAAACCAGCCGCCAATCTCCCGCCTCGTTCCCTCTCCAAGTGCAAGGGGCTGCGCCCCCGACCTCCTTCCCGACCTTCCTCTCTCGTTCTCCTATCCATACTTCGATCTCATCCTTTTAATAAAATAAAAATTATTCATTGATATAGTATCTATGTTCTTTTATACACATATATATACATGGATACACACATACATATATACATATGCATATGCATCCATGCATGCAAGAGCGATGTATACATATGCATATGCATCCATGCATGCAAGAGCGAAGCTAGGAAAATTTTATAGGAAGAGCTAATAAAAAATTGAAACTTTTTTTACTCTCAACCGTGGAAACTGAAATAAAAGAGGCTGCCCTTTAGCGGATTATGCTTCTTACCATGAAGAAAACTCAAAATGAGGTGTTGGGTTGTTATTACATTCACAACAACAAAATATGTATATGAAAACAGATAATTTAATATTAATTATTATATCTTATATAATCAAATATATAGTAACAAATATTGTTTATTGTTTGATTCTTTACGAGGACAATGAATATCGTATAGATTACTATATTGTTAGCATGAATTAATATAATTATAGCCACTTGTTGAATTTTGTTAATCATTGATATATCAGCAACAATTATGTATTTTCTTGTTGATATATGAAGCATTAGTGTTTATGGCAACGAATAATTTGTATATGGCAACGGATAATTTAATATTGATTATCATATCTTGTATAATAAAATATATAATAACAAATATTATTTATTGTTTGATTCTTTACAAGGACAATGAATACCATATTGCTTACTATATATTTAGCATGAATTATATAACCGTAGCCATCCGTTGAATTTTGTTAGTCAACAATTAGCAACAATTATGTATTTTTTGTCGTTATATGAAGCACTAGCAATGAGTATGACATTCTTTGTGAATTACAAGATAAAAAGATAATTTGAGAATGAATAATATTTGTTATGTTACATATTTAAAATACATGAGAATGAATATTCAAATTATTCATTATTGCAAGAAAATTATATTGTAGTGATTTCTCGTGTGGTGCAAATTTAAAAATCAGGAAATCGTGTAGTATACTTGTTTTATTTTTAAACCAGTAAAGGCGTGCTTGTTTAAATTATCTAAAAAGTACTTCTTTCATTATATATTTATGTAATGTACCGGGCTTAGGTCCGCGGTCCGTTATCGAGGAAAACTAGCCCTGACAACTTGTTAGGTATCGGGCCAAATGGATCCGTTGACAACCACCCAAAATGCTTAAGCTCAAGTTGTTAAGTAGTAATCTCCACCACTTATAAATCACACTCACACTTTGTTAGTTTTAGGTGTGCACTATGTTTGAGGGTATGGGTGTTACAACCTCACCCACTTATATTCACAACGTCCTCGTTGCGACATGGCTCATTACTTATTCTCAGTGACAGTGACGGTTGCACGCTCCGGGTAGCCATTTCCTCCAATCTCTTTGTAGGGGTAGCTCCATCTCTCAGGTAGCCCTTTCCACTATCAGAGGGATATTGGCTTTGATATCATTTGTAATGTCCCGAGCTTAGGTTACCATACCGTTATCGAGGAAAACTGGCCCTGAGCCAATTTAATGGGTATCCCAAATGAATCCGTTGACAACCACCCAAAATGTTTAAGCTCAAGTTGTTAAGTAGTAATCCCCACCACGTATAAACCACACCTACACTTCGTGAGTTTTAGATGTAGCACTATTTTTGGGTGTATGGGTGTTACAATTTATGATCAAGTTTTCATTGTACTTTAGCATATTCCTGTTATTTTTTATGAAGGTAATAATACAATTTTTATATTTTTGGAAATATCCAAATTAATTAAAATATCATCAGTTATGTTGAGTTACTTATGTTCATTTACTTTTTATAATAATTTAAACAAACATCGTATCACATTTAAATATATTGTAAATTATCATGTCCTTTTATTTATTCCTTCCATTTATATTTCCGTATTCAAGCATTAAATAAAACGTTTATGCATATTATTCTAAAAATGCTAACTACACTATAGTAGGAAACGTACTTATATAGAATTTTTAAGAAGGTAACTTCTCAATGAAGCCTCAAAATTAGGGCTACGAAATAGGAAATCGAAAGATAAAAAGAGAAAAACAATAGAAGAAGAGAACTTACATCAATCCCGTCCATGTATACGAAGTGCACATTTCCGTATCCTCGCAAAGGCTGGTGAGGATAAATGCTGCTATAACGTTTTATACTTTTATACGAAATTTTTTATATTTTCGTGAAAAGGCTTACCTCCTTCTGATTTTCAGAACAAGTGCTACTATAACGTTTGATTCCGTAAATAATTGTTATAATTGCCAAATAGTGTTCCCAACCACTTACAAGTCTAAGCAATTTAACTATATTAGCCGTACATTAATTTGGAATGCTGAATTATCTGTGACGATTATACTTTTTCAGATACCTTCCAATCGAGAGCAACAGGAGGAGGTGGGCTCTTGAAAAGAAAATAAAGTCCACATTGACCAAAATAATTCAATGCCGATTGGAATGCAAGGACGCCGATTATGGCAATGATCTACTCGGCCTGATGATGGAAGCATTTGAAAGCCATCCTAAATACTGCAAGAAAGGTGGATCCCAACTGGACATGGATGAGATAATAGACGAGTGCAAGACATTCTTTTTCGCAGGGCATGACACAACCTCCCATTTACTAACCTGGACCATGTTCCTACTGGCTTCCAATCAACAATGGCAACATCGCCTAAGAGACGAAGTCCAAAGGGAGTGCGGGACCGGTGTCCCTGATGCTGATAACGCTAGCAAGTTAAAGATGGTAAACCCATGATCCTTTCATCTTCTAATCAGTCCTTTCTAGTCATTTATTCGAAAATATGCATGGAGTTTTCCGGGTTTTGATTCTAATAAGATGTTTTTTTCTGTTTTGTCATAGGTCACCATGGTCCTTCTTGAATCCCTGCGACTATATGGACCGATTTTCATAATGGTGAGGAGGTCCACAACTGACATGAAGTTGGGAAGTATAGAGATTCTGAAGAACACCTCTGTGACAATACCTATAGCGCTTATCCACAGGAGCAAGGAGTTATGGGGCGAAGATGCTGATGAGTTCAATCCTCTTAGATTCGAAAACGGGGTCTCAAAGGCAGCCAAGCACCCCAATGCCTTGATGTCATTCTCATTGGGTCCCAGATCGTGCGTTGGCCAAAATTTTGCCATGCTTGAGGCGAGGATCGTCGTGGCTATGATCTTGCAGAGGTTCTCCTTCTCTTTGTCGCCTGACTATAAGCATGCACCAATCGACATATTAACTCTCCAGCCTCAATTTGGCCTTCCAGTCATTTTAAAGCCATTGAAAGTTTGAAATATGTTGGTTATGTATTGTGCTGATTGATTAGGACATGTTTTAGTGCATTCTGAACATTAGAATATTTCAAAGAAATATGCAGGTCTTGGGACACCCTCATGTGATTGGACACATAGATGAGTATGTGTATGAAATATACATGTGTGAGTTCTCTCGATGGACATGATTCCTCAGAAGTTGTGCGGCACTGGTTGTTGGGAGAAATAGGCAAAGCATCATCGAAGGTTTGTGCCAGATATGGCTAGCAGGAGATTGTCAACATACATAGTGCTGTCTGGAATGAGGATGTCAAACAAGATATACGTTCTCAAGGCAAGGGCTGTGACAGGTGATGGAGTTCCAATTACTTCCAGGACTAGCCATATGACAATTACTGTCATATTTGCTATAGTAACATGTAACAAGGAGAACAGACTGCAATTCACTTTGCTAAATCATACCGGCACAGCCTCTAGTCATAAGAGATTTATGGCATTGTGTTAGAAAATGCACATCATTGAATTTTGTGAGTGTTCCTGAGAGGAGGCATGTCTACCTTGGCAGTTTCGCGGACAGCCACTGCTGATGGCAATATTCATTGTCGGTGGTTTCGTAACCATCGCTGATAGCTAGACATCGTCGTTGAATTATTTTATTTCCATGTCAGTTACATGAACCGCCATGGTAAACTTGGTCTCGACGATTAACAACATATTACTCTAGTTTGTAGCCGTCGACATAGGTTCGGTTTGTTCCCTGTAAAAAAAATGAAGCCCGCCAACTTATTCCCAGTGGTTATAGAAACTGTCGGGGCTGACTAGCAAACTGTCGAGGAGGAGGATGTATCCTGGATGGTTCTATACAACTACCGCTCATCGAGCCTAAGAACCTACAAAGATAACAACCACAGTGGTTCTTAATAAACATCGAGAATAATAACTACCGCTGATAGATTAAACATGTTAATGGCAGCATGTGTTATCATTCTCGATGGTGCGCGCCTGACCGTCGAATTTGCAACATAACCGCTAATAAAATTGACGGATCCATGGCGGATAGAGGACCATCATACATAAGACCTGACCACCGGTGATTGTCACCATCACGGGCAGTTTGGAGAACTGTCGTTGTTACTAACTACTGCTGGTAGACCCAAACATAAAAATCAGTAATGGTCTAAAGTCTCTGTGGTTGGGTAACCACGAAGTTAGCTGAAAACCATCGTGGTTAGAAACCTGTGTCGGCTATTTGTCAATTGCCAAGGATGACCATGTAACCATTGACGACGCATTGTTGCGGTGGGTAGAGTGGTTATCCTTCGTAGTTGTCGATCTACCGAGAGATATTTTATTAAAAAAACACCTAGAGAGTAATTACTCACTTTCAGCACTAACTTGTCATCCACGCTCCTCTAAGCCTTCGTTTATCACCGATGAACCTCTTCCGCCCGACTCCGACAAACCTTTGCTGATGTCCATCTTTCATATCCCCCTATTCTTCTCGTGTTCGGTGAGGTTTCTTGTCTATATGATTTATATTATGACTTTTTAAATTTTTCTATAAATTTGCAAGAAAGTATTATATTATTGGGATTTTTACCCGGCAGACCCTATAATCTTTTGCAATTACCGCTACGACCTTCGAAACATCGTAATTCCTCCCCCGACCTCGTAAACTTGCTCCGTTTTACCCAACAAACCCTGCCGTCAACTTTAACTATATTTGAGTCAAATACTTGAGTTAGTGTTGAGTTAACCTAACCAATTTACAATCGAACGGCTAAGATTAGCCAAAATAAAAAAAGAATAGAAAAAATCTAGCAGTTGTTTTTGCTGGGGGCCGAAGCAAGGGGAGGGTTGCCATCGTCCGCGGCGGAGGAGGGGGGTGGCAGCAGCAGCGGCCGGAGACCCGTGGGCGAGGGGGGAGCCTCCATCGCGCAGCGGAGGAGCGGAGGGGCGAGGGGGCAGCAGCAGCAGCCGGCTTCATCGCGCGCGGCAGCAGTGGCCGGAGCGGCAGGCGAGGGGGGAGCCTCCATCGCGCGGCGGAGGAGAGGAGGGGCAAGGGGGCAGCAGCAGCGACCGGCTTCATCGCGTACGGCAGCAGTGGCCGGAGCGGCAGGCGAGGGGGAGCCTCCATCGTGCGGAGGGTGGAGGACGGGGTGGGAGATAGGGCTCCATCGCGCGGGGCCGCGGGGTGAGGGGAGGAGGGCGCCATCGCGCGTCAGGGGCACCACAGAGCCACTGGTTGTGCAACAGAAAAAGCATGTGGTGAATTCTAGGCCACAGTTTGTTCCTGGAAGTATCCACTGGCTGATTGTGGTGTTGAATAGTTAAACTTTGGGATTTTGATAAGATATACAATATCTACTGTGGATGTTCAAGTTGCTGTGGCATTGAATAATCGGCACCAGGTGTGTGGTTGAGGGCGAGGGGGGAGGGGCCTCCATCGCGGGGGGTTGGGGGGCGCCATCTCGCGCGGGCAGGGTGGGGGCCTCCATCGTCGGCCGACGAGGGGAGCTTCCGTAGCAGCAACAGCAGCCGGGAGGGCCTCCAAAGCAGGGGCGGGGGGAGCTAAGCATTGGGCCTCCATAGCTTGAGAGGGTCTGGGATGATGAGTGGCACTTAATGTAAATTTAATAAATAAAATGGGTATAATATAAAGGAACATAACAGAATATGGTTAATTCTAACGGATAAATTAACGGAGCTTAACCGCAGGGTCTGTAGGGTAAGGGTTAGCAATTTTACAGGGTCAAGGGAGGAATTACGATGTTTCAAAGGTCGTAGCGGTAATTGCAAAAGATTATAGGGTCTGCCGGGTAAAAATCCCTATATTATTTTGATTTATATGGTTTTTTTCTCAATATGCAGAAAAATAATTATATGATTTTACTCTAAATATGCATGTCGTTAGGGGGATGTGGGGCTGTAGTGGTCATACTAACCATTGATGGGTACTGTGGGTAGTGTCACTTTGGGACTGTAGTGGGGAGGGGTTGTGGTGGGTGGTTGTTGGTGAGGTTGTGAGTGTTGGGCTATGGTGGGAGGGGGACATATGTGGGATTGTGGGTGGTGAGTCTATGGGTTGTGGATTGAGGGGCTATGGTGGGGGAAGGTCATAGGTGGGGTTGTGGGTGGTGAAGCTATGGGGTTGTGGCAGATGTGTGTTAGCCATGTGAGTCTGGGTTAAATATTTTTAAAATAAAATATTTTGTAATCTTATACAAAAAATGTACTAAGCTTTCTCTCACAATAAGTAGGGTCGGTTACATGGATTCTTGCTCAAATCCATGCTGAAAGATTTAACTATTTTTACGCTGGTCGTTGACTACCTAACACAACCCCTACAAGAGTGGGATTTGAACCCTCGTCATTTGTATGGTAGACACACTGTACTATCACTAGACCATTAAGTGGGTACTTTTGTAATCTTATATATATATCAATAAAGATTATTGATTTGTTTCACTTCTTATCTGAGATTAAATGAATGAATGCACTATAAAGTCCCCATGTGCAATTAGGGTTATGTACCATGGACATCTTAATGATCATACAACTGTTGATTCAAATGTTGAATCATAAAGGCTAGTACTTTTTATATCTAAAGAGTTAGATTGAGGTCTCATCAAGTGCCATCAACTGATTATTATGAAAGGATCTCTAGTCTGAGAAGAAGAAGACAATTCTTCTCTAAAGAATGATATCCGACCGACCTCTTGATGTAGGTTCTCTGCATAGGAATAGAGATTCAGAGGTGTTAGATAAGTTAGGTCAAAGAGTTGACTTAGCGAGATCGAGATAACCAAGATCAATGTTGTATACTATCACGATATAGGCACGCATCCTCTGACCAGATATCGATGTGCTACTATATGTCTGACTATGTACATTTGGTAGACCCATAGGTTGATGACCTATACAAGGTCTATACACCGGTAAGCTGGTGTGCATACAAGGGCATATGAGTAATACGATCTATCAAATGGATCATGCATGTTCATTACTGAAGCGTAAAACATGAGCTCACTCATGAGATATTAGGATAAATTTCCATGCATGATCGTCTTACTTCGGAAGTTTGATAGAATTTAGAGGTATGATATATACTTTTGGAAAGTATATGATCGATACCAACTCCCAATGATCAAATGAGAAACTTAATGATAAAATCTTGAAGAAGACAATTCAAATATGATCTAATACTTCATGTTTAATCTAGGTCTTACAGTATGCATGATGTAAAGGTATTAGGAATACTCGTGGGTTATGTGATTGTAAACGATTGTATATCAGTGACACTTCCATTCCGAGGAAGTGATGAAACATGTTTGGATTTTACGAACTCCTCTTCGTAGATTAGTGATCTTATCTTAGTCCAAATATTAGATATTGATCTGAATATGATTCGTATGCAATAAAGAGATTAGATTTATACTTTGATTTAATCAAGAATCTTTGAGAGGATCTCAAGATCTGTATTTAAGATATGATCTCAATATCCAAGTCACTACATATAATATACAATCACCATGTCCTTATCTCCAAGTATTTGCAGTGAAAGCACATCGTTATTGAAAGAGTTCAAGAATAATTCAATTATTGATAATGTATATGAGCAATGAGAAATGGATAATTAAATGTGATTTAATTACAATGAATAATGTGAATATGATTTATATTATTTGGACACATATTAGTGGACAACTAAGATAATTACATATGATTTAGTTATCAAAGATATGATTAATATGAATATCATTATCCATAAAATCATAAATATTATAAATATGATTTATAATATGATGAAAATATCTAATTGTAAATAGAATTTAAAAAATAAATGTTAATGTGAATTGAATCTATATTGAACAATTAATTGTAATTACAATTTACATTTTATATTGAGTTGTTGTATTTGATTCATAATTGTCAATAGCTTGATTGCAACTGTCACAAAATAATTGCAAAAATTTTGACAAATAATTCAAAGAATAAATATTTGATGTAAAGATTACATTAGGATTGGAGAGAAATTTTTCTCTCTCCCCAAACCAAAGCATGGATGTCCAAGCTCCATAAAGGGAAAGAGTCTTTCTCCTTCCCGTTTACATGGAATGTGGATTTCTAGTCCTACTTTATTCATGATAATCTACTAATCTAATTGAAACTAAAAATATTAAGATTACTTGCAACATATTTATTTTATTTTAAGTTAATTATTTTATGGCAAATTGTTGCAATATCTCAACCATTAATTTGAATTAGGAGTTCATCTCCACCATCCAATATAGCATAAAAGGAAGGGTAGCCCTAGCCTTTTCTACTACAACACAATCACAAGAATGATGAATCTGTGATTCATCACTCTAAAAGATGAAAATAAAGCTCTGTTTCTAATTAATTCATTGTATTTATTCATCTATATTGCATTATTATCTTCGACACATATGTAATTAATATTCATGCATAATTGCATTACATAAGAAGCTAAAAAAATATTGTAAATTATCACATGTATATTACCATAATTTCCTTTATTTTTAGTTATTTTTCACTAACTCAAAATGAAATAAAATCAACTTTATTGTGTACATATTATTAATACTAACAAAAAAATACCAAAAATATGCTAACTTGTATATTTATCCAATTAAACTCAAAGCATAGTTATGAGACAAAAAGGCGTAAATGTGAATATCTCTCTCATATAATCTCCTATGGACTTCTACTCACTTCTGTATTAATGTACATTCAATTATCTACAAAACAAGATCAAATCCAAAAGAACTGGATTTCATATGTGAAACTTGGGTTTTGAGACCTCATTGCATATTGTACAAAATGCCTAATTTGACATTATTATTTTATGTACAAAAATAACTTTTTGATTTATTTATTTTTCATTTATTTATTTTTTTATTTTAATGAAATATGTAAAAATACAAATAGAAATTGAAGCAAAAATCAAAGAAAATAAATCACTTTGAGTCTATATAGAGAATTTGTATATATATATATATATATATATGTCCCTCCTATTTTATTTATTTATTTCACTAATTATTAAAAATACAAAAAACATTAGATTAGTGTGTAAATAATTATTTTATATTTTATCTTATTTTATTTTGATTTTTACCGTATTCAACATTAAAAAATGTAAAAATACAAAAATAAGGTATTTTATATCTATAGAGTACCACCAAAAATATATTTTATACGGATGATTTCTTTTGATTTGCTTCCATCACGAAAGTTGTAGATGTCGTCAATACGAACAACTTTCATGAAGATACTTTTTCATTTGACCTCGTTTGCTAATTTTTATTGACCTTTCTTCTTATTTATTTTTTGAATTTTCTGGGAGCGACACATGGCAGCTCTTGGAGCCACCACGTATCACCCCCTTTTACTTTACTCTATTTTATTTTGTATTTTATTATTATCATTATTATTATTTTATTTAATTCCTTTTCTCTACCACGTGGCAACCTCCCAACGCCTACTGCATGCACCCCTATCCTCCTACAACCTCGATGCACCTCATCTTCGATTCCCTAACTATCCAACCATCTTTCGCAATTGTCGTGCTGCCCCTGCCGCTCCTCCATCTTCCCTAACCATTCGGCCCGCCCTCACTCTCCGAGCCTTCTGTGGCAATCGCCGCCCCGCTTCACTCGCCCCTCTTGCACCACACTGTGGCACCTCGTGATCATCTTTATCTGCCTTTAAAAATCCTCCCTCGACCTCTAATCCAAGTATCAGTCAATCATGAGAGAAGTCCTGCTCTGAGCGACCTTCAGGTCACAGCTGAGAGTCGTGCATTGAGCAATAACGACCAGCTTGCTGGTCTGATCCATGGAGGAGCCTTCGTGTTGCAGCTTTGTTTCTTGGAACTGCTCGAAAAAATCAAAATTAACAAAAAAACATAATTAATAAAACAAAAATTTAAAATATAAAATAAATGAAAAAATCATATAAAAAATTAAATATAATGAAAATCCCACTAAAAACAAGAAAATAAAAAAATATAAAAAATTATTATTATTATTAATTGTAAATAAATAAAATAACTACTACCCTAAACGTTTGCTCTCAGTATTCAACACTCTACTTACTTGCATTATACACATCTTTGTATAATTATAATAAATTTTAACCTGCATTTAATTGATGTATCAAATAATTGTGGGTTAGTTGTTGTTTGATTGAGGATTTGGTAAATACAGTGACTGGTGTCCTCACCTTGTTAGGAACACTAGACTAAAGCCCTGTCAACAGAGGGTGGAGTTGGAAACGACTGAGTAGGTTGAGATTGGTGATTCGTGAATGTGTACACAAAGAAATTGTGCCACATTTCACTTTTCACCCCTAAATTCTATTTTTGACCCAAAATTCCTTCCCTCTCGAAATGTGTGAATTTATGCAAGAATGTTGATGGTGTATTCAAAATTGAATTGGAAAATTAGGTATAATGGGAGTGTATGCAAATGAGTTGGTTAGAGAAAATTACAAACTAGGAATAATTGGGTTATGAAATAAAAATTAAATATAGTTGTATTATTTATGTAACGTAAATGTAATTTACATATATATATATATACATAAATATGTTATCAAAGTTGAACATTTATAGAATGAACATATACTTTGTTCATGTTGGGTTCGTTAAGCTATTGAACTAAATTTTAATGTTCATGTCTAGTTCATTAAGCCACGAGCGAACTTTTTTTGAACTACTGTCGAACGAAGTCAATCGAACACAAACATGTTCGGTTCATTTAACAGCCTTATTGGTTACGTGCAAGGCTATGAGTGGTGACGCCATGGGTGGGAGTTGCTATGGGTGGAGTGGTGGTGGGGGTGTGGTAGGGAGGGGATTGTGGGCGGGGCTGTTGGCGGTGAGATGGTGGGATGTAGATGGGTTGGTAGATATAGGTAGGTCTGTGGTGGGTAGGGGGTTGTGGGTAAGGTTGTGGGGTTGTGAATGATAAGATTGTGGGGCTATGGGGTATAGGGTTGTGGGTAGGAGTTGTGTTTGTGAGGTGGTGTATGCGTGTGGGGAAGGGGGCGTTGATTGCAGAGATTGAAATTCTTAATACCCGGTCTTGGACGGCATGCAGTGTCCGACAAGTCGGATCCGGCAATCATTGTAGCGATCGCTCTTGCGGTACTCGAAATTCAATCGATACAAACAGACAAACAATCGACCCACGATATAGATAAAATAATAGATAAATACGGGGTGAAACTTATTATACCCTACAAAATTTGTATAGTGACAAAGTAGTACGGGTCAAAACACTAAGAGCAAAGTGGGATAGGTATAATTATCATTAATTAATAAAAACTAAAAACAATAATTATTTTTGTACTTTTTTAGCTCTTTGTTTTTTGTGGGTTTTAATTATATTTAATTTTTATGTGTTTTAAAATGTTTTATATTTTTTATATTTTTATATTTTTTATTTCTATTTTCTTTTTACTTTTGAAAATTTTTAGTTTCTTTTTTTATTTTTAATATATGATATACATATAGTGATAATAATATTATAGATATTACAAATAATATATAATATATAATATAATATATATATACAATACCAATCCTTTCTATTTTGTAATGGTTTTAAATATATAATATTTATTTGAAGCAATAATAATAAGTAGTAAATAAGTAGTATAATATACATAGTATATATATGATTTTATAATTTTAAATATACATATATAAATATAATGAAATTAAGAAAATAAAAATGTTTTTGGGTTTTTGATATTTTTTCTCTATTTTTATATTTTATAGAATTTTTGCCAATTTTTATATATTTTTAATGTATTAAATATATCAAAATCGTGAATATAATATATAGGCTAAATTGTTTTGGGTATTAAAAATAGATAATAAGTTCAAAAATCCCAAAACTAATTTTAATGTGTACTATATAATATAAATAAATAGAATAGAATAGAAAACTCTTTTTTGGATTTTAGATAATTTTTACTGATTTTTATAAGTTTTCTAAGTTTTGTAATTTTCAGTGTTCTCTTTTTATATTTTTTGTGATTTTTGGTCTGAAGATAGAATATATAGTAATATATACTATATTTTTTGTAATTTTTAAAAGTAGTTTTATATTTTTTTCGGTTTTATATATAAATAAGGAATAAATAGCTCATATTCTATTTTTAACAAATGGAAAAAAGTGATAAATGCCTAATTAAAAATAGGGGCATGAATAAACATCAGATCAAGCATCTACCATAATTTTCCCATTAATTAACAAACATAAGAAGTATTTAATAAAAATAGAACAATATAAAATAAAGTACACAGTTTGGTAGGGGTATATTTGCAACTAAAAATAAAGATAATGATATGTGTGTAATATACCCCAAAAGTTAACACTATATTGACAAATTTATAGACTTAATATAAATAAGCAAAAGTCGGTGAGGCTTCAATGCAAATTTCTCAGTACCTCACATGGCGCAACATGTGAGGCGCAAGGACCTTTTTGTAATATTGAAGTACGGGGGTCCTTGCAAATTTATACAAAACTTTTTAAACTGGAATTAATATTTACATGACCTAATACAAAATACAGAAGAACGGCATGTGCTTATGTAAATTACCCACTAATGCTCTATCTGATAGCACATGAACCTACGCGTGACACGATCGACGATTAGGTCAGCATACCGTTCGCTTCTAATATGACAACAGAGGATGAATCTGGCGCTGGGGTGTGATCTGACAGCTCTTGAGGGTTCACAAAGAACACCTCGATAACTCGGCCTAGGCGCATTTTGATATGTGATTCTTCCCTTGTCTATTCGCGGTTCATCGATCTGGTTGGCCCTACTCCTTCCTAGGAGTGTGCGCATCAGCAAGAAGGCTCGAACAACTCTGGGCCTCATCAGAGGAAGCCTGAAGGTCAAGGGTTCTTAGTGGGCCTGGGAGAAATATTCTTTCTTCTATTTAGGCTCCAGGTGCCTATCCAAGTGATGGCTTCTGCATAAAAAGATAGTGGAGCTCAAGGAAAGTGTCCTCGACCCAGATTTGAAGCAGAAAGCACTACGAACGAGCGGGGAAGATGAGCTCCGATGGAAGGTTGTGAACGGAACTTGAATCTCCCTATTCCTTGTAGGAACATGGGTGAAACTATGGGTCTTTTGCGGAGAATGCATCAGGGAACGAAAATGAAATGGAAATGGGGTGAGTAACAGTCAGAATAATGGGTGAATCAGAGCTGGAGCACAATACTCCAATAATCGAAGATCTCCTAATTAAACCTAAGTTAAGATCTAATCATAGAAAATAACAGCTACACTAACATCAAGAATGAAAATACGATAAGAAAAACTACCTAAAGTAGCTCGCACCTGACCGAGGCCAAGGAGTAGAGAGGCTTCACGGGGGAGCTCCGGCAGACTTTGGATCACACCAATTTCAAGCCTTATACATGCTGATAAGGAGGGGACGATATTGCTATCACTGAGAATAATCATCCATGAGATCCTATTGGGGTTCCGGGAGGAAAACAGGGATCAAAACGTAAAAAGTCCGTGGGGGATTTTATTTATACACATTGGGAGGGGAAAAAAGGGCTTGGTGATTGCGTGAAATGAAGAAGAAGTTGGTGGAAGGTATACACATAGTGAGATGGGAGGAGGTGAGGGTCGCTAAAGGGGTCAAGTACCATCGAGCAGCGAATCAAGCCCGAAAAAATGGAGAAGGTGGTCGTCCGTAAGTTCTAACAGAAAGGGTGACGAGGGGCGTACATTTGGCCCACCAGGTCAATGAAAGAAGAGATCTGGTTGGTCCATGTGGACCAACCAAAAAATCAGAGGTATAAATCCTTTATTAAATAGATAAAAAATACTAAATGATTTTTATAGTATTAAGTCAAAACAAAAAAATGTTTATTATTTTATGTAGTATTTTATATGTATTTTTATTTTTTTACAATGCATTTTATTAGTGGCTAATATTTACATGTATATATAGATATATATATATATATATATGTATTTAATATATTTTATTTTTATTTTATATTTGAAATTTTATTATTGTATCTACACATTTTATATATTTGTAACTTATTTATTTACATATTTTATCGTATTTTTCTGATTTTATTTATATATTTAAATAAATATATATGTATAATATATGTATAGTTTACCTATATATTATAATAGTTTATTTAGTTTAATGATTTTTAATGGTTTTATTTATATAATGATTTTTAATAATTTTATTTTATGTTTAATAACTAAATATGTTTTGAATAATATTTACAAGTATTTGAAAAGATAAGGTAGCTAAAAATATAAAGAATAAATATAATGAATATAATATAGGTATACAGTACAATAGGGGCTCAAAAGCCAGCTTTTGCTTCTTAACTCTATTTTAAATGAAACCATATTAATTAAATAGATAATCAAATTTTATGAAAAATAAAGGCGAGTTTGTCCATTTTTGAATCTGTATGGAGGAGATACAGGTTTGAGAAGTTTTGTTTGTAGCTTTTTATTTTCTATGTCCAGGGTGCACTATGTATTATTTTTGTGTGAAATACATTTTATATTTTTCTTTGTATTTTTATGTACAGTTTCATATTGAGGGTTTTATTATTTGAGGTATAACAAATGAAAAATAAAATAGGGCCCCAAAGGATATTTATTGATGAATAAAAAATAGGGTTTTTGGTGTTTTGTATACAATTACTCTGCCTTATTTCTCCCTACTTTATTACCGGTCGACCAAGTCAATATTGACCTGATCTCGAGATCTAGGGTCATTCAATGTCTTTGACACTTCATTTCCTTTTCTCTTCTTTCCTTTATTCTTGTATTTTGGAATTAAATACTAGTATTTATACATTATTTTTGAATCAATTAGTGTATTTTATTTTGTACAAATTAGTGTTATGTACATGCATTTAACTAGAGATTTAAGGTCAAAATGAAAGAATAATGGTGATGAAATAAAGATTCATCACTCCCCTATACTTGCATCTGCTTATCCCTAATAAACACCTATGACAGTGAGTGCCGAAAAAGAAAATAAAGAGATGAAAAAGGAATAACTTGGAATAATTTTGACTCTTAAACTTGTCTCAGAAAATCAAAGTTTGAAGCTTAGTTAAGATCTTTAGGTTTTAGGTTTGTTCGGAACCACATTTAGGTTAGGAATTGTGACACAGCAACCCTTAGGTTCCATGCTCCTTTATCAATTTCAATTCACAGCCTGGTCAGAACCATCCTTTCAGTCTCTGATGACTGACATCTTGCGAGGGTCTAGAGTAATCCACACAAGGCAGGATCACAATGTCGCTGAGGCGACCGCTCACAAAATCCCAGATCAATCAACAATTAACCCACAATAAATGTATGCAATGAATATCCAAAAATGTGGAGTTAAAATTTATTATAACTCTACATGCAAATGTGTATAGGTGTAAGCACAAGTAGAGGTCGAACACTGGAAGGCAAAGGGATGTATGTGTTGTACAATTATTCAATTCATTGTTCATGTCCAATCCTTATTGTTTTTGTGGGTTTTTAATTTTAAATATTTTTTTATATTTTTGTTTTTATAATTTTTATTTGGTTTTTATATTTTCTATTTTTTATATTTTTAATTATATAATATATATATAAAGAGGTATATATACAAAAGAGGAGAGAGAGAGAAATACAATATATAGGTATGTATATATCTATAAATACTTAAAGTATATAGATATAATGTTTTTTAATTTTTTTGTATTTTTAATTTTTATATTTTTCTATTTTATTTTTTTGTTATTTTTCTTGTATTTTACTAATTTTTATGTATTTTTAATTTCAAAAATGTCCCTAATATGGGACTAATTAACTAGGCCAAAAGTAATTTGGGTTTTAAAAATATAAAATAAGTTAAAAAATTGCCCAAATTAATTTTAATACAGTAATAATAATATATAGATAATTATAAAAGAGCAGCCATATTTTTGGGATTTTTAAAGGGTTTTTCTATTTTTTGTTGGATTTTGGAGCTTTCTGATTTTTTTTTGTTTTTCTTTTTCTTGTTTTTAGGTTTTTTTAATTTCTGGACTCTATATATATATAAATACACTAAATATAATTTTTTTGTAAATTTTCAAAAACATTTTATAATTTTTTTGTATTTTTTTATTTAAACAGTACAAAAAGGGCTCTTTTTTCATTTTTAATAATTAAGATAAATGCAAAAAATGTAAAATAAAATAAGGGCGTGGAAGAACACTACATGAAGCATCTATCCTAATTTTTCTGAATTTTTAAGAGCACCATACTTATTTTTAATAAATAGATAAAAGACATAAAAATTAAACAACCTGACAGGGGCATTTTTGCAAATAAAATAAATCCAGGGGCCTCTGTACAAAAATACCGACAGTAATAAACATTTATTTAATGTTTCAGAGTTATTTTACAATTTACAAAAACCACCAGGGTTAAAGTGCAAAAATCACGGGCCTCACGTGGGACTGCACGTGAGGCGCGGAGGGACCAAACTACAATAATAAAAACCACATGGGGTCTACTGCAAATATTACAATTTATGTACAACGTGAAATTTTATTTATGGCATTAAAATATAAATACAAAAATGCGGGGGATATGTCTGAAATTTACCCCCAAAGGCGCGCGATCCAACGGCTGATCTTCGTCCACTTGACACGCGTTGCATCCACGTCTGTTGATGCCGCTTCGACGATGGGCGGTGAGGATTAGATCACCCGAGGTGATCTGACGGTCTGATCGCTGCTCCATCGGACGGCGGTGATTAAACCTGGGACTTCATCTTCATCCAACGACGGAGAGCTAGCGTGGAAGAACAAGGAAGCGGTCTCACCGGGGTGAGCTTCTTCCGACCAGATCTCGCGCCTCCACCGATCTTTGCCGCTCCTGAAGGTCCCAAAACCTTCCTGGAAGGGTCTTCTACTTGCTGGAGGTCTTGGATCGGACAGAGGATGATCGGAGCGCCCTTGCGAGGTCGGAGAAGGCAAGGTGCTCCAGGTACCTCCGACGGCTTTGGATTTCGTCTCCTGGTGCTTGATAGCGCACCTAACCTGCTCAGGAAGAAAGCTCGGCTCGAGGCGATGCTCCTCGGCCAAAAATCGAAGCTGTTAGCATGAAAAATGGATGAGGTGGCGATGCTCCGGCGAAGCGGAGAAGGTGAGCATCGATTCACAGATCCAGGGAGGATCTGGTTGGGTCGGAGTGGTCTGGAGATGGAGAAAATAGTGGGGAACGAAATGACGGTGAAAGGGTGGTCAGAACACAGTCGAGGGCATGGTGGCGAAGTCGCCGGAGCTGAGCTTCGCGAACTTCGATTTAACTAAATTACGCTACTCTAATGATCTAAATGCAAAATAAAAGACAGAAATGAAATGCAGGAATGAAAATCTACCTATGAAAATAAATGCACAGCTCGAACTTGGCTGGAGGGCCAAGGAGTAGGACGACTGCCGGAGCGCCGCCGTGGGCGCATCTCCTTCCTCCGTGAGCCTCCACGACCTTCAGGGGACCTCCAGCTGTCACCTGGATGCGCTCTGGGCCGAAGGCGTGGGCTCTAGGACTCGGGAAATGGCCAAAAAGCTCGGAAGAAGAAGATGGGTTTATTTATAAACAGGAGGGGGCGCCCTTATTGACCGGCTAAACTTAAAGAATCTAGGCTATGTACAAACGAATAAGAGATGCGGCGAGGATCATGATGCTCCTGGGAGAAAATTTCGTGAAGGGACTGTTGTCGAAGGAGCGACCGATCGAGCGAGAAAAATGGAGAAAAATGGGGGAATGGACAGGTCTTATGGGAGTCAGAGGCGCAGGGGGGAGTTGACCGGAGGTCAACACTCCCTGGCCTCTGATTGGTCCACATCAGCCCGACATTGACATGTTTATTTAACATAATAAATGAATTAATTAGATTTTGCGTATAAAATAAAAAATGTTTATTAAATAATGTAGTATTTATTTATTTTTTTGATATACTTTATTATGGGTTTATTTTAATAATGGATTTATAAGTATATTTATATGTATTTATTTTTATTTTGTTTATTTTTATTTTATTATTTTATAATTTTATTTTATAAAATTATAACTTATTTTTGTGAGTATAAATATATTTTTACTTAATTTTTATAAGTTTATTTACATTTTTAAATAAATAGGTATATGTATATGTAGGTATTCTTATAGGTATTTTACATATATATTATATACACTTTATTTATTTAATGTATTTTATTTGTTTTTATTTTGGATTTGTATTTTTAATAGGTTAGATGTATTATTATTATAAAAATATAGATGAATAAAGAATAAAAGAATGAAATCCCTTTTTATTTATATGCATATAGATAGCATAGGTATTTTGTCTATGTATTTTATAGACTTATTTTATTTTACAAATTCTTTTTGGTTTTCTTTTAATTTCAATATGTACATGTTTTGTAGACATTATTTACAAAATTCTAAAAATATAAATTTATAGAAATAATAAATATTGAATAAAATGAATATTTTAATCAGGTATTATGTACAATAAAGGCCAAAAACTTAACTTCCACAGATGGACTTCAAAAATTATGAAACCAATTTTATTAAATAGTTCTTGGAAAGCTATATACAATTAAAGGTAAGTTTGGGTGATTTGGAGTTTTTATTTGCAAGATATGGGTCTGTGAAGTTGAGATTTTGGCTTTTTATTCTAGGTATAGAATGTACACTGAGTATTATTTTTACACAAACTCAATTTTGTATTTTTATTTACATTATTATCTACAACTTTCATGTACAAATTTCTTTATTTGATGAATAAATAAGTATATACAAAATAGGTGTCCGAAATGCATAAATGGATGAATAAATAAATGAGGTATTAATTGTACTATTGGCCCTTATCTCCCCTTGCTTTATTCCTTGTCGACCAATTCCATTCTAGCCTTGGTCTCAGGGTTCGGGTCATAAAATATTTACAATATTTTATTCCTTTTTTCTTTTCTTCTCTTTATTCTATAATTTTGGTATTAAAAACCTTATTTTATCTATAATTAATACAATAAATAATGAATGCTATTATAGATAAATTGATGCTATTTATATGCATTTGCTGGGGTTTTTAAGGCCAAAATGATAGAATAAAGGTGATGAAATGGAGATTCATCACCCCCCTATACTTGCCTTTGCTAGTCCCTAGCAAATACTTATGCAATAAGTACAAAAAGAACAAAGAATAAGAAGAAAAGAAAAAGCAAAAATAAGGAATGTAAAGAATAAATTGAATTGATCATGATTATTAAACTCATCTGTACAAAATCAAAGTTTGGAGCTCAGGTTAGACCTTGGTGTGAAAATGTGTGTGGAATCTGGTCGGGAACCAAATTTAAAACACAACAGCCTTCAAGAGTCACAGAACTTGGTTCAAATCACCTCAATAGCCAGGTTAGAACTAGCCTACATCATACGCAAACCCTTATGACTATGAAGCTGACTTGTACAGTGTAAGTGATAGTGGCTCTCCCCAACTGAAATGACAAAGGAACTGACTTCTCCAGAATGACAACCCAATGATTCCCTAATCCAACAGCTCTTTCCTTGAGGAGCGAGGTATTCCCTTCTAAGTTCAAGTGGCATCCAACTCAAGAGGAGGGGGTAGAGAAAAGAATGGACGGTAGCCAGTGTAGCTACCTATCCTGGGATGCAAGACCAGTGTAGTCAAGTCATCCAGCTGCAGGCTCACATGATATAACTTTGATGCTCAAGCTTGCTTATTTTCTATACAACATATATACATACTCCGGCAGGCACTTTATTTTATTTTCAAGCCTGTCCACTTTTTTTTCAACATACTATTTACAGCAGCATTTACATAAGGAGTTTTTCCTCTTGAGCCAGAAGATTATCCCTCTTTTGAAGCTTTATTGCAACCCACAATCTCCTGTCGTTAGACCTCATGGCTACTGGACCAGGTTGGGGTGTACTTCCCTCCCTAGACGAGGACGAATGTTTCCACCCGTATGCATCTCAGACTGGCAAATCCAACCCCCTCACCAATCCAACTGAGTTGAGCCAAGTGAAAGGTGCAAGTGTTCAAGTTAGGTCACGGCCGACAAGAGTCATGCGTGTGTCTTGAAAAGTTCTAATTAGTCAGTTGAGGTGACTTGAACCCAGCCCTGATTTCTCAAAGAATTAAGTCTGAATAGACCTGAAGTACCTTAAACCTAGTTCCCATAAGGTTCCAGTGCAGTTAGGTACAGTAAGGTCCAACCGAGCTCCAATCTTCGACTTTATTAGACTAGTTCAATCATCAAGCTCAATCAAAGAATATGAATGCTATGCAAATGCTATTTACAAATATGCAAAGAATAATGCAATTTTTCCAAGAATTGGAAAACAAAGAGAAGAATTTTACACAAAGAATTTTTGCAAATAAAAGAATTTTGGCACTCATCGTATAAAATATATACACTATTTACATGGGCGAGCCGCTTTATTTTACAAGAATTAAGAATTTACAATTTAGTTTTTATTTATAGGTATATATGTATACTTATTAAAGAATTTTGTTTATTTTTATTTTTATTTATAATAACTTTATTATTATTTTTTATTTTTTTAGATGTATCTATTCCTCAAACTTATTTGA
The DNA here is from genome assembly GCA_037367405.1 of Ottelia alismoides. Taxonomy (NCBI): domain Eukaryota; kingdom Viridiplantae; phylum Streptophyta; class Magnoliopsida; order Alismatales; family Hydrocharitaceae; genus Ottelia; species Ottelia alismoides. Next base: position 458,850 of record JAZKJV010009171.1, read on the forward strand.
CACAAATTTTTCAAACAATTTTTGAAAACTATAGTCCAAAATAATTTTTACAAACATTTTTACACACATTTGAAAATCATTTTGCAAAGGTTTTTCAAAATAGTATATATAGATTTTAAAAATATTTTTGCAACCATTTTTCAAACCATTTGCAAATCATTTTTCAAACATTTTATTTCACAGAAAGAAAATAAATTTTACAAACCACACATTTTTACAAAGGTTGAAAACATGTAACAAAACGTTTTCAAAATAGTTTTCAATAAATGTTCACAAAGATTTTCAAACTATTTTTCAAACATTTTGCAAAAAACATTTTCACCTGATTTATTAATCAGTATATACAAAAAGAATTTGAGGAACAACCACGTCTTTTTATTAAGGATTTTTAATGAATTTTAAAGAATTATTAGCCATATTATTAAGAGAATACGAAAGTACGAGTTATCGCTGAAATATATACAGAGTATATACGACCCCCCTATACTTAGCTTGAGCTATGTCCTCATAGATCGGAAAAGAAAAAGAGAAGACATAACTCGTACTGAGCATAGACAAGTCTAAAGAATATACGAATAAGAGATGAACGAATGAGAAGTTAACCGCCCCCCCCCCATACTTAGGATCAACTAATCCTAAGTATAGCAGACTGTACACAAAGCAGGGAGGGTCAAGGGTGGGAATAAACAGATCAAAGAATCAACAGCTCAGGGGTACACCCCCCCCCCATACTTAGGACAAAGTACGTCCTAAGTACAGAAAACTGACACAAAGGGGCGACACCTTTTATTTAGATACAGAAGATAGAAAAGGAAAAGAAGAAATGAAGAAAAGAAGAAAAGAGATATATACAGATTGATGAAAAGATCGTGTAGAATATATGCATCACTCCCCCTATACTTAGGGTGAGATATCCCTAAGTATAGGCAACAACAGGAGTGACAAAACTGAACGACGAAAGAACAACGCGGTGTGTACCCCCTAGACTTAGGACAAGGTACGTCCTAAGTGTAGACACAAAGATATGGCGATAGATCTAGGGTACACTAAAACATACGGGAGAAAGAATGAAAAAGGCACACATATATACAAGCGGTGAAAAACTGGTGGAGTACAGGATGGTATCTGACAAGCGACTACCGTGCTCTCGTCGTCGTCTCCATGTGAGAACGAGGATGCAGTAATAAGGTGAAAATGCACCCTGATATGCAATCATGTGGGTGTCAGCTACCGGGGACAAACAGATCGGAAAGTAATGCAGGGACCGGTAGCGTAAAGCAGATGATCGGCTCATAGGGGGTGAATGAGTGAACGGAGCCGATACCGTAAGACTTGGAGGAAGAAAGAGCAGTACAGACTCCTCCGAGTCAATCATGGTCTCAGATAGATCGAAAGTAAAGCAAATGAGACTGTGTGATGGACGGTGGTGATATAGTCTGAAAGTCACAAGAATACACCGAACAACACAATATATTGCTCACCCCTGCGAGGGTCCTCAAGGTGAGCAGAATCAGTGAATAATCAGAAGACTCGGCTCTGTGCTCCAACAGAGAGGAGACACGACCAGGGAGGAGACCGAGTACACAAAAGTCAGAAGACCCAGCTTCATGCTCCAACAGTCAGGAGACACCAGAAATGAAGCCCATGCCTAGAAAATGATGTACTCTCCCGCAGATAACCCTTGGGGAGTAGTACATGCTAGTCAAGGAATAATCAGAAAAGAGCTCATCCTTGTGAGGACCGTCAAGGAGAGCAGTCACCACAATGGCGACCCAAGCAGTGAATGAAACCGCAGTCCTAGAAATTGTCGCATTCTCCCGCAGATAGTCCTCGGGGAGGAATGCGAACTAGATCAATGTAGGTTATGGGAATGCCGGAAGGTCATCTCAGGTCCTCAAAATCAATAAATCATTCAATCATTTGGAGGGTATAAGATCACGCAAGGGAGCAAATAACCATGTCAATCACAAAACATCCCTCGGGTCAATCCAATCTGGTTGAGATGGCACAATATTATCGAGAATCCTCAAAGTGCCATAGGTGGATCAAAGAGTCAGGAGATCAAGGAGGGTTTAATCAGGAAGATGAGAGATCATGCAGGATCCGCACACCTTTATCAGGTACTCCATATCAGAATAAGCAGTCAATCCTCAAAATCCAGATGGGTGGAACCTCAAAATAGATAGATCAATCAATACTCATGAAATCATCATCCACTCATCACATCATATCACATCCTCAATCCGGTGTGTGAGAACTAAAATTCCTCAATAATGCATCACACCTATGCTCTATGCATCAAAAATCATCAATATGCTCATATGCAGGTATCCAAAGTCAAATCCACCAACTCAATCTTAGCATTCTCAACATCATGCCCGACTTACACAAATAATATGTATAAATAATCCTCGATGCGGGCCTCATCAATATGCACAGCATTCCCGGGTAAGGGGAGAAGTGATACAGGGTACACAAGAAGGATGGATAAGAAGGGTAACAATGAAGTGGAGAAGCTGATTGAGCGTGCGTGCCAATATCATGGGAGTTAGAAGGGTGATGCAGAGCGAACGAGGAGTGCGGGCGAGAAGATCGGGACATAGACAAAATTGGGTGTTCCACACAAGGCGGGAACACCGTCAGAATGGTGGTCTGAAGAGCACGCTCTCCTCGAACCAGAGAAGATGGGGATGATACAGAGAATACGAGGAGTGTGATGAAGAAGAGGGAAACAAAGGACTTGGCGAAGAATGATTGAGCTCAAGCGCCAATATCATGACTTGATGCAAAATGAAGAGATATATGTATAAGAGGGGTAGAGAGACTCAAAGATGAAAAATGCATGACTCACGCAGGCGGGACCGACTACTCACATGATGAATGGAAACCTAACGGACTCCAAGTCACAACCAACAAGCAAGGAAAACCCCCAATTCACCTACTCAACACAGTGAAGACCGTCAGGTGACGGTCATTTATCTTTTCGATTTTAGAGTGAGGTGAAAATCACAAAGTTGTACAAACACTTAGGAGGCTTAATGGGATTTGGGCTCTACTCCTTAGTGTGTACGTAAGCAATTTTAAAACGCATACAATGAGGGGGTTATTCTCCCAAAACAAGGAAGTCTGTTACGTTTTATTTTTAGGTCCAATAGAATTAACAGTCCCTATTTTATTTAGGTTATCACTTTTTTTTGGGTATTTTTCAATGCACGTGCCTATCAAGGTTCCAATTTCCATTAAGCATCCTAGGTTGGCAAAAACAGAGGGAGAAGGTCGGAAAAGCCATGCAAGTCAAAAAACGATGATGCATGCCAAGTAAGAAAACTTACAGTGCCTCCCAGCTCTCTCCATGCGGGATGCAGAACAGAATTTTGAAACCTATGCTATATGCAAATGCAAGCCGAAGAAATCGTCCTAGGTTCAGAAATTGCTATTATCGTGAAGCACCACAAGTCGCTCGCCAACCTTTAGCCTAAAAAGTCCGGTCTTGGCTCACCCCTCCTCTGCTCAACACACTTGAGTTTAGGAGAAAGCGCTTTGCGGGGCTCGCTGTGGCACAAGGGCTACGAGATGGCGAGGCGACTGTTTAGAGTTTGATCTAGGTCCAAAGCGAACTATAGGTACATGCAAATATATATTAGGGTGTTTGGACCTACTCTACGAACAAGCAACTCCTATAGCTAAGGCTCATTCACACAAAATAATAAAAATGAAATAAAATAAAGAAAAGGAAAAGCGTCAAAATCATCGAGGCCCCCAAGGGAACCATCCCTCGGGCACTGGACCTCGGGAGTTGAAGTTTACCTGTGAGAGTCATGTATTATTACAAAAATTCTAAGTGTCGCTCTCTCACATAAATATACAGAATAAAATAAAATAAAATGCATAAAAATATAGACTATCTTCAAAAATTCTCCTTCATTTGCCTTCGATGCTCTCCCCTATTGGCCGATGCAGAAAAGCCAACTCCGCCTTGCTTGGGTGCATAGGCCCTCCGAGGAGGTCTTCCTTCGCTTTGCGGTCCCTCGCATCAAAGATAAATAAAAGAGATGGGTCAGAACAGTCAACCAATAATCTCAATAAAAAACAAATAAAGAAATGAATCATGGACATGAGAAAAGAATTAAATAAATGAATTAAAAATCACACAAAAATCATACAAAATATGTTGCCTCCCAGGCAACGGCGCCATTTGATGACTGACATCTTGCGACGGTCTAGAGTAATCCACACAAGGCGGGATCACAATGTCGCTAAGGCAACCGCTCACAAAATCCCAGATCAATCAACAATTAACCCACAATAAATGTATGCAATGAATATCCAAAAATGTGCAGTTAAAATTTATTATAACTCTACATGCAAATGTGTATAGGTGTAAGCACAAGTAGAGGTCGAACACTGGGAGGCGAAGGGATGTATGTGTTGTACAATTATTCAATTCATTGTTCATGTCCAATCCTTATTGTTTTTGTGGGGTTTTAATTTTAAATATTTTTTTATATTTTTGTTTTTAAAATTTTTATTTTTTTTATATTTTCTAATTTTTTTTATATTTTTAATTATATAATATATATAGAGAGGTATATATACAGAAGAGGAGAGAGAGAGAGAAATACAATGTATAGGTATGTATATATCTATAAATACTTAAAGTAGATAGATATAAAGTTTTTTTTAATTTTTTATATTTTTAATTTTTATATTTTTCTATTTATTTTTTTGTTATTTTTCTGGTATTTTACTAATTTTTATGTATTTTTAATTTCAAAAATGTCCCTAATATGGGACTAATTAACTAGGCCGAAAGTAATTTGGATTTTAAAAATATAAAATAAGTTCAAAAATTACCCAAATTAATTTTAATACAGTAATAATATATAGATAATTATAAAAGAGCAAAACATATTTTTGGGATTTTTAAAGGGTTTTTCTATTATTTTGTTGGATTTTGGAGCTTTCTGATTTTTTTATTTTTCTTTTTCTTGTTTTTAGGTTTTTTTAAATTCTTGGACTATATATATATATAAATACACTATATATAATTTTTTTGTAAATTTTCAAAAACATTTTATATTTTTTTGTATTTTTTTAATTTAAACAGTACAAAAAGGGCTCTTTTTTCATTTTTAATAATTAGGATAAATGCAAAAAAAATGTAAAATAAAATAAGGGCGTGGAAGAACACTACATGAAGCATCTATCCTAATTTTTCTGAATTTTTAGGAGTACCATAGGTATTTTTAATAAATAGATAAACGACATAAAAATTAAACAGCCTAGCAGGGGTATTTTTGCAAATAAAATAAATACAGGGGCCTCTATGCAAAAATACCAACAGTAATAAACATTTATTTAATGTTTCAGAGTTATTTTATAATTTACAAAAACCGCCAGGGTTAAAGTGCAAAAATCGCGCACCTCACGTGGGACTGCACGTGAGGCGCGGAGGGACCAAACTACAATAATAAAAACCACAGGGGGCCTAGTGCAAATATTACAATTTATGTACAACGTGAAATTTTATTTATGGCATTAAAATATAAATACAAAAAGGCGGGGGATATGTCTGAAATTTACCCCCAAAGGTGTGCGATCCAACGGTTGATCTTCGTCTACTTGACACGTGTCACCTCCACGTCTGCCAATGCCGCTTCGACGGTGGGCGGTGAGGATTAGATCACCTGAGGTGATCTGACGGTCTAATCGCTGCTCCAACGGACGGCGGTGATTAAACCTGGGACTTCATCTTCATCCAACGGCGGAGAGCTAGCGTGGAAGAACAGGGAAGCGGGCTCATCGGGGCGAGCTTCTTCCGACCAGATCTCGCGCCTCCGCTGATCTTTGCCGCTCCTGAAGGTCCCAAAACCTTCCTGGAAGGGTCTTCTACTTGCTGGAGGTCTTGGATCGGACAGAGGATGACCGGAGCGCCCTTGCGAGGTCGGAGAAGGCAAGGTGCTCCAGGTTCCTCCAATGGCTTTGGATTTCATCTCATGGTGCTTGATAGCGCACCTAACCTGCTCAGGAAGAAAGCTCGGCTCAAGGCGATGCTCCTCGGCCAAAAATCGAAGCTGTTAGCATGAAAAATGGATGAGGTGGCGATGCTCCGGTGAAGCGGAGGAGATGAGCATCGATTCGCAGATCCAGGGAGGATCTGGTTGGGTCGGTGTGGTCTGGAGGTGGAGAAAACGGTGGGGAACGAAATGACGGTGAAAGGATGGTCGGAACACAGTCGAGGGCACGGTGGTGAAGTCGCCGGAGCTGAGCTCCGACGAACGTCGATTTAACTAAATTACCCTACTCTAATGATCTAAATGCAAAATAAAAGATAGAATGAAATGCGGGAATGAAAATCTACCTATGAAAATAAATGCGCAGCTCGAACTTGGCTGGAGGGCCATGGAGCAGGACGACTGTCGGAGCGCCGCCGTGGGCGCATCTCCTTCCTCCGTGAGCCTCCACGACCTTCAGGGGACCTCCAGCTGTCACCTGGATGCGCTCTGGGCCGAAGGCGTGGGCTCTAGGGCTCGGGAAATGGCCAAAAAGCTCGGAAGAAGAAGATGGGTTTATTTATAAACAGGAGGGGTGCCCTTATTGACCGGCTAAAATTAAAGAATCTAGGCTATGTACAAACAAATAAGAGATGCGGCGAGGATCATGATGCTCCTGGGAGAAAATTCTGTGAAGGGACTGTTGTCGAAGGAGCGACCGATCGAGCAGGAAAAATGGAGAAAAACGGGGGAATGGACAGGTCTGACAGGAGTCAGAGGCGCAGGGGGAGTTGACCGGAGGTCAACACTCCCTGGTCTTTGTTTGGTCCACATCAGCCCGACATTGACCTGTTTATTTAACATAATAAATGAATTAATTAGATTTTGCGTATAAAATAAAAAATGTTTATTAAATAATGTAGTATTTATTTATGATTTTTATTTATTTTTTTGATATATTTTATTATGGGTTTATTTTAATAAAGGATCTATAAGTATATTTATATGTATTTATTTTTATTTTGTTTATTTTTATTTTATTAATTTATAATTTTATTTTATAATTTTATTTTATAAAATTTTAACTTATTTTTGTGAGTATAAATATATTTTTACTTAATTTTTATAAGTTTATTTACATTTTTAAATAAATAGGTATATGTATATGTAGGTATTCTTATAGGTATTTTACATATATATTATATACACTTTATTTATTTAATGTATTTTATTTGTTTTTATTTTGGATTTGTATTTTTAATAGGTTAGATGTATTATTATTATAAAAATATAGATGAATAAAGAATAAAAGAATGAAATCCCTTTTTATTTATATGCATATAGATAGCATAGGTATTTTGTCTATGTATTTTATAGACTTATTTTATTTTACAAATTCTTTTTGGTTTTCTTTTAATATCAATATATACATGTTTTGTAGACATTATTTACAAAATTCTAAAAATATAAATTTATAGAAATAATAAATATTGAATAAAATGAATATTTTAATCAGGTATTATGTACAATAAAGGCCAAAAACTTAACTTCCACAGATGGACTTCAAAAATTATGAAACTAATTTTATTAAATAGTTATTGGAAAGCTATATACAATTAAAGGTGAGTTTGGGTGATTTGGAGTTTTTATTTGCAAGATATGGGTCTGTGAAATTGAGATTTTGGCTTTTTATTCTGGGTATAGAATGTACACTGAGTATTCTTTTTACACAAACTCAATTTTGTATTTTTATTTACATTATTATCTACAACTTTCATGTACAAAGTTTCTTTATTTGATGAATAAATAAGTATATACAAAATAGGTGTCCAAAATGCATAAATGGATGAATAAATAAATGAGGTATTTATTGTACTGTTGGCCCTTATCTCCCCCTACTTTATTCCTTGTCGACCAATTCCATTCTGGCCTTGGTCTCGGGGTTTGGGTCATAAAATATTTACAATATTTTATTCTTTTTTCTTTTCTTCTCTTTATTCTATAATTTTGGTATTAAAAACCTTATTTTATGTATAATTTATACAATAAATAATGAATGCTATTATAGACAAATTGATGCTATTTATATGCATTTGCTGGGGTTTTTAAGGCCAAAATGATAGAATAAAGGTGATGAAATGGAGATTCATCGGTCTCATACTCTCTCAATCTTGAAATGACAAGTATCATGTGTATGGATTGTGTTAGGTCTTCCTAGACAAATTGTTGAACTATCAAGTGGTCTCCTCCTCTCACAACTCTTCCTTAGAGAGATGGATATTTCCTTATATCTAGGTGCATGCCAGTTCACAATCGGAAAGAGGAGAAGCCAGAAGAATGGTAAAAGAACTGGAAATGGACTAATGTAGTCTCATTTCCTTGTGAAGCTCGGCAAGTATAACCGAGTCTTCACCAAGAAGAGGGATTTTTCTAGAAGCTCAATATTTTTAAAATTTTTGGGTATAGGTTTCTTTTTGGATATTTTCTCTGTTGTCATTGCTCTATATTCTTGTTTTGCCCTAAAGGATATAAAATCTTTTATTCTTCCCATGTTTTGGGGTATTGAAAAAAGTTGTGCTAGCTGACCATTCCTCATCCGAAGCTTTATTTCAATCCAAGATCCAGTCATTAGATGTCCACGCTAGGAGAGGAAGTGGATTGAAGTACCGGTTCTAGCAGTCCCCAAGAATGGTTAATGAGCCATCCTTGACGAAGCATCATAGTATCGTCTCGACTTAGACTCCAAGATCTTTCAACAATCCATCTTGGTTAAGCTAAGTGTTATGTGTGAGGTCTCTAATCAAGCCACTATCTCAAGAGTCGTACGAATGACATGAAGAGGTCTAGTTAGACACATTGAACCGACTCATGAACACATTCTTATGGAATCTAAAGAATTAAACCATAGTAACCTAAAGCATCTCAATTCCAGTCCTTAATCGGTTCGTCTGATTAAGTGGTTTAAGGTCTAGACCATGCTCCAATCTTCATACTTTATTTAGACTTGTTCAATTGTCATGGTCATTCCGAAAAAATGTAGATGCAAATGCAATGCAAGAAAATCTTTTTGTGAAGTATGTTTTCTAATTTTGAACTTTTTATTGATTTTTTGAAAAAGTTTTACATTTTTTATGAATTTTTTGAAAATCTCTGCGAATTTTTATAATTTTGAAAATTTTGAATTTTTTAGGGATTTTGTTATAAATGTTGGTGAAAGAAGTGTGTGCAGATATTTACACGGGAGTGCATGCTTATTTACAGGAGTTGGGTGTGTATTTATGCTGGGAATTTACACAGGAGTTGGTGGTTATTCATTATTTATAGGCTTATATGTACAAGGGTTAGACATACTTTATAAAGAATTTTATTTGTTATAATTATGTACAGAGTTCTCAAAATAGTTTGAAAATGTTTTAGTAAACATTTTAAAAACTTATTTTTGCAAATAATTTAGCAAACACTTTATAAACATTTATAAAAATTGAAAATTATTTTGCAAAGATTTTTCAAGACTATATAGATAGATTTTTTAAATATTTCTGCAACCATTTTCTAAATCATTTGCAAACTGATTTTTCAAAAAAAAATTATTCAAGAAAATGAAACAAAATTTTGCAAGCATTTACAAAAGGTTTTTTACAAAGGTTTGAAAATATTTTGCAATGATTTTCCAAATAGTTTTAAAAAATATTGTGCAATACATTTTACAATCTTTTTTCAAATTATTTTGCAAAATAGTTTTAAACTATTGTCGATCAAAGAATTTAAAAAAAATACATATTAATTGTGTATTTGTTTTACAATTGATTGATCGTATGCCCTTACCCAATATAGTATTTTAGCCAATTATACAAAAATACAAATCATAAGTAATGGCTAAAATATATACAATGTATATACAAACCCCCTATACCTAGCTTGAGTTATGTCATCATTGTGATCAAAGAGAAAAAGGAAGACCTAACTCATGCTGAGTATAGGAAAGTCTATACTACAACGACTAGAAGAATAAGAAGTTAATCATCCTCCCTATACTTAAGATCAACTAATCCTAAGTATAGCAGATTGTATATAAAACGGGGATGATTGAGGATCAGAATGTATGAAATCAACCAGTTCGGCTTGTCCCCCCTATACATAGGGTAAAATATCCCTAAGTATAGACACATTATCAACATGTTGAGAGACAATGGAGAGAATAAATAATGAACAACCTGAATTCATTCATCCCCCCTGTACTTATGATGAAATATATTATAAGCATAGCACAAATGAATGGGATGAGTGAGATATTGAAGAATGAAAGTTCAAAAATCGAAAATGAAAAGAAGAAAAGAAGAAAATCAATCGAAGATATTTTGGGCTGCATTGTTTGACTCTGGTGATGATGCAGTTGTGCGATCTTCATTAAAACCACTTGAATCGAATCGAAAACGTCTAGGAATGTATCGTACTCTAAACATGGTGATGATCATTGACGATAAATGGCTATGCATCAGCTGCCAATTCTGATATGAGGATACTTCTAGTGTTATACACAGTTCTGACGATGTATACCCTATCCATTTACTCTTTTTTTCTGGGAAGATCTTCAACTTCGCATCAAATAGAAAAACCTTCTTTCTAGGTTTGATGGTCTTTCGTCTGATGTGCTAGTTGTGCCAGCATTTGACCTTCTCTTTGTACATCAAGCTGTTATCGTACATGTAGTTTTTGAATTCTAGGAGCTTGTTCAAATCAATCAGTCTATTCTAACCAACTTTCTGTGAGTTGAGGTTACATATGTTTATTGCCTAAAGATATTTGTGAACTAATTCCACAGACAAATGGCAAGGCTTTCCGTAGATAAGACGGTAGAGCGACGTTCCCATAGGAGACTTGTGGGAGATTCTGTAAGTCCGGAGAACTGAATCCAGAATTGTGACAAATTCTTTATATCCAGCATCACAAGTTTATGCATGATCATCTTGATTTCTCTGTTTGATAATTCAGCCAGGCCATTAGATTGAGAATGATAAGGAGAAGTGACCGATGATCGATGACGTACTTCTTCACTAATTTCTTAACCTCTTTATTGATGAAGTGGCTACCCCAGTCTGAAATCAAAATCTTCGGTATCTCCAACTGTGAAATGATGTTATCTTTCAGAATCGACAAACTGTGCAACTGTCGGTGGCTCAAGTAGGGATAGCTTCTATCCATCGTCTCGCATAATCTATGGCAAGCAATATGTATTCATAGCCTTGACTGTTAGGAAATGGATCCATGAAATCAATGCCACATGCATCAAACACATCAAAAATCTAAATGAATTTGAGGGCCATGGAATCTTTTAAACTAAAGGTTTTCCCTATCTTCTGACAGTCAAGTGCAAGGTTTGACATACGTTGTAGCACCATTGAATAGTGTGTGCCACCAGAGGTCACACTGCAAGATCTTTGCTGGTGTTCTACTTTCAGAATGGTGTCTACCATATTCAAGCTTATGATAGTGCTCGAGGACACTTGTGTACTCCTGAGAGATGCACCGATGCTGAATGCAGTCTGCTACTTCCCTGAACAGGTATGGGTCTTCCCATTGGCAGAAATGGATGTTGGAAAGGAACTTGTCCTTCCTGATTCGTTTCCAATCTTACGAGACCATCCCAGAGATGAGGTATCCAATGCTGAGAATGGATTCATCAGGAAAGTATCTGTGATCGGTGCACTGCTCAGTTGAGTATATGGGCATTCGATTCTGGAGATATAGTTTGCTCCACATTTTGAACTCTCGGCTTGTCTCTGATTTCCAAGTCAAATTCCTGGAGGAGAAAGATCCATCTGAGTAAGCAGGATTTGGCATCCTTCTTCTGCTATAAATATCTGATAGTGGAGTGGTCAATAAAAGCAATGACTTTGGATCCAATAACATAGGATCTAAACATCTCTTAGGCGAAAACCACCACCAGCAATTTTTTTCTCTATAACTGTATTGTTCTTATGTACATCATCAAGTGATTTTCTGGTATAGTGAATGGCATAGGGAAACTTTTCTCTTCTTTGTCCTAATACAACCCCATTATGAAGTTTGATGCATCCGACACGATCTCGAATGGAAGAGACTAGTCGGGTGACTGTAGGATTGGAGCCTGAGTGACTAGCTCTTTAAACTGATAAAAAGATTAGAGAACCGGTTGATCAGCAATGAAATTGGTCTCCTTACATAGAAATTCAGTGAGAGGTCATGTAATCTTGCTGAAGTCTTTAATGAATCTTCTGTAAAAACCAACATGCCCAAGTAATGACCTCACATTCTTAACATTTTGAGGTGGCTCTAATTTGGCGATCACAACCACCTTCGTCGTGCCGACTTCTATGCCTCGCTTAGAAACGACGTGGCCCAGCACAATACCTTTGGTGACCATGAAGTGGCTCTTTTCCCATGATAATACCAAATTCACTTCACGACATTTCTGCATTACTCTGTCTAGGTGCATAAGGCAAGAATCAAAGTTGTCATTGTAGATTGAGAAATCATCCATGAACACCTCGAGAAAACTACCGACCATATCGGAAAAGATGGCTAACATGCACCTTTGGAATGTAGCGGGTGCATTCCACGACCTAAAGGGCATTCTTCTGAAAGCATATGTGTCAAATGGAAAGGTGAATGTAGTGTTCTCTTGATCTTCAGGGGCGATCATCACCTAGTTGTACATGGAGTACCCATCTAAGAAATAGAATAATTCTTTCCCGACCAATCTTTCAGGAACTTGGTCAATGAATGGTAGTGGGAAATGGTCCTCCTTTGTCTTTGAGTTCACGCTCCGATAATTAACACACAAGCCCTAAGTTATCGGTACACAAGTCAAAATCTCCTCTCCTTGGTCATTTGTAATCATGATGATCCATTATTTTTTTGGCACTATATGCAGGGGACTCACCATTTTCAATTGGAGATGTGATAAGTGAAGCATGCTTCACACCACTTCATGATTTCGTTCATCACTATGTCCTGTAGATTAGAGTTTAACCTGGCTAAAATACACAAGACGTCTTGTAATAATATTCAATATAAATATGGTGTGAACACAAGGATGGATTATCCCTCAGAAATCTGATACTTTCCAAACTAGTGCCTTGTGTTTTTTCTTTAAAACCTCAAGCAAACAAGATTCTTGATCCAAGGTTAGCCTCTTGTTGATGATGATCGGATAAATGTTTTCTCCACCAGCAAGGAAAGCATACTTCAGACCTGTCGAGAGCTATTTTAATTTAGGAAATTGTTGAGTCTGCTCTACGGACACTTTAGACACTATGTTGGTAGATGGACGGTCTGCTGAAATCAATGAGGTGTTGTCCACCTCTGTCACTCTTGGCTTTGATAAGTTTGTACCAAACACATCTGCAATGAACTCTTCGTGTTAGGTTTGTCTTGAATTTTCTTCAAATAATTTGATCAGTGATTCGGGTTCTTTCTCCCAATTGGACAAAGAGAAAAGGTCGATTGTGCTTTCCAGGTCCTCATCTGAAGAGATTATTTCTTGTGTCAAAATATCATTCAAAGAAATTTGTTGATTACTGATATCAACAATGTCACAGTCCTCGGCTACTGATTTTGTATTCCCTTCGTTAGATGTGTCTTTCGACTCATTGATCATATCCATGGTAACGTTGTCATTGCAGGAGCAAAATGTAATCCATCTAGACCCATAGTCAACGACTGCTTCGACAACTCGAAGGAACTACCGACCAAGGATAAAGGGAGTCTAGAGCAATGATGCATGTGAATCCATATCTAGGATGACAAAGTCCACTAGGAAGCGCATATCCTGCTCAGTCACAATAACGTCCTCTAACAAAACTATGGGTCTCTTAATGGATTGATCCCTAAATGCAGGATCATATGACTGGGTTTAAGTGGACCTAGCCCAAATTCTTGAAGCAGTGGGGAGGGCATGGGGTTTATAGAGGAACCGCTATCAAGTAAGGTTCGCTAAACAATAAGGCATTTGATTAAGGGTGCTTCCTTGTCTTTCTTCTTTTGCATGAGATTACCGATAGCATTCACTGTGGACATGGTTAGGATGTGCTTTTCTCCTCAGATGTGTTTGTTCTTAAGGAGCTAATGCTTGGAGGTGCATGCCTCTTTTAAACATTCTTAACTACTAGCATGTATTACATGGCCTTCATCAATGGCATGTTCAACACAAGATTTTCAATGATTTCCACAACTCCTGGGTCGGACAATTCATTTTTAATTTTTCCATTTTTGGATTTGTTATTACTTCAAGAAAAGGAATATTCACATAAGGAAAAGCATTGTTCTTAATTACATTATTTTTTACAAATGACCGATTAGAAGAAGAGAAGTCATGCAAAACATGCAAAAATGAATCTACATGAGCTTTGGCTTGTCGATTGGTGCTGGAGTTGCTGCTAGTGATGGATCGTCCTAGGCTGGTGCGACTTGGCTTGAGCTCTTATTGTTTTTTCAAGATTTTCTTTTTGATGGTTTTTTTGGATCTTTTGCTGGTGGTGGTGGTCTGATGTTGCTCCTCCATCATCTTCTTCTTCACTAGGCTTTGTTACTAGTGTGACTGAAGCAGAAGATGATGACTTGTCAGAAGATGATTTGTTCTTCCCCTTTTATGTTGCAGATGGCAGCAATGTCCTACTTTTCTTAAAAGTTACTACATGAGACAACACAAAATCTGAAATATGTGACTCTACTAGATTGGATGAGACGTCACAACTACCTACTCCTTATATTGAAATTATTATGGTTGGCCTCAACCTGTATTGGAATAAGATTTTTTATCGCAGTGAGGTCATCAAGCTTCTGGCTCATCTCTGCTAGACTTTTTACTAATTGGGCCAAGCAGTCGAGAGTGGGGTTCACTAGAGCGGCCTTGGATTCAGTGTGCTGACAATGCTAGTAGTCATAATTCTGTGGAGGTTGTGAATGGGAAAACTATGAATTATATTGAGGAGAAGGATGTTGGTAATGCGAAGGATGAGGAGGATACTGATTCTATGAAGCAACCGTGTAATTGTGATTCGGCTGGTACTGCTAGTACGCGAGCTGTTGGGGCTGATAATTTTGTCTCCAAGTATTCTGATAGGGTGGAGATTGATGCTGTGAAGGCTACTACTAGCGCTGAATGACTAGTGAAACGACCAAATTGTAGAGGATTGGCTCTGCTATTGTCCACCTGGGATAGACCAGTTGTGCATCATTATTCTAGATGTTGTTCACGTCTTAGATTTGTGGCGGTGTTGGGAAAATGGATCCACAAAAGATGGGTACTGGGGCTTCGAATGGTAGACAACGAGCTTTTTTGACAGTTGTGGTGGTGCCTAGGTCAGAGCATGCAGGTAGTATATGTGTTGGACCTAAGGGTTCCTTGAACTCGGCTGAGGTGGTTGTGGCGATGACAGCTCTTTCAACTTAGCGGGAGTTGCGGTTGATGGTCGTGCGGATTGCACAACATTGATGGTGCTAACCAGCAGCTCCAGCTACTTAGTGATCTGATCCAGCTTTTCTTGATGTCAGGTTCTTTGTTCGATCATGGACAATATATTGAGGTCCTATGATCACTTCTCAATGACATCAACTTTGGGTTGATTGCTCCTGATGACGTTGAGGTTGGAGTTGTTGTCCATGTCTGATTCATGGGATGTTGCCATGTTTACTAGCTTAGGGTGGATCTGTCGTTGTCGTTGATATGCATGGGATGAGGATAATACAGCCTCGCCTTTGGCCATTTCTTCAAATAACTGCCAAACAACATCCTCATCCTTGTTGAAGTAAGATCCACCACATGCGACATCAATAAGCCTCTAGCTTTCTTGTGTTAGGCCACCAAAGAAATGTCGGACCAGTGGTCTAAGGAATGTCATGATGGGGGCACTTTTCTTATAACTCTTTAAACCACTCCCGGGATTCATGAATGGACTCGTGCGGTCTCTAGGAGAAGTTGATGATCCTTGCTCGCATATGATTTAGACGACCAAGAGGATAAAATTTGTGGAGGAAAACAAACTTAAGTCCTCCCATGTCATCACTACCTTCCCTGAGTGATTGATCCAGTACAAAGCCTTGTCATGAATGCCGAATAGGAAGGAAGTCATTTTGATTACACCTAATGGTATGTTAGGGTAGTGAGTGTGTGCGTCGGATGCAGGAAAACTGTTGGAGATGGATATAAGGATCTTCATTGGTGTTCCCATGGAAAGAGGGGAGAAGAGCTAAGAACTAAGGCTTAAGCTCGAAGTGTCAGTGGACTACAAGAATCTGAATCCACTCAATCATCTGGTTAGATCCAGTATTGTATGTCTCCTTGAGTGTAAGCTTGTGATCCTCCCTTCTTGGTTCATATGTTGGTCCTCCACGAGGTCGCTCCTCCTCCTCTTTCGACCTGTGAAAGAGCTTGATCTGTCAGATGTTGCTGAATAGACTGTATGGATGCAAGCAACTGTAAGCCATCGCACTCCTATCTAGTTGCGGACCCCGATTTGGTTGTTATGGTCCCATTCTTTTTCCCTGAGGAGCCATCTCTAAATTGAACTCAGAGGAATTGATCTACACAGGTCCAGATTCAGCTCCTAATCTACATATTCGAAATCATCCCGTTCAAATTGTAAATCTTGTGCGCCATATAAGGAAATGGATTTGGAATTAGGGCCAATTCTAGATATATGTGAGTGGACTACTTGATATGAAGATAAATCTATCTCCATCCACAATGGGTGAATGTTGAGACAAGATTGATCATGGTTTGTTAAGGAATGAGAAGAAGTTGAGGAGTCTGAAGATCGGTTTGTAAGGTCCAAATCGGGTTCTTGAGAATCGCATCGAAATTTTGAAGATGTTGAATTCATAGAATCGATGTGGTTGTCGGCAGGTACCGACTAAACCATCCATGAGTCCACATCTCGAGAGAGAGAGAGAGAGAGAGGAATAGATGAAGAGTAGAATATAGAGACAAACAAGAAAATGAAATAAGAGGAAATAAGAAAAGGCTCAAAGTGAGCAAGATAAAAAAGAAATAGAAACATATGAAATGAAAAAAGGTGCAAGTGTACGAGACTGGTCTTTGACCTAAAACTAAATCAAACAAACATCAATGCAAAGGATTCACCAACTCACGCCAATGAAGCTGTAAGAGTTCGGTTATTTTTATCTTTTCAATTTTATTATTTATCAAGTAATCTTATAACAAGTCCTTATAGGCTAGCCCTATAGGAGAGTGAGTACTGCCAGGAAAGTATCGTGTACTTCTCACTTCCTTTGTAACTTGTTGCATGTACTTTTTAAGAGAATCCTTGCTATTGGGTATGGATCCACTACTAAGCCAAAGAATATAGGAGGAAGCTGATAGGTGAAACCAATACTTTCCACTGACGGGGTACTCAAACGTGGAACGATGAGATAGACACCCCCTGAGGGGATGGCCTTAGCTCAATACTTCAGACCTACGTACGATAGAAGCGCCAATACCTTGTGAATAAAATCAACAACAAGGTGGTACCCAGGCTGGAATTTTGGCTCTATTTCCTAGGGTCATGCCTCACTCTGTCTAGATTGTACTTGAAAATAATGTGGGCTTTGTGAACCTAATACAATGAATGCCCATTATGAATTTTATTTTTGGTCTAAGTGTTATTAGAAATCTCTTATTTTAATTTTTGAATTTTCACTTTTCTGAGTATTTTTTATAATAATCCACCAAACAATTTTTTGGGATTTTCTTTTAGACCTAAGTGAACAAAACTCTGTGAGAAGACTATAAAGCCGAGCAAGTGACACTATGATGGAGAGCTCACCATTGTGTCTAATGATGCGTGCTCAATTTGAATACTTACAACGCTTCCCAGCTCTCTCCATGCGGTATGCAAGACAAGAAATTTAACTCTATATTGCATGAAATGCAAGCCGGTGAAATCGTCCTGAGCAGGAACTGATATTATCATAAAGAACAATTTTAATTTGATCTAGGTCCAAGCGAAGAGACTATAGGTACATGCATATATTAGGGTTTTGGACCTGAGTTAATCGATCAAGTCCTAAAAATATAAGGGCTCATTCACATAAAACAAATAAAAATAAAAGCAGAAAACACAAATCACAGAGAATAAATAAAAATAATGAGAAAAATAGGGAGGACATAAGGTAGAAGGTGGTGAAAACATGAAGAAAACCAAGCGGGCCCCAAGTGAACAAACACTTGGTAAAATAGGCCCATGAGAGTCTACAAATATAAAATGTCATGTACATGTGTTATTACAAATTATAAATGGAGTCTCTCTCTCACCCACACAAACTAAACAAAAATCTACACTAAGATGCTCTGCTCAAGTCTTTATCTCCTTGTTGCTCTCTCCAATCGGCTTAGCGATGAAAGATAGTCTCCACCTCAAGAGGTTGCACATGTCTTCCTAAGAGTTCCTCTTCAATTGGTGGGCCCTCGCAAGGAAGTCAATAGAAGAAATGGACAGAACAGATAAATAATTATTTAATAAAAAAGAAATAAATATAGATATATAATAGCTACTATGCACAACTAGGTATACACTATACTACATTGCTCACCGACAATGGTGTTATTTTGTTGATTGTAGAGACTGAAATTCCTAACATCCGATCTTGGAGGGCCTACAGTGTCCGACAAGTCTAATCTAGCAATCGATGTAGCGGTCGCTCTTGCAGTGTCCAGAATTCAATAAATGCAAACTGATAAACAATCAACCTACGATATAAATAAAATTATAAATAAATACGGGGTGAATTTTATTATACCCTACAAAATGTGTATAGTGATAAAGTAGTAGGGTTGAACCACTGAGAGCATATTGGGATATGTATAATTATTATAAATTAATAAAACTAATAATAATTATTTCTGTATTTTTTGGCTTTATATGGGTTTTTAATTATATTTAATTTTTATAGTTTAAAATGTTTTATATTTTTATTTTTATTTTTTTTTTGAATTTTTTTCTTTTTAATTTTGCAAATTTTTAATTTCTTTTTTTATGTTTATGATATAATATATATCTATATATCAATATATAGTGATAATAATATTACAGATATTATAAATAAGATATAAGATATATATAATAAATAAATATATGTAGATACAAGAACAATCCTTTTTATTTGTAAGGGTTTTAAATATAAAATATAGATTTTTTAAGAAATAATAATAAGCAGAAAATAAGTAGTATAGTATATATTATAGGGTTTTGTAATTTTAAATGTATATAAATATAGTCAAAATTAAGAAATAAAATGTTTTGGGGCTTTTGATATTTTTCTCTATTTTTGGGATTTTTGATAGATTTTTTCTAATTTATATGTATTTCTAATGTATTAAATATATCAAAATAGTGAATATAATATATAAACTAAATTATTTTGTAGATTAAAAATAGATAATAGGTCCAAAAATTTCGAAAACATTTTTTAATAAATAATATAAAATATAAATAAAAAATATAGAACAGAAAACTCTTTTTTCGATTTTTAGATAATTTTTACTGATTTTTATGCTTTCTAGAGTTTTGTAATATTTTTATAGTTTCTTTTTTATTTTTTGTGATTTTTTATCTGAAGGTAGAATATATAGTAATGTATACTATATTTTTCGTTAAAAGCAGCTTTATAACTTTTTTGGCTTTTATGTGTAAACAGGGAATAAATAGTTCCTATTCTCTTCTTAATAAATGGGAAAATGTGATAAATTCCTTATTAAAATAGGGTCATGAATAAACATCAGATCAAGCATCTAACATAGTTTTCCCAATAATTAATAAGCACGGGAACTATATAATAAAAATAGAAAGACATAAAATAAAATGCATAGTCTGGTAGGGGTATATTTGTAAGTAAAAATAAAAATAAGGGCTTGCATGTAAAATACCCCGAAAGTTAACACTCTATTTACAAATTTATAGACTATATATAAATAAGCAAAAGCCACGGATATTTGTTACATATTTCACAGTACCTCACGTGGCGCAACATGTGAGCTACGAGGACCTTTCTCGAATATTCAAAAAGTGTGGGTGGTCCTTGCAAATTTATACAAAAGTTTTAAAACTGGAATTAATATTTACAATACCTGATAGAAAATACAAAATACAAAAGAGCGATGGGGCTTATGTAAGTTGCCCATTAATGCATCTTCTGATGGCATAGGGAGCTCCACGTGGCAAGATCGACGAATGGGGCAACATGCTGGTTTGCTTCTAATTTGACGGCAGAGGACGAATATGGCGCTGGGGCATGATCTGACAGATCTCAAGGGTTAACGAAGAGCACCACAAGAACTCAGCCTGGGTAGATTTCGATATGTGATTCTTCCCTCATCTGGCAATGGTTCTTCGATCTGGTTGGCCTTAATCCTTCTTGGTAGCGTCTTACATTAGTAGGAGGGCTCGAACAGCTTCGGGCCTCATTGGAGGAGGCCTGGAGGTCAAGGTTTCTTCGCAGACCTTGGCGAAATATTCATCCTTCGATTCAGGCTCCATGTGCCTCTCCAAGTGATGGCTCCTGCACAAGAAGATAGAGGGGCTCGAGGCGAGTGTCCTCGACCCAGATTTGAAGCTGAAAGCACTATGAACAAGTGGGGAAGATGAGCTCCGATGGAAGGCAGTGGAGGGAACTTAAATCTCCCTATTCCTTGCAGGAACCTGGGTGAAACGATGGGGCTTTTGTAGAGAATGTGTTAGGAAACGAAAATGACATGTAAATGGGACGAATAATGGCGGGGATATAGTTTAATTATAGTTGGAGCACGGTGCTCCAACAATTAAAGATCTCCTAATTAAACCTAAGTTAAGATCTGATTGCAGAAATTAATAGCTACACTAACATCAGGAATGAAAATGCGATAAGAAAAGCTACATAAGTAGCTTGTACCTGATCGAGGCCAAGGAGTAGCGAGGCTTGCCAAAGAAGCTCTGGTAGACCTTGGATCACATTGATTTCAAGCCTTATCCACACTGACAA
Organism: Ottelia alismoides; assembly: GCA_037367405.1. Taxonomy (NCBI): domain Eukaryota; kingdom Viridiplantae; phylum Streptophyta; class Magnoliopsida; order Alismatales; family Hydrocharitaceae; genus Ottelia; species Ottelia alismoides. Next base: position 479,840 of record JAZKJV010009171.1, read on the forward strand.
GGTGGGGATGATTTTGTTGTCAGCAAGATTGATCAACCCTGAGATCCTATTGGGATTACAAGAGAAAAACAGGGATCAAAATGCAAAAAGTCAGTGAGGGCTTTTATGTATACACATTGCGAGGGGCAAAAAGAGCTTGGCAATTGCTTGAAACAAAGAAGAAGTTGGTGGAAGCTATACACCTAACGAGATGGAGGGGTTTGAGGGGCATAAGTTCATTGAAGGGCTCAAGGACCATCGAGCAACGGATCAAGCCCAAAAAATGGAGAAGGTGACCACCCGTGAACTCTGGCAAAAGGGGCGGCGAGGGGGCGTACAGTTGACATGTCGGGTCAATGAAAGAAGACATCTGGTTGGTCCACACCAGAAAATTCAGAGGGATAAATACCTTATTAAATGGATAAAAAATAATAAATGATTTTATTGATTTTAGATCAAAGTATAAAAAATGTTTATTATTTTATGTAGTATTTTATAGGCATTTTTTAATTTTACAATGTATTTTTTTTGGGATAATACTTATATGTATATACATAGGTATATATACATGTATTTATAGTATTTTAATTTTATTTTGTATTTGATATTTTATTATTGTATTTACATATTTTATATATCTATAACTTATTTAGTTACACATTTACTATTTTTATTTAATTTTTTTGATTTTATTTATTTACCTAAATAATTATGTATATGTATTATATAGGTATAATTTACCTACATATTATATTACTTTATTTATTTTAATAAATTTTTAATCATTTTATTTTATATTTATTGATTAAATATGTTTTAAATAATATTTACAAGTATTTAAAAATATAAGGAAGCTAAAGATATTAAAAATAAATATAATGAATATTATAAAGAGGTATACAAACAATATGGACCCAAAAGCTAATTTTTGCATCTTAACTCTATTTTAAAAGAAACCACCTGTACTAAATAGATAATTAAAATTTATGAACAATAAAAGTGAGTTTGGTCCATTTTTAATATGTATGGAGGAGATTGAAATAGCTGGAAATTCAAGGAGGAGGTTGTATGTGCTCACAAGGTGAGCTGCACAGTCGCTGAGGTGACCTCTCGTAGAGACCTTCGGCTAATCTCAACAATCAAACAACAATATAAAAAACAATCAGTGAAGTCAATGTGTGTGGATCAAAATTTATTATAACCCTACAATGAATGTGTATAGTGAACAAGCAGGTAGGGATCGGACTCAGGGAACAAGTCGGTATAGAAATATTATTATCTATAAATAAATAGTGTATAAATAATAATGAATATTTGTACAATATTCACTCACTTAATTAGTTATATTTTTGTGGTTTTTAATTATATGTAATTATTTAATAAATATTACCATATATATTTTATAAATATTATATTTTTAAATTTTCTGATTTTTAATTTCTTTTTAATTTAGCATATATAATGATATGTAAAAAGATATATAAGATAATATGTATAATATACGTATTATATGTAAAATATACATAATAAATATATAAAAATTAGAAAATAACAAAAAAAGAATAGTCCTTTTTATGTTTTAAAGATTTTAAATATAATTAAGGTAAGTAAACTATTTAATAATAATCTAAACTAGATATAATAAAATATAGATATATACGCAATATAGGGTATAATTAATTATAAATATATATAAAATAGCTAAAAAGTTACTAATAAACTCTTTTTTTATTTTCAAATCTTTTTTCTATTTTAATGGTTTTTGGGGGAATTTTTGCAAATTTATTGTTTTTTAATCAAAAATAAGGCGAAATAGGAACTTTTTAAATAGGACAATTTGATTTGGGATTTAAAATTAGAAAAAGTTTCAAAATTTCTCAAAACCAACTTTATTATATATAGGACAAAAAACAAATTTTTTTCGGTGCTTTTAAAAATATTTCGCATTTTTTGGGTTAGAAAGGGTTTTCGAATTTTAGGTTTTTATTTTTTGTGATTTTTGTTCTGGAGTTATAAAATACTATAATAAACACTAGGTAATATTTGGAATTTTTAATTGTGATTTTATATTTTTTATTTTCTAAGGCAAATAGGGACTAAATGTGCACTTTTTAAATTTTAATAAAAAAATAAAATGCAAATGAAATGCAAAAGAAATTACATGGAGGGAACAATCATATCATCATGTGTATAATCCTATTTTTCATAATTTTTGGAGCATGGGAGATATTTATGGAAAATAGATAAACATGCACAAAAATAATTAAGCTAGCATGGGTATTTTGCAATTAAAAATAAATACGAGGGGGACATGTGCAAAACACCAGAAGTTTTACACTAAATTGTATTTTTATATATTAAAATGAAATACACAATGTTGGGTAGGTTTATAAGTAATTTACCCAACTCACGTAGGGAGGCACGTGAGCTGAGCTAGCACTAGATCGACTTGCAATTACAAATAAATACATGGGCTTTATTGCAATTTTCTCACAACTTTTAAACATTATAAAATATTTACAATGCTCTATGAAATACAAAATCATAGGAGATTTTATACAAATATACCACATAAAGTACTTCAATCCAGCAGCTAAGGTTGTGTCACCTGTACAATTGGACGCTTGAGATCATGTACCCCTTCGAAATGATTGGATGGCCCGGATTAGATCTGGGTTGTGTTTTTGATCAAATGTTGGGGCAAGGGCTGGAAGAACTACCAATGAATACGGGCTTGAGTTGCTTTGATCACTTCATTCTCCTCCATCCGGCGGTGGTTTTGGGTTCCAACAAGTGCTACACATTCCTAGTGGACCTCGGTTGCTGCAGGTGGGCTCAGGTGAGCTCGATGAAGATCAGGGAGCTCCAATGGCTCCAATTAACATAGAGCTACTCCATGTTGAAAACACGATCTCAGATAAATTCCCTCAGTGCAAGTCCTGCATAGAAAGATTACTCGGCTTGAGGGCTCTCTCCTCGACCAAAACGTAACACAAAACAACGAGGGGATGCAAGTGGCGATGAGGTTCCGGTGAGCTAGCAGAAGGCAAACCTCGATTTTGCCTGATCTGAGGAATATAAGGATTGGAAAGGGGGTTACAAGATGAAGAATGTGATGAGGATCGAGACGGGGTGAAAATGAGGTTGAGATACGGTCAGATCATGGGGGATTTGACCTGGAGCTCAAGCTCCAGGTCAATTGGGATTTTCTTATTAACCCTAAGTTGTTGATCAAAACACGAAATTAAACACCTAAAATTAAACCTACAACCTAAGGTTACTTAAAAATAACTAAAAAGTGGCCTTAGTTCGGATGGTGGCCGAAGAAGCTAGACCTTTGGCGAAGGTGGTCGGAGATGGATGGATCGACCCCAAGAGGCATCCCTCCTCGCTGCAGACAGTTGTTATTGACTCTTATCACGAGCCTAAAGTTTCGAGGCCAGGTCTGAGTGGCTACGGTCGCTCCAAGAGAGATGAAAGGGCAAAAAGGTGGAGAGGGGTGATTTTTACAGATGGTGGGGCAGCAAAATTCGAGGTGAAGTTGTGTGCGATAGAGCGAGAGTAGGTGGAAGGAGATGGGTCAGCGAGGGTGGCTGAGGTACAGGGCATGGAAGGGTGGAGGGCTCGAGGGTGAAGGAAGCAGGGAGGTTGATTAAAAATGGGAGAAGAGGGGCCTCCCGTGAGTTCTGACAGAAGTCAAAACTAGGGAGGACAATTGACCGGAGTCAACAAAAGAAGACTTCAGGTTGGTCCACGTTAACCAATCTGAAAAATCAAAGATAAAAAATGATGGGAAATTAAATAATAAATATTGTTATTAAAAACTAATTTTAAGTTATAAAATAAAAATTATTTCTAATTTTATGTATTATTTTATTTAAATTTTTATTTATTTTTTAGGTGATTTATTAGAAGTTAGTATTTACATGTATAATTATAGGTAAAAATACATATATATTAGATTTTTATTTTAAATTTGTATTACATATTTTATTAATATGTATAGGTATTTTATATATTTTTGATTTATTTAATTACATATATTCTTTATAGGTATATATAGGGATTATTTCATCTATATATTAAAGTAATTGATTTATTTTAATTTCCTTTTAATGGTTTAATTTATTTCGATTATGGATATGTGTTTCAAATAATATTTATAATTTTATAAAAATGTAAGAAATTTAAAAAGATAAAGACTAAATATATTGAATATACATGTATATGCACAATGGGGACCCAAAACCTAACTTTTACTTCTTAATTTCACGTTGAATGGAACCACCTTCATTAAATAGCTTATTAAAAGTTATATATAATTAAAGGTAATTTTGGTCTATTTTGATATAGTATAGGGAAGATAAATGTGCGTGATGCTTTGATTTTATCTTTTTATTTTGTGTGTCTCGATCCCAATGTGTATTATTTTTTTATGAAATCAATTTTGTATTTTTTCGTGTATTTTTATCTACAATTTTCAAATAGATGATTTTCTTATTTGAGATATAAAAATAATTAATAAATTAGGTCCCAAAAGGTAATATTTGGGCAATTAAATTAGGGTTTATGTGTAGTTTTCTATGTATTTTCTTTACAGTTTCTCTACCCTATCTCCCCTTACTTTATTCCTTGTCGACCAAATCATCACGATGACTGGGTCTTGGGGTCTAGGGTCACTCAACACCTATGGTGTTTCATTTATTTTCTTTTCTTTCCTTTATTCTTTTATTTTAGAATTAAATGTAATAATTATATAGTATTTTATACGTTATTTTTTATAATTTATAGAGTGTTTTTTTTTGATAAATTAATGATATATGCAAACTCAGCCATGGCCAGTCCCAAGCCCGGGTAAATGAGGAGGGTTGCGCAGGTAGCCGACAGGCAGCGTAAAACAGTCGAAGACAACTTCCTAAATACTATTTTAAAAAAGTACTATTTAGGAAGTTGCCTCATGACAGTTGGATCTTTTCAACATGGATTTGAGCAAACATATAGATTTCGTTAGGGTATTCCGTACTTGCGACACGTTGCATCGTCCGAATGCAATGAGAAATTGGAAAGGACCGATACATAGCAGCATGGATGTAGTTCAAAATTTGCAAGGCTTTTCGCATGAGGAACACATGCAGGTAAATAATCTAATTCTGCTCCATCACTGCTCGGATGCAGTCCCAAATTTGCAAGGGTTCTCACATAATGGACTTATGCGAGTAAAGAAGTTAGTCCAAAAGAGATTGCAAAGGAAGTTGTGGATTGGTAGTTGGAATATTGGTACTTTGACTAGAAAATTGATGGAGATAGTGGATACGATGGAAAGAATGACGATTCATATACTATGTCTTCAAGAGACTAAATGGGTTGGAGAGAAAGAAAGGGAGATCGAGAAGATGGTCTTTAAACTTTGGTATTCAGGTAAAGATAAGGGTAGAAACGGTGTTGGAGTGGTTGTTCATAAGGATTTGAAGGATTGTGTGGTTGAGGTGCAAAGATTCAGGGATCGGATTATTTTGCTAAAATTGGTGCTTGAAGAAGAAATTATGAATACCATCTTAGTTTATGCACCGCAAATTAGTTTAGGTGAAAGGACTAAACAAGTTTTTGGGAGGCTCTGGATAAGATTTACAAGGAATCCCACAAAGAGAGATAATATACATAGTAGAGATCTTAATGGACATGTGGGAAAAGATGCTTGAGGGTATGCTAATGTTCATGGAGGACATGGTTTTGGGGATAAAAATGAAGAGGGAAAAGTCATTCTGGATTTTGTAACGATATATGATCTTTTCATAACAAACACTCTCTTCAAGAAGAGGGAGGAGCATTTAATTACTTATAAGAGTGGCCCAACTAGAACATGAATAGATTACTTTACGTTGAGGACAAGAGATTGGCTGTGTTGTAAAGACTGCAAAGTAATCTCAGGAGAGAGTTTGACAACCCAAAATTGCTTGTTAGTCTTTGATGTGCAAATATAAGGGCTGGTAAAGAAAAGGAGGGTTCCTAAGATTACTAGAACTAGATGGTGGAATCTTCCACTGAAGCAATCGAGCTTCAGGGAGAAGGTTTTAGAAGACTTATCTTGGGATTGTAGTGGAAGTGCAAACGAGATGTGGGAGGCAGCAGCATTTTGTATCCGAAAGGTAGCCAAAGAGATGCTGGACGAGTCAAAGGAAGGAGCTCCAGGTCAAAAGGAGGCTTGGTTGTGGAGTGAAGGGGTGCAAAAGAAGCTAAAAATTAAAAGAGCATGCTTTAAAGCTATATATAATGATAAAGGAAACTGTCACAAACTACAAAATAGTGAAGAAGGAAGCAAAGAAGGCTGTAAGCAAAGCTAAGTAAAAAGCTCATGAAGTTTTGTATAAAAATCTCGACTCTAAGGAGGGCCAGAAGGATATATTCAGGTTGGACAAAGCAAGAGAAAGAAAGACCAAAAATCTTTCTAAAATGAGATGCATTAAGGACGAGGAAGGTCACGTGCTTGTTACTCAGAAGGATATAGAGACTAGATGGGAGCAGTACTTACTAAAACTTTTCATTGGGGAAGGAAATAGATAGATCACTTTCGGTGATCTAGCTAGTAGTGAAATTTACTTGAATCGAGCAAGCTATAGATGAATACAAAGAAAGGAAGTAGAGGAGGCTTTAAAGGTGTAGAATCAGATGACATCCCTGTAGAAGTATGGAGAGTTTTAGGTGAGCATGGTTTGACTTGGCTTACGAATCTATTCAATGTTAATTGGCGAAGCAAGAAAATGCCTGAAGATTGGAGGAGGAATATTGTGGTGCCTCTTTATAAGAATAAATGAGATATTCAAAATTATTCAAATTACAGAGGTATCAAGTTGATGAGTCACATTATGAAAATTTAGGAACATATGATCAAAAGAAGGTCGAGGCAAGTTTCCAAAGTAAAAGAAAATCAATTCGGCTTCACGCGAGGTCGCTCAACTATTGAATCGATCCATTTGCTGAGAAGAATAATGGAGATTTATAGAGTTAAAAGGAAGAACCACCATATGATATTTATTGATTTGGAGAAGGCTTATGATTATGTCCCACGAGAGATATTGTGGAGAGTTTTGGAGAAGAGACAAGTACATGTCATATACATTAACCTCATAAAGTATATGAATGATAGGGCTTTATCTTGTGTAAGGAGCTCGTCTGGGAAGACTGACTATTTTGACATCAACATTGGTTTACATCAAGGTTCAGTTTTGAGTCCATTTCTTTTTACTTTGATTATGGACTAGTTGACAAGTCACATTCAAGATGAGTTACCTTGGTGTATGTTATTTGCTAATGAATTGTGTTGATTGACAGGACTAGAGATGGAGTAAATGAGAAGCTTGAGGTCTGGAGACATGCATTGGAGACTAAAGAATTTTGTATAAGTAGGCCTAAGACGGAATATATGGAGCACACCTTTGATGGAAGCAATGGTGAAGGAATCGAAGTTAAGATTGGTGATGATCACATTCGGAAGAGAGATTCATTTAGATATCTGAGATCTATTTTACAACATGATGGGGAAATTGATGGAGATGTTACTAATAGAATACATGCATGCTGGCTAAAGTGGAGAGGAGCCTCTATTGTTCTCTATGATAAGAAAATTTTCTATAAAAATTAAAGGAAAGTTTTACAAAGCAACCGTGAGACCGATTTTGCTCTATGGATCTGAATGTTGACTGCTGAACGATAGACATGTGCATAGAATGATTGTAGAAGAAATGAAATTGCTAAGGTGTATGTGTGGACACACACGTAAAGATCAGATTCAGAATAGTGCAATCAGAAAGAAAGTTGGTGCAACTCCGATCGAGGATAAGATGCAAGAAAATCACTTAAGATGGTTTGGTTATTTGCAAAGAAGGTCAATTGATGCACCAGTTAGGAGATGCGAGTGTTGAGATGTTGAGCCGGCTAAGAGAGGGCGAGGACAACCCAAGAAGTGTTGGAAAGAGACTATACAAAGGGATCTTAGTTTTTTGGATATAAGCTCGAGATTAACCCAAGATAGATCTGAATGGAGGCAAAGAATCCATGTAGCTGACCCTACTTAATTGTGAGAAAAGGCTTTGTTGTTATTATTGTTGTAATGATATATGCATGCATTTAGCTAGGGATTTAAGGCCAAAATGAAAGAATAAAGGTGATGAAATAGAGATTCACCAGTGATACAAGTCTGGGAAGCTTTGTTTGTGATTTTTTATTATGTGTGTCCTGGGTGTACGGTGTATGATTTTTATGTGAAATAACTTTTGTATTTTTTTGTATTTTTTATCCAACTTTCATTTTGAGGGTTTTATTATTTGAGGTATAAAAAATAGAAAATAAAATAGGGCCTAAAAGGCTATTTATTTATTAATAGAATTAGGGTTGTTTTGGTGTTTTCTGTACAATTACTTTGCCCTATCTCCCTATACTTTATTCCTGGTTGATTAAGTCAATATTGACTTGGTCTTGGGGTCTAGGGTCATTCAGCATCTTTGGCACTTCATTTCTTTTTTTCTATCCTTTATTTTTTATTTTGGAGATAAATATCGGTATTTATACAATATTTTTAAATCAATTATTGAATTTTATTTTGTATAAATTAATGAATTTAGATGCATTTAACTAGGGATTTAAGGCCAAAATGAAAGAATAAATTTGATGAAATAGAGATTCATCAGGGGTCATATGCACAAAGCGTGATCACGACTTTATGGGTATAAATTGTAGAGGTGAACTGCTTGCACTATTTGATGTGGGATCCTGGTTGTCAATATATGAGCCAATAGTCTTTGTACTTTTTATTTCTAAAGTTCTGTTTGTATAAAATTCATAATGGAATTTCTCTTACACATTTCTAAATTTCGCTCTCTTTATTGGGGAATGCATAACTATATTGTCCTTGTGGATTGATTTTGCATTTTTACATATATGTTTTATAAATGCATATCCTATCCACACACTTGAGATGATGATATCAGTTAATATATACATTTTAAATAATAAAATGGTTATGTAATCTGGGATGACTACTTACCAATCACATTGTAGTCATTTGAGGTTTTATGATAGATAAAAATAGTTTAATTTGAGCCTTAACCACCACACATAACCTACACTCGGACGAGAGGAAATGATGCTCATTTCTCAAATACAAATGAAACTACTACTTTTAAAATTGTTGATTTGTTGTTCTTATACCTTGGAATGGCATGCTAATTTAGATTTCCTCTTGCAGGACCATCGTGAAGCTTTTTAGGGTTTAGGAAATGACAAACGGAAATGTATTAGATTCCAATCCTCAATGAAATCCATTTTTTCAATTAAATTGACAATGAAACTTAGTGATATGGTCAAGCATGAGTTTGAGTAGTAAGAACAAACAGGTGTGGATGGAGATGCTCATCCTTGGACTACGGGGGTCAGTGGAACATATTTTAGACTAACAAGAGGGAATATAATAAGGAAATAAATTCAGTTACTTGGGTATTCTTTCTTTTCCATGTGATTGTTAATTCAAATAGGAATGAAAAATCAGATTTTGTGATCACATAGAAAAAAGAAAACCTTTGGATTTGAAAAAAATTGTCACATTATTAACTGAATTTGCTTCTTTTTGTTTTCATTAATATAAAGCATGATCTAATGATCCTCTGAAGTTTGAAGATGAACATCTTCGTCTACTTTCAGCTTGTTTTGTGTTACTTAACATCATAATCGCCAATCTAACCCTAACAGGGAGACTACATAGACCATTATAGTGACTCGACAATTAGATTTACATCTAATATCTTGGTTTAAACTACTTCGGGCAATTTTCTTATATGCACTCCAAACCATTTCAAATATTATTGAATCGTATCTCCTCTTGATTCCAATCCATTTTAGATCCATTTCCATCTCTTTGGCTATAGAATTTAGTTCTATGAGTTGAGATTTCATCTAGTTAATTTTTCATTCATTTATCCTCAAAGCAGAGCTATTAAAATCCATCCAGTTTCACCATTCCTTTAGAATGAAAGAGTCATGTTATATAATCTATTTTGATCAGATCAACCTTGGGTATCAATGATCCTACATACTAAAAGATTTTGATTAAACCCGAAGTTCAAACTCATATTTTATTGTTTCCTTTAAGGGTCTATCAATATATTTATCAATCGATAATTGGACAACTATAACAATCATATGTTTTCCCGAAGGATGTATTGATATTTTTGAATTCTCATCTTGTTTCATAGACAAAATGACCATGCATGGAATTTGTTGTGACCTCAATGTATTATAAGTAAGCTCCATTTCCCAATTCAGAAAATATGAACTTGTATGATTCATTCGAAAGATCATACATATGATATTTCCTTATATGCGCACAAGTTTACCATTATATAGACTTTATCCTATCATCTACTTAATGATCTACCAATACACGCATACACAAACACACATACACACATAAATGTATGTATGTGTATGTTTATGTAGGTATGTATGTGTGTAGGTATGTATCTGGTCAAAGGATATGTGCTTGTTTGTGATTGTATACGATACATGTCTTTAGTATCATGATCTCATCTTGTCAACACTTTGACTACAAGTTAATACTTCGACTTTTGATCAACATTTGATTTTTGGTCAACGTTTTAACTTTTGGTCAGCACGCTGATTTGACTTATCTGAGACCTTCAAATATCTATTATATATAGAGGACCTACATCAAAAGGTCAACCAGATGTTAGCCTTTGGAGAAAGACTTTCTCAGATTGGAGATCCTCTCTTGATATTCACTTGAAGATGATAATTGTGTCCTTGATCTAAATCTTTAGATCAAAAATTTAAGATATCAAGATTGCCATCTCCTTACTTCTCAATCATCAGTAGGAGAATGTCGAGTTGACGATCAGCCATAAAATCAATAAGGATCGTTATTCGAATGACTTTATGAATTATAAAAATGAGCAAGTTGAGCTTCTCTGTTGTCCATATGATAGGCTAGACAAGCTTGAAGTTTCAAAAAATGTATCTACCTCCTCCTCTCGAAGATCTACTCAGATCCCTCCTCCTCCTCTTGTTAAGTCTTCTCATGGAAAGACAATCCACCACAATCTTGACCCAGTAGATGCTGATGAAGAAGAAATAAAAGAAGAAGAAGAATCTACTCTAATCTATGAGTATGATTCATATGTTCAGCATACGCTCACAGCTTCTCAGAATTACACTTGTCTTTCTAGAGCATCAGACTCATACTATGATCCATATACCTAGTTGTCTTTTTATTTTTCTTCATGTATGAGAGTAGTGCGAATCAGAAAGCTTTTATATTTTTTTATCTTTTGTATGATTTATACTTATGTACGTAATGACTACTTTATATCAATGACACTTCAAGTTTCCTATGTTCTTTTTATTTATGATAAAAAGGTGAAGAAAGGAGAAAAAAAGAAAAAGTTCAGCAAGTTATTTCTTTAAATGTTTTATGAGTTCTTTTCGTCATGCAATGAGTTTCTAAGGGTTCTACCAAAATTAAGTTTGACTATCTTTTCTCTGAAGTTTATTTTACAAAACTTTTTTGTTGAAGAGTTTTGTCATCTTTAAAAGGGAGAGATTATTAGAATATTGTTCCTCCTATTAAAAGTTTTTTTTAAAAGCTGACACACACACACATTGGATCTACTTGCAAACGTATATTGTTTTACAAAAAACTTCATCAACCTCGGGATCTCAAGTGAAGCTCCTCATAAGTTTTTAGTTTATTATTTTATATTCTAAAGTTTAAGTTTTCTAAAATTATTTTTTAAATACCAATGTACTCTATAAAATTGCTCAAGAATTGTATCTCCATACCATCACATTAAGTTATTTATGTTTCTCTCAAAGTTAGCTTCAAATATCAAGTCAAAGACCAACTCAACCTTCAAAGACTTAGGTTGATCGATCATACATTTCCTTTATTGACTGAAGCTTGATCAATCAAGCTTCAAATTCGATCGATCATTTCCAGCTCCAGAAGATTCCTCATTATGATCGACCATACTTCAAACTATGATAGGTAAGATATTTTTGTAGATCGATCATTATTTGAACGTTGCACTTGATTGATAGGTAAGACTCATTCTGTGATTGATCTTTGAATATTTGAATCTTGTAAATGATTGAATTGATGGACCAAAGCTCTTGAGTGATCGATCAATGCTTGATTGATCGCTCACAACATTCAATTTGATCCATCAATGTTTGAATTTTGAAATTGAATATTTGTAATTTTTATCCCTTAACAATTACACCCTTGAAACCATATAAAAGTAGATCATACCCTCTCATTTCTATACACAACTCAACTAGAATCCTTTAGAGCTAAGTATTTCTCTCTTTACTGTTCCATAGTGTTGTTCATTCTTTAAAGAGAAGTGTGTTAAAAGTTTTGCAAGAAAACTATTCTTGATCCACATCAAGCTCTTTGTATTACATGTGTGAAGTAAGAGATCTCCACTACACTATTGAAAGATTGATGATATTTTTTTATAGATATCTTTCAACTATATTAGAGATAACTCTGCTTAAATATGTACGATGAATATTGTGCCTGATATGACCTCTGATTTGATATCCGATAGTAACTTTGATATTGATACTATTGGTATTCTTTAAAAGTTCATATAATTGATTATCTTGTTCACTAGTCCCTTTCTGTAGATACTCTTGGAGTTCTCTCTATAAGTAGCTCGGGGTGAAGTTTCAAGCGGTGTTGTAGCTAGACTCAGTTGTGTTTTATCCAAAGTTGTGACTTTGGTATGTGATTCAAAATTGTAATCTACCCAGCTTGTAATCATTTGAGATATTCATTTAAATATCTTGGACTAAAGTGGAAAGGTTAATTAGCTCCACTAACCAAAACCCCAAGTCGATAAGACTTGGTTAGTATTTTTTACCCACTTTGGTTTCCCACATAAACATCCTATGTACGATAATAGATGTATGGTGGCTTGTGATATTGTTTGTATATTGTTCCTTGGTTGGAATTTCACGAAAATTTTAAAATCTTCTTATTCAATTCTCCCCCCTTCCTCCTCAAGTAAAGTCTATCCACAAGAGCTTTCACTAAGACCTCACAATATTGACCTCAGCTATGAAAGTGATTTAGATTATTTACTTTATGAGTATTAAGATTCGGACTCATAGGAGGAGATTTATGACTTCATGCATCTTTACTTTGTTAATTCCAATGATGAGGTGGAAGGTTACCTTACAACCAGCTACTCTATTTACTATTGAAGTTGGGCATATGGAATTGATTTAAGCTATAAAGATGACACCTAGTTAAAAGACTTAAATGGATATTTTTATCCATAATAAGGGTGTTTTATATTATGAAAATCTTAATGCGATATGTATAGCCATGGGTGAGGTGCATTATGAGATGGCCAAGCATATCCATGCCATGTTTCGCTTCATTCATTTTGAGAAAAGGATGAAGGTAAAAAAATGCACGATAGATAATCTAGCGGATATATAACATTGCAACAAAAAATTTATTTTTGATGATTCAAGAACGAAATGTCAAGATAGGTTCAACCTAACTCGACATTTAGCATTTGTCGAGTTCGTCAAATCCTATTTCAAAGTTCTTTTTTAGGCGTTAGGAAAGGGTACCTTATATCAACATTTCTTTTATAAAGGTCGATGCAAGATTTTCTAAGCTAACATTTTTTTACAAAAAAAGTTGACCTTAACATATTAGCTATTTTTGAGACTTTACCTATGTATAAAGTCATCATTTAAACATCAGGACAGATTGTCATTTCTATATGGTGGATTTAAATTAACATTGATCGTCGTCTCTACTATCCATTTCTTGTGAAAGATTATACTCATTATCTTATCTATTTACTCCTTTTATTTTGAAAATTCTGCTGCCTTTTCTTCTCTAACTTTTCACTCCCTCTACCTCTTATCTTATTGTCCATCATCTAGCAGAGCAATTGAGCTCACGAGTACCTCCCCTTGTCCTCTACGATGTATCCTTCACGAGCACCTCTCCTTGTCCTCCATGATGCATCCTTCCTATGCCTTGCCTCCATCCAGGGGGACTCCATTGCCAAGATGATGTCCTCTAGCCTCGATTTGAGCTTCATGCATGACGACCAAGTACACTCATGTCCCTCACCACTGTATGCACCATCACCCACTTCCTCTTGCATATTTTCCATTCACGCTCCCAATTGAGACCCTCTCCACAGGCATTGAACTTACCACCTTCATAGTCCCTACGCTCGCACTTGTGGCTACTAGCCATCAAATCCAAAGGCTTCTGGTCGATGCCCACTACAGAGGTCACCCGTGACCTCACAACATGCACCATAACTAAGGCCCTCCCTAGCCACTTTTCTCGTCATCCTCACAAGTGCCATCAAGTCGACATATGCTTGCTCCCGCCACCTCTTTATCTCTGCCTCTACATCCAACATCCTCCTCCCTCTTGACCAAAACTCCATTTTCGCTATTCATTCATTCATCTCCACCTTCTACTTCCTCCAACTCCCCCTCAATCATCTTGTAAGCAACATCGAAACCCTCTCCACGGGCAACGAACCTAACTGATGCACTTATTGATCTAGATATGACTTCGTCGCGATGAGGAGGACTACTTTCATCGAGGTCAAGTGCTTCCTATGTGATTATAGAGAGATGTCGCGTATTGGAACAAGAATGTTGGTTTGTAGTTGGAGAAGTATATATTCAAGCTATGTGGGGTTAAAATTAAGATCTATTTATTAGTGAAAAGTGCAATATATGCATTTTTTAATTCATTAGAACTTTATAACAAGATTATGGGGATTAAGAATAATCCTTTCAATAATGTCTTTGGCATGTTTTTTTGTTACATGAGATCGAGAATAAAACTTATTTATCAAAAGTATACTATATACCTATCAATTCATGGCATCAGAAAAATACAGTTATAATTAAGAGTAACTTTCAAATGTTATCCTTAACATTATAGTTGACGTTCAAACGTCGGTCTTGGTAGGTCAAGGTCGTTGTTTAAATTTCAGTAAAAGCCTCAGATGCAGCATCAAACAGTTCTTTAGACATTTTAGATCAACGTTTTATTACCAACCTTTGATCATAAGTCAATGTTGATGCTTGTTTTTTATTGTTGGCTTAGTACATGGTGACAAGGCTAAGATGTGTTCTTGTCAACATTAAATAAATGTGGACTTAGGCTATGGTGACATTTAAAAAACAAAGTCTATAGTTTTAAATGTCATATGAGAGTCGGATTTCGATAGTAGGTTTCAAGGAGTAAGATCAAGCACTTTATGGCAGCATCAAACGGTTCTTCAGATATTTTAGATTGACGTCCCAATGTCTACCTTTGATCATAGGTCAATGTTGATGTTTGTTGTTTAGTGTTGACATAGTCTATGATGACAAGGCTAGGATGGCATATCTTAATAATGTTAAATAAATGTTGATTTAGGTTATGGAGACATTTAAATAAAGCAAACTCAATGTTTTTGAATGTCGTCTAAGTTTCAGATTTCGATAGTGAAGGCAGATCCAAGGAGAAAGATCAAGCATTTTAAGCATGTTCAATGTTGATTTTTTGAGATCATTCCATAAAGGGAAAGGTAGTATTGGAGTCTAAGAGTTGACATTCAGTTGTTTGAGAATTCTATTCATGGTCAAGTCTAACAATTTCTAATTTGATGTAAGAGGATTCAATTCAAAATGGGAATTCTTGATAATTCTTTGAGTACTTCTATACCATCTAAATTGAGTTGTAGATCCTTGGGATCGAGATCCTATTTCTATTTGAATTTTGATCCTATTTGTTTTAGGATTTTGACCCTATTTACATTGTGATTTGGAGGATCCATATGGGGAAGGTGCTATATATAAGGATGTGTAATAGGTTGGGACGGTCGGTCCCTACCTAAAACACGACCCTCATAACCCGATCCAGTCCAAGCCTAAATTAGAAATGGGTCGGACTGATAAATCCCAGATTTATCATCATTAATCATCATTATTAACTTTCTTGCTTAAGTTAAGCAACAAGATTCATTGACTAACTAATACTAATTACTAATTATTGTGGTGGATATAATTGACACTAATTATTGTATATTATTATAATCCTAGTATGATGTAATATTTTAAATATTTATTTATTTTTAAAAATCAAATAAAAATTAGAATAAATTTGTATATAAATAAATTAACATAAAAAATAAAAATACAAAAAAATAAACAAAAGAAAAATCAAAGAAAATTATTCTCTATTGTTTTTTTAGTATTTAATTTTTATCTATGTATAGATGACATCCGATCTCTTTGACTTCTACATGAATGTTGTAGATCTCTCGAGATCTACAACTTTCATGTTCATCACTTTTTCTAATTCGCCCTCCAACCAATTCTTTTCGATTTTAATCTCATTATTTATTTTCTTAACTCTGATTGGGTCACGTGGCACCTTCAGATTGAGCAACGTGGCCCCTTCTAGTCGTGCTACCCGCACATTTTTAATCCCTTTGGATCTTCATGCCTGCCCCAATCTCCAGTGTTCATTAGCGCCCTAATGCCAGCCCTTTGACCTATGTTCTTCTATGGATGGACCGTTGGATTCACATATCAAACGGTCTACAGATCAACTTCAACCTCCAGTTGTTCTCCTTCCTCGTCCAAACCTTCCCTCTTCACCTAATTCTCTTAACCTCCTTAGCCTTTTCTCCGGCCAACCATCATCACCATTACCTTCCCCTATATTCCCTAACTCCTGCCAACCTCCGTTCTCATCCTAACCCTAACCACCCCATCATTGGTGATGGTTGAAACTTCCGCAAAACCCACTTGAAACCACCACATGAATCCTCTTCAAACACCCCACTGCCACCTCTAGCGATGGTTGTCCATCCTTGAGAGAAGCAGTCCCTAGCCATCACCCTCCTTCAGTGACAGGAAGAGAGAGGTAGATCATGCAAAAATGGAGATCCTCCATTCGATGAGACCAGTGGAGGGATGGCATGCTACAACACTCCAAGGAGTTTTTTGAGCTTGCTCCTGTGGCTAAGGAGATCAAGCGATGACCGGAGGCTCGTATCGAGTCTCAGCCCAAGACAAAATCTTTCACCGACGAGTTCCTTCAATTAGGTAAATCTCCTTTGCTTGTTTTGTTTCATCTTCTTTGAATTAATTGAGCACGTGTATTCCATGTTACCTTTGATTCAAGGCTCCATTACATTCGCCATTCATCATACATCTACGCCAGCAACTCAGATCATAACCTTCTTTCCTCATACCTAGATTCACTCCAAGCCTTATTCTATGACAGGTCGGAGAAGAACTCACTAGGTCCTCCATCTCTTCATACCCTAGGACCCCGTCTCATCTCACATTGCATGCACGACACCCTTGGTTTATTTCTTAACCTTGTAGGTACCTGGAGATTCAGTGGTTGGATGCTTTGAAGCGCCTCCGTTCTAGAGTCTCCTCGCTGATGATGGGTCATCGATATGCTCCTCCGACCACTCTTCGTGAATCATCCCCCTCCTCGTATCTTCGCTAACCTCCAATGGACCTTCTTCGTCATTCAACACGTGAGGAGGAGCTTAGTGGCGTGTATGGAGATTCGTCGGAGTCCATCCATCACCGTCGAGCAAAAGAAGATGGATGGAGAAGCTACATGCTACAGTCACCGTTCGATCATTTCGATCGGACGATCTTGATTCTGCTCCAACCTCGGCACTAGACCAAGAGGTTCGGCGGAACCGAGCATGCTTCAAAGTACGGAGGTTGCCCACGTGGCCTTCGAACCTGCAACCGAGCCAATCATCACCCGAGCCTAGGACCACGCGCGCCTCACGCATGCTGGGTAAACTACGCATCAGCCCTGCTGTTTATCACTATTTACAAAAATACCCCACACATGGGTTATTTAATAAATTCGCCTGGTGGTTTTTAGTAATTATATTTCAATCCCTGTAGGGACCTATTTGTGATATATGTGTTATGTTTTTGCATATTTTTACTGCAATTATGCCCCTGGAATCAATTGCTGATAACTTGAGCATTCTTTATCCAAACTAAGTAATTTCAGTGGCATTTTGATCCATGTTTCATTATCTTTTATGACTTTATTTATTCTCTTATTTAACACATAATGATTGGTTAATTTATTAGAGAGAATTAAGTTGCTTAAATCCCTATTAAATAAAACCTGGCTTGGATTAAATTGCATGATTGAATCTTGATTATTTTCTTAAGTTTAATGAATCATTTTAGGGCATAATTATGTGTGCATTTGCATGTGCTATCATTTTGTTCATTACATCATTATTTTCTAACATGCATTTCTAAGTTTAATTGTCATATTTTGTCTCATCCATGCATGCATTGGTGATGTGCATTATCTTGCATTGCTTACCTTCTTTGTTGTCTCTATTTTGACCTAGATTATTTATCAACTACTTAACTTAGATATGTAAAAATCTAAATGATTATATTATGGTTTGTATCTTTATGTTCGACCCTGGACTTCCCATGTTATAAATTAAAGTCGAATCCTCCTCACGGAGAATATTGATTCGATTCTGTATGACACGCTAAGTGCCCTTGCTATAATGGATCCATATTAGTACATGCATTTAGCGACTCATCATGGGCCTAGGCTCAAATTTATGCCCATATGATTTTTCAGGTTAGGCTTGGACCAAGGTTGGCCTTAACCGGCTTGACCCACTAGACAAATATAATATAGAATGTTAAGATACATCATCAATGTTAAGTGATATATGTTTGTTTTTCTTTTAGCAAAATCTTGTAGGTAATTTATTTTTTATCGAATCTAAAGTGCTTAGATAATACGAACATACCATAATGTGTTGAATTACCTCAAGTTTATGATACATTTCATATAACAAATTAAAATTGTAATGCATAATACTTCCTAAAAACTAAAATATAATTTTAGGATAATTCTAGTCATGATATACATTCCAATAATTAATTAAAAAAGTATCTGCTAGCGGTATTTTTATTGGATGAGGAGCTTGGGAGATTATCGCGCGTTTCTTTTATATGTGTAAGTAGTTTGCGCCAGCTAGGCCCAATATTGGCCCGTTAATTTGTTTCTGATCAGACTTAGGTTTGGGTCGGACATTGATAGACATTTTGCACCTTGGCTTGCTCCAAAACCCACTATGTCAAATAATCTTTGGCTCGTATCATGCACGACCCACAAGGGTTCGATCTAATGCTCATCCCTACTATATAAACCCTCGTATTGGTTAGAGTTTTGAAACATTCTATGTATTTTAGTTCATCAATCATACTAAGAAATATCCACGTGCCGTCAAGGCCGTATCCTAGTTTGGGTTGAATCTTGTATTGTGGTTGTTTTTTGCGTGCTTATATTAGTGTTCCGAACCGGCTTGTGCTGTGTGCGCCAAAAGTTCAGGCACAACCGATATTTAGCTTGAGGTGTTTGTTACCAACTGAGGCATACTCAATATATAATCTAGAGAGAGAATGTTGATTCAGCTTAAATATTTATCAGTTTTTGTTTAGTTGTCAACGATTTTTTTTAACTTTTAGTGGTTAATGATTATATTACAACCTCGTCAGTAATGTTTGCTAACGTTGGTAACTCTATTACTTTGAACAGGCTATTTTGAGTTTCCAATGGATCGATGGTTTCCTACATCTCGCAGTTTACATTTTCTACATTATGCTGCTTCGCTTAAGACACACAGACCACAAGGCAATAGTTACTGTGTGATGAGAGACCCGCTCTGATATAAGAAACCTTCTTCTTATAGTAGTACACATTTTCATCATAAAAGCTCGGTTTATTAGCTATTACATCAGATAAGAATATATATATATATAGGATCGGTGGCAATTTATTAATTCTTCATATATCATCTATTCATAGAACAGCAGGCGGACCATCGTAATATTAATTCGTGCCTTCACAAGTCGTACAGATGAATGCTTTATGGCGATCGACCTTACTCCTCACGGCACTCTGCAACAAAGAACAGCGAACACCAAGTTTATACAAAATGCTTGTACAAGTATAGTTTGCCGAACAAATGTTTCAATAAGCTGCTGTTTCCCCAAGTTAATAGATATCTGCACAGGAAAACTTGTATCTCATTTCATATTATATGCGTAGATGTACATTCAATGACAGTTTTATTCCAAGTAAATATTTCTACAGCTCATTTTAAAAGCATGTATCTGCAAGGTAGTTACAGTTTTAGCTATAATATGGACATGATTTCTATCTTTTGTTCGCAACTGTTGGCAATCCAAAAGGGATCCTTTAGAATCGCAGACCGGATAATATGGATTGCGGAGCCGTTCAATCGTGATCTTATGTTCTCATCTCTCTCCGTAATGAAAGGAGATCATGGAAACGACGATCCTAGCTAAATAAAAGCAAGAAATTAAGTGAGGTAGAGCTATTCTCATGGTCTATTTAATTACTTGGAGCAGTCGACGGAGAATCTGATAGGGACGGGGCTCGTCACTCCACATTTCACGGGGATAGCGGCTGCGTAGGCCTCGTTCAGGCCGGACAAGCTACTGGCCAAGCTCTTCAGACAGGCGCAAGTAGCGCGACGGTCGGCCGTGGTGGTCGTTTGAACCACGAGAGTCCTCAAACCGCTGCAACAAGCGGAGGACGGCTGTCCCCCAGTACGTACAAAGGGGATGCAACTCACCAAGTCGGAGACGACCGTGGAGCAGGTGATAACCGCATCAACTGCAGTCAAGGGTGCGAGAAGAAGGGCGCAGACCAGAAGGATGCTAACAATCCCACTCTCAGAGGATCGACCCATCGGATACGTGGAGAATTGGAGTTTATAATGAAACAAGTAATAGTTCTGTGCCGTGCTCTCTGGTGCGATGGGAAGGTGGGCTTTATATAGAGAGAGGTAGAGAGAGATAGATGGATGGAGGAGGTGGGCAGCAAACCAATGATGGGAAGTTGGCACCTCCCCCCCACCCCCACCCCGAACCTCTCTCTATCGCTGCCCAATTCTAACGCTGTGGGGGAGGGCAGGAACGTGGTAGCGTCACCTATGTATGAATTTGCAGTGGGCATTCCGTGCACAAGGAAAAGGAACCGATGTCTGTGCCACATTGGTCATGGCATAAAATGCACACTACTCTATACTAACACCTTCGTTTTGCTTTCTCTCTCACTGGTTAAATGTTACTATTTCAATGGTAAGTATAGTTTTCCAATTAGTTGGCACTATACGGGCAACAAGCTAGCCTTTCGGGCATATCAGGGAAACTGGCCCAACTCAATCTAGATGCTTTTTCTCTTCTGCAGTATTGGTTTTTTTCCAGAATCGGGATGGAGTGAGCTCTTTTGCTTCAGCACCTAGCTCTTTGGGCTTTTTACAGCAAACCTAATCTTGCTTTCCTCTGGTCTTTTTTTTAATGAATGATATTGATTGGCTAGCTTAAAAAGACGCGTAAGTCTACTCGTTGTGGTCATTCTATATGCAATAGCTGAAAATCATTATTTTTCTAACACTAATGATCACTTGAAATGAACCTATACCATTAATTATGGAGCATGCATAGGCAGGCCTCTGTTCGTGGGAGCCCTATCTCCTTTCTTTGCCTGTAAACTTCAAAATCGTCAAGCCGACCCTTTAAGTCTTGGCAGTAGTGACCGGCAATGTAGCTTGGAAGCCCTTCCTTCGTACATAACAACTACCTTTGGGGAAGATTCTCTATACCTCTATCTAATGTAGTTGAAAACATCGGCTAGTGACTCTCTGACCTCCTTTAATGCAAATATTGATGGTCACTTGAAACAAAAAAAAAGTAAGATGAGCTAGGAAAAACGTGATTATGATTCAACCAACAATACAAGAATGTTTACATATAACAACTAATTTCATTTATCTTATGATGCTAAATTTACGATGGCAAATAATATTCATTAAAAATATATATTAATGTTTTATAGCACTCGAATATAGTCTCACATCACATGCATTGTGTGAGAGTGAGTCATAAGTGGTGTGTTACTACTTGACAACATGGGCGTACGAAATTTGGGTGGTTGTTAATGAATTCAGCTGGACTCGAGCTCAATAAGTTGTCAAGGTAAGCTGCTTTATTACAAATGGTAACAAAGCAGCGTCTCTCTAGTGGTGGAAAGGACTCTATCCGAGAGGAGGGCCGCCCCCACAAAGAGACAGGAGGGAAAAGCTACTCAAAGCATGCAGTCAACACTATTACTGAGAGTAAGCGATGGGTCATATATCGTAATAAGGGTGTTGTTAGTATGACTGAGGGACGTTGTGATACCTCAACATAGTCCCACGTCATATAGTCACGAATTGTATGGCATGTTTGGTAGCTCGATATTGGGCTAGGGTATCATCTTGTGAATAGTAGTTGTTTGGATGGTTGGGAGGGTTGGAGAGAGTTGGAATGATAGATGTGATGTGATGTGATATTAATTATGTGTTATATTAACTTTTTTTAGTAATTATAATATTTTTATGCTAATTTTTGTATTTGAACGTGGTTAAAAAAATATTATAACAAAGAAATCGTATAGTCCATACAATTAATCCCAACCCAGGAACATAGGGATAGAGAATGGGGTAAGCTGAAGGTTATGGAAAGAACCTTAAGCACATCATGGAAGTGTGAGGATCGCATCATATGCGAACGGGAGTAACTAGTCACACTAGTCGCTCGGGACAACGGAATTTAAAAAAATATGTGAATGAAACCACATAATCCAAGAACACTTCTCGGATTGTTTTATCTATATTACAAATGGATATCAAGGTTACCTCTTGAAGCGTGGTTGTGATCGAGTCTCTAGAGTAAGAGACATCATGTCTCAAGTTCGATCCAACAGAGGAGATGTTTGCGAGCGTGTTGATGAAATGCATGTTCCTCGCAATCCATATTGATGATCCAAGCGACGAATCTCCTGATCTTGTCTCGCGAGATCCTACGTCTTCTTCATGAGCGAAGTGCACCGAAGGAGACGAAGATCCAGGAACAGTCCATTATCACAAAATAATTTGTGTTTTAATTGCCAACAATAATTATCAATTTGAAATAAACTAAATATATTACAAATATATTTCCAACACATTTAATTTCAATTCAAATCAATCTGAGGTAGGAATAAAGGAAGGAGAGATGCATCCTTCCTCATATAGAGTGGACGGCCATACATGGAGTGGGACTCCATGATCGTCCACTCCATATATATGGAGTGTGTCTCTCATTTTCTTTTTTTTGGTGAGATTCTAAATCTCTCCAAAATCCCACAAATGCAACAACATTTGTTGCATAATTATTTATAAAAATAATTCCAAATTATTTTGTGATAATTGCAATCATGTCAGTAATACTTATGAATCATGTTCATATATTCAAAATAAAATGTAATTGCATTTACAATTAATTGTCCAATGTGAATCCAATTCGCTTCAACTATTAATTCATAAATACAAATTACATTTATCTCTCTCTCTCTCTAACATATTATAAATCACATTTATAATATCCATGAATAATATGGATAGTTCTATCCACATTATTCACATCCTTGATAATTAAATCATATTTAATCATCTTGGATGTCTATTTTCATGAGCCCAAATAATATGAATCAAATTCATATTATTCATAATAATTAAATCAAATTTAATTATTCATATTGCTCAATGTTGAGATACAATATCAACAATGGAATTATTCTTGAATTCTTTCAAGAATAATACGCTTTCTCGACTATTACTTTGAGATAAGGACAGGGCAGTTGTACGTTCCACGTATAGTGACTTGGATATTGAGATCAAATCTCAAATCCAGATCTCGAGGACCTCTCATAGATGTTTGATTAAATCAAAGATGTAAATCCAATCTTCTCACTGCATCTGAATCACATTCAGATCATTGTCCAACATTTGGACCAAGATTAGATTACTTCTCTAGTGAGAGGAGTCACTAAATTCCAGATCCGTTTCATCACTCCCTCGGAATGGAAGCATCATGGGTATACAATCGTTTATGATCACATCACAGTTAGGTATTCCTAATACATGTGCATACGGCATACTAGAAGACCTAGAATACTCCTGAAGTTTTATATCTTATTTAGAATGTATTCTTTTGGGATTTATCATTAAGTCTCTCATTTGATCACTGGGAGTTGGTGTTGATCATATACTTTCCAAAACTATATATCATACCTAGGTATTGATCACATACTTTCCAAAAGCATATTTCAAACCTCCAAATTCAGTCAAACTTCCAAGCGAGATGAAAGTGCAGGGAATTTGATCCGAATTTTGCATGAGTGAGCTCATGTCTTTCGGTTCAGTAAATGAACATGTATGATCCCTTTGAGAGATTGTATTACTCATATGCTCTTGTATGCACACCAGCATGCCAGTGTATAGACCTTGATTAGATCATCAACCTATCTGTCTGCCAAATGTACATACTCAAACATATAGTAACATATCTATCTCCGATTAGAGGATGCATGCCTATATTATGATAGCATACGACATAGGTCTTTGGTTATCTCGATCTCGTTAAGTCAACTTTTGATCCAACTTTTCTAACACCTCCGAATCTCTATTCCTATGCAGATGATCTGCATCAAGAGGTCGGTTAGATATCAGCTCATGAGAGAAAGGATTGCCATCTTCTACTCAGGCTAGAGATCATCTCTTAATAATTTGATGGTACTTGAAGAGTCATCAATCTAACTCTTTAGATATTCATCCAAGTACCAGCCTCTATGATTCAACAATTGAATCAATAGTTGTATGATCATCAAGATGGCCATGGTATGTAACCCTAATTGTACTAAGGGACCTATTATGCAAATTAGCTATTCTTCTTTGCAGATCAGGGAATGATATTTGCAATAACATTTATTGTATAATGGCTCGCCGTGGGCTCGCATTTCCAATATAAGCCAGGTTACCCTATGGTAACGTGACAACCAAACATGAAGAGTGTGCTATCGGTGTGAAGTATTAGACACGTGAGCCTAGGGCGAACCATTTGTACAATAAATATTATTATAATTATTTAATATATCAATATAATTTATTGATTTCACTCCCTATTAGATATTAATAAATGTATGCACTTATAAGGTCCCTTAGTATAATTAGGATTATGTACCATGGCCATATTAATAATCATACTGCTATTGATCTAATGGTTGGATCATAAAAGTTGGTGTTGAGATGATATCTAAAGAGTTAGATTGAGGGCTCAACTACCATCATCAAATAATTGTCTAGAAAGGATCTCCAAAATGAGAAGGAGAAAAGGAAATCCTTCCTCCAAAGGTCGATATCTGATCGACCTCTTGATGCATGTCTTCTACATAGGAATAGAGATTCAGAGGTATTGGATAATTTAAATCAAAGAATTGACTTAATGAGACCGATATATTAAAGACTTATGTCATATGCTATCACGATATAGGCATGCATCTTCTGATCAGAGACAGATGTGTTACTATATATCTAGTTATGTACATTAGGCAGACCATTAGGTTAATGTCCTATTCTAGGTCTATACAACGATGAGCTGATGTGCATACAATAAAATATGAGTAATAAGATCTCTCAAAGGGATCATACAGGTTCACTACTGAATCGGAAGACATGATCTCACCGATGAGATATTGGGACCAACCAAAGCCATTGATGATCATCTTGCTTTGGAAGTATGATAGGATTTGTAGATATGATATATGCTTTGGAGAGCATGTGATCAATACCAACTCGTAATGATTGAATGAGAAACTTAACGATAAAATCATGAAGAAAACGATTCAAATAAGATTAAAACTTCAGGTTTATACAAGGTCTTCCAATATGTAGGATGTATGGGTATTGGGAATACTCAAGGATGATGTGATCTTAAACAATTGTATAACTATGACAATCCTATTACGAGGGAGTGATGAAACATGTTTGGATTTTAGTGACTCTACTCAGTAGATTAGTTATCTAATCTTAGTTTAAATATTGGACATTGATCTGAATATGATTTGAATGCAATGATAAGATTGGATAATTTTTCTAACTTGATCAGAAATATCTTAGAGATCTTCTAGATCTGGATATGGGATTAGATCTCATTATCAAAATCACTATACATGGAATGTATAATCTCCATGTCCTTATCTCCAAGTATCGTGGAGAAGCCACATTATTCTCAAAAGATTGAAGATAATTCTATTATTAACAATATATGATTAGTGGGAAAAAAGAGAAATATATGTAATTAAATTATATTTAATTATCATTAGTAATGTTATTTGATTCACAATATTCAAACATGTGTAGATAGACATGTTAGATGAATAAATGAGATTTAATTATCATATGTAAAATTAATGTGGATAATACTATACACATCAATTATTTATAATGTGCATATGATCCACAATATAATAGCAAGAATTAATTGTGAATAGGATTCACACTTTAAATATTAATGTGAATTGGATTCACATTGAGCAATTAAGTGTAAATATGATTTACATTTTGTTTTGGATTGATGAATATAATTCATAAATATCAATGGTTTATTTACAATTGTCACAAATAATATACATATTGTTTGGTGATAAATTATTGATAAAATAGTTCAATGAATAAATATTTGGTGTAATAGAAATTACATCAAGGTAATTGGAGAGAAAAATCCCTCATCAATTTCACGGTGTGTATCAAAAGAGGAAGGAGGTTTTCTCCTTTATACTTATTTTGGAAGGAGGCTCTCTCCTTTTCTACTTTATTCATGAGAGAATTAATTTTAGATAATAATAAGTTGATAATTAATTTATCAACTTTTAATCTCAACAATTGATCATTATTTGGAATGCATCTCTACTATCCATTATTCTTTGAAAGAGAGGCTAATCCTAGCTCTTTTCATTTATGCAATTGTTACAATAACAAAACTCTTTTTCTCTCTCACACCACACATCTTCTCTCTCTTTCTCTCTGTGCCCAAACCCTAGTGCATGTCCCCTTGCCCTAGGCTTGTGGAGATCATGATACTCGTCGCATATTCATTGTGATGTCGTACTTATTGCTCATAGATCATTGTCTTCTTCTGCGTCTCATGGTCTCAAAGAAGGTGGTATATTTCATACAATGTAATCGAGAGGTTCTCCGCTAGGATCACCGCTTTGGATTGTGGGAAGCGCGCATCTCATCTACGTGCCCGCAAGTGCTCTCTACGTGGGATCAGACTTGAGACGAGATGT
Source organism: Ottelia alismoides (assembly GCA_037367405.1). Lineage (NCBI taxonomy): Eukaryota > Viridiplantae > Streptophyta > Magnoliopsida > Alismatales > Hydrocharitaceae > Ottelia > Ottelia alismoides. Next base: position 507,132 of record JAZKJV010009171.1, read on the forward strand.
CTCTTCTTACAAAAACATGTAGATCATGATCACGCTTCAAGAGGTAATCCTATTACTTGTGTGACCATGATGAAAAGATATGAGAATTATTCCCATGCCATGTGGTTTCATCAAAAGATTTTTAAATTCTAATGTCCCATCAACTAGTATGACTAGTCAACCTAGATCAGATATAATTCAATCTCCATGATTTTGTGATGCACTAGGCATAATTACTCACCTTCACCTCCTCCCACCAAATGGGTGATGATGGTGTCAGCCCTGGAGCTGAGGTCCCTAGATCAAGGGGGTGAAGAGAGTCAGTCCAATGATGTGCCCGTCTACCTTATTTGAGGAGTTGGGAGTTAGGGGACGTATGTTTGATGAGGTTTTGTGGAAGAGTTACTCTGATGATGCTTCAATGGAGATGGGGGTTTAAGGTTTTGGTTTAATAGATTATTTTCAAATGTTGGGGTGTTGGAGGTCAACACCGAAGAATATAATCAGGAGCTTGATAAATCTTTGCTTACCCTGCAAATGAAGCAAACGGAGATGAGGTGCAATAGCGTTTCAAGTGCCTATTTTTTAGGAAATTAAATAGGTGGTACCCACGAAGGAAGGCTTTGGAGACCAAATCGACTGAAGCATTTTACCCGAGGTGGATTCGAGTTTATCCAAAGGGTTATGATGGATGGTCGTGTTGCCCAAGGTGGATTAAATGTAGTTGAAATTAGGGGAGGAGATATGCTCGATTATGGATGATATTGATAACAATGGGTTTTTTCGTTGCAAGGGAAAGAACATTGCCTTTTTCATGTATTACTAGGGAGCATATCCACACTCCACGATGGGCTATTTAAATTCATAATAATACTGATAAAATATGTGAAGCAACAATTATTAATTTATCCCTTTTTGTATAGAAAATTAATCTAAATATAAAAGAAAATATTGCACATAAAATTAAATAATCGGGACATTATTAATTCATATATAATGACATATTTATCTTCACTATTATTATCATTGTATATATTAGCAAATACATTGGGGTAAACTATGACATTATTCTATACAAATTTAATGTTAATAGTTTTATTATCAATCTACCATGATCGTGCAAACAACCTCAAAAATCAATTTAGTGATTATGGTGGCGGGGAAAACTTTAGTATGTGTCATTAATTATCGTCCTTTATTTTTGTTGAAGCCTTGTATAATACAAGGTAAAATAATTTCAATAAATGCAAGTTTCCACTTCCCTAACAATTACGACTAACATTTAAGGTATTTATCTCTCTTCTATGTCATACCTTTCTTATTTCAAACATGGAGGCTAATGATTTTGTTATATATTTTTAAGTGTGTTACCATGTGATTATGATGAAAGAAAGACTATAAATTCTGATTAGTTGTCATAATTAAAGAAAACCCAACAAAATTATATATGTTAGGCCTTAAATTAACATGAAATTCAAAGCTTAATATGAGGATAGTTAATGATTACTTTATACTTTTATAATATGTCTCGATCATGGAATTATACCCGCACTCGTTGTGGGGTTAGTTTTTTAAATTTTTATTAGTGAAATCTCATGTGTAAGATTAATATATCAAATAATTAAAACAAAGAACATTAATTTGAAGTTATTTTTTTGAAATGTTTCTTAGTATATCCTTTATTTGAAAAATAAATGATTATTTCTAATGTTATCTAACATTCATAAAAAAGGATGATAATATTATTCATTATTTATATGTATTAAATATGAATTTTTTATCTATAATATTTTGTTTTAGTATTATTTTTAAAACACATAAATATTATTTTAGATAAGAAATTAGTGTGTATTTTTATATCCAAATACGAAAAGTTATAAAATAATGATAAAAGAGATAGAAGCATATAAATTTCCAGCAATTTCTATCATTTATTGTAATTATTTACGATTTTTAAATTATATATATATATATATCTTAACCCTTATACATTGACTGACTTTTAATATATATATATATTGATAAATATATCTTACGTATAAAACATATTTTAAAAAAAATATGTCGTGTATTTAATGTCATGCATGAAATAATCGTTCTTAATCATTTTTGTATCAATTATTATTTTAATAATATATTGTAATCTTATGATAATGATTCATATAGATATAAAAATTAATATCAAATAAATACATATCATTTGAGAATCAAATTACAGAAATCTAGTATTACATATTTAATTAATTATCAATATGAAGACATTTTAATATACATATGAAGTTAGTTTAGCTTTGCAATTGCTTATAAAGAATAAAAGAATAGAATATATTGAATAAATATTGTTAAATTTAAATAAGGAAGAGTGGAAAAAAGACGTGAGGAAGCCAAAAGTTTCCTAAATATAGAACAGAGAGAAAGAGTGAGTGTCGGGATAGAGGTAGTGTCCTAATATCGAATGGAGAGAGAGTGAGTGTGAATCACAAGTAGAGTGAGAGAGAGAGAGAGAGAGTGTATGCCTGTGTCCTAATATAGAATGGAGAGGGAGTGAGTGCGGATTACAATTGAAATAGAAAAAAAGGAGCCAAGAGGGAGAAGAGGGAAGCGAGAGGGGAAGCCACGTGGTCATCGTAGAAAAGAAATCGGGTATTAGTATAGGTATAGATAATAGATAGAAATATGTAAATACATGAGAGTATAAACTATAAATAAATATAAAATAAAAATATAAATAATGAATTAATCGAGGCTCTAATGCTTGGAGTCATATTTTTTAGTATGAGAAGAATAAAGTGGACAATGGAAAGGAAAGTTTAAAGCAACGTAGATATACATGGTTTGGGGAAAAAGAAATAAAATAAATTTGTATGTATACTATTTCAGAAAGGAGTATAATGTAAAATAGGGGGAAAAACGTGGAAGAAATGCTAGAAGATAAAAGCTTATGATATATTCACAATTAATACGAATTTTACTTCAACTCAATAAAAACAGACAAACACAGCTGAATTTGTGCAAGTTACCCAAACGATATGTTAAGGAGAAAGTTCAATCGTCAACGATTACAAGGACAGAGCAAACCATGGAATCTGGAATGCACGTACCATATGGGAGGGTTGCCACGAAAAAGAAACCTCCAGGGTTTCTCAAAGAAGAAAAGCAGAGAGGCGTATGCAATCCATCTGTTCAACGGATGGAAGGGATGAACATAACCACCACATGAGACAAATAGCAATCCACATGGATAGATGAGAATGATTTTAGTCCCATTCTATGCCTGGAATAAAATGGAAGAAAATTAATAGATGAACAGAGAACCATCCACGTGGCAATAGCTTGGGGAGGAACCCAGCTTTAGTCAAGTTTATAGATTCCATTGGATTACGTGGCAACTTGGGTCCATGCAATTGTGGACTTGGAAAGTGGTTCCGAAACGGTTTCGTTTTTGGTTGAACCAAGCCTAGATGCCCCCAAATCCATTCATAGATGGATATACGGACTACACGGTCGATAGTGGTTGTCGGGTGCCTCGACCCATCCTCCGGCGACAAGAAGGAACAAGAGTGGATTTATTAGATGTGGTGGTGGGGGTGATTTTCTTGGATGGGGATCTCCTTTCTTCTGAGGTATTTAGGGGTTCAAATTTGGGCGGGGTATGGTTGACCCGACATGCAAAATTTTGGAGTTCATGACATTATTCATGTTCTCAACCTCTAAAGATGTAATGGTTTCAATTGAGGTGAGAGTTGGAAAATGTGTGTTTAAAGATGGATCTAGACCTTCCATGAAATGTGAAAATACAACATCTGTGCCTGGTGGGGTTAGAAGGTTTCAAGTGTTACATTTTCTTTGCTTCTAAGGTTTTTGAGGATGGAAGGATTTTTATCTTGAGAGGCTTAGGAGAACAAAGGAATATTGTTTGTTGTTGTTCTTTTTTCTAGCCATCAGTGAGCAAACCAACATACTAGTTGGTTTCTAAGTCCGAGGGATGCTTTAGATATTTGACGAGAATCAGTGGTTAAAAAGTTGCATTACATGATCACACAACTCAAATTCATGTTCTTTAACCTTCTTGTTTTTTATGACTCACTTATAGTAACCCTTACATCTCATGATATTAGGGTTGTGCGGGAGGCAAAAGGGAGGAAGGTGGCATCAGCATAGAGGAAAGGTCTATGAAGTAAAAAGGAGGCCAAGATGGAGAGAGAAGGGGAAGGAGGGGTAAATTTGAGAGAGGGGGTACCTGAGGTAGCAGGGAACCTATATGATGGACGTCGGAAGAGTCTACCCATAGGGTTCGTTTGATTGGTGGTGTGCCCCAAGTTACCTCGAGGTAACCCGGTAAACCATCCCAAAAACTTGAGTTGGAATTCCATCACAAATCAATGTGACATCACATCACAGTCCGCATTCCAACCGTCTACCAACCCTCATAACCATCCAAACAACTACTATTCACAAGAGGTTACCCCAACCCAACCCAGTAACCAAACTAGCCCATAGTGCTCCTCCATCTCAATTCATCATGAGCGTGTGTCGTCAATACAAAGTGAGAATACATTATTTTCTTTAGCATCTATTTTTATTTTTATTTTAATTTGTTTTATTAAATACAAAATAAAGAAACTGGATGAAAAATAAATTAATTGAAAAGTATTATATATAATTATAGTGTAAAGTTAGTAATAATTAGAATGTATATTGCGGTGACAATATCCAAGTTAATTTCACGTATGAACCATGATTTCTTTGAACTTCATCTTGATTTATACAGAATTGAGTGTACATTAACTCAAAAGTAAGTGCATGTTCATAGGAGAGTATGAAGAAGATATGTGCATTTATGACTTTTTATCTCGGAACTTGGATTTAGGTTTATTTGACATACGTACAAGGTAGCATTTTTTAGCATTTTTTATTTTTTTTAGATTTAGTGATATGTACACAATAGAGTTGGTTCATGTCAATTGGAATTAACATGAATTTATTAGAAAATAATCAACTTTAAGATATTTACAAGTGAAGGTTTACAAATTTCAACTCCTTATTTTGCGGTTTTTATTCTGGGTTATCTTTTGGACTTATTTAAAAGATAAATATACATTATCAATCTATTTTTATTGCAAGTATTAGTTTTAAATTTATTGATTTTAGTTTTATTTAGGGATTGAAGCTAAAATTTTCGCATTAAATTATTAAATCACAAATTAATCAACCCCATATACTTAAACATTTCTATCCCCTTAGCAAACACTTATTTGAAGAATAAGCGAAAAGAAAAGAATCTTGGGTTGAATTCTTGATTGTAACAGTGACAACAAGATTCATCAATCATTCTCTAAGTTTCATGAACTCGGTAAGGACAAGTCTCGCTAACCACTCACCCAAAAGGGACTCCAAATTCTGGGTCTTAGACTCTCTTATTCTACATAATAGGAATGGTATGAATTTTAGTGTTGATTATCGTACTCAGTGTATAATTAGTGTTAGTATAGGTGACTAAGTTAGTGAATTAATTCCCAACTCTAGTTTCAGAACCAAGTTTCAACTCAATCCATTGTCTATGTAGTTATTAGACTTAAAAATATTAGCGTGAAAGGTAAATCATGGAATGAATAAGATATCTTATTTTTCTCTCTTCTTATAGGACAATGGATGACTTGGGTACCAAAATAGACACATATTTTTTGTATCACACATCCGTCTAGGAGTTTGAACATTCTACACTTATTTTTCTGGAATGCTCAGAGGATTAGAATTAAAAAGAAAATCATAGGAATAGAGAGAGAAACCTAACTTAAAAGAGATGGAGAACGCTTGGGTTGTAGATAGACGGTCTTAGAGGGGTCGTGGCCTCGATGAATAGTGGATTGGAGAGGCTAGAGAATGCCAGACTGGTGGAGCAGTGGTGTAGTTGACGAAAACTCATCGAATCTGGCATGAGTTGCACTTGAATCCCTCATTGCAATGAAGGAGATCTCATCGGACCTGTCACAAATGGGAGATGATCTCAAAATTCACTGAAAAAGGTGGAAATGGAAAAGATACTGAGCTTTTTGGGGAGTGGGTCTATAAATAGATGAGGAAGTGAATCTGGACTAGTTATTGATTGCTGGAGAGGATAAGTGGAGATTGGGCTAACATCCGGTGAAGTGGAAGCTTCGAGAAGGTGTGGACAGTATCCTAAAGAGAAGGGAGAAGAAGACATGGCAGGAAGCAAAGATGATAATTTTAACCTTGAATTGGGTCAACAGGTCAAGTTGACCTGCTAACTCAGCAGGGCAGAAGCCAATGAAGGGTAGACCCACCTACTGAGTCACCTGGTCAAATTAATTATTTGACTAAATAAATTTAATATCAACAATAATAATATAATCATAATGATCATTAAAAAACCTATAAAATGTAAATTGTAGAGTATATTGTTCTACATATTTAGCACATTTGAGTGCTTGATTCGGATTAAATATGATAGAGTTATGATCTAAATACTATATACCATAAGAATATTATACTTGTATTTATTATATTTTTATACTTGTTGTTTTATTACATTTGCATTCCTTTTTGTATTTTATAGACTTAAATCCTATTTAAATTAATTTAAATTTATGTATTTTTATATGACTATTTTCAAGTATAAATAAATACTATATTTATAATATGGATATAGTTTATCAATGTATAATGTATATACTTTCATTTTTGTGTGTTTTCTCTTTCTGTAATTGTTTACATGTATTTTATATGAATATTATAAAATACATACAACACACTAAAAATACAAATCAAGCTAAAATATAAAGAATAAAAAAATGTCTGTAATGTATAAATGTATGGATATCATTAGTATCTAAAAATCTAACTTTCACATCTTAACTCCAATTCTTAATTAAATAGCCTTTATATTAAAAAATTTAGGTGAGTTTGATTTATTTTAGATTCAATTGGAGAAGATATGAAAGTTTTAATGTGACAATTATGGCCTTTTATTCTTGGTGTACCATGATATCTATACAAAACATAATTTACTAGATATTTTTATGATTTAGTATTCACTATTATGTAGGAGTTTCATGAAGAAAATAATTTAATTTAACGTGATATTGGTAATGAATAAATTGATATAAGGTATTTATAAAGTTAATATAATATATATGTTCAATAAATGATCTATATTTAAGAGATTTTTATAAGTTAAGGACCATATCTTCCCCTCCCTGTTTCTCTTCTCGACCATGCCAATAGTGACCTCATCTTACGGTTTATAATCAGTCTGCATCTATGGTATGATGAATCCATGATTCATCACCTTTATTCTTTCATTTTGGCTAAAATCTTTGGTAAAATACATGCAAATATCTATTAATTCCAACTAATTATCATTCTAACCACAAATGTTAATATTATATATTTAACACTTATTTTATCCAAAATAAAAGAATAAAGATAAAAAGAAAATTAAAAGAAAAGAAGGCTAGATATATAAAATATATACAGACTGATCCTAACCCCGAGACCAGGTCAATATTGACCGGATCGACAAAATAAATAAGCAGGGGGAGATAAGGATCCTAACTATAAAAATATCAAGAAAATCAAGACCAAAAAATAAGCTATCCATTTATCACATTGTTAATATTTCACCTATTTTATTTATCACGAAGACAACCTCAAACCATAGCACTTCTTTTGTAAAAAAATGTTCATAAATATATAAATATATATTTTTTATAAAAATATCAGAAAAATAATTTGTCACTAAAAATAATTAACCGTAATGAAACGTAAAAGCCGCAAAAGCTGACTTCCAAGGTTCATAACTATTTATAGAAAACTCTAAACGGACCCAACTTACTTTTAAAATCCGTTTTATACTTAGTACTATTTATAAAAATAATCAAAAAAATATTCGAATAAAACCAGTGAGTTTTGGCGTTTAGGACCCATTATCAATATGTACTATATGTAGAATCTTCCCGGATTTTTAATCAATTAACCCATAAAAACGATTAACTTAATTTCGTTTCCAAAAATCTTCTAAAAATGTATATAAAAATATAAAAATAAGCTAAGTTAAAATACCAATAAAACTCGAAGCCTCGAAGTTGCTACCTAAATTTTTCGAACCTCATAACTCGGTTGTATGTACTCTGAATTAAGCAAACTCAATTTTAAAATTTATATTATTAAATTATCTACAAAATGACAAAGGTTTCGCTAAAATCGGAGTTAGTACGAAAAAGTTTTCAGGTCCGTATTGGTATACAATACAATATACCGTTATATATTATTATTTTATATAGGTTAATTTATATACTTTATTTATATTTAAATTAAATAAAATTCTAGTTTAATTAATTATTTATATATCTTTGAATTATTTAATTATTAAGTAATTTATTTAATTATATACTTAATTAATTAATTGATTGATACTTATAATTATATACTTAATTATTAAATTTATTACTTAAATAATTTATTAATCATATTTAATTATTAATTATTTATTTAAGTATGAAATTATTATATATAATTAATTTAATTTAATTATTAATTAATTATAATAATTTTATTTTTTTAAATTTTTTACTTTTCTCTCTCTTCTTCCTCTCTCTACCTTTTCCAATTCCATTTTTTCCTTGCACGCCCTTCGTTTCCCCCTTATCACCTTCTTCCTCATCCACCTTCTTCCTCCTTCTCTCAGCCAACCTCTAATCGCCACCAACGTCTCCAACGGTCGGCCGTTCCTCCAACCTCCACATATCTCATCACCACCTCTGGTGATGCCATCGCACCTCATCTATAAATAGGAGCCCTAGCCCCCAAATCAACGGATCCACCATTGCTTTCTTCGAGCTCATGAGTTCCGGTGAGGGAGAGTCCGAGAGGTGACAGATCTCCTCCGTTCGCCGTCGAGCGAGAGATCGCGAGCAAAGGATCCGGCGTGATCTTGTTGACGTAAACTCTGCTTTGTCGCGATTGAGCCTCCGCAAAAGCCGTCGGGCATCGAGGCCTCAACCCGCAGGAGCTCTGCCCAGCTCTAGCATCCACAAGCGTAACATTTCACCCAGTCATCCTCCATCCAATAGATTCAGGTTAGCATCCTTCGTTCTCTCTCTCTCCTGCATGTTCGTCTTTTTCTCTCAATCCCTCTCTGTTAATCTCTATTTCTCATCTCAACCTCTCTGTTTTCATCAATTATCTCATAATAAACCCACAATCAATTCATTTACACTTCAATCTCGAGGAAAATTCGTGTGGGGGTAACTTGCTAAATATATTAGGTACATACGGTCGGAATTATTTTTTTTATTAACTACCGTAGGTAAGCCGCCTCTTGAAGAGGCGGCTTTGGTTAAGTAAGAGCCGCCTCTTGAAGAGGCGACTTTGTCGGGGCATAAACCCCAGCAGCCCGCCAGTGCGTCCCCCACGCGCACAGAAGAAACCCTCCAACCTCGCCTGCAACCTCTTTCCCTCCGCCCAAGCCCGCCGGCGACCTCCAAGCGGCCTCGGGCTCCCCCTCCCGCCGCCGTAAGCTCTCCGGTCATCTTGCCAACGTCCGTTGGCCCCATTTCCGCTATTCCTCTCCTTCTCCACCTCAAGGAAGGTATGATTGTCTATGGTGTAGGGTTTTGGGTACATTTTTAGGGTTTAAATAATTGTTTGAAATATTTTCTTCACTCTAATACATTGATGTCGACGTAATGGTATGTAGTATGTCTCGAGAAGTTCGTTGTTTCTGTCATTGTGGGGGTACAATATCGAAGTCTAGTAAAGACGTGACCTACGTAGGAGGCCGTATGAAAAACATCAAAATCGGTCACGAAATGACATTTTTGGGACTGATTGAGCACATTAAGTCCGTATTCAGGTTGGATTTAGCTCAAGGAGTTGAGTTACAGGTCTTTCATAAAATGTCCCAAGATAGAGCAAGTTTTTATATTGGGTGTGTCGAGTATGATGATGATGTCCGAGAGATTGTCGAATATGCTGAGGAGATGGGTGCTGCATATCGGCATGTGATATTTACTGTCGCTGTATCTATACCAGGATCTGGACCTCAAATTTCTGTACCACAAGGTGGATCCATACCTCCAGTTTCTGCTCTCGTGGTAGACATGGATCCATTTACTGATCCGGAACTGGACAGGTTAATGGAACCCTCACCACAGAATACGGATGATGAGATGGAAAATGATGACAATGAGGAGGAGGATCATCATGTTGGAACCCGTATCGTTTCTAATATTCCATTTTTGAACATGAGAGGTGGTGATGGCTATATTCTGAATGGTGAAGATTGCATGAATTGTGATGATGGGATTAGTCTATCTAACGAGTTGAAAAATGGCATGCTTTTCAAATGCAAGGCTGATTTGGTGTTCGCCGTGAAGGTTTTCCACATTAAACGTCATTACAACTTCACGGTACTGGAATCAGATAAGAAGGTGTGGGATATACACTGCAGCGAACGGGCTAGAGGTTGTTCATGGAGATTGTGTGGTCATCGTAGACCAATAGATGGACAGTTTGTTGTCTCAATGGTTGACAAGCCGCATACTTGCTTGAATCGTGCTGTTAATCAAGACCATCCTCAGCTGGATTGCAACTTCATGGCAGTCAGATTCCTGAATCAAATTAAGATATCTCCTTCAGTCAAGGTTTCTTATCTTCATATATCAATTCAAGATGATTTTGGCTTCCATGTGAGTAGAAGAAGGGTTTGGGACGCAAGAAGGAAAGGCATTGAGATGGTATACGGTGATTGGAAGAAATCTTACAATGAACTTCCCTATCTTTTTAGGGCGTTTGAGCAGGCTATTCCTGGTTCGGTTACAGATATTGATACAACAACAGTTGACCAAGGGGAGCTATTTGAGAGGGCCTTCTGGGCATTTGGTCCTTGTATTGAGGCATTCAGGCACTGCAGGCCCATTGTTAGTGTGGACGGTACACACATGTATGGAAGGTATAAGCAGAAGATCCTTATTGCTTGCTCAAGCGATGCAGCTAACCACATTTTACCGTTGGCTTTTGCTTTTGTCAACGAGGAGGATGGCCCTAGTTGGGCGTGGTTTCTGGAGAGGCTACGTTTGTATGTTTTCCGTGATCGTGCTGGACCTATATGTTTGTTATCTGACCGTGCTCCTGGGTTACGTGCTGCACTCAGATACCCAGATGTTCAATTTGTTCCACCATACGTACACTGGCGCTTCTGTCTCCGACATGTGGGTAGTAATTTCAATGATGCCCACAAAAATCAAACTCTAAAGCGTATGGTCATGAGGGCGGGAAAAGTCTATTCCCAAGCAAAATGGCAATCTTACATGGACAAGCTGAAGGAATGCGACGAGAATGCTGCAAAGTGGTTTGACACTCATGATTGTCCAAAGGAACGTTGGACAATTGCATTTGATGGTGGCTATAGATTTGGTTACACAACCACAAATTTTTCTGAGAGCTACAATGCCGTTCTTAAGGATGCAAGAAGTCTGCCAGTTGCGGCATTGGTCTTAAAAACGTACTACAACTGCATTAGCTACTTCTGTGACCGTCACGACGATGCGCGTAATTGTATTTTACGGGGTGAGAAATATACCAAATACACGCATGACATATTGAAGCGCTGGATCGATAGAAGTAATGGCCACCGTTGTTTTCGCATACAAGGAGCACCCTTGCACATGTATGAGGTCGTCACAGGACAACGCATGACACAATTCGGTCTAAAAGGTGGAAAGAAACAAATTGTCTTGGTTAGCGATGCATCGTGTACATGTCAAAAATGGCAAACTCACAGAATCTCTTGTTCTCATGCATGTGCCGTTCTATCTCACTTTGAACACAGATGTAGAAGAATATGTTGGGCCTTGGTATACTTGGCAAGCTCAGTCGCACATTTATGAAGGGTTGTTTTACCCCATTGGTGACAGAGACAAGTGGCCCAATTTCGACCATCCATTAGTTATTCCAGATGATAGCAGGATAAGGAAAAAAGGGCGACCAAAGAGTAAGAGGATTCACAATGAGATGGACATGAGGGAGAATACCGTGCAATCTCAATGCGGCACTTGTGGTGTTGAAGGTCATAATAGACGGAACACCATGCATGGTAGGACGCAAAATAAATGTGGTATCTATGGGGGATTGGGTCATAACAAGAGAAGATGTCCCAACAGAGCTAGTATGTGAATGATTTTTTTAATATATTTTGAAATTATTTAAATCTAAAGTGACTGTTTGCTAATTTGTAATGTTGTTTATGAACAGATGGAGCCGAGCCCAGTTGACCGTTTTCTTTTACGCCAGCAGAGGGAGCACCGTTCTACTGTTGTTTGGGCAGGGGATGTAAGTACAATTTTTATAATTTTGACATAATATTTCCTTGAATAATTTTCATAATCGATCTGTTTACTTTTTCAGGTGACGAGATGCCTACGGTGCTGACGACGGGAGAGCACACTAAGGCATGTCCCCTTGGACGAGCGCATAGTTCAGCACATTTGCGTAGCGGGTTTTTTGGGCGTATTGCAGATGGATTTCATATCCTTGGACTGGCACCTGATTACAACTCTTGTTGAGAGATGGCGTCCCGAGACGCACACATTTCACATGCGTCATGGGGAGATGATAGTTACATTGCAGGATGTCGCGTACATATTTGGATTGCAGATTGATGGTCAGGCAGTGATTGGTCCTACTACTTCTCCCAGTTGGGCAGGCTTGTGCGAGCGATTACTTGGGGTCCGGCCGGAACGGCCCAACATTGATGGCGCTCGAGTCCGCATGACTTGGCTACTAGAGCACTTCTCAGTTCTTCCAGAGGACGCCGATGATGATACCATTCTGCGATACACACGGGCGTACATTCTACAGCTTTTTGGTGGTGTGATCTTTCCAGACAAGTCCGGAAACGAGGTCTCCCTGATCTACCTACCCTTTTTGGAGGACCTGGAGAGTTGTGGGAGGTACAGTTGGGGCTCAGCCTGTTTGGCGTACTTGTACAGGCAGTTATGTGTTGCATCGAAGGCTGAGGCAGTAGAGATTGGGGGTCCCTTGATATTGTTGCAGTTGTGGGCTTGGGAGCGATTCCCCCATATCGCTCCGGTAGTTCACCACCGACCTCTTTGGCAAGGGAAGCCCTTGGGGGCAAGGTGGCATGCAGAGTTTGATATCTCAGCGGAATCGACACATGTGGTTCGGCCATATAGGGATGCACTTGACCTACAGCTAGATGAGCAGGTATTCAGTTATTTATTTTTATTTTCAATTATAACGGGTTTTATAATATTTCTAATTTAACGCGGGTGATATGGAGGCAAATTACTTTCTATGAATCTCACTATTGTCTTCACTTCACTATTGTCTATGAATCTTATCTTTTAAAGTTGTTCTAATATCATATTTAGTATTACATACCGTGCATGACGTTCCCTTCGCCAACGTAGGCGCAAAGCCGCCTCTTCAAGAGGCGGCTTTTGTTAAGAGCCGCCTCTTCAAGAGGCGGCTTTGTCTAAAGCCGCCTCTTCAAGAGGCGGCTCTTACTTAACCAAAGCCGCCTCTTCAAGAGGCGGCTTACCTATGGTAGTTAATAAAAAAAATAATTCCGACCGTATGTAGCTAATATATTTAGCAAGTTACCCCCACACGAATTTTCCTCCTTCAATCTCTCTCCATTTCAATATCCAATCCAAACCTATTCCTCCTTAGATCTCGACTGGGAGCGAAGGCCTGGAATCACTTCCCTCAATCACTGGTGCCTCCCATTCACAGTTCCATTAATTTTTTTGGCCGAGGATCCCACCTCGAGCTGAGTTTCTCATCTGCAGGTCCCTGAAGCTCGAATCTACCTGGTGCAATCTGAAACATATGTGTCAAACATCTCCGATCTAATAGCACCACCCGGAGAACATCACACCTACATGAGATGACAACTGTTGTTGGGGATCCGCAAGAGACAACACTTCATATCGGGATCTGAAATCCATTATGCACGAAGCTTCACTATGGTGGCAGCAGCAAAACTCTAATCATCTGGAGGAGTTCGAACATGACCGCACCTGAAATCATCATCCCGAGTTTTTGAATAAGCCGTATCTGGAGATTGGAAGAATTTGCTACACCCGAGGATTACCTACTCGCAGCATCCCCACGCGCAAGCCTCGCAACAGCCGTGTCTGGTCGTGTGCCCCTCCAATCCATTGTCATGTGGTTTACGCGCGATATCTCACCTCCACCATCACCGAGAGAATCGCCACTGCCTAGAAATTTGAAAGAGGGACGAACGATCGACCCTCCAAATCTAAGGACAACCACACGATCATCTCTGATCGCACGACATTCATCGCACCACGTGGCGATTCCAGATCGTATACACTACCCCACCGGTGAAGGAACTTGGCGTCCCTCACATGTAAGGGTATCAGATATTTTAGGCTATTTTACAGGGATATCTTCATATACTTCAAAATTCGTAAACAAATCCCTGGTGCTGAAGCAAACACGTGACGAACCACATGCACTCTGGGAATTTTTCATTAATGTGCCCCTAACTTGTTGATATCTCGTACAAGTCCAGGTGCGGAGTTCTCATGTGGCTGAGCACGTGAGGCGTTGAGAGTTTTGCACGAGATACCCTGCAACTACGGATGAAAACAAATGTGAATATATTCGTATCCGATCCACTATCGTATTCGTTTTATACATATTTTGACATTTGTATTCGTATTCGTTTTAAAATGAATGTGGATATGAATATCACTTTAACATTCACTAATATTCGCATTTGTATTCGTATATTCGTTTTCGTACAAAAGTATAGTGATAAATTTATTTATAATTATGCATGACAACATTTTATGATTGCAGTCATCATTATTGATATAGTTGTTATGAAATTACTATGTATGTTATATCTATTTTATGTGTAAACCATCCTAAACATGTATATTTTAGTTAATCTATAAAATATTTATGTCATTATTCGTATCTGATTCATATTCATTTTACATTCGTATTCGTTTTTAAGGATATAATAACACATTTTTCACATCCATCAATATTTGTATCTGCTTTCGTATTCATATTTTAAAATGGATAAGATATGATTATACATATATTCTTGTATGTATCCGATTGTTTTCATCCCTACCTGCAACCTTCCAAAATCATCAGGCACCCATGTATTCTCCATAAATTGTGTCAATATCCCTATAACTGCACATAACTATTATACCTATTTCTATACCTATAAATAATACAAAATATTAAATATCATATAAATAAATAAATAATACCTATTAATATACTATATAAATTATAAATAGCTTTTTTAAAAAAATAAAATATTTTCTATTTTAATAAATCTTGAAAAATATATAAAAATATAACAAACATTAAACCCACATAAAAAATATAAAAAACTCTCTCAAAAATCCTATAAAATCACTTTTAGTATATTTACCATATTTTGCATAATAAACCAAAATTAAAATTAAAATTAAATAATAAAACCAATAAAAAAATAAAATTCATAAACTTGTAAAAATAATAACTAAATAAATACAAATAACCTAAAAAAGCATAACATATCATTTTGAAGGTAATTTCATCTACTTTCTAATAAAAACAAAATAAACATATTTTTTCACTGTTTTGGATTTTTAAAATCAAGAATACGAATCTGTTTCCAATACTTATATTGTTTTCAACATTAGAAATACAACAAAATCTATAAAAAATAATAAATACCTTTTAAATTTCTTAAAAAAAAGAAAACAAACTAAACATAAAAATAACAAAAAAACAAAAAATAATATAAAATTCTTAAAATATTTCTTAAAATTCTTAAAATTCTTAAAATAATATAAAAAAAGTTACCAAAATATTTTCTAAAAATAATAACAAAACATAAAAATATTTAAAAATCACAAAAATAATATAAAATTCTTAAAAATCAAATAAAAATTCAGGAAATTCCCTAAAAACAAAATAAAAATTAGGAATCCCTTTTACCTTAGTTTGTCTATAGTTTAACCGTAGTTTTCAATAGTTTGCCTCCTGAGTTCGACACTCCCGTGCTTAACCACTATACACTTAAGTTTAGGAGTATAAATAAAAAAATAAGAAGATTAACCAAAAATTAATATTTTTCTGGTAAAATTCACCTGATCGGTTCAGTGGCACTATTCTTCTTTTAGAGCAGTAGATTGGGTGGTTTTTCAGATGACACCATTGTCGGGGAAGGCAATTTCTGACTATGGTACTGGGAAGGTTTACTTTCGTGTCAAGGGTGAAAGTATACATATAGAGACGATCAAAGACCAGAATTCTAGATCAGTTGAATTAGAGCGAGCATATGATGACAAACCCGACAGTTATTAGGACTGTGACTTTGTACAAACGATAATGAGGTTGTTTGGGCCGAACCTAGCACCCAATCTTTCAACACACCTTCAGTCGAAGCCGAGATCCAGATATCCGAGGATGGGAGATTGGAAAGTACAATCCTAGAACCGTGTAACGAGAATCTTGATGGAGTTGATTCTGAGATGTTTTCAGATCATTCAGGCATTATATATCCCTCGGAGTCATAAGTGATATATTAGAACGGTCAGTCAACCGCAGCTCATTCAGATTTCGAAAATGCTGATTGGCAATGCTTCGCCGAATTTCTATCACTTCAGACTTCTTCTACAGAGTCTACAACCGGTTTGGAGACCGAATCAGAACATAATATCCAGCAATCTCCAGACCTTTCTGAGTCAGAGCAGGCAGAGCTTACGCATATCGATCTAACAGCCTATACCCAGGCCCTAATCAAACCCGATCTTCTTGTTCCTTCTCCCCCTGAGCTTAAACCGTTGCCTCAGAGCATGAAATATTGATTCCTTGCGGGTGAATCTAAATGTTTTGATCATCATCTCTTCCAATCTGACCGAAGATCAGAAATCCTGTCTAATGATGATTCTTTAAAAGAATCGCAAGGCAATCGGGTGGTCAGTAGATGATCTCTATGGCATTAGTCCGGCTCTTTGCTCTCACCACATATTTCTCGAGAATGACGCCAAGCCATCTCGTGAGTTTCAGCACAGGCTGAACCCGAATCTTCGAGAGATGGTTATGAAGGAAATATCCAAGTGGTGGAGCGACGATTTTATCTATCCCATCCCCAACTCGAAATGGGTTAATCCTTTGCATGTGGTACCCATGAAGATGGGTATCACTATAGTGATCAATGAGGATGGAGAGGAGATCGCTACCCGAATGCCAACTTCTTTGTATGTCTGTGTGGACTACAGACGTTTGAATCAGGCGACCAAGAAGGATCACTTCCCGTTATCGTTTATTTATCAGATCATCGAACGGTTAGCCGGGTAGAGCCATTATTGCTTTCTCGATGGGTACTCAGGATATAACCAAGTGGACATTGCTCCAGAAGACCAAGAAAAGACAACATTCACCTGTCCGTTCAGAACGTATACTTTCAAATAGATGCCCTTTGGATTATGTAATGCTCCGGCTACATTCCAGAGGTGCGTGCTTTAGATATTCACGGACATGGTGGGAGATATCTTGGAGGTCTTCATGGATGATTTTTCGATCTACAAAGATATTTTTGATTCCTGTCTTTCTAGCCTAGACCGCGTGATTCAGAGGTGCACGGAGGTTAACCTCGTACTTTCTTAAGGATCTCCAGTCTGAGAAGAATATACCAATTCTTCTCTAAAGGTTGATATCTGACTGACCTCTTGATGCATGTCCTATGCATAGGTAGAGATTCAGAGGTGTTAGATAAGTTATGTCAAAGAGTTGACTTAACGAGATCGAGATAACCAAGACCTATGTCGTATACTGTCACAGTATAGGAACGCGTCCTCTGATATATGCCTTATTATGTACATTTGGCAGACCAATAGGTGATGACCTATTCAAGGTCTATACACCGGCGAGCAGGTGTGCATACATAAGCATATGAGTAATATGATCTCTCGAAGGGATCATACATGTTCATTACTGAACACGAAGACATGTGCTCACTCATGAGATATTGGGATCAAATTCCGTACACGGTCGTCTCTCGTTAGAAGCTTGAATGAATTTGTAGGATTGATATATGCTTTTGGAAAGTATATAATGAATACATGGGTATGATATGTGCTTTTGGAAAGTATATGATCGATACCAACTTCCAATGATCAAATGAGAAACTTATCGATAAAATCCTGAATAAGACAGTCTAAAAGTGATCTAAAAACATCATGTTTTATTCTAGGTCTTCTGGTATACAAGATGTATGTGTTAGGAATACTCAAGGGTAATGTGATCATAAACGATTGTAAAACCATGACGCTTCCATTCCAAGGGAGTGATGAGACAAGTTTGGATTAGAGTGACTCCTCTCAGTAGAGAAGTAATCTAATTTTAGTCCAAATGTTGGACATTGATCTGAATACGATTCAGATACAACAAAAGATTAGATTTACGGCGTTGACTTAATCAAACATATTTGATTGGTCCTTGAGATCTAGATTTGAGATATGATCCCAATATCCAAGTCACTAGACGTGGATCATACAATCACCTTGACATTATCTTCAAGTATCAGAGGAGAAGGCACACAGTTCTTGAAAGAGTTCGAGAATTGTTCCATGAGCATTTTTATCTAAGCATTGGAAAATTGGATAATTAAATAAGATTTAATTATCATAATTAATGTAGAGATAGAGATATCTAGGATAATAAATTGAATTTAGTTATCATGGATAGTATTAATGTGGATAACACTATCCACAATAATGTGGATATGATTCACAATATCTTGAAAGAGTTAAGTGAATGAGATTAAAAATATATATGTTAATGTGGATTAGATTCACATTACATAATTTTATGTGAATATGATTGACATTAAATATTGGACAAAAGAATTAATTCTCAATGATCAATTGTATAATTGCAATTATCACAAATAATTTGGAATTATTTGGTGATGATCCAATTTCTCGATTATTCAATTAAATAATATATCGAGAAATTAACTTTTTGACTCGTTCCACCTTAAAGTGGACGTCCATGGGTTGTTTTCAACTAAGGTGTAAGTCCACCCAATTTTTAATATATGGATGAGCTCTTTTAATTATCTTCCATTTATTGATCAATTGTTTTAATTGAGATAATTTGGAAATTATTTTCAAATTATCTCTTTGTTTTTATTTTGTTTATTGTAAATTAAATGGAAACACAAATAAATCTTAACCATTGATTAGTGAGAGCACATGGATTAAGATCCATGGAAAGAAATACAAATCGATCTAAACCATTGATTAGTGTGAGCACATGGATCAGGGTCCATGGACTTCCAAAAAGCTATGAAGAGAGGCCAACCCTAGCCCTCTTGACACACACAAGTTGAATGCAATGGTTGCATTAACAAAACACACACTCTATCTACACATCCACTCTCTCTACACCTTGGTAGAGACCACGATTGTGGTCATGCTATCATTGTGTTATCGGACTAATCGCTTGAGGAACTCGATCTTCTTCTGTTCCACAAGCTCATGAAAATGACAAAGGATTTTGTGCGATGAAACCATGAGGTTTCTTGCTTGAGTCATTGCTCGAGATTACAGGAAGCATGTGACTCATCATCACGCCCGCGAGTGCACTCTTGTCAGATCGGACCTAAGTCAGGAGGCTTCTTCCGTTAGAAGCTTTGAGGATCACAATCACGTTTCATGAGGTAAGCCTAATCTCATGTGATCTTGATGAAATGATTTGAGAAGTGTTATTGAATCATGTGGTTTCATCATTTAAAATGATTTAAATTCGGTTGCCCCTTGAAACGAGTATTACTAGTTTTCCTTGGTTGTATTCGATGCGTCCTTCATGCTTCTGTGATGTGTTAAGACCTAAACCATGGGCTTCATCGTTCTGTATAGAGTCCTTGCAATTGATGTCAATTCTGAAAAATGTCAATGGGGGAAATCAATCCCTTATGTGAACGTAATCTTGAAAAAATATCAATGGAGAAATTAATATATATATATATATAAGCAGTGATGTTAAAAGATTGTCTAAATTGACATTTCAATCCCCCATGTATCTCCAAGACATGTGTATGATTATGCTAATTATACTATATGGATATGTTTTGCAAACATTTAGATGATGAATACTCTTTTATACTCCTCCATGACTCCTGTATTTTGTCACATACTCTTTAATCATTTTATGCACATATCAAAGGTGTAAGAATCTTGATCTCTTATCATCATTTGGGTATAAAAAATGTAACGTTCGATCGAAATTAAATAAATTAAATCGACTTAGGGTCAAGCATCTTCGAAAAGGAGATTTTTCTTAAACTCGGTCTATTACTTATTTGATCTATCTTTGGAAAAAATATCTCATAGATTATATTATTCTCCTTAAGATAGTTGCTACCTTCAATGTCGCCGCTAACTCTATCCAATGTTTAATTTTCTCCATCTCTTGTTCTCCCTCAAGGATGAATGGGTTGTCATATATAAAAAGTCTCTATATCAAAGCAATATGCTTAATGCTTTTACTATTGAGTCATCAATATCATCAACTCATCTAGTACTTATTAATGTGTATCCTTGATCATGTAACTATATGGTGATGTTTCACGATCTCTGATAACCTCGATTCCAAAATGCGAGGTCATCTGATTCAGAAAATCAAAAGATCAACTAGTTATATGTAATGCCTGGGTTTGAATCTATTTTTCTAAGTCTTGAGTCACCCTATCGATTGGAGATATCACATGCCCATATGAACTCTATCTCTGGTACCATTTGTAATGGAACATGCCGCGCGGATATGCGGAAGCATGCAACATTAAGTCACACGTCTGAGCCATTACCGATTTGTGCATGGCAATCAATGGGCGTAAGAAAATATCAGTCTCAAAAGAATCCATAAAATCCATTTAAATTGAGAGTTCCATTATTACAACATCAATAAGGGCATACTTGTAAAAGAATACTAAATAATTGATCAACATAACTCTTAGTTCCAGTAGGCATATAGATATCCACCATAAATCATGTTATTATCCATACCATGATGAAAGTCTCGTTGAGTCTACCGCACGAACTTTAATGCTTTGTCAAGATTGTTCTTCACCTGAAATAGATAAACACAGTTTTGCATGAGCCTAATGCCCATATGCATCTAGGTTCATGCATGAAAATTCTAATGGAGTTTTAACCCATTACATTTCATGTACTTCAGTACTCATGGAAAAATATCATTACGTGCCCAGACGTCCCATGCATGTCTAAGTCATTTCCTAACAAGTTGCATATTGGTTTCTTGTCATAAATATGAGTATGCATGCGTAATATCATAAGGGGTATGTGTCATGAAATTCATAACATTTGCTTGTCTTTTTTTATCATTTAGATCATTCTTTCATGTTAACACATTAGCTTTTGCAAGACATGTGACAATTTCTTATTCTTAAACGATTTCTCTCATAACATATAATGGTTTATCTTTAATTTAATCATTTTCTTTATAACATATAATGATTTATCTTTAATTAAAATATTTTCTTGCATACCATGTATTGTTTGTCTTTAACTAAATCATTTGTTTGTATAACATGTAATGGATTACCTTTATAAATCACTCTTTCATAACTTGTAATGGTTTACCTTTATAAACAATTTCCTTGCATCTTGTAACGATTTACCTTTATAAACCATTTTCTTGCAAAACTTTTCATGTACGTATAGTGTTACATTTTCAACCACTGGCACTTGATGTCCATGGCATGACATGACAATGTAGTTACAACTGTAGAGGGCTTAGTTTTTACCTATGTGGTTCTTTGCAACCATAAAACCCTTTACGACGTTGTCCCTTTGCGTTCATCCGTGTGTCTCTTTATGAGTTTGTGCCTTAAACCTTGATATAACATTGATGACTTAATTCCCTTGGTAATCATTATTCAGTGCGTTACTTTTATAATTACATGATACTAGTAGTATACAATTAACACTAAATTTCTTAGTAATCTTGATAATAAAAGTGGTTTTGTCAAGAATTACATATTTGCTAATTTCATAACTACGTATATCATGATCTGTGGTTCATATATATACTTTAGGTAGTAAGTATGCAATTCTAAGGTATGATATACTATGGTGGTATTTGTTATATAAGTAAAATAAAACTTGCACCTTAGAACACAAGTCAAATTAATGTGGCATATATCATGACATTTACCACTTTGCATATTAATATATAAATGTCGATGTTGATTTATGTTAATTTCTATTGATAAATATAAATACACGAGACATATTTAATTAGTGTGCACGTTGAAATACCAATTTAGTGACAATTCTTAGCTGTACACACTTTATATTACCATAATTAACTTATATTGTAGCATAAAGGGTAGGGAGGATGGTATGATTAATGGAGCATTAATGACAAGAATATCAATCGACTTGGCTTTTTCCAATTATAATACACACACATATGTATATGTACATATTGATAGTAACCACTGAGTTCGAAATGAGTGCAGAGGGTTTAATCCATCTTTCCAATAACAATATAAATTAACAAATAATTCATATATAATATATATATTAAAATTATATGGATCTTATTATTGTTGTGGCAGATTGAAGTAAAGGAAAATAACGTTGTTAATAATGTCCTTAATCGTATTAACCACACCCGTGGATAAGATATGGATAACATATCAATGAAATCTCAACTTGCCACTATCTAATAATATATATTATCAAAGAAATAAATAATAGTCCCTATGGGTATGAATGTGTCCTTTTTTCCTATGAGATAAAATAAGCTCTTTAATGGCAAATATTGTCACAGTAACGCTGGAGATAAAGAAGTGTAAAGGCATGATTCGAACTTACATATTCCCTCCTATTCATCATTAGCAATTACCGAGCAATAAAACTTATCCTTGCATATTTATATAATGGAAATAAAATATAAAATTTTGACTGCAAATTATCCATTTATCGTTAGCAATTCTAAGAGTGAGGGGCATATGTTTGAATTACTATGATATAATCAATGTCTATATGTGTTATATTAGAAATCGACACATACATTAAGAGATCTATTTCATATATGATCAATATTTGTATGAAATCCTAGACCGATACGTACCTTAGATCCGTTGTGTAGTCTTTTTATGTCACGATCACTTCGACTCTCTCGGTCTCAGATCGAACTCTCCTCTTCCGATTCGACCGCTCTCTTCTTCCGATTCAGCGCAATGAAAACAACTCTCAATGAGGAGAATTAATGAGATAATTAAAAACTCATTCAATTGGCTAATTAATGATACATTAATTGTGATATGTTTTATTATTTTTTGAAAATCTTGTCCGTTACAATCTCATTTATCCTTTGAATGGAACTTATTCAAATCCAACCAAATTCTATTACGAAGTCAAACAAGCATCACATAATCGTTATGGTTGACACTGATCGTAGAGACCTGATCAAGGAGTAAGCATTAACGTCAATGAACTCAAAGCAATGAAAAAACTAAGAATGCTTATTTTGGCATTACATAGTAACATGCATTATCTTCATTAGAAATGGGAAATCGGTGAAGATTCCAGCTATGAATAAACGGCTATGCTTGATTTTTTTCAGTACCGAGACTGTCTTCCAATTTTATTAAAAAAAACAGATAAGAAGAAGACGACAATTAACTTTACCTACGTGCCTCAGGAGTTCCCGTCCGGGCGGCGGCTCCCACTCTGTCGTCACCCGAAGTCCGCAATCCGCACTCCAATTCCGGGATCGATCCACTCCCTTATGAGTCGCTCCTTATCCTCTTCTTCCTCCTCCTCCTCGTCGTCCTCCTCCTCGTCGTCTTGGTTCGCCGGTCTGGTGCGCGGACGCTCAACCAAGGCCATGGCCACCCCCGTCTCCATCCCTACACCCGACGGCGCCCCCTCAGTGAACCGCAAGAACCACCTCCGTGGAGACCTCTTCAAGTACGGTCCCAAGCCCACCCAGGTACTTAATCTCCTTGATCCAATGCTCGATCTATGCCAGGATTTCTGGATAGCAGTGGAGTTTTGGATGCTAAATTGATAGTTCTTGAAGATAATTTATGATTGCATTTCGTGATTACATTGCAAGCAAGTGTTCTGATTTAGTTGGATCCAAATAATTGGATTGAAATATGTGGGTACCCTAGTTGGAAAATAAAGTTAGCTGTATGCCTCAAAGAAACTTTTCTTTATTATTTGCCGTAGTTAGTTAAGTCATCCCATGAAGATGCAACTTTAGTTTTAGGCCAAAGCTACACCTTCAAGAGGCGCCTCTGATTTGTATTTCCTAAAAGTCTAGGCGGCTTTGCCTTCTCCCTTGTTATTGTGGACATTGCCCTTGAGAAGGGATGCTTGGCCTAGAACCAACATCGCATCTTCAAGAGGCTGTCTATCTATGGTACGTAGCTAAAAAAAGGTTCTGCAGATGCATACCACGAATTTTGTTATCCAACTGCATTACTCCTGAATTTTCCTCTAAAGGAGTGGATATCCATACACACTGAATAAAAGCAGAGCAGAAAGATGGTGACAATTGAATGCTGCATGTTCCTTTGGGGCTTTTACTACTTGTGGACATAAAAGAATAATAATAGGAAGAACAATAGTGCGACATCCTGTTACTGATCCCACCCCTTCCAGTCTTGTGATCAAAATCTAGTCTCGGATGTAGTACCTCTAGTATCTCGACCTGCTGCAGCCTAATTTTGACAATCAAATCCACTCCTGTTTCCTTCCCTAAGAACTATACCTGTTGCATCACCTATTTCCTCCCCCGTATGAACAAGCCTGCTATGATGAAGCTCTATTGATCTCCATCACATCCACCCGTCCCACTATGGTGAACTGTATCCAGATTCCATCATCTCGACCAATCCCATAATGACTTCTGCACTTCCACCCGGCTTCTTTCAACAACTTCCACCACTTCCTCTCCTATGCCCTTGACAACCTCCACCATTTTGCCCCTCAACTGATTTGGCGAATTCCACCTCCTTTGCCTCCCCCACTTTGAAGTACCCTACCTAGCATGCCTTGCATTCCAAACTTCTTTTTTTAAAGGAAAAAGGGCCTTCACCTTATAGGTGTAAGCCCGAAAATATCACCATTAATCATCAAGAAAATATTACAAGCTGAGACTACCAAGCGTCGCTGAGACTACCAAACATCATTCTTGACTGTGCTGAGAAAATGGGAAAATATAGTCACTTGTATTTTGATGGCTACTCTTTAAAGATATTCTTATGGATCCATGGATACACTTCTCAATTTTCTTGTGAAGAATGTTTTGCTATGCTATTCCTCCCAACTAATATGACCATATTACAAGACTTTTGAAATCTTTACCTGGCTCTAGTTTTTATTCTTATACAACAACAACAACAACAAAGCATTTCTCACACTAAACAGGGTCAGTTACATGGATTCTTTGCCTCCATTCAGATCTATCTTGGGTCAATCTCGGGCTTAGATCCAAAAAACTAAGATCCCTTCGTATAGTCTCATTCCAACATTTTTTGGGCCTTCCTCGCCCTCTCTTAGCCGATTCAGCATTCCAAAACTCGCATCTCCTAATTGGTGCATCAGTCGATCTCCCTTGCAAATGGCCAAATCACCTTAAGCGGTTTTCTCACATCTTATCCTCGATTGGAGTTACAACAACTTTCCTTCTGATTGCATCATTCTGAATTTGATCTTTACCTGTATGTCCACACTTCCACCTTAGCATTTTCGTTTCTGCTATTGTCATGTTTATGGTTTACATGCCAACATTCAGATCAATAGAGCATATCAGGTTTCACGACTGCTTTGTAAAACTTTCCTTTGATTTTCAAAGGAATTTTCTTATCACAGAGAACAATAGAGGTTCCTCTCCACTTTAGCCAACCTGCATTTTTTCTATTAGTAACATATCTATCAGTTTCCCCATCATGTTGCAAAATAGATCCCAAGTATCTAAAAGAATCTCTCTTCTGATGGTTATCATCACAAATCTTCATCTCAATTCCTTCACCGTTGCTTATATAAAAAGTACACTTCGTATATTCAGTCTTAGCCCTACTTATACGAAATCCTTTAGTCTATAATGCATGTATTCAAACTTCAAGCTTCTCATTTACTCCATCTCTAGTCTCATCAATCAACACAACATTATCATCACATAACATGCACCAAGGTATCCCATCTTGAATGTGACTTGTCAACTTATCCGTAATCAAAGTAAAAAGGAATGGAGTCAAAGCTGAACCTTGATGCATATCAATGTTGATGTCAAAATAACCAGTCTTCCCAAACTAGGTCCTTATACAAGATGAAGCCCTATCATACATATCCTTTATGAGGTTAATATATAGGACATATACTTGTCTTTTCTCCAAAACTCTCCACAATATCTCCTGTGGGACATGATTATAAGCCTTCTCCAAATCAATAAAAATCATATGGAGGTTCCTCCTTTTAGATATATAAAGCTCCATTATTCTCCTCAGCAAGCGGATGGCCTCAATAGGTTGAGTGACCTGATATGAATCTGAATTAGTTTTCTTTTACTCTGGAAACTTGCCTCAATTTTTTTTTCGATCACGTTCCTAAAATTTCATAGCATGACTCGTTTGATACCTCTGTAATTCAAATAATTTGAATGTCTCATTTGTTTTTGTAAAGAGGCACCACGATGCTTCTCCTCTAATCTTCATGCATTTTCTTGCTTCGCCAAATAACATTGAATAAATTTGTAAGCCAAGTCAAACCACGCTTACCTAAAAGTCTTTCTACTTCTATAGGAATGCCGTCATGTCTTACACCTTTCCCAAGTGTCATAACCTTCAAAGCCTTCTCTATTTCCTTTATATTCATCTATAACTTGCACGATTCAAATAACTTTCACTACTAGTTAGATCTCCCAAAGTGACATCTCTATTTCCTTCCCCAATGAAAACCTTATGGAAATACTGCTTCCATCCAGTCTTTATATCTTTCTGAGTAACAAGCACGTGACCTTCCTCATTCTTAATGCATCTCACTTGAAAAAGGTCTGTGGCCTTTCTTTCTCTTGCTTTGGCCAACCTAAATATATCTTTCTGGTCGTTCTTAGAATTGAGATTTTTGTACAAAACTTCATGAGCTTTTGACTTAGCTTCGCTTACAGCCTTCTTTGCTTCCTTCTTCGATACTTTATAGTTTGTGACGGTTTTCCTATGTTCTATCTTTAGACATAGCTTTAAAGCATGCTCTTTTAGTTTTGAGCTTCTCTTGCACTCCTCCACTCCACCGTCAAACCTCCTTTTGGCATGGAGCTCCTTCCTTTGACTCACCAGCATCTGTTTTGCTACCTTTCGGATAGAAGATGCCACCACCTCCCACATCTCGTTTGCACTTCCGTTACTATCCCAAGATAAGTTTTCTAAAACCTTCTCCCTAAAGCTTGATTGCTTCAATTGAAGATTCCACCATCTAGTTCTAGTGATCTTGGAAACCATCCTTTTATTTACCAACCATTTTATTTGCACATCCATGATTAACAACCGATGTTTGGTTGTCAAATTCTCTCCTGAGATTATTTTGCAATCTATGCAATACAACGGTTCTCTTCTCCTAAACGCAAAGTAATATATCTGTGTTCTAGTTGGGTCACTCTTATAAGTAATTAAATGCTTCCTCCCTCTTCTTGAAGAGAGTAAGCCGTTATAAAATTCAGAATGACTTTTCTCTCTTCGTTTCTATCCCCAAAGTCATGGCCTCCATGAACACTAGCATACCCTGAAGCATCCTTTCCCGTATGTACATTAAGATCTCCACATAGACAAATCATCTCTCTTTGTGGGAATTCCTTGCATAATCTTATCCAAATCCTCCCAAAAACTTGTTTAATCCTTTCATCTAAACCAATTTGTGGTGCATAAACTGAGATGGTATTAAGGATTTCTTCTTTGAGCACCAGTTTTAGCAGAATAATCTGATCCTGAATCTTTGCGCAACCACACCTTAAAATCCTTATGAACAACCACTCGAAGACCATTTCTGCCTATATCTTTACCTGAATACCAAAGATTAAAGCCTATCTTCTCAATCTGCCTTGCTTTCTCCCAAACCTATTGTGTTTCTTGGAGACATAGTATCCGAATCTTCCTTCTTTCCATTGTATATACAATCTCCATTGGTTTTCCAGTCAAAGTACCAATATTCCAACTTCCTATCCGCAACTGCTAAAATCTATGTTGAAAAGATCTGAACTGTTTTGAGATAAATTCCTAAATAGTGTTCACATTGTTATTAAAAAGAACACTATTTAGGAATTTGTCTCTCTTGCGCTGGTTGTCGGCTACCTAACGCGCAACCTTCCTTAATTTACACGGGCTTAGGATCGGCCATGGCTGAGTTCTAGTTTTTCTTCTTATAATGTGCATAATTCTATGGAAATTAAAATAATTTTTACTTGTAAACACATTTGATGGAAATACGTTGTTTACTTATATTGCGAGTTTTAAGTAATCTTTTTTTACTTTGGTATGACGGGCTTTATCTGTTGCGCTGCAGGTTGCATTTAAAACAGGGGATTACAAGCAGCAAGTCATTTTTATTGGTGGTTTGACAGATGGATTATTGGCAACGAAGTAAGTTGAAACAACTAAATGAAATAAATTGCACAAGGGGTTATCAATTTTTAATTATTCTTTTAAAAAAATTATTTTTATTGATCCTTTTAGATACCATGCTTTAAAAGAAAGATGGCAATTTGGTGTATAAACTCTAACTGGGTTGCAGGGTACTATGAATTGTACTATCGGCAAAGAATGAGATATAACTGTTGTTGACCTTTCCTCCGACCATGACACACCCGTGGGTGATATAACTGCTTTCCCCCTCACGTCTCTGCACCTGTTATTTCTTATCTCTGTATCTTTAAAGTGTGTCGAGGACTTTAGCTCCAGTTGAAGTTGCTCCCTCGGCTCTAGAATAAAGTTAAAACAATTTTAGTTTGAATGTTAATACTGCTACCCGAGACAAACAAATAATATATAATCTTCAATATTTTATCTTTCTATCATCACCATTGTGAAAAGGGTCGAGAAGGCTTAACCATCTCAGTTTTTGAGATTTTTTTGTGTTGGAGGATAGACCCATAGGAATGCCAACTACTGGGTTTCACCAACACCCTAGGGCCATTGCTGCCTACTGCTGTGCACCCCAGGGCCGCCGCCAGCACCTACTGGGCCCCTGCTGCAGCCTCCTTGGTGTCACCAATCCCTGTTAGGACCCTATGGGACCTGCCAACCATCGTTGGGACCTTCGCCAGCTATCATCGACCCCCTTTGCGCCTTCCTAGGTACCGCCAGGTTCCCTGAGGACCTCATGATCTATTATCAACGCATTTTTAGCACTTTGGCACATACATGCATGAGTTCTAGGGCACTTTCTAGCCCTCGTATGTGTACTCGAACAACAAAAAGACTTTTTTGATATCTCTACGTGACCACCATGACATCTTTTCTTACCGAGACAACACCCTTGTACACTACATCGACTATGATAGTACAAGGCATTTCTATCAAACTTAAGGGCAAAGAAAACTTCATGCTCTAGTCTCGTTCTTTTAAGGTGTTCATTGGTGGTCAACAGAAACTCTACATTCTGATGAAAGATCTTCTGAAGGAGACAAACATAGACTATGATACATGATTTGGAGACAACTCCCATATCATCATTCATCACTTGGATGATCAACAATATTGAACTATATATTGCAACAAACCTACTCTACAAGGACTCGACCAAGGAGACATGGAACGATATGGAAGAGATCTACTCCCAGAAGACATGTCTCGCCTCGCTGACATCTACATGCGGATTTGATCTGCATCTCATGCCAATTCTACCCTCGTTAAGTATTACAAGCCTCTCACTAGCCTGTATGAGGTGCCGACGACTATCAACATGCTTACTGTACCAAGCTCGATCAAGAGTGATCGGACTAGCAAATGTCTTGCTTTCTCACTAGACTACATCCTAGATATCAAGTAATAAAGGAGAAATTTCTGATGTTTGACACTCCGCCATCGATGGAAACCAAGAACCAGAGACATCTGCTCCACGAGCTTCCACTTTACCTTTCGTGGAGAACTCTGCTCACTTAGCATCATCTGGGAGAGGAGGATGGCAGAGCTTCCGAGAAGGCCGCGATCGTTATTTTGGCCGCGGTTATGGACGTGACTTTGACCATGTGACCTGGGTCGTGGCTATGGATGAGATACTACTGCTCCTCAATAACCACATGCATTCACTGTAGTTGCTAGAATAATCCGTCCAAATAATGTTGGCATAAGTTTGGCTATCATCGTCATCTAGCCAATAGTGACTGAGAACGCCTATGACACTATAGAGGCGTCTTCAGATCCAAATTCCAGTGAACAGACAATCCAAATCAATGCTGTTGGTTACTCCCGTTTGATGCAGATCCTCCAGAACGCTAAGCCTGTTACTTCTACAAATGAGAATACCATCGCTAGTTTGACTACCACTTCATGTACAATAGCCAACTCTACCACTACTATTGCTCTTGCTTGGATTCTTGAATCTGGAGCCTTTATACATCTGATAGGAGAAGGTAGCCTACTAACATTCTCCAAACCCTCTTCATCGATGAAGTCATTTCGATTTGCCAATGGGGCTCACTCTCCTGTTACTATCACCGGAACTATGGAGTTCTCATCCAAGCTCCGAGTGTTCGGAATTCATTGTTCCCCTGATTTTCCTCCCAACTTGTTGTCTGTTCATAAGCTTTGTAGTGAACTTAATTGTTGTGTGTATTCGATGAATTTTGTTGCTATTTTCAGGACATCCGGATTGGGCAGATTTTCGGTGGGGGTATGAGAACAATGACCTCTATTATCTAGACATATCCTTGGATTCCACTTTTGATGGTGCCATGTCCATCTCCGACAATTCGTTCCTATGGCATATGTGCCCTGGGCATCCTTCCACCAAGGCTCTCTCCATGATATTTCCTGAATACTTTACTATGAAGCCATTTCATTGAGAGGCGTGTGAGTTTAGTAAACGTCATAAAGCTTCATTTCCAATTTGTTTTGAGTCGCGTCGTACCACTCTTTTTGGTTTAGTCCATTTTGATGCTTGGGAACCCTATTCGATTTGAACCTTGAGCGCTCACAGATAGTTTTTTTGTTTTTGTGGATGATTATAGTAGATACTTTGGGTTTATCTAATAAAGGAGTGTCTGGAGATTAATAAGATTGTCTAGAATTTCTTTTAATATGTCAAAACTTCTTTCTCTGGCTGTGCACAAATTATTCGATCTGACAATGCTCTTGAGTTCACCCAACAATACTTGACATCTTTCTTTGCCTCCCAAGGGACGGTCCATCAGACATCTTGTCTGTATACCTTTCAGCAAAATGAGGCAGCAGAAAAGAAACTTAGACATCTTCTTGATATTGCTCGATCTCTCCTCACTCAGATGGAGGTTCCCAAGTGTTATTGGGGGATGCCATACTTACAGCCATCCATCTCATAAACGGAGTCCCATTTTCTGTCCTAAAGGGGGGGCACTCCTTTCTCTCTACTATACCCCAATAAATTTCCTTTTCCATTGCCATTGCGGATTTTTGGTTACATTGTGTTTGTTCATAACTTTCATGTTGCCGACAAATTGTCACCTAGGGACATCAAGTGCGTTTTCCTCAGTGTTGCCGAAGTCAGAATAAAGAATATTTGATATTTAAGAGAGAATTATTCAATTATGCATTTTAATTATTTTAAATATAAAAATTAAGTCTATTTTTTAATTTTTTTACTTTTTATATTTAAATCATTTTAGATTAAGTCTAAAATGCATCAGTTAGGAGATGCAACTTTTGGGATGTTGAGCCGGCTAAGAGAGGACGAGGACACCCCAAGAAGTGTTGGAAGGAGACTATACAAGGGAATCTTAGTTTTTTGGATATAAGCCTGTGATTGACCTAAGATAGATCTGAATGGAGGCAAAGAATCCATGTAGCCGACCCCTACTTAATTGTGGGAAAATGCTTTGTTGTTGTTATAAAAAATAAGTCTAATATATATATTTATACATATATGATCATCAATTAATAAGGGACAATATAAAAGTACCAACTAACAAGTTACATATATAGAGCTTTAACGTTTGTAGTGATACTGTGATAATGGAGAACTTTTTTAAAATAAAAAAAAATAAAAATCAGCAGTCTATTGCAATATTGGGCTCGATATTCGACCGAATACTCGAATATTCGGGCCGAATATTCGGGAGTATTCGGGTTGGATCAAATATTGATCAAATAGCAATATTCTATTTGAGTTACCTCATAGAATAAGAATATTTGGTCTATTCGATCGAATATTGCAACAATGGTTTTCCTTGTATACTCTCGCACACAAAATGGTTATAGGTGCTATGATCCTTGGATATCGGTATTATATTTCAGTGGATGTCACTTTCTTGAGCAGACTAGCTTCTTCACATAGACTGTTGGTGACATCGCTTTGGATCTACCACCTTTACCGATCGTTTATAAACACAAGCACTACTACTGCACTTGCTTCTGTACCTTTGCGTGTTCCTTTTTTGTAGGATGATATGCCTTCTTCCAATATTTCCACCACTGCTGCCCCGGATGTGCCCTAGGAGCTTCCTATAGCTCTCCGGAAACAAAAGAGGCAATGCGCCTTTCACCTGATGTCACATTTTACTTCTACTGATAGTTTATCTAGTTGTGACAAGAGGTTTACAAATGCCTTGATGGCCACTTCTATTCCCAGAGATCATCATAGTGCATTGCTGGATCATGGCTGACAAAAAGCCATGGATGAGGAGATGAACACCCTTACCTCCCAAAGCACATGGGATCTTATGTCGTGCCCCTCGAGAGTTAGACTTATGGCATGTAGATAGGTCTTCACGACCATACAGTCGCCTGATGGGTCCACTGACAGATTGAAAGTCGGACTGGTTGCAAAAAGTTTCACGCAGACCTATGGGGTTGATTATTTTGAGTTGTTCTTGTAGAGATATTTCTATAGTCTATGTACCTTTTCAGTTATTTTTATTTTCTTGTTTCCACCTTATGTAATTTACCCATAGGCCTTCTCTATATAAGAGAGTATAGGGTTCTTTGGAATAATAACGAATCCTTTTCTCCCAACATGGTATCAGAGCCAAACCCTAGCCCACCACCTCTTTCCGCTGCCCCCTTTTTCACCCTCTCTCCTCTCCGTCGGCCTTCCTCCCGCTGCCGCCCCTCCTCCCGCAGCTGGCCCTCCTCTCGTCGTCGCCCCTCCACCTTCTCTCCACCACCGGCCCCCTCCCCTCCGCCAACCCCTCCCGCCGCCAACACCCTCCCGCTGCCGACCCTCTCCCCTCCACGCCGTCGGCTCTCTCCCCTCCCAGCCTTCGTCGTCGTCTCCTATGGGTTTGAGTGCATAGGTCTACATATGCACTCGAATCCTCTGTTGTTTATGTAGACATTTGTTCTTTGGTCTACAAACCTTAGTTCCACATCTTCGGCAAAATGTCAGAAAACAAGGTCGATATGCCCTCCATAGGCGCTTTTAAAGGTTCAACGCCCATTATCAAGATGGATGGGACGGACTATGAGCTCTGGGTAATGCAGTTCATGAGTCTCATGAAGTCGAATGGTAAGAAGCACATTCTTACCGAAGATGAGCCGACAGAGAAGACTGGGGTTTATGCCTCTTGGGAGGCTGATGATTCGTATGCCAAAGTATGGCTTTCAGGCACACTAACGATGGAGATCGTTAATGATGTTCTCCATCAGCCCACTGCTAAGGCGATGTAGAACATACTTGCAGCAACATATTCGCAGGTGCAAAATGAGACCAAGAGCCTTCAACCCCAGCATGACATATTTACAGTCAAGCAGAACGAACGACCTCTTCACTCCTTATATACATCTTTGCGAGGATGTTTGAGAAGATCTACATCATCATTCCTCTTACGACGACTCCCGAGCAGTAGAAGACCTTTCTGAATGCTACCATGGTGGGGGTCTTACTTTTTTTTTGACGCTCAAAAAAGGGGGAGACACTCAACGGTGTTCGCCCCAATATATTAAAGAGAAGAGATAGAAGAACTTACAGTGCGAGAAGGTAAACAAAAGAAAATGGCGGCTGATATCAACAGAGATACCATCCGCCCACCCGAACAACGCTACATAGAAGACCAATCAAGAAAAAAGCGAGACGCCGCGATACAAATATTTTCCTTATAGAACCTCTGCCGAGCAAATAAAGCCTCGTTTCTTCCCAACCATATACTCCATAGGCGCGCAATGGGAACCAGTCTGTCCTCCCTCGACCGACGCCCGGCGCCAGATAAGCTCTCCCAAAAAGCAGTTATAGAGGAAAGATTCAGCCACCCCACATCGTCCCAAATGGCGCGCACACGATCGCAATGAAGGAAAAGATGATCGGCAGTTTCCACCCCCGCACCGCACAGACCGCATAAATTAGAAACATTAGTGAACATCAACGCACATCGATCGCGAGTAAGCAGCCTACCACGCCGAAGAATCCAAAGAAAGATACCAATCCGTTCTGGGAGCTTGAGATCCCAAATGAGCCTGCAGTGAATGAGCATGGAAGCATCCATACCCGCAGCGTTGGGAAGTAAAGAGAAGTACGCCTTCCGCGTACTGCAGGACCCCTCCTTCCAGGCGAAATGATCACGGCCCCCGGAGGGCGTGGGAGCATCAACAAGGATGGCCATCAACGCCGAGAAGTCGAGCAGCCGTTGATCGGAGAGATTATCTACCAAAAGAGGGCACCAGCAACCATCGGACCAGCAAGAGGCCACAGTTGCGAATTTATCTCCCGCCAACGCATATAATCTAGGAAACAAGTTCTTGAGTACACCATTACCGGACCAATCCTCCGACCAAAAGCGGAAGGAGGTCCCATCGCCAAGAGACGGCTTGAATAAGGATCGGTTACGACTGAAGGCAGTCATAACATCGCGCCAAAAGGAAGGAACATTTCCCTGGGCACGCCCTCCAAAAGCGGAAGTAAAAGCATTCCCCGCCGCCGCGCGGAGGCAATTTCAAAAGAAGTTATCATCCCGACCAAGCAGCTTAACCGCCCATTTTAAAAGCGAAGCCTTGCGCACCACCTCCAAACGCCGAACGCCCAGGCCCCCTCGCGCTTTGGATGCGAGACATCCTCCCAACCAACCAAATGGATCCCCCTTCTACCATCGCCGTTCTTACCCCAAAGGAAACCCCTCATACATTTTTCCAAGCGCACCCGAACCCCCTTCGGAAGGCCGCGGACGGACAAGAAGTAAATAGGGATTGCAGAGATGACAGATTTAAGCAGAACCAATCGCCCCCCCTGGAAAGAAGCGTCGCGCGCCAACCATCCAACCGCGCCTCCACCTTCTCCACCACCCTCCGGCAGTCACGCAAGCGAGCACGTCCCACAGAGAGTGGCAAGTCAAGATACTCAAGTGGAAGCCCGCCAAGGGAAGAGCCCAGAATAGATGAGCACTCCTCAGCCTCCAACTGCGACATAGCAAACGGCACCACCTTCGACTTGGTCCCATTGATTCGGAGCCCCGACATCTCGCAGAAAAGTTGAAGCGTAGTAGCCATCCCCAGGGCATGATGCCGATCCCCCTCGATAAAACATAAAGTGTCATCGGCAAATTGAAGGATAGGGATATGAAACTCACCAAAAGAGCAACCGCGCGACAGGCCAGCGTCAGCCACACCATGAATCATACGCGGCAGCACATCAACCGCCAAAACAAAGAGAAGCGGGGCTAGGGGGCACCCCTGGCGAATCCCCCTGCGAGGCTGAATCAAACCCCCGGCCGGCCGACCGTTAATAGAGATGGATAAAGAGACCGTAGTAACACACCGACGAACCCAGGAGATCCAGATCGGCGGAAATCCCCGCCGCTTCAAAATCGACCATAAGAATCGCCAATCCAAGGAGTCATAGGCCTTAGCAAAGTCAATTTTCCAGAGCATCCCCTTCGTCGCATTTCTGTGCCAACCATCAATAATCGCAGAGGCCAACGCAAAGCAATCAGAGATTTGCCTCCCCTGGACAAAAGCGGCCCGGGAGGGAGAGATGAGAGCGCCAAGGAGAGGCGCAAGCCTCCTAGCTAAGGCTTTAGCAATAATAAGGTAGATGCCATTTGAAATAGAAATCGGGCGAAAGTCCTCAATACGGTTTGCTCCATGGGTCTTTGGGATAAGGACCATATTTGCCCGGTTAAGCCTGTTGAAGCCCCTGTTCCCCTCACAGAAATCGAGAGCCACATCCAACACGTCATCAACGATAACATCCCAAAAGTCCCGATAGAAGGAGATGTGGAACCCATCAGGACCGGGGGAAGCGTCAACATTAAGGTCCCAGACCGCTCCCTTAAGTTCCTTCTTCGAAAAAGGATGAGATAACAAAGCCGCATCCGCATGAGAGATGACAGGGGCCCCACGGGCCGTCCACCTCCACGAGCAAGAAGGCAGGCGGTCAAAAAAATTCTTGAAGTAATTAACCAAAGCCGAACCCATCTCCTGCTCCCCCTGGTAATTAACGCCGCCAATCTCCAGGGAGGAAATAGTGTTGCCACGCTTACGAGCACTAGCGACCCGATGGAAGAAAGCGGTATTTGCATCCCCATCTTTGATCCATCGCAGCCTCGATCGCTGCCTCCATTCAATAGTCCTTTTCTGTCCTCCTCCGAGACGACCCGCATAGCAGTAGACCGCTCCGCCAATTCCTCAGAAGAGAGCTCCCTCTCGCTCTCCAACCGATCCAGCCGAAGAATAATTGCGTCAGCCTCATTACGCGAAATTAATCTAGCCCGACGAGTGTTAAACTTGAAGGACGCGAGAACACTACGAAGGGACAAAATCTTTTTGATCAAAGCGACGAGCCGCACTGCCAGCAAACGAGTTCTGGGACCAATGATTGCGTACAATGTCTTTAAAATGAGGTTCCAGCACCCAACTCCTCTCGTAACGAAAGAAACCACGCAGGCGAGAAGAATCACCAGCATCCCAAAGTATGGGATTATGATCCGAAAAAGACCGCGGCCGAGAAGAAACCGAGCACAGGGGGAAAGCTTCCATCATTCGAGAATTCGCCAAGAACCTATCGAGCCGAGAGCGAGAGGAGTTATTCCGCCAAGTGTAAATAATATCATTAGCCACCAGATCTTCAAGAGCCAACTCCTGTATGAAATCAAAAAATTTGCGAGATCCCGGATCCTGTCCCCCCCGACCACGTGGGCGGTCATTGGAAAGCAAAGTAACATTAAAATCACCCCCCACTATCCAAGGAGTATTCCCCACAGCCGCCGCATCACCATGCAGATCCTCCCAAAGAATACGACGAGCCATATGACATAAAGGCACATACACGACAGTAAAAGCCATAGTTGTATTAGAGTCCGCTCGCACAAGCACCACAGTGATAGAATGACGGCCGATACGAGAATACGAGAAAGAAAATCTCGACGATCGCCATGCCAAAATAATTCCACCGGAAGCGCCAATCGCATCCAACGAGCAATGGGCATCGACAGCCCCCGCCCCAAAAGATTTCCACATAGCATCATCGACCCCCGAGAGTTTTGTTTCTTGAAGGAACACGATGTCGCAATCCCATTCGACCAAACGAGAGCCCAGAGCACGGCGACGCTCATGGTCGCCAAGTCCACGGACATTCCACGATAGTAGTTTCATTAAACAACACAAAAAGGGCCCAAAAAACTCGATCACAAACCAAGCCCCAATCAGTCCTGAGCATATCGCTGACCATTGCGGCGAAGACCTGCCGCCTCCGCCACTGCCTCGCGCAAAAGGTGACTAGTAGAAGGAGAACACGCCTCGAAGACTGGCCGCTGGCGACGAGCGTATACATTTCCAAACCTGGAAGGGGAGGCAAACACAGCATTCCGAGCATTCCAAGCAATAGAAGGGCGATTCGAGGAGGCTGAAGAAACGTCCGAAGTAGAGCCCAGATGTCCGCTGCCTGACCTGGAAAACCGGTTATAGGAGGGCTGGCTAAAATGATGAGAAAGCATACCACCAACTTCCGCACTTGAGCGTAAGACAGAGGCGCCCTCCGAGGCACCCGAACCATGTGTCAGCAATAATGGCGAAGAGATATACGCCGAGGAGAAATAGTCTTCGAAATCATCCATCTGATAAAAGGGCACCGCGGAAATGGGTTGAGGGCATAGTTAATCGGAGGAGGAAATAATAGGCCCTGCAATAGAAACCGGGTCGGGTGCTGCCCGAGCCAGGGCCCACACATCATGAAGATCCGACCCGGAAGGAGGAAGTGGAAGCGCCACATTGAGGTCCGAGACCGACACAGCAAAAAGTTCACCAGAAGGCGAATCGCCCTCGATAAAGTCCCCTGACACGTGATCAGGAGCCCCACGAGCCGCACTCGCGAATCGAGGACCAGGCGACGTCCCCGAACGGTCGCCATGCACAAGCGCCGCTTCGGAAATATCCTTGCAAAAAGACACGTGGCCATGGGAAGACAAACCGGCATGACCCCTGCCGGAGAAAGAAAGGCCGCCAACCGGCGAAGGCGGAGCCGGAGCATCCGGCATTAGGAAGAAGAACTCGAGCTTGAACGACCATCGGCCCAGACAAAGCTTCTCGAATAAGACCTTTCCGGCCATAGAAGAGGAAATGGTTGAAGAGCACTCCACCAGAATCCGCGTGCACGTCCAATCGGAGCCTGGGGCCAGGCCATCGTCAAGCATCGCCACCACCTGCCCCCAGCCGCCGATAACCTTAGATAAGCAATGCACCGAACGAGAGAGGAAGGGGACGCCGCGAACTTCAACCACGCAAAGCTCGGAGCCGAGGCTCGCGCCATCCGCAACACGCAGACAATGCCACCTGACGACGGAAGCGTCAGCACGACAGAGGAGGGTCTCCCGTTGCTCCGGGGATAACCCACGAACACAACACCGAAAATCGTCGAAGAAGAAGAAGTCCCCGGAGAAGTCGTCTCCCAAAAGAGCCATAGTACCTGCGCGAATCTCCTCACGGCCAACACCCGATCGCTGCACCACACCAACCGCCACCCCGCACCCGGCACCCTTCAACTTAGCTTCAACCCTCGACGCCATCGGCACCTTAGAGGAACTTCCACCAAGAAGGCCAGCCTCATGATCAGGAGGAACGCGCAAGTTGTCATCACGCCGCACCGCGCCAGCAACATCGCCACTGGAGGATCCGCGTTGCACCTTCTTCTCCTCCACGCCGCGCCGCCCAAGCGACCCAGCCGCTGGAAGAGCCCCCGATCCACCACCAACAACAGAAGTGCATGGTAGTGTAGCAGGAGCGATCTTCCCCAAGGGGCCCTCAGAAGAGCCGCCGCCAGCGCCATCGCCAACCACTTAAGCAAAGGAACGAGAATCCAATAAAGCCGACGAACGACGTGGATGCACAGCCGAGCGCGCGGGAGTCTTCCGGAGACGATCCCCCATGCGAGCAGCCCTGCACGAAAGCATGCGATGACCAACCCTCCCGCAAAGGAAGCAGCGAGGAGGAGCCCAACATGCAGAGGCGATATGACCACGACCCTCACAGCGAAAGCAACGCCTCCCAGCTTTAGCGTGCAAGACCTTCACCCACTTCTGGCCTCCGACCTCACACGCCCCGCTTCCTGAACCTTCACCGAGAGTGATACCCTTCTGGACACGACCAGAGGCATTGTTAGTGCCACCGCGAACGTCTTGAGTCGGCTGAACTCCGCGGACCTTCGGAACCCACTCCCTCTTGCTCCGCACTCCAGACCGCACTCCGCTCATCTTGCCTCTGTCAATGTGTGATTTCTGGTGGGGGTCTTACTTGCGGCACTTGACCCTGAATATGATGCCGCTCACTCACAGATTCTTGCAGATGCTACTATTCCTCCAATGGAGGAAGTTTACCGCAGGCTTAGCCGCATTACAGTCTCGTCCAATGCTTCTACTCAGCCTCCTTCGGCGATGGCGGCCTCCAGAGGCAGAGGAGCCTCTTCTTCATTCCCTGACCGTGGACCTCATGGTAGAGGCGTCCGTTTTCATAAGCCTTGCACTTTTTGTCATCGCCCAGGTCACGCGGAGGATACATGCTATTCTAAGCATGGTTTTTCGGCCTCGACACGTGTAGCCGAGTATGTTGCATCTCCATCAGCATCTGCTTCAGACCAGAGGTTTGAGGAGCTTATTGCCAGACTGCGTGATATTATGCCCTCTGCCTCTACAGAATCTCCATGAGGCACCTCGGATATTGCTGCTTCAGCCTCTACCAGTACCTCAACCACTGCTAGCATCTCAGGTAGTGCTTATGCTTTTACCTCCTGTCATTGATCTAATGTTTTAGAATGGATTATGGACTCCGGTGCGATACATCATCTTTGCCGAGACAAAGATAAACTTATCTTTGCCGAGACAAAGATAAACTTACATCCTACAGGGAGATACCACCAAGGCGATCTGTCGTAATAGCCGATGGGACTCATTCCCCTATTATTGGGCAGGGGGAGATCAATTTATCGCCTTCCATGCGTCTACAGAATGTGTTACATGCTCCTGATTTTTCGATGAATTTACTTTCTATCAGTCAAATTACGAAGGATTTGCACTATTGCGCTATATTTGACTCATCGTCTCTTGTTTTTTAGGACATTCTTACGGACAGGGTGATTGACTGTGGCTGTGAGCAGGATAGTTTTTATCGTCTGGTTCGAACCACCTATGCTAGCATCTCCTCTCAGTCAAGTGGACCAGTCTCTCCTTTTACATGGCATCTATGCTTTGGCCACCTCCCTCTTCAGAAGATGCGCCTATCTTTCCTCAGATTTCACCGAGTTCTTCTTTTCAGTGTGAAGCATGTCAATTGGGAAAGCATCATAGATCTACCTTTCCTAGTCGTCAGCCTTGGAGTAGTAGCCCCCCTTTTGAGTTATTTCATGTTGACATTTGGGGTTCGAGTCGTGTTCCTAATCACTAGGGGCACATGTTTTATCTTGTTGTTGTTGATGATTTTTCTCGGTTATCGTGGGTATTTTTGTTGAAGTATAAATCTGAAGCAGGGGGTGTGATAAAAAATCTTATAAATGAAGTGTAGAATATTTTCTCTCCACTGTGAAATATGTGCGTACGGATAATGCCTTGGAATTTTGCCCTCGTGCTCTTTCACATTTCTTCTCATCTCGAGGCATTATCCATCAAACCACCTGTGCTTATACGTATCAACGGAATGGAGTTGCTGAAAGAAAGCATCGTCATCTTCTTGATATCACTCGGACTCTCCTCATCCAGAGTTGTGCCCCATTTCTTTTTGGGGTGATGCAATCCTTACGACATGTTATCTTGTGATCGTATGCCATCCTCTGTCTTAGGTGAGAAAATTCCTCTTTCTGTTGTTTTTTTCCTGATAAGGAATTATTCTCACTTACTCCGCGTGTCTTTGGTGTTGTTGCTTTTGTTCACTAGTTGTCTCCAGGACTAGGGACTTGACAAGCTCTCACCTAGGGCTGTCAAGTGTGTGTTTGTTGGTTACTCTCGGACTCAGAAGGGTTACCGATGCTATGACCCTATAAACAGAAAATATTTTGTTAATACTGATGTCACATTCTTTGAGTATGTAATGTATTTCTCCCCTGCAGGTGACAGGTTGGCCTCATCCACATCTGATGATGAGATCTATGTACCACCTCCTCTGTGTCCGTCCTTTCCCGCTCCAGTTCTTGTTGTCCCACCACCACCACCATCTCCACAACCACCTGTTTCACCCTTACCGAAATTCTATACCCGTCGGTCTTTTCCTGCTCATGGTGCTCTTCAATCATCCAGTATGCCTCAGGTTTGTCCATATATTATAACTGACGATGGGTCTGATAATGTGCAAGTGCAGGGATCAACTTTGCAGGCGAATAGCATACCGACGAGCATTGTTTCTGATGATTTGGATGTACCTATTACCATACAGAAGCAGAAACGTACCTATGCATCATATCCACTTGCTTCACAGGTTTCCTTCCGTCATCTCACGAGAGACTTTTAGAGGTTTGCTGTGGGCCTGTGGCTCTATCAGCCGTGGAGATACCATGGAATCATCAGGATGCCTTGAAGATTGTCTGCTGGCGTTCTGCCATGGAGGAGGAAATGACTGCTCTACAGTCGAGGGGTACATGGAGCTTAGTTCTCGCTCCCCCAGGAGCATCTGTTGTCAGCTGTAAATGGGTGTTCATTGTCAAATATCATGCAGATGGTAGCCTTGACCGTTACAAGGCAAGGCTAGTGGTGTGAGGATTCACTCAGACATACATGGATTATATGGACACATTCTCTCCAGTTGCGCGCCATTCGACTGTCCTCCCTGTCAGTTGCTGTGGTACGTGATTGGCCCTTGTTTCAGATTGATGTTAAGAATGCCTTCTTGTATGGAGATCTACAGGAAGAAGTCTACATGCAACAGCCTTCGGGGTTTGCTGCTGAGGGGGAGAGTCACATGGTGTATAGACTTCACAAGGCGATATATGGTCTTAAACAAAGCCCACGGGCGTGGTTTCAGAAGCTGTCTAATCTTTTTTTTTGAAGCTCAAAAGCGGGGGACGCACTCGATGGTGCTCGCCCCAAATTTATTGAAAAAAAGGTAGAGAAATACTTACAGCGAATAGGCGGAGAGAAAATGGAGAGAAAAAAAACTCAATGAAAAAAACCGAAGGTATCACAACCTGATACCCCCACTACCGCAAGGACCCCCTAAGCAACATACCAATCATGGATTAGACGGGAAGCAGAGATGAGGACGTTTTCCGAGTAGAATCTCTGGCCAGCAAACAGGGCTTCATTTCTACCAATCCAGATGCACCAAAGGCGAGCAATAGAAGTGAGAATGTCGTTCCTAGCCCTTGCCCGAGAACGAACCAAGCTTCCACAGAAGGAGGAGTCGGAGACATCAAGCCAAACCAAGTCCGCCCAAATGTCGCGCGTTTTGCCACAATTGAAGAAAAGGTGGTCCATAGTCTCGGCCTCCAGATCGCACAGACCACAAGTAGGCGAAATCGAAGGGAAGAGAACGGCACACCGGCTGCGAGTTAAGAGACGCCCACGACGGAAGAGCCATAAGAAAATGCCAATTCGTTCGGGAACCCTGAGGCCCCAAAAGAATTGACAATCCCGAAGCAAGGAATCATCAGCCACAACCAAGGGCGGAAGAAGAGCCCGGTAAGCCGCGCGGGTGGAAAAAGAGCCGTCCTTCCAAGATAGGTGATCGCGACCCACCGATGGCGAAGGCGCGTCCGCAAGAACCTCCAGTAAAGCCATGAACTACAGATGACGCTGATCGGAAAGGTTGGCCACAAATCTGGGGCCCCAAGCAGCCCCATCCCAATAGGAAGCAACCCTCGCGTCTTTATCCTCCACCAGCGCGAAAAGGCGAGGAAAAACATCCTTAAGGGGCCCCCTGCTAGTCCAATCGTCGCTCCAGAAGCGAATGAGCGAGCCATCCCCCAACTTAGTGACAAAGAGAGCACGGTTTCGAGCCAAAGTATTGCCAATATCACGAGAAAAGTGAGAGGAAGATCCCAATAGGCGAGCATCCGGACCCAAAAGCCGGTCGACCCCCACTGCCAACCTCAAGAAATTAAGCATCAGATTGTCCTCCGGACCCCAAAGACGAATCACCCATTTGAGGAGAAGAGCCTGGTTCACAACATCCAACCTTCTAACCTCCAGCCCCCCTCCTTCTTTGGCCGAGCAACCTCATCCCAAGCGACCAGAGGAACGCCGCTGCGCGTAGCCCCCTTCTTCCCCCAAAGAAAGCTTCTCAAACAAGAGTGCAGCCGCCGACGAACCCCCTTAGGCATACCTTTCACAGAGAAGAAGTAGATTAGAATAGAAGATAGTACCGATTTGAGAAGAACCAAACGACCACCCCGAGAGAGGATAGCGGCACGCCAGCCAGCCAAGCGTGCCTCCAAACGATCCACCAGCGATTGCCAATCACGTAAGCGAGCACGACCAATAGACAACGGGAGACCAAGATAATCCAGAGGAAGAGCACCAACAGGGCAACGCAAGATCCGCGAACAGGCCTCGACCTCCTCAGGGGGAGTGGAAAAGGGAACCATAGAGGATTTGTTATAGTTGATGAGAAGCCCCGACGCCTCACTAA
Source organism: Ottelia alismoides (assembly GCA_037367405.1). NCBI lineage: Eukaryota > Viridiplantae > Streptophyta > Magnoliopsida > Alismatales > Hydrocharitaceae > Ottelia > Ottelia alismoides. The sequence goes on from JAZKJV010009171.1 coordinate 551,392, forward strand.
AGAGCTCCAATGTGGTAGCCATCCCCACAATATTGGACGCCTCGCCCTCGATGAAGCAAATCGTATCATCCGCAAACTGAATAATCGGAATACTGTAGGGCCCAAGGGAACAACCACGGGACAGACCAGCCGCGACCACGTTATGAATCATGGTGGATAACACATCAACTACCAGGACGAATAGTAAAGGAGCAAGGGGGCAGCCTTGGCGAATCCCCCGGCGGGGCTGGAAGAAGCCCCCCGCCAAACGGCCATTGAGGATAACCGAAAGAGAGGCCGTCGAAATGCATCGACGCACCCACGAAATCCATAACGAGGGGAATCCCCGCCTCTTAAGAACAGACCATAAAAACCGCCAATCCAGAGAGTCGTAGGCTTTAGCAAAATCGATTTTCCAGAGAATCCCCCTAACGTTATTCCTGTGCCAAGCATGAATAATTTCGGATGCCACCGCATAGCAATCACTGATTTGCCTTCCCTTGATAAAAGCCACCTGAGTAGGCGAGATGAGCGAATCAAGAAGCGGAGCCAGCCGACGAGCCAGGACCTTGGCAATGATAAGGTATATGGCATTAGAAATGGAGATCGGCCGGAAATCCTCAATGCGGTTGGCAGAAGAGGACTTAGGAATGAGGGCAATAATAGACCTGTTTAGCTTATTAAAACCGTTGTTGCCAGAGCAGAAGTCGCGAGCGATTTCCAAAACATCCTGAGAAATGACATCCCAAAATTCCCGATAGAAAAATACGGGGAAGCCATCCGGACCCGGGGCCGCGTCGGGATTAAGAGCCCAAACCGCCTCTTTCAATTCCTCCAACGTAATCTGACGTGTAAGATGATTAGCATCCGCCTGAGGGAGCACAGAGGCGCCCCTACCCGACCACCGCCACTGACGCCGAGCCCTGCACCCATACCACTCCTTAAAATATGCCATCACAGCCATACCCAACTCCCGCTCCCCCTGCACCTGAGAGCCATTGATAATCAGAGAAGAGATAGAATTGGATCGCCGACGACCCGAAGCTACCCTGTGAAAGAACGTGGTATTGGCGTCACCCTCCTTCAACCAACGCAACCGAGAACGTTGGCGCCATTCAACCACACGCTTCCGATCCTCAAGCCTCACCTTATCCAGAGCATCGGCGCGAGCAAGCAATTCTTCCTGATTAAGGTCACGATCATTCTCAATTCGGTCGAACCGCAAAATGATTTCATCAGCCGCCACGCGGGTAGCAATGCGGGCCGAGCGAATGTCCTTTTTAAAAGACGCCAGCAACTTCCTGAGGGATGAAATCTTAAAATCAAATCGTCGAGCGGCACTGCCCGATGGTGAAAGCTGAGACCAATGGTGCCGAACCAAGTCCCGAAAACCAGACTCCATCAGCCAAGAGCGCTCAAAGCGGAATATGCAATGAGGACGGATCTCCTCCCCATTAGACCAAAAAATAGGATTATGATCCGAGAAAGAACGCGGTTTGGAGGAGACGAAACATAAAGGAAAGCATTCCATCATAGAGTTATTTGCCAAAAAGCGGTCAATCCGCGACCGCGAGGAGCTATTCCGCCACGTGAAAGAGATGTCGTTTGGTACTAGCGATTCAAGGGCCAATTCATTTACGAACTCCAAAAAATCCGAGGATCCCGGATCAAGACCACCGCGCCCACGTGGGCGATCCTGAGCATGCAGAGTTACATTAAAATCCCCGCCAATCAACCAGGGCACGTCACCAAAGGCAATAGCATCCTCCCGTAGGTCCTCCCACAGCTCACGTCGGGCAAATATGACAAATAGGGGCATAAACAGAGGAAAATGCCAGACGAATATTAGACCGCCCGCAAATTAACAGCAACGAAATAGAGTGACGGCCCAACCTACACATCGAAAAAGAAAATCGCGACGATCGCCAGGCCAAAAGAGCATCGCCCCTAGCACCCATAGCATCCAACGCACGGAATTCGTCGAGCTGACCAGCACCAAAGGATCGCCAGATAACATCGTCCACAGCCGGCAACTTCGTCTCCTGTATGAACGCAATATCACAAGACCATTCAACAAGGCGCGAGCCCAAGATGCGCCTTCGATCCACATCACCCAAGCCACGCACGTTCCAAGATACAATCTTCATAAAAACACAAATGGAAGCCCAAAAAGGAAAACCCCAACAAAAACACCAACGCCGAGGGGGCCTTCAAATATCAGCATGGCGCTGGTCAGCAAGGCGATCAAGGCCTGCCGCCTCCGCAACAGCCTCGCGCAAAGATTGACAAGTAGAAACCGCAACGGGACTAGAGTAAAAGTGCCGCCTCCGAGAGTAACTTCGGCCATAACGGGACGTAGGAGATAGTCCCACAACCACAGAAGCATCAGAAAAAGGGGACGACGCCACCCCATAATCAGAGAAGAGCGGTTCCATGTTAGCCTGAGAAGGTGGCTGCCCCGCAGAGACCTGATGGAGGACCACAGCGTCCCCCCCAGCCAGCGAAAGGGAAGCATCTCCCGAAAAAAGAAGCAGCGACTGGGACACCGGGGAAGAAGGAGAAAGCGGACCTTCCAGGTGACCAGAGAATGGCACCGCTCTAATAGGGCGAGGGCATACGACTTCGGAAGCCCTAATAAGATGCTCCGTACCGAGAAGAAGATCCGTGCCCGATAGCGGATCCGAAAGGTACTTCTCCGAAGAAACCTGAAGGGGGGCCCAAATAGAACTGACCATAGGGTCAAAAGGGATAAACGTCCTGACCTGTGAGGGGACCACCTGCAATAAATCCGCCGGCATAAAGGATACTTCAGGAGAAGACGAATCGATGTCCAGAACAACGGCATCCGCTGACGAATGGAATTCTGGAATCTGAACCGCCACCAAATCTTGGAAGGTCCCCCTCGATTGCGAGAATCGAAGAGCCTCCTCACCCCCACGTGAAGAAAAGGTCATGCATGGCGACGCTTCGGAAAAGGCCTCAGAAAGAACCACGTGGCAAGGAGGAGATGAACCGTCACCCGTTAACACGGGCTCCCGGTCTGCCGGAGAACCGTCGGAAAAGCCCTGCCGCCCAGCCGCCGGAGAAGACGGGCCCGACCTCGCCGGAGAAGGAAAAAGAGAGAGCTCCAGGGTAAATGTCCAGCGACCCACAGACAACTGTTCAAAGCGAGTCTTCCCCGCCAAATCAGCAAAGAACGCGGATGGAGCCTCGACCAGCACCCGACAGCACCGCCAGTCAGCACCAGGAGCGAGACCGTCGTCAAGGATTTGGAGGACTTGCCCCCAGCCGGAGAAGGCCTTCGAGAGAGCATGAACCGTCCTCGAAAGGAAAGGCACCCCCCTAACTACAGCAGCCCGGACCTCCGTCGAGAACACAGCACCGTCAGAGACCCGCAAACTACGCCAATGGACACCAGCGACGCCCTGGGAATGAATGAGTCTCTCCCGTTGCTCCGGGGAGAGACCTCTAACACAGCAACGAACCGCATCGAGGGAGAGGAAATCCCCCCCAAAGCCATCACCCAGGAAATCCATCGTAGCAGATCGAATAGACTCCCATTCGACAGGACGACTCCGAAGCACCCCAACCAAGACCGAAAGATCGGAGGCCGGTCCCGCACGGGCGCACGAACCGCCCACCCCCGCCTGCCCCGACACCAAAACCTCCAAAGCAGGCCCATCCCCCCCCTCCGAGCCGTCCTGTCGGAGTCGGAAATCCCCCCCAAAGCACCCCAACCAGGGAGAGGAAATCCCCCCCAAAGCCATCACCCAGGGATCTGCATTTGTTCTTCCAAGCTGAGCATGATTGATATGTATGTTCCATCTTGAGGGGGAGTGTAGAGATATTTCTATAGTCTATGTACCTTTTCGGTTATTTTTATTTTCTTGTTTCCACCTTATGTAATTTACCAATAGGCCTTCTCTATATAAGAGAGCCTAGGGTTCTTTGGAATAACGAGTCCTTTTCTCCCAACAGTTCTCTCTAGTTGCCAGAATATGTTCCATACACACCATTTTCTTTGTTGCTGCTAATAAAGCCTGGTCCATTTTTGTAAACATATATTAGTTTACTTTGTATTTCTCTGTTATTTTTCTTTTCTGCCGTATGCTTTATGTAATTTACCCATAGGCTACTCTCCTATATAAGAGAGCCTAGGGCTGATGGAATAAACACTTCTTCTATTTTTCATAACATGGTATCAGAGCGACGGTCCTAGACCGGAGTTCTTGAAACCCTAACCCTATCCCTATCCCCCACCCGCGAGCCTCTCTTTCTCCGCCGCCGGCGCCTACTCGCGCCCTGCGCCTCCGCGCCTGCAACTGCGCCTCCGTGCGTGCGGTGCGCGACCCTGCGCCTGCGCCAGCGTGCCCCCGCGTCTGCGCGCCTGTGCCTCCGTGCCATCCAGCGCGCCCTAGCGCGCCCTAGCGCGTCACAGCGCGCCATCCAGCGCGTCCCAGCGTGCCCCAGCGCGCCCCAGCGCGCCTCTTTGCGCCATCCAACGCGCTTCAGCGCGCCCCAGCGCGCTCCCGTGTGCCTCTGAGCGCCCTCTAGCGCGCTCCTGTGCGCCCATCAGCGCGCACCTGCGTGCCCTTCAGCGCGCACCTGCGTGCCCTTCAGCGGGCACCTTAGTGCTCTGTGCGTGTGCCCTTGAATCACATCTCTAGAGCGTACAACGTCAACTAAATGGGTTTGGTTGCTTGAAGTCTACACATGCAACTAAACCCATCTATGTCCGTGTAGACGATCTTATCTTCAGTCTATCGCTCCAGTCTTCTGTTTCCAGTATGTCAGAAAGCAAGGCGGATATTCCATCTATAGGCGCCTTTCGTGGTCCAGCGCTTATCGTAAAGATGGATGGTACAAACTATGAACTGTGGCGATGCAGTTCATGAGTATGATGAAGTCAACTGGTAAGAAGCACATTCTTACCGAAGAAGAGCCTGCTGAGAAGACTGGAGCCAATGCCTCATGGGAGGCAGATGATGCATACGCCAAAGTCTGGTTATCTGGAACTTTGGCGATCGAGATTGCCAATGATATTCTTCATCAGCCCACGGCTAAAGACATGTGGGATATTCTGGCAGCCACATACTCTCAAGCAAAGAATGAGACAAAGATTCTGCAACTCCAGCATGACATATTCACCATTAAGTAGAATGGTCGCCCTCTACATTCACTCTACACTTCTCTGCGTGGGATGTTCGAGGAAGCTGTACAGCTTTATGCCCCTGACAGCAACACCAGAGCAACAGAAGACCTACCGAAATGCTACTATGGTAGGAGTTTTCCTTGCTGCCCTTGATCCTGAGTATGAGGCAGCACGATCTCAGATCTTGGCGGATTCTACTATTCCTCCTATGGAGGAAGCCTTTCACAGGTTGAGCCGGATCACTATTCCCTCTACGACCACGAATCAGACTGCTTCCGCTATGGCTGCCAACAGAGGTCGTGGAGGTCACCTTCATACTCGTGGCCGTGGTCCTCGTGGCAGAGGAGGCTGAGTACGGCCAACATGTACCTACTGCCACCGTACCAGACATACTGAAGATACATGCTACTCCATGCATGGATTTCCTGCATCTGCACGAGTCGCTGAGCAGATAGTGCCTCCATCTGCTGCTTCTTTAGATCAGCGCTTTGATGACCTTGTTGCTCGTCTAAGGGGCATCATTCCTCCATCCGGCCCAGCACATACTACTGAGAGCCAGCTTGACACTGCTGCATCCGCATCTGCCTCTACCAGTGCATCAGGTAGAACACTTGCATTTTCTAGTAGTGGATCATATACTCTAGCATAGATTATGGACTCTGGAGCCACACATCATCTATGTGACGATCAAAGTCTACTTACAGGATACAGACAGATCCCTCCAGGTCGAACAGTGGTCATTGCTAATGGCACACATTCCCCAATTACTGGTCAGGGGGAGATTAGACTGACACCTTCTATGCAGCTGAAGAATGTGTTACATGCACGATTTTTCAATGAATTTGTTATCTATCAGTCAAATTACCAAGGATTTACAATGTTAGGCGATTTTTGATCCATCTTCTCTTGTTTTTCAGGACATCCTTACGGGCAACGTGATTGGTCGTGGCTATGAGCAAGGAGACCTCTATCGCCTCAGTCAGCCTCCTTTTGCTGGAACCTCATCCTTACCTACTGGATTTGTATCACCTCTGCTATGGCATCCGCGTTTTGGACATCTACCGCTTCAGAAGTTGCGTCGTGTTACCCCAGGGTCTACCTCACACATCTATCCAATGTGAGGCTTGTCAGCTGGGAAAAGCATCATCGGTCTACCTTTCCTAGTCGTCAGTGTCAGAGTAGTACCTCCAAGTTTGAGTTATTTCACATTGATATCTGGGGTCCGAGTCGTGTTCCTGATCATTCAGGGACACATGTTTTATATAGTTATTGTGGATGATTTTCTCGTGTGTCATGGGTGTTTTTGTTAAAGAATAAATCTGAAGTAGGGAATATTATTATCGATTTTCTTAATGAGATTCGTAATGTTTTCTCCACTTCTGTTAAAATTGTGAGAAGTGATAATGCCCTGGAATTATGTACTCATGTCCTAGCCAGTTATTTCTCATCCCATGGGATTATCCACACGACATCCTGTGCCTATACCTCCCAACAGAATGGGATCGCTGAAAGAAAACATCGCCACTTACTAGATGTCACCAGGTCACTTCTTATACAGAGCAATGCTCCCTATTCTTACTGGGGTGATGCGGTTCTTACATTGTGCTACCTAATCAATCGTATGCCATCATCCGTCATAGGTGACAAGATTCCTTTCACTCTTATCTATCCTGGTAAAGATCTATTTTCCCTGACTCCTCGTGTGTTTGGTTCGGTTGCCTTTGTCCACCAGTCGTCTCCCGGTATTGACAAGCTCTCTCCTAGGGCTGTCAAGTGTGTGTTTGTTTGGTACACCAGAACTCAAAAGGGGTACAAGTGCTATGATCCATTGCGCAGGCGGTACCTTGTTAGTGCAGTTGTTACATTTTTTGAATCCGTAATGTATTTTTCATCCTCAGGTGATCAGCAACTACCTCCAGTTACTACCGATGCCCATCTATGTGACACCACCACCACCGGTACCACCACCACCAGCTCCTTTACCATCATCTGCACCTCCTATTACTATCCCTGTTTCACCACTACCTTTTCATTATACCTGCATGCCTACTCCAGCTCATGGTCACGACTCATCACCTAGCTCGCCTGAGGTATGTTCTGAAGATATTACTCTTGATTGATCTAATGATGTTTCTGAGCAGGATGTGTTGCAGAGGGCAGATGAGGACACGACTGATTTAGATGTTCCTATTGCTATACGCAAATCGAAGAGGAGCTGCGCCACATATCCTTAGCAGCTTCTGTGTCATTTGAACGACTATCTGGGGACTTCAGGAACTTTGTGGTGGCCTTGTCAACTGTAGATATTCCATGGAATAACTAAGATGCTCTGAAGGATAGTAGATGGCGTCTAGCAATGGAAGAAGAGATGGCAGCTCTTCAATCTAGAGGAACTTGGAGTCTAGTTCCTATACCTGCAGGTTTGTTCCCCAGTGAGCTGAAAGTGGGTATTTACAGTCAAGCAGAATGCAGATGGCAGTATTGACAGATACAAGGCTCGCCTTGTTGCTCGTGGCTTTACACAGACATACGGGGTGGACTATCTTGATACATTCTCGCCAGTAGCCCGTCATTCTACCCTACGGATCTTGCTGTCAGTTGCGGTTACTCGTGAGTGGCCATTATATCAGTTGGATGTGAAGAACGCGTTCCTATATGGTGACTTACAGGAGGAAGTCTACATGCAACAGCCACCTGGTTTTGCTGTTGAGGGGGAGTGCTCCAAGGTATGCAGACTTTATAAGGCTATCTATGGCCTTAAGCAGAGTCTCAGAGCATGGTTTCATAAGCTCTCAGACCTCTTTGAAAAACAGGGATACAAACGCTCTAATGCTGATCATTCCTTGTTTGTACAGAAGACTTCAAGAGGTATTATTGCAATCGTGGTTTATGTAGATGACATCTTGATTACAGGAGATGATGCACAAGGAATAAAGAAGGCGAAAGAAAAGCTGGGCAGCGAATTTGTTACTAAGGATCTTGGAGTCCTTAGATATTTTCTGGGGCTGGAGTTTGCCAGAAATCCGTATGGGCTAGTAATGTCGCAGAGAAAATATGTTACGGATCTGTTGAGTGAGACAGGAATGCTTGGGTGCCGGCCTGCTACAACACCAATGGACCCCAGCATGAAGCTATATGACGACGATAAAGAGGAGGTGGACAGGAGAAGATACATAGATTTAGTGGGCAAATTGTTGTATGTCACGATCACTAAGCTCGATATATCCTTTGCAGTGAGTCGTGTGAGCCAGTTCATGGAGCAACCGCGTCAGGTTCATATGGATGCTATACATATGATACTCAGGTACCTCAAATCATCTCCAGGTGCGGGTTTACTATTCAAGAAAGGCAAGGTGATCTCTATCTCAGCATGTGCAGATGCAGACTATGCAGGTTGTCCCAAGGACAGGAAGTCTACCTCTGGTTTTGCGGTTTATGTTGGAGATTCTCTAATCTCATGGAGGAGCAAGAAACAAACTGTGGTAGCCAGGTCTAGTGCTGAATCTGAAGATAGGGCTATGGCTCAGGTTAGCACAGAAATGATGTGGGTAAAGGCTGTGCTTACAGATCTATGTATAGAAGTCGCACTTCCTATGACCTTAGAATGTGACAATCAGGCAACCTTGTTCATTGCAAACAATCCAGCATTCCATGAGCGAACCAAGCACATTGAGGTTGACTGTCACTTCATACGTGACATGATTTAGAAGGGATTCATTGCTACATCCCATGTTAGTTCAGAGAATCAAACTGCAGATATATTCACCAAGGCATTACTACGAGGCCCATTTCAGAAGTGTGCGTCCAAGCTGAGCATGGTTGATATCTATGCTCCATCTTGAGGGGGAGTGTAAACATATATTAGTTTACTTTGTATTTCTCTGTTATTTTTCTTTTCTGCCGTATGCTTTATGTAATTTACCCATAGGCTACTCTCCTATATAAGAGAGCCTAGGGCTGATGGAATAAACACTTCTTCTATTTTTCCCAACAATTTTTCAGCTTGATGTAAAGAACACCTTTCTCTATATGGTAACCTCGAAGAAGAGGTTTATATGATGCAACCATCATGTTACGTGGTCGAGGGGGAGTGTGTATGCCGACTACGCAAGTCCATATATGGTCTAAAGCAGAGCCCTCGGGTGTGGTTTGACAGACTGATCACTGAGATTAATACTCTTGATTTTCAGAGGATGGCATCTACCTGTTCGGTCTTTGTTTGATGATGGTCTTTTGGCACAGTTATACTTGCAATCTTTGTTGATGATATGGTTGTCACTGGTAATGACGAAACATGCATTTCAGAGACCAAATCTTTCCTCCAGAAGGTCTGTCACGAATGATCTTGGACAGCTCCGCTACTTCCTAGGCATTGATGTGATACATACCCCAGAGGGTCTTGATCTCTCACAGAGGAAGTATTGCTTAAATATTATCACCGATGCTGGATTACTTGGATGCAAGCCATCTGGAATCCCTACAGAAGTAAGGAAGCATTCTACATCTATTGATCATGAATTTGAGAATACTACACGATATAGAAGCATAATAGGTAAACTACTTGTTGATATATCAGTTATCTTCTATCCTTTTTATGTATTCTCTTTTCTTTCTATTTACACTGTAATTTGCCGAACATGTTTCTCCTCTATATATGAGAACCCTAGGGTTCTCCTAAAAAAAGAACCCTAGGGCTCCCTTGAATATATAACTTGTTGCATCCTCTCTCCACATGGTATTAGAGCAACTGTTCTAGATCGGGGCTTATACCTAAAATCCACTACAACTACCGGCCTTCGTCCTCCCCGAGCCTTGCGTGGATCCTTCTTCGTCATTTAAAGGTCCCATGCTATGCCTCTATGGGTTCCCCCGACCTACTCTAGCGCTACCCAGCGCTACCCTAGCGCCGCTTAGGTGATACCCAAGTGCCGCCATGCGCTAACCCAGCACCACCCAATATCCCAACGTTGCGCATGCGCTACCTAGCGCTACCCAACGTCGTCCAACGTTGCCCACACACTACCCAATACCATCTAGGCTCTACCTTAGCACTACCCATACCCCAGACGAGTTTGCTTAGGGTTGGTTGTGGTATGATCATACACTCACAACCACCCCCTTGATGTTTGTGTAGATACACTATCACTTGTCTACTGTACCACTCGTGTATCAATCCGGCAATATGTGAGAAAGCAGAGTTGATATTCCATCTATAAGTGCCTTTAAGGGTCCGACACCTATTGTCAAAATGAATGACACAAACTATGAGTTACAGGTGATGCCATTCATGAATCTCTTGCAGAGCCATGGCAAGAAGCATATTCTGACGTATAATGAGCCGACCGACAAGACTAGGACCAATGCCTCATGGGAGGCCGATGATGCTTATGCAAAAGTTTGGCTATCTGATATCATTTTTGTGAAAATAGCCAATGATATCTTGAGTCAGCCCACAAGAAAGGCAATGTGTGTCATTCTCGTAGTGACGTACTCTCAAACGAGGAATGAGTCAGAGATCTTGCAACTCCAGCATGATATTTTTACGATAAAACAAGGTGATCGTTCTCTTCATGCCTTGTTTGTACACATCTCTTTGGGGTATGTTTGAGACACTCCATAGCTACATACCTCTGACGGCCTCATCAGAGCAGCACAAGACCTATCACGATTCTTTTATGACTTGGGTCTTTATGACAATCCTTAAAAGTGAGTATGAATCAACCCCCTCTTAATTACTCATATATGCTATTGTATCGTCTATGGAGGAGTCGTATCGGAGGTTGAACAGACTAAGTTTCCCCCTCTGTTGCATCTTCTCTAACATCATTGGCTGTGGCAGCTTCCCGTGGTAGAGGCAGGTTGCCTTTAATTCAGAGAACGAGGCACACACAATAGATGAGGCTCGTGCGTATGCCAACCCTGTTCATATTTTTATTGGTCTTGTAATTCAGAGGACACATGCTATTCCTAGCATAGCTTTCCACCATCATCCAATGCAGCTTAGCAGGTCCAGACTACCCTTGATTCTATCGATCTTTGTTGCTCGACTGGGAGAGATCATGCCCCCATCTGCTAGGTCTTCTAGTGTTTCTACAAGTCCATTAGATGTTGCTACGTCTGCCTCCACGAGCACTTCATGTATTACTCATGCATTTACTAGTCACACTCGACTAGATCATTCAGAATGGATCTTGGACTATGGATCTTCTCATCATCTATGTGGAGGTCGCACACAATTTGGTTCTTGTAACCCTGTACAACCTGGTAGATCAGTGGTCATTGCTGACGAGACACAATCTCCTATTATCGAACACGGGGAGGTCCATTTGACTCTCTCCATGCGCCTACAAAATGTTCTTCATGCACTAGAATAATCAATGAATTTATTGTCTATTAGCTAGATTACAATAAATTTACATTGTCGTGTAATCTTTGACCATGTTTTCCTTGTTTTCAAGATATACTCACGAGCAAGGTGATTGGACGTGGCCAGATGTTTTAAAACCGAATCGAGCTGGTTGGTTCAACCGGTTAAATCAAGATCTGGATGAAAAGTGGTCCAACCACCCGATTTTTATTCAGAAAATAAAAACCAATCAAAGCTGGTTGGACCGCTTAAACCCGGTTGAACCTGTTCAACAAAACCTCTGGTTTTGACAAAAATAATTCTAATAATTTAATAAATGCAAACTTTTTAAAACTATTCATAATCTAATCTCATTCTAACCAGTGTATTACTCCTTTATCTTTTCTCCTTCCACATGTGCCAATGATCCATTATCACCTCTCCCTTCCTGTCATACAAGCATTGCCTCTTTCTTCTCACATTGTGTATGAGGTTGTCTACTTCCAATATCAACAAAGAAAGAAGACATTATCATTACATAACCATACTTCGGGAAGCGATAAATTAACAACACTTGTCATTAAAAGTGTGTTTATTATGTCCTTTTGAGTTTTTCTAACAACATTTGTATCCCTAACTTTTTAGCATTTTCTCTTGTGCTCCTATATTCTTAAAAAATTCACAATATTATCCTTATGTTAGTATAATATAAGAGCACGCATGTACTAATAAAATGCCACTACTATGCATTTTGTAAAAATATAAGGGCACATATGTAATTGTAAAAAATAGGAGTATAAGTGTTATTAGAAAAACTTGGAAGAACATGAGTATACAAATCCTCTGAAGATATGATGTAACATTTTTTATATTTATTTGTTTTAGAGAATGCGTCATTGTAGTGATGTGTAATTGGATCCCTTCAGGATACAATTACCACATCCACATGTTTAGTTCCACATCTACTGTTAGCGGGACTCCGATCAGTTAGTGGGGCTATATAAGAAGCCCCATACCCATTGTATCAAAGGTGAAAAGTTAATTGAAACCACAAGCCCTTTGAGGTATTCTCCCGTGTTTTTATCCTGCTCCTTCGGGAGCAGGGTTCCATGTAAAATTCTGGTGTTCTTCATGTTTATTTTATTTCTCTGATATTACACTTTCGCATTGTCGATTTCTACATGATATCAGAGCTGGTTCGATTCTCAAGGATTTATTTTCATGATTTGTTCAATTCGATTATTAGAATGGGTTCAATTCTCGAAGCTTTTATTGTGTTCGTAATTTGTTTGACCGTTCTAAGTCCCATTTTTGAAGATCTGCACCATCAAGTTTAAGGGAAATTCAGGGTTCTTGAAACCCTAGTTTTGTTCGACTTTATGAGAATCTCGTTGTCATTGACATCGTTAGAAATAAAGGAATGCGGAAGCATAATCAGAGATAAATAATAATGTTGTGATTACTGTACATCTTTGGTGTTAATCCTTCTTTTCTTTTCTTTATGTACTTCTCTTGCTATTTACCCAGGATTTTTCTCCTATATAAGAGAGCCTGGGTCTCATGAATAATTAAGTCATTCATTTTTCCCAACATGGTATCAGAGCAGAGCAACGGTCCTAGACCGGGGTTCTTGTATCCCACCCTAACCCTACACCCCCTGCGCCACCCCCTCCCCGTGTGCTAGCCACCACTGCAGCCTCACGCGCAGCCCTCCAGCGTCGTGCCCTTGCGCCATTGCGCATTTGCGTACCTGCGCCGTGCCCTTGCGTCCACACGCATCTGCGCATCGCGCCTGCGCACCTGCGCGCCGCGCGTTGTGCCCAACCACGCCTCTGCACTAGAGCGCACCATACGCAACACGCACCTGCATGCATCTGTGCACCTACTCCAGCGCGTACCCGCGCATCGCTGCCCTTGCGCATGTGTAGCCCGCAGTTAGATCTTGCTCAGTTTCTCGTGATTTTCAACATATAGATCACGACTTCCGACTCTAGACTACAACAATAAGAAGTGAGGATGTTTATATGAGTCTACAGATACAACAATCCTCCATATGTGATTGTGTAGACTTATTCAAAGCAGTCTACTCTGTTTTGTTTCGGATATCGACCTTCTTGCTACCATGTCAGAGAACAAGGGTGATGTTTTTTCATCGTCCGGTGCCTTCAAGGGCTCGGTTCCCATCATGAATATGGATGGGACCAACTACGAATTGTGGTCCATGCAGTTTCGCATCCTAATGCAGTGCCATAACAAGGATCACATTCAGACGGATCCAGAGCCGGAGGACAAGACTGGGGCTAATGCTTCTTGGAAGCAAGATGATGCCTATGCTCGCATTTGGCTCTCCAGGACGCTCACCATGAAGATTGCCAATGATATTGTCAATCAACCCACAACAAGGGCTATGTGGGACATCTTAGCGGGCATGTATGGTAAACAAAGAATGAAAGCAAAATTCTACAGTTGCAATTTGATATTTTTTCGACCAAGCAGAATGGTCGACCTCTTCATGCATACTTCTCGCATCTTAGAGGCATGTTTGAGCGTCCACATAGCTTCATGTCTATTACTACTAGCACTGAGCAACAACATGCATATAGGAATGTGTTGGAAAACGTGAATGAGTTATTTATTCCATATCCCTAGGCTCTCTTATATAGGAGAGTAGCCTATGGGTAAATTACATAAAGAGGATAACAAGAAAATAAAATAGCAAAGAGACACAATAACTAAATATGCGTCAACACTCCCCCTCAAGATGGAGCATAGATGTCATTCATGCTCAGCTTGGAAGCACACTTCTGAAATGGGCCACGTAACAATGCCTTGGTGAATATATCTGCAGTCTGGTTCTCTGAAGTGACATGGGATGTGGTAATGAATCCTTTCTGAATCATATCACGTATGAAGTGGCAATCCACCTCAATATGCTTGATCCGTTCATGGAATGCAGGATTGTTTGCAATGAACAAAGCAGCCTGATTATCACACTCCAAGTTCATAGGAAGTGGTATATCTAAGCATAAATCTGTCAGCACCGCTTTCACCCACATCATCTCTGTAGTAGCCTGGGCCATAGCCCTATATTCGGATTCAGCACTGGATCTAGCTACCACAGTTTGCTTCTTGCTCCTCCATGAGACTAGGGCATCTCCAACATAGACAGCATACCCTGAGGTGGACTTCCTATCCTTAGGACATCCTGCATAGTCTGCATCTGCGCATGCTGAGACAGAAATCCCCTTTCCTTTCTTGAATAGCAGACCTTTACCTGGAGAAGATTTGAGATATCTAAGTATCATGTGTATTGCATCCATATGCACCTGGCGTGGCTGCTCCATGAACTGGCTCACACGGCTCACTGCAAATAATATATCTGGCCTAGTGATCGTGACATATAACAATTTGCCTACCAGCTCTCTGTATCTTCTCCTGTCAACCTCCTCTGTGTCATCATCATACAGCTTCATGCTAGGGTCCATTGGTGTCGTAGCAGGTCGACACCCTAGCATACCTGTCTCACTCAGTAGATCTGTGACATACTTCCTCTGTGACATGACTAATCCATACGGATTTTTGGCAAACTCCAGCCCCAGAAAATATCTAAGGACTCCCAAGTCCTTGGTGACAAACTCGGTCCCCAGCCTTTCCTTTGCCTGCTTAATGCCCTGGTCATCATCACCTGTAATCAAGATATCGTCAACATAAACCATGATTACAACAATACCTCTTGCCGTCTTCTGTACAAACAAGGAATGATCAGCATTGGAGCGTTTATATCCTTGTTTCTCAAAGAGGTCTGACAGCTTCTGGAACCATGCTCTGGGGCTCTGCTTAAGGCCATAGATAGCCTTATGTAATATGCAAACCTTGGAACACTCCCCCTCAACAGCAAAACCTGGTGGCTGTTGCATGTAGACTTCCTCCTGCAGGTCGCCATACAGAAAGGCATTCTTCACATCCAGTTGATAGAGTGGCCAGTCTCTAGTAACTGCAACTGATAAGAGGATCCGCAGAGTGGAATGACGAGCCACCGGGGAGAACGTGTCAAGGTAATCTACTCCATATGTCTGTGTGAATCCCCTTGTAACTAGGCGTGCCTTGTACCTGTCAATGTAGCCATCTGCATTATGTTTCACTGTAAATACCCACTTACAACTCACCGGGTTGACATCCGGTGGTATAGTAACCAAGCTCCATGTTCCTCTAGACTGAAGTGCCGCCATCTCTTCCTCCATTGCTAGCCGCCATCGAGAATCCTGCAAAGCCTCATGGTGGTTCCGTGGAATATCTGTAGCTGAAAGTGCCAATGCAAACGTCCTGAATGGTCCAGATAGCCTCTCAAACGAAACCGCTGCTGATACTGGATACTTGGCACAGCTTCTCTTCGGCTTGCGTAGAGCGATTGGAACATCCAGATCCTCTGTGGTATCACCATGCTCCTGTAATGCATCCTGCTGAGAAATGTCGTCAGATCCATCAACATTAATATTTTCATTACATACCATAGGCGAGCTAGTTGACTGGTCAGGACCATGAGCTTGATTCGGCCGCCGGGTGTAATGGAATGGTAACGGGGATATTATTGGTGGCGGTGGTGGTGGTGGTGCTGGTGGTGGTAATGGTGGTGACGGCTGTGATGTTGGTGGTGACGGCTGTGATGTTGGTGGTGCCATGAATACGGTATCAGGAGATAATGGTGGTGGCTGCATGTTCCCGGATTCTGAAAAATACATAATGGATTCAAAGAATGTAACATCTGCACTGATCATATACCGCCGACGCACAGGGTCAAAACACTTGTACCCCTTTTGAGTTCTGGAGTACCCCACAAAGACACACTTGACAGCCCTAGGAGAGAGCTTGTCAGAACCAGGCAACAACTGATGGACAAATGCGACTGACCCAAACACACGAGGAGTAAGAATGAACAGATCCTTGTCCGGATAAATAAGTGAAAAGGGAACCTGTTCATTGACGACAGACGAGGGCATACGATTTATAAGATAACATGCAGTGAGGACTGCATCACCCCAGTAGGAATACGGAACATGACTCTGAATGAGAAGTGACCTTGTAACATCAAGAAGGTGACGGTGTTTTCTTTCTGCAACCCCGTTTTGTTGAGACGTATGAGCACAGGATGTTTGGTGAACAATTCCTTTAGACGAGTAGTAGTTGGCTAGATTGTTAGTGCACAACTCTACGGCATTGTCAGTTCTCATAATTTTGACCGTTGTGGAAAAAACATTCTGAATCTCGTTTAGAAAGTGAATAATAATATTTCCAGCCTCAGACTTATTTTTCATTAGGAATACCCATGATGCTCTAGAAAAGTCATCCACAAATACAATATAAAACCTGTGCCCCTGATGATCGGGAACACGACTCGGACCCCAGACATCGACATGAAACAACTCAAACTTGGAGTTGCTACTCCGACCTTGACTACTGGGAAAAGATGACCTGTGATGTTTTCCCAACTGACACGCCTCACACTGGATAGGTGTGTGAGGAAGACTATAAGGTAGGACTAGACGCAACTTCTGAAGCGGTAAATGACCAAAGCGCAGATGCCACAGGAGAGGAGATACTTGTTCTGCGGGAGAAGCTGTGATTCCGGCAAACGGGGTCTGGTTCAGACGATAAAGGCCTCCTTGCTCATAGCCATGACCAATCACGTTGCCCGTACGGATGTCCTGAAAAATCAAGGAAGATGAATCAAAAATAGCACGACAATGA
This sequence comes from Ottelia alismoides, assembly GCA_037367405.1. NCBI lineage: Eukaryota > Viridiplantae > Streptophyta > Magnoliopsida > Alismatales > Hydrocharitaceae > Ottelia > Ottelia alismoides. The sequence goes on from JAZKJV010009171.1 coordinate 568,614, forward strand.
AGATCCTTCGTAATTTGACTAATCGACAACAGATTCATAGAAAAATGCGGTGCATGCAAAACATTCTTAAGCTGCATAGAGGATGTCAATCTAATCTCCCCCTGACCCGTGATAGGAGAATGTGTGCCATTGGCAATCACTACTGTCCGTCCTGGAGGAATCTGAGTATATCCTGTAAGTAGACCCTGGTCGCCACATAGATGATGTGTAGCGCCCGAGTCCATGATCCATGGCAATGTATCCGATCTACTACTGTGAAGAGCAAGTGTACTACCTGAAGTACTCGTAGAGGCAGAAGCAGATGCAGCAACATCAGTATGATTCTCTGTCGACGGTGCTGGGCCAGATGGTGGTATAATGCCCCTAAGACGGGCAACTGGATCATCAAATCGTTGATCCAGTGTAGCTGCAGACGGGGGCTCTATTTGCTCAGCGGCTCGTGCGGATGCAGGAAATCCATGCTTTGAGTAGCATGTATCTTCAGTATGTCCGACTCGGTGACAATATGAGCATGTTGGCCTAGTGCGGCCACCCCTTCCACGGGGAGTACGTCCACGGCCCTGGTGATGAAAACCACGGCCTCTGTTGGCCGCCAGAGCTGAGGGATTCTGACTTGCAGCTGCTGAAGGTACGGTGATCCTGCTCAATCTGTGAAAAGCTTCCTCCATGGGAGGAATAGTCGAGTCCGCCAAAATCTGTGAACGTGCTGCCTCATACTCTGGATCCAGGGCAGCGAGAAACACACCCACCATCGTTGCATTCCTGTATGTCTTCTGCTGTTCTGGTGTGGCGGTAAGAGGCATGAAGCTATAAAGCTTCTCAAACATTCCTCTCAATGATGTATAGAGAGAATGTAACGGGCGGCCGTTCTGCTTTATTGTGAAAATATCATGTTGTAGTTGCAGGATCTTCGTCTCATTCTTCGCCTGTGAACATGTCGCTGCCAGGATATCCCACATGTCTTTGGCTGTGGGTTGATGTAGAATGTCATTGGCGATTTCAATGGCCAATGTGCCAGATAGCCACACCTTGGCATATGCATCGTCGGCCTCCCATGAGGCATGAACTCCAGTCTTCTCTGCAGGCTCGGGCTCGGTGAGAATATGCTTCTTGCCTGTGGACTTCATCATACTCATGAACTGCATTGCCCACAGTTCATAGTTCGTACCATCCATCTTGACGATGGGCGCTGGACCACGAAATGCACCCATAGACGGGATGTCTGCCTTGCTTTCTGACATACTGGAGACGGAAGACTGGAATGAAAGACAATAGATAATATTTGTCTACAATGACATAGACGAGATTAGTTGCATGTGTAGACTCAAGCAACTATCCCCATAGATCTGCGCGCGCTACGATCCGCACGCGCACAATATGTACACGCACTATGTAATCCTCACGCGCTGGAGATGACACGCGGTATCTCGTGCCCTAGTGCTCGCTAGATGTGCACAGATATGGCACAGCGCGCAGATGCCTATCGCACGCTGAAGTGGTGTTCACAGCACAACGCAGGAGGCGCACAGCACAGCACAACCCCCTGTTGAAGATGCGCAGGAGGCGCTATGCCGCACATGAGTCGCAGGAGTCGCTCAGATGCGCCAGATGCCGCTGTGCGCCAGATGCGCGAGAGGCGCACGGTGCGCAAGAGATGCGCGAGAAGCTTAGGTACCCGATGTGCAAGATGCGCAAGAGGCGCAGTACGCCAGATGCGCTGGATGAGCACGAGATCTCGGAGGTGCCCTAGATCACCGCAGATCGGAGAAGAAGAAGAGCCTCCGATCGGATTTGGCGGCGCCGAGAGAGAGAGGAGAGAAGAGAGGCCGACGGGTGGGGATGGGGTAGGTTTAGGGTTTCGAGAACTCCGGCCTAGGACCGTCGCTCTGATACCATGTTGGAAAACGTGAATGAGTTATTTATTCCATAGCCCTAGGCTCTCTTATATAGGAGAGTAGCCTACGGGTAAATTACATAAAGAGGATAACAAGAAAATAAAATAGCAAAGAGACACAATAACTAAATATGCGTCAACAGAATGCTACTATGACATGACTATTTCTGTCATCTCTTGACTCTGATACGATGCAACACGTACTCAACTACTTACTGGAGAGACGATACCTCCAATGGAGGAGGTTTACAAGAGGCTGATCAGAATTACTACTTCATCTACTATTGTGGCTCAAATTCCCTCTGCTATGGCATCCTCTCGTGGCAGAGGGGGTGCCTCACAGTTTCATGATCGAAGACCACATGGTTGAGGAAGAGGACATCAACGAGGTCCATGTTCAAATTGCCACCGTCCTGGTCATTCTGATGAGACATGCTATCAGAAGCATGGGTATCCTGCGTCTGTCCGAGTTACTGACCAGACCGAGCCTACTTCTACTCCTGCTCCGGTACATGATGCACGCTTTGATGATATTGTTTCAAGACTGCGAGAGATTATGACTACTCCTACTACTTCGACTGCAGGGTCTTCAGATGTCGCGCACGCTGCTAGAGCCTCTTCGAGCTCGTCAGGTATTGCTTATGCCCTTACCAGTAGTAGCAGTTCAGATTTGTCTGATTAGATCATGGACATGGGTTCATCTACCCATTGCTAGACAGGAGCATATTGTTTTAGCTCCCTCGATGCGTCTGCAGAATGTCTTACATGCTCCAACATTTCAGATGAATCTTTTGTCTATTAGTCAGATTACAAAAGGTTTACAATATCGTGACATATTTGATCCTTCTTCTCTTGTGTTTCATGACATACTCACGGAGTGATTGGATGTGGCTGTGAGCAAAGAGGGCTTTACAGACTTGTCCAGCCTCCGTGTGCTGGTGCTGCTACTATCCCGTCTAGTTCTGTTTCTCCTTTCATGTGACATCTTCGCTTTGGATACCTTCCTTTGCAAAAGTTGTGTTATGTCCTTCCGCAGATCTCCACTCGTACTTCCTTGGAGTGTGAGGCGTGTCATATTGGGAAGCACCATCGTTCCTCGTTTTTGAGTCGTCACAATAGTCAGCTGTTTGAGTTGCTTCATTTTGATATTTGGGGTCCTAGTCGTGTTCCTGATAATCAGGGACATCGATTCTATATGGTTGCTGTTGGGAAACGTGAATGAATTGTTTATTCCATAGCCCTAGGCTCTCTTATATAGGAGAGTAGCCTATGGGTAAATTACATAAAGAGGATAACAAGAAAATAAAACAGCGAAGAGACACAATAACTAAATATGCGTCAACACTCCCCCTCAAGATGGAGCATAGATGTCAATCATGCTCAGCTTGGGAAGCACACTTCTGAAATGGGCCACGTAACAATGCCTTGGTGAATATATCTGCAGTCTGGTTCTCTGAAGTAACATGGGATGTGGTAATGAATCCTTTCTGAATCATATCACGTATGAAGTGGCAATCCACCTCAATATGCTTGGTCCGTTCATGGAATGCAGGATTGTTTGCAATGAACAAAGCAGCCTGATTATCACACTCCAAGTTCATAGGAAGTGGTATATCTAAGCATAAATCTGTCAGCACCGCCTTTCACCCACATCATCTCTGTAGTAGCCTGGGCCATAGCCCTATATTCGGATTCAGCACTGGATCTAGCTACCACAGTTTGCTTCTTGCTCCTCCATGAAACTAGAGCATCTCCAACATAAACAGCATACCCTGAGGTGGACTTCCTATCCTTAGGACATCCTGCATAGTCTGCATCTGCGCATGCTGAGACAGAAATCCCCTTTCCTTTCTCGAATAGCAGACCTTTACCTGGAGAAGATTTGAGATATCTAAGTATCATGTGTATTGCATCCATATGCACCTGACGTGGTTGCTCCATGAACTGGCTCACACGGCTCACTGCAAATAATATATCTGGCCTAGTGATCGTGACATATAACAATTTGCCTACCAGCTCTCTGTATCTTCTCCTGTCAACCTCCTCTGTGTCATCATCATACAGCTTCATGCTAGGGTCCATTGGTGTTGTGGCAGGTCGACACCCTAGCATACCTGTCTCACTCAGTAGATCTGTGACATACTTCCTCTGTGACATGACTAATCCATACGGATTTCTGGCAAACTCCAGCCCCAGAAAATATCTAAGGACTCCCAAGTCCTTGGTTACAAACTCGGTCCCCAGCCTTTCCTTTGCCTGCTTAATGCCCTGGTCATCATCACCTGTAATCAAGATATCGTCAACATAAACCATGATTACAACAATACCTCTTGCCGTCTTCTGTACAAACAAGGAATGATCAGCATTGGAGCGTTTATATCCTTGTTTCTCAAAAAGGTCTGACAGCTTCTGGAACCATGCTCTGGGGCTCTGCTTAAGGCCATAGATAGCCTTATGTAATCTGCAAACCTTGGAACACTCCCCCTCAACAGCAAAACCTGGTGGCTGTTGCATGTAGACTTCCTCCTGCAGGTCGCCATACAGAAAGGCATTCTTCATATCCAGTTGATAGAGAGGCCAGTCCCTAGTAACTGCAACTGATAAGAGGATCCGCAGAGTGGAATGACGAGCCACCGGGGAGAACGTGTCAAGGTAATCTACTCCATATGTCTGTGTGAATCCCCTTGCAACCAGGCGTGCCTTGTACCTGTCAATGGAGCCATCTGCATTATGTTCCACTGTAAATACCCACTTGCAACTTACTGGGTTGACATCCGGTGGTATAGTAACCAAGCTCCATGTTCCTCTAGACTGAAGTGCTGCCATCTCTTCCTCCATGGCTAGCCGCCATCGAGAATCCTGCAAAGCCTCATGGTGGTTCCGTGGAATATCTGTAGCTGAAAGTGCCAATGCAAATGTCCTGAATGGTCCAGATAGCCTCTCAAACGAAACTGTTGCTGATACTGGATACTTGGCACAACTTCTCTTCGGCTTGCGTAGAGCGATTGGAACATCCAGATCCTCTGTGGTATCACCATGCTCCTGTAATGCATCCTGCTGAGAAATGTCGTCAGATCCATCAACATTAATATTTTCATTACATACCATAGGCGAGCTAGTTGACTGGTCAGGACCATGAGCTTGATTCGGCCGCCGGGTGTAATGGAATGGTAACGGGGAAATTATTGGTGGCGGCGGTGGTGGTGGTGGTGGTGGTAATGGTGGTGACGGCTGTGATGTTGGTGGTGACGGCTGTGATGTTGGTGGTGCCATGAATACGGTATCAGGAGATAATGGTGGTGGCTGCATGTTCCCGGATTCTGAAAAATACATAATGGATTCAAAGAATGTAACATCCGCACTGATCATATACCGCCGACGCACAGGGTCAAAACACTTGTACCCCTTTTGGGTTCTGGGGTACCCTACAAAGACGCACTTGACAGCCCTAGGAGAGAGCTTGTCAGAACCGGGTGACAACTGATGGACAAATGCGACAGACCCAAAGACACGAGGGGTAAGAGTGAACAGCTCCTTGTCAGGATATATAATTGAGAAAGGAACCTGTTCATTCAAGACAGACGAGGGCATACGATTTATAAGATAACATGCAGTAAGGACTGCATCTCCCCAGTAGGTATACGGGACATGACTCTGAATGAGAAGAGACCTTGTAACGTCAAGAAGATGACGGTGTTTTCTTTCTGCAACCCCATTTTGTTGAGACGTATGAGCACATGATGTTTGGTGAACAATCCCTTTTGAGGAGTAGTATTTGGCTAGATTGTTGGTGCACAACTCTAAGGCATTGTCAGTTCTCATAATTTTGACCGTTGTGGAAAAGACATTCTGCATCTCATTTAGGAAGTGAATAATTATATCTCCAGCTTCAGACTTATTTTTCATTAGAAATACCCAAGATGCTCTAGAAAAATCATCGACAAATACAATATAAAACCTGTGCCCCTGATGATCGGGAACACGACTCGGACCCCAGACGTCGACATGAAACAACTCAAACTTGGAGTTACTACTCCGACCTTGACTACTGGGAAAAGACGACCTGTGATGTTTTCCCAACTGACATGCCTCACACTGGACAGTTGTGTGAGACAGACTATAGGGTAGGACAAGACGCAACTTCTGAAGCGGTAAATGACCGAAGCGCAGATGCCACAGGAGAGGAGATACTTGTTCTGCGGAGGAGGCTGTGATTCCGGCGAACGGGGTCTGGTTCAGACGATAAAGGCCTCCTTGCTCATAGCCATGACCAATCACGTTGCCCGTACCGATGTCCTGAAAAATCAAAGAAGATGAATCAAAAATAGCTCGACAATGGAGATCCTTCGTAATCTGACTAATCGACAACAGATTCATCGAAAAATGCGGTGCATGTAAAACATTCTTGAGCTGCATCGAGGATGTCAATCTAATCTCCCCCTGACCCGTGATAGGGGAATGAGTGCCATTGGCAATCACTACTGTCCGTCCTGGAGGGATCTGAGTATATCCTGTAAGAAGACTCTGGTCGCCACATAGGTGATGTGTAGCGCCCGAGTCCATGATCCACGGCAATGTAACTGATCTACTACTGTGAAGAGCAAGTGTACTACCTGAAGTACTCGTAGAAGCAGAAGCAGAAGCAGCGGCATCAGTATGATTTTCTGTCGACGGTGCCAGGCCAGATGGTGGTATAATGCCTCTGAGACGGGCAACCAGATCATCAAATCGTTGATCCAGTGTGGAAGCGGATGGGGGCTCTATCTGCTCAGCAGCTCGTGCAGATGCAGGAAATCCATGCTTGGAGTAGCATGTGTCTTCAGTATGGCCGACTCTGTGACAATATGAGCATGTTGGTCTAGTGCGACCACCCCTTCCACGGGGAACACGTCCACGGCCCTGGTAGTGAGAACCACGGCCTCTGCTGGCTGCCATGGCTGATGGATTCTGACTAGTGGCTGCTGAAGGTACAGTAATCCTGCTCAATCTGTGAAAGGCTTCCTCCATGGGAGGAATAGTAGAGTCCGCCAAAATCTGTGAACGTGCTGCCTCATACTCTGGATCGAGTGCAGCGAGAAACACACCCACCATCGTCGCATTCCTGTATGTTTTCTGCTGCTCTGGTGTGGCGGTAAGAGGCATGAAGCTATGTAGCTTCTCAAACATTCCTCTCAAAGATGTGTAGAGAGAATGTAATGGGCGGCCATTCTGCTTAATTGTGAATATATCATGTTGAAGTTGCAGAATCTTGGTCTCATTCTTCGCCTGGGAATATGTTGCTGCTAGGATATCCCACATGTCTTTGGCTGTGGGTTGATGTAGAATGTCATTGGCGATCTCAATAGCCAATGTGCCAGAAAGCCACACCTTTGCATATGCGTCGTCAGCCTCCCGTGAGGCATGAACTCCAGTCTTCTCTGCAGGCTCGGGCTCTGTGAGAATATGCTTCTTGCCCGTGGACTTCATCATACTCATGAACTGCATTGCCCACAGTTCATAGTTCGTACCATCCATCTTGACGATTGGCGCTGGACCACGAAACGCGCCCATAGATGGAATATCAGCCTTGCTTTCTGACATACTGGAAGACTGGATTGACCAAGAGACAGTGATCTTTGTCTACAATGACATAAACGGGATTGGTTGCATGTGTAGACGTCAAGCAACCAACCCCATATGTATCACGATCTGAGCCCTAGAGTTTAGGGCGTGGATGCTGCACGTTGCGCGGAGGCTGCGCGCAAAGTGCGTGATCAGGGCTGCGCGCAAAGTGTTCGTTCAAGGCTGAGATCCAGTGTATGCGCGCGAGAGAGTCTCCTTTCTGGGGCTAGAAATGCGCGCAAATTGTTCTGATCAGCGCTGGAGGATCGGCGTGGAGACGGTGCGCTATGCGCGCATGCGCTGGCGATCGGAGCGTTGGAGATCGGAGCGCTGGGGACCGATCAGCGCTGGAGGATTGATCAGCGCGAGATGCAGATCAGCGCGAGATCGATCAGCACTGGATCGATCAGCGCTGGAGAAGCGCCGCAGTGAGGTAGATCAGGCGTCGCAGATCAAGCGCATGAGGATGCGCGATGGAGATCGGTGATGCGCGCTTGGAGATGCACGCTGGAGATCGGAGGGCGGCGCCGAGAGAAGAGAGAGAGGGAAGAAAGGGCCGGCGGGTGGGGCGGGTTAGGGTTAGGGTTTCGAGAACTCCGGTCTAGGACCGTCGCTCTGATACCATGTTGGGAAACGTGAATGAATTGTTTATTCCATAGCCCTAGGCTCTCTTATATAGGAGAGTAGCCTATGGGTAAATTACATAAAGAGGATAACAAGAAAATAAAATAGCGAAGAGACACAATAACTAAATATGCGTCAACAGTTGCTGTGGATGATTTCTCTAGATTATCTTGGGTTTTCCTGTTAAAGAATAAGTCTGAATCTGATCCTGTGATTAAATCTTTTCTTATTGAGATCAAGAACATTTTTTTAGCTAATGTGAAATTTGTTCGCACTTGACAATGCTTTGGAGTTTTCTACTTTACAGTTGTCGAACTTCCTCAGATCTATTGGTGTTGTTCATTAAACTTCATGTGCTTATACTTCACAGCAGAACGGTGTTGCTGAACGCAAACACCGTCATCTTTTGGATGTCACGAGGACTCCTTTGATTCAGAGTTGAGCTCCTCATTCTTTCTGGGGTGATGCGGTACTTACTGCGACTTTCTTGGTGAACCGCATGCCGTCTACTATGCTTGGAGAAAAAGTTCCTTTCTTGATTGCGTTTCTTGAGAAGGACTTATTCTCACTTACCCCTAAAGTCTTTGGAGCTGTGGCTTTTGTCCACAATTTTACACCTGGTCGTGACAAGCTCTCTCCTAGAGCTGTCAAATGTGTGTTCGTCGGCTATTCTCGTACCCAAAAGGGTATAGATGTTTTGATCCTGTTGGGAGAAAATATTATGTGAGTGCTGATGTCACATTTTTTGAGTCTATTATGTATTTTTCTCCTACATGTGACAGGCTGGCAAATGCTGGCTCTGGTGAGGACATATTTGTTCCACCACCTCTGTCATCTCCACCAAGAACTCCTCATGTTGAGTCTCAGTCACCTACACCTCCATCACCTCCACCTCCACCTCCACCTCTACCTCCATCTACCCTGCCTCAGTTCCTACCTTAATTTTACATTCGCAGGTCCTCTACTCGCCCCTCTGCTCCTGCGCCTTCCCCATCATCCATCACGTCCCAGGTATTTAGTGAACACATTGTTTCTACTGATGGCACTGGTGCTATGCTTGATCCACAGGATACTACACAGGAGGAGCTGATAGCAGAGAACAGAGAGACTGATGACCTCGATATACCTATTGCCTTGAGGAAGCCCCGTCGCAACTGTGCTACATACCTTCTAGCTGCGCATGTTTCCTTGGACCATCTTTCAGAGGAGTACATGATGTTTGTTATGGGCCTCTCAGCTATTATTATACCGCAAACATATCAGGAGGCCATACAAGATAGCAGTTAACGACTTGCCATGGAAGAGGAGATGACCGCTTTGTAGTCTCGTGATACATGGAGTGTTGTTTTTGCTCCTCCAGGTACATCTGTTGTGTGGTGCATATGGATATTTACGATGAAGCAACGAGCAGATGGAAGTGTGGATCGCTACAAGGCAAGGCTTGTTGCACGTGGATTCACCCAGACTTATAGGGTGGATTATCAGGATACCTTCTCTCCAGTGGCCAGACACTCAACATTACACATTCTCCTATCAACTGCTGTTTCACGGGACTGGTCTCTTTACCAACTTAATGTGAAGAATGCATTTCTTTATGGAGATCTACAAGAGGAGGTTTATATGCAGCAACCACCCGGGTTTACTGCTGAGAGGGGGGGTCTCAGAAAGTATGTAGGCTCCACGAGGCGATCTCCGACCTAAAACAGAGTCCCAGAGCTTGGTACTGGAAGCTTTCAGAATTGATAGAGCATCAAGGGTTTGCTCGGTCCATTGCAGATCACTCACTTTTTGTCCTGAGGACACATAGAGGTACTATTGCTACGCCTATGTTGATGATATTATTGTCACGGGTGATGATGAGCAGGGCATTCAGGTGGCCAAGGAATTCCTAGGTCAACGGCTTGTGACCAAGGACCTTGGCATTCTTCGATAATTGGATTAGAGTTCGCCAGGAACCGGCGTGGTCTTGTGATGACCCAGAGGAAGTTTGTTACTGATCTTCTTCTAGAGACAAGCATGACAGGGCATAAGCATGTTATTACTCCTATGGATCCAAATATGAGATATATGATGATGATACTGAGGTGGTAGATCCGAGGAGATACAGAGAGCTGGTTGGGAAGCTTCTATATGCCACCATCACCAGGCAAGATATATCCTTTGCTGTGAGCAAAGTGAGCCAATCCAGGGAACAACCTAGGAAGGTTCATATGGATGCTGTCTATATGAATTTGAGATATTTGAAGTCTTCACCAGGAAGTGGTCTTATATTCAGCAGAAGCACTTCTCTTGATGTAACAGCGTGTGCAGACGCAGATTATGCAGGATGTCCTCGGGACAGGAAGTCTACCTCTAGCTATGCTATATTTGTTGACAACTCACTCGTATCATGGAAAAGTAAGAAGCAGACAATGGTTGCTAGATCTAGTGCAGAGTCCGAATACAGGGCCATGGCTCAGGGAAGCACGAAGATGATGTGGGTGAGGCCGGTTTTGACAGATCTTGCAGTTGATGTACCTCTTCCTATGCAGCTTCTATGAGACAATTAGACAACACTTTTTATTGCAAATAATCCTGCATTCCATGAACCTACAAAGCATATAGAGGTGGATTGCCACTATATCAAAGACATGATCCAGAAGGGTCTCATATCCACCTCTCATATTTCTACTAGAGATCAGGCTGTTGATATATTCACCAAAGATCTTACTAGAGGCACTTTCCAAAGATGCTTTTCCAAGCTGAGCATGATAAACATATATGTTCTAGCTTGAGGGAGGGGGGTGTTGAGATTACTGTACATCTTTGATATTATTCCTTATTTCATTTTCTTTATGTACCTCTCTTGCTATTTACCTAGGGGTTTTCTCCTATATAAGAGAGCCATGGGGTCTCTTGAATAATTAGATCATTCATTTTTCCAACAAATAACAACATTAAGAACACATGATTTGACGTGGACCCCTACTCCCTAAGGAGCGGGATGAAACCACGGGAGAACACCTCATAGGGCTGATGTGTTCATTGCACTTTCTCACTGGATACAGGGGCGATGGGCTTCTTATATAACCTTACCGAGTCTCCACATCTCACAACTGGTAGATGTGGGACTAAAGATCTGGATGTGGTAAATGGATCTTGGAGTGATCCATTTACCCATCGACACATATGAGTGTCACACAACATATACTCCAACACTCCCCCTCAAGCTGGAGCATGCAATGCTCAGTTTGGACAAACAGAAAAAAAATCTCAAACTCACGCTACAAGACACTAAGGATAATATCAACTCAACGCGCACAACTGTCGGTTGCTGTCGAGGATGTTGCTTATCATGCTGTGCAGGTGAGGAGGACAAACGAGCTGTAGTGCGAGTCAAACCAGGTGTACTCTGTACTGCGCATGTCAGAGTCACCAATTGAAGGTGAGTCTCCTCGTCAGAGTACTCTGGCCCGCTACACATGTGGACAGTGCTCCATCTCTGAAAGGGCCGAACTGAAAAGCTGTGGAGTGCAATCCTTGTCGGAGTCCACGGTCGTTGGAGAATGGAGTCTAAAAGTCTCCTCATCGGAGAACTGGGTCTCTTCCATCTGGTTCAGAGAATGGGATCTCTACTCTGGAGTCCCTGTGAAACCACATGAAAACCCTAGCCCACATGACATAGGGAATGAGATCTCTACTCTAGAGTCCCTATGGAACACATGAAAACCCTGGCCGACAAAACAAGCATGATGAGGACCACTGAAAAAGTGATGGCAAACATGTGCACATCGAACTGCAGACTTGGAAAAGATCTGATCATCGAGTCTGAATATCTAAACAACTGTAGAATCTCGATAAATGGCTGGTCTGGAATCTAACATCTGTATCTGGAATAGACCTGTGACTCTACACAATACACTCCTTCTCCCAGACTTGTCGGAAAACAATGACGTCAACCATGTTGGGAGAAGACAAGATAATGGGGAGAACAAAACTAATAAGCTGATCACTTTTTCTTTTTTTTTTTCTTTTTTTTCCGGCTTTTCTTGCAAATTTTTTCTCGACTATTTCCATTTTTTTAAATAACTGTCACATTCTTTTTCGAAAAAGCCATTCATTTTTTATGACTTTCCCCCTTTTTTAAATCCTTTTTTAACTTGTATATGGCTTCTTTTTTTGTAAGCGTCTTTTCAAAAACACACATTTTTTTCTTTCCTTTTTTTACATCTCAGCCCACTTGGGCCTTGACAGAAGCAACCCACATGAGGCTTAGGATTCCCTCGTGGGAAATCTCTCTCTCGAAATACAGCCGCCCCGATGGGGCTTTGCATCAGGGGTCGAGAGCGTCGCCAGGAGGCGAGGCCGAGGCGCGGGGAGGCGAGGAGGAGCTACCTGGAGTGTGCACGCGAGGAGCTTCTTCACGTACGAAGGATGAGAATGCAGGTTGTATGGAGGAGCTTTGCGATACACAGGGAGGAGAAGCTCCGCTTGGAGCAGTGTAGCATCGCCCCTCTTCTTTCTTGTTGGGGAGGCACCAGAAGATGAGGCTCGTGCGGAGGAAAAGGATCGACACAACCTTCATCGATTTTTTTAATCGGCAACAAAGCATGTTGCCGCTTAGATGTTCTGGAGGGGCCTCTCCATTGAACTGGAGCTCCTTCGGGAGAGGCTCTTAGCACCACGCGAGGTGGAGGGTGAGGTACCTGCGTGAGGCCTCGTGCTGGAAGGGATGGAGGTCTCTGATCTGGTATGCTGATGGTTGGGCTAGGATTCCCCTCCTGGGAACCAGATACCACATTGCCATACTGTAGATTCCATATGCGGCATAACAATGCGTGAGATCTGGTTGCGATGGGTCTGGCGTGATCTGCAGGCGATCCTCCAGATTGAAAGCTGCCGTGGAGGAGCTTTGGTCTAGAAATCTGGAGAACATGAACTCGAATGGAGTTCACAGCCGAGATGAATACATAATAGTTTCTAGGGTTTCAACTAAACCCTAGAACAAGAACTTGATAATCGAATCTCGAACAAAAAAAATATAATAAAAACATCGAGAATCGAACCTGCTCTGATATCATGTTAGAAATAAAGGAATGCGGAAGCAGAATCAGAGATAAATAATAAGAACATTAAGAATGTGGGATTTAACGTAGAACCCTACTCCCTAAGGAGCGGGATGAAATCACGGGAGAACGCCTCAAAGGGCTGTTGTGTTCATTGCACTTTCTCACTGGATACAGGGGGAGGGGCGTCTTACATAGCCCTCATTGAGTCTCTACATCTCACAACTGGTAGATGTAAGACTAAAGACATGGATATGGTAAATGGATCCTGGAGTGATCCATTTGCCCATCTATACATTTGAGTGACACAACATATATTCCAACATACATCTTTGTTATATGGTTCCATGTCTCTATTGGGTTCCATGTCAATGGCATGCTCCAAAATTCTGATGGTATGGAACCCGATTTCCTCAGCTTCGGGTCATCGGTGATCAACATAAGTTCCACTGCATGCATCTTCCAACGTAGGGGAGCATATCTTCCAGCCCCCATGCGTAAAGTCATCTCCAGGTGATGTCTTCGGGCAAAGCATCTTTTAGTGCAAAAAAATCTCGCATGCTCAATCATCTCCCATCACCCATCAATAATGAAAAAAAATATTTTAGGGCCGATCTGCAGGTCTAGGCGGAGCCCTAAGCCTCCGTACATGCTCCTTAAGCTCCTCCAGGCGGCGCTGCAGCATCTGAGTCGTATCCCAGGCGGTGCTGCAACCCTTCCAAGTACTCTTCTTCATCCTCAGCCGCACCCTCTTCCAGATCCTCAACAAGCTCGGTGAGACCTTTGCCCCCTCACGCGATGGTGCAACGATCTTAGGTCACCTCCTCTTGTCCCTTAGACAACCCTTTCCAGAGGGCACTATTGGTGGCGGTGAAGTCTCCAACATCGTTGCAGGCGATGGGTTTTCTCCATCGGGCGTCGGCTCCATCAGAGGGTTCCCACGATGGGAACCCTAACTTCACACGTAGTGAAGAAATGAGCATGATGGCCCTTTAATAAAAAAATTGGGGGTTGCTTTGCTGTTAAAAAAAGGAAGGGGAGCTACGTTTTTTAGCCTAATTGGGCTGAGTTGTATTTAGGCCCACTATTTGGGTTGAGAGATATTTTTTTGCAAAAAAAAGTTGCGTAAACAAAAAAAAATTGTATGCAAAAGAAGAAAAAAGGGTATTGTAACAAAAAAATCAAAAAAAGGGGAAAAACAGAAAAATGATGATGACAAGTTTAAAAAAAGAGATTATTTTTGTTCCTATCCATCTTCATGGCTTCTCCCAACTTGGTCTATGTTGTTTTCCGACCAGTATGGGAGAAAGGGGGAGTATGTGTAGAGTTTTATAGGTCTCCAGTTCAGATTTCATGCCACACGTCATACTTTACAGGTCAGATTCAGACTCTAGAGATGGTTAGACTCCGACTCTACAGATGATTCAGAGTCTTCGGTTCAAGGTGCACATGTGTACGTTCTTTGTTTGAAAGGTCCCCATATTTGATCTGGTCGGCTCAGGATTTTCATGTGATCCATATGGACTACAGAGTAAAGATCCCATTCTTTATGCCATTGTGGGCTAGGGTTTTCATGTGGTTTCATAGGGACTCCAAAATAGAGATCCCATTATCTGAGTCCGTATAGGAGAGACCTAGTTCTCCGATGAGGAGACTTTCAGATTCCATTCTCCAGTGATCATGGACTCCGACAAAGATGTTTCCACAACTTTTTTCTAGTTCGGCCGTTTGAAGCAATTGCAGGCCAGAGTTCTCCAGGTGGAGACTCATTCCAGTTTCAGTGACTTTGAAAGATGCAATATAGAGCACATGTTCTTTGACGAAGAGACCCAGTTCAACTCACACTCTAGCCCTTTAATTCCTCCTCAACAGCAAGACATGAGAAGCAACGTCATCGACAACAACCGACAGTAGAGTATGTGTTGAGTTGACATTGTCTATAATGCCTTGCATTATGAGTTTGAGATTTCTTTCTATTTGTCTAAGCTGAGCATTGCACGCTCCGGCTTGAGGGGGAGTGTTGGAGTATGCGTCATTGTAGTGATGGGTAATTAGATCCGTACAGGGTCCACTTACCACATCCACATGTTTAATTTCACATCTACAGTTAGTGGGACTCCGGTTAGTTGGTGGGACTATATAAGAAGCCCTACAAAGAGGGGGAGTGTTGGAGTATGCGTCATTGTAGTGATGGGTAAGTAGATCCCTACAGGGTCCAATTACCACATCCACATGTTTAATCTCACATCTACGGTTAGTGGGACTCCGGTCAGTTGGTGGGACTATATAAGAAGCCTTACACCCATTGTACAAGAGGAGAAAAGGGAATAGAAAATACAAGCCCTTTGTGGCGTTCTCCCGTGATTTTATCCCGCTCCTTCGGGAGTAGGGTTCCACGTAAAATCCCGGTATTCTTTATGTTTATTCTATTTCTTTGATATTACGCTTCCGCGTTGTCGATTTCTAGCAATTTGTACGATACTATCGATCTAACTTGGTTCGATCAGGTTGAACCGTATAAACCATACCAACAATACAACAGTTCAGTCTTTTCTGATTTTTATGAAATGTTGACGTCATCACCGGTTTGATAGTCTTTTCCGATTTTTATGAAATGCTGATGTCATCACCGATTTGACCAGTTGGTCCCATTGGTTTGACTATAAAATAAAAAATCGATACATGTTCGGTTCGATGTCTGGTTCGATTTTTAAACCTTCATGGCGGGTTTTACAGGTTGATCCAGTCTCCTTACACTAGTGCTAGCTCTCTATCTGTTGGATCGATTTCTCCTTACACTTAGCATCTTTGATTTGGTCATCTTCCCTTGTAAAAGATCTGTCATCTCATCCCTGGCATTTCTATCAAATCCACGTTTCAGTGTGAACCATGTGTCAATTTGTAAGGCATCCCTGATCTAGCTTTCCAAGTCATCAAGGTTATAGTAGTCAGAGTCTTTTGAGCTTTTTCATTTTGATATGTGAGGTCTGAATCGTGTCCCTAATCATCTGGGGCACATGTATTATTTGATTGTTGTGGATGAATTTTCCAGACTGCCATGTGTCTTTTTATTAAAGAATAAGTATGATGCTATTATTATGATTCAGACTTTTATGATTGAAATGAAGAATATTTTCTTTGCTTCTATTAAACACATTTGTTCCGATAATGCTCTGGAGTTCTGTACTATTCAACTATCCCAATATTTAGCTCATGTGACATTATCCGACGTCGTGCCCTTATACTTCTCAGTAGAACGATGTTGCCGAATGCAAACCCCGCTACTTTCTGGACATCACCAAGATTATTCTCATACAGAGTCAGGCTCATCATTCCTTTTGGGGTGATGCTATGAGGACAACTTATTACCTAATCAATCAGATGTCCTCTACCATTATGAGTGAAAAGACACCCTTCTCTCTTGCTTTCTTGAGAAGGACCTTTTCTATCTTATGCCACAAGTCTTTGGCTTTGTGGCATTTGTTCACCTTTTACATCCAGGCTGTGATAAGCTTTCTTTGAGAGCTGTCAAATGTATGCTTGTCGGGTACTCTCGTACTCAAAAGGAATATAGGTATTTTGATCCTGCCCAAAGAAAATATTATGTCAGTGCCGATGTTACTTTCTTTGAATCCTCATGTACTATACTCCTGCATGTGACATGTTGAACCCTCTGAGCCTAGGGATGATGATGTCAGTGCTGATGTTACTTTCTTTAATACTCATAAGAAGTAAGAATGGATTATACAAGTGGAAGTCTATTGCTTGACATCTTCGGCTTAAGTATTTGGGTAGTTGTTAATGGGCCTAATTGGGCATGAATTTGACATGTAGGGTTAAATTTTCTTGGTAATTTCTTGAATTTAAGTTCACGTTTTGAGAACTAATAAGATTGATGGGGTATGCACCGCCGACTGTTTCTTAGTAGACCAAGCATGACGATGGTGGTCAATAACTTAATATCGAAATAACCGTCGAAAAAGTTGATATGACCTTTTTTTAAAGAAGATGCATTAGGATATTTCATCCATTTATTCAACCTAGTCACCCCTCTTATTCCTCTAGTTAATACTTTTACACCATCTTAATCTTCCAATCACAAGAATAAGGATAACAATGAATTATTTCTACACATCTTCCCTTTTCCTACCAAACATTCTATTCCTCCAAATTATGCTTATTCACATACAACTTAAACTTTTTCTTCATATTTTATTCCCTTAGCTAAACATGCCATCGATATCTTGGAGGGATTTGTGTTGCTATTATGCAAGCCCACCTCTATTCCAGCGATCATGAAATTCACTTGTAGGATCATTGATCTACTGGGGATGGGGGGGTGGGGGAGGGACTTTATATTGGAGTGTTTTTTTGAAGGAAAAAAGGTGATGCGTCGAAAAGACACCCACCCAAAAACTTTTATTTTCACAAGTTAGAGTACAACACTTACACAAATAAGAAGTCCCTCAAGATTTTAGCATGCTTTAAACATTTTCTACAAATAATTGTTGGGATTTTACCCCATAAACCATATAATCTTTTTAAATTACGTGCTCAATCCTCTAAACATCGATATTATATCCTCAACCTTGTAAAGTTGCTCCGTCTTACACCACGAACCCTCTTGTACCTTGGTTTAAATTAACCAGAGAATTAGACGATAGATCTTCCACCTCCTTCCTCTTCTTTTTCTTCCTCCATTCTTCTTCTTCCTCTTTATTTTCTCTTTCTTCACCCCATCTCCATCCGTCCACCAAATCACCAAAATTTTCCTGTTTTCACATATAAACCATCCCTTCCGATTACGAATATGAGAATTGTTGTAGTATATTGTGTTATGCGTCACTCATGGTTAGATGGGTAAATGGATGCCTACATGATCCATTTACCACATCCAATTGTTTAGTCTGTAGTCTCACATCTACCAGTTGTGAGATGTGGAGGCTCAACGAGGGCTATATAAGAAGCCCCTCACCCTCTGTATCCAGTGAGAAAGTGCAATGCATACATCAACCCTTTGAGGTGTTCTCCCGTGGTTTCATCCCGCTCCTTAAGGAGTAGGGTTCCACGTTAAATCCCGTGTTCCTAAATATTTTTTTCTATCTCTGCTGTACATTTCCTCATTATATTTTCTAATATGGTATCAGAGCGGGTCATTCTTGGTTGATTTTGGAGATATATTCTTGAAGTTTTTTTGGATTCAAGATCAATCGAGTTCACATTTCAATTTTGGGATTTCTTGAAACCCTAGTTCATGTTTTGGTCAAGAGTTGATTCTTCCATTGTTCTTAGAAATTATTATGATGAAGAGTATTATTCTCTTCTGCAATCGTGTCATGTGTAGAAGATCAACAAGAACATCAAGTTTTTTTCTGGATTTTCTCGAAGATACATGAAGCCCTTGTTCTATAGATCTCCAGGCCACGACTCCTCCAGGTCGCGCGGGCGACGATTACTCGCTCCTCTCCGACAAGTCCAGGTAGCGGCCTCCTTCTCCTTGTAATCCCTCTGGATAATAATGTCATGCAAAGGCTTCAGATCAAGAAAGACTATGCTCATGCATGGGTCGTAATAAAAAATTACCATAGAGTATTGGCAGATCGAATTCACCACCGCACCTTAATCGTCAATCTCCGGATCTAGGCGTCACCCCACCTTCAAATAACAGCTTCCAGGTAGCAGCACCTTGCCGCCCTTAACTCCAGCCCACTCCGCTTCTATACGACATGCCTGTCCAGAGGAACACTTCAGGGGTTACGACACGTCTGGACAGACACGTCGCGACGCAAGTCGGAGTAGACACCAGAACTTCCGGCTGTCCCGCCAGAACCATCTTCAGATTTGAGGGGACATGTTGCCAAGTAGCTGCGCAACCTTCAACGAGACTCTATAGTACTCGAGCAGGGATAGGGTCCCATCGTGCACCTGCTTGCAGAGAGGGATTTCTCTTGGAGTGTTCCTCTGGACAATCGCATCGCCCAGGCGAAGGCCCTCCATGTAGCAGCAGCTCTTCTCCCACCTTCGCGCCTCCAGGTGAGGGTGTAGCCCAACTGTGCCCCTTCCTTCAACGGTAGCGACAAGCCCATCGCACTGCCCCAACGCCGGCCCAGCTGCAGCATCACCTTCTCCAGAAATTGACGGTGCCGCTGATGTCTCTGGCAGAGTCGTCGCACGAGGTGGAGGAGCCAACATCGGTAAACCCTAAGTGGAGAGGGTGCTCCTGCGTCTTCTCCAGCCACTATCCTCTCCCAGCCTCATCAGGGGGATCACTGCTTTCGTGATTGGGGTTCCAAATGAAGGGGAACCCTAATATAATGATGGGCTTTCTATTTCATCAAAAAAACACGGGGAAAGTCCAATATTTTGGTCCAAATGGTCACGGTTATTCCAAAAAAAGGAGAGGGAGCTCCTGCTATTTTAAGAGCCCAAGTGAGGCTTCACCTTTTTAAAAAACGAAGACATCATATAAAAATTCATATGAGAAAAATTTTGAGAGAAAAGCTGTAACAAAATTGAAATAGACAAAATGATTCAAAAAAATTGAAAAGAGAGACGACTATTACAAAAATTGAAATAGCAAAAATGATTCAAAAAAATTATGATTGAAAAAAAAGAAAAGAAGCCGAAAAAAATTACATAGGCATTTGTGATGTTTTGTTGTTTCCTCATTCTCATGTCTTCTCCTAACTTTGTCGGTGCCATTGTTTTCCGACAAGTCTGGGAGAAAGGGGGAGTATTATGTATAGTAACATGTCAGATTCAGATTCTCTAGACCAACCAGTTTTTTCAGACTCCACAGTTCAGTTTCAGACTCTGCGGATTGGTTCAGAGTCCAAGCTCAAGGCACTTCATAGTTGAGTGACCTATTTTCTCTGAGTTCTCTGGAGAGAGACTCCTTTTCAGATGTGCACGTGTTTGCCATCATTTTGTGTAGTCCCCATCTTTTGTTTTGGTCAGAGTTTTCATGTGATCCATAGGGACTCCAGAGTAGAGATCCCATTCCTTATGCCATGTAGGCTAGGGTTTTTATGTGGTTTTATAGGGACTCCAGAGTAGAGATCCCATTTTCTGAGTCAGTATGGAAGAGACCTGGTTCTCCGACAAGGAGACTTTTTTGACTCCATTCTTCAGTGACCGTGGACTCCGACGAGGATGTCTACACAGCTTTTCAGTTCGGTCCTTTCAGAGATGGAACAATTGTCCACATATTGTGGCGGGCGAGAGTTCTCCGACGAGGAGACTCATTTTCAGTTGCAGTGACTCTGACATGCGCAGTACAGAGCACATGCTCTCCGACGAGGAGATTTAGTTTGACTCACACTCCAGCCCGTTTGTTTCTCCTCACATGCACAACATGAGAAGCAACGTCCTCGACAACAACTGACAGTTGTGCGTGTTGAATTGATATAGTGTCCTGTAGCGTGAGTCCGAGATTTCTTTCTGTTTGTCTAAGCTGAGCATTGCATGCTCCAGCTTGATGGGGAGTGTTGGAGTATATTGTGTTATGCATCACTCATGGTTAGATGGGTATATGAATACCTCCATGATCCATTTACTACATCCAGTTGTTTAGTCCCACATCTACTAGTTGTAAGATGTGGAGACTCAGTGAGGGCTTTATAAGAAGCCCCTCACCCTCTGTATCCGGTGAGAAAGTGCAATGTATACATTAGTCCTTTGAGACGTTCTCCCGCGGTTTCTTCCCGCTCCTTAGGGAGTAGGGTTCCACGTTAAATCCCGTGTTCCTAAATATTTTATATTCTATCTCTGATATATGCTTCCACATTTTGTTTTCTAACAAGATTTTTCATTTTTGGGATGATTTCTTGCATCGATTGGCTTTTGCAGCTTCTTCTTTCCCCCCCTAATCACCTTCTTCCTCAGCTGAAATTCGAACCCTCATTAGAATCGAAGGTTGTGCTACAAGTCTCATTTCCTCCTTTGCTTTGCCCAATCGCAATCGAGCATAGATCAAAGGCCTTGCGTCAAGAGGAAGGTACCTTCAAAGAGTGAGAGCTGCTCGATGTTGGTAGCTCAATGACGTGTTATATGCAGGGATACGAGGATCAGAGCTTCTTTAGAAGCAAAATATCTGAGAGAGATCGGAGGAAGGGTGGTGAGACGTAGCACATAACACAAAGACAGAGGTGAGGAGGTGCTTTGTCTGTGTTAATTTTGATATGGGTTAAATTTCAGATCAAGGGAAAAAGGAGAAGGTTGGGGATTTCAGATCACCACGTGTAACAGCTTCATCACCACGTACAAATTGGGTTTAACTCTCCTTGTTCTTTCATTTTCAGATAGCCCAATGGCCAAGCAAGCTTGTCGTTGTGCCCTTTTCCTTTGCTTCCGTGTTAGAACGTAGCAGATCTGCGTGCAACTGTTGAGGGGGGCGGTACCACGGAGCTGCGAGCATATGTGCTAGGGGAGGGGGTGTGGCACAGGGGAGGTATGTTCAATATGTGAGCCCACGACGAGCCATTATATAATAAATGTTATTGCAATTCACTCTTTAATCTGAAATGAATAATGACTAATTTCCATAATAGGTTTCTTAGTACAATTAGGGTTATGTATCATGGCCATCTTAATAATCATACATCTGTTGATTTAATGGTTGAATCATAGAGGCTGTGCTTGGATGATATATAAAGAGTTAGATTGAGGACTTATCAAGCATAGTCAAATGATTGTTAAGAAAGGATCTCTAGCATGAGAAAGAGATGGTAATATTTCTCTAAAGGCTAATATCTGACCAACATCTTGATGCAAGTCCTCTGCATAGGAATAGAGATTCGGAGGTGTTAGATAAATTAGGTCAAAGAGTTGACTTAATGAGACCGAGATAACCAAGACTTATGTCGTATACTGTCACGATATAGGCACTCAGACTCTGACCGGAGACATACATGTTATTATATGTACGAGTATGTATATTTGGCAGGTCGATAGGTTGATGACCTATTCAAGGTCTATACACCGACGAGCTGGTATGCATACGAGGGCATACGAGTAATACGATCTTTCAAAGGGATCATACCGGTTCATTACTGAACCAGAAGACATAAGCTCCCTCATGAGATATTTGTACCAAATTCCGTGCACGGTCGTCTCGCTTTGTCAGATTGAATGAATTTATAGGAATGATATGTGCTTTTGGAAAGTATATAATCATTACCTAGGTATGATATATGCTTTTGGAAAGTATATGATTGATACCAACTCCCACTGATCAAATGAGAAACTTAATGATAAATCCCTCGTGGAGACAATTCAGGTGTGATCTAAAAGTTCGGGCTTATTCCATGTCTTCCAATATGCGATATGTACGGGTATTAGGAATACTTGAGGGTGATGAACATAAACTATTGTATAATCATGACACTTCCATTTCGAGGGAGTGCTGAAATAGGTTTGGATTTTAGTAACTCCTCTCAGTAGAGAAGTAATATGATCTCAGTCCAATTGTTGGACATTGATCTGAATATGATTCAGATGCAATGAGAAGATTAGATTTACAACTTTGATTTAATCAAATATCTTTGATAGATTCCCAAGATCTGGATTTGAGATATTATCTCAGTATCCAAGTCACTATACGTGGAATGTACAATCGCCTTGTTCTTTTCTCCAAGTATCCACGGAGAAAGCACATTATTTTTAAAAGAGTTGAAGAATAATTCTATTGTTGATAATGTATATGAGCATAGAGGAAAAATTGATAATTAAATGTGATTTAATTATTATGGATAATATGAATGCGATTCATATTATTTGGATATGTGAGAATGGAGATCCAAGACAATTAAGTATGATTTAATTATCAAGGATGTGAATAATGTGGATATCACTATCCATATTAATCACATAGATTATAAATTTGATTTATAATATATTAGAGAGAGCTAGTTGTAATTGGTATTTATGAACTAAATGTTGATGTGAATTGGATTCACATGGGACAATTAACTGTAAATGCAATTTACATTTTATTTGGATATATGAATATGATTCATAAATTTCAATGGCATGATTGAAATTGTCACAAAATATTTAGTTTAATTTGGTGATATAAAAGTTGTTGCAAATTATGGAGGATTATGTGAGAGACAATATCTCACATAATTGGAAGAAGGAGGCCACCTTCCTCTTATTGAGGATGGACGACCACCTTTGAGTTCTCAATCAAGGAGGCGTCCACTCCATGAGTGGAAGGAGGCTTGCCTCCTTCCTCTTTGCATGCTTATTGATTTGATTGAATTAAATTATATTGAAGATTGTTCAATATATTTAATTTAATAATAATAATTGTTATTGCAAATTAAAGTACAAAAAAATCATGACCATTGATTGATAGCACAAATCAATCTCAATCATTAGATTTGTGTGCACATGGATTGCGATCCATGGTCATCCAAAATAGTATAAAAAAGGGTATCCCTAGCCTTTCTTTTTACACGTAACAAAAATTACAAGAGCATTTCTCTCTCCATAATTTTCATACACGCCCCATGTCTATCTCAACATTATATCCCCGTCCCTTTCTACAGGGACTTTTGGGATCTGGTTGGCAGAGAGGTGCTCGAGGTTGTATGGGGGTGCTGCCGTTGCAATGCAGGGTTTGAGCGGGTGAACAAGGCTCTGGTGGTGCTGCTACCGAAAAAGACTGATGGGGCTGTCAGGGTTGAAGACTACCGGCCTATTGCTATCTCCAACACCCTTTATCTGATTGTTGCCAAGGTATTTACGATCATGCTTAGCAGGGTGATGGAGCACTTTATTTCCCCTTTTCAGTCGGCCTTCGTCCCCGAGAGGCAAATTGCGGATTCTTTGGTTATGGCGGCTTAGATTGTGGCTGACTGGAAGAGATGCGGAACGAAGTCCCTGCTTTGGAAGGTGGACTTCTCGAAGGCGTTTGACACTTTGGACTGGCGCTTTCTATGGGCGACACTGCATAGGAGAGGGTTCCCTGCTGTCTAGATTACTTGGATGAGGAGATGCGTGACGACGACATCTATGGCTGTGCTCGTGAATGGACGCCCGGAGGGCGGGTTTTTCCAGTCGCAAAGGGGGATGAGGCAGGGTTGCCCTCTAGCCCCCTTGCTTTTCATCATCGCCGCAACATGTTTTGGCTTGTATGGTTGACAGGGTGCAGCACGGGGTCTCACGCGGGGCTTTTCGAAGGAGGAGTTGCGGATCCCGCTGCTCCAGTACGCTGATGACACCATTTTCTTTATAGAAGGAGGGATTGAGGCTAGGGGGATGGCTGCGGCGCTCGAGCTTTTCAGTGAGATGTCCGGGCTGAGGCAGAACACTGGTAAATCCAAGTTTGTACCTTTCTCTCTCGGCGACGATGTGGTGGAGCTTTGTAGTTCGGCGTTGGGAACGGCACACGCTGGTTTCCCAATTCACTACCTGGGGCTGCCGCTGGCCATGGGGAGGTCGAGATTTTCTGACTGGTTACCCTTGGTTGAGAAGGTTGAGGGGAGGCTGGCGGGATGGAAGGTGGCGATCCTTTCTAAGGGTGGCAGGTTGGTGCTCTTGAAGGCTGTGCTATCCGCTATCCCTGTTTGCTACTCCTCTATGAGGCTGCTGCCGGTCGGCATTAGGAAGAGGCTTTAAGGGCTGATGCGAAGATTTTTGTGGTGCAAGAGCGGACAGGGACCGTCTGGTATGCATCTGGTCAACTGGGAGGATATCACGCTGCAGAAGTGCGACGGCGGGCTCGGGGTGAGCCGGTTGGGTGCGCTGAACGAGGCACTCTTATTGAAGTGGGTGGCGAGGATTTGAGGCAGTGGCGACAATCTTTGCATCAAGCTCGTTCGGCAGATATACTCGGTTAGTGGTGCGGCGCCGTCGGCCATCTCCGAGGGGAGGGGTGGGGGCGGCGAGGCCCTCTCTCTTTTGGAAAGGTATCCTCACAGTCACACGTAACTTTCAGGGGTTGTTTAGACCGGTGTTGGGGAATGGCGAAAGCTTTGCTTTTTGGCGGGATAATTGGACGGACGGGGGGCTCTTGCTTCTCGCTTCACTTGTCTTTTTGCTCTAGCGGAGGATCCGGAAGCGCGGGTTGCCGCGTGCTGGTCTGATGGCAACTGGATGCCGATGTTTCACTCGAACTTCTCGGATCAACGGTTGGAAGAGTTCATGCGTCTGCTGGACGCGCTCAGGGACATGAGGGGGCATTCGACGGAGCGTGATCACTGGGTTTGGCGTGATAATGCTTTTTCTGTCCGTAAGGCGTACTTGGCGATCTCCAGGCCCCCGCCCTCCCTCTCGACGGAGTTAGTGCATAACCGTGCTTTCCTTTGGGGGTGTATCTTCCCAAGAGGATTGGGTTCTTTTTTTACTGTTCAGGAGGAAGGGGCTGATGACTCGTGACAGATGCGCCAGGCTGCTGGGGGTGGTCTCTGACAGGTGCCTTATTTGCGATACGGAGGTTGAGACGGTGGGGCATCTTTTCTTCTCATGTCGAGGGGTGGCGCCCCTTTGGGATGACCCGAAACTGGGGTGGGTTAACATATCGGACGTTGGGGCATTCTGCGGTGGCTTAACTGCGGCCGCTCGCGACGATTTGGGCCATTTGGCTGGCCAGGAGCGCGTTGTTGTTTTCAGGGCAGAGGTTTTATTTGGAAAACGTTGTTTTGCAGATGTCGAGCTTGCTAAGCTCTTGGGTCGCTTAACGCGTCTCTTTGTATTTCCTTCTCGCTTTTCTTCTTTTAATAAATACTAGGGGCGAACACCATTGAGTGTCTCCCCCTTTCTTGGCTTAAAAAAACATTATATCCGTCCACTTTGTTGACTTAGAAATCCTCATAGTCGTCACAACGTCATTGTGTTGCTGGATCGGCTGCTTGCGGATCTCCTCCATCTCCGGTGCTTCTTGCTCATGAAGAAGGCGCAGATTTCGTGAGACGAAATCAAGAGACTCCTCACTCGGATCATCAACTTGGACTACGTGAAGCACACGTCTCATCTATACGTCCGCAAGTGAAACATGAGGTCTCTTCATTTAGAGACACGATCACAAACACACATCAAGAGGTAATCCTTGTACTTGTTTGTGTTGTTCATGAAACGATTTGAGAAGTGTTCTCGAATCATGTGCTTTCATCTATTTAAAATTTTTAATTTCCGCTACCCGATGCAACTAGCATAACTAGTTGCCCTAGGTCGTACGTGATATGGCATACACGCTTCCACGATGCGCTAAGGTCTAATCCTTAGCCTTCATGTGGTATCAGAGCCTTGGTTAAAGGTCTTGGATATGATCTAAACCCTAAGGGAACAAGGTTTTTCATATCTGTTGCGCGGGGACTCGTGGTTTGTGCATATGATGCACGTTTCGAATTATTTTTTGTTAAATAAAAAGCCCCTGTTTATGCACTGTTGGACAATTTTTTGGATAATTAAATATATTTAAAATGTCTAAATATGTCTCCAAAACACAATTGTTAGCACCAGAAGCGCATGAATTAAAATTCAAAAAGTTCTCATAGTGATATTGTTTTTGTATGTATTCACGGATTTGTAAGAAATTAATTTTTGCTTACTGTTTCCTGTCATGAAACGTGAAATAAATACTTAAAGCTGTAAACCGCTCGAATTTATTTCACGCGATTCCGACGCCGTTTGCCCTAGATATTCCATATTTAGTGGAGATGGGTTGGATGATGATTAGATCATCAAGATCTCTTTCTTAATGTATTTATTGTTCAATGAAAAGTATTTATTGTTCAATGAAAATCAAGGAAATTACGAATTTGTCCTGATTAATTTGATGCTTAATATTTATGAAAATATTTGATTAAACATCAATAATATTGAATGTCAGTTTCATGATAAAAACCCTAGTTTATTCTACAATAGTTGTATGATAACTTTTACTTGCAAAACCAAGAACATGTTTGCTTGATATCACTTGAAATTTAGGATCTTTAAAGTTGTTTTAAGATGCCTAAGATTTCTGAGTGATTACTATATATATGTATCATGCCGATCACCAAGAGCATGTGATAGATAAAATCTCTTAGTACAATTTGTACCAATTATGTTGTCTTGAATTGATTCAGTGATGGTATCTAGGCTGTAGATATGCTAATGGGTTACTTAATTGGCACTCTGTAACGCAGTGGAAACAATACTTGTTAGCATAATTTGTCTGACCTGGCTTGATCCGTTTCAAGGATGTGTAATATGAGAAGTCTCTGCGTACTTATAATCAAATATTTGGAATAATACAATTGTACAAATGTGAGGGTATATACTATATAGTAATATCAAGCAAACCCTAATTGTTTGTTGGTTGATTGGATTAATAATTGATTTAATATGATTAAATTAATTAGATCCAATTAAAATAAATATTCCATTATGAATGGAGATGTAATTCCCTTGGATGAATTAATCATAATGAATATGATTCATAATGATTAATTAAAATTTGAATGGCATAGGGAGGATCATGTAAATGACATCCACGGTCTCTCGTCGAGGTGAAGGGTTTCGTCGCTATGGATTGCATGCTGGAGATGCCTGTTTGAAGTGACATCTACATACAAGCGCTCATGGATCGGGCTCTTTGCTTCTCGAAAGTGTAAGGCCGTATGCGTATTGACCCCAATATTGATTACCTATATTATTGAAATGATATTGGGTTGTGCATAGCGAGTTCTTTTCCTGTTGATGGTTTGTTCAATTAACAACGGGTCAACATCACCTTAGGGGTGGTGGGTTCGATTGTTAAAGACCGAATTGGGAAATGCAAGTTGGACTTGCAAGGCAGAATGGGTTCCCGCTTCTTTTATCGGAGTTGCAGTTTCTTATATTATTGGGATGTAACAAAGGTAGAAAGGAGATCCCAGATCTTGTTAGAGATATATCAGTAAATATATCGCGTGCTTTGAAAGTCTAATAAGGGAACGGACTTTTAGAGTTTAAAAGGCAAAACAATTTTGATTTAAAATATTAATAACTTTAATCAAAGATATATATATATATATTTATGCAAATTATCTTATTTCATATAACCTTCATTAAATCCACTCAAAGCTATACTCAATCATAAGTAGTATAGTGGATTTGATTCATGATTAAGATGTAGCCCTTGTAGTTGGACACATAATTTGTGGTTGCAATCTGTAAGTTTCCTCATGATTATGATGATTGAAAATTAAATAGACAATATGACAACAACGTAGGGTTGTTGTATATCTATAAAGTCTTGATCTCTCATCGAGTATGCTTTGAAAGTAACATGTCAGTGATAATCGTAATTGTCAAGATCTTTCTTAAAAACCGAAGAAATGTTTGGCTAACATATGTGCTCTCAACATTTAATCATGAATGACATGGTTCGCTGCATTATGCAGAATGGTGGCTCAATAAGACATGATATACTCAAAATGTTTGAGTACCTGCCTGAACCTAAGTCCTTTTTGATTCAAGATGAGTGTGGATTTGATTAATATCATCATTTTGCTATCTCTACTAAAGCCTTTCATGATGCATCATAGAATATGATGAAGCATAAATAATTGTTGAAATACTCTTATATTGAAGTCTCTTGAGGACACGTTTAATTTAAGAGATCCTTTGTCTTAAGCAATGATTGTTTAAGTGTTAAGGAAGCACATTGGAAGCATGGGTCTGGCCCATGTAAGGAGAGTTAAAGAATTGACTGTACTTCTGTGACTTCCATACATATGACATCCAAAGAGTTGGATGAATGCCAATACTGCAACAAGCTGATGTACTGATTGTATGACTATCTAGACTATCTAAAATCCTTAGAGAAGGGCTCGTATAGTGCATCGGGATATTCTACATCTACTTATCATCATTGAAAATGACTTATTAGATAAAATTAAAAGTATGATAATTGTATCTCCTTCTAATGACACTTGCAATTGGTTGCACTTGTTTTAGATGATTAGAAAATTTGGACTTAAGGTTTAATAGTCATCCACATGGGAGTTGATGCAATTGTTGCAACAATCTCCATTGGATAGATAGACTACATATTTTCAGCGAGAGAGCCATCGGTCGTAGAGAATGTCTTTGTGACATTGATATTAGAATACAATCATTGTTTATTTCACCTACTTGTGGTCTGTGCGATCTGGAGGCCGAGACTATGGACCACCTTTTCTTCAATTGTGGCAAAACGCGCGACATTTGGGCGGACTTGGTTTGGGTTGACGTCTCCGACTCCTCCTCCTTCTGTGGAAGCTTGGTTCGTTCTCGGGCAAGGGCTAGGAACGACATTCTCACTTCTATTGCTCGCCTTTGGTGCATCTGGATTGGTAGAAATGAAGCCCTGTTTGCTGGCCAGAGATTCTACTCGGAAAACGTCCTCATCTCTGCTTCCCGTCTAATCCATGATTGGTCTGTTGCTTAGGGGGTCCTTGCGGTAGTGGGGGTATCAGGTTGTGATACCTTCGGTTTTTTTCATTGAGTTTTTTTTCTCTCCATTTTCTCTCCGCCTATTCGCTGTAAGTATTTCTCTAACTTTTTTTTTCAATAAATTTGGGGCGAGCACCATCGAGTGCGTCCCCCGCTTTTGAGCTTCAAAAAAAAAATCATTGTTTATTTCTAAACTTGTTAGAAATGTACATACATTTTGCAATAGACCTATTATAAAGAGTTATGATGGATATATTTCAGATAATAATCTAACATCTAGAGGACTCTACTAAATTAAAATATTAATGAATGGTTCATTAACATTTCTAATACTAGAAACTTAAACTTTAAAAGTTCAATAGGAGGATGAAGATCATTTGACAATGATCTGGCATCAAGCCTTGGACATATGTCTATTGATAAGATCAATAGACTAGTAAGAGATGGAATTTTTATATGGGATATTTACACCCATAACCCTGAGTAATATGGTAATTACCCCAGAAACCCTGCGAAATCACGAATTATACCCACAACCCTGAATAACCACTCCGTTTACATTCATAACCTTCCGTTACTTTAGTTCAGTAACTCAACCAGATGGTTGAGTTAATCTAACCCAATCAATGATGAACGACTGAGATTAATCGGAAAAAAAGGAAGGATAGAAGGAGGTAGATTGGAAGGCTGGAGCTTTCAATAGAGGTACGACCTGGGACTTGGTCTAGAGTGGAGCCTCCAGCGACTGGCAAGGGAGCTGCTGGAGCTTGGGGGCGAGCGGCGGGAGGGAAGGACTGGAACTGCGGAGGTGCTGGAACTTGCGGGCGGATGGTGGGAGGGAAGGGCTGAAGCTGCGGAGGTGCTGGAGCTCGCAGACGGCAGGAGGGAGGCAACGCACGCGGGGGCAAGGGTTGGCGGAGGCGCGTAGGGAGTGGGGGGGAGGCAGGCGAGCATCGACTGCAGGTTGCGGGGGGCGGGGGGGCGCACGCGGGGGCAGGGGGCGGCGAAACGGAGGCAAGGGGGGCGGCGACTGCAGGTTGCAGAGGGCGGGGGGGGGTGGGGGGGGTGGGGCAGGAGGGAGGCAGGCGACCTTCTCCCATCTCCTCTTTCTTCTTCAATCAAACAAATTTATAAGCAATTTACAGAATATTAATCACTCTCCGAGAAGAGCGAGAAAG
The DNA here is from genome assembly GCA_037367405.1 of Ottelia alismoides. Taxonomy (NCBI): domain Eukaryota; kingdom Viridiplantae; phylum Streptophyta; class Magnoliopsida; order Alismatales; family Hydrocharitaceae; genus Ottelia; species Ottelia alismoides. The sequence continues at coordinate 599,360 of JAZKJV010009171.1, forward strand.
AGAGAAACTTTATTACATATATGAGATAGGTTGGAAAATAACAGCTGATTAGTATTTCACGCGAAGAAAAAGTCTCCAACCACTGCCGTCCCACTCCTTCCTGCTTGTCTCTTTTCTACTCCTCTCTCCCACCCTCTCTGTGCTGCAGCCTTTTTTTCCACCCACCTGTTCCACTCACCACCTTCTCCTTTAAACCCCATACCCAACGCTTGACATTGGATCAAACCTGCAGCAGCTGCTGCAGCAGAGCGAGAACGATAACAGCAATGGTGGTGCAAGAAGAGAGCGCTTCCACAGTAACAGCCACCCCTTCCCCTCTACACCACTTCTCCCTCATGCCAATCTCCCCTTCCACCCTCACATCTCCCTACCCATTCCTCCTGAGCGAGCTGAGCTCCGCGGACCGCGACCTCCTCCTCATACACCTCCTGGTCAACTGCGCCAACCGCGTCGCCTCCCGCAACTTCGAGGCCGCCAACGCCTTACTCGAGCACATCTCCGTTCTCGCCACCCCCGAAGGGGATACTGTGCAGCGCATGGCGTCCTACTTCACCGACGCCCTCGCCCGCCGCCTCCTCCGCTCCCTCCCTGGCGTGTTCCGCGCACTCTACAGCACTCGCCCCGCCTCTCCTTCCGAGACCCACCTCGCCCGCCGTCACTTCTTCGAGCTGTGCCCCTTCATCAAGCTTGCACTCGTCCTCTCCAACAAGGCCATCGTCGAGGCCATGCAGGGCGAGGAAATGGTCCACATCATCGACCTCCACGCGTGGGTGGAGGTGCGCGCAGAGCCGTGCTCGGAGATGGTGCCGCCGCGCTTGTGATCGACTCCGACCCGATTACTGATGTGGAGAAGTCGCTCTTCGAGATAGTTTTTGCATTGGAGTATCCCGAAACTCGGACCGGCGGCTTTGCCGGCGAGGGGAGGAAGGTTTATTTTGTTTGATGAATGGCATCATGTTGTAAATATGATGGGTTTGGAAGGGCAAAATCGACTATTTCCGTTAGAGTTAACGGAGAAATAAGACGGAAATTGACACAGGGTTATGCCATGTAAAGGTTAACCATTACTCGGGGGTTATGACGTAATTCGTTATTACGCAGGGTTTCTGGGGTAATTACCATATTACTCAGGGTTATGGGTGTAAATATCCCTTTTTATATTGCCTGAAGGTTCAAATCCTACATGCTTGTGAATATTGTATTCAAAGTTAAAATTTCTGATGCTATTCTCTAGGAATGGTGTAAGATGTAGAAATATTCAAGACCTCATACATATTGATGTATGTGGACCCTCTATACCATAATGAACATTAATGATACATGATATCCATTAATGATTATTCATGGTATGAGATTTCTTTCTTTACCATTAGAAACCTTTGAAATGTTCAAAGATTTCATAATTTTTGGTTGAGAACCAATGTTAGAAGGAAGTTGAAAAGAATTTGATCTAATCTAGATAGCAATATCTATTAGATGACGGCTAATTCATCTAATAGATACTAGTCGAATAGATCCCTCTTCCACGCTGAGATCAAACCGCCCGCACGCCATGCGCCCCCTGCTCCGCGAACTGGAATCGGCCCCCACCATCCAGACTCCTCATCTCCGGCTCTGCGCCAGCCTGCAGCTTCGTTTCCTGAAGGAGAAATATGTCCGCACCTGCTTCCGCTATTAGGTTCTTAACTCCCATTCTTTTCTCCGATCTTCCCAGCCCCCTAACATTCCACGATAAAACCTTTAGAGTCATAGAGAGTGCTGCGACTTCCTAGGTGGTACCAGTCCCAGAAGCTTTGCCATTCCCCTATCCAAGACACGGAAGCGATTCTGGGAGTTCCACAATGTCGTTGACGAAGAGGCGATATCCGGTTGAGACATACGCTCCCCCACCAAAAGATCATCCGCGGCACTCAACGCCACCCTCCTCTGCCTCCTAGCTGCTGTAGATTTCTGGGAATCCATCGGAAGGTTTGCTGACAATTCCAGTGATGACTGCTCGAAACCACTAACTGCTCTTTGGGCTATATGGATGGGGCGTAACGAACTTATCTTCAGAAATCAGCGTTTCTGGATGAGAACGTAGTGGCACATTGTAATGCTTTGTATAACTTCTGGCTTTCAAGGTAATGTAATGGGATACGTTATTAATGGAATATACTAGGCGGTGATCCCCGCAGTGGGGACTCACCCCTTTTTTCAATAAAAAGGAACACCTTATAGAGAAAGGGATGTCTTTCCTATCTCACTCCTAATACACTCCAGTTCAATGGAGTTGTAGGGAGATGCGGTTAGACCATGTATGACATGATTTGATCCATGACGAGTCTTAGCATAATTACCTCTTAGTTTTTTTTTTGAAAGCTCAAAGAAGGGGGAGACACTCTATGGTGTTCACCCCAGTATAATTTATTAAAAAGAACGAGATACTTACAACGTGAGTGGGGGAAGAAGGGAGGAAGAAGGAGAGACCAAAGTTAAAACAAGGAATGCGACAACCGGCCCCGAGGCCTAACTAGCTAGACCAATCATTAATTAGCATGGTAGCCGCGGCAGTGACATTCTCCTCGTAGAAGCGCGCGCCCGAGAAAATGGAGTCGTTGCGAGCCCTCCAGATCGACCAAAGGCGCGCCAAGGGGCCCAGCAGATGCGAGCGGGGTCTCCTTCTGTTGGCCCAAAGGATATTGCAGAAGTCTTCCGTATCGGCCGCGCGAGCCCAAGCAATCTCGTCCCAAACCCGAGACACCGATGAACAAAGGAAGAACAAGTGGTCAGCCGATTCATCAGACACCCCACAGAGCTGGCACAGCACGCTTGGAGTGTGGAGGAAGGAAGCACACCGGTCACGAGTCATCAGCCTCCTATGCCGGAAAACCCAGAAGAAGAAGGTGATCCTAGAGGGCAGGCGGAGCCCCCAAAAGAGAGCACAGTCACGAACCAAGGAAGCATCCAGGGGAGGAGGAGTCGGGAGCAAAGCGAAGAAGGCCTTGCGAGAGGAGAACGGAGCATCCCTCCAAGCCCAGTGGTCCCTTCCGCCAGGGGGGGAGGTGGAAGAGGAAAGAGCCTCCAGCAGGGAGGCCAGGTCGTTGGCGCGTTGGTCCGAAAGGAACCCCGAGAAGGTGGGGCACCAGCCGTCGTTGAGCCAGTAGTCGGCTATGGTGGCCAGGCGGTTAGACGCCAAGGAGAAAAGCCGCGGGAAGCGAGACCGGAATGCGCCACACCCCGTCCAGTCGTCCAGCCAGAATTTGAAAATAGAACCCGATCCCAGTACCGTAGTGAACAAAGAGCAATTCTTTTGGTAAATATCAAAGATGTAGCGCCAGAAGGGGGAAGAGTGAACGGGGCGGCTCCCGCGCATGAAGGAGTTCCAGTCCTCACCCAAAATCGCACGCAGCACGTTGCCAAAGAAGGAATCATCCTTGCCCCATATCTTAATCACCCATTTCAAGAGCAGGGCCTCATTCACCCGATCCAAGGAGCAAACGCCAAGGCCGCCCAATTTCTTGGGCCGAGTAACCACATCCCAAGCAACCAAATGAATCCCTCTGCCGCTGCCGTCCGCCCGCCCCCACAAAAATCTTCGCATGCACTTTTCCAAACGTACCCGAACACCCACCGGCAACTTTCGAACCGAAAGGAAGTAGATGGGAATTGCAGAGAGAACCGCCTTCAGAAGAACAAGGCGACCGCCCCGGGAGAGCAAGGAGGCCTTCCATCCAGCCAAGCGTGATTCAACCCGCTCCAAGATCACCCTCCAGTCATTAAGGCGGTTCCGACCAATCGAAAGAGGAACACTGAGGTAAGGGAGAGGGAGTTCCCCAATCCGCGAGCCAAGGATACGGCTGCAGTCGGCCACCTCAGGCGCCGACAAACCAAAAGGCACCATACAGCATTTGTCAAGATTAATCGTCATTCCCGAAAGATCACCGAATAGGGAGATCGTATGCGCCATCCCAGCCACTGCGTCGGAGTTCCCTTCAATGAAGCAAATGGCGTCGTCCGCGAATTGAATAATAGGCACACATAAATCTTCCTTCCGAAATCCCGCAGTGAGGCCAGCATCAATGACACCTTGCACCATCCGAGGCAAGACATCCGAGGCAAGAACAAAGAGCATAGGGGCTAAAGGGCATCCCTGGCGCACCCCCCTACGAGGCTGAAAGAGACCGCCAACCGGCCGGCCGTTGACGAGCACGGAAAGAGAGACCGTGGAAATACATCTGCGCATCCAAGAGATCCAAGCATTTGGGAAGCCCCGCCGATGAAGAACAGACCATAAGAATCGCCAGTCAATCGAGTCGTACGCCTTAGAGAAGTCGATCTTCCATAGGATACCTTTCTTTTTCTCTCTCTTCCAATCGGCCACAATTTCCGAGGCCACAAGGATACAATCCTCAATATGTCGACCTTTACTAAACACACCTTGAACCGGTGAGATGAGGCCGTTCAGGATCGGCGAGAAACGGTTGGCCAACGCTCTTCACCTTGACGGTGAGATGAGGCCGTTCTTATTCCGAAGAAATCTCCCGCTCTTCACCTTGACGATTTCCGCCCTATCGCCGTCTCCAACGCTATCTATCTCATAATTACCTCTTAGTTTCCATGTATATATGTATTAGAGACTGCAATATGTATCCTTTATAAGATTCCATGCAAATATGAACCCAAAACTCCTCGTGAACTATGGTTTGGAACCAAGTTTAGTGTCAAACACTAGAGGATTTAAGGGTTGCTTGGTCCGTGCTATAAAATAGATGCGAGAAATATGGAATTTTGCACTTGAGAGTGCTACTTCATTAGGAATATAAACAATGGTATTGGATACCTACTTTATGACCTTGAGATTCTTAAAAGATTTCATCTCTAAGAATATGATTATAAGAGGATGACTTTCTTGAGAATCAAGATAAGAATGAAGTAAATGGACTCATTGAATCCTAAGAGGATAATAAGACTCCTAGAATCTGAAACTAAAAGGAAAATTAAAGATGAAATACTCATACCTCATCAAATCAGTTTTAGGGTGGTAAGACCACCTAGAGGGTATGGATTCCATGTGTCAGACAAATCTGACAATGATCGAACTTCATATGATGAAGCTTCTGCAGATCATTACATGGAAAGATGGATGTTAGCAATAAAGTCTAAAGCAGACTTCATACATAAGTGTTATGTATGAACCCTCGAGGATCTACCTATAAGGATCAAACCCATTGGGTGTAAATGGATATTTAAGAGAAAGATGGAACATGATGAGATTGTAGAGACATTCACAGCATGACTTGTAGCCAAGAGCTACACACAGAGAGAAGACATCGCTTGCGATGAGACTTACTTTCTAGTGACCATGCTTAAACCCATCAGAATATTGCTAACTGTAGTCTGTAGCTACATAACTTGACTATGACATCTGGAAGATGGAAGTCAAGATTGCTTTCCTCAATGAATATCTCAATGAGGATATTCATATAAAGTAGCCCCATGCTGCATTGTTGAAGAATGCAAGGTGTAGAACTCCATCTATGGACTCAAATAAGCTTCTTTTAGTTGGAACATCAGATTTGATAAATTTATAACGGTTATGATTTCAGTTAGAATCTTGATGAGCCATGTGAAGCTTAGTGGGAGTGCCATTGTCTCCATTGTGCTAAATATTGATAAAATCCTAATCATTTGGAATGATATAAGCATGATAATAAGTGTTTTATAATATGGCTGTTCCATACCTTGAGATAAAAGATCTTAAGGATGCCTCCTATATCTTAATTCAGAAGTAAAGAGAAGAAGGCATTGGGAGCATCTTATTAGTAGTACACCTTGGACATATTCTATTTTTTTGAATGTTTTCAAGGAAAGCTTCTTTCCCTTAAGATATGGTACTGACCTGTCTAAAGGGATAGCACCTCAAAGAGTTGAGGATGTGAATGCCAAAGCTACATGCCCTAGTGTATCAGCTATGAGAAGCTCGATGTATGCTAGATGTATACAAAGATCAGGTGTCTTCCATGCAGTGGGAGTAGTAAAATATTACTAATCCTACTGTGGAGATAAAAATATTAAATTGCAGTAATTTTGAAGATGTATACTAGCTTCACTCACGAAAGTGGCCAACCATAACCATCATTATGGCCCAATATCCTTCCACCAGCTCACCATCCACTTCGATCGAGTGTATCATATTGCATCTCCACCATCCACTAGTCGCTACATGAAAGAATATGGTGTTAGCATCCTCCTTCTTTAGCCAAGCTTGTTGGGATCATTGCCTCTATTCCACCTCATGTTTATCGTCTCAAGCAAAACTTGGTGGTAGTCCTTCCTGTACAACCTCTGTCTTCAACAAATCCTGGTTTCCAATGCATGCACATACCTCCTCCTACGCCCTTCCTCCTCTCAATTTGTTAACTATGCACTTCCCGCATGAACATAATCATCATCATGCACATGGCCTCAAGTTTCAGTCCCATTACCTTGGAAGTCGATCCTTTCGCAGGACCCCCCTCCAACATCAGGTGAGTCGATTTAAAAAATTATCCTCCATAAGCCGCAAGTGCTTAAACCAGAACAACCTCCTTATATGACAACCATCACCACAATCTAAACATGTCAGCATGTGGTTCAAATGGGAGCAAGGCAACAATTGCACGAGATTTAGGGAGAGCCTTCATCAGGTCCACAGATCCCAAACAACGATTCAGGCGGGACTTCATCGACGAATTCAACTAAATATATCGAGAGTTGTCAGCATCCATCACCTTCATAGAGAGCCCACTAAAGAAATCACCAAACAATAAAGACCTATTGTTGGCCCCCTCCCATGGGAACGATCCCACTTGAAAAGGGTGATATTGATATCACCATCCATCAACCGCCAATGCTTGGGAAACCTCACGTGCACCAACCTTGTCCCATAAATCACCTAGAACCGATGCCTTGGAAAGCTCATAGATCACCAAAAACATCTCCGCATTTAGGTATTCATGTAAAGACATGGGTAGAAATGGTGTTGGAGTGGTTGTTCATAAAGATTTGAAGGATAGTGTAGTTGAGGTATAAAAATTTGAGGATCGGATTATTTGATAAGATTGATGTTAGTAGAAGAAGTTATGAATATAATCTCAGTTTATGCGTCATTGGTTTAGAGGAAAGGATTAAACAAGCTTTTTGGGAGGATTTGGATAATATTATGCAAGGTATCCCACAAAGAGATGATTTGCGTAGGTGGAGATCTTAATGGACACGTGGGAAAGGATGCTTCAGGGTATGCTAGTGTTCACAGAAGCCATGGCTTCGGGGATAGAAATGAAGAGGAAAAAGTCATTCTGGATTTTGTAACGATTTATGACCTTTTCATAACAAACACTCTGTTCAAGAAGATGGAGGAGCATTTAATTACTTATAAGAGTGGCCCGACTAAAACATAGATAGATTACTTTGCGATGAGGAGAAGAGATTGGTTGTGTTGTAAAGACTGCAAAGTAATTCCATGAGAGAGCTTGACATCTCAACATCGCTTAGTAGTCATAGAATTGCAAATAAAAGGGTTGGCAAAGAAGAGGATGATTTCCAAGATCATTAGAACTAAATGGTGGAATCTTCAATTGAAGCAATCAAGCTTCAAGGAGAAGGTTTTAGAAGACTTTTCTTAGGATTGTAACGGAAGTGCAAACGAGATGTGGGAGGCGGTATCATCTCGTATCCGAGGGGTGGCCAAAGAAATGCCAGGCTAGTGTAAGGGAGGAGTTCCAGACCAAAAGAAGACCTGGTGGTGGAGTGAAGGGGTGCAAAAGAAGCTTAAAGTTAAAGTAACTTTCTTTAAAGCTATGTATAAGAATAGAACAATGAAACTATCATAAATTACAAAATAGCGAAGAAGGAAGAAAATAAGGCTGTAAGTGAAGCTAAGTCAAAAGCTTATGAAGTTTTTATAAAAAGCTTGACTCCAAGGTAGGTCAGACGGATATATTCATATTGGCCAAAGTAAGAGAAAGAAAGACCAAAGATCTTTCTCAAGTGAGATGCATCAAGGATGGAAAAGGACATGTGCTTGTTACTCAGAAGAATATATAGACTAGATGGAAGCGGTATTTATATAAGCTTTTCATTGGGGAAGGGAACAAAGAGATTACTTTGGGAGATCTTGCTGGCAATGAATATTACCTGAATCGTGCACGCTATAGACGGATACAAAGGAAGTAAATGAGGCTTTAAAGGTAATAAAAACTGGGAAAGGATTAGGACCTGATGACATTCCTATAGAAGTTTAGAGTGCTCTAGGTGAACGGGGTTTGACTTGGCTCACAAATTTATTCAATGTTATATGGCGAAGAAAGAGGTGCTTGGAGAATTGAAGAGAAGCATTATAGTGCCTCTTTATAAGAATAAAGGAGATATTAAAATTATCGAATTACAGAGGTATCAAACTGACGAGTCATAATATGAAAATTTGGGATCATGTGATTGAAAGAAGGTTGAGGCAAGTTTCTAAAGTAACTGAAAACCAATTGGGATTCACGCCAGGTCGCTCAACTATTGAAGCTATCCACTTGAGAACAATGGAGATTTATAGAGCTAAAAAAGAACCTCCATATGATTTTGATTGCTTTGGAGAAGGCTTATGATTCAGTCCCATAGGAGATATTGTGGAGAGTTTCGGAGAAGAGACAAGTACCTATCTTATATATTAACGTTATAAATGATATGCGACGAGCTCACTAGGGATCTGGAACCGACGGCAGTCGAAGCGGTGAGGGAAGTGGAACTACTCTCCTCTTTCCTAAGGTGAATCCGCTTCGGAGGTTTCAATGCTGACGAGGATTATGCGGCCCGCAGTTCGATAAAATGTGGATACTTGAGAAAGGTGCGTTTTGGTTTCCCGTATATTCGGGTCTACCCAGTCATATGAATCAGGTAAGGTCCGTGAGTGGATCTGAATCGGGTCCTCCCGACGATGGAGCTGAGGCGAATCGGGTGGCCTCGAGAATCACCCAAGGTCATTTCGCAGACATCAGCTCGGGATGGGAATGAGAATCCCCGTGTGTCAGGGTTAGACACCAACGAACCTCCTCATGTGAGCTGTGGTACCCGGTCGCCGAGGGAGGCGGAGACTGTCTCAGCTGCCACAAGTCTGCAGGAGGGTACTGGTGCAGTCCGTATGCAGCGGGAGTCCCCCGAGACACCCCAAATTGAGGAGGGGACATTGTTTGGAGACTCGACCTCAGCAACAACCATTGATGTGGCTATTGCTCCGGCGGAACTCAAACCGGCCCCGAGGGAAGATAGACAACAGGAGGGTGGGGTGCCCAGATTCGGAGCCCAGTATGCTAGACGCTCATCGAACAGACGTGCGAAGAGATCGGAGATCCTTCGGTCCATGGTGGGCGAGGAGGTGGCCATCGTTGGCCAGGATTCTCCCCCCCTACATCAGAGGGTGCCGCTGGCCACATCCAACAGGTTCCGAGTCCTTGACAGGGCGATGGCAGTTCGCATTGGGCTGGTCCCCCCAAAGAAGGCAACAAGTGATTTATGTCGATAAAGTTATTATCCTAGAACGTCAGAGGACTGGGTCGACTAGACAAGTAGATGTGTGTGAAGAACCTCATTACTGAGGCAGGGGCAGATATCTTCCTCATCCAAGAAACCAAGCTTGCTGAGGGGCGTGTCGCAGACGTGGCGGCCCTGTTGAGGGTAATCGGTTCGCCACGGTGCAGTTGGGCGCTAGGGGTGCGGCAGGGGGTCTGCTCACTGGCTGGAGGAGCGACCTCTTTGAACTCTTGGGTTAGTCCAGGTCGCAGTGTTGCCTCTCCGTGACGCTTCAGAGGCGTGACTATGGGGAAAACATCCAGATAACAAACGTATACGAGCCAACTGGAAGAGACAACCGGTCCTTAGCCGAGAAGCTTAAGCAATTGGGGCACGAGAATGAGGGAGACGTGTGGCTTCTTGGTGGGGATCTGAACGTGACATTACTGGCGGAGGATCGTCCCCTTGGCTTGGGGGGGCGTGACCTGGGGTCTGAGGATTTTCAGCTGGTGGCACACAATCTCGGTTTGTCTATTTTTGATGCCGCGGGCTGCAAGTACACTTGGCACAATGTGAGAGCTAAGTCGAGACTGGAAAGATTCCTCTTGTCGCAGCCGACCGTTGATAGATTCCCCCTCTCGCAGGCTTGGGTCCTCCCGCGGGCGCAATCGGATCACACTCCAATCCCTTGGTCATCTGAGGAGGGGGGACGGGCAGATTCTACTTCAAATTCGAGAAAAGTTGGGCTCCTCGAAGACGGTTTTAGGGATTTGGTCGCAGAGAAATGGAGGGCTGAACTGGTGGATGGCACTGCCGTGGCTAGATTCGCGGCGAAGCTGCGATACCTGAGATCCTTTCTCACGTCCTTCGAAAGGGAGGTCAGGGCGAGGAGAAGAGCTAGAAGAACCGAGGTTCAGGCGGCCGTCTCCCGCTTGGATTCGGTTGATGATGACAGGGGTCTCACACAGGAAGAGAGGGTAGAGAGGGATTATTGTTTGGCGGATTTGCTTCTTGAAGATAAAAAGGAGGAGGTGGAGTGGCACCAGCGATCTCGGCAGTGATGGCTTAGAGAAGGTGACACCAACACGCGTTTTTTTCCATATCATGGCCTCGGGGAGAAGGCGAAGAAACTTCTTGTAAGAGTTAGAGGTGGGAGGGGCTCGGGTGTCGGGGGAGTCGACGCTGGGGAAGGCGCTGAGGGATCACTTCGCCGCGGTCTCTTGGAAGAAGAGTGGGAGCGGTTGGGGGTGGCTTGGGAGAGGGGTGAAGACCCTTTCAGTTGCACAGGCGGATTCCTTGCTTACTCCATTCACGGTGGAGGAGGTTAAGGAGGTGATTTGGAGCTTAAATGTGGATGGGGCCCCAGGCCCCGATGGTTTCTCCGTTCTCTTTTACCGCGAGTTCTAGGATCTGCTGAAGTTGGATATCATGGAGGTGCTCAATGAATTCAGAATGGGAAACAGAGGTTTTGAGAAGGTCAATCGTGCTATGCTTTTCCTGCTGCCGAAGAAAGACACGCCCACCTGTGTTGATGATTTCATGCTCATCACACTCTCTAATGCCTACTACCTCATTATAGCAAAAACCCTCGCTAACCGACTTAAGTCCGTCTTAGGTTTCGTGGTATTGGATGGACAGTCCGCCTTCATCCCAGGTAGACAGATGGCTGACGGGCTCGTCATGGCTTCTGAGATCTGTATGGATTGGGGAAGGTGCAAGGTGAGGGGAGCTCTCTGGAAGATTGATTATGCAAAGTTTTACGATAGCGTGGATTGGAAATTCCTCTGGGTCTTGCTGCGCAGGAGGGGTTTCATGGAGTTGTGGATTGAATGGATCAAGAGGTGCATCACCACTTCCTCCTTCTCGGTGCTAGTGAATGGCAAGCTGGAGGGGGGATTCTTTCAACCGCAGAGGGGGGTCAGGCAGGGCTGTCCTTTGGCCCGATGCTGTTTGTTCTGATTTCGGACGCACTGGGTGTCTTGTTCAGGGAGGCGGTCGAGTCGGGCTGGTGTGAGGACTACCGTAGGGAGGATATCTCCATCCCTATCCTTCAGTACGCAGACGACACTGTTCTCTTTCTCGGGGGTACTGAGGAGCAATCTGCTAATGCGGTACAACTGGTCGATATCTTCGGAGGTATGGCGGGCCTGGAGATCAATAAGAGCAAGTCCGCGGTGATTGCATTTGGGATGACGGAGGCTGAGCGGAACGGAGTGGCTGGGCTCGCGGACTGCCCCTTGGTGACCCTGCCGATCCATTACTTAGGCTTACCGGTGGTGTCAGGAAAGTTGAAGGCGTCAGATTGGGATGATGTCATCAGAAGGTTGGAGCGAAAACTGGCGGGCTGGAAGGCGGTCAGCTTGTCCAGTGCTTACGACGATTCCATTTTTTTTCTACTCTACGAGGCTGCTGCTAGTGGGTGTAAGAAGGAAAATTGAGTCCATCATGAGGAATTTCTTCTGATCGGATGGGAGACTGCAGAGGAGCGGCATCCATCTGGTCAGCTGGGAAGAGATGACAAAGAGCCGAGAGGATGGTGGGTTGGGTATCCGAGTGTGCAAAACATGAACAAGGCGCTGATCTCAAAGTGGATCATCTCCATTTAGGGCAACTCGCCCTCTCTGGTGGTTAGGCTAATTCGGACTATCTATGGGGTCTCGAGCCAGCTCGTCGCGAACAGGGTCTGTCACGAATCCCCCTTTGGGCGGGCATCCGTGCCGTACTTCCGCAGATATTCAACCGGGTCCGCTCGATGGTTGGGGATGGCAACCTTTTTTGTTTCTGGATGGATGACTAGACGGCTGCTGGGACTCTTGAAGATAGATTCCATCGGCTCTTCGCGTTGGCAGATTCGAAGGACATCACTCTGGCGCAGACTGTGGCTACAAGTAGCTGGGCCCTATTGTTCCTCTTGGACCTCTCGGACCATGGTTGGATGAGTATTTGCTGATGCAGGAGGTTCTACCCCAGATAAGCGTACTATCCGAGGGCAGGGACCATTTCCAATGGTCGGACAGGACTTTCTTGGTGAGGAGAGCCTACGATGCGTTCAACAGACATGAACTGGAACTGGATCGGGAGTTGTTGGATGGCGTTGAGATTGTATGGGATGCAAAAATTCCAAGCAGAATTAAGGTTTTCCTCTGGTGTCTTCGTGCTGGACATGGTGCGCTTAGGTCGACTGTTGGGCCTTGTAGATACACGCTGTGACCGATGCGAGGAAGAGGCGGAAGACTCTGGCCACCTTTTCTTGAGGTGCCCAGGCTCTGTCCAGGTGTGGCGGATCCTTGGCCATCCTTGGCTCCAAACTGAAGGTCAATCTGAATTTTGGGCATTTATTAAGCGAGTTCGCAGAAACGCCATGTTTGCCTATTGGAAATCATTCGTGACTTTGTGGGCAATTTGGATGGGGCGTAACGAAAAGATATTCAACAATCAGAGGTTCTCTGAAGATAATATTGTTGCTCACTGTAATGCTCTCTGTAATCTCTGGGGATCATGAATCTTGTAAATCATTTAACTTATTAAATTAATATAATTTAGGTGGTGGCCCTCACGATGGGGGTACACCCATTTTTCCATAAAAAATGATATGTATGATGGTGCTTCATCTTGTGTAAGGATCTAGTCTGGGAAGACTAACTATTTTAATAACATCATCGGTTTACATCAATATTCAGCTTTGAGTCCATTCCTTTTTACTTTAATGATGGATGAGTTTACTAGTCACATTCAGGATGAGATACCTTGGTGTATGTTATTTGGCGATGACATTGTGTTGATTGATGAGACAAGATATGGAGTAATGAGAAGCTGGAGTTTGGAGACATATCTTAAAGACTAAATGATTTCGTACAAGCATAGCTAAGACTAAATATATGGAGTACACATTTGGTGGAAATAACAATGAAGGACTCTAAATGACGATTGGAGATGATACCATTCAGAAGAAAGATTCTTTTAGATACTTGGGATATATTTTGCAACAGGATGGGGAAATTGATGGAGATGTTACTTATATAATAAATGCAGGTTGTTTAAAGTGGAGAAAAGCCTCTACTGTTCTTTGTGATAAGAAAATCCCTTTGAAAGTCAATGGAAAGCATTACAAAGCAGCCGTGAGACATGCTATGTTTTTTTTGAAGAAAAGATCGGGTGGCCTCCCAAGTTGGGAACTAGTAACTACCTTAACATAAATAATTATTCATAAAAAAACCAAAAAGAATTTACATGTACCCGTCGCTACATATTCCACGTTCTATACAACACCTTACAATGTTGAAGCACATTCTCAGAGTAAAAACAACTCCCCCCCATAATAACACCATTCCGCGCACACTAGATGGCCTAGATCACCGCAAATGGGAGTGCACAGTCCTCATGGCCAATGCCATACACATTCCTCAAACCTCTCCATAAACTAGCAAAATTCAGAGGGAGAATCACGAAATGTCAAGCTTCACCCAGACATCCGCAGAAGGCGGGCACGAGAAAAATAAGTGGCCCAAGTCCTCCGTCGCCAATCCACACCTATCACACGAAGCGTCGTCCACACCCAAAATCCGTCCCCTCCGTTCCTTCGTGAATGTCCTTCGAAACCTGAACAACCAAAGAAAAACTTTGATCCTAGCCTGCACCCAGTGTTCAGAAAGTCGGTCTAGGCGGCCGCATATGCGGACTCGGACCCCCTAATGCACCGAATACACCATATGCGCTAAAAGGGTATATGCGGCCCGAGTAATCCGCATATGCGGCCGGATTTGTAATAGAGCTCCTCTCCCCAAACACAGTTGCCCTACTTTCTTTTTAAAAAACCCAAGGATCCGATACAAGAGCCAAGCCACCCATAGCCTCCCAACTCCCGACCTCAACCCTTTGATACAGAGCCCTAGTTCCTCAATCCGTCATCTCCAAGCATTCGAGCAGCAGCAACCCCTTCTCTCGATCTCTGCCTAGCAGCAGCAATATGCCCTCCGCTTTAGCCCCCATCCAAGCCTTCGAGCAGCAATTGCAACCCCTCCACCAAGGCTTGTTTCTCTGCCTAGGCTGCTCTTTCGCCTGGGTTGCATCTCCTCCAACTTGTCCCTCTCCGCGACTGTCTGGGATGCTCCTCAGCATACTTCTGCTCCCAACCTTACCACTCCTCCGCCAAGGTTTGCTCTAATTAGCTCTAGATAATATTTTTAGGATTACTCGAAGTTGGTATTTATTCTTGCTTAATCATTTGGTTTGGAAATGACATTGTTATAGTTGTTATATTTACATTTAAGTTTGTAACCCTTCAGGTTCCGTAACCCCCCGTGACCCTTCGGGTTCTGTAACCCTCTGTGATCCTTCAAGTTTCGTAACCCCCAGCGATCCTTCAGGTTTCGTAACCCTTGTCCCTCTAGGGTTTACTCTCTATATAAGAGACCCTAGCTCTATGGAATAAACATCTCATTCGTCTCTCTTCTCAACATGGTATCAGAGCGACGATCCTACACCGAAGCCTAATATCCTAAATCCGCCACCACCACCAGCCCTCTCTCCGTCGACAAGGAGAGAGGGATGGACCTCCTGCATCGCTCGTGGATTCGATGGTCCCGCGCAAGACAGTCCGAGTCCCCAACAGCACCAGCTGCTACCTCAGCGACACCTTAAGCGTTGTCCGAGGCTCCATCAGCTCCAGCCGCACCTCCTACGTCATTGACACCGCCTGGAGCCCCCCCTCCAACAACCCTTGCTTCACTACGACTTGTTTCTCCCAACTTTTTGTTTCTCCCAACTTGATATTCCATACTCTTTATTCTATCAAGTATGGGAGAAAGGGGGAGTCAGAGATGATTCTTCAGGATGTCTGCTTCCCTACCACGACTAACAGACAAACACTCCAGACTGCTACTCAGATCATCTATCTTCACCGAGCACCGACTTCTTCGTCAGGGCGTATACTTCTTCTTTTACGACCCGACTACTACTCCGTGTTGGACTTCTTCTACAGCGATTGTTCTCCAGGCACGACAGAGATATGTTTCGGTGACCTGCAGGCACGACAGAGATACGTTCTGCTGACCTGATATCGCAACGATTCTACATGCATGGCAGAGATACGTTTCGGTGACCTGAAAGTCTGCGACCCGTCCTCGAGCAAGGTCTTTTACCAACAGCGGACATATGTTCTTATGATGCATCGTGTGAAGATATGGTGTATACTTTTTCTTTTTGTTACAAGCTGCAACTTTCTCAGCTCCAGCTTGAGGGGAAGTGTTAAAGTTGTTATATTTAAATTTAAGTTTGTAACCCTTCAGGTTCCATAACCCCCCGTGACCCTTCAGGTTCCGTAACCCTCTATGACCCTTCAAGTTTCGTAAACCCCAGTGATCGTTCAGGTTCCGTAACCCTTGTACGCTCTAGGGTTTACTCTCTATATAAGAGACCCTAGCTCTATGGAATAAACCAAGGTTGCAGAAAGCGGTAGTCGGTATGCAGTCGGCGGGGTCACCTACTAAGGATTAGTCGGCAGTCGGACGACTAGTCGGTCATTAGTCGGTTTTGAATTTTTAATTATTTTAAATATATAAATCAGTTTTTTATACATATATTCGTATGTATATACATATATTTGTACATTTTATATGACATCATGATGAAACAAAAGAAGTAATTGACTTTAAATATAACATTAAGCATATTAGAATATGTTTGCTTTAAAAAAAAGTGAAAAACAAAAAAAATAAAAAAGGTTGTTGTAAAAGTCGGTCGATTAGTCGGCCTGACTAGTCGGGTGGACCGACTAAGGGCCGACTAGGGCTAGTCGAGTCGGCTACCCCCCCCCCCCCCCCGACTCGACTAGTCGGCTGACTTTTCCAAGCTTGAAATAAACATCTCATTCGTCTCTCTTCTCAACAGATATCATTTACATAATCTTTTGGTATGGAAATCATATAAACTGCTTGCTATAGAAATGTTCTGTCTCTTCTTTTTCTTTAAAAAATTTCATTTGCTTGCTGTTTGTAAAGCAGTTTAGATTATAGTTCAGATTATATCTCTGCTTTTTCTTAGCTCTGATTAAGCAAAAAATTCTCTTATTAAGCAAACTCTGCATCTTTTATAGATCTAGAATGTATCTCTACTCTTCCTTAGAATATAATATATATCCATTAATCCCTAAGTTATAGCATATTCGTTTGGTTAGGATTTGTAATTTGGTATATATATCTATGTTTAGATTATATCATTAGGTGTAGAAATTGCATTGGTCTGGAAATTGGTCTATATATTACGGAATTTCATAGATATTTTGTTATGAATCATACGATACTCTTTTAGGTAATGGATGATTTTTGAAAGTTCTTTGGTTAAATCACATTGCACAAAAAAATTTCACTTCATATTTCTTCCATGTTATTTTTTTGAAACGAAAATATCTAATGTTGAATTTATAATTATATTTATAATTATTTTTGATTAAAATAATAGAAACCACATAGTACGCATATACTTCCGCTTGCCCGCTTACTTGCTTCAGACCGCCCGACCGAACGAATATCGCATACCGACTTTTTGAACCTTGCCTGCACCCTGCTCCTCCAAATCATGCGCAGATCCTCCCTTCCTCTTCTTCCACCCCTTGCTCCTCCCCGATGAAATGTAAGTACGCCTTCTTAATGGAGAATCTACCATCTTCCTAGACAAAATGATCGCTGCCCACCGAAGGTGTCTGCTCATGCGCCAAAGCAGCTTGTAACTCCATGAACTCCCCCACCCTCTGGTCCGACAACTTCGTTACAAAAATCAGGGACCAAGCCCCCACCCTATGCTCTTACGTTGTGCTAGTGCTGCATGGTAGTGAGACATGCTATGCTATGGATTAGAATGTTGGCATGTGAACCATTGACATGTGTTGAGAATATGGCAATAACATAAATGAAAATGCTAAGGTGGATGTGTTGTCATACACGAAAAGATCGGATTCGGAATAATGCGATCAAAAGGAAAGCTGGTGTAGAGCTTTGATATAGGATAATATGAGAGAAAACTGCTTAAGATGGATTGACCATTTGCAAATAAGGTCGGTTGATGCACCAGTTAGATGATGCAAGATTTAGGATGTTGAGCTTGTTAAGAGAGGATGAGGAAGGTCTAAGAAATGTTAAAATGAGACTATCCGATTGAATCTTAGTTATTTAGATTTAAACTCGAGAATGATCCAACATAGATCTGAAAGGAAGCGAAAAATCCATGTTGCCAATCCTACTTAATTGTGGGAAAAGGCTTTGTTGTTTTTGTTTTAAAGCATTTTGAAAATATATGTAAGTTTGTTTTCCCCCTCACTCAAAACAATCTTAACGAGGGTTTTAAGAGTTTTAAAAATGTAATTATTCTCCCCATTTGTTGTTGAGATTATTATTATCTATTGGTGTTATTTATGTATTTTCATTTCTTCATGTACCTATCTTGTAATTTACCCAAAGGCTTTTCTCCTATATAATAGAGTCCAGGGGTTCTATGAATATCAAGTCATTCAGTTTTACCAAATTGGTATCAGCGCAACGGTCCTAGACCGGGGTTCCTGTATCCCACCCTAACCCTACGCCGCCTGCTGCCCCCCCGCACGTCGCCACCTGCTCCTCCGCATGCGCTGTCCCGCCCCCTCCTCCGCGCATTGCCTCGTGCCTCCCTCCTCATTGCGCCCTGCATTACGCGCCTCCCTCTCCATCGCCTCGCATCACTCGCCTCCCTCCTCTTTGCGCACCTCCCTCCTCATCGCATCATGCGCATCGCCTCACACCCTGCTTTGAGCCCCCTGCCTCACCCATCGCGCTCCATCTTGCATCACGCTCCATCCTCCGCCCTGCCTCGAACATCCTGCGCACATCCAGTACACCCTACGCACATCCAGCGCACATCCAGTGCACCCTGCGCACATCCAGTGCATCCTGCGCACATCCAGTGCACCCTACGTGCATCCTGCGCACATCCAGTGCACCCTGCGTGCATCCTACACGCATCTACATGCATCGGACGTCCATCTGTGTGCATCTTTAGTGCATCTGCATGCATTTGTGTGCGCTGCTGCCCTTTGCGCCCATACGTCATAGCCTACAATGACAGGAGATGAGGATGGTTGTATGTGTCTACTAATACAACCAATCATCTATATGTGATTGTGTAGACTCATTTATAATCCTCAATTTTGTTCGGGATTTCGGCATACTTGCTACCACGTCAGAGAACAAGGGTGATGTTTTTTCGACCGGTGCCTTCAAGGACCTGGCCCCCATCGTGAAGATGGATGGGACCAACTACGAGTTGTGGTCCATGCAGTTTCGTACCCTGATGCAGTGCCATAACAAGGATCATATTCTGACGGATCCAGAGCCGAAGGACAAGACTAGGGAAAATGCTTCTTGGAAGCAAGATGATGCTTATGCTCGCATTTGGCTCTCCGAGACGCTTAACACATAGATTGCCAACAATATTGTCAATCAACTTACATCAAAGGCTATGTGGGATATCCTAACAACCACGTATGACAACCGAAAAATGAGAGAAAAATTTTACAATTGCAGTTTGATATTTTTTCGACCAAGCAGAATGGTCGACCTCTTCATGCACATTTCTCGCATCTTAGAGGCATGTTTGAGCGTCTGCCTAGCTTCATGCCTATTACTACGAGCACTGAGCAACAACAGTCGTATCAGAATGCAACTATGACAGGCGTATTTTTGTCATCTCTAGACTCTGAGTATGATGCAACACGTACTCAACTTCTTACTGGAGAGACGATAACTCCGTTGGAGGAGGTTTACAAGAGGCTGAGCAGAATTACTATATCCTCTACTACTGTGGCTCGGACTCCTTCTGCTATGGCAACCTCTCGTGGTAGAGGAAATAATTCACAGTTCTGTGGTCGAAGACCACGTGGTCGAGGAGCAGGTCGTCAGCGAGGCCCATGTTCACATTGTCACCGTCCTAGTCATTCTGAGGAGACATGCTATCAGAAGCATGGGTATCCGACCTCTACTCGAGTTGCTGAGCAGACCGAGCCTGCTACTACACCTGCTCCGACTCATGATGCATGCTTTGATGATATTGTTTACAGGCTACGGGAGATGATGACTACTCCGACTACTTCGCCTGTAAGTTCTTCAGATGTCGCATATATTGCTAGAGCCTCTTCGAGCTCGTCAGGTATTGCTTATGCCCTAACTAGTAGTAGCAGTTCAGATTTGTCTGGCTGGATCATAGACTCTTGAGCATCACATCATATGTGCGGCGATCGAGTACAATTTACTTCTTACAGGCCTATCCCTCCGGGTAGATCAGTGGTGATTGCCAATGGGGTTCATCTACCCATTGTTGGACATGAGCTGTGTTCTAGCTCCCTCGTTGCGTCTGCAAAATGTCTTACATGCTCCATCATTTCAGATGATTTTTTGTCTATTAGCCAGACTACAAAAGATTTACATTGTCGTGGCATATTTGATCCTTCTTCTCTTGTGTTTCAGGACATACTCACGGGCAAGGTGATTGGATGTGGCCGTGAGCAGAGGGGACTAGACTTGTCCAGCCTCCTTGTGCAGGGGCTGCTACTATCCCTTCTATACATGTCTTCCCATTTCTGTGGCATCTTCTCTTGGACACCTTCCTTTGCAGAAGTTGTGTCATGTCCTCCCGCAGATTTCTACTCGTACTAGTTTGGAGTGGGAGGCGTGTCAGCTTGGGAAGCACCGTCATTCCTCTTTTCCAAGTCATCAAAGTCGTCACAGTTGTCAGTTGTTTGAGTGGTTCAATTTGATATATGGGGTCCTAGTCGCGTTCCTGATCATTAGGGACATCGATTTTATATGGTCCCTGTAAATGATTATTCTAGATTATCTTGAGTATTTCTGATGAAGAATAAGTGTGAAGCTGGTCCTGCTATCAAATCTATCCTTATTGAGATTAAAAATATTTTTTCTGCTAATGTAAAATTTATTTGCACTGACAATGCCTTGGAGTTTTCTACTTTACAGTTATCGGACTTCCTCATATCTATTGGTGTTGTTCATCAAACTTCGTGTACTTACATTTCACAGCAGAATGGTATTACTGAACGCAAACACCGTCATCTTTTGGATGTCACAAGGACTTTTTTGATTCAAAGTCAAGCTCCTCATTCTTTCTGGGGTGATGCAGTTCTTACTGCATATTACTTGGTGAACTGCATGCCGTCCACTATGTTTGGAGAAAAAGTTCCTTTCTTGATTGCGTTTCCCGAGGACTTATTCTCTCTTTCCCCCAGAGTCTTTGGATCTGTGGCTTTTGTCCACAATTTTACTCTAGGTCGTGACAAGCTCTCTCCTAGAGCTGCCAAATGTATGTTTGTTGGCTATTCTCATACCCAAAAGGATATCGTTGTTTTGATTCTGTTGGAAGAAAATATTATTTAAGTGCAGATGTCACATTTTTTGAGTCTATTATGTATTTTTCTCCTACAAGTGACAGATTTTCTAATGCTGACACTTGTGAGGATATTTTCGTTCCTCTATCTCCGATATCTCCAGCAACAAGTCCTCATGATGAGTCTTAGTTACCTCCACTTCCTCCACCACCTCCTCCTCCACCTCCTCCTTCACTTCTGTCTACCATGAGTCAGTTCATACCTCGTTTTTACATTCGCAGGTCCTCTACTCGCCCCTATGCTCCTGCGCCTTCCCAGTCATCCATCATGCCCCAGGTATATAGTGAACACATTGTTTCCACTGATGGAACTGGTGCTATGCTTGATCTACATGATACTACACAGGAAAATCTGATAACAGAGAACAAAGAGGCTGATGACCTCGATGTACCTATTGCCTTGAGGAAGCCCCATCACAACTGTGCTACGTACCCTCTAGCTGCGCATGTTTCCTTGGACCATCTTTCAGAGGAATACATGAAGTTTGTTATGAGCCTCTCAATCATTACTATACCACAAACATATTAGGAGACCATACAGGATAACAGCTAGTGGCTTGCCTTGGAAGAGGAGATGGCCGCTTTGCAGTCTCGTGTTACATGGAGTGTTGTTTCTGCCCTTCCAGGTGCATCTGTTATGGGGTGCAAATGGATATTTACGGTGAAGCAACGAGCGGATGACAATGGATCGCTCCAAGGCAAGGCTTGTAGCACGTGGTTTCACCCAGACTTATGGGGTGGATTATCATGATACCTTTTCTCCAGTGGCCAGACACTCAACATTACACATTCTCCTATCAGTTGCTGTTTCACGTAAATGACCTCTTTATCAGCTTGATGTGAAGAATGCATTTCTATATGGAGATTTACATGAGGATGTTTATATGTAGCAACCACTAGGATTTGCTGTTGAGGGGGAGTCTCAGAAGGTATGTAGGCTCCACAAGGCAATTTACGGCCTGAAGCAGAGTCCTAGAGCTTGGTACCAGAAGCTGTTAGAGTTGATAGAGCATCAGGGATTTGTTCGGTCTACTACGGATGTCTCACTTTTTGTTCAGAGGACATAGAGAGGTACAATTGCTATTCTTGTCTATGTTGATGATATTATTGTCACTGGTGATGATGACCAGAGCATTCAAGCAGCCAAGGAGTTCCTAGATCAACAGTTTGTGACCAAGGATCTTGGCAATCCCAGATACTTCCTTGGATTAGAATTCACCAGGAACCAGCATGGTCTTGTGATTACCCCAAGAAGGTTTGTTACTGATCTTCTATTAGAGACATATATGACATGGTGCAAGCCTGCTCCTACTCCTATGGATCCAATTATGAGATTATATGATGATGTTACTGAGAAGATAGGTAAGAGGAGATACATGGAACTAGTTGGGAAGCTCCTATATGCTACCATCGCCAGGCCAGATATATGCTTTGCCATTAGCAAGGTGAGTCAGTTCATGGAGCAACCCAGGAAGGTGCATATGGATGCTGTTAATATGATTTTGAGAAATATGAAGTCCTCACCAGGTACTGGTCTCTTATTCAGCAGAGGCAAGTCTTTCGACATCACAACATGTGTAGATGCAGATTACACAGGATGCCCTAGGGACAGGAAGTCCTCTTCTGGGTTTGTTATATTTGTTTGCAAATCACTCATGTCATGGAAAAGTAAGAAGCAGACTATAGATGCCGGATTTAGTGGAGTCCGGATACATGGCCATGGCTCAGGGATGCACATAGATGATGTGGGTTAGGTCAGTTCTGACTGATCTTGCTGTTGATGTACCTCTTCCTATGCAGCTTTCATGTGATAATCAGGCAACTCTATTTATTGCAAATAATCCTGCATTCCATGAGCGTACAAAGCATATAAAAGTGGATTGCCACTATACAAAAGACATGATTCAGAAGGGTCTCATATCTACCTCTCATGTTTCTACTGAAGATCAGACTGCAGATATATTCACCAAAGCACTTACTAGAGGCCCTTTCCAAAATACTGTTCCAAGTTGAGCATGATAGACATATATGCTCCAGCTTGAGGGGGAGTGTTGAGGTTATTATTATCTTTTGCTGTTGTTTATGTATTTTCATTTCTTCATGTACCTATCTTGCAATTTACCCAAGGGCTTTTCTCCTATATAAGAGAGCCCATGGGTTCTATGAATGTCAAGTCATTCAGTTTTGTCAACATTTGTCAATATTTGAAAAGGGCATCCAACAAGCTAAGAATCAATAAATATAGAATATACTAACACATGTTAGTGACCGTATGTTGTGCTAGCGCTGCATGGTAGTGACTTACGTTGACAGTGCATAAAGAAGATACTAACCATCAATCTGGTTTTGTTTAACAATATACCTGTTAAGATATTTATGTTATTGTGTCCTTTTTTCCTGTATTATTTATTTCTATTGTCCTGTTTATGTAATTTACCCTTAGGGCTTTTCTCCTATATAAGAGAGCTCTAGGGTTAGATGGAATACAACTTCGTCTTTTCCTTCCACATGGTATTAGAGCGACGGTCCTAGACTGGAATCCTATCCCCCACCAAAACCCTAGCCCTCACGGGCTCCATGCACCTCCGCACCTCCGCGGGGTCCCCGTCGCCTAGCCCTCGCGGGCTTCACGCATGCCTAGCCCTTGCGGGATTCACGCGCTGCCGCCTCCAGCTTCAAGTGCCGCCGCCGCCGCCCACACGTAGTCGTCCTTCCTCTTTGCGAGACTCCACCATCACGCACCTCTTTGCTTGTGCACCGTCCCGTGGATTCTTGGGTACCTAGGGTGTAACGTGAAGCCCTAGAATTACCCTAGTTACCCGAAGGACTCTCCAAAAGAATATAAGAGGTTGTGGTATGAGTCTACACCCACAACCATCTTCCTGTATGTCAGTGTAGACGTTGGTATCTCTTGTTTGTAGCCCGGTCTTGAAGATAGTTGTCATAATGTCTGACAACAAAGTAGAAGTTCCATCCTTGGGTACATTCAAAGGTCCAACACCCATTGTCAAAATGGATGGAACTAGCTATGAACTGTGGGCCATGTAGTTCATGAGTTTGATGCAGTGTAATGACAATAAGCACATCCTCACGACTGAGGAGCCACGTAACAAGACTGGGACAAATGCCTCATGGGAGGCGAATGATGCGTATGCTCGCGTATGGCTATCTGGGACTGTATCCACGGAGATAGCTAATGATATACTAGTTAGTCAGCCTACTGCAAAGGCTATATGGGAAATTCTTGCCGCGACATACTCTCGAGTCAAATTCCTAAGTAGTACCTGGGATTTACTTAAATACCCAGGTTCTACAAAATGTTTTTTTACTTAGAAACTACAAAGGTGTCGCATGTTCAACATGCGACACCTGAAAAGTTTTTTTTACTTAGAAACTACAGGAGTGTCGCATCTTCAGTATGCGATATGTGTAGATCTCCCTCAATATGTTCCCCGATAGTTCCATGAACTTTCTCACATAGCGCACGTTCAACATGCGCTATATAAGAGTTCCTGGAACAATTCCAGGGAGTTTCTCATATAGCGCATGTTCAACATGCACCATATGAGGTTCTCCCTGGAACAATTCCAGGGAGTTTCTCATATAGCGCATGTTGTATGCTAGGGAAGATTGTTGGTGGTGTGTTACGGACAACTGTTGGTTGTGTACTCGGGACAACATTGGGGACTTCGCTCTCACAGACATCTTCAACAATAATGTCAGTAGACATTGATTTCCCAATTGTCCGAGCATACACAAAAACTCCCTACACATCATCATCATCGACGATAGAGGAAAATGACGATTCTTCCTCTGGGCCTCGAGGGATGCGATGTAACAATCTGATTTCTTAACTATTGGCATCCAGGTTGAAATTACGGTAAACCAAGTTCAAAATCTCATCGAACGTCGTATTAGGCATTTATCCAAACCCCCGTACGTTGGTCGTCGAACCGCCAATAAGTGTACCCTTCAAATGAAACATATAATACAACGCCTCCATTCCGACCTAATATGTGACACGACATACAAGTAAAAAAAATCATTTCATGAAATGAAGAATCATATACATATTATACAATCAACAATCTCAAGAAAAATATTTACCAAGTCCAATGTATGGAAGATCGGCTAAGCCCTAGTGGGAGGCAATGGAGGCTAGGACGGTACCGACCAAAGAAGATACGGAAAAGGAGTTCTTCGTGCACCTAGGAGTGATAAAAAACGAGGTTTCTCGGAGTGGGAGAGGCCGAGGACGGCGAGCGTCACAGGGGGGGTCGTGGGCAGCAACTGCTTGAGAGGGGAGTTCGGACTTCGCGTGGGGAGGCAGAATGTCGTGTGCGACTTTTATTTAGCCCAGATAACACATATTAGATATGCGCTACACATATCACATATTGAAGATGCGACACTCCTGTAGTTTCTAAGTAAAAAAAACTTTTCAGGTGTCGCATGTTGACCTTTGTAGTTTCTAAGTAAAAAAAAGCATTTTGTAGAACCTGGGTATTTAAGTAAATCCCAGGTACTACTTAGGAATTTGACTCTATACTCTCCGGTAAAGAATGAGTCGAAGATACTCCAGCTCCAGCATGATATTTTCACGTCGAAGCAGAATGGTCGCCCTCTTCACATCCTCTATACTTCTTTGAGGGGTATGTTTGAGAAGTTACATGTCTACACACCCTTGACTGCTACACCAGAGCAGCTCAAGGCATACAGAGACTCTGTGATGACTGGGGTATTTTCAGCAGCACTGGATCCGGAGTATGACACAGCTCGTGCCCAGATTCTCACTGATGCTACCATACCTCCTATGGAGGAGGCGTATTGCAGATTGAGTAGACTATTTATATCCTCTGGTAGTACTTTACAGCACCTGACGTCTTCAGCTATGGCGGCGTCACGTGGTCGAGGCAACCATACATTATATCGTGGCAGGGGGAGTTCCAACCGCGGCTGAGGAGGGGGTGGTCGACTCCGTCAACCGTGCACCTACTGCCACAGGACATGACCCTCTGAGGAAGCCTGCTATTCTAAGCATGGATTTCCTGCATCACCCAAAGTTGTAGAGCAGACACAACAGACTGGGAGTCCATCAGCTGCATCTTTTCAGAGGTTTGACGAGCTTGTAGCACGACTGAGAGAGATTATGCCTGGCACGTCTGGATCCACTAACTCTCCTTTAGGATCCTCAGAGGTTGCTGCCTCAACATCTGCGTCTACATCAGGTATATAATATGCTTTTACTAATTGGTACATGGCAGACTTATCGGAATGGATCATGGATTCCGACGCATCCCATCATCTCTGTGGTGACAGAGTTCAGTTTAGCATTTTTCGTCCTACTCAACCTGGACAATCAGTTATGATAACAGATGGAACACATTCCCCCATCACTGGTCAGGGGGAGGTGCAGTTGACTTCTACATTGAGGCTTCCGAATGTTCTATATGCTCTTGAATTTTCTATGAATTTATTATCAATTAGTCAAATCAACAGAGATTTACATTGTCGTGCCATATTTGATCCATCTGCTCTTGTGTTTCAGTTTCAGGACATACTCACGGGCAGAGTGATTGGAACTGGCCGTGAGCAAGGGAGTCTTTACAGACTAGTGCAGTCTCCGTATGCTGGCACCTCTTCTTCTCTCTGCACTAGATCTGTTTCTTCATATATGTGGCATCTGCAATTTGGTCATCTTCCTCTGCAAAAGCTGATTCATGTTCTTCCACAGATTTCTCCTCGCTCCACTTTTTAGTACGAGGCTTGCCAGCTTGGGAAGCATCATCGGTCCACTTTCCAGAGTCGTCAGGGTCCAAGTAGTCATAGTCTATTTGAGTTGCTCCATTTCGATATTTGGGGTCCTAGTCGTGTCCCAGATCATCAGTGACACAGATTTTATCTTGTTGCAGTTGATGAGTTTTCTCGATTGTCTTGGGTTTTTCTTCTTAAGAACAAGTTTGATGCTGGTCCTATTATTCAGCCTTTTATTAATGAAATAAAGAATATTTTTTCTGCAAAAGTCAAGTTCATACGTTCTGATAATGCACTAGAATTTTGCAGTAGTCAACTTTCTCAATTTCTTAAGTCTCTTGATATTGTGCATTAGACATCATGTGCATATACTTCCCAACAGAATGGGGTGGTGATAAACAGAGATTTAGCCGAAGTCGTGTCAATCCACAAGGCGGACAGATAGTCGCTGAAGTGACCTCAGACGAAATCTCTGATTAATCAACAATTAACCCACAACAAAGAATCAAGCAATTTAATATAAAAAATGTGGAGTTAAAATTTATTATAACTCTACATCAAATGTGTATAGCATGTAAATATGTGTAGAGGTTGAACACATGGAGCAAACGGGAGAAGGAGGCACAAATAATGCTAAAAAATCTGTCTTTTATCTCTTGTCCATTTTATTATTTTTGTGGGTTCTTAATTTTATATTTTTAATGGACATGTGGGAAAAGATGCTTCATGGTATGCTAGTGTTCATGGAGGACATGGTTTTGGGGATAGAAATGACGAGGGAAAAGTCATCCTTGATTCTGTAAGGGCATATGATCTTTTCATAGCAAACACTCTCTTCAAGAAGAGGGAGGATCATTTAATTACTTATAAGAGTGGGCCAACGAGAGCACAGATAAATTACTTTGCGTTGAGGAGAAGAGATCGGTTGTGTTGTAAAGATTGCAAAGTAATCCCAGGACAGAGTTTGACAACCCAACATCGCTTGTTAGTCTTGGATGTACAAATAAAAAGGCTGGTAAAGAAAAGTAGGGTTCCTAAGATCACTAGAACTAGATGGTGGAATCTTCCACTGAAGCAATCGAGCTTCAGAGAGAAGGTTTTAGAAGATTTATCTTGTGATTGTAATGGAAGTGCAAACGAGATGTGGGAGGCAGTAGCATCTTGTATCCGAAAGGTAGCCAAAGAGATGCTAGGCGAGCCAAAGGGAGGAGCCCCAGGTTAAAAGGAGGCTTGGTGGTGGAGTGAAGGGGTGCAAGAGAAGCGAAAAATTAAAAGAACATGCTTTAAAGCTATGTCTAATGATAGAATAGAGGAAACTGTCACAAACTACAAAATAACAAAGAAGGAAGCAAAGAAGGCTGTAAGCGAAGCTAAGTCGAAAGCTTATGAAGTTTTGTATAAAAATCTCGACTCTAAGGAGGGCCAGAAGGATATATTCAGGTTGGCCAAAACAAGAGAAAGAAAGACCAAAGACCTTTCTCATGTGAGATGCATTAAGGACGAGGAAGGTCACGTGCTTGTTACTCATAAGGATATAGAGACTAGATGAGAGCAATACTTCCATAAACTTTTAATCGGGGAAGGAAATAGAGAGATCACTTTGGGTGATCTAGCTAGTAGTGAAAGTTACTTGAATCGTGCAAGCTATAGACGGATACAAAGAAAGGAAGTAGAGGAGGCTTTGAAGGTTATGAGACCTGGGAAAGGTGTAGGACCGGATGACATCCCTGTAGAAGTATGGAAAGTTTTAGGTGAGTGCTGTTTGACTTTGCTTACGAATCTATTTAATGTTATTTGGCGAAGTAAGAAAATGCCTGCAGATTGGAGGAGGAGTATCGTGGTGCCTCTTTATAAGAATAAAGGAGACATTCAAAATTGTTCAAATTATAGAGGTATCAAGCTGATGAGTTACACTATGAAAATTTGAGAACGTGTGATCGAGAGAAGGTTGAGGCAAGTTTCCAACGTCAAAGAAAATTAATTCGGATTCATGCCAGGTCGCTCAACTATTGAAGCCATCCATTTGCTGAGGAGAACAATGGAGATTTATAGAGCTAAAAGGAAGAGCCTCCATATGATCTTTATTGATTTGAGAAGGCTTATGATTCTGTCCCACGAGAGATATTGTGGAGAGTTTTGGAGAAGAGACAAGTGCCTGTCCTATACATTAACCTCATAAAGGACATGTATGATAGGGCTTTATCTTGTGTAAGGACCCCGTCTGGGAAGACTGACTATTTTGACATCAACATTGGTTTACATCAAGGTTCAACTTTGAGTCCATTTCTTTTTACTTTAATTATGGATGAGTTGACAAGTCACATTCAGGATGAGTTACCTTGGTTTATGTTATTTGTTGATGATATTGTGTTGATTGACGAGACTAGAGATGGAGTAAATGAGAAGCTTGAGGTCTGGAGACATGAGTTGGAGAGTAAAGGATTTCGTATAAGTAGGGCTAAGATAGAATATATGGAGTGCACCTTTGATGGAAGCAATGGTGAAGGAATTGAGGTGAAGATTAGTGATGATAACATTTGAAAGAGAGATTCTTTTAGATATCTGGGATCTATTTTGCAACATGATGGGGAAATTGATGGAGATGTTACTAATAGAATAAATGCAGGTTGGCTAAAGTGGGGAGGAGCCTCTGCTGTTCTCTGTGATAAGAAAATTCATTTAAAAATTAAAGGAAAGTTTTACAAAGCAGCCGTGAGACCTGCTATGTTCTATGGATCTGAATGTTGGCCTGTGAACCATAGACATGTGCAGAGAATGGCTATAGCAGAAATGAAAATGCTAAGGTAGATGTGTGGACACACACGTAAAGATCGGATTCAGAATGATGCAATCAGAAAGAAAGTTGGTGTTGCTCCGATTGAGGATAAGATGCGATAAAACCGCTTAAGATGGTTTGGTCATTTGCAAAGAAGATCAGCTGACGCACCGGTTAGGTGGTGCGAGTGTTGGGATGTTGAGCTGGCTAAGAAAGGGTGGGGACGACATAAGAAGTGTTGGAAAGAGACCATACGAAGGGATCTTTGTTTTGTGGATATAAGCCTGGGATTGACCCAAGATAGATCTGAATGGAGGCGAAGAATCCATGTAGCCGACCCGACTTAATTGTGGGAAAAGGCTTTGTTGTTGTATATTTTTATTATTGTTTTAGATTTTTGTATTTGATTTTTAATTTTCTGTTTTTTATTTTCTTTTTATATTTTTTATTTTTATATTACCTTGTCTTTTATATAAACAATGTAGCATATAGAAGGCTTTAGATATACAATATATTGTAGTATATTTAGAAATACTAATAAATATAAATAAAATACAAATAATAAATTGTTTTTGGGTTTTTCATATTTTTCTAATTTTTTTGTTATTTTTCTGGAATTTTTGTTAATTTTTGTATATTTTTAAAGTAAAAAATATCCCAAATAAGGGATTAAATATATAGGTCGAAATTGAATTGGATTTTAAAAATAGTAAACAAGCTCCAAAATTATACATATCATTTTTAAGATATAAATATTAATATAAATAAAATTATAAAATATGAAAAGATATTTTTGGATTTTTAAATAATTTTTCAGATTTTTATAAAAGATTTTGGGGTTTTTTTTTTCAATTTTTAGGTCTTTTGCTTTTCCATTTTTTGTGATTTTTGGTTTGTAAATAAAATAAAATAAAATAAAATATACTATATAGATTTTTTTTGGAATTTTTAGAGACTTTTTTGTATTTTTTTGGAATTTTCTAAGATAAACAGGGAATAAATAGGATCCATTTTATTTTTAATAAATGGATTAAATGAAAAAAATACCAAATAAATTATGGGTGTGAAAGTACATGACATGAGGCATTTAATCCTATTTTCGCATTTTTTTAGGTGCACAATAGTATTTATAAAAATTCGAGAAAATACAAAATTAAGTGACCTGGCAGGGGCATTTTTGTAAATAAAATAAATGACAGGGGACTTGGTGCAATTTTTCCTGAATAAAACAACATTTATTTAATTATATTATGATAATAAATAATTACAAAAATCGCCAGGGGTTAACGTGCAATTTGCCCAGCTCACGTGGGTCGACACGTGAGCTGAGTTGGACTGGACCAAACTGAAATTTCAATAAATACAAGGGCCTATTTGTAAAATGTCCAATTTATTTAACACGTTATTCATGATCAATTATTAAATACAAAAAAATACGGGGCGAGATTTGCAAATTACCCCAAAAAGGCGCGATCGGACGGCGCTGAGGGCTTCACTTATACACGTGGCGCGATCCGTCCATACCGCGTCATCGATCATCAGTTGAGATTAGATCGTGGTGAGCGATCTGACAGTCGAAGGCGAGCTTGATCGGGCGACTCCTGTGGCATCTGGCACGCGATGCTTGATCGGACGACAAAGGAGGGATCCGGAAGAACACGGGAGGAACTCGTCTGGGGTGAGTTTGGATCTAGAATAGCGGGCTCGTCCAACCTTCTCTGTCGCCGGCAAGTGGCTCTAGACATTCCTGGAAGTCCTCCGCATCAGATGATGGTCTCATCTGAGCACTTGGAGCACCGGCGACGAGGTCCGGCGAAGTGGCAGAGGAGGGACCTTGAAAGCTCGATCCCTAGGGGTTTTAGGTGAATGGAAGGTGGCTGGGTGAAGGGAAGCGAAGAGGGAACAACATGGAGGTGGAAGCGACGTCGGAGACAGCGAGGTTACGACGGAATCGTTCACCGGAGCGGGGCTCCGATGAACTATGAATCGAACTAATTAGGCTAAACCTATTATCTGAACGTTAATTTAAATGCATAATCAGAAAGCTGGAATAAAATTCTATCTAAAAATGTAAAGGGGCGCAATTCAAACCTGGTTTTGACGTCAGGGAGCAGAGGTGGTCGGAGTTGTTCGCCTGGGTGCACCTCCGCCCTCTGTCGACCGCCACGAGCTCAGGGGATCCCCTCATGTTACGAGGGTGCTCTGCTTTGGTCGAGACACGGGGTTTAGGGGGATAAAGATGACCAAAATTTCATGGAGGAATGAAGGTAGTTATGTATCTACACGTATGGCACCCTTATTTGACTGGCCGAATGTAAAGAATCGAGCGTATGTTCAATGGATTAAATGATATGGCACGGATCATGATTGATCTTGGAGTAAATTCCGTGAAGAGATTGGGGGCGATTGATCGATGGGTCGCCCGGGAAAATGGGAAGAAAACACGTGATGGTACCGTTTCGCGTCAAATAGGAAGCGGGGGGGAGGAGTTGATCGACAGTCAACAAACGAGACCCCCTTATTGGGCCACGTCACCCCGAATAAGGACAAATCTGTTTATTAATTCAAAAATGATTATTTTAAAATAGTATTTGATTTTATTAATTTTTGTGTATAAAATAAAAAAATATTTATTATTTTATTTAGCATTTTATTATGATTTTAGGTGAGCGCGGTTTGACTTGGCTTACGAATCTTTTCAATGTTATTTGGCAAAGCAAGAAAATGTCTGAAGATTGGAGGAAG
Source organism: Ottelia alismoides (assembly GCA_037367405.1). NCBI lineage: Eukaryota > Viridiplantae > Streptophyta > Magnoliopsida > Alismatales > Hydrocharitaceae > Ottelia > Ottelia alismoides. The sequence continues at coordinate 631,578 of JAZKJV010009171.1, forward strand.
AGTATCGCAGTGCCTCTTTATAAGAATAAAGGAGGCATTCAAAATTGTTCAAATTATAGAGGTATCAAGCTGATGAGTCACCCTATGAAAATTTGGGAACATGTGATCGAGAGAAGGTTGAGGCAAGTTTCCAACGTCAAAGAAAACCTATTCGGATTCATGCCAGGTCGCTCAATTATTGAAGCCATCAATTTGCTGAGGAGAACAATGGAGATTTATAGAGCTAAAAGGAAGAACCTCCATATGATCTTTATTGATTTGAGAAGGCTTATGATTCTGTCCCACGAGAGATATTGTGGAGAGTTTTGGAGAAGAGACAAGTGCCTGTCCTATACATTAACCTCATAAAGGACATGTATGATAGGGCTTTATCTTGTGTAAGGACCCCGTCTGGGAAGACTTATTTTGACATCAACATTGGTTTACATCAAGGTTCAGCTTTGAGTCCATTTCTTTTTACTTTGATTATGGATGAGGTGACAAGTCACATTTAGGATGAGTTGACAAGTCACATTCAGGATGAGTTACCTTGGTGTATGTTATTTGCTGATGATATTGTGTTGATTGACGAGACTAGAGATGGAGTAAATGAGAAGCTTGAGGTCTGGAGACATGAGTTGGAGAGTAAAGGATTTCGTATAAGTAGGGCTAAGACTAAATATATAGAGTGCACCTTTGATGGAAGCAATGGTGACGGAATTGAGGTGAAGATTGGCGATGATAACATTCAGAAGAGAGATTCTTTTAGATATCTGGGATCTATTTTGCAATATGATGGGGAAATTGATGGAGATGTTACTAATAGAATAAATGCAGGCTGGCTAAAGTGGAGAGGAGCCTCTGCTGTTATCTGTGATAAGAAAATTCCTTTAAAAATTAAAGGAAAGTTTTACAAAGCAGCCGTGAGACCTGCTATGCTCTATGGATCTGAATGTTGGCCTGTGAACCATAGACATGTGCAGACAATGGCTGTAGCAGAAATGAAAATGCTTAGGTGGATGTGTGGACACACACGTAAAGATCGGATTCGGAATGAAGCAATCAGAAAGAAAGTTGGTGTTGCTCCGATCGAGGATAAGATGCGAGAAAATCGCTTAAGATGGTTTGGTCATTTGCAAAGAAGATCAGCTGATGCACCAGTTAGGAGATGCGAGTGTTGGGATGTTGAGCCGGCTAAGAGAGGGCGGGGACGACCCAAGAAGTGTTGGAAAGAGACCATACGAAGGGATCTTTGTTTTGTGGATATAAGCCAGGGATTGACTCAAGATAGATCTGAGTGGAGGCGAAGAATCCATGTAGCCGACCCTACTTAATTGTGGGAAAAGGCTTTGTTGTTGTTGTTGATTATGATTTCTATTCATTTTTTGGTGTTATTTATTAGTAGTTTATTTTTTAGGGGTATATTTATAGGTATATTTGCCTATATTTTGGCTATTTTATTTTTATTTTATATATTATATTTTATTATTTTATTATTTATTTTATATATTTATAACTTATTTTTATACATAAATATATTTTTATTGTATTTTTATGATATATTTTGTACACTTAAATAAATTGGTTTGTATAGTTTATAGGTATATTTATAGGTATTTGCCCTATATATTATATACATCTTTTTATTTTAATGTATTTTTTGAGATTTTATTTTATCTTTGTATTTTTAATATAATATACATGGTATTTACAATATAAAAGAATAAAGAATAAAAGAATATGTTTCACTTTTATTTATATATATGTATAAGTATAAGTATTTTTCCTACATGTTAATATAGACTTATTTTATTTTATGTTTTCTTTTTGTTTTTATTTTAGTTTCAATATGCACATAAATTATAAATAATAACTACAAAATTATAAAAATATAAATTTGTAAAAATAATGAGGAATGAATAAATTGAATATTTTAACATGGTATAATAATACAATGGGGGTCAAAAACCTAACTTTCACACAATAACTCCAAAAAATATGAAACCACCTCCATTAAATAGCATGTGAAAAGTATATACAATTAGAGGTGATTTTGATATGTTTTGAGTTTTTATTTGAAAGATATGGGTCTGTGAAGTTGGATTTTTGGCTTTTTATTTTGTGTGTAAAATGAACATTGTATATTATTTTTGTGCAAACTCAATTTGTATTTTTATTTAGATTATTATCTACAACTTTCATGTATAAAATTTCTTCATTGGATTAGTAAATAATAAAGAATTAAATAGGTGTCAAAAATGCATGAATAATGAATGAATAAATGGCATTTTTATTGTATTCTTGGCCCTTATTTCCTCCTACTTTATTCCTTATCAACCAACTCAATTCTTAACTTGGTCTCGGGGTTTAGGGTCTTAAAATATCTTCGATATTTTATTCTTTTTCTTTTCTTCTCTTTATTCTATAAGTTTGGCATTAAAAACCTTGTTTTATATACAATTAGTACAATATATGATGAATGTTGATATGCACAAATTAATGCTATTTACATGCATTGGCTAGGGCTTTTAAAGCCAAAATGATAGAATAAAGGTGATGAAATAGAGATTCATCAGGTGGCTGAAAGGAAACACCGCCATCTTTTGGATGTTACCAGAACCCTTTTGATTCAGAATCGTGCTCTTCGTTCCTATTGGGTAGATGCGGTTCTAACTGCCTGTTACCTGGTAAATCATATGCCTTCTTCAGTGCTAAGGGAGAAGATCCCATTCTTGATTGCGTTTCCCGAGACGGATCTTTTCTTGCTTACGCCTCGTGTTTTTGGTTCTGTAGCGTTTGTTCATCAACTCTCTCCTGGTCTTGACATGCTCTCTCCTAGAGCTGTCAAATGTGTGCTTGTTGGGTATTCCAAACCCAAAATGGATATCGCTGTTTTGACCCTGTTCGACGAAGGTACTATGTCAGTGCTGATGTCATCTTCTTTGAGTCCATTATATATTTTTCTCCCACAGGTGACATGCTTACTCCTTCAGAGGATGGAGAAGAGATCTATATGCCTCCTCCGTCATTACCATGTTTTACTCCATCACCACCGTCCTCTCCATCCTCACCGCCACCACCACTACCACTTCCAGCACCGCCTCCACTACCATCTCCTATTTTCTTTCCACATGTTTACCAGCGAAGGCCCCATGCTCATGCGCCTCCTCCATCATCCAATACGACCAAGGTATGTACTGAGTATTTGAGTTCTTCTAATGGCATGGGTGATTTGCATGTACAGACTGAGGTACAGGGTGCATATACTATCTACTATATATGCCTATTGCACTTCGGCGACAGAAACGTGCATACACTATGCACCCTATTGATTCTCATGTTTCCTTGGAGCATTTTTCCAAGGACTTTCAGCACTTTGTTGTGGGGTTGTCTGCTGTACAGATACCCCGGTTATATCAGGAGGCACTGCAAAGCAGTCAGTGGCGTCTGCTATGGAGGAGGAGATGTCGGCTTTACAGTCACGAGGTACGTGGAGTGTAGTCCATGCTCCACCAGGTGCGTCTATTATTGGGAGCAAGTGGGTATTTACTGCGAAGCATCGAGCTGATGGTACTGTAGACAGATACAAGGCCATGCTGGTTGCTCGTGGGTTCATCCAGACCTATGGAGTGGATTATCTGGACACCTTTTCTCCAATCGCACGTCACTCTACCTTGCGGATGCTTATTGCTGTTGCTGTGGTACGTGATTGGCCACTTTTCCAATTAGATGTCAAGAATGCTTTCTTGTATTGTGATTTGCAAGAAGAGGTCTACATGCAGCAGCCACCTGAGTTTGCTGCTGAGGGGGAGTCAAGTATGGTGTGCCGTCTTCATAGGGCTATATATGGCCTTGAGCAGAGTCCGAGGGCTTGGTTTCAAAAGCTTTCAGAATTGATTTAACAGAATGGGTTTGTCAGATCTACTGCAGATCATACTCTCTTTGTAAAGAAAAACCAGAGAGGTAGTGTAGTCATTCTGGTTTATGTTGATGATATTGTTATCACTAGCATCGATGAACAGGGCATTCAAGCAGCCAAGGATTTCCTTGGACAACAGTTTGTTACCAAGGACCTTGGTACGCTTCGTTACTTCTGAGGAGGTGCACAAGAGACGGTACAGAGAGCTGGTAGGGGAAATTATTATATGCTACTATTACCATGCCTGATATATCTTTCGCTGTAAGTAGAGTAAGTCAATTCATGGAGCAGCCCAGGCAGGCGCACATGGATGCATTATTCATGATCTTGAGATATCTGAAGTCATCTCCAGGTGCAGGTCTTCTGTTTATGAGAGATACATCTCTCTCAGTTACAGGATGTGCAGATGCAGATTATGCTGGGTGTTCTAAGGACATGAAGTCTACTTCAGGCTTTATTGTGTTTGTTGGCAACTCATTGATCTCATGGAAGAGTAAGAAACAAACTGTTGTTGCTCGATCTAGTGCGGAATCAGAATATAGGGCAATGGCCCAAGGTAGTACAGAGATGATGTGGGTCAAATCTGTCGTATCCGATTTAGCGGTCGAAGTGCCTCTTCCTATGCATCTCAAGTGTGATAATCATGTAACCTTGTTCATAGCTAATAATCCAGCATTTCGTGAAAGGACAAAGCACATTGAGATGGACTGTCATTACACTCGTGATTTGATCCAAAAGGGGCTTATCTCAACATCTTTTGTAGCGTGAGGAGATCAGATTGCAGACATGTTTACTAAAGCTCTTGCTAAAGGTCCTTTTCATCACTGTTGTTCCAAGCTGAGCATCAGTTGTGCCCCTCTGAGATCTTGCAATTTCAGTTATGCCCCTCCCTTTTTGAGAATATCAGTAGTACCCCCAACTTTTTGGCATTCTATCACTTGTGCCCCTCGAGTTAGTGGTTGTCCATACCCTACGTAAACGGACGTTAACTTTAAGGACAGAAGAGGAATTTAATTTTAAAAAAGGGCTGGAAAGTCATCCCACCATCTCCCTCCTCCTCCCCATCATCTTTATCTTCCTCTGCTTCTCTTCCTCCTCCCCAGCCTCCTACTGCCTCCCCCCCTCACCCCCAGCTACTCCCTCAACCCCCAACGTGTTCCCGATTCTTGGATTTTCTCGTACTATGACGGAGTTGACATCTGGAGTTGAATGCATCGATCATGTGGTGTACCTGATCGTGATCATGAGTTTTAAAGCAGAATCACGCAATGGATCCCGGCGGCATGGGGGCCGGAGGGCGGAGGTGCGGGTGGAGGGGAGGTGCAGGGGGGCGGAGGTGCAGGGGGCGGAGGGGGGAGATGCGGGCGAAGGGGAGGTGCGGGGGGCGGAGGGAGGTGTTGCGGGCGGAGGGGAGGTGTGGGGGGTGGTGCGAGGGCAGAGGGGGGAGGTGCGGGGGGCGGAGGGGGAGGTGGGGGGTGGAGGAGGGGGGAGGTGCGGCCGGAGGGGAGGTGCGGGGGGTAGAGGGGGGAGGTGCGGGCGAAGGGGAGGTGCGGGGGGCGGAGGGAGGTGCTGCAGGCGGAGGGGAGGTGTGGGGGGTGGTGGCGGGGGCAGAGGGGGAAGGTGCGGGGGGGTGGAGGTGCGGGGGGCGGAAGGAGGTGCTGCGGGCGGAGGAGGGGAGGGGGGGGGAGGTCGACGACGACGATGGAGATGGGGAGGTGCGTGGGCGGAGCAGGGGGCTCAAGGGAGGCTGTAGGAGAGCTCAAGGAAGAGGATGGAGGAGCTGTGGAGGAGGAAGAGGAAGAAGATGGGGGAGGAAGAAGATGAGGTGGTGGAGGAAGATGGGTGGACGGTTATACCCCTCTTAACAATACTATGGTTTGAAGAAACCATGGGTAAGTTCGACTCAATGACGGCTAAAGTAACGGAGGGACACAAGTGATAGAATGCCAAGAAGTCGGGGGCACTACTGATATTCCCAAAAAGGGAGGAGCATAACTGAAATTGCAAGATCTCAGAGGGGTACAACTGATAAAAGCCCTAAGATATTTATGTTTGTGTCCTTTTTTCCTGTATTATTTATTTCTATTGTCATGTTTATGTAATTTACCCTTAGAGCTTTTCTCCTATATAAGAGAGCTCTATGGTTAGATGGAATACAACTTCGTCTTTTCCTTCCACAATACCCATAAGTAACCGTGATATGCTCACTTGGAGTCAAAATTGGAGCGTGTGGGATGGAAGAGCGATGAAATCGATGAAATGGGGAGCTGGTGCAGGAAACTGGGACTCTGGAGGTGGTGGTGGTGCGTGATGATCATCTTCCATGTCAAAACCCACATATCTTAACTGAAAGGTTTGATGTAAGTGATCGTGTCAGTATCTGCATTTGCGATATTAAACTAATCCAGAGTATGGACTATAAGGACTCCGATGGAGAGGGTGGAGAGCTTCTATTCTAAGATGAGTTGGCATTACTCCAATTGAATGGATACATTTTATAAAATATGTACAGAAACACATGAAAGTCATGAGAGCATGAAGATAGATTGGTGCTTTTGTTTCTAGAGTTCCAACAAAAACACATTTCATTAACAGGGCAAAGGATTGAAAAGCTGAGATGTTGCCTGTTTTATCTGATTGGAAGGCTTCTTTAGTAAAGAGAAATTCCCTATATGTTTCTTTGAAAATGGTTTGGCTGAGATGCCAAGTTTGGTGCCAGTGTCAGTCGATCAGATGGTGGCCTAAATAGTGGACGCTTTGTCAGGATGAAAGGTGCATAAATAGACAGTGGTCTTTAGGCAGTATACTGTAGGAGAGAGACCGTGGGATTCAGATAGAACTGAATGCAAATGAGAGAAGAGATCTCTTGGTTGATGGATTCTTTTCATCCAACTTAAAGATCTCATACATTTTTTTCGTATGATTTGGTTCTCAAATGAGTCATACAGATCAGGAAATTCAGTGAAAAATGCTTACCAATGTGTAGGTCTACATGTATTGACATGTAGGCTAGCATAAAGAGGAAGCGTGGAACGGGCACTGGCTTAAGGAGGAGTGGGTTGGTTAGAGCTTGCCAAACTGGAAGAGTGGCGCTTTCGAGGAGGTGTTTTGCAAGAGAAAAGACGACCTAGAAACAGTTGATTGATCACAAGTATTTTTCTGATGTGAAGTTTACAAGGGCATTTATGTATTAACCTTGATCCGATAAAAATACTTAAATGGGTAAACGTGTATGAGTTCTTATATCGCCTGTCTAGACATTGTTTCTTGTTAACCTTATTATAGCAATCCTGTGGATTAAAAGTAAAAATAAAAAGGTCATTAAGAACTTTTAAAGACCAGTTAACACTAAAACTTGGACTTGGTAACTAGACCGAGGAAATGCAACTATTCTCCTACACTTCGTACCAGTCCTGATTGAAGCAAGCTAATATTCTCTCCAGGAAGTAATTCAATACAACTTTTATTTATATATCAATTGACCATCTTTTTCGAAATCTTGTAAGGATTAAATCAATTTGGGGATAAATATTCTTATATGCCAATTACTTCTGGCAGTAATAGCAAAAAGATCTTTTGACATTTTCAAACTGGCAATCTTGCAGATATTTGGAGCCTCTTTCAGTTTCTCTGGAGAACGAAAAATGGTCTTTAGTTCAGCCCTTGCTCTCTTCCTCTTATACAGGATATGGAACCTCCAGCTTGAAGCAAGTAATTTTTTGTTCATTTCTAGCTTTTAATCAAATTTCTCAAGATCCCATATAACTACCTTTCTACAATGGATGAATGAGGTATTATTATTTTTTCTGAATGAAACGAACAAAGTATTGTGGTTACAATCGTTTTAAGAAACGGGTATTGTGGTGGCGTCAATATTTTGATGTTTTCTGGGGCATTGCTCTTGTGTTAGTTCACCTGAATATTGGTTCGGTTTTTTGCATGACGTTTACAATAGCTTGGAATACATGTGCTGTTGTTGTAGTCAGGCTGTCACCTCATTGTCGTAATCTGTTTTTAATCTAAGAGAAATAGTAGAAGGCAGAGAATAAAGACATTCATGTAAACTAATATTCAAACAGAAACTATCTATGCTGTGGAGAAAAGCTATTTGTCCCTTTTCTGAGATAATATGCTAAACATATGGTGATAATTTTATAAATGTTCTGGTTCCAGCGTACTTCACAGAGTTTGATATGTGGGCCAAATATGTAGAAATTTTAATATGCGTTATTCGTTCTTTTATCGGGCTTTTGATGCCTACTAAAATCTGAATCTTGTAAATGATGAGAGCTAATATTAACAAGGAGAACAACTTGCAGCATTTAAGGGATATAACATGAAGTGGATTATTGGAAGAACGTAGAGGTCACAAATTTGTGCTATGGAAACACCATTTTGGTTATATTTAGTATGAATGCCCTTGAAATTTTTTAAACCTGCCAAGATCTCAAAATGGGGGCTTCGTTCACCATAGCTATGATTTGCAGTTAGTCACCGACTCTATAACCCTCTAGCATAGTCCCACATTGTAACCTCACAAGAGATGGGTGTAGTTTAAAGATTTGGTGGCTGGACTTTTGGGTATATTTGGAACCGACCTGATAAATTCTCAATAGACACGGGTCGTTGCAAAAGATATCGGAACATGTTGTCTTCGCATAAGGTGAAAATTTGCGTGGCTTGCAAATCTCGTCCATTTATACAAATACAAGTTATATTAGTGCATATTGGCAAATCATAAAAATCACCATAAAAATGAAATAAGGCAAATAAAATAATTATTTCAGTGTACAAATCACCACAGGACATGACCCGGGCCTTCCCGGCTTGGGAGTTTATAACCAGCCAAATTGGTCACCACACTAATAGATTGCTTCAACATCGAAATTCAAACTACAGTCAAGGTTCAGGAAAGCGGTATGCGTATGCGTTCGGACATGTCACTGAATAGTGATTAAGCGGTATGCGGGGGCATATGTGGAGTATATGCGATTCTATGTGTTTTTCTATTTTTCATTTAAAAATAAATAAATATCTACAAAAGTGACTACAACTAAACTGAATTTATGAATAAATGTGGTCCAACAGAAGATCTAAGAAAAATAGTTTTCATGTTGAGCTCAAAATAGTACAACTAAATATCAAAATCAAGAAAGATAGTGTTACATAATCTGATTTAATATATAGAATCAAAATAATACAAGATTCGGATCTTAAGATCCATACTCGATTACTCAACTGGACCTTAAGCGGGCGCACAGAGAGCATATACGCCCGCACAGCTTGCATATGCGGGCCATATATGCGCAAATGGCACATAAAGCGGGGATTTAGGTAATCGGTGCGCTGAGGAGGCCGCTTAGGCATATGCGGCTGCATATGCGGTCGCGCGGACCGCTTTCATGAACAGAGACTGCAGTACACCACTTCGAAACCTATTGGAGTGAACTTACCCTTTCATAGGTATTGAGATATTAGTTGTCTTTTATTTTTTATGTATTCTCTTTTCTTTCCGTCTATGTAATTTTTCCTATCTGTTTCTCCTCTTTATAAGAGAATATTAGGGCCACATGAATAAGCAATCCATGTTTTCTCTCAACATGGTATCTAAGTAACAGTCCTAAATCGGAGTTCTCGTACCCCACCCGTGCCCTATCCCCCATCGACCACCCTCTCCTCTCGTGCGTGTTGCAAGCCTCCTTGTACGCCACCGTCAGCCTCATCGCATGCCGCCATTTGTTGGACTTGTAAGCCCTTGGCCAATCTTTAATGCAATAAAAGTTATTGTTTTATCATATCCATCTGAAATGAATGATTATGAATGTACTTAAATTAAGATCCCTTTGTACAATTTGGGTTATATATCATGGTCATATTGAATACCATGTAGCTGGGAGGACACACTGGCATTTACATGTAATATTCAATAATGATCTTCAGTCTGAGAAAGAGATGACAATCTTTCTCTAAAGTCTGATTTCCGACCGACTTCTTGATACATGTACGCTATATATACATAAAGATTCGAAAGTGTCATAATAGTCCAGTCAAAAAGTTGACTTGATGAGGTCGAGATAAACTAAGACCTGAATTGTGATTGTCACGATCAATCACACATCTTTTGACCTGAGACAAATATGCATCTATATGCCTGAGTGTCCACATTAGACAGATCATGAGGTTAAGTTCTAAGCAAGTTTCATTTACCGTCGAGTTGGTATGTGTTAGAAAATGTGTATGTAGAAGCGAATATCAGAGATAAAGATAAAACATGAAGAATATCGGGATTTTACGTGGAACCCTGCTCCCTAAGGAGCGGGATGAAACCACGAGAAAACGCCTCAAAGGGCTGATTCGTTCATTGAACTTTCTCATCTGATACAAGAGGTCTGAGGTTTCTTATATAGCCTCCACAGACCCTCCAAGTCCCACCATTGGTAGATGTGAGACTAAACACTGAATGTGTTAAATGGATCATGGAAGAATCCAGTGTTCACTAAATCGGCCGCACGGGCCGCATATGCGGCCGCATATGCCTGTACGGCGTGCAGACCGCACCGATTACTTGAATCAGTGCATTATGCGCCCTCCCCGCATATGCGGTCCGCATATGCCCCGCATATGCCCCGCATATCCCGCATATGCCCGCATACTGTTCTAGCAGCTCCAACTTTTCAATCTTCTCATTCAGGTCCTTAATTCTGTAATTGTCTCTTTATTCAATTGTTAGAATGTGATATGCATTTCTATACAATTGCAATACATTATGCCATTATGTATATGCAATGTTTTATGTTTTTCTCATGTAATATTTTCACGAGTATATGCAATGTATCATCTAATATTTTTTATATATGCCGACTGAGGTTTTGCTCATGTAGTGCATGCATGTGTATTGAAGTTTTGTTATTACGAATCATATATTGTAAAGTTTTTGTGGTAAATGCTTTTTTGTGATTAAATATGAGGCAATTAAAAGTATATATGCACACCCATCTAACATGAATCGTTTTTCTTAGATCTTCTTTAACTCCACTTAGATACATAACTTCAATGGTAATGTTATTCATAGATATTTTTTTATTTTTAAATTAAAAATTAGAAAAGCGCTTAGAACCGCATATACCCCGCATATGCCCCCGCATACCGCTTAATCAGTATTCGGTGACCAGTCCGAACGCATACGCATACCGCTTTCCTGAACCTTGGAAGAATCTATTTACCCATCTTACATATGATACATATACTCCAACACTCCCCCTCAAGCTGGAGCATGCAATGCTTAGCCTGGACAAACAGAAAGAAATCTCAAACACACGCTACATGATTCTGTTCATGAAAGTGGTCCGAGCGGCCTCCTCAGCGCACCGATTACCTAAAGCCCCGCTTTATGCGTCATTTGCGCATATATGGCCCGCATATGCAGGCTGTGCGAGCATATTTGCTCTCCGACGTCTCCGTGCGCCCACTTAAGGTCCAGTTGGGTAATCGAGTATGGATCTTAAGATCCGGATCTTGTATTATTTTGATTCTATATATTAAATCAGATTATGTAATACTATCTTTCTTTATTTTGATATTTAGGTGTACTATTTTGAGCTCTACATGAAAACCATTTTTCTTAGATCTTCTGTTGGACCACATTTATATTTATTCATAAATTCAGTTTAGTTATAGTCAACTTTCTAGATATTTATTTATTTTTAAATGACAAATAGAAAACCATATAGAATCGCATATACCTCGCATATGCTCCCGCATACCGCTTAGTCGCTATTCATTGACTTGTCCTAACGCATACGCATACCGCTTTCCTGAACCTTTACATGACAGTACTAACAATATCGACTCAACGCATACATACTGTCAGTTGCTATCGAGGACATTGCTTCTTATGGCGTGTAAGTGAGGAGGAACAAATAGGCTGGAGTGTGAGTCAAACTGAATCTCATCGTCAGAGAGCATGTGCTCTGTATTGCGCCTGTCAGAGTCACTGCAATTGAAAATTAGTCTCCACCTGGAGAACTCTGGCCGGCCACATTATGTGGACAACTTTCCCATCTCTGAAAGAGTCGAACCGAAAAGCTATGGAGACATCCTCATCGGGGTCCGCGGTCGTTGGAGAATAGTCTGAAGGCTCTCCTCGTAGGAGAACTGGGTCTCTCCCATACTGGCTCAGAGAATGGGAACTCTACTCTGGAGTCCCTATGAAACCACATGAAAAACCCTAGCCACATGGCATAGGGAATGAGATCTCTACTTTAGAGTCCTTATGGATCACATGAAACTCTGACAAAAAACAAAGATGTGGACCACACAAAAAATGATTGCACACATGTGTGTCAGAAAATGAGTTTCTCTCTGGAGAACACGAAGAAAATGGTTCACTTAAATATGGAGTGCCTCCAACTTGGACTCTGAACCAATCTGCAGAGTCTAAAACTGAACTATAGAGTCTGAAAATCTGATTGGTCTGGAGAATATGCATCTGAACTGGAATCATTAGAGCCGTAGAACTCTACACAATACTCCTTGTCGAGATAAATGTATCTCTCAGTATCATTTATGTTTTATGTTTTCTTGATGTACTTATTTTAACCCAGGGCTTTTCTCCTATATAAGAGAGCCCTTAGGTCTATTCTATGAGTATGCTTCATTTTTCTCCCAACATGGTATCAGAGCAACGGTCCTAGACTGAGGTTCCCGTATCCCACCCTAAACCTAACCCTACACGCCCCCTGCCACTGCCGGGCGTTGCATGCCCACCCACGCCCTCCAGCACCACCGCGTGAGGGCCCCAGCCCCTCAAGCATCACCGCACGGGGGCCCCAGCTCCTCCAGCGCCACCGCGTGGGGTCCCCAGCCACAATTGGAGACACCACAATTGGAGACCCAATTCATGAATCATGACACCTGCTGTCGAGCCAGATTTTGTGTTGGAGTCCCAATTCATGACACCTGCTGTCGAGCCACCCACTGAAGATATGCAAACACCGTATGCGCCTATGAGGAACTTGATGGGAGAGAATAGAGGGGGTACTCAACCCATGTCACATGTTTAACATGCGATATATATATATATATGCCGCATGTTTGCCATGCAACAAGAGTACATCGCAGTCAGAAAATGCGAAATATGGTGTTGCATCCAGAACCCGCGATGCATGTATATTACTATAAAAATGGCGAAGCCTTCCCCACTTTAGGTAGGGTTGGCTACATGGGTTCTGGCTCGAATCCATGTTGAAAGATTCGACTATTTTTACGTTGGTTGTCAGCTACCTAACACAACCCTCACAAGGGGGGATTTGAACCATGATCTTTTGGGTGGTAGACACACTGCACTACCACCAGACCATTAGGTCAACTGCATGTATATTACTAATGTCAAAAAAAATAATGCGCAGTACACATGTATTTTTGTAATCCCGAGACACTACTAAGGAATTTGCCTCAACGCTACACCCATCGGAGGTAGATGGGCTGGAAGCATGAACCCTGAACAAGAGCCCGGAGTGGGCTTAATGCCCACTTGACCACTAGAGAAAGCTTACAGAGGAGGTGTTTGGCAAGAAAACCTCTTCAGGGTGGGCAAGGCGGGAGTAGGCCATGAGGGCCCAAAAGAAAGAGCTCGCATACATAACCGTACCCAACCCTCCAAAAAGTTTGAATCCAAAGCCGAAAGGAAGCCAAGATCTATTGATCGAGTAAACCTTAGGCAATCAGATTTGAGAAGGGTCCAACATAATGAAAAGGCCTACGTCGATCATACCATGTGACACTGACAAAACCTTACAAGATAAGGAAAAAAATGCCAATCACTCATCTAAATCACGACAGAAGTTGCGATCGAAGATAATGGTTGCCGCTGATGGTAGCGACAGCTAGTGGTGCTGTAAATTGTCTGTTGAAGGCAGCTGTGACCATAAGTGGGTGATAACATTGATCACTGGAGCTGCAGTGGTGATGGGTGGTGGTTGTAGCCACCAAGGACGATTAGTGAATGCTAACGCAGTGCTATGTGGACATTATTGTTGTTGATGGGGCCACGATGCTTCTATGTGGGTGATGGTGGTGGAGATAATAGAAGAGACCTCACAATGTCTCGAGGATCACTACTCTAATGACATGTAGATTGTAATACTTGATATATTGAATAATAGGCCCTAGAACTCATTATATTAAGATGTTAGTGTTAAGGTTACGGCAACAACAAGAAAGCCTTTTCCCACATTAGATGTTAGTGTTAATGTTAGCATAAATAAAAGCAAAGCGCATAAATACCCCCATAAAGGTGGCATTCAAACCCTAACCTTGTCACACCCTAGCATAGCTATCAATCCCCTTTTCCGTTACAGAACCCATTAACAGTATGCAAATAATGCGCAAGGGGAATGCGAACCTCTTGTGTTTTTCTACAAACTAGACTATTGAGATATCTTCGTCAAGTCGCTTGTCAGATCTGCATTCGAAAGATGCAGCATGATGGATCTCTTGTGCTCCAATTCAAAAAAAAATGGTTGGTACTGATATGGTAACCTCCTAGCTACTATTGCGATGGAGATGCATGCCTAAGTATGAAAAATAGGAAACATTTCGAAGAAAGTTACTTCAGTACTTTCACAATACTTCATTGTGGTCAGATTATAACACGTGTCCTTTCTGAGTCTTGAGTGTATATAGAAAGTCATACTTAAATGTCTGAGGATTGGGCATGAAAACGACGGACAAAGTACATACACTTGAAATTTCAGGACAAAAAGGAAGACATTGAGCTTAGGACACAACAATTCAGCCTAAGGGGAATTTTCCCTCCGAAGGTAGTTGATGAAACACCATTAACAAGGAAACAATGCAGCGCTGACAACATTAAACCAATATAATACACTTGCCGGAGGCCCGGAAGTACCTGTGCTCCTTGTGTTGGCGACAACCTCAAATATTATTATTTTGGGAGTTTTTTGCATGGAGACCCCATAATCTAGACATCTGATTTGTTGTCTTGCAGGATGCTCTTGAACTCGATCAGCTCATTGGTTACTTCATCAACAAAGAAAATTCTGAAGGTGTCGTGCTGCTCGGGCATAGTACAGGTTGCCAGGTTAATTTTTGATCCATTCCTGTAGAGCTGATATAGTGGATTAGCACCATCTTAAAAACGGTGAAACTTCTCCAAGCTGTTGCATAAATTTTCTTAAAATTGCCTGCTACATTCTACCTATATAGGTAGTGGCGACTTTCTGCATCTGTTTTTATGCCATAGTAGAATGAGGCAAGCCTGCTGGAAGATTTGTGATCTTTATATATTCTCTCCAAAATGCAAGATGTCTGCATAATTTCTGTTCGATCTTGATTTAGGATATTGTCTATTACATGCGAGCAAACTCTGCATGCTCGAAGGCTGTTCGTGCTGCCATTTTACAGGTCTGTCCTCTCTCTCTCTCTCGTTTCCAACACTTGCATTCAAGACCGTGGGATCAAAATATTGATTCAGTTTCATCAAGTCTGAAAAGGGTCATGGGTACATCACGGATATTGCTTGAAATTGTAAAATATGGCTTATAAAAGAGATTTATCAGAGATTGAGATTCTTGTACTTCTTATCTGTAAATATAATAAAATATGCACTTAGCCACATGAGGGCATACCAAATCAGACCGTATTCAATGTATTAAAAATTAGAAAAAAAACAAATGAATACCACAAACACTTACAAGTTTGGTCACTCATCTATGTTTTTAAGCTTGTTGTGTAAGAAGGGGCATAGTGATGATTTTTTTTGGGTACTTGCAATTAAGATGGTTTGGCCGATCCTACTTAATTGTGGGAAAAGGCTTTGTTGTTGTTGTACTTGCAATTAAGATGGTTTGGCCATATGCAAAGGAGGTTGGCTGATTCATTTGTTAGAAGATACGAGATTTGGGATGTTGAGCCGGCTAAGGGAGTGTGAGGAAGGCCCAAGAAGTGTTTGAAAGAGACCATCCAAAGGGATCTTAGTTATTTGGATCTAAGTTCGAGAATGACCCAATATAAATATGAATGAAGGCAAAGAATCCGTGTAACCGACCCTACTTAATGTGGGAGAAGGCTTGTTGTTGTTGCAATTATGTTAATACTAAACTTATCGAGGTGGCTTGTTTCATTTTCCTTGTCCTACCCTTTTACTACGACAATTAGTTTACTCCTTGCTTTTGATGCACAAAACTAAACTAAACATTGGTCTTTGTTGCTTAAAAAAGGAAGATCATGAAACATGATGAAGGGATGTTTAACCTCACACATCATGAGAAAAATAGAATAAACTGATCAAATTCGAAAAAATCCCGACGTATGGGCATCTAACAACAAAAATAATATTTCTACAGAATTACACCGTGATGAATAATTTCGATGTTGTTTTGCGAATCACACAAGATCAAGTATTATACCTTGATGATGCGTATATCCTCTTAATAAAGTCGCATCCTATCATAAATCTGATCTGACAGTCGTTTCACTCACATGTGCTATGATAAAGCATGTAACTCCTGCAGAACAAGAAAGAATCTCTATCTCATTGTCCACACCAATGGTGATTAAAGGAGATGACCTTATCCTCCCTGATGCAGACATCATCAAGTGTACGTCCTCCAACTGCATTGAGGGTGGTCGATGATTCCATCTTGGCTTTCGTCAGCGTTGCTTCTATGTCTGAGGATCCAGTACTGTCTGATTTTGATTGGGGAAAGGTGATTTCAGACCAACGAATCACATTTTTTTAGCCCTAGCAAGGACCCAAGGTTGAAGGGGATGGTTGTACGAGTCTACACATACAACCAATCCTCTATATGATCATGTAGACTTATTCAAATCGATCTACTGCCCCATTTGAGTTTCGTTTCGACCCTCTTCTTCATCATGTCAAAGAGCAAGGTGATATCTTGTCTTCGTTCGATGCCTTCAAGGGCCCGACTCCTATCGTTAGGATGAATGTGACCAACTCATAGCTGAGGTCCATGCAATTTTTGACCCTCATGCAATGGAATAATAAGGAGCACATTATGACACAGTCGGAACCGACGAATAAGACTGGGAAGAAAGCTTCGTGGAAGCAATGAGGTGTACCCATATATTTGGTTCTCCAAGACTCTCATCACGGAGATAGCCAATGATATAGTGAATTAGTCTACTAGCAAGTTAATGTGGCATATCCTAGTAGCCACATATGGTCAGGCGAATAATGAAGCCAAGATTCATCAACTGAAGTTTGACATCTTCACGACCAAGCAAGATGGTCGTCCTCTACACAACTTCTACTCTTCACTCTGTGGCTTGTTCTAGAAGCTTCATACCTTCATGCCAGTGACTACGTCTACCAGTAGCAAATGGCTTATAGGAACGCTATGATGGTTAAAGTTTTCCTAGCTATTCTACATCATGAGTATGTGGTAGCATGCACCCAACTTCTTACCGAGGGCTATCTTTCCCATGGAGGAGGCATAGAGTCATCTCAACAGGATCATTGTCCCACCCAATGCCACCATAAATACCTCCTTAGTGATGGTAGTATTTCGCAACAAAGGAGGCACTACTCAGTTTAGAGGGTGTAGTCCCGTGGCAGAGGAAGCATATGCCATCATGATGCATGCACCTTGCCATCGTCCGGGTCTTGCAGAGGAGTCATGCTATCAGAAGCATGGATATCCTACATCTACTTGTGTGGCTAAGCATGCGGAGTCCACTGCCAATTCGACTCCGACTATTAGATCCGAGGTTAAATGATAATGTCTCCTGTTTAAGGGAGATATGACTCCTGCTGTCGTCACTACTATAGGTGCTTCAGATGTTGCAGTCTCTGCTAGAGCATTTTTCGAGCTCCTCAAGTATAGCTTTTGCTTTTAGCAGTTGTAGCAGGGCATATATGACAGGGTAGATCATGGAATATGTTGCTTCCTACCATTTGTGTGGAGATAGAGCATAGTTTACTACATACAGATTTGTACCCCCTAGCAGATCAGTTGTCATTGCAGATGAGTTCCATTCTCCTGTTACAGGACAAGGGGAGTTCCACTTGACATTATCCATGAACCCGCGGGGTATGCGACATGCACCAGATTGTTCAATAAATTTACTTTATATTAGTTAAATCACTATGGACTTGTATTATCATGCTATTTTTGACCCCTCTTCTCTTGTATTCCATGACATTCTCACGGGCAGGGTGATTGAATGTAGCCGTGAGCAAGGAGAGCTCTACAGACTGGTCAATCTCCATATGCTGGTGCTTTTTCTATTCCTACTGGATCGGTCTCTCCATATATATGGCATCATCGGTTCAGTCACCTTCCTCTGCAGAAGCTGTGTCATGTCCTCCATAGAGTCCACTCGCTCCATCTTCTAGTGTGAGACTCGCCAGCTTGGGAAGCGTCGCTGGTCTTCTTTCCCTGATCGTCAGAGTCATTGTAGCAGCCATTTATTTGAGTTAGTTCATTTTGACATTTGGGGTCCCGGTCATGTTCCTGTCTTCATGATCACCATGTTCACATGTTTTATCTCGTAGTTATGGATGGTATGTCTAGATTATCTTGGGTTTTTCTTTTGGACACCAAATCCAAGTTCGAGTATGTCATTCGATCTTTCATTATTGAAAAAAAGAATATTTTTCTATTATTGTTAAGTTTGTTAGCTCCAAAAATGCCTTAGAGTTCCGCACATTACTACTTTCTGAGTTCTTCTGGTCTCTTGGCATCGTACATCAGACCTCATATGCTTACACGTCCCAACAGAATGGTATTGCTGAGTGCAAACACTATCACTTACTTGATGTAACTAGGACTCTTTTGATTCAGAGTTGGGCTCCTAACTCTTTATAATGTGATGCGGTTCTCACTAGTTATTTGGTGAGCCATATATTGTCTTCAGTTTTAGGAGAGAAGGTTCTTTTCTCAATTCCGTTTCTCGAGGACTTTTTCTCCCTTACACCTCGTGTTTTTGCTTCTGCGGCATTCGTACACCACCTGACTCCTGGTCGTGACAAGATCTCCCTTAGAGTTGTTAAGTGTTTTTTGTAGGCTACTCTCGTACCTAGAAGGAGTATCATTTCTTCGACCTAGTTAGACGGAAGCAACATGTCAGTGTTGATGTGACCTTTTTTGAGTTTGTCATGTATTTTTCTCTTAGAGGTGACAGGTTGACTCCGTCTGATAGGAGGTATACATGCCTCCTCTTATGGCTCCACCACCTTTAGTCCCAACAGTAACTTCACCATCCTCACCACCTGTACTGGCTCTACCAGCACCACCACTTACACCAACGCATATGGCTCCTCCACTACTGCGACTTAATTCATTGGCTCAATTGTTGCTACGTTTTGACGTTCACAGGCCTCCTAATGTTCCCCCTACTCATGAGCCTTCCCCATAATCCAGTACATCTCAAGTATGTTCCTAGCACATTGTTTCTACTGATAGCACTAGTGATTTGTCCCAACAACATGCTACTTTATAGGACGAGTAGGTTCCCTTTCAAGAATAGCTTACAGGTCTAGGGTGATGCAAGTGATCTTGATGTGTCCATTGCTCAACAGAAGCGGAGGCGTATGTGTGCTACGTATCGTTTAGCAGCCCATGTCTCTTTGAAGCGTCTTTCAAAGGATTTATGAGGTTTGTCCTGGGTGTGTCAGCTCTAGAGGTACCACAAATGTATCAAGAGGCAATGTGCATACAGTTAGTGACGTCTTGCCATGGAGGAGGAAATGATCGCATTACTCACGTTGCTCATGAAGCATTGTTACAGCTCCTATAGGAGCATCTATGGTGGGATGCAAGTGGGTGTTCACAGTGAAGCTCCGAGCAGATGGTAGTGTCGATCACTACAAGGCGAGGTGTGTGGCTCATGGGTTCACCCAGATGTATGAGGTGGACTATCATGATACTTTCTCTTCTTGGCTTGACATTCTACACTGTGAATCCTTCTCTCAGTTTCAGTGACTCGAGACTGGTCTTTATACCAGCTTGATGTGAAGAATGCATTTCTTTATTTTGACTTGCTGGAAGAAGTCTACATGCAACAACCACCAGGGTTCGCTGTTGATGTGTGGGTGTTAGATGGTGTGTGGACTTCGTAAGGCTATCTGTGGCCTTAACCAGAGTCCTAGAGCATGGTTTCCAAAGCTTTAAATCTTTATTGAACAATATGGGTTCATAAGATTGACTGCATGTCATTCTTTGTCCGTTCAGAGGACTCAAAGAGGTGCAATTGCTATACTGGTCTATGTTGATGACTTCATTGTTACATGGGATAATGTATAGGACATTCATGCAACTAAGGATTTCCTTGGTCAACAGTCTGTAATAAAGAACCTAGGTAATTTACATTACTTCCTTGGACTTGAGTTTACTAGGAACAAGAAGGGCCTTGTTATGACCCAAAGGAAAGTATGCTGCATATCTTCTCTCTGAGATATGCATGGCAGTTAGACAGCCTGCCGCTATTCCCATAGACCCGAGCATGAAGTTTTATGATGATGATACAAAGGAGGTAGACAAGAGGAGGTACAAAGAGCTTATTGGGAAGCTCTTATATGTTACTATCACCAGGACAAACTTATCTTTCGCAATGAGTAGGATTATCCAATTCATGGAGCATCTTAGACAGACACATATGGATGTAGTTCATATGATTATGAGGTACTTAAATATCTTTGTTGGGACTGGACTTATTTAGCAAAGGAACATCCCTTTCCGTTATAGCATGCGCAGATGCAGACTATACAGGATGTCCCAAACACAGGAAGTCTACCTTAGGTTTTGCAGTGTTCATAGAGAGCTCCTTAATGTCATGGAAGAGAAAGAAGAAGAATAAGACAGTGGTTTCCAGATCGAGTGCAGAGTCAGAGTACAGAGCCATGACACATGGGAGTACTGAGATGATGTGGGTCAGATCCATTCTGATTGACCTTGCTATTGATATGCCTCTTTCCATGCATCTCCAATGCGATAGCCATGTTGCTCTTTTCATTGCCAATAACCTTGACTTCCATGAGAGGACCAAACATATCGAGGTCGACTGCAAGTACATTCATGAAATTATTCAGAAGGTCCTTTTCTCCACCTTTCACATCTGTTAAGGGGAACATACAACAAATATATTCACCAAGGCTCTAGCCAGAGGACTTTTGGAAATGTTGTTTCAAGTTGAACATGATTGATATCTATGCTTATATTGAGGGGGAGTGTTGAGATATTATTTATCTTTTTGTATTTCTATGCCCTCTCTTTTCTTTCTGTCTCTTTGATGTAATTTGCCCAATAGAATTCTCCTCTTATATACGAGAACCCTAGCGCCTCATTATCAGTCAATTCATTCTTTTCTCTATTACATGCTCCAACAATAATTATAGATTGCAAAGACATGTCCCCTGCATACATGTATGTGAAATCCATATGAACATATTTCGACTTCCCTCTTTTTTATATGTATCCTCTCTTTTCTTTTTTGTCTATCCTCTTTTTTTTTCAGGGCTATGCTTTTAATTTTTTTTCTAAATACAGAAGTGCAAATCCTTCTTGTAGATGCGATTTCATTTATGGTTTTAGTTTTTCTTCTATAAAATTTTGCCCTTCTTATTATAGTTATGCTCTACAGACCCCTTTAAATTCTCCTTAATATAGTTCTTCTCTGCAGGCCCCTGTCAGTGACCGTGAATATAGGGCAACCCTCTCCGAAACAGCGGCCAATATAGACCTCGCATCAGCTATGATTAATGAGGGAAAAGAAATGGAACTCATGCCAAGAGAAGCCAATCCAGATGCTCCAATAACAGCGTATCGGTAAGCATGTATTTTAGCCTTATCTACTGTCCGATAGAGTTAAAAATCAAAATTTGTTACATAATTATTGTCACTTGGTGGCTTTGATTGTATAGAATATTATTTAGGACATATTGTAAAGAACAAAATATTGCATTACTCGTGATGCGGCATATAAAACCCCATAGAATTCAAAATGCATGCGTGTTTTATTTGGATCGAACAACCCTTTCTTATTAATCGACCAACCTGTTTGTTCTATTAATATGTAATTAGTGATCGATTTAACTTTTTCGATCAGTTCTTAAAATCTGATTGGTTAAATATTGAATTTGCATGTCAAACAAAAATATTTATTAAGGGGTGATGTGTTGGTTTTCTATATCCCGTGCGAATACTGGTTGATGGGTGCGAACTGATCGAACAATATGATTTGGATCACTGCAAATAATAAACTCAAACCACAATGTTATGTAGCACTTTCAGACATAGATAAACAATCAAGCCACAAGTGCACAAGGATTTAATGTGGAAATCCTCCCAAGCAAAAATCACGACCTGAGTTTTCCACTAACCTGAGTTGCTTACGTGGACAACCCAACCGTTTACAATCTGAGTTGATTACGCGATAAACTCCACCGTAAAAAAATAGCAAAGCCTTCTCCCACTATAAGTAGGGTCGGCTACATGGATTCTTGCTCAAATCTATGTTGAAAGATTCGACTATTTTTTACGATGGGTGTCGACTACCTAACACAACCCCACAAGAGGGGATTTAAACCCTGATCTTTTGTGTGGTAGGCACACTACACTACCACCAGACCATTTAAGCGGTAAACTCCATCGTATACAGGAAATAATCCTAATAACCTCAATATCAAAGTAAATACGCAATGAATAATATGAGGTAAAACTAAAATGATCTTACAGAACGAGGGGCGTGCTCGTAAGAATCAAACACAGAGAACCAGAGCTGTCGGATTGAAGAATGTAACCGGATGTAGCTCTTGAATCTTTTTCTCAGAATATATAGTGAAAAGTAGAGAGTAGAGAGCTTGTTGCTCTGGCTGTGTTGTAGATTGAGGTATGTGGTCTTATTTATAGGTTTTAAGGTCCTATAGACACATGACATTGTGAACAAATCAGGAATGAAATTGTCTTAAAAAATATTCCTGAAATGGAATATGATTGATTAGGATACAAAGATGACCGATCTGAATCAAATGATTGATGATGAGCATTTAGGTGATCGATCGGCTCGACTCTTTGACCTGAAAGTGTTGAAATACAATATGCATGATTTGAGGTCTTTTACATTATAAGACTATTACAAAAAGCAAGACTAAAAAAAGAATAGAATTAGTCTCTTCTTGAGCTTGAGATCCTTCCTTGAGCTTGAGCTGAAGTTGCATAGTTGTGAACTCCTGAACTTTTTAGCTTCTTCTTCACTTAAGCTTGAGCTTCTTCCTGGTCCAGTAGCTTTCCTTCTCTTGATATAGATATGAGCTTTGCACACAAGTTTGTTATCATCAAGTGCATGCTTATGTACTTACAATTTCCCCAATCATGGGCAATAAGAAAGAACTATTCAAACATTAGTGGATATGCTCTGATCTTGCACACCGGACTTTGCGGGGAATTAGGATTTTCGTCTACCACTAGCTGAATTTGCTTATAATGATAGTTTCTATTGTAGTATTGGAGTGGCCCCATATGAATTGTTAGAATTATTGGATTATTTCTGTATCTAATTTTAGTCATGTAACCCCTTCAGAGTTTCTATGTAATTTCTCTTTTTGCTTTTCTAGGGTTTCATGCTATATAAGAAACCCTAGACCCATTGAATAAGATAAGTTATTCCATTGTTTCTCCACATGGTATTAGAAATGGTTCTATACCGAGGCTTATATTGAATTCCCTACCGCTCCAGTTATATTCTTTGTATACACATGCCGAGGGTGCATCCAACCCTTGTGCAGAAGCTTTCTACGCAGTGTAGGCCTCTAGCGACAATCTCTAGGGCTTTCTGTATCGTTCTACCACTGATGGGGTCCCTCGAGCACTCCTGCACATAGTTGGCACCCCTAGCTGTGCCATCTCGAGCAACATAGTAGCTAGGCGACCTTCTTGGGCATTGCTGCTCTTCTGGGTGGCATCACCTTACGCCACCATACTACCAAGGCGGCTAGATCTGACACCCTAGAACCATATGTGCCAGCCAAGGTGATCTGCGCATCAATCTTTTGCCATCGTTTGCACATACGAGCCCTCTAGAGCATCACATGACAACAACCCAACATCCTTTAAGGATTCCAACATACGTTAGAACTTGATCTTTTGATCCTATCAGATCATGTATGATTGAATCGAGCTTCTTTTTTAATCTTTACCACCGACCGATATGGCATCAACTCCTACCTACATTGCATCTTCTATGATGGTACACAGGACTACTATTAAACTCAAGAGCACTGAATGCTGTTTCCTTTGGTTTCGGTCATTCAAGGTGTTCGTTGGCAGTCAACGAAAGATCTCTCTTCTCACAAAAGAGCCATTTAAGGTGATGAACAAGGACTATGATTCATGGACTGCTGAGAACTGTCATGTTATCACCTGGATGACAAAAATTGTTGAATCTCATATAGCGGCAAATCTCCTGTACAAGGATACAACAAAAGAAATGTGGGATGACCTTGAGAAGAGATATTCCTAGCAGATGAATAACTCCTCTCTTGCCTATATATATAGGATTTTATCCATTGGGCCCTGTACCTATTAGAATTGTGGTGAGTCATTGTTTCTGGCTGTCAGATCTTAATACAATGAGCATATTTTTTCTCGGTCATTTCCTTTTTAGTGCTAATCCCAAATAGCCATAACAAACACTACTCGCCTTCTACTCTCGATTTTTGTTTCCTTTTTTGAATCGCAATATGTCACAATAGAATCTACTCGTGACTTTTCATCCCAACACAACACTTGTAATTTAGCAAATATGATTAGTAACTTTTTATATTGAGTTCAGTAACACTTCTGATATCAGTAGAATTTTGGGTTGAAAACATTAGTAACTCGTTTTATATTGAATTTGTTGGAGTATTTGTTATATGCGTTACTTATGTGGGAGATGGGTAAATGGATCCCTTCAGGATCTATTTACCACATTCAGTTGCTTAGTCCCACATCTATCACTTGTGGGATGTGGAGACTTAGCGAGGGCTATATAAGAAGCCCCTCACCCTTTGTATCCAGTGAGAGAAATGCAATGCATACATTGGCCCTCTGAGGCGTTCTCCCGTGGTTTCATCCCGCTCCTTAGGGAGTAGAGTTGCATGTTAAAAATCCTGTGTTCTTATATTTCTTATTCTTTTTTCTCTAATATGCTTCCGCATTCCTATTTTCTAACATGGTATCAGAGCGGGTTCGATTCTCGAGGTTTTCATTATATTTTTTTTGTTCGAGATACGATTATCAAGTTCTTGTTCTAGGGTTTAGATGAAACCCTAGAAATTATTCTGCGTTCATCTCACCTGCGCAAACTCCATTCGAGTTCCAGTTCTCTAGATTTCCACCAGAGCTCCTCCACATCAGCTTTCAATATGGAGGATTGCCTGCAGATCAACGCCAGACCCATCGCAACCAGATCTCACGCTCTGTTATGCCGTATATGGAATCGACAAGATGACAACACGACATTTGGTTCCCAGGAGGGGAACCCTAGCCCAACCATAAGTATACTGGATCAGAGATCTCAATCCGTTCCAGCGCGAGGCCTCATGCGGGTGCCTCACCCTCCGACTTCGCCTCACGTGGGGTTAAGAGCCTCTCCAGGAGGAGCTCCAGTTCAATGGAGAGGCCCCTCCAGAACATCTAGCGGCAACATGCTTCGTTGCCCGATTAAAAAAAAATTCGATGAAGGCGGTGCCGATCCTCTTTCTCCGCACAAGACCCATCTTCTGGCGCCTCTCCAACAAGAAAGAAGAGGGGCGGTGCCACACTGCTCCAGGCGGAGATTCTCCTCGCGCGTCACCTCCTGGCAGCGCCCTCGACCCCTAATGCAAAGTCTCATCGGGGGCGGCTGTATTTCGAGGGGGGGGGGAGAGAGAGTTCCCACGAGAGAACCCTAAAATAAAGCCTCATGTGGGCTGCTTCTGTCAAGGCCCAAGTGGGCCGAGATGTAAAAATAAGGCACGTACAAAGAAAATCTGCACACAAGAAATGTTTTTACAAAAAAAACGTATGCGAAAAAAAAAAGGGAAATCCGTAAAAATGTGAATGGCGTATTGAAAAAAAATCAGCATTTGTGATGTGATTCATGTTCTCCCCATCTCTCTTGCCTACTCCCAGCTTTGTCGATGCCATTGTTTTTTGACAAGTATCGGAGAAAGGAGGAGTATTGTGTAGAGTCACAGGTCTGCTCCAGATTCTCTAGTTCAGACTCCATGACAGTTTCCAGACTTTATAGATTTTGTTCAGATATTCAGACTCGATGTCAGATTGGTTCCACGTCTTGAATTTTAGACACACACATGTATGTGGTCTTCTTTTCAGATAAGCACATGTTTGCCATCACTTTTTCAGTGGTCCCCATCATTCTTGTTTTGTTAGCCAGGGTTCTCATGTGATCCATAGGGACTCCAGAGTAGAGATCCTATTCCCTATGCCATGTGGGTTAGGGTCTTCATGTGGTTTCATAGGGACTCCAGAGTAGAGATCCCATTCTCTGAGCTAGATGGGAGAGACCCAGTTCTCCGACGAGGAGCCTTTCAGACTCCATTTTCCAATGTTCGTGAACTCCAGTACGAGATCCTTCCGAGGTTCCTATGAGAGAACCCACTTTGAGGTCCCTATGAAAGAGACCCATCTTCAGAGATCTATGTATGGATAATTAGCGACATTCTTCAGTTCGACCCTTTCAGAGATGGAGCAGTTGTCCTCATGTTGTGACGGGCCAGAGTTCTCCAAGTGGAGACTCATTTCCAGTTGCAATGACTCTAACAGGCATAGTACAGAGCACACTCAGTTTGACTCATACGTAACCCATTTGATCCTCTTCACCTGAATGACATGAGAAGCAATATCCCCGACAATAGCCGACAGTTGTGTGCGTTGAGTTGATATTGTTTGTTGTATCATGTAGCGTGAGTTGAGATTTCTTTCTGTTTGTCCATGCTGAGCATTGCATGCTCCAACTTGAGGGGGAGTGCGTCACTTATGTGGGAGATGTGTAAATGGACTCCTCCAGGATCCATTTGCCACATCCAGTTGTTTAGTCCCACATCTACTACTTGTGGGATGTGGAGACTCAGTGAGGGTTATATAAGAAACCCCTCACCCTCTGTATCCAGTGAGAGAAATGCAATGCATACATCAACTCTTTGAGACGTTCTCCCGTGGTTTCGTCCCGCTCCTTAGGGAGTAGGGTTCCACGTTGAAAAATCCCGTGTCTTTATATTTCTTATTCTTTTTTCTCTGATATGCTTCCACATTCCTATTTTCTTACTGTTGGTAAAAAATGAATGAGATGATTCTATTCCATAAGCCCTAGGCTCTCTTATATAGGAGAGTAGCCTATGGGTAAATTACATAAAGAGAACAACAGAAAAGTAAAATAACGAAGAGGTACAGTTATTCTATATGCGTCAACACTCCCCCTCAAGATGGAGCATAGATATCAATCATGCTCAGCTTGGACACACACGTCTGTAATGGGCCTCGAAGTAATGCCTTGATGAAGATATCAGCAGTCTGATTCTCTGATGTGACGTGAGATGTAGCAATGAACCCCTTCTGAACCATGTCACGTATGTAGTGACAGTCAACCTCAATGTGCTTGGTCCTCTCATGAAAGGCTGGGTTATTTGCAATGAACAAGGCGGCCTGATTGTCACATTCCAACATCATAGGAAGAGGTATATCAAGACATAGATCTGCAAGTAAAGATTTCACCCACATCATTTCTGTGCTAGCCTGGGCCATAGCCCTGTATTCGGATTCAGCACTGGATCTAGCTACCACTGTCTGTTTCTTGCTCCTCCACGAAACTAGAGCATCTCCAACATAGACTACAAATCCTGATGTGGACTTCATGTCCTTGGGGCATCCTGCATAGTCTGCATCCGCACATGCCGTGATAGTGATCTCCTTTCCTTTCTTAAATAGCAAGCCTGCACCTGGAGATGATTTTGAATATCTCAGAATCATGTGTATTGCATCCATATGGGCCTGACGTGGTTGCTCCATGAACTGGCTCACACGACTCACTGGAAATGATATATCAGGTCTAGTGATCGTGACATACAGTAGTTTGCCTACCAGTTCTCTGTACCTTCTCTTGTCCACCTCTTCTGTGTCATCATCATAAAGCTTCATGCTAGGATCCATTGGTGTCGTAGCAGGTCGACACCCTAGCATACCTGTCTCACTCAATAGATCTGTAACATACTTCCTCTGTGACATTACTAATCCATATGGATTTCTAGCAAACTCCAGTCCCAGAAAATATCTAAGGACTCCCAAGTCCTTGGTGACAAACTCGGTCCCCAGCCTTTCCTTTGCCTGCTTAATGCCCTGCTCATCATCACCTGTAATCAAGATATCATCAACATAAACCATGATTACAATGATACCTCTAGCCGTCTTCTGTACAAACAAGGAATGATCAACATTGGAGCGTTTATATCCTTGTTTCTCAAAAAGATCTGAAAGCTTCTGAAACCATGCTTAGGGGCTCTGCTTAAGGCCATAGATGGCCTTATGTAATCCGCATACCTTGGAACACTCCCCCTCAACAGCAAAACCAGGTGGCTGTTGCATATAGACTTCCTCCTGCAAGTCGCCATACAGAAATGCATTCTTCACGTCCAGTTGATAAAGAGGCCAGTCTCTAGCAACTGCAACTGATAACAGGATCCGTAGAGTGGAATGACGCGCCACAGGGGAGAATGTGTCAAGGTAATCAACCCCGTATGTCTGTGTGAAGCCACGTGCAACAAGGCGTGCCTTGTACCTGTCAATGGAACCATCTGCATTGTGCTTTACTGTAAATACCCATTTGCAACTCACCGGGCTGACATCTGGAGGTATTGGAACCAAGCTCCAGGTTCCTCTGGATTGAAGTGCCGCCATTTCTTCTTCCATTGCTAGCCGCCATCTAGCATCCTGCAAAGCATCATGATGATTCCGTGGAATGTCTGTAGCTGAAAGTGCCAATGCAAACGTCCTGAAGTCTCCAGATAGCCTCTCAAAAGACACAGTTGCTGATAATGGATATTTGGCACAGCTTCTCTTCGGCTTGCGTAGAGCAATTGGAACATCCAAATCATCGGTATTGTCACCATGCTCCTGCAATACATCCTGCTGTAAAATGTCGTCAGATCCATCAACATTAATATTTTCATTACATACCATAGGCGAGCTAGTTGACGGGTCAGGACCATGAGCTGGAGGAGGCCTGCGGGTGTAATGGAATGGTAGTGGAGATACTAGCGGTGGCGCTGGTGGTGGCGGTGGTGGTGGTGGTGGCGGTGGTGTTGTTTGAGGTGGCGGCGGTGGTGCCATTAATATGGCATCAGGAGGTATAGGTGGTAGCTGCATGTCTCTAGATGTTGAAAAGTACATAACAGATTCAAAAAATGTAACATCTGCACTGATCATATACCGCCGACGCACTGGATCAAAACACTTGTACCCCTTTTGAGTTCTGGAGTACCCCACAAAGACACACTTGACAACCCTAGGAGAGAGCTTGTCAGTACCAGGCGACAACTGATGGACGAATGCGACTGACCCAAACACACGAGGAGTAAGAGCGAACAAATCCTTGTCTGGATAAATGAGTGAAAAAGGAATCTGTTCATTCAAGACAGACGAGGGCATACGGTTGATTAGGTAACATGCAGTAAGAACTGCATCACCCCAGTAGGAGTAGGGAGCATGACTCTGTATAAGAAGAGACCTTGTGACATCAAGAAGGTGACGGTGTTTTCTTTCAGCAATCCCATTCTGTTGAGATGTATGAGCACAAGAGGTTTGGTGAATAATCCCTTTTGAGGAGTAGTAATTGGCCAAAGTGTGGGTGCATAACTCTAAAGCATTATCACTTCTCACAAGTTTGACAGATATGGAGAAAACATTCTGAATTTCATTTAGAAAATGGATAATAATATTTCCTGCTTCAGATTTATTTTTCATAAGAAACACCCATGACACTCTCGAGAAATCATCCACAAATACAATATAAAACCTGTGTCCCTGATGATCGGGAACACGACTCGGACCCCAGACATCTATATGAAACAACTCAAATTTGGAGTTACTACTCCGACCTGGACGACTGGGAAAGGACGACCTGTGATGCTTTCCCAACTGACATGCCTCACACTGGATAGGTGTGTGAGAGAGACTATAGGGTAGAACTCGACACAACTTCTGAAGCGGTAAATGACCAAAACGCAGATGCCACAGGAGAGGAGATACTTGTCCAGCAGAAGAGGATGTGGTTCCAGCAAATGGGGTCTGGTTCAGACGGTAAAGGCCTCCTTGCTCATAGCCATGACCAATCACGTTGCCCGTACGGATGTCCTGAAAAATCAAAGAAGATGGATCAAAAATAGCTCGACAATGGAGATCCTTCGTAATCTGACTAATTGACAACAGATTCATAGAAAAATGTGGTGCATGTAGGACATTCTTAAGCTGCATAGAAGGTGTCAATCTAATCTCCCCCTGACCAGTGATAGGGGAATGCGTGCCATTAGCAATCACTACTGTCCGTCCTGGAGGGATCTGAGTGTATCCTGTAAGTAGACTCTGGTCGCCACATAGATGATGTGTAGCGCCCGAGTCCATGATCCATGGCGGTGTATCAGATCTACTACTGTGGAGTGCAAGTGTACTACCTGAAGTACTAGTAGATGCAGAGGCAGAAGCATTAGCATCAGTATGACTCTCTGTAGTCGGTGCTGGACCAGATGGTGGGATGATGCCCCTGAGGCGGGCAACTAGATCATCAAATCGTTGATCCAAGGTAGCAGCAGATGGGGGCTCTATCTGCTCAGCGGCTCGTGCAGATGCAGGGAATCCATGCTTCGAATAGCATGTGTCTTCATTATGTCCGACTCGGTGACAATATGTGCATGTTGGCCTAGTGCGGCCACCCCTTCCACGAGGTCCACGTCCACGGCCCTGTTGATGAAAACCGCGGCCTCTGTTTGCCGCCATAGTTGAGGAATTCTGACTCGCAGCTGCTGAAGGCACTGTGATCCTACTCAATCTGTGAAAAGCTTCCTCCGTGGGAGGAATAGTTGAGTCTGCCAAAATCTGAGACCATGCTGCCTCATACTCTGGATCAAGTGCAGCGAGAAACACACCCACCATCGTCGCATTCCTGTATGTCTTTTGCTGTTCTGGCGTGGCGGTAAGAGGCATGAAGCTATAGAGCTTCTCGAACATCCCTCTCAGTGATGTGTAGAGAGAATGTAAAGGACGGCCATTCTGCTTTATTGTGAATATATCATGTTGTAGTTGCAGGATCTTCGTTTCGTTCTTCGCCTGAGAATATGTCGCCGCCAGGATATCCCACATGTCTTTGGCTGTGGGTTGATGTAGAATGTCATTGGTAATTTCAATAGCCAATGTGCCAGATAGCCACACCTTGGCATATGCATCATCGGCCTCCCATGAGGCATGGACTCCAGTCTTCTCCGCAGGCTCAGGTTCGGTAAGAATGTGCTTCTTACCTGTAGACTTCATCATACTCATGAACTGCATTGCCCACAGTTCATAGTTCGTACCATCCATTTTGACAATGGGCGCTGGACCACGAAATGTGCCAATAGACGGGATATCTGCCTTGCTTTCTGACATACTGGAGACGGAAGACTGGAGCGAATGACAGAAGATAATCTTTGTCTACAATGACATAGACGGGATTAGTTGCATGTGTAGACCTCAAGCAACTATCCCCATGAATACGCGTGGTTGAGTGTGCACAGGATCGCTATGCGCACAGCGGTATGCAGCGGTATGCGCACAGCGGTCTGCGCACTGTCTGATGCCCTTCATGCGCGCTGGTGGCCTTCACGCGCTGGTGCTATGTGCTGGTGCCCTTCACGCGCAGGTGCGCAATCGTGCGCAGGTGCGCAATCTTGCGCAGGCGCGCTGGAGGATCGCGCGCTGGAGATGATGCGCAGGCGCGCTGGAGGATCACGCGCTAGAGAATCGCACGTGGCATGGATGATGCGCGCGCTGGAGGATCGCGCGTAGGCGCAGGTGCGCGCAATCGTGCGCAAGAAGATGCGCAGGAGGATCGCGTGCGAGCACCGGTGCGCGAAGGAGGAGAGGCGGCGGCGTTGGAGGCGCGCCGATCGAGAGAGAGAGAAGGAGAGAGATAGGGCCGGCGGGTGGGGTGGGTTAGGGCTAGGGTTTCGAGAACTCCGGTCTAGGACCGTCGCTCTGATACCATGTTGGTAAAAAATGAATGAGATGATTCTATTCCATAAGCCCTAGGCTCTCTTATATAGGAGAGTAGCCTATGGGTAAATTACATAAAGAGAACAACAGAAAAGTAAAATAACGAAGAGGTACAGTTATTCTATATGCGTCAACACTTACAGAATTCAATAACACTTTTTTACATTAGTTAACTAACATTTGATATTATTTTAAGTAGCATTCGTAATTGTATCGCCACGACGTTGTTAGGGTTTCATAAAGGCCCTTATGACCCTTACATGTAAACAGACCCTTATGAGCCTCTAAGTAACATCTTATATTAATTCATTAATACTCCTCTATAATACTTCAGTAGCAAAACATTAGTAATACTTTTTATATTGAATTCAATGATACTCCTTTATATTTCTTTTGTAACATTTGATACTATTTCTGAAGGCGAGGGTATTCGCCTCATACATCACGTAAGCACGGAGATAGTTTCTTATGTGATCTAGGTCAACTAATCACACTAGTCGTAAGGGGCAGTCGAAATTATAATTTTTCGATGAAACCATATGACATGGGAACCATTCCCATGTCATTTCATCTTAATCACAAACAAGTATTAGGTTTATCTCTTGTAGCGTAATCGCGATCTTTATGTCTGTAAACGAAAAGACCTCCAGTCTCAAGTTCGATTCATTGGAGCAAGCACTTGCGGGCGTGTGGATGAGACATGTGCTTCCGACAATCCAATTTGATGATCCAAACACGGAACCTCCTGATTTCGTCTCACAAAATCCATGGTCTTCCTCTCGAGTACGTGGCATCAATAAAAGATAGAGATCTACGAACAGTCGATCCGACAACACAACGATGGCACGACGATGACAAGTCTCTCTACAAACCCTAGAGTGGACGGTCACTAGGTTGGAGAGAGTATATAGATGAGTATGAGAGAGAGTTTTGTTTCTTCAACTTGTGTATAGAAAAGTTTAAGATTGGCTCTTCATTTATACAACTTTGGATGGCTAGGATGCACTCCTAATAAAAATCAATGGTCTAGATTTTGTTGCAACAAATTTGCAATAACAATTAATTAATTTAAAAGAAATCAATTATTTAAAGAACACAAAGTTTTGATCACATCTCCCTCGAGTCTTCCCAACACCCATATATCCTCCATACTGGAAGACATGGAATAAACACGTAGATGTGATCACTTTTGAACAGTCTTCTTCATGATTTTTTCATTAAGTTTCTCATTTGATCATTGGGAGTTGGTATCGATCATATGCTTTCCAAAAACATATATCATACATATAAATCCTGTCATGCTTCCAAAGCAAGATGATCACCGATGGAATTTGGTTGGTCCTGATATCTTGTGAGTGAGCTCATGTTTTCTGGCTCAGTAGTAAATATGTATGATTCCTTTGAGAGATCATATTACTCATATGCCCTCATATGCACACTAACTCGCCTGTATATAGGCCTTGATTAGGTCATCAACTTAATGGCCTGTCTAATGTACATACTTAGATGCATAGTTACACATATGTCTCCAGTCAGAGGATGCGTGCTTGTATCGTGATATCATACGATATAGGTCTTGGTTATCTCGATCTCGTTAAGTCAACTTTTTTACCTAACTTATTTGGTACCTCCGAATATTTGTTCATATGCAAAGGACTTGCATCAAGAGGTCGGTCATATATCGACCTTTGGAGTAAGGATTGCTATCTCCTTCTTAGGATGGAGATCTTTTCTCAACAATCATTTGGCAGTGCTAGATGAGTCCTCAATCTAACTCTTTAGATACCATCCAAACACCAGCTCTATGATTCAATCGTCGAATCACCAACTGTATGATCATCAAGACGATCATGGTATATAATCCTAATTGTACTAAGGGACCATATAAGTGTATCCATTCATTAATCTCAAATATGGAGTGAACATCAATAACTTTTATTTCTATATAAAACGGATTATAGTAATGTTTATTGTAAAAATGGTTCGCTCGAGGCTCACATGTCCAACATTCTCCAACTAGCCTTCAGAACCATTCATATACATGTTTGCTCTTTCGATGCCACATGGGTTCCTTCTCCTGAGCTATGGTTCCCGTGTTATCATCGAGCAACGAGATGGGAGTATTAGAGAAAACTACGCCCAGTTTCAGGATGAACTTGCACAACCACACCGCCTCCTTTGCAACATCTGATGTGGCAATGTATTGAGCTTCTGTTGTCGAATCAACCGTGGTATCCTGCTTCTTGCTTCTCTAGCTCACAAAACCAACGTTCAACAAGAATACAAAGACTGAAGTTGGCTTGCGGTCATTAATGTCTGATTGAAAGTTCGAATCTGTTTATCTTAAGACTTGGAGATCACTATCTCCATAGACTAGGATGTAATCTTGCGTCCTTCTTGGATACTTGAATATGTTCTTCACTGCATTAGAGTGTTGCTTGCCATAGCAGGATTGGTAACGACTTACCACTCCCACTGCATGGCAGATACCAGCCGTGTGCACATCATGACATATTTTAGGCTTCCCACAACTGATGCATAAGGGCATCCATCAATGACCTTTTCCTCAACACTTTGAGGAGCCATGTCTTTAGATAGGTGTATATCGTTCTTAAAGGAAGGAAGTCTTTCTTGGAATTCTCCATATGGAATCATTCCAAGATCTTAATGTATCCGTGTTGAGACAACTCCTAAAATCCTCTTTTCTCTGTTTGTGAAGAGTTTCAGACCCAAGATATAAGATACTTCTCCAAGATCTTTCATCTCAAAGGTATATGATAGCCAGACCTTATCATTAGTTATCGTCCCTATATCATTTTCAATGATAAGGATGTCATCTACGTGAAGCAGATAAACACAATGATGCTCCCACTGAGCTTCTTGTACACATGGTTCATCAAAGTATTCTGAACGGAATCTTCTCTTTATGGTTTCATCAAATTTGATATTCTAGCTACAAGAAGCTTGCTTGAATCCATAGATGGATTTCTTCAGCTTATACACTTTGCCTTCCTCAGTTATGAGGCCTTGGGGCTGCTCCATATGGATATTCTCCTCGAGGTATCCACTGAGAAATGCAGTCTTGACGTCCATTTGCCAGATGCCATAGTCAAGATGTGCTGCTATAACTAGCAGTGCCCTGATGGACTTTAAGCATGGCCACATGAGAGAACGTCTCATCATAGTCGATGCCTTCTCTTGGTGTGTAGTCGTTAGCTACGAGCCGTGCGTTGAAGGTCTCTACCTTCCCACCAAGTCCCCTCTTTCTCTTGAAGATCCATTTTACCCAATGGATTTTACCCCCTTAGGTGTATCCTCTAAGGACCACTCACCATTCTTGTGCATGGAGTCTATTTTAGACTTCATAGCTAGGATCCATTTATCCATGTCATGATCCGTGAGTGCTTCATCAAATGAAGTTGGATCATTGTCAGACTCTCCTGACACATGGAATCCATACCTTTCAGGTGGCATAACTGCCCTCAAACTCCTTCAAAGAGGTACTAATGTTTCATCTTCATTTATCTCTTCAATTTCTGGCTCATGAATCTCACTATCCTCAGAGGATTCTGTGAATTCCTTTACTATATTTTGTCTTGACTTTTAAGAAAGTCATTTGAGTCTTATGGTCGTAAAGTTGGTATCCGACACCGTTCTTTACATACCCAATGAAGAAGCACTCTCCGGTGCGAGATTCCAGCTTACTTGCATCCATGACCCCAAATCCTTAAGTTCCTAACACTGGGCTTGGCTCCGAACCAAAGCTCATGAGGGATTTTATGTACGGATTTACTAGAAATCGTATTAAGGATATATATTGCAGTCTCTACTGCATATCCCAAGAAAAGAAGAGGTAAATGTGCTTTATTCATCATTACTCGGACCATATCCATAATGGTTTTGTTGTGTCTTTCAACAACACCATTTAGTTAGGGAGTTTCCAGAGGAGTGAGATTAGATACAATTCCTCTATCTTTAAGGTATTCCTTGAATTCATCCGAGAGGTACTCTCACCTCGGTCAGATCGAATTTGTTTAATCTTTATATCGATTTGGTTCTTAACCAAAGCTATGAACTCTTTAACCTTTTCAAAGGTTTGAGATTTATGACGTAATAGGAAGATAAACCCATATCACGAATGATCATCAATAAATAACAAACAACATTGATATCCATTTCAAGTCGTGGTACTGAAGGGACTACATACATCGGTATCTATTAGGTCAAGTATACCTTTGCATCATGTACCCTTATTTCAGAAGCGTGCTCTGATCATTTTATCTCGAATGCAATGTTCACAAATAGGTAAACTTTGAACATGTAGAAAATCTAATGTTCCATCTTTTACCAATTTATTGATCCTACTAACAGATAAATAACCAAAGCCTTTAATGCCAAATCATGGATAAATGATTTTTCTCTTCTCCGGATCGCTTGAGGTTGTTAATAATATTATTATAATACTAGTAGCTGTAACATTCATGACACATTCATCAATGCATGATTCAAAAAGTCCATCAGAAGTTAGATAACCATCTGCGGTATGTTACCATAATGACTTATGATAACTTTATTGCAAAAATGGAACACATAACCATTTCTAACTAACTTTGATATAGATAACAAATTCCTTCAACTTCGGGTACCTAGAGGCATAATCTAAGTAACAAAACTCTCTCACTAGCTAAATATGACATACAAGTCCTGATGGAGACTGCTGCAACAGTTGCATCAGATCTCATCTGGATGACTATCTCTCCATCCTCAAGCTTTCTGGTTTCCTGAAATAGATGCAAGAAATTGCATACCTGAACATAAGTACCATAATCAATGACCCAGCTACCTTTTCGTCGTATGAGAAAATGATGGAAGTATATTTTGTACCTGTTGGAGCCTTACCTTTTTCTATGTTTTCAGGTAATCTGGACAGGTTTTCTTCCCGTGCCTCGGCTTCTTACAATGATGACAAACATCGGCTTTCTTCGATGCTGTCACTGTGGAAGCTTGAGAGGATGAGCCAATAACTTGACTCTTCTTCTTCTTCTTCTTGTGGGTCGAACCCTTCTGAGACTCATGTTTCCGACCGTGCTTTCCCTTGACCTTTTGCAGCTATTACACTGCCAGTGGGATTTTTTTCTTCAAGATGTCCTCCACAGACTTCAATGTAGATACCAGCTTAGGATATGTCAAACTCAACTTATTCATGTGGTACAATACCACAATGTTGTTGAAAGACTTGGGCAAAAACAACCGAATAAAGTCGGACTGCATGTCTGCATCCATCTGTGCTCCAAGGGTATCCAGTTCAGGGAGGTGACCAAACATTTTGATTACATGCTCTCTAACTGATGTCCCTTCCTGCATCTTGCAGCAAATTAGTTCTTTTAAGAGGTTGTAACACTGAGTGTGGTTCACATTCGTCCGAATGATTTGGTCCAATCGATTGGTTGACCTCTAGAAGCTTGCTGAGAGGGTTCATGGATTTCATATCTGAGATTAAGAAATACACTTATTAGAACATATAAATAATATATATATTCAATTTAGATTCTTTGATTAAGAAATTTGAAATCAAAGTTGTCTTGCCTTTGTTACTCTGAAAGTCCATTCCCTTATTAAACTTTCAAAGCAAGAGATATACTTACCACTATATCTCAAGCAAGATTTGTGATCTCCCTTTTACCTTTGTTACACCTCAATAATATGCGAAAATATAACTTAGGTAAAAGAAGCATGAACTCATTCCGCTTTGCAAGTTCAACTTGCATTCCCAATTCGGTCTTTAACCAACTGTCAACAGTAATTTTGACCCGTTAATTGAACCAACTGTCAACAGGAATAGCACTCGCTATGCGCAATCCAATACCGCCGTAATTATATGAGGAA
This sequence comes from Ottelia alismoides, assembly GCA_037367405.1. Lineage (NCBI taxonomy): Eukaryota > Viridiplantae > Streptophyta > Magnoliopsida > Alismatales > Hydrocharitaceae > Ottelia > Ottelia alismoides. The sequence goes on from JAZKJV010009171.1 coordinate 669,624, forward strand.
CACTATTGGGGCCATTACGCATATGACATGTCTCTTTCGAGAAGCAAAGAGCTCAATTCATGTGCGCTTGTACACCGGAGGAATGACTTTGCATAGGCGTCTCTAATGTGCAATCCATGACGATGAAACCCTTTGGCTTGACCAGAGACCATGGATGTCATCTTATGATCATCCATATAACAACAACAAAGCCTCTTCCCACAATTAAGTAGGGTCGGCTACATGGATTCTATGCCTCCATTCAGATCTATCTTGGGTCAATCCCGGGCTTATATCCAAAAAGCTAAGATCCCTTCGTATAGTCTCATTCCAATAGTTCTTGGGCCGGCCTTGCCCTCTCCTAACTGGTGCATCAGCTGATCTTCTTTGCAAATGACCAAACCATCTTAATCAGTTTTCTCGCATCTTATCCTCGATTGGAGCTATACCAACTTTAATCTGATTGCATCATTTCGAATTGATCTTTACATGTGTGTCCACACAACCACCTTAGCATTTTCATTTCTGCTATTGCCATTCTCTGCACATGTCTATGGTTCACATGCCAACATTCAGATACATAGAGCATATAACAGGTCTCACGACTGCTTTGTAAAATTTTCCTTTGATTTTTAAAGGATTTTTCTTATCACAGAGAACAACAGAGGCTTCTCTCCACCTTATCTAGCCTGCATTAGGTAGCCGACAATCAACATAAAATAGTCGGAGACAACTTTCTAAATAGTATTTTTTAAAATACTATTTAGGAAGTTGCCTCATGACAATCAGATCTTTTCAACATGGATTATGATCATCCATATCCCATTCAAATCTTAATTAATCATTTCGAATCAAATTCTTATGATTAATTCTTCCAAGGGAATTACAATCTCATTAATAATAAACTGTTTAATTTAATTACATTAAATTAATTTAATCACTTTAAATTAATTATCAATCCAATGCAACCGACAAATAATTTATTTTTCTTGATATTAATATATAGTATACACCCTAACATTGTACAATTGTATTATTCCAATTAGTTGTTTAAAGTACGCAGGGATTTCTCATGCCAAGGTTGCAGAAATTGGTAGTCGGTACTCGGTTGGTGGGGTCACTGACTAAGGATTAATCGGCAGTCGGGCGACTAATCGGATTTAGTCGGCCATTAGTCGGTTTTGAATTTTTTATTATTTTTAAAATATAAATCATTTTTATACCTATATTCTTATATATTTGCAATATAAATCATTTTTACATGTATTCGTATATATTTGCATAGATTTGAACATTTTGTATACTATTATAATGAAACAAAAGGAGTAATTGAGTTTAAATATAACACTAAGCATATTAGAATAGGTTTGATTTAAAAAAAACAAAAAATAAAAAAGATAAAAAACCTCTATGTAAAAGTTGGTCGAGTAGTCGGCCCGATTAGTCGGGTTAACCGACTAATGGCTGACTAGGCCTAGTCGAGTTGGCTACCCCCCCGACTCGACTAGTCGGACCGACTAGTCGGCCTAGTTGGCCGACTTTTACAACAGTGTCTCATGCTACCCATCTTTGAGACAGATCAAGCCAGATCAGACATATAATGCTAACAGGGGGGCGCTTCCATTGCGGTGCAGGGTGCCATTTAAGTATCCCATTAGCATATCCACTGCCTAGATACCATCACCGAATGAAATTCAAGTCAATACAATTGGTACTAACTGTACTAAGATGTTTTATCTGTCATATGCTCTTGATAACGGACTTGATACATATATAGTATTCACTCAGAAATCTTAGGCATCTTAAAATATTTTTAAAGATCTTAAATTTCTAGTCATATCAAGCAAACATGTTTGGTTTTGCATGTAGAAATGATATACAACTTTTGTAAGTTAAACTAAAGTTTTGTCATGAAACAATCATTCAATGGTAAATGAAACGAGTTTAGTTTTGCATGTAAAAGTTGAACTACAAATATTGTAGTTTAAACCAGGGTTTTGTCATTAAACATTCATTCAGTAGAGGTTGATGATTATCAAATGTTACTCTAAATATATGAACCATCATTTAATTAAGGCGAATTCATAATTTCCATGATTAATATTGAATGATAAACACATAAAAAAACGTTCTTGAGATGATTCAATCATCTTTCGACGCATCCCCCACTAAATATCACATATTTAGGACAAACAGAGCCAGAATTGTGCGAAATAAATTCAATCAGTTTGCTTGTCATGTTTCATGATAGGAAAACAATAAATAAAGTTCGTTTAGTTACAGATCGAGTTTACATCAAAAACAACGACACTGCATAACTTTTGATTTTTAAAATGATGTCCGTTTGATGCCAACCATTAGCGAATCTTTTGGGAACATATTTAGACATTATAAATATATTTAAATATCCCAAAAATTTGTTCAAACATGACATAAAAGTAGCTTTTTCTTATGAGAAAAAAAACTATACGAAAACACATCTACGTAAAAACAAAAAGTCCCCGCACATGTGATATACAAAACCTTGTTCTCTTTGGATTTGAATCACATCCAAGACCTTTGACTAAGACTCTGATACCACTTGAAGGCGATTGTATTCTCCTCGTGCATCATGGATGCGTGGAGATCACATCTTATGCAATCTAGGTCAACTAGTCGCTCTAGTTGTAAGGGACACCAAAAATTAACATGTCATGGGAACCATTTCCATATCATTTCACTTGATTACAAAAAAGTTTTAGGGTTTCTTTATCGAGCAGCATCACGGAGGAGACAAACAAGGCTCGCCGGAGCCCAGTTTTGTGCCGCCGCTTTTGGTGGTGTTCATCAGGGGGAGAGAGACTAATACCATTGGATCAACCCAATTGGGGATGATCATGCGGTCTTGAAGAAGACACGTCGGCCAGTCCGCACCTGCAGCTTCGTTCCGCCCGAACCGCCCGTCGAAGCACAACGCAGTGCCACGTGGCCCGAGCCACCGCCTTCCATCCAAGCCTAGACCGCGCATGATGTATGCATGTAAATTGGGCAAATTGCAGCTCCCCCGGCCAGTTTTCAGAATTACAAAAATGCCCCCGCGCAGGGGTATTCAATAAATTCCAGGGTTGGTTTTATGTTATTGCATTTTAGTCCCTCAAGAGACCTATTTGTGAACCTTGTGCTAAGTTTATTCATATTTTTATTACATTTATGCCCATGGACTCAATCTCAAATAACTTTAGCATGTGATGTCCAATTAAGATAGTTTTAATTTCGTTGTGATCCTTGTTTCATTATCTTTAATATGGTTTCATCAATTCTCTGATTTGATGCTTAATCTTTAATTAATTAATTAGAGATATTATAGATGCTCTTAGTCATATGAAATGAAATTTGGCTTTTGGTTAAGTGCTCAATTGGATCTAGATTTAAATTAGATCTTTGCTTAAGTTTGATAAATCATTTTAGGGCATATTAATGTGTATATTTGCATATGATACCTTAGGATCAATTTATTCATCATGGTATGATCATTTACTAACATGCATTTCTATATTTTAACATCACATTCTGTTTCATTTGTGCATGTGTGATGTGCATTGTTTGTCTTGTTTGTTGATTTAAATAATTTATTAATCACTTAGTGTAGATATTAAAACTTGAATAATTATATTATGGCTCGTGTCTCTGTGCTCGACCCTTGACTTCCCAAGTAGAGCTGGCTATTAAGTCACAGCTCGATGAGTCGGGCTCGGCTCGACTCGATAAGGGCTTGCGAGCCTGGCTCATTAGCCGATTGAGCCAAGCCCGAGCTAGAATTTTGGGCTCGATAGCTCGGCTCGATAACTCAATAAGGGGCTCGATAAGGAATATATACATATAATATATATATATATATATATATATATATATACACAATACAAACAAAATAAAAGCAACCCTTTACAGTTTTCCCTCCACTAACTTTGCCCCTCCCACGAGTCACGAGTCATGGCCCAATTCTCAAAATCCCATTCCCGCCTACACATTTGCCCCCCGCCCATGCATTAGAAAATTAGTATTTTTTTCTTTTTTATAAGCAAATAAAATGTTACAATATATATTATAAATAATATTTTGTACACAACTTGGGTAGTGGCCTACTGATAAGGAATACTATCTTAGATAGAGTAGGTCTTGAGTTCAAACCTGTGCAAAGCACTTTTCCACCAAAAAGTACCTATTTTCTATAACGAGCTTGACTTGGGCTTGAGCCCAGACCAGGCTCGATAAGGGGCTTGGCTCGAGTCTTATCGAGCCCGAGCCAGCTCGATAAGGGGCTCGAGCTCATTGAGCCCGAGCCAACTCGACTGGGCTCGAACGAGCTCGAGCTTGAGCCTGAGCCCGACTGGGCTTATTGAGCCTGAGCCATGGGCTGGCTCAGCTCGTTGGGTCGATAGTCAGCCCTATTCTCATGTTTATAAATTAAAACCGAGTCCTCCTCGCGGAGATCTTAAATTTGGTTATGTATAATTCGCTAAGTACCCGTGTTACAACGAGTGCATATTAAGATATGTATTTAGCGATGTTATCAATCGGTAGACTCGGAGATAGATGTAAGACGTAGTCCAGCTAGCTTCTCCTGCACATCTTCCCTCATTCCCCTTATGAATTTTTCCAGTTTCTCATGTTGGAATGTAGCCGCTCTTGGTGTGTGGCGAGACAACTCGATATAATGCACAAAATATTCTCTAGTTATTATCCGTCCTTGTCTGAGCTCTGCAAAAAGTATGCGTTGGGACTCCCTCCACTTCCCAAAGAAGAAGTGTGATCCGAAGCTCATCTCGAACTCATCCCATGTAGGCTCACGACCCATCTCAGAAACTATTGCCTCCATCATCTCTCGGCGAACTCAGTCAACGAGTACTCCTCAAAAGGTAACCACACGTCTCGTGGTACGTGAATCATATGGAGTACCTTCGTCACTCTTTTCAACCATTGCTCTGCTTCATCCGGTGTCTCGCACCCTCAAATTCGGGTACATCGGCTCACTGATATGAAGTAAAAACCGACTGATGCCTATGTATGACAGAGTGCTCGTGTGTGCCCTCATTTGCAAAAAGTACATGGTCCTGCTCCCTGTTGTAATCTCCCTCATCTGCTCTATGTGCTAGTAAGTACCTCATCACACAATTCATCAATCTAAGGTTGTTGAACCTCCACTGACTAAGGTTGCTGTTGTGGTATTCCATCCTGTGAGGGATGATAGGTGAAATCGAACAACTCCTAGAATCTCATCTAGATATCTCTCTGTCTATTAGTTATGTCCGTTTGCTGAGCCAAAATCTGATCTTGCTGGCCTATCATCTCTAACTGCTGATCTCTCATAGCAGTCTGCTACTGCTGGAGATCCGTAAGTGTAGCCGTGATACTTGTCAACTGGTATGCTATCTCCTAACGGGTCCTAGACGTCATGGTTTTGTATAAGAACTAATATTAGTCATAAAGGTGATTGTTTGCAATTATAATGATTGTGGTTTTTCTCTTCCTGAGATTACTGTAGGGGCATTAGATGCAAAAAGTGTCGCGTGTGTTTATTGAATTCGAATGTCATTCATTCCTTCTCAGACTCGCGACAAGTTAGAGAATTGTCGCTATCCGAGAACTTAATACGTGTGACACCCTCGGATCCGGGTACCCGTTTACGAAACATTCACACTATTATATTCGCATGTGATCGCACAAAGTATTGAAAATTAGGGATATTCTCCCATTTCCACTCGGGAATGGGGAGAGACTGCAGTAATCCTGGTGGTCTCTTGATATGCTCACATCATTGACCGATTAGCATACTCAGGAGAGCGCATCCATTTCTACTGTCGTACCTCCACGATTCATCAGTTTGTGGGATCGCATCATCGAAGGCCAGAAGACAGATCCATGGATTCGAGATAGATACATGCGCGCCGTCAAGGATGAGGTTGATGATTTTATTGTGGCGGAGTCTATTTTATGGAAGGCAGGATAGGTCGTTGTGTCCAACGACGAGCAGTTGCGCAGATATATTCTTGATGAGGCACACAGTTCACGATTATCCATTCATCCCGACGGCACAAAGATATATCGTGATCTGCGTCGACATTTCTGGTGGGATGAGATGAAGCGTGATGTGGCGCAACATGTCAGCAGATGTATGACCTGTCAGATGGTCAAGGCCGAGCACAGGAGACCGCCAGTATTACTGCAGTCTCTCCCCATTCCCGAGTGGAAATGGAAGAGTATCCCTAATTTTCATAGCTTAGTGAGATCGTCTGAGAATGTAATAGTGCGAAATGTGTGTAAACGGGCACCCGGATCCGAGGACGTCACAATACGATCAGAATGTTTATGTATTACCTTGTCTTCTCCCAACATGGTCGACGATTATCATTCCGACCAGTAAGGGAGAAAGGGGGAGTATATGTAGAGTCACGTGCTAGTTTATTAGATTTTCCAGATTCTCCAGATTCAGAAACTTTAGATTCCAGGCCAGTTCAGATTTTCCAGACTCTACAATAGTTTTTCAGACTCGACATCAGATATTTCCGAGTCTCCAGTTTCAGACACGCACATGTATGCGGTCTTCATTCAGATGTGCAGATATTTGCCATCTTTTTGTCGTGGTCCCTATCTTTTCATGTTGTTTCGGCCAGAGTTTTCATGTGAGTCATAGGGACTCCAGAGTAGAGGACCATTCCCTATGTCATGTTGGCAAGAGTTTTCATGTGGTATCATAGGTACTCCACAATAGAGTACCATTCTCTGTGCCAGATGGGAGAGATCCAGTTCTCCGACAAGGAGACTTCTTTCAGACTCCATTCTCTAGCGACCGTAGACTCCGACGAGGATTGTACTTCCACGGCCTTTTCAGTTCAACCTTTTTCAGAGATGGAGCAGTTGTCCACATTATTGTGGCGGGCCAGAGTACTCCGACGAGGAGACTCATTTCCAGGTGCACTGACTCTGATGGGCGCAGTTCAGAGCACATGCTCTCCGATGAGGTGATTCAGCAGACTCACACTCCATCCCGTTCGTCCTCCTCACCTGCACGGCATGAGAAGCAACATCCTCGACAGCAGCAGTTGTGCACATTGAGTTGATATTGTCCGTAGTGTCCTATAGCGTGAGTTGAGTTTCTTTCTGTTTGTCCAAGTTGAGCATTACATCCTCCACCTTGTGGGGGAGTATTGGAGTATTCGTTGTATGCGTCATCTATGAGGGAGATGGGTAAATGGATCTCTCCAGGATCCATTTACCCCATCCATATATTTAGTCCCACATCTACCAGTGGTGGGACTTGGAGGCTCTGTGGAGGCTATATAAGGAGCCCTAGACCTCTTGTAACCATTGAGAAAAAGGAATAGATTATCCGCCCCTTTGAGGGCTTCTCCCGTGGTTTGATCCCACTCCTTAGTGAGTAGAGTTCCACGTAAAAATTCTCGTGTTCTTCAATTTATTCATCTTTATTTCTGATTCCTCTTCGGCTTCCTATTTTCTAACAGGGGCGTGTCACATTCCTAACATTCCAACGATAACGGTAGGAAGGGATTCATTTACGGTTGACGTGGCACGGAGGACATTAGACCTTTCTCTAGCTAAGGGTGTGCCTAGCTATGCAAATGAATCGGATTCCCGACCCGACTGGATGACACGCCTTGGAGAGCATCTCGGGGTCCGAGAGCAGCACCTGATCGACCCAAATTGCGTCTGGAGGGCCCAGTCGGACCAGAATGAGAAGCCAGCTATCTTATATCAAGACTCCTCTTCGAAGACCCGAACAAAAAGGAGGCTGGTCCGAGATCTAACTGAGACATCCACACGGGGAATTGAGGGGAGGGCCAAGAGCGGGTCGTTGGTGCCTGGAAGCTTCTTGGAGGTCGGAAGGGGATGGCTGACGCCAGAAGGGGAGGTGTTTGACGGCAGGTTGTCAAAGGTGCTTGAGGTGCTTGAGGGGTTTTAAGGTGTTAGGGGGGAGGGGAAACATGGGGGGATGTGGAGCTTTCGGGAACTAGCCAGGTGCCAGTTACGCTACAGGTAGAGAGCAGAGAGAGGGGTCGCTAGGAGGAAGAGGCACATGGTGGGGAGATGTGGCTCCCGTGCTTGGTGGAAGGAGTGTATAGGTTCGGTACATGTTATGAGAGAGAGGTTACCCACAAGGGGGAGAGGAAACAGAGGAGAGCGACGATGCTCGTGTTGGCGGAGCGGGAGGAGAGCATGCAGGGATCGACAACTGCAGCTACGACCTTGCAGGTCTTTCCGAGCCGCTTTCATGTCTTGGACAGGGCTGTGGCTGAACGTCTGGGCCTGATCCCACCTAAGAAGTCGACGCAGGTTGTATGTCAATGAAGATCCTTTCTTAGAACGTCAGGGGGTTGGGGCGGCCCAAAAAGCGATTGGGAGTAAGGAATCTTATTTCAGAGGCTAGAGCAGATGTGTTCCTCCTTCAAGAGATAAAACTTTCTAGTGGATTCGACGCCGCAAGAAGGGAGCTGGATGGAGGTGGTCGAAATACACTTGCAGAGCTGGAGGCACATGGTGCTTCAGGAGGGCTGATGTCCGGTTGGAAGAAGGATGCTTTTGATGTTTTGGAAGAGTCAAAGTTGTTATTTTGCTTATCAGTTTTGTTAAAGTGCCGGGTGGATGGTCTCGGCATGCTCGCTGCGAATGTTTATGGTCTGAATGGCAACGAGTGGGGTACTATGGCGGGAGAGCTTGAACAGTTGGGCAATGCGAATACGGTTGGGATATGGATCATTGGGGGTAACGTCAACATTACGTTGCTTTCGGATGATTGGCCGCGGGGAGTTGGTGGTGGGCACCCTGGCTCGGAGGAGTTCCGGAGGGTGGCACAGAGTTTGGGGCTGTCAATTGTTGATGTTGTCGGCTGCGCTTTCACCTGGCGCAACGTGAGATCACGATCCAGACTGGACAGATTTCTACTTTCACCTTGTTGTGAAAAATGAGTGATCTATTATTCAAGGGAATCCTAGGCTCTCTTATATAGGGAGAGACCTCACGGGTAAAATACATAGTAGTCCAGAGAACAATAACAAATTACGAACAGGTACATAACATATAATAATATCGGTCTCTACACCCCCCCTCAAGGTGGAGCATAGATGTCTATCATGCTCAGCTTGGAAGAACATCTCTGGAAGGGTCCTCTGAGCAACGGCTTGGTGAGTACGTCAAGAGTCTGATCCCCTGAGCTCACGTGAGTTGTAGATATCAATCCTCTCTGGATCTAGTCTCTAGTGTAGTGCCAGTCAACTTCAATATGCTTTGTTCTTTCATGGAATGCTAGATTGTTGGCAATAAACAATGCTGCCCGATTGCCACCCTGAAGCTGCATGGGTAAAGGTACGGCTACATGTAAATCCTCTAGCACAGATCGAACCCACATCATCTCCGTGCTTGCTTGCGCCATGGCCCTATATTCAGATTCAGCACTGGACCTTGCCACAACAGTTTGTTTCTTGCTTTTCCAAGAAACCAGAGAACTCCCAACAAAAGCGGCAAACCCTGAGGTCGACTTTCGATCCTTAGGGCATCCTGCATAATCGACATCTGCACATGCTGAAATAGATAAATCTGTGCCCTTTCGAAATAGCAACCCTGAACCTGGAGAAGACTTCAGATACCTCAGTATCATGTATATGGCATCCGTATGAACTTGTCTTGGCTGCTCCATAAATTGACTCACCCGGCTTACTGCAAAGGCAATATCGGGTCGAGTTATGGTAATATAAAAGAGCTTACCCACCATTTCTCTATATCTCTTCTTGTCCACTTCAGCAGTGTCATCATCATATAACTTCATGCTTGGATCCATGGGAATACTCGATGGTCTGCATCCAACCACGCATGTTTCAGTCAAAAAATCTGTAATGTACTTCCTTTGGGTCATCACCAGACCCTGTGCATTCCTGGCAAATTCCAACCTCAGAAAGTATCTTAGGGTTTCAAGATCCTTCGTGACGAACTGATGGCCTAGAAATGCCTTTGCCCTCTCTATTCCCTGAACATCATCTCCTGTAACCAGAATATCATCAACATAGACCATAATGACAACCGTACCTGCAGAAGACTTCTGAATAAACAACGAGTGGTCTGCATTTGACCTCTTGAACCCCTGTCGTTCAATCAGATGGGAAAGCTTCTGGAACCACGCTCTTGGGCTCTGTTTGAGGCCATAAATTGCCTTGTGAAGTCTACACACCATATGCTTCTCCCCCTCAGTAGTGAACCCTGGTGGCTGCTGCATGTAGACTTCCTCCTGCAGATCTCCATACAAGAAGGCATTCTTGACATCCAGTTGAGATATAGTCCAGTCACGTACCACAGCAACTGATAAGAGAATGCGAAGAGTAGAATGACGAGCCACCGGAGAAAAAGTATCCATATAGTCCACGCCATAGGTTTGCGTGAAACCTCGTGCGATCAGCCGTGCCTTGTAAGGATCTAGACTGCCATCAGCGTGGTATTTAGTTGTGAATACCCATTTACAGCTAACAATGGATGCATCAGGAGGAGCAATAACCAAGGTCCATGTGCCACGAGACTGTAAGGCACACATCTCGTTTTCCATAGTCATTCACCAGCAATCAATCTTCATAGCTTCCTGATAGGTCCGTGGTATGTCCACGGAAGACAAAGTTGCAGCAAATCTTTGAAAGTCGCCTATGAGGCGATGAAAAGACACCTGGGAAGCAAAGGGATAAGATGCACACGTCCGCTTTTGCTTCTGGATAGCAATAGGAATATCAAGGTCATCGTCCACTGTACTGGATGGTGTAGTCTCCTCCTGCAATGAAGAATCCTGCACATGTACCATATCTGACCCGTCAGTAGTAATGCCATCTGAACATACCTGAGGCGTGATGGATGTCTGACGTGTAGCCTGAGCAGGACCTGACCGACGCGTATAGAATTTTGGTAAAGGTGGAATAGGAGGTTGTGGAGGTGGTGGTGGTGGAGGTGGTGGTGGTGAAGATGACGTAGTAACTAGAGCAGGAGTGGACTTAGGTGAACTCCAACTAGGAGGCGGAGGGACATAGACATCATCGTTGGTAGTGGATGGTACCAGTCTGTCACCTGCAGGAGAAAAATACATATCAGACTCAAAGAACGTGACATCAGTACTGACAAAGTATTTCTTGTTTATGGGGTCATAACAACAATAACCCTTCTGAGTCCGAGAGTAACCGACAAAGACATACTTCACAGCTCTAGGAGAGATTTTGTCAAGTCCAGGAGTCAGGAGATGAACAAATGCAATAGTACTAAAGACACGAGAAGTAAGTTAGAATAATTCCTTATCAGGAAAAATGATAGAAAGAGAAATTTTCTCATCAAGGACAGAAGACATCATACGATTGACCATGTAGCAAGCTGTAAGAACAACATCCCCCCAGAAAGAGTTAGGAGCACAACTCTGAATAAGGAGAGTTCGAGTAATGTCAAGAAGGTGATGGTGCTTTCTTTCTGCCGCGCCATTCTACTGAGATGTGTAAGCACAAGTAGTTTGGTGAATAATGCCCTTCGACGAAAGAAACTGAGAGAGAGAGAGACCGTGTGCAGAATTCTAGAGCATTATCTGTACGAACATATTTGACAGTAGAGGAAAACACATTCTGCACTTCACTAATCAAATTTTTAATCACATCTCCTGCTTACACGACTTGGACCCCAGATATCAATGTGAAACAACTGGAACGGGGAGCTACTGCTCCAACTCTGACGACTAGGAAAGCTAGGCCGATGTTGCTTTCCCAACTGACACGCTTCACAGCGAAAGGAAGAACTGGGAGAGATCTGAGGCAGAAGATGTCGCATTTTCTGGAGCGGGAGATGACCAAAGCGAAGATGCCAGATGTACGGAGATACTGGTCCGGCGGAATGAGAAGAGACGCTAGCTTAAGAATTCCGGACCAGCCGATACAGACCATTCTGCTCAGAGCCACAGCCAATCACCCTTCCCGTTAGTATGTCCTGAAAAATAAGAGAAGAGGGGTCAAATATAGCACGACAGTGCAAATCCGTCGTAATCTGACTAATAGACAACAGATTCATAGAGAACTCGGGAGCATGTAGAACATTCTGTAGACGCATAGAAGGAGATAGGAAGACCTCCCCCTGTCCAACAAGGGGGGAATAAGTACCATCTGCGATCTGTACTGAACGGCCATAGGGAATGTACCTGTAGGACTCAAGTCTCTCTCGATCTCGGCAGAGATGATGTGTGGCACCAGAATCTATAATCTAATCAGATATATCATGACAAGACATAAATGTTGCAGCACTACCTGAGGTACTAGCAGCAGCAAAGGAACTAGCAGAAGCTGTGGCAGCAACATTTGAAGGTCCACCAGAAGAATCAGTAGATTATTGTGGCATAATATCACGTAGACGTGCCACAAACTCCTCGAAACGGTTGTCTGCATTGGATGCTGACTGGGGCAGAGCATGCTCGGCTACTCGCGTCGATGCTGGGAACCCATGCTTAAAGTAGCATGTATCCTCCGACTGGGCTGTGCGGTGACAGTATGAACATGACTGACGAAAGCGACCACCCCTACCACGGGGTATACGTCCACGACCAGAAAACTGACCACCTCTCCCACGCGATACTGCCATCGCCGATGGGGGTGGAGTAGATGAGCTGGAAGAAACTGATATGCGACTGAGCCTCCGGTAAACATCCTACATTGGAGGAATAACTGCATCGGTCAAATTCTGAGAGCGGGCGGCCTCGTACTCAGGATCTAGGGCTGCAAGTAGAACGCCCACCATGGTGGCATTCCAAAATGTCTTCTGCTGCTCAGGAGTCGCTGTGAGTGGAATGATACTATATAACTTCTCAAACATCCCTCTCAGGGATGTGTACAAGGAGTGAAGGGGTCTGCCGTTCTGCTTCATCGTGAATATATCATGCTGGAGCTGTAACATCTTGGTCTCATTCCGCACTTGGGAATACGTTGCAGCTAGAATATCTCACATTGCCTTGGCAGTGGGTTGATGGAGGACATCGTTGGCAATTTCCATCGGCAGTGTGCCTAACAGCCAAATCTTGGCATACGAATCATCAGCCTCCCATGAGGCATATATCCTTGTCTTCTCTACCGGCTCTTCCTCGGTAAGAATATGCTTCTTATCGTTTGACTTCATGAGGCTCATGAACTGCATCGCCCATAGCTCATAATTCGTCCCATCCATCTTCACTATCGGCGCAGGACCTTTGAACGCGCCTATGGAGGGCATATCAACCTTGGAGTCTGATATAACGCCGGAGATGAAGTACTAGGGTTTGTAGACAAAGAGATAGGTGTCTACACGAACTGCATATGATTTGAGTGTGTATGTAGACGTTACACACCCAAATCCATAGATACGGCGAAGGAGGCGGCTACGGCTGAGGACACAGGAGGGGGGCGGGCGCCAGCTAGGGTGAAGCCGACGAGATGGGACCGGCGCACGGAGCGAGGGGCCGGAACCGGCGTTGGCAAATGGGGGCCGGAACCGAGGCGGGGAGGCGAGGAGGCGGGGGGGCCGGGGCTGGGGCCGGGGCCGAGTGCTGGGGCCGGAGGCGGGAGGCTGGGGGCCGGGGACCGGGCGGGAGGTGGGGGCGTGGACCGGAGAGGCGACGACGGTAGGTGGAGCTGAGAGGAGGCAGGCGGCGGTGAAGAGAGAGAGGGGGGCGACGGCGGGTGGGAGAGCCCTAGGGTTTTAGCTCTGATACCATGTTGTGAAAAATGAGTGATCTATTATTCAAGGAAACCCTAGGCTCTCTTATATAGGGAGAGGCATCACGGGTAAAATACATAGTAGTCCAGAGAACAATAAGAAATTACGAACAGGTACATAACATATAATAATATTGGTCTCCACACCTGATGGGGCGAAGATGTTTTCCCTTTAGAGAGCGTGGGCTCTTTCGCGAGCACATTCGGATCGCATGTCGATACTATGGTCGTCTGGAGAGGAGGGGAGAAGCCGATTCTTCTTCCGTTTTGAGCGAAGCTGGCTATTAGAAAAGGGCTTCAGGGAGGCTGTGGCGGAGCAGTGGAAAGGCGGTGCACCGGAGGGTTCAGCGGTCTTGAGATTGGAAACAAAGCTCTTGTCTTTCCTTATCGCATTCGGGAGGGTGGTGAAGTCGAGGCAGAGGACTAGGAGGGCGGAGGTCTAGGTTGAAGTTGCTAGGTTGGATGGCTTAGATGACGATAGAGGGTTGGTTCAGGAGGAGTTCACGGAGAGGCAAGGCCTTCTGGAAGAGTTACTGTTGGAGGATAGAAAAGAAGAGGTGGAGTGACGACAAAGATCCAGACACAAGTGGCTAAAAGAAGGGGACGCCAACACGATATTTTTCCATTCTATGGCCTCAGGACGGCGGAGAAGAAACTTCTTACATGAGATAGAGGTCGGGGGATTCGAGTTTCGGGGGTGGCTGCGATTGGGAGTGCCTTGCGGGGGCACTTAGTACAGGCAACATGGAGGAAAAGAGGGAGGCTGGGGGTGGTTGGGGAGAGGGATGGAAACCTTGTTGGACGCTCAAGCGGAGAGTTTACTGGTACCCTTTTCGGTAGAGGAGGCGAAGTGAGCGGTTTGGGACTTGAATGCGCTCCTGGTCCGGACGGCTTCCTGGTGTTGTTCTACCGCGAGTTCTGGTATCTTTTGAAGGAGGAGGTGTTGGAGGTGCTTAATGAATTCAGGGAAGGAAACAGAGGATTCAAGAAGATCAACGGGGCACTGTTGTTCCTTCTTCCAAAGAAAGACACTCCCGTGAGGGTGGAGGATTTTAGGCTAATCGTGCTCTCCAACGCAATTTATCTCATAGTGGCTAAGATACTGACGAACATACGTAAGGGGATTCTGGACTCGGTGGTGCTTCATGGCCAGTCAGCGGTCATTCCAGGGAGACAAATGGCATATGGCTTAGTGATGGTCTCGGAGGTCTGCCTTGGCTAGAAGCAATCAAAGATGAGAGGGGCCTTATGGAAGATAGATTACACAAAGGCCTATGACTGCGTCGACTGGAGGTTTCTGTGGGTGTCTTTGTGGAGGAGAGGCTTCCCCGAGGTCTGGGTGGACTGGATGAAGAGATGCGTCACTACCTCCTCCTACTCTATCATGGTGAACAGTAAACCCGAGTGGGGTTTCTTGCAACCGCAGCGGGGCATGAGACAGGGGTGTCCAATGGCTCCTATGTTGTTCGTCCTTGTAGCTGATGCTTTGGGAGTACTCTTCAGGAAGGCAATTGAGGTTGGATGGTGTGAAGGGTTCCGAAGGAGGACATCTCAGTCCTCCTCTTACAGTATGCACATGATACGATTCTTTTCCTGGGTCGCACAGAGGTTCAGAATGCTAATACGGTCCAACTGGTTGAGATTTTTGGTAATCTTTTTGGCCTTGAGATCAACAAACGCAAGTCGGCGGTCATTACTTTTGGGATGAATGAAGCATAGTGTTCCGGCGTCGCAGGGATGACCGACTGCCTACTGGAGGACATTTCTATCCCCTATTTGGGGCTGTCATTAGTAGTTGAGAAACTGAAGAAAGCAGATTGGGATGAGGTGGTGCAGAGGATGGAGCAAAGGTTGGCAGGGTGGAAGGCAATCACCATGTCTAGAGGAGGAAAGTTGGTTATGTTGAAACACCTCCTCTCTACTATACCTATCTTCTTCTACTCTACTAGGTCGATTCCGATGGGTGTTATAAGGAAGATAGAGACTGTGATGAGGAGATTTTTCTGGTCGGATGAGAAACAACAGGGGCCCGGAATGCACCTGGTCAGTTGGGATGAGATTGCGAGGGAGCGCAACGATGGTGGACTTGGGGTTCACGATGTGGAGTGTATGAACAAGGGGCTCATTACCAAATGGGTGACTCGAATATGGGGTCCTCCAACCTCGCTCGTTGATAGACTCATAAGGAAGATTTATGGGGTTAAGGACGATCTTGTGGCTGGAAGAATTCGTTTTGAGTCGCCGCTATGGGCCAATATCTGTGAGGTATTGGCGTTGTTAGCGCCTAAACTACGGCCTAAGGTGGGTGATGGCCTCCTTTTCAGATTCTGGCGTGATGACTGGACTAGGGAGGGCATGCTGGAGGGCAGATTTTCGCGCCTGTTTGCTTTGGCGGCATCGAAGGAGTGTACACTTTCACAGATGGCAGATACGGGAACGTGGCCGTCGCAGTTTCTCGCGGACCTCTCAGATCAATGCATGAAGGACTATCTCAGGTTGCAGGCTGAGCTCCCCCCACCTTGGGACTTCTCGTTGGTCGACGGTCACTTTGAATGGGTGAGCACAGAATTCTCAGTGAAGAAAGCTTACAAGAAGTTGAGATGGAGGGCAGAGGAGCAGGATGCGGAACTGTGACAGGACATGAAAGTCGTTTGGGTGTCGAAGATCCCGTGCAAAGTCAAAATATTCATATGATGCTTGAGAAGGGGCTACTTCTGTGATAAAGCAAGGAGGGGGAGGTTGTTAGGACTGGAAGATACACAGTGTGACAGGTGTGAGGGGATGGAGGAAGACTCAGAACACTTGTGCTTCAAGTGCTCGGCGTCTGAACGGTTCTGGAGGGAGGTAGGGATATCTTGGGTCGCGAGCGAGGGGACAGTGGAGTTCTGGAGAACAATACGGACGATCGGCTTCAACTCTACTGATGATTGTTCGAAGTCGTTTGTTGTTCTATGAGCCATTTGGGCAAGGACGAAACGATTTGATATTCAACAATCAGAGGTTTTATTATGAGAATGTAGCTTCTCACTGTAACGCGCCTTATATTTTCTAGATCTCACGGTAATGTAATCTAAACTCTTTTTATTGAAATTTATTCGGCGGTTATCCCCACAATGGGGGATCACCCTATTTACAATAAAAAAATAATTCTTTCCTAATTTTAGATCATATCAATCGGTATTAGAGCACAGAACTCGAATCGTTCACATGATTCAATGATCTTGTTGAGTACTTGGCTGATGAAGTTTGAGTTGAGCGATGCCTACATTAGAAGAAATTCAAAACATCACCACCAAGCACGCATTGAAGGACAATAGTGGTTGGTTCCACTGCTACAAGAAGGTATATTCACTCATGGAGAAGATTCAGCCAATACAAAGTTTATAGAAAGCATGTTCTGCGGAAATATATTCAGTTCAGAAGTAGATTTCATTGATACAACTCCCACATAAGAACATGACACATTCCAACAACACCCATCCAACCCATGTTCGCTGAAGACAAAAGAAGCAGAAACCATATAGGATGAAACCCAGGGATGAAAAATCCCAAGATCTGGATCTGTCCGCATCTGAAGTCGTCGTCCAGGAGGGCCCTAGTTCACAACTACCAAGACCTCTAACACCACTTCAGCCACTACCGACTTCCCTAATCTGTTGCCACCGATTGCTTGTTGCCAGCCGTCACATGGGCCAATAACACCTTTGCCGCCATCGGTTTGGGCTATAGTGTATGTTGGGAAACGTGAACACATGTCTTTGGCTGTGGGTTGATGTAGAATGTCATTGGCGATCTCAATAGCCAATGTGCCAGATAGCCACACCTTGGCATATGCATCATCGGCCTCCCATGAGGCATGAACTCCAGTCTTCTCTGCAGGCTCGGCCTCGGTAAGAATATGCTTCTTACCCGTAGACTTCATCATACTCATGAACTGCATTGCCCACAGTTCATAGTTCGTACCATCCATCTTGACAATGGGCGCTGGACCACGAAATGCGCCCATAGATGGGATATCAGCCTTGCAATCTGACATACTGGAGATGGAAAACTGGAGTGACCGAGAGATAACAATCTTCGTCTACAATGACATAGACGGGATTAGTTGCGTGTGTAGACGTCAAGCAACTAACCCCATGTATATCAAGATCTGTGCCCTAGATTCTTAGGGCTTGGGGCACGCAGGCACGTGCAGGAAGCACGCGCGCGCGCAACTGGATGAAGCGTGCAGTGGCTGGATGCGCGTGCAGTGCACAGCGCACAGGAGAGCGCGCAGTGGCTGGATGTGCGCAGGCGCACAGTCGGTGGAGACGCACTGTGCGCTAGAGATGCAGGTTGCGCGCTAGATGCGCGCGAGATCGGAGATGAGGCGCTGCAGGTTGCGCGCTAGATGCGCACGTTGCGTGCTATATGCGCTCGATGCGCTGCGCGCTAGATGCGCTGGAGTCGCGCTAGGTGCGCTGATCGCAGGTGCGAGATGCGCAGATCGGAGAGGCGCCGCAGGCGACCGGCGAAGACCGGTGATCGGATCGGAGACGAGAGCGGCGCCGAGAAGAGAGGCCGGCGGGTGGGGTTAGGGTTAGGGTTAGGTTTCGAGAACTCCGGTCTAGGACCGTCGCTCTGATACCATGTTGGGAAACGTGAATAAGATGTCTATTCCATAGCCCTAGGCTCTCTTATATAGGAGAGTAGCCTATGGGTAAATTACATAAAGAGAATAACAAGAAAAGAAAATAACAAAGAGGTACAGTAACTCAATATGCGTCAACAGTGTAGGAACACCTGATATTACAACCACCACCTTGAGCGTCGATTGAGACTTCTTCGCTACAACCCATGAAACTACCGCTGTCATTCGATGCTTTCTTCCCTGCCACCAAGAATTGGTCACGTCAAGCTGTGTTTGCAGGTTCAAAATCGCCATCACCCATTTGCAACAAGATTTTGGGAGGAAAAGACACCGTTGTTTCCTTCCAAAAGCACTCAGTAAGGTTTTCCTAAAATGGTGCATGGTTTTCTAGGGAGAAATATCGAGAATGCAGAAGGAATATTTGCATGCCAGCTGGAGAACATTGGAGACCACATTCTGTTTTTTTTACAAGTAGTCATGGGTTTATTAAATATATGTGAAAATTATATTGACATCCACTTCATTATATCTTCTGAAAACAAGCTATAGAGAAGGACCGTATCTGACTTCGGTGGTGCACCCAAGTTCAAAAGAATTTGCAAAAAACCCCGGATATTTCGAAGCTTACCAAAATGCCCCTACAAGAAAATTTTCCGATCATACTTAGAAAAAAGGGGTACTTACATTTTGAGAATTTCTGGAAGGGTACAGAATCATCTCGGAATTTCTAGGAGGATGCCTCTAAAATGGGAGGCAGCAGTAAATATTATGAACACCGGTCAACTTCCAAATTATTAAATAGTCTTCAACAACTTTAATTTTCAAAGACCATTTAAAGGCCCAACTTTTGTAATAAATCAATATGAAAATGGTTGTAGTACTAAATTCGGCAATATTCTACTCATAACAAGAAAATTGCTCTCATGCTCATAATTCTAAAAATCCGTACATGAGTTCCAGAATTTCAAGATGGCTACACAATGTAAGCAAGTTCAATTATGCAGCAAAGTAACTCATTATGAGATGAATTTTTCAAAGTATGGGAGAATTGATATAGTACAAAACAATGGTTTGTTGTAATTGTGGAAAGGCGTGATACGAAAAGTTGCATTCCATCGTAGCCCTAGAGCTCTCTTATATAGGAGAAAAGCTCTAAGGGAAAATTACATAAAGTACACAGAAGAAATAAGAACCTACAAAATAAAGATAATGAGATATAAATATCTCAACACTCCCCCTCACGGTGGAGCATATATGTCTATCATGCTCAGCTTGGAACAACAACGGTGAAAGGTTCCCTCGCAAGAGCTTTGGTAAACATATCTGCAATCTGATCACCTGATGGCTACAAAAAAAATCTGATCGCCTGAAGCAACATGAGAGGTGAAATAAGTCCCTTCTAGATTAGGTCACGAGTGTAATGACAGTCCACTTTGATGTGCTTTGTTATTTCATGGGATGCTGGATTATTAGCAATGAATAAAGTGGCTTGGTTATCACATTTGAGGTGCACATGAAAATACACCTCAATAGTTAGGTTAGTCTGGACAGACTTGACCCACATCATTTCCGTGCTCCCTTGGGCCATGACCCTATACTCTGATTCGTTGCTAGATCTAGCCACAACTGCATGTTTCTTACTCTTCCATGAAACCAACGACTATCTACAAACACAGTGAATCCTTAAGTGGACTTCCTGTCCTTGGAGCACCCAATATAATCTGCATCCGCACATCCAGTAACTGTGAGAGAAGTGTCTCTTCTAAACAAAAGTCATGCACCTAGGGAAGATTTCATATACCTCAAGATCATGTTAACCGCATCCATATGAACCTGCATTAGTTCCTCCATAAACTGGCTGATTCTGCTAACTGCAAATGATATATCAGGCCTGGTGATAGTGACATACAACAGCTTACCTACTAGATCTCTGTACCGTCTCTTATCCACCTCCTCAAAGTCATCATCATAGAGCCTAGCATTGTGATCCATTGGAGTAGTAGCAGGTCTACATCCTGTTATGCCCATCTCATATAGGAGGTCAGTGACATACTTCCTTTGCATAATTACCATGCCATGCTGATTTCTTGCAAACTCTAGGCCAAAGAAGTAATGCATCTTGCCAAGGTCCTTGGTCACAAACTGTTGTCCAAGGAAATCCTAAGCTGCCTGAATGTCGTGATCATCATTGCCTGTAACAATAATGTCATCAACGTAGACCAGAATAGCAACGATACCTCTCTGGGTTCTCCTGACAAAAAGAGAATGATTTGCAGTAGATCTGATAAACCTTTATTGTTCAATCAACTCTGAGAGCTTCTGAAACTAAGCCTTCTGACTCTGCTTAAGGCCATAGATGGCCTTGTGAAGTCTGCACACCTTATTGGACTCCACCTCAACAGCAAACCCTGGTGGTTGCTGCATATAAACTTCATCCTGCAAGTCCCTATACAAAAAGGCATTCTTCACATGTAATTGGAAAAGCGGCCACTCACGTACCACAACAACAATAATAAGAATCCGCAACGTAGAATGACGCGCAACTGGAGAAAAGGTATCCTGATAATCCTCCCCATAGGTTTGGGTGAACCCATGAGCAACAAGAAACATGGATTTATACCTATCCACAGTACCATCCACGAGGTGTTTCACTATAAACACCCATTTGTTGCCAACAAAAGATGCACCAGGAAGAGCTTGTACAACACTCCACGTATCACGAGACTGCAACGCTGCCATGTCCTCTTCCATAGCCAGACACCACTGGCTATTCTGCAATGCCTCCGCATAGGACCGTGGTATCTCCATGGTCGATAGACCCACGACAAACCTCTGAAAAATCCTGTGAGAGTCGAAGTAGAGAAACTTGGGAAGCAAGATGATACATAGTGCGTGCACGCCTATCTTCTCCATTCTCTGAAGGAATAAGCTTGTCACCTGTAGGATAGAAATACATAAATTGACTCAAAGAAGGAGACATCTGCACTAACATAATACCTTCGTCGAAAAGGGTCAAAACAACGATATCCCTTTTCGCAACTGTAATACCCAACAAACACACATTTGACAACGCTAGGAGAGAGCTTGTCAAGACATGGAAACATTTGATGAACAAACGCAACTGATCCAAAAACACGAGGTGTAAGAGAGAAAAGATCCGTCTCGGGAAACACCATCGACAACAGAATCTTTCCCCCAGGACCGATGAGGGCATGCGATTCACCAGGTAGCAAGCAATTAGAACGTCATCCCTCAGTATGAATGAGGAGCACGACTCTGAAACACAAGAGCAGAAGGATCAAATATGACACGACAATGTAAATCCTTGGTGATTTGACTAGTGGACAGTAAATCCATAGAAAATTCAGGAGCATAAAGAACATTCTAAAGTTGCATTGCAAGGGTTAACTGCACCTCCCCCTGACCAGTGATGAGAGAGTGTGCCTCATCTGCTATCATATCGATCTCCCTGACTGAGTTGGACTGTAAGTGCTAAACTGCCCTCTATCACCACTTAGATGATCTGATGCTCCTGAATCCATAATCCATTCTGACAAATCTGTCCTGTAACAGCTAGTAAGAGCATAGGCTATATATGATGTGGACGTTGATGTTGAAGCAGCTACTCTGAGGATCCTGAAGGAGAACTTGTTGACCTTGGAGCAGGCATAATCTCCCTGAGCCACGTTACAAGTTCATCAATCTCTAATCAGATGCATGTGATGGACTCCCAACCTATTGAGTCTGCTCTGCAACCCGTGCTGAAGCGGGAAAGCTATGCTTAGAATAGCATGTTTCCTCCGAGTGGCCTGACCTATGGCAGTAGGAGCATGGCTGATGAGGTCAACTACCCCTTCCTCTGCCACAGTTACCTTGACCATGGTACTGCGTAGGGCTCCCCCTACCACATGAGGCAACCATAGCTGACGAGATCTGAGTTTGCTGAGCACCACCAAAAGATATAGAGATCCTGCTTAATTTTCGGTATGCCTCCTCCATTGGAGGTATGGTGGCACCAGTAAGAATCTGTGCTCGAGCAGCATCGTACTCAGGATCAAGGGCTGCTAGAAAAACTCCGATCATCACCGAGTCTCTGTACAGCTTGAGTTGCTCTACAGTGGCAGTCAAGGGAATGAAACCATGGAGCTTCTCAAACATACCCCATAGAGAAGTGTAAAAGGTATGGAGAGGACGACCATTTTCCTTCGATGTGAAGATATCGTGCTGAAGTTAATATCTTCAACTCATTTTTCGTCGGAGAGTACGTAGTGGTGAGAATGCCCCACATAGCCTTTACAGTAGGCTGACTCAATATTTCATTAGCTATCTCCATAGATGCAGTCCCAGATAGCCACATCTGCGCATATACGTCATCTGCGTCCCATGAGGCATTAACCCCGGTCTTGTCACTTGGCTCCTTCTTCGTAAGGATGTGCTTCTTGCCAATACACTGCATTAGACTCATGAACTGCATGGCCCACAGTTCATAGTTCGTTCCATCCATCTTGACGATGGGTACTGGACTTTTGAAGGCACCCAAGGATGAAACATCTGCTTTATTGTCTGACATGATGACAACAATATCCAAGATTGGGCTTGCACATTGTACTACCTTGGTCTACACTGACATATGAGGAGTTGGTTGTTTAGACTCATACCACAACCTCTCCCATCCTTTGGAGCCTTCTTTGGGTAACTAGGGTGATTTTAGATGATCAAATCACACCCTAGATACCCTGACACATAAGGTAACATGGGATGCAGGAGTGGAGAAGGCGACGGCCTGGACGGTGGTATAAATGTCGGTGGAGAACCCGACGTTAGTGCCGCGGATGGTGCCGCGACAGGCGGCGGCCTGGACCGCCAATTCGGGCAGTCTGTTGTGCAGGAAGGGGTCGGTGGAGGCGTGGGACCGCCAGTTCGGACGGCTTGCTGTGCGGGAGGGGACCGACGGAGGCGTGGGAAGAGGCCGACGGCGACGCGAGAAGGGGGCAGCAACGGCGGTGCCTGAACAAGCTAGGGTTTAGGTGGGGTGGGGTTTGTAGGGCATATGCTCTGGTCGAGGACCATCGATTTGATACCATGTGGAAAGGTGTGAAGCGAAAAGTTGCATTCCATCGCAGCCCTAGAGCTCTCTTATATAGGACAAAAGCTCTAAGGGAAAATTACATAAAGTAGACAGAAGAAATAAGAAACTACAAAATAAAGATAATGAGATGTAAATATCTCAAAACTAATTATGTGTTTATTGTGATTTTTAATTCTTGTAAAAAATCAAAAGTCACAATCTTGGGATGCGCCTTTTGGTTTGGAGGTATCTTTTGGATGAGAGGTTGCATCTTTTGATGGGTTAAATTCTTGTATAAACCTACCTGCTCCTTTGTAATAAGAAGATGAAATAAAGTAAAAGTTGATTAGCCATTGACTTTATCCTCTTTTCCCTTTTGAGTTTCTTTCTCCTCTGAAATCGTCCAATCCAGTTCTCTTCCCTTCCCATGCAGCTTGGTGTGCTCCTGCCTTACCTCAGCTTATTTTCTTCTCACCTCTCAATAGTTTTTCCTTAATTTTAGACTGCATCACGTATGCTATTAAAAAGTATGATAGTGAAAGCTTGAGATGGACATGTAAACATAATTTGTTTTGATTTAATATCTGCTTAGAAGAAGGTTAGTAAATTATGCATAGCATTTTATATTCATACACGAATATACAATGATTTAGCTGAAAAGTCACTATTTTGCGCAAATATGCAATACTGGAATGAAGACCATGTTTCAGTGATTTTAGAATCTGTTTAAATATTCTTGTCTTTATGGGCCCTTTTTCATCAATTAGCATAGGGATAAAATGACTTCGATTTGGGAAATGCTTCCATTCTGCGATGGACAGAGAACTTGTTCTCTGGCAGGATTAGAATATTTGGAGTATTGACTCTGGTCAACAAACCTTGAGGTGGCTGAACAGTCTCAATTGCTCAATTTCGGAAAAGCTTAAAAGAGTAGTTGTAGTTAATTTTGCCAATCCTAATCGATATTTTATTTGAAGGTTTCATTCCCTCTGTGCGTACATGGGTGACGATGATATGTTCAGTTCAGATCTCACTGATGACCAATTAAGGCTACGACTAGGCCACATGTCAAACACACCTTGCCAGGTAAACCAATAATCCGTAATTTCAGCCTTTTCATTCTTTAACTGATAACAAGTGTATATTTGTGCATCTTATCTGGTTTTGTTGTCAAGTGACTTGTCTGTCAAGCATGGAGACAATCAGACACATAGAATGACACAGATTTACATTATACGTCCACACCTAAGTTTCCTCCTCGGATGGCATATGCATTGTATTTAAACAGATAATAATAATAATAATAATAATAATAATAATAATAATAATAATTAAAATGACTATCAGAACAGTTCTGACCTAGAAGAAGAGCTTATATAGCCATTCCAAGTACGAACATATCCAAGTAAGTAAATTCGTAATATCCATCGGGTGGTACGAGCCTTGTTCGGAATGTGCGGCTTCACTCTCTTTATTAATGGATGAGGTAGCAAAACCATGAAATATGACTGCATCAGTATAAACTGATGGGTTGAGATTTAAAGGATTTCAACAAATAAAAAAGGATTTATATTTAGCTTCTGTATGTGTTGTATGGTCTGTATAGTGGTGGCTTGCTCCGGAGTCCAAGTAGTAATATGAGCTAGAAGTAGAGAGTGGAGATGTGCGATTTTGACAATGGTAGGAATTATGGTCTGTTGCGATTATTATTATCTTTTGGTGTTATTATGTATTTTCATTTCTTCATGTACCTTTCGTGCTATTTACCCGAGGGCTTTTCTCCTATATAAGAGAGCCCAAGGGTCCTATGAATAACAAGTCATTCATTTATCCCAACATGGTATCGAAGTAACAGTTCTAGATCGGGGTTCCCGTATCCCACCCTAACCCTACGCCCCTCCCTCCGCGTGCGCCGCCTGCGCACCCCTCCATGCGTGCCTCCTCGCGGGGCATCGCCTCATGCCTCCTATGCGCCTCCCTCATGCAGTGATGCCTGTGCGCCTCCCTCGCGCAGTAGCGCATCGCATTACTGCTTGTGCGCCTCCCTCGCGCAACACCGCATCGTGTTACCGCATGTGTGCCTCCCTCGCGCAACCGCACACCGTGCCCTGCACCGTGCACATCCAGTGCACCCTGCATGCATCGTGCCCTGTTCCATCAATCCGTGCACATCTACGTGCGCCGACACATATCAGTGCGCATCTTGTGTGCATCTTGCGCACATCCAGTGTACCCTGTGTGCATCCTGAGCACATCCAGTGCATCCTGCATGCATCCTACGCGCATCTGCGTGCATCCTACACGCATCTGTGTGCATCTGCGTGCATCTGTGTGTGCCGCTACCCTTTGCGCACGCACGGCCTAGCCTACAACGACAAGAGATGATGATGCAAAAAAAAAATTACGTGACGTTGATGAATATAATTTGATGGTGGATTTTTAGTAGAAGAAAATGGAGGGGTTGAGAAAAGAAGCACGCCGGTTGCGCGAGATTCGAGGAGGAAGAAACGCGTAGATCGTGGGAGAAGAGAGAGACGAGAGAGGGAGATAGAGATAAAATCTCAAATTTTCATATCAACTGAACTTTTTTTTCTTAACACAATAGCCTATCATCCCTTTATATAGGAGGGATGAGGTTACAAAAATAGAAACTCAAATTTAAATTCAAATTAATTATCCTAATTTGACTCTAACCGACTAACTAACTAATTTTGAAATTCAAATTAAAACTAACTACTTTTGAGATCACAAGCGGTCTCTTTTATTTGACTAAAATTACGACTCAAAATAAACGTAAATAAAAATTAACGGATAAAAAGTAGAAAAATGTGGCCCTATTTATCCATCTCACGCTGCATCAACTCTCCTCTGCTTGAAAAATTCGTCTCCCGACGAATTGTTGGATCTGCAGGCTGGAGGGTTGATAACTTTAAATCAACATTCTTTATCATCTTATGGAAGAAATGGTGTGGAGCAAATGGCGGAATCCATGCGTGCGTGGCGCGAGTGTTGGCGACGTTGGCGTCGTGGCGGAAGAGCAGGTGTGGCGCACATGCGGGCATCCATCCGGGTTTCGTCCCTTTGACATGGTTTTGAAGAATTGATGGGGCATCTTCATGACGAACAACTCGGCTTTTGGAGAGTCCATAGCAAAGCAATAGCACAAGTAGAGTAGAGGAGGAGATGTGGCCAATGAATTAAGTCATGGGGCCTTTAAATAGGTGAAACCCATGATCCTAATCCTAATTGGGTAAGGAGGCCTTCCAGATTTCTCTCTTTCAGCCCTTCTTTTAAAATAATTCTGCTCCAGGGGGTTGGAATGCAAATTTCGTACCCCTTCACTTAAATAAAATCCATAGCATATTCTATCCTCCAAATAACCCTGTTGATAAAAACTTTTGGGAGGGGGGTCTTCATGCAAATATTCCAAATTAATTTCTTATCCCAAGATTCATGGGATTCGAATCCCATAGATATAGGGCCCCTCGTTAGGGTTCTGTGTTCCCTTCCCTGGCAGTGGCGGCGGTGGATGCAAGATGGGAGCAAGGGGCGATGGTGGCTGCGAGGTAGCCGGTGCGAGCGGCGGCGGTGCGTGAGACGCACGCGGGGGTGACACAGGACGATAGGTGGGCCGGAATAGGGCTGGCAGGGGCGATGATGTTGTAACGGAAGCGGTGGCGATGGGGTTTGGGGGGTGGGAGGGGGTTGCGGCGGGAGCATGATAGGTGCGGGGACTGGGGACGGCGGGGGTGTGGATAGCGGGTGGGGGTAGTGGCGCCTGCGGGCTGGCGGCAGGGGTGGGGCAGCAGGGGGTGCCGGAGGGGTTTCGGGGGCTGCAGGAGGGGTTGATGAGGCCGGGGTTTTTCCTGAGAGTGCGGGGGTGGCGGAAGGGGGTGGTGGCGGGTATGGGATTGACGTGGGTGTTGGGGGAGCAGGAGAAGGGGTTGGGGCCTGTAGCGAGGGGGTTCGTAGCGGGGTTTGGGGTTCTTATGGGGATGTAATGGCAGCAAAGGGGGGTTGTGGAGGGTCTGGGAGGCTTGCTGGGGTGACGGGGGCGGTGGGAGAAGGCACGGGGGCTGAGGGCTGTGCCGTAGGGGGTACGGGGATGGTGGAGGGGGTCCACAAGAGGGCGGTAGGGGGGTTGTGGGTCGAATTCGGTGATGTTGGCAAGCCTGAAAATACCTGGACAGCAAGCACGTTGATGTTTTCCTCTTCTAAAACGGCCGGGACAGCGAGCAAATCATCATCAACGACGAGTTTTTCTTCGTCAAAATTCTGGACAGCGGCTTCGGTAGTGGAAGACTTTGATTCGGCAGCGCATAGGGTCTCGAAATTAGCCATCAAACCTCGTAGTTTTGTTTGGAAGTCAAGCAGTATGCCCAACATCTCCTTGTCGTAAGCTTCGTTGGGTCGTTGTTTTGCTTGTCAGGTATTGCTTATGCCCTTACTAGTAGCAGCAGTTCAGATTTGTCTGACTGGATCATGGACTCTGGAGCATCTCATCATATGTGTGGCGATCGAGCATCATTTACTTCTTACAGGTCTATCCCTGCAGTAGATCAGTGGTGATTGCCAATGGGGTTCATCTACCCATTGTTGGACAGGGGGAGATTGTTTAGCTCCCTAGATGCGTCTGCAAAATGTCTTACATGCTCCATCATTTCAGACGAATCTTTTGTCTATTAGCCAGATTACAAAAGATTTAGATTGTCGTGTAATATTTGATCCTTATTCTTGTGTTTCAGGACTTACGTGTAGGGTGATTGGATGTGGCTGTGAGCAGAGAGGGGACTTTACAGACTTGTAAGCGAGAAAATATCCGTCTTGGGAAGCACAATCAAGAACGTGATCTTCTCCCCAAGTACCGAAGAGGACATACGGTTCACCAGATAACAAGCAGTGAGAACCGCATCTCCCCAATAGGAATGGGGAGCACGACTCTGAATCAAAAGAGTTTTGGTAATATTTAAAAGATGGTGGTGTTTCCTTTCAGCCACCCCATTCTGTTGGGAAGTATATGCGCATGATGTCTGATGCACAATACCATGAGACCTAAGAAATTGAGAAAGTTGAGCACTGCAAAATTCTAATGCATTATCAGAACGTATGAACTTGACTTTTGCAGAGAAAATGTTCTTTATTTCATTAATAAAAGACTGGATAACAGGACCAGCATTAGACTTATTTTTAAGGAGAAACACCCAAGACAAACGAGAAAACTCATCAACTGCAACAAGATAACATTTGTGTCCCTGATGATCTGGGACACGACTAGTATCCCAAATATCAAAATGGAGCAACTCAAACAGACAATGACTACTTGGACCCTGACGACTCTAGAAAGTGGACCGATGATGCTTCCCAAGCTGGCAGGCCTCAAACTGAAAAGTGGAGCGAGGAGAAATCTGAGGAAGAACATGAATCAGCTTTTGCAGAGGAAGATGACCAAATCGCAGATGCCACATATATGGAGAAACAGATCTAGTGTGGACAGAAGAAAAAGCGCCAGCATACAGAGACTGCACTAGTCTGTAAAGGCCCCCTTGCTCACGGCCAGTTCCAATCACTCTGCCCGTGAGTATGTCCTAAAACACAAGAGCATATGGGTCAAATATGACATGACAATGTAAATCTCTGATGATTTGACTAATTGATAATAGATTCATAGAAAAATCAGGAGCATGAAGAACATTCGGAAGCCGCAATGTAGAAGTCAACTGCACCTCCCCCTGACCAGTAATGGGGGAATGTGATCCATCTGCTATCACAACTGATCGTCCAGGCTGAGTAGGATGAAAAACACTAAACTGACCTATGTCACCACAGAGATGATGAGATGCGCCGGAATCCATGATCCATTCAGATAAGTCTTCCCTGTAGCAACTAGTAAAAGCATATTCTATACCTGATGTAGACGCAGATGCTGAGGCAGCAACCTCAGAAGATCTTAAAGGAGAGCTAGTGGATCCAGATGTGCCAGGCATAATCTCTCTCAGTCGTGCTACAAGCTCGTCGAACCTCTGATCAGATTCAGGAGATGAACTCCCAGTCTGCTTTGTCTACTCTGCAACCTTGGCTGATGCAAGAAACCCGTGCTTAGAATAGCAGGTATCCTCAGAATGGTCTATCCTGTGGCAGGTGCATGGTCGACCCCGACCGCCCCCTCCTCTGCAGCGGTTGGAGCTTCCCCCTACCACGATATACTGTATGGCTGCCTCTACCACGTGAAGCTGCCATAGCTGAAGATGTCTGGTGTTGTAAGGTACTACCAGAGGATATAGATAGTCTACTCAATCTACGATATGCCTCCTCCATAGGAGGTATGGTAGCATCAGTGAGGATTTGGGCATGAGCTGCATCATACTCCGGATCCAGGGCTGCTAGAAATACTCCAATCATCACGGAATCTCTATATGCCTTGAGCTGCTCAGGTGTAGTAGTCAAGGGTATGTATCCATGTAACTTCTCGAACATACCCCTCAAAGAAGCATTGAGGGTGTGAAGAGGGCGACCATTCTGCTTCGATGTGAATATATCATGCTGAAGCTGGAGTATCTTCGACTCATTCTTTGCCGAAGAGTATGTCGCAGCAAGAATGTCTCACATAGCCTTTGCAGTAGGCTGACTCAGTATATCATTTGCTATCTTCGTGGATACAGTCCCAGACATACACGAGCATAAGCATCATCTGCCTCCCATGAGGCATTTGTCCCAGTCTTGTCACGTGGTTCCTCTGTCGTGAGGATATGCTTCTTGCCATTGCATTGCATCAAACTCATGAACTGCATGGCCTACAGTTCATAATTAGTTCCATCCATTTTGACGATGGGTGTTGGACCTTTGAAGGCACCCACGGATGGGACTTCTATTTTATTGTCAAACATGGTGACAACTATCTTCAAGACTGGGCCAGTAACAAGAATAATTGGTGTCTACACCAACATACAGGAAGATGGTTGTGGTTGTAGACTCATACCACAACCTCTTCCATTCTCTAAAGCCACCTTTGGTTAGCTAGGGTGTTTATAGATGATCCATAACACCCTAGAAGTCCAAAAGAGGACCTAGATCAAAGCCTAGATGAAAGGCCGAGATGACATGGACGACGGCTTGGGAGGCGGAGAAGGGTCTTTCACGCAGCGGCGGTGGGAGCACCCTAGGCGCGAACCGTGAGGGCACGCGCTAGAGGAGGGCATACGCTAGAGGCGCTAGCAGCAGCCACCCAGCTGAACCGTGAGGGCTCGCCAAGAAGGGGCACGCGAGAAGCAGCCCTCTCCGCGAGAGAAGGCGGTGATGCCTGGCGATGGCTGCCGCGTGAAGGGAGGCGGCGGCCGTGTGGAAGGCGGCGGCCCGCTTGGAGCTAGGGTTTTGGTGGGGAGGGGCTAGTGTTAGGTCACAGGCTCCGATCTAGGATCGTCGCTCCGATACCATGTTGAAGGGAAAAAGAAAGTTGTATTCCATCTAACCCTAGAGCTCTCTTATATAAGAGAAAAGCTCTAAGGGTAAATTATATAAGCCATGCAATAGAAATAAACAATATGGAAAAGAGACAAAATAACGTAAATATCTTAACAGATATGATGCATCATATGATGCATCATATTGGCTACAAGTTGGGATATCAATGCATGTTTTTTTTGAAAAAAATAAAGGGTGAAGTCCCAACCTAAGATCCACCATGAATGCAATGCCCTAATTAAAATGTCAAAGTATAGAAGACCATGATAATACAAGAGCCCATATTCAATAACATACTCTGTATAAAATCTCTGACCACGGAAAATGAGTTGATTTCTAGCATACCAAATTGCCCGAAGGAGAAAAAGAAATCGAGCTGTCCTCTTAGGTGTTGCCATAAACCAAGCGGATGGAGTTCCGGAAGGACGTTGAACTAGTTGTCCCAAGTCAAGAGACACTTGCTCTCGCCCCAATCACCCATGAGTCAATGCAACCAAAGAAAAGGTGATCTAGGTCCTCCTATGCGTCCACATATGTTGGGCATCCCATGTCTCTCATCCTCAGGATCCTATCCATGTGGCCTTTAGTCAATAGATGTCCATGCCTCACAAGCCACAAAGAAACCTTGATAAATCATGGAATCTTACTCTTTAAAATTATACCACAATCAAGTCACATTTCATTCCTTTACAGCTCCCATAATGCCTTGAAAGCTCTGCAAGCTTTCTTCACTGAAAATGACCCATCTGCCTGTTGCCAGTGGTCCCTTCCTCCTATCATCATATCTGCTTCCTTCAACTTTTGGCGCAACTCCATGAACTGACCCCAATGCTACTCGAGAAAGTCTGCCACAAAAGGTGTCCAAATCCTGTCCTAAACTTGTGTCAACTGAATGTCCCGATCCCTTGTAAGTGCAAATAACCTAGGGTACTGATCGCAGAGTGCTTCCGAGCCATTTCAATTATCTAACTAAATTTTGAAAATATCACCATTACTGACAACTGGTCGTTGGAGACCTGCCAACTTTGGAAAGAGACTGGAGACATCACGTTACAACAACAAAGGGTGTCTGGATATATAAGAGGCCTAGCGATGTCAAGCCCTGACATCATAGATTTTATGCATTATGCGGCAGTCCAAGTCTTCATTCTCACCCTAAATCTCGACAATCCATTTAGCTAGAAGGGCCTTTTTCATTTGCTCAAGTTTCATGATGCCAAGACCACCCTTAAGCTTTCTCCTGGTCACTGTACCTCTATCCAGTAGATGTATGCCTCCTTTCTCGTGATTGGAGTTCGCCCAAAAAAAACCTCGCATCAAGGATTGTATCTTTAGACGGCAGAAAACTCCAACCAGTAGTAACCTTGACGACATAAAATATTGAGGTGGTCGTGAGGGCTGCTTTCAAAAGCAGCATACAACTACCATAAGAAGTAAGGAGGCCTTCCACCCCATGAGTTCTCTCTCCATCTTCTTAATGATTAAGAACCAATCTACTATCCGAAGTCTCCTACAGTACAAATGCAAGCCCAAGTACTAGATAAGCTATGAGCCACAAATCATGCCCAACCATACGCCACAATCCATTGCATTTGCATCCGAAAGACCAAAAGGGTTTGTTGAGATATTAATTATTGTTAGAAAATAGGAATACATAAACATAATAGAGATAAATAAATAAACATTAGAAGAACACATGATTTAATGTGGAACCCTACTCCCTAAGGAGCGGGATGAAACCACGGGAGAATGCCTCAAAGGGTTGATAGTCTATTGCTTTTGTCACTGGATACAGGGGGTGAGGGGCTTCTTATATAGTCCTCACCGAGTCTCCACATCACACAAATGGTAGATGTGGGACTAAACAATTAGATGTGGTAAATGGATCCTGGAGGGATACATTTACCCATCTCCCACATAAGTGACGCATAACAAAATACTCCAACACTCCCCCTCAAGCTGGATCATGCAATGCTCATCTTGGACAAATAGAAAGAAATCTCAACTCACAATACAAGACACTACAGAGAATATCAACTCAACGCGCACAATTGTCGGCTGTTGTCGAGGACGTTGCTTCTCATGCCATACAGGTGAGGAGGATGAACGGGCTGGAGTGCTAGTCAAACTGAGTGTACTATGTACTGCGCCTGTCAGAGTCACTGCAAATGAGTCTCCACTTGGAAAACTCTGGCCTGCCACAACATGTGGACTACTGCTCCATCTCTGAAAGGGTCGAATAAAGAATGTCGCTAATTATCCATACGTGGATTTCTGAAGATGGGTCTCTCTCATAGGAACCTCGAAAGGATCTCGTACTGGAGTTCACGAACACTGGAGAATGGAGTCTGAAAGTCTCCTCGTCAGAGAACTAGGTCTCTCCCATCTGCCTCAGAGAATGGGATCTCTGCTCTGGAGTCCCCTTCGAAATCACATGAAAACCCTAGCCCACATGGCATAGGGAATGGGATCGTTACTCTGGAGTCCCTATGGAACACATGAAAACCCTGGCAGAAACACAGAAAATGAGGACGACAAGCAATGATGGCAACATGTGCACATCTTAAAAAGGCTGCATACATGTGCGTGTCTAAAATTGAAGACTCGTAACCAATTTGACGTCGAGACTGAATATCTGTAGAGTCTGAAAAATCTGGCTGGTCTGGAATCTGACATCTAAATTTGCAATAGACCTGTGACTCTACACAATACTCTCCCTTTCTCCCATACTTGTCGGAAAACAATGGCATCGACAAAGTCGGGAGAAGACAAGAGAAATGGGGTGAATACAAACATCGCATAAGCCGTCACAATTTCTCGGCTTTTCTTCTCGCAAAAAAACTTCTTTTTTTCGACTATTTCCTCCCCTCCCCCCTTTTTTTAAATAATCGTCTGCATTTTTTTAGTCATTTTCAAATATATTTTTACGGCTTTTTTAAAGCAGTCCACGTTTTTATTTAAACTTGCCTCCTTTTTTTTCAATCTGACCTCTCTCCCTTTTTTCATTCACACACATTCTTTTCTTTTTCTTTTTTTAACAGGTCAGCAACCCCCTTAGGCTAAATAGAAACAAAAATTTAATTTATTTTTTTAAGGCTTTCGAGCTGCTAGGACCCTCCCTATTTTAGGGTTCCCTGATTGGGGACCCTCTTTACGAATCCGCTGACGCTGGGGGCATTTTGATCGCCGTCACCACTGGAGATGCCTTGAGGTATGTTGCCTGGGGAGCCCGCAAGGGCTGGAGGTCGATGGAGGCGGTGCGTGTGCGTTGAGAAGGGAGGAGTTCCGAGGGTGGTTTGGATCTGTGAGGGCTCGCGCCTACCAGGAGATAGCAGCATCACAGGGAGGAAGGATCTGGTGTTGCATCTTTTGCCACGTGGAAAGGGAGCCATTGTGAACTGGTGCATCCCCTTGCTGGGGCTTGGAGGCTCCGCCTGGAGAGGAGGTTGCGCCACCCGATTGGGAAAGAGGAGCTCATCTGCGCGACCTACTGTGCGTGAAAGGGAAGGGGAGGCATCACTTGAGGAACTCTAGGGTTGGTCGGGAGGGGCTCGAAGGTGCTTGGTTGTGCCACCTAGTGCTAAACATGGATCGCCTCCTGGGTTTTCATGAGATGGAGCTCCACGCGTCGCCTAGAGTCGGGCTTCTAACAGATCAAAGGAGATGATGCGTTTCTTCTTCCTCCAAATCAAAACTAGGGTTCCCAGGAGGGGAGAACCCATATGCGCACCAAGCTCGGAGGGGGGGGGGACACCGCTGCCTTGATCTGGAACCCTTGGCCGCTGCCTAAGGTTCCTGCTGGCTGGAAGATGGGCCTCGAAGATTGTGCAAGATTAGGGTTTCAAAGAATAAAACCCTAATTGTTTTCTGGAACTGATAATATTCACGTAAAAAATTGAACATAACTTAAATGATGGCAAAAATCTTCGAAGTAGAACTAGGGTTCCAGAAATTTAACCATGAACTTGATAATCTTGAATCTCAACCAAAACAATAACGGACATAAAAAAATCCTTGAGAATCGACCCGCTCTGATATCATGTTAGAAAATAAGAATGCGGAAGCGTGTAGAGATAAATAAATAAACATTGGAATGACACAGGATTTAACGTGGAACTCTACTCTCTAAGGAGCAGGATGGAACCATGGGAGAACACCTCAAAGGGTTGATAGTCTATTTCTTTTCTCACTGGATACAGGGGGTGAGGGGCTTCTTATATAGCCGTTACTGAGTCTCCACATCTCACTAGTGGTAGATGTGGGACTAAACAACTGAATGTGGTAAATGGATCCTAGAGGGATCCATTTACCCATCTCTGACATAAGTGACACATATAACAAAATACTCTAACAGTTATCATTTATTGCGTTCTTGTATATTCTTTTCTTTCTATCCATCTCATGTAATTTGCCCAACAGGTTTCTCCTCTATATAAGAGAATCCTAGCGTTTCATGAATAAACAACTCATTTTTTCTCTTCACATGGTACCAGAGCGACAGTCCTAGACCGGAGTTCTCGTACCCCATGCCTTAACCCCACTAGTCGCCTTCTTATTCTTGTTTCCCTTGCGTGTGCGCACCGACCACAGTGGTCTCTCGTGGACCATAGGTTGCACCGTAAGGCTCTCTTAGGGTCCTAGCTATGTCACTGAAGGGCCCCAACCCTCCAGGGCCATCACTGGTATCCCATCGAGGGGCCCAACCAATGCCGACAACCCATTTTTGGGGCTCCGCAACAGCCAACCAAGCTGTGGAATGCCTCCATCGCCACTGCCAGGGCACCCTTGGTGTTGTACTACCCTATCTTAGGCACCCTACGGCTCCACCAAGCCTCCTTGGCCCCTACTAGGCCCTCCTTGGCCGTTGATAGGCTGCGTAGGGATCTTCTATTGCTCTCCGGTGCCACCCAGATTTGTTGTACGGTCTGATTTTAACCTGAAACATGATTTCAAACCTATAAATCATGTTTTCCAACCCTAGCATGGATCGAGGATTGATGAAGATGGTTGTATGAGTCTACATGTACAACCAATTCTCTATATTATTGTGTAGACTCGCTTGGATCAGTCTACTTCCCCGGTCGAGTTCTGTTTCGGTTTTCTTTTTCATTATGTCAGAAAATAAGGGTTACATCTTCTCTTCGTCATGTATCTTCAAGCGCCCAGCTCCCATCGTGAAGATGGATGGGACCAACTACGAGTTGTGGCCAATGCATTTTATGACCCTTATGTTGTGTAATAACAAGGAGCACATTCTGAGAAATCCTGAACCAATGGACAAGGCTGGGGACAATGCTTCGTGGAAGCAAGTTGATGTGTATGCACGTATTTGGCTATCTGGGACTGTCAGTATAAAGATTGCTAATGATATTGTGAACCGGCCCACCGATGTGGGATATTCTGGCTGTTACATATGTTTAAGCGAAGAATGTGGACGAGATTCTTCAGCTCCAGTTTGATATATACACAGCCAAGCAGAATGGTCGTCCTCTGCATACTTTTTACTCTTTGCTTCGAGGCATGTTTGAGAAGATTCACATCTTCGTGCTTGTTACCACTTCTACGGAGTAGCAGCTGGCATATATGAACTCCTTGATGGTTGGAGTTTTCTTGGCAACCTTTGATCTGGAGTATGAGGACGCACGTGCACAGCTCTTTACAGACGCGACTATACTCCCATGGAGGAAGCCTACAGTCGCATCAGCAGGCTTCTTATCCCACTCGTTACCACCACACAAACCTCCTCGGCGATGGTTGCATCTCACGGCATGGGAGGTTCTTTGCAGTTTAGAGGGCATGGTCCCCTTGAAAAAGGAAGCGGACGTCAGTGTGGCCCCAGCACCTACTATCGTCGTATAGGATACTCTGAGGACACATGCTATTAGAAGCATAGATACCCGACATCTGCTCGAGTGACAGAGTAGATTTGGCCTCCAGACACTTCGGCTCCTTAGGCACATCCACACCTTGATGATATTGTCTCTCATATACGAGAGATCATGACTCCTGTTGCCGACACAACTACATGTTTCTCAGATGTTACAGCTGCTGCTGGAGCCTCTTCGAGCTCCTCAGGTATAGTATATGCTTTTACCAGTTGTAGCTGGGCAGATATGACAGAGTAGATCATGGACTCTAGTGCTTCTCATCATCTCTATGGAGACAGAACCCAGTTCAGTTCTTACAGGTCTACCCGTGGTATATGGGTCATCATTGCGAATGGGGTTTACTTGCCCATCATAGGATAGGGGGATGTGCATTTGACGCCAATGTTTTTGAAACCGAACCAGACACCGAATCGGAAACCTTACCGAAATTGTCGGATCGGATTGAACCATATAATCAAACCGGTTCAACCGGATGATGACATCATCATTATTTAAAATCGGATTAAATCAGACCGGTGAGAAAAAAGTGGTTGAACCAGATAATCAAATCGAAATGAAATAATATATATAAAATATACACTTAAATATACTTGAAATATAAATAAAATGCCTATACAATGTATATATTTCACATTATACATAAAATGTTTTTTCGTATGCACCATCAAATGACATACATATCATAGTATATATATAATTTGGACTAGTTGCGTTACAATGTAATAGTAGTTTAATAATATTTAAAACCCATTACATGTAAAAAGTTATGTTAGAGTAGTTGGTTAGAATTTTGAAATTGGTAAAGGTCATGGGTTCAACTCCCACTACTAGTATTATTTTTAAATAAATTAAAGATTAAATGCGGTTCAACTTTGGTTGAACCTGGTTAAATCAGGTTAAAAATAATAGTTGAACTAGACAGGTTGTTTAAAATTTGAATTCGAACCGAACCAGCAAGAACCGGTTAACTGGATCGGTCCAGGATTGGTTCACTGGTCGGACCGATTGAACCGACTGGTCTGGTTCGATTTCAAAAACATTGTTTGACGCCATCCATGCGCCTGCAGAATGTTCCATATGCTCTTGATTCTCAGGTGAACTTGCTTTTTATTAGTCAGATCACGAAGGATCTACATTGTCGTGTCATATTTGATCCCTCTTCTCTTGTGTTTCAGGACATACTCGCAGGCAAGGTGATTGGATGTGGCTGTGAGCAGCATGAGCTCTACAAAATGATCCAGCCTCTCCATGTTGGTGCCTCTACTTTCCTACTAGACCAGTCTCACCGTACTTGTGTCATCTTCTTTTTGACCACCTTCGTCTGCATAAGTTGCGCCATGTCCTCCCACTGATTTCCACGTAATCCTCCTTCTAGTGTGAGGCTTGCTAGCTTGAAAAGCATCATCGCTCTTCTTTTCATGGTCGTCATTCGTAGTAGTACTCAATTATTTGAGTTGATTCACTTAAATATTTGGCGTTCAAGTTGTGTTGCTGATCACCAGGGATACAATTTTATCTTTTTGCTGTGGATGACTATTCTAGATTTCATGGATCTTTTTGTTAAAAAATAAGTTTCATTAAAACCTTTATTAATGAAATAAAGAACATTTTTTCTGCTACTGTCAAGTATTTGCAATCTGACAATGCATTAGAGTTTTGCACTTTACATCTATTCAAGTTCCTCAGGTCTCTTGGCATCGTACATGAGACCTTGTATACTTGTACATCCCAAAAAAAGGTGTTGCCGGGCGCAAACAACATCATTTACTTGATGTGACTCGAACCCTTTTGATTTAGAGTCGTACCACTCACTCTTACTAGGGTGATGCGGTCCTCACAACTTGCTACTTAGTGAATCATATGACATCTTATGCTTTTAGAGAAAAGGTTCCTTTCTTGATTGCACTTCCCGAGAAGGATCTGTTCTCCTTTACACCTCGATTGTTTGGCTGTGTGGCCTTTGTTCACAATCTGATGCCTGATTGTGACAAGCTCTCTCCTTGTTGGCTACTCTCGTACCCAGAAGGTGTACCGTTGTTTTGATCCGCTTCGACGGAAATACTTTGCTAGTGCGGATGTCATCTTCTTTGAGTATGTTATGTCTTTCTCCCCTACATGTGACAAGTTGACTCCATCTGACTCTGGTGAGGAGGTATACATGCCTTCTCCTACGACTGCACCATCTCTAGTACCTACTCCGCCTCCACCATATCTCCATCACAACCACCTCCAGTACCTATACTTACTCCTATGGCTACCCCTAGACTGTCACCCAGTACCTTAACTCAGTTTTTGCACGTGTGTTTACTCATAAGTCTCACACTGTTCCTCCTACTCATGGTCCTTCCCCATCATCCAACACGCCCCAGGGATGTAATGAACGCATTGTTTCTACTGATGGCACTACTGAGTTGTCTATGCAGCAGGATTCTTTACAGGATGAGCAAGTGCCCTCTCAGGAGGGTCGTTTATAGGTTTATGAGGTGGTAGATGATTTGGATGTCCTATTGCTCTACGGAAGCAGAGACGTACTTGTGCTAGATATACTCTTGCAAATCATGTCTCGTTGAGCAGACTCTCAGAGGACTTCAAGAGATTTACCAAGGCACTATCTGTCGTGGAGATACCATAGACATATCAAGAGGCCATACAGGATAGTCAGTAGCATCTTGTCATGGAGGAGGAGATGCTCGTGCTGAGATGCTCGCGCTACTATCTTGTGGTACTTGGAGCATTATTACAACTCCTACAGTAGCATCTGTTGTTGGATGCAAGTTGTTGTTTATGGTGAAGCATCGAGCAGATGACAACAATGTTCAGAAATGCGGCCCGTGCAACGACATATGCCATTACATATACGTATGTGGTAGGCTAACCGAACCTCATTTGCGATATGCGGCCATATGCGGCCGAAATGCATATGCATGACATAAACTACATATGCGGTTGTTTATTCGATCCAATATGCGCTCCACTTACGGGATCCGATCTAGGATCCGAATTCGAAAACACAATCGAATCTCTCTGCTCCATTTTCCCCTTCGCACACTCGACGAAACCGCAACACCCCATTTCCCAAACCCTTCTACCCTAATTCTCCTCCACCGCACATCACCATGGCCCCAACTGCTCCAGCATCTCCGCCTCGCCTCCTCCAGCGCCTCCACCTTCTACTTCCGACCTCGCCTCCTGCGCCCTCCTCGCCTCTACCTTCCGCCTCCTACAATTTTATTTTCCCATCACATTTTGTGTTTTGAATTTCAGTTAAGTTGAAATTACATGTTTAAATTTACTCTAATAATTAAGTGGTATAATTTTCAGTTCACTATTTGTTACAGTTTTGTTTAGTTTAACTATTGCAGTTCAGTATATGTTATAGTTGAGGTTAATTCACTATATAGTTATAGTTGAGGTTAATTCACTATATAGTTCATTTCACTAAATTTCAATTCACTGTATAGTTCAGTTCATTAAATTTCAGTTTATTATATAGTTCAGTTCAGTTCACTATATGTTATATTCTTATTGGCTTCTCCAATTGTGTGTAACTATCTCTTAGATTGTTGAGGGCACATTTTTTTGCATGAGTAATACACGAACGTTCGATTTTTTTATTATATGTAATCATGTTAAATTGATTACCATAGCTTGTGTTGAGATTCTCACATAATTCGAGGTAATCAAATTATCCCTTTGGATAAGTAGTCTATTTTTTGTATCTCTAATTTCTAATGACGCGTAATTTTTGTGTCATATAGATGCTTTTTGTTCTAAAAGGAATCTAAAGGAAAAATTTGTAGATGGGACCTTTGGTTTTGTTATTTTTGTAATCTAATTGTCCCTTTGGATAGCAGGATTACATTTTGTTCTTATTTTTAACGATACATAATTTATGTTCATGTTTAGGTTGGTTGTTATGGCTACCCTTTCTACGGCTATTACGTTGGAATCCACATTCTATGTTCCACCTGGCTCTACCGATCCGTGGTGGAAATATGCATACCTCGTTGAGAGGACCGACTCGAACACTGTTGTGTGTCGCTTGTGCGTCAAGGTTCTAAAAGTAGGCATCAATAGAATGAAGCATCGTCTCGTACACATCAAGGGAAACACGAAGGTATGTCCAAAGGCCGATGGTGATGTGCATAAGGAAATCATAGATTATGTAAAAGATATTATGAAGAAGAAAATGAGAAAGTTGTTTGTATGTGAGAACTGTGTGAG
This sequence comes from Ottelia alismoides, assembly GCA_037367405.1. Classification (NCBI taxonomy): domain Eukaryota; kingdom Viridiplantae; phylum Streptophyta; class Magnoliopsida; order Alismatales; family Hydrocharitaceae; genus Ottelia; species Ottelia alismoides. The sequence goes on from JAZKJV010009171.1 coordinate 710,610, forward strand.
GAAGTAACAATCAAAGCATCTGATGGATCTTCTAACCATCCATATGAAGGATGAGGTGGTGAAAAAAGATCTCGTGTTTTCGAAGATGATGTATCTTTGGGCACAATAATGTTGCAAACCGTGATTAAAGATGCTTTAGCCAAAGAGGATCGTGCACGTGTCAACAAGTTCGTAGCCAGATTCTTTTATGATGGTGACATTCACTTCAATGTGGTGACTAAAAATTCTTTTATCTGAATGTGTGATGCAATTGGACAATATGGAAGCGGATACAAGCCGCCTTCATACTAAAGTTGTAGAAACTTTGTTGAAGGGGGAAGTTGATGAAACAAAGGAATATTTAAAGAGTCACAATGAATCATGGAAAAATAACGGTTGTTCAATAATGACCAATGCATGGACTGATATGAGGGGAAGGAACATTATGAACTTGTGTATGAACTATTACTTGGGCACAACTTTGTTGAAGTTCGTTGACGTGTCTGCTAATTCTCATATGACTAAATACATCTCTTCTCTCGTAGAGGATTGTATCAAGGATGTTCAAGAAGATAATGTTTACAAGTTGTTATTGATAATGCTTCTGCAAATATGGCATCCGGGAGGCTCTTAAGACCACATCCAAGGAAATTTTGGTCCTCATGTACGACTCATTGCATTGATATTGTTCTTGAAGAGATTAGCAAGGAATCGAAGATAAAAAATTACATCACTAAAGCTGGAACTCACACCTTCTTTCTCTACAGACTACAATCATGCAAAGACTTTGAGCTTGATGAGACAGTTCACCCGGAGAGGTGAAATTGTTCAGCTAGGGCAAACAAGATTTGCCACCACTTTCATTACACTACAAAGCGTGATGGATAAGGAGAAATTGCGGTTGATGTTCTCTTTTGATGAGTGGAGGGAGTGTAAGTGGTAAAAAATCAAAAAAGGTGAGGTGGTTGCATCCATTATCCTCGGTTCATCATTTTGGAGCCAAGTGTGCTTGACGTTGATGGAGAAAGAAAGCCATTAATGGACTTTGTATATGGAGGTTTAGAGGATGCAAAAAGGGAAATAAGGGCTATTTTTAATGATGTTGAACATCCCTACAAACCATTTATAGATGCCACTACCTTAAAGACAAAAGGAAGATTGGATAGCCCCTCCATCTTGTTGCTTTATATCTCAATTCCTATTATTTTTACAGGGATAGCGATACAATTTCTAAGAATTGCTTCATCGTTGATGGTTTAATGGAATGCGCGGAGATTTTTTATCCTGAGTTGGAGATCCAGGATGCCATTACGAAGAAAGAGATTCATATTTATCAAAGGGGAGAAAGAGCGTTTGGAAAGCCAATGGCTATCAGACAAAGATCCATCAATGATGATGATTTCAATCCTGGTAATATATCTCAAGCTTATTATTGACTTTAAAGTTCATAAATTAGTTTCATTGTTTTATAAGAAATTGGTTGCCTAATCTCTTGTAGCTCATTGGTAGTTTCTATATGGTTCTCAAACGCCATATTTGAAAGAAATGGCTTTGAGAATTTTGAAGTTGACGTCCCTCTTCTTTTGGCTGGGAGAGGAATTGAAGCTTATCACAGCGGTATAACTCTCACCATTTGGATGTACAATTGAATATATTCATTAAGTCATTATAATTTGTCATTGATCAATTTTAAATATTCTTGTTGCAGATTCACACCCAGAAAAAGACACAAACTAGAAACTAAGAGATTGAATGATTTGGTTTTCGAGAATTCAATTCAAATATGAAGGAGCGTCGATCACTAAATGGGAGCGATCCATTTTTTTCAAAGGACAGAACCCATGTTATGGATTGGATTGGTGCCAATGAAGAAGAAAAAGAACTCCTTTATGGATCGACAATTGGCTTGTATGCTCATGTTATGGATTGGATTGGATTATCGCACTCCTTTATGAACTTTAGTCTTTATCGCACTCAAGCCAATCCAATCCAATTGTCGATCCAAAAAGAACTCCTTTATAAACTCCTTTATGCTTCTCATGCTATGCGGGTGAGGAGGAACTCGTTACAGTATTGATGCACAATTGGCTTGTGTGCTCTGTATCTGCATCAATTAGAGTCACCAGTACTGTAACGAGTCTCCTTTATGGAGTACTCTAGCCTGCAACATGTGGAAAATTGAGGATTGTTGATGTGAGATCCATCGTAATGGAACCCAACATTTTTTTCACATTCTGCTCTGATCCCGTGTCCAAATGAGACGATTGAGCACTCTCTCATAGTACTCGTTGAGACCTTTCCAACGAGTACAAGAACCTCAAAATCTGAATTCGAGAGCTCAACTTATGACCACTTTAGTGAGACCGGGTCGAGTTCCATTTTAGATCCAAACCAAGATTCAGATCCAAATTTCTACCACATAAAAGCAGCTTTTGGTTTCTCCCAAAACCCTTACCCTTAGAACAACCACCTCCCACGCCCTCCCCCTCACTGGAGACCTCACCGAAGCGTTGTCAGAGCTCGCTGGAGTGTGTTGGATCAACAATCTGAAGCCACCACCACATAGAGGAGATCAAGGTCATCCTTGTGTGCGGATGCTTGTCATCAAAGGTGCACCATACATGCCATTTCTCCATGGGCGATGCTACCAAGGAGGCGAGTTTTGAGGTAACGATGTTTCCCTTTCCTCTTGTCAGATTCACGCATTTTAGTTGTACCTATGTGCGTGCATGTCCTTAAAAACCAAAGGGTCTGTGTTACATGTTGCATATCTCAAGAGTTTTTTCTTGTCATGTTTTGAAACGAGAAAGGTGTGATGTAGAATATTGGGAGTATGTGTGATGGGCTGCACTTATCAAGTGGGTGGATGTATGTTATCATCCTGATTATTGAGGGTTTTAACATATTTCTAAGAGTGCCTATGCTACTGTTTTTTAGAATATAACACCCCAGTAGATAGAGCCCTCAATAAGCTTTCCAACACATCCAATAACCTCTCAATTGGAGTTGTGTAGCTGTCTCGATATAAATTTTGAAAGTTAGGTCAAAATCACAACATTGCAGTGCAGAGCGTGATCATAGTTCATACTAGGTCATATAGCATGACACCTTATAAACATGCTGGTAACGTTGCTAACGTTACAGGATAATGTTGCCAATGTTAAGTCACATGTAGCAGGACACCTTAGACATGTTGCTAACGTTTCCATCGTTATGCATGTTGCTAACATTAAGTCGCATACAACTAGTCACCTTATGGAAGGTTACACCATAGCAGATGATGAGTCTGCGATTCGTCACTCTAAAAGATGAAACTTTGTGCTCAAGTAATTAGGTGCATTTATTCATGGGATTTTTTCTCGCCAGACCCTATAATCTTTGTCAATTACCTCCACGACCTTTGAAACAATGTATTTCCTTCCTCAACCCTGTAAACTTGCTCCGTCTTACCCACAGACCCTGCCGTCTAACTTTATTTGAATAGATTGATTGGGTTAGTCTTGAGTTAATCTAACCAATGGAAATCCAACGGTGGATATCCTCTTCCCCTTCTTCTCCAAGCACATGACGACAGATGTTGGGGATGAAGGCCGAGGATCTCGAGGAACACCTTATCTCTGCCATGGGCGTCTTTACAATCTCTAGGATATCAAAGAACACCCGATCGAGCACCCTCTTCACGGAATGGGGTGGTTGTTGATGGCGGAATGGATCAGCCCGAGGAGTACCTCCTCGGAGGGATTGTCATCGTCGTGTGCGGCGGGGGTGGGGGTGTCCGAAGGGGGAACGGGGCGGGCTAGGAGATGGGCGGAGTCCTCCGAGGGGAGGAGAGGGACGACGAAATGGAGGATCAGGCGCTCCTCCTCGTCGTACCATGGAACGGCCTCGAGGAAGCGGAGGCAGGCGTATATGCAATCGTCGAAGAGGAGGGAGTGGGCAACGTGGAGGACAGAGAGAGCGTCGGGGATGGAGAGGAGGGCAGAGGGGAAGTCGAGGGTGTAGAGGAGGCAGAGCACGGTGACGTGGGTATTGAAGGGACGGGTGGGGTTGAGGGACGAACGGGGCATCTTGAGGTTGAATACGGGATTGCGGGGACGCTAGCGATCGAAGAGGAGAGCGGAGAAATAGGGGGAGTAGATAAAAAAGTCAAGGACTTGGAGAGTGGAGGGAAGGACGGAGGGGAGGGGGCCAGAGAGGACTTGGGGAGTGGAGGAAGGACGAAGGGGAGGGGGCCGACGAGGTTAAGGGCCTGGAGAGAGGAGAGGTTGGAGGGGAAGGAAGGAAGGAGGGGGTCGGAGAGGGAGTTGTACTGGATAAAGAGAGCACGAAGGTCGGGCAGGAAGGAGAGCAATGGGGAGATCGGCTCGGCGAGGCGGAGGTCGATGGGTGCTTGGTGGGGAAAGGAAGATGAGGAGGGTGAGGGGAAGTGGCACTCAATGTAAATTTGATAAACAAAATGGGTATAATATGAAAGAACATAACAGAATCCGGTTGGTTTTAACGGGTAAATGGATGGGGGTTAACCACAAGATCTGTAGGGTAAGGGTTAGCAAGTTTAGGGGGTCGAGGGGGGAATTAGGTTGTTTCAAAGGTCGTAGAGGTAATTGATAAAGATTATAGGGTCTGCCGGGTAAAAATCCCTTTATTCATCTATATTCCATAGTTATTATTCATGCATATGTAAATAATATCCACATTTTAGTAGGCATAATGATATTAAATAAGAAGCCAAAAATCTTGTACATTATCACTTGTATATTACCATAATTTCCACTATTTTTAATTATTTTTCACAAATCAAAATAAAATAAAATAAAATCAAATCAACTTCATTGTGTAGATTTATTACTAACACTAATCAAGGAAAACTACAAAAAATACTAACTTGTGTATTTGCCCCATAAAATACACACCCTAGTTTTGAGACAAAAAGCCGTAAACGTGAATATCTCTCTCTTACAGTCTCCTATAGATCCCTACTCACTTTTGAATTAATGTACATTCAATCTACAAAACAACACCAAATTTAAAAGAATCGGAGTTCATATGTGAAACTTGGGTTTTGGAGCCTCATTGTATATTGTATATATTGACCAATCTGACCCTATTATTTTATGTATAAAAATAGCTCTTTTTTATTTATTCCCTTTTCACTTTTTTTTTAATTTATCTTTCAATAAAACATGCAAAAATCAAAATAAAAATATAATTAAAAAATCAAAAAAATAAATGAATCTTTGTATATAGAGTCTGTATATATGTCCCTTTTATTTTATCTCTTTATTTTATTAATAATTAAAAATACCAAAAAATTAGATTATGTATTATTTTATATTTATTTGATTTTATTTTGTGATTTACCTTATTTTAAAATGACAAAAAATACAAAATACAAAAATACAGTATTTTATATCTATAGAGTACCGCCAAAAATACATTTTCGACAGATCTCTTTATTTTTTGTTTCTTCACGAATGTTGCAAATCCCATCGAGACGAACAACTTTCATGAAGATCACTTTTTGATTTGACTTCGTTTATTATTTTTATTGATTTTTCTTGTTATTTTTCTTTTGAATTTTCCGGGAGTGACACATGGCAGCTCATGGAGTTGCCACATGTCACCCCTTCCTCCTTTAATATATCTTTATTTTTATTTATTTTCTTTTATTTATTTATTTTAATTTACTTATTTTTTTCTCTCACCACGTGGCAGCTTCTACAGTGTGCCACGTGGTACATCTTGGGCCCTCTGATCTGGGTCGCCATCGGACAGTGGGGGCCTCTTCCTCCTTACTTCCGCCTTCTGCAGCAAAGCAAGCCGCTTGCCCAACTACTGCCCTATCCCGCTGCCTTCTACGGCAACACGACCCCGCTCCTCCATCTCTTTTCGCTCCTCCGTAACCAACCACCTCCGATGACTTAGCTCGGCTCCACCTCCCATGACCTCTTCTTCCCACCTTTATCGACCAAATAACAATGCATCACCTACCTCCCTCGCAATCGCCTCCGCACCCCTCGTTCATCTCCAACCACCCTTAAAAGCCACTCATCGCCGCGCTAGCGGGACATCCGTCATTTTTGATAGGTTTAGCTCAATCATCCAGCTCTGGGCTACGATCAGGTGACAACTATCGATCCTTCATCGAGCGAAGACGAGGTGGGAGTCCGTCCTAACTGGCGTGATCTAGAGGGCCTTTGCTATTTCTCGTTCTACCCGCGATCAACCAAGCTCCATTCTAGGCGAACCCTCTCCATGTGAACCCTCTCTTCCCTTCTCCCTTTTCTTCTTCTTCTTCTAATTTCCATTTTTTTCCTTCTTTATCTCCTCTTCTCTTCTGTTTTCAATCCCTCCATTTCTCTCTATTTTGATTCATATCCATTGTTTTTCATCGCCATTTCAAATAGATTTCGATCAAGTCCACTCCATCACCGATCGAATATCGCTTCTCCGCATTCAGTCCATATTTGATCATCTCATATCTCTGTGGATCTGAGCTCGAGTCCTCTTCCTTCACTTCAGCCTGAGACACCCATTCATTCCATTATGTAACAACTGGCCGAGGATCGAGATCTTCGAGTTTCCTCGAAACTACGTGTAGGTTCATCATCTGGAGTCAGTTGTTGATCGAGAGCCTCTAACACCTGAAGCTTCACCTGGAAGCCAAGTGAAGCTTGAGACCTGAGAGTTCGAGCACTGCTGTCCCGACGAGATCCGATCAGAGCACGAATGTTTCGCTCACCGAGTAAATACCGGCCAGAGATTTCGACACCTCCGCCTTCAGTCATCGCCCAACTCCGTCAGTCCACCGCATGTCATCGGTCGCCTCGCCCAGTACTTATACATAGATCTCAAGAAATGGTTCACTCTTATAGGGACCTTGAAGCTGATCCTTTCATAGGAACCTCGGAAGGATCTCGTAATGAATTTCACAGTCATTGGATGATGGAGCATGCAATGAATTTCTATTAAGAACTCTAAGAAAATAGGTCACACTAATGTAGAGTGTCTCAAACAACGGCAGGGCATGAAACCTCTACTCGATACCCCCCATTTCTCTCATACTTGTCGGAAAAAGATGATACTCGACCAAGTTGGGAGAACAAATGAGAAGGGGAGTCAATCAAGACACACCTTTCTTTTTTTTCTCTTCTTTTTAAGGGATTTTTACACCCATAACCCTGAGTAATTCTGTAATTACATTCACAACTCTACATAATCACGAATTACACAAGAAACCCCGAGTAATGTTTAACCTTTACCTGACATAACCCTGTGTCAAGTTCCGTTTCGAATCTCCATCAAATCAGACAGAAAAAGTTAGATGTGGACAATTTTGCTCTTCATAAACATTTTATATTTATAAAATGATGCCCCCTTTCCCCCTAGAAGCCCTCCACCCGCCGCCTCCTCCGTTGTGTCCATCGAGTGCCCCTGTCCGACACTACTCTAGCTGGAAGATCAAGTGCCCCCTCCCCCCATCTTTCCCCGTCGCCTGGAATCCCTCTCCCCGTCGCCCTGCCTGGAAGCCCCCTTCCCCCCGTCGCAGCCCTCCCCCCATCGCCTCTGCCTGTAGCGCAGTGAGGAACCTCCCAAGAGATCTGACGGTGAGGCTTCCAGAGCGGGGTTGGGAGTGGGAGTGGAATGCTATCTTGGCTTGTTGGGTTCGGTGGATTTTGTGGGCGTTTGAATGTTGGAGACTGTCGGTAAGTTTTTAATATCGTATTGTGATTTGTGATGAAGATTGGTTTTATTTTGTTTGTATTTGTTTTCCTATCCATCAGTGCTCTGTAAGTGTGAGAATGATGTCTTGTGATTCTGCACTCATTGAGGGTAAAGGAGTGGAGGAGGAACTGTTCTTTGATGCTCGGGAAGATTTGTCGTGTGGGTCGGATTCAAGCCCGGATTTGAGTTTGAATTACGGCTCTTGGGTGTTGTCTGATATTGACTATGATGTCTGGAGCAAGAATCCTGACAGTATACGAGAGCAGCGGAGGAGGTTCAGAAGGGAAATGGATTTGAGCTCCTGCAGGAGGAGGGATGGGGTGTGTTGGACGGAGAGGCGGGGTCAAGTTGGAGGGAAGGAGGCTACGATTGGTCTGGAGGAGGTGGGGGCAGCGGGATGGACACCGAAGGACTTGAGGGCGGAGAAGGTGGTGGCGGTGCCGGAGACGAGATGGAGGAGAAAGGAGAGGGGGCAAGATGGAGGAGGAAGAAGGGGAGGGGGGCAAGTTGGAGGACGAAGAAAGGGAGGGGGCATTGAAGAAGGGGAGGGGGTTTGGGGTTTTTTGTTTTGTTTTTTAATTTTTTAGCAGCCCTTGTATAAGATCAAGAGTTAGATTAACCCAATGATATGGTTGGGTTAAAGGGAAACCTAACGGAGGGTTATGAGTGTGACACGGAGTGACTATCCGAGGTTTCTCGTGTAATTCGCTATTATGCAAGGTTATGATTGTAATTGTGAAATTACTCAGGGTTATGAGTGTAAAAATCCCTTTTTTTTAAATGGTCCCACCTTTTTCTTTTTTCTTTGTGGACAATTTACACTTCTTCTCCATTTTTTTATTGAATTGTGGCTTTTTTGGGCCTGAAATAAAGCATATAAGGCCCCTCATTTCTCGGGGTATTGTTATTGATCTCTAGAACAGCAGCCCACTCTTCCCAACTTTTTTTGTAAATAAAGAAGCAGCTGGCCACTTCAGGCTCCCATAGAATAAATAAGAAAGCCGTCAGAAATGAACCAAGGCCCTGTAAAGAGAGCAACACCCGCCTCGTCGTCCACAGGAAATGATGCTTTGCTTCCATCGCGAGATAGGATTTCGAGGAACCTACTGCTACTGTCGCCGCTGTAGTTGGGATTCTCGAAGGAATCGCATTGCTTATCGTGCCTGGAGAATTGACACTGTCGCATGCGCTATGGATCGAGATCGCAGCACTTCCTCGAGCATGCAATCATCGTCGCTGGAGGGGCGGGCTGAGGTTCTTCGTCGTCGTGGGTCATCATCTCTTGGGAGCAGACTTGAAGAGAAGGCACAGGTTGGAGAGGCATCGCCTGCCCCTGTGCCTTGAAAGGGGCACTCACGCTTAGGAATGCGAAGAGGGGTGACTTATTGTTGGAGGGATGTTGGGGAACCACCCCAGATCTATTCTTCCAGAGATGGCACCCAACCTTGCTTCTCCTCTAAAAGACTTTGACCCATTTTTTGATTCAAACTTGGAGAAATAAAATCACCAGTCTTTGGTGCACAAACGAGAAGAACAAAAGCATACAACAAACTTCACAAATACATGAAAAATTGAAATAAATCTGAATCTCGCAAAACCAGCATGCTCCGATAGACTGATACCATGTTAAATACAAAATACGGAAGAAATAATTGAAGAAAGATATAAAAGCATGGGGATTTACATGGAAACATACTCCCAAAGGAGCGAGATGAAATCTCAATGAGTACTTGTGTTGTGTGAGGATCTTTATATTGCCCCCACCAATGCGACCGTGTCCTGCCACTCAACAATGTTAGACTACACAACTGCACACATGTGGTCTATACACAATCCTAATAGCAAACTGGAGAAGGGCATGTTGTCCAGAGCGGTTAGACTCAGCTGTATGGTTCTCAAACAGAAGTTGCAATGCAAAAGGAAGACGTGTCACGGGGTTTCATACTGAAAGAAACATAGAAGAGGGATTGGTGGATGAATGGTCATTCCTAACTCCGTGGAAATTTCATTCGTATGGACTAATGACTTCCGTCAGTTAGGATAGAAGTGTGTAAACATTAAATCATAGTTCCTAATATTATTTTATTTGTTAGACCTGACAATCTATTGAATGTATTGTTTTTCCTATTCAAAGATCCTTTCAAGTTTTCTTCGCAACTATAAATCTCATTGAGTAAAACCCTGCAGGTTATTTTCTCCATGGCTGATGAGTATGTTCCTGAATATGTGGATAAGAAGGCACTGGTAGAAAGGTATGATTTTCTGAAGCATGTAATATCTCCTAAGCCATTTCATTACTGTCATGGGGATTTAAATTGATTGAAAAATTTTCAATCTTAGTGTACACTCTTGCTTGGCTATAGTGGCGGACTGATTATCCCAGTGAAAAATGCCCTAAAGACATTAAGATTGAACTTACAATTAATATGAGGCTCCAATTTATGATAGGTGGATTTTGTGGTGAATTAAATTTTGATATCTTCCCCTTCTTTGCATCAACTTCATTTCATCGTTTTACTGTTTGACATACTATTGTGGTTGGTCGGAGTTTACATAATTAATGTCATGATGGTACTGGGATCATTGCATCAAAAACATTACTGGGAGCAATAGTGGAAAATCTGTGACTGCTTTGTAATCTGACATAAGCAACGTTACTGAATTCAGTGGAGCTTATATCAAGAATTGCATTACAACCTTTCTTAGAATTGACAGTGGAAGTGCTACGAAGCATAGCTCGTAAATACGCTAGTGCTAGAAGCCTAGAACTGTGGATACTATGAAAGGGAACTTGATTTGTTCTCGTCTACCTTACTGGATCGAATTTTATCCAGTGCACTTACAGTGGACGTGTTATCCCATTACCTAGTCATGTTTCTTGGCTACATGTGTTTGAGACAATTTAATGATATAGAGCTTCTACATTGTGTGATCTTAGAATATCAGTTCTATTGTGTGGCACAAATATAAACTGATGTTCGTGTCGTTTGAGAGGATTCAATGCATTGACATGTACTTTTTTTGTGGTACATTTTTTGTGTTCAATTTCAAAAAGCATTGTTTTAAATGCTTTTGTATACTCTAGGAGGTTACTGCTCTCAGAAACCGAAGAAAATGGAAAGTAAAATAAACCACTTTCGGTTGATTAACAAGTTCCAAGCATTGATGGTGATTCTCCTGCTTTCCTTCACATCCCATCATAGAAGAAAACTTTTCTCCTTATTTACAACATTCCCATCCTCTGAGATGGGTGAAAAGTAATGGAGATAGTTCTTGTCTATTTCTCCATACTTCTATTTTTGTTTCTATGTTTCCTTTGAAATCCTAAATTAAGGTATCTCCGTGTCCTTCTGTCCCATTAAAACACTAACACACCAATTTATTTTCTGTTACTTTCCTATTGAACCGTTAACATATGAAAAATGATCAACTGAATATGAATTTCATTTCCTCTCATTTCCGTCACTTGAGACGGAAATGAATTTCCTCACTTGTGGTGAGCACCACCTCCTCCTAGTGTATACCAAATTGTGGATGTCCACCGGCTTTTCTGACAGCACTGGTGGGCTTTTTTTCTGTTATGTGCAGATTGTGCAAGGCAATGGGAGGGGCCGAGAAGGTTGAGATTGAGCATGGCACTCATGATTTATCGAACAGGGTACATGAAGTTGTACAGGCTATCGTAGACTTTGTGAAGAGGGAAGGTCCCAAAGGCTGGGATGACCCATGGAGTTGAGTTGCCAAACCTTCCCTGTATCCTATTCTTTGTAGTCTGATTTAGTTCAATCATTTTTTTCCAATGGAATTATTGTGTGACGTATAGGTTTATGCTTGTCTTCTTTCGTGAATATTTTTCTGAACGTAGAGTTCTCAAGTGTGATGTGCTCTTTTTGCCACTGGTATTGGCCCTTTATCGTCTGTCATGTTGTCCAAACTTCTGTCAAATTCAGTAAATGTCATTCTCTTTGTTCAAAAATTTGCTGAACTCTGAAGGATAAATTCTAATATGATTGGTGATTTATCTCATGATGAACAATTCCCATGTTTGTCTCACTCTTCGTCCTTGCTTATTGGAGTCAGATACTCATTCTAGGCGCCTACTTTAAACTTAGTGATATGGTTAGCAATTTCAGGGATCTGTACTATGCTACAGAAACTGGAGTAGCACGCTCACATAAACAGCCACAAAGTTAAGTTCGAGTGATTAAGAAAAAGTTGTATGGATTATGGAGATTCCCAAGAGGTTCACCAATTTGGCGTTTATACTCACTTTTTTTTTCTTTTTACATGCTTATTCTTTTGTGAACTTTCCGTCAATAGCATTTAAATCTAACTTATACTCAATAATTATTTTTTTATTTTTTTATAAATTATTTCTTCCCCCTCTGCCCTCCTGTTTCGATGTTCCTAGGCCAAGCAACCAGCTTTGTGTACGTATGAAACAGTCGGTTACGGATTATCCGATACATATAGAGATCACATTCTTAATTTTTATCCCATTGTTAATTCAAATATGGATATGAATATATATTTTAGATGAATATATAAATTAGAAAAATCAAACCATCAAAATATGTTGCTTATGTAACACGAGCTTTCATGATCTGGACAAGGATTTTGGCAAATGGATACGGGTTCTTCATATGTCTTGCGCTTTCCTAACTTGTTTAATATCTAAAACATTTGATGTTAAAAACAAATAAGAGATCGTAGAGATTTTGACAACTATAAACTACAATTATCAACGTATCAACTTGATAGGCTAGCATACTGGAGGCGTATCTTCAACGAAATAAAAGAAACGTCCTAGAAATTGCTTTAAATGTATATATTTATTTTAATACCAAAAAATGAGTATCTATTTCTACACCTATTTACTTTTCAAAACATATAAATTCAAATTGTATTCGTCAAATTATAAAATTTGATATTTAGATACGTAGTTATTTTCATCGGATATAAATTTTGAATAACGAATAAGAGTGGAAGAATATGAATATGTTCGTCATAGTTTTCCCAAGCTTTGAGAGTGGTTGAACCATTAGGGTTATGGCCGCACATGGATCGGATTAGATTGGATTTTAGCTTAATTTGTGTCCAATTCAATCATTCAATCGTAACGGATTTGAACATTTTTAATCAAATCCGATCCATTGTATTTGTAAATTCAACCTATCATATTATGGATTGGATGTTTATTGTGGAGAAAAAGAAGAGTTATGTATTCCATAGGGTATATGGATTGTTATATAGCGTGAAACCCTAGTGACCAAAAGTACAAATTACGTGGATACCCCTAAGCGGATACAGCATTCAAAAAGAAGAAAAGGTAATTCTAAATTAATTTTGATAATCCCCCTCAAGTTGGAGCATATCTGTTGATCGTGCCCAACTTGGAAATAAGCAAAGAAATATGTTTCTTTTGTAGTGTCTTTGTGAGGATGTCTGCAAGTTGAGAGTTAGAGGGTATGTGTGGTGTGCATATCTTTCCTTCTTGTACATCATTACGTATGAAATGGTAGTCAACTTGAATATGTTTGGTCCTTTCATGAAATACTAAATTGGTGGCGACATACATGGCAGACTTGTTATCACATTGTAGTGAACAAGAGTAGGTGCAGGAAGGCCAGATTCTGCTAAGAAAGATATCAACCTTGTAATCTCGCATGTATCTTGGGCCATTGCCTATATTCTGCTTCAGCACTTGATCTGGATACCCCATATTGTTTCTTGCTACGGCAGATAACCAGGTTTCCTCCAATGAATATTGCATATCTTAGTGATGGAACATCTGCCTTCAGGAGCTAGCAGGACCAACAGAGGGGCAGGATTGTTGGTCTTCGTATGATGGGTCTTTCTCGGTTAGGAAGGCCTACAAGGCGTTGAAATGTCCTATGATTTTTGATCATGGGGGATGCAAGACAAACATTGAGCGGATTGGGAGTTGGAAGGTCCCAGCTCGGGTGAAGGTTTCTTGTGGTTGTTGAGAAGGGGATGAATATTGACGAAGGATAGATTTGCATGGTTCATACAAGAAGCCAACACGAGGTGCCCACGTTGCATGGAGACGATGGAGGATGCCAACCACCTTTTCTTTGTTTGTAGGCACTTGGTAGAGGTCTAGAGTCGGACCGGTATGATTGCAATGTGGCTATGACGAACATGTTTGCTTTCTGGGACTCTATGGGGGTGAGCTGGAATGACACAGAGTGAGAGAAAGATCAAGATTTGTTGCAGTCGTTTGGGCCATTTGGATGGCTAGGAATGGTGTGGTTTTCTGACAGGATCACTTTTATGTTGAGAAATTTTTGGCTCATGCCAACATCCTGAGGGATAGATGGAACTTGTAATGTGGTGTACGAAGACATGTGGTAGCTCTATAATATTTTTCTAGTGATAAATGGTGAAGATTTTGGGCATACACCTATATGGTGAAAGCCCTTTTTTCTTTCAAAAATAATCTGTGTCTGCATAAGCGATGATATTAGTGTGGTCGTTGGCATTGTAGAATACACCACACCTTGAAGATCCCTATAGATAACAAAGTATCAGGAGAACCTCCTGCAAGTGACTGTAGCACAATCTCTCCATATGTTGGCTTGCCCTACTCACATCATATGAGATATCAGGCCCATTAACAATGAGATAGAGTAGTTTACCAACTAGGCTTCTGTAACTAGTAGAATCCTCAAACTTGGATCCAGAGAGGTAGTATGCTTCCCTGTCTCTGCTGAAACACATGATGTCTTACACAAGTAATCTAGCCTCTGTCAGAATGTCCATGCAATATTTTCTTTGTGACAAATGTAGCCCCAGATTGCCTTTATGCCCACGAAATAGCGTATCTAACCAAGGGTCTTAGTGATTAACACATTTTGAAGAAAGAACTTGGTTTCTGCAATCCCCACCTCATCACCGACAGTTATCACCATGTTATCAACATAGACAGCAAGTATCACAACCCCAGTTCATTGTCTCACAAAAAAAGATGCAATATTCATTGGAGGAAACCTGGTTATCTGCCGTAGCAAGAAACAATATGGGGTATCCAGATCAAGTGCTGAAGCAGAATATAGGGCAATGGCCCAAGATACATGCGAGATTACAAGGTTGATATCTTTCTTAGCAGAATCTGGCCTTCCTGCACCTACTCTTGTTCATTCTCTAGAAGCCAAGAGGCCCGATCTCAGTAGTGAGTCTGTCAAACCATGCATGTGGGCTTTACTTCAGTACATAGATTGCATTACAAAAGTGACATGCATACTCTCATACTACTCCTTGACGGAGAACATAGGTGGTTGCATCGTATAAACCTCTTCCTCGGGATCCCCATAGAGGAAGGTATTCTTCACATCAAGCCTTGTTGATTGAAACAGATAAAATTATGTGAATAGATCCTAAACGATCCACCACGTCATATGTCTGAGTAAAACCTTTGCTACAAGTTGTGCCTTTATTTTATTGATCATGCCATTAGGAGATTGTTTGGTCATGAAGACCCATCTACATTCAAATGGTTTCACATCATGGGGGCAAGACTCTAGCTCCCATGTACCTCTAAAGGTAAGAGCATCCATCTCCTTGTCCATGACCTTCTTCCAACCATGGTATTGCAATGCCTAGTGATGATCATGAGGAATAGTGATCATCATCAATGGAATCTGTAAAATATTTGCACCACTAGAAATACTATTAGCGGAGGTAAATGAGTAGATGGGATGGATGGTACATTGCCTCTAGGTGCATTGTAGAGCTATAGGGAGATCCGATGGAGCATCAGTGTGAGAGACACTAGAGGAAGATACATCATCCTACAAAAGTGGCACATGTAGAGGAACAGATTCAGAGCTACTAACATTCTTTTTTTTGCAGGCAATGGATGGAGATGGAAGTTCCAAGGGTATGTCACTGACAAATTGTGTGCAAAACATGTTTATTCCAAAAAGGTGACATTGGTAGAAAAATTGTAATGGTGGCCCAAAGGAGCACAGTACTGATATCCATGTTGGGTGCGAGAATACCCCTAAAAGACACATTTGACTGCTATTGTAGATAGTTCGTCAGCAGAATGAAAATTATAAACACCGCAACCAAACACACGTAGAGGTAATGGAAAAGGAGGCTCGTTAGTTTAAAGAACTGAAAAATGGAGTAACCCCCTTTAGGACATACGAAGGTACCATGTCTATAAGGTGGAAAACTGTAAGTATGGCATCTCTCCAATAATTATTAGGAACCTCTATGTGTGAAATAAGAGACCTAACATATCAAGAAGATGACGAAGTTTTCTCTCAACATTCCCATTTTTCTTAGAGGTGTAGGAGCAGGAGATCTGATGGATGGTTCCCTGGGAATCAAAAAAGGCCACCAAGTCATGTTGAGTGAACTCAAGTGCATTATATGTACATAAATCTGAATACATGTATAAAAGGCAGTCTTAATGAACTAAAAGAAAGATTTAACAATTTTTTAATCTCAGATCTTTCTTTTATTAAGCAGAACCGTGAACATTTGTTCTAATCATCGACAAAAACCACAAAATATCTGTAACCAACTTTCAATTACCTTCTCCTGTTAGAGGAGTGGATGCTCCCAAGTCAATGATCCATGCAGAAATCATGGATGTGTCTATATTAGCAATAGTATAGAGGGAATAGCCATACATTGTAGGAGTGGCCTCATTGGATGTTGATCTGGTCGATGTAACATCTTCATCAGGCATAAGTATTCTGATGTTGAAATTTGGGCAATCTTTCCACTGGAATCCTGGTCAGGTTTCTCTATCATCGTGGTATCATAATCAGAGGTGATGTGTGCCTATGGTGGCATCCCATATTTCACGCAACACTTCTCGGGCGTGTGGTTTGCCTTCTAACAGTGAATGCAGGGAGGCCGGCCTCGACCACGACTAGGGTTGTGACCTCGAGATCCTCGGAAGTTGGAACGACCCCCCCCCCAGTTTAGTTGAAGCTAGAAAGGCAAAGTTCTTCACCGACTGCGGAGATTAGGTTCAGACAATGGAGTTATCAATCTGTTACATGCGCCTAAAAATGACCTTAGTCGATGGTAAGAGGGTCTGAAGTAAGGAACTTCTCTTTAACATTCTGGTAGCAGGGATGTATCCTGACATGAAATCTGTAGACTTGCCACTCATATTGATCGGTCACTTGTTTGGTGCAACAGGCTGGTTGAAATATGGCAAGCTCCTTGTACAGTCCGTAAAATTATGATAATACTCCACCAAGGTAGATTCTCTCTGTGAGGCAGACCAAATCCGCATGTAGATGTTTGCTAGTCATGACTTTGTGGTCTGTTGGGAACATGTTTGCTCCAACTCATCCCACATTTCTTTGGCCATCTCCTTGAACAAGAGATTAGCTGCTATATAAAGTTTCGTGCTATTGGTCATCAATTCATGACATTATAGTTATCTGCAAGCCATCATAGTCGTTATCTACCCCTTTTAGAGACTCCTTCGACAACATTGAAATCTTCCTCTGACCTCTAATGAATAACTTGAATGCTTGAGACAATAATTGTCAATGCCTTCCAGTTTGATAGATATATCATGCATCATTGCATCAGATGTCGAGAAGAGGGGTTTTATCTCGCTAGATGTTGTAGCCATTGTGGTCAGGAACTAAAGTACTTAAATATGATCTGGAATTTCCTTACCCAGCATCAAAAACGATGTGTTAGGTCTGATTTTAGTGTAATCCACACGCAAAGAGGTGTGACGATGCATGCTGAGCTCGAGGAGGACAATCATATGTTCGGTGGACCTCTGGAGGGTCGTCGTCACCATGGAAAAGCTCTGGGAGGGAAGGAAGTGGTTAGGCAAAGCCCATCTCCAATCTGGGCTGGTGGGGGAGAGCTCCAGAAAGGACTGAAAAGGTCCCAACAAGAATCCCGAAGCATTGGCGGCATTCCAAGGCGATAACAACAAACTGTGACAATGGTCCTTGATGTCGTTGATGAACTCAACTAAACCTCAGTCAACTGCTCTAGAAGAAGTAGTGTCGTTGTGCAACCAAGTGTGAGTCATTGAAAAAGAAATGCGAATCTCTTTTGAATTTTTTTTATACTCCTAACAAATGTGTATAACACTAAGTACGGGAGTGTCGATCTCAGGGAAGCAAACTTTCAACTAAGTGTGGGTATGTAGTTATTATTGGGAATTTTCTACGATTTTTACGGATTTTTTAATGAATTTTATATTTTTAATTATATTTTAAATGCTTCGTATATTTTAAAAAAAAATTGGTTTTTATTTTTTAATTGATTTTATTTTTCAAAATTTTAAGTATTTTTAATTTTCAAAAAAATTATGAATAAACAATATATATAAATGAAATAAAAGCCTTTTTAGATTATTCAAATATAAGGAATAAGGTCAAAAAATACTTTCTGGTGTTTTTAGTAATTTTTACTATTTTTAGTCATTTTTGAGGTATTTTTTATTTTTTATGGATTTTATATGGTATTAAATTAGAAAACAATTTGTAAAGGAAATCTAACTATTGTTTTGGTACTTTTAAAATAGAAAACAAAGTCAAATTTTTGAAAACTAATTTTATGTAAAAATATTTTTGTGGGTCTTTAAAAATGATGAAACGATTTTTTCAGACTTTTTTTGTGATTTTATCTATTTTTTTATAAGTTTTTTGTGAATATTCAAATTTTTATGGTTTTCATTTTGTATTTTGTTTGATTTTTATGTATGTGATAAAATATAGTAAAAACAAGCTATATATTTTTTTGTAATTTTTCAAAGAAGTTTTCAAATTTTTATGTGTTTTCGAAATCAAAATATCAAAAATGTGATGTTTTGTATTTTAAAAATAGAAAATAAATGAAAATTGTGAAAACAAGTTACTGGAGATATGTGAGGTTATTAGACGTTTAAGGGAATTTTTGTAGAATTTATGGATTAAGGAAACCTAATTAATCAAAGCAATAAAAGACAACAAAAATTAATCAGCTGAACACGGACTAAATTATAAATATCTCAAATATTTTCAGCAAAAAAACAACACTCAACAAAAGAACATGTTCAAATGTGCAATTATTCCTAAGATACGTCACATGTTAGACCACGTGCAACTGATATAATTAAATTACAATTAAAGAAAACTTAGAAGTTTTTATTAATAAGAAATAAACTTCAGGATATAAAATATAAATACACCAACTAACATGTGAGTCTCCATGTGAGCACAACTAACAATGACCAATATGTGAATAAAATGAATCAGATGAACTCTATGCAATTATTCCACAATTATATTCACAAGCATTCAGGACTAAAATGCAAAAAACAAAATAAAGGGGAGAAAATGCGCAATGTCACCAAGGATGTGTGTGAGGTGCACTTGTAGTTGGATGGTGGCAAGCGGCTTAGATTGGGTCTCTCAAATTGGATCATACAATCTACATTTAGGCATATATCAACGTTTCGGATCTGATATGGACAACTCCACTTCGATTGGACAAATTTGATAAGGGTTGGAAGAACAAGGATGAATACTCGCTCCTGTCAAACTTCGATCAACTCGATCTCGGTGGATCTGGTTCGGATCTCAAGTCCAAGGGATCAAACAGGTTGAGGGTGATGCTCTTCATCGATCCAGGCCTTGTTGGGAAGAGACATGGATGCTCTCTACCTCAACCTACTGCTAAAGGTACTCAGATGAACCAATCCGAGTTCGCTCCACTTTTACAGACACCTGCAAGGTGAAGCAAGCTTGCTCGAAGCTCTTTAAGTCCCGAACACACGTTATTAGGCAACGATAATTGTGGGAAATGGATGGAGATACTTGAGCGATGATGGAGGAAAAGGATCAAGCTCAGATCAACATATCTGAGGTGATTGAGGGTTCTAGATGAAAATGGGGAAGTGAATTACATCAAGGATGGGATCGAATCGGATTTTAGATGGAAATCGAAGATGAGGGCCTCTGATCAAGTTGATTGGAGGCTGGAATGAATATTAGTGCTACAGATCTGGAATCAAATGAAAATCCAAGAAAATTGTGCGAAAATGAAAAGGAGTCAAATAGAACTACATCTAAATTATATGGAATCAAAAAGAGAATGAAACAGTCCTTGTTTTGACATATCAGAGACATGGAAGCTCGATAACGATGAAGCTTGGCTCGCCAAAGGTCTGGATCTCGTTTCTGTCCTTCGTTGCAAGCTACTGATCGGAGGGATGCTCTCCTGTCATCGAAGCACTCTCTCTCACACACACTCGATCTCCGGAAATTTTGGTGCAAAGACGAATCAGGGAATTTAGGTGCAAAGACGAATTAGGGAAGGAGGCAACTGGGAGTGAATTTAAAGGCTAAAGAAAAGATGAAATTTCGAATGAAACTTGGACACGTAAACTGAAGTGAATCTGGACTAAATTATTCGAGCGTGGATCTACAATGATAGATTAACAATCATGCAGGCAAATCGGATCAAGAGGTGTTGGGAATCGAGCTAAAGAAAATTTAGTTGAAGGCAGATTTGAAAAGTTGTAACTTGTTTGGAAAGGAGAGTGGCAATTGACCGAGTCAGTCAACAAACTTAGATCTAACCAATCAAGGGCCGACCAGAATAAGGACAAGAGGAAAACGACAAAACACATAAAATTAAATAGAAATAATTAGAAATAAAGAAAAATGATTTTAGATTTAAACATGATTAACATAAAAAATATTTAGAATTTATTAAACTATTTAATGGTGATTTTTAATAAATTTAAATATTAATTTACATAGTTAAATTATAAAAATACAGGTATTTACAAGTATAAATTACATGTATACGGAATATACATTTTTTAATTATTTACTTTTACAAATATACAAGACATTTTATATTTTATTTGTTTAAATAATAATTTAAGGGTTATAAATACATTTTTATTTTATTTTTAAATTATTTCAATGGTACGCATAAATATTGATATGTACAATATAGGTACATTATACCTATATAATAAATACACTTATTTATTTTAATTTCTTTTTAAATTTTGTTATTTGTATTTGCATTTTATATAAATAATATAAATTATTTAAAACACATTAAAAATAAATTATATATAAAAAATCAAGAATAACATATATATACATGTAATGTACATTCGAACTTTCACATCTTAATTCAAAATTTTATGAAACCACTTTCATTTCGAAGATTATTTTATTTTAAACACAACAAAAGTGATTTTGATTCATTTTAAGTTCATATGAAGAAGATACTGAGCTTTCAATTCTTTGTTTGTAGCTTTTTCTGAGTGTTGTAACTTTTATTCTATGGAAGACTTATTTTTGATAATATTTTTATTATTTAAAGAACATTTTCGTGTACAAGTTTCATGAAGAAAACATGTTTATTTGAGATTTTTTTAATGATAAATAAAATAGTATAAGATATTTACAAAGTGAATATGATGAATATGTACAATGTTAAATCAATTTTCTAAGATGTTTATAAATTAATGACCATATCTCCCCCTACTTTATTTGTTGTCGATTACGTCACTACTTGACCTACTCTAGGGGTCAAGATCATTTTGTATATATTGTATATATACAGTCTTCTTTCTTTTCTTCTTTATTCATTTATGTTTGGTTAAAATAATGATAATAATATAACATTAACATATGATTTTTGTTTATTAATAGAAGGGAATTAATTATATCTACATGTAATTTATAAGGGGTTTTAAACCAAAAGATGGAATAAAGATGATGAATTGTCGATTCATCATCCCCCTATACTTTACCTTTGCCAGTCCCTTAGTAAACACTTACTAGAAGAACAAGTGACTAAAAAGAAAAGGAAAAAGTAAAAGAAAGAACTTAGAACAATTTTGGTTTTAAAACTATTCTTTGTAAAATCGAAGTATGGAGTTTGTTCAGATCTTTAGATTATTAGTTTGGCGGAACCTTATTGGGAATATGATTTAAGACTCAATAACCCTTAAGTTCCACAATTATCTGTTCAATTCACCTCAACTAGCAGGTCAAAATAAGTTTGTCGTACGCAAACTCTTATGACTATGAATCTTACGTGTACAATGAGTGTGGAATGGTAGATCTCCACATCTGAAAGTATCGAAGGAACCTACTTCTCCAGCAAGGTTACCTTAATGCCATGGTCTAGCTACTCTTTCCTCGAGGAGCAGGGTATTTCCTTCTAAGTTCAAGTTCAACTGGATCCAAGAAGAGGGGTTAAATAAGAAAATGGATTGTTATTAATGTAGACACATATCCTTTGGAGCTTGGCTAGTGTAGCCAAGTCTCTAGCTGTAGGCTTCCTTGCAAACTTTAACTTTGAAACATATGTCTTGCTTATTGATATGTTTCTCCTATGGGAATTATTTTTTATTTACTTTTTACCCAACTAACTTTTTTGGAGAGAGATTATTTCAATCTTTTTTTCACATACATACATAATTGCAACATTTACATAAGGAGTTTTCTTCTTGAACCAGTAGATTGTCCCTCATTCGAAGCTTTATTTCAACCTGTGGCTCCTGTCTTCCGACGTCAGTGCCATTAGACAAAGTTGAGGTATACTTCCCTCCATGAAGACTACGAATACATCATTAAGCATGATACAATCGTGTGCTTTCCAATCTTAAAGAATTCCGCCCTTCGTCTCCCTATATGAGTTGAGCTGTGTGCAAATTGCTTGTCCAAGTTAGGCCACTACCTAAAAGGTCATGCATGGGTCATGAAATATTCTATTTAGACTAATCAAGATTACATGTGAACATAGTCTTATGAACTTAAAGAATTAAGTCATGTTGACTTGAAAAATCTCAATTACAAGTCTTCTAAGGTTCCTATGAAATTAAGTGGATCAAGGTCCTAACCAAGCTCCATTCTTAAAATTTTATTTCAGACTCAGTCAATTATCAAAATCATTTTGAAAAATGTGAATGCAATTGCAACAACTTGTTCGTGAAGTGTGTTTTCTGATTTAAACTTTCTATATGATTTTGAAGTTTTGGAAATTTTCATGAGTTGTAAACTTTTAAATTTTCATGTATTTTTGAAAGTATTGGTGGATCGAATGTATTTACCATTATTCATAAGGATTGTGTACATATTACAAAGGATTTTATATAAAATTATATACAAGAATTATACATATTTTATACAAGAATTTATTTTATAAGTTTTATATACAACTTTTAAAAAAGACAGTATTTACAAGTTTTAAATAATTAAGGATTTTATAAAATAATTTATTTACATAATTTATAATAAATAAAGGCTTTTAGGTACAAGGATTTTACAATAAATTTTATATACATGTTTTACAACACAATTTATATACAAGTTTTGCAACACATTTCAGAGCATAATTTAGAAAATAATTTTATAAAAGATATTTACAACATATTTTTAAAAATAATTTTACAAAAACTTTTCAAAACATTTTACAAGAAAATTCAAAACTTTTAACAAAACATTTTACAAATATTTTACCCATGTTTTTCAAAATCTTTTACAAATAATTTTACAAAATATTTTTCAAACCTTTTTTAAAACTATTTTACAAATATTTTACTAATTAATTTTTCACAATATTTTCTTTTCAAATATTTTACAAATATTTTACAAAATAATACTTTTATAAAATGATTTCATAAAATATTTTACAAATAAAATAATTTTACAAACATTTTACAATAATTTTATAAAATAATTTTACAGAGGTTTTACAAAACATTTTTATAAAGGTTTTTACAAAGACTTTACAAAGATTTCTACAAACATTTTACAAATAATTTATAAAAGATTTTACAAAATATTTTACAAAAAGTTTACATAACAATTTTGTAAAACATTTTCCAAAACAAATTTGCAAAAGATTTTTATTTACAATACATATTTACAGTTTTTTATTTTTAGAAACCTAAAAATGTTTAAACTATATTATTAAAACTACAATAAAGTACGAGTTATGGCTTCTAAAGTATATATGCAATATATAAGACACCCATCAATACTTAGCACGAACTATGTCCTCATAATGACTAAGAAGCGAGAAGGAAGATATAACTCGTGCTAGGTATAGAAAATTGAAAAGAATACTATGCTACAATGACTCAAATAAAGAGTGAAATGAATAGAAATCAATCATCCTCCCTATACTTAGGATCGAATAATCCAAAGTATAGAAGATGGTAGAAATAGGGATGATTAAGGGAAAAATATTCAAACTAAACAACTGGCTTGTCCTCTCCTATACTAGGGTAAAGGATCCCTAAGTATAAAGAAGAATAGCATCAAGTTGAGGGAAAAGCGAGGGAACATAGGAAACTAAAAAGAAAACAAACATGACAAAGTGAATGGCATCACTCCCCCTAACTATAACAACAATGGAAGTAATGAAACATAACGAAAATAGAGCAATTGAGGTCATTCACCTCCCATATATTTAGAATCTAGTCATCCTAAGTATAGCACACACACAGAAAAGAGGTGAATGATCAAAATAGAAGACAGAACGAATATAAAGAAAAGAATATACAAGATGAAAATCCGCTCATGTATCAAACGTGAAATGAATCAAAGGATCATTGCCTGATGCCACATGCATAGATCAACAACAGACACTAATGTAGCAAGCTCTAAATATGACTTCAACAAATTCCCATTGACCAAAAATGGTTGTGCTCAGATGACAACTCTAAAATAATAATGCTTCCGTTATCACCACGGATCTCATAATAAACGACCATGACCATTTGCTCTTCAGTTTGCTTAGAAATAACTTTAATTTTCATCAAACAACCACATCTTCTGATTAAGCTTGAAAGTCTTTCTCCTTATATGCTTGTCGTGCCATCTACTGACTTTCACCTTAACATCAAGTTGTTGTCATAAGCATGGTCTTCGAATTCTAATAATGTGTTCAATTCTGCCTCCATGTTCTAACATGCTCTCTCTGATCTAAATTGCATACACTGACTTAGCACAAAGATTTGTGAATGAGTCCCCCTGTAAAGTGGCATGGCTTTCCATATAACAAACGATAAGGAGATGTACCCAAAGGAAACTTGTAAGTCATACGATAGGTCAAGCAACTGAGACCAGTTCTTCCTATCTGGATAAACAAGTTTATGTAGAATCATCTCTATCTCCTTATTTGAAATCCCAGCCAAGACATTAGTCTGTGGGTGGTAAGGAGATGTGACACAATGCTCAATGATGTATTCATTAACATGCTTTTTGACTTCCGTGGTGATAAAGTGGCTTCTCCCATCTGAAACAAGAATCTTTGGAATTACAAATTACGAGATAATATTGTCCTTGAGAAAATGACAAGCAGTACAACTATCAGCGGTTTGAGCTGGTATAGCCTCCACTCAATGACTAACATAATCCACGGCAAGCGGGATGTGCTCAAATCCCTGACTGTTAGGAAATTTTCCCATGAAGTTAATGCTCCATGCATCGAAAACTTATGATATTTGAATATACTTGAGAGACATTGTGTCTTTGGAACCGATGGTTCCTCCTACATTTTCTGACGGTCGATACAACCCTTTACATAGACTGCAACATCCTTGAATAAAGTAGGTCACCATTGGTTGTACTGAAGAACTTGTGTTATATATCTTAAGCTTCCCAGAATGGTGTCCACCTACTTCCAATTTGTGACAATCCTTAAAGACACCGATGTACTCGTCTCAAGGAATGCATCTCCTCTAGATGCAATCCACGCCCTCATGAAGCAGGTACGATCCTCCCACTGGTAAAAATGTATCCCAAACAAGAACTTATCAACCTTCAGCTTTGGCCAATCTTGTGGAACTTTCTTGAAGATAAGAAAGTTCACAATATTGGCATACCATGGGGGTGAGATGATAGAAAGAATCACCTTATTTGGGAAACTCTCTGTAATAATCAATACGGTAAGGTTAGGAGTATATGCATCTATAATTATGGAAAGGAGATATGTCACAACATTCTTGACTCTAGGTTTATCTCTTATCTCTCAATCGAACTCCTAGAGTAGAAGGATCCAACGAAGAACATGGGGTTTGGTGTTCTTATCCAGTAAGTACCTGATGGCAGAGTGGTCAGTGTAAACAATAACTCTAGATCCAAGTAGGTGTGATCTGAACTTCTCCAAAGCAAACACAACTGCTGGCATCTCTCTTTGCAACTGTGTAGTTCTTATGGACCTCAACTAATAACCTGCTAGTATAGTAGATATCAAACGACAATCCATCCCTTTCATGTCCTAGTACAACCCCAATAACAAAATCAGAAGCATCTGTCATGATCTCGAATGGGAGGGAGATCAATTCGGTGACTGTAAGACAAGTGCTTAAGCAACCAATTCATTCCGTTGATTGAAGGCTTGGAGAACCTTATCATCTACAACAAACTCAATCTCCATGTCTAGAAGCTCAGTCAAAGCCGGGAAACCTTGCTGAAGTCCTTAATGTATCGTTTGTAAAATCCAACATGCTCCTGAAAAAGACCTTAATGAATCGTCTGTAAAATTCAATCACAATCAAGGCTTGGAGAACCTTATCATGAACAACAAACTCAGTCTTCTTGATAGTCTTAATGGATAGGATATAAGCCTCAACAAGTTGAATTTGGAATGACAATATGGTGATACATTGTGATCTAAATCCCTCAATGTTTCAAGCCGTTAATGATGGTAAAAATATTGGTTGAAATTACCCATTTTACGATCACATATATAGGCCACATATATAGGGTTTAATATGGAAGACCCGTGCCATATTTCGGCAATTTTTTGGTTTTTTTAAAACATCAAAATGTATTTTCATCACTATATCATTCTAATATATTATTCCAATTACATCTGAAATAGAGACTCATATGCCCTCCATCTAGAACAGGTCGATTACAACAATTCTAAGACTATTAAAATTACATGTTCTATATGGAAGGCATTGTAGTCCCTATTTCTGAAGAAATTGGAATGACATATTAGAGGGATATATTGATAAAAATATATTGTATATTATTGAAAAAATAAAAAAAATCACCGAAAAATGGGACGGAGGCAGCCCCATTTTTCCCATATATATAAGGGGAAAATGGGACTGCCCCATGGGGGAACTAACTTGGCTTCCCCGACCTATTTTTTCCATTTTTTATTTTTTTTAAAATACTTCCGTGGAATTTCATTACTATCCCTATATTATGTCATTCAAGTTTCATGCGAAACAGAGACGTTTAAGGCCTCCATCCAGATAGGGGAGATTACAACAATTTTTGCAACCGTTAAAATGATTGTCTAGATGGATGCCATATGAATCTCAGTTTCGCAAGAAACTTGAATGACATAATATAGGGATATAACTACGAAAACAAGGATTCATTTTATAAAAAAAATAAAAAAAATGAGAAAAATAGGGTGGCCCATATATATAGGGTTGATGGGGCTGCCCTTGCGCTATTTTTTGCTAATTTTTTTATTTTTTTGAAAAAATTCACTATGTATATTCATCTATATATCCTGTCATTATGCTATTCGATTTTTGTTAGAAATTAAGACTCATATGCCCTCCATCTAGAATAAGCCGATTAAAGCAATGTTTAGACTGTTAAAATTAGCTATTCTAGATGGAGGGCATATGGGTCTCCGTTTCTGATAAACTTTGAATACCATATTGGAGGGATACATAGATGAATATACATGGTGAAATTTTTCGAAAAAATAAAAAAAATGCGAAAAAAATAGCGTTGGGGCAATCTAATTTTTTCATGGGTAATATGGGGCTGCCCCCACCCCCATTTTGCAGCATTTTTTATTTTTTTTCAAAAATATCATCATGTATATTCATCTATATATCCCTCATATATGTCGTTCAAATTTCGTCAGAAACAGAGACTCTATGCCCTCCATCTACAACAAGTACGATTACAGCAAATCTAAGACCGTTAAAATTACATGTTATAGATGGAATGCATAAGAATTTCTGTTTCTGACGAAACTCGAGTGGCATATAGGAGGCATATATAGATGAATGTACATGGTGATATTTTTCAAAAAAAATAAAAAAATTGCGAAAAATGCGGTGGGGGCAGCCCCATTTTTTCCTTTTTTCATATATATATGATTTTTATCCAGAGAGTCATGTGCCCATTTACGTTAAAATGAGCCCATCATATCCACCCTTAGATCAAATGTTTCAATCCCATGATTTTAGGAGCGATAATGATAATGAGAATGCTTTTAATTTTGAAACTTAATGAAATTCCCTAAATAGTAATAGACTGTTTTGGTAACGTTTGCTATTGTATTGAGAATAAACTCAATTTGTCACATTTCGAGAGGGGAGCGATCGATCGTTCACGCAGAATCATTGTTTTTTATTATTTCTGTGATAGCATTTTTGGAATCAAGGTATTTTGATAGATTTTTATGTTTATCTGTTTTTTCTTTGCTAATTGTTTTTCATTAGGTTTCGTCCATGGATAATTCGCGAATGGATTGTGACCGGTATATTTCAGAAGCAATTACGAATACTGCATATTTTTTATCGTAAACAATATTTATTCGAGAAGTGTGATTGAAATATGAAAAAGTGGTATTCATAATATCGTTTTTATTCATTTTAAGACACGATTTGTAGTCCTAATTGATTTTTTATCGAAGGTCTTTTGATTTCATATAATAAAAAGTTAC
Source organism: Ottelia alismoides (assembly GCA_037367405.1). Lineage (NCBI taxonomy): Eukaryota > Viridiplantae > Streptophyta > Magnoliopsida > Alismatales > Hydrocharitaceae > Ottelia > Ottelia alismoides. Next base: position 739,002 of record JAZKJV010009171.1, read on the forward strand.
AGTAAATACAGTTGCTATTTTTCATACGTTACTTTGAAAATATATTAAGTTACTGATGTATTTAAGTAATTTACTTATGAGATATTTTATGTTACTAATGCTAACACAATTGTTATTTTTATGTGTTACTTTGAAGGTATACCGAGTTACTGATATATTTACTTAATTTAATTATAAGATATTTTATGTTACTATTACTAACAGAATTGTTACTTTTAATGTGTTACTTTGAAGATATACTGAGTCACTGCTATTATATTTATTATCACTGATAAAAATTCTACAAGTTAAATAAGTAACTTAAATATTTACTTGTACTTTGCAATTAGTTACTGATATAGAATTAAAAGTTACTGATTTTTTGAGCAAAATGAATCTACTTAATTTCGAAATACTGAATTCTTACTGATATGAATTCCGAAGTTTATCTTACTGATCTCAATTCAGTAAGTTGCGTAAGTAGCTCATCAAATTACATGTGCTTCACATTGGATTACTATTATAAATATAATTCATTACATGTTACTTGTCATATAACAAACGTTACTAATAATTCATTACAAGTTACTTGTCTTTGAATGATTCTTACTGAAGAGAGTATATTGATGAGTTACTTTTCTTTTACAATTCTTACTATTCACGGATATAAAATAGTACTGAAGTAAGTATCTTCCTGAAACGTTACTGAAAATTTGTAAGTAATGTGTATTCATTTCCAATTTCTTGATATTTTAATATTTTTAAATGGTCAATTAACTTATTATTTCTTAAAGAACAATGCAACAATTTTGTGTCTTGAAGAAGCTGTTGTTATGCCGATGAGCGAGAACAAAACAACATCAACTAAATGGACTATAAGACAATAATTGAAATTTGGATGTTCATCATATAACAATAATTAAGTAATTTATGTGTGACTTTCAGTAACACTTGACGTATTACAAGTAATTAAATAGGCTACATAAGTAAAGAAGGTGTGATTCGATAGTAATTCAAAACAAAGAATAAAACAAGTAAGATATACAGAAGCATCAGTAACATGTAATAAATTGTAGGTAAAAGAAGATAATGGAATAAGTAAGTTGGAATAAGTATAAAAAACCACGTGACCAGTAACTTATGTATTACTATCAATAACACTCGATGCATTATAGTAATTAAAAATGTTATATAAGTAAATAAGAGGTGCTTCAGTAAGACTCAAAGTATTAAGTAACTATAACATTAGTAACAACCAAAATGACTTCAGTAAAATGGACATTTGTCATCGGTACTTATTGTATGGACACTAGTAATTTACATATTTAATTAGTAATCTCACAATATTAATTACTTGAGAACTAAATATGTATTACTTGAGTAACATGAATGAATTACTGATCTCTGTACAATGTAATACTACAGGTGTAAAATACTGACAATTGTTTCAGTATTACTGATCTCGCAACATATAATTACTTGAATACATTATGTACATTACTGATCAAATATATAATGATTATTTCTTCGATACGAAATTAATGATTTGAATGTATCTTTTCAAAACCATCTTCCTTTATTAAGGACTCGATATAATTGGAAATATAAAAGGCTCAAATGTATTAAATCCTTCCAAAATCGTGCTCCTTCGAAATAGGCAACCATTCAAATGGAAATACACGTAGCGAGCCCATGTTTGGTGTTCACTGCAACTCAAATGGGCACAGGGCTCACTGGATAAGCCATATATATAGGGTAAAATGGGACTGCCCCCAATGGGGGAGCTAACTTGGCTCCCTCCACCCCGTTTCACCTGATTTTTTTAAAAAAATCTTTCGTGGATTTTCATCAATATATCCCTATATTATGTCATCAAAATTTCGCGTGAAATAGAGACTCCTACGGCCTCCATCCAGACGGGGTTGTTTTTAGCAATTCTGTTACTGTTAAAAAATGACTGTCTGGATGGAGGTCGTAGGAGTCTCTGTTTCGTTCGAAATTTTAATGACATAATATAGGATATAATGATGAAATTCCACGGAAGAAAATTAAAAAAAATAAAAAAAACCGGGCGAAATGATGCGGGGGGAGCCAAGTTAGCTCCCCCCAGAGGGCAGCCCCATTTAACCCATATATATATATAAAGAGAGAGGGGGGGAGGGAGCATGCTTCATGAAGTAGGTAACCCTACCTACTCCATGCTCATTATCGAGCATATGGTTGTACCTTCGTACATAACACTAAACTTGTTCCAGATCTCATATGTTGTCTTGCATGTTGATACGCGGTTGAACTCATATATTGTAGTGGCATAGAAGATTTCATTCATAGCCTTCGAGTTGTATGTAGCCTTCTTTTTATCAGCATTAGTGAGCAGTCTAGTATACTTAGTTTTTACGATAATCCAGACATCAATATCTATAGACTTTAAAAATATTTACATATGTACCTTCCAGTTGTAGTTTTCTCCATTGAAGTGTGGTGGCATGACTGTTGACTACCTTTCAAAGTCCTTACTTGCTGAAATTGCCATATGTATCTTAACTAGATACTTCGAGATATAGATCCTCGCTCTGATTTCAAATGTGAGTTTGATTGATTGCGACACCGCTAGCTGGGGTGAATAATGGTTCGAGGTAATTTTAAAATATTTTCCAGAATAATCAGAAAGCATCGATAAAATATTCAAGCATACCAGTTAACACAATTACATAGTATTTTTACATGGAAACCAAGCCGAGTAAAAACCACGATATGAGTCTTTCTGACTCAGAATTTCCTGATTTGATGAACTAATCAACTACTTCACTAAAGCATGAGATATTTATGTGGATATCTCAATCGTTTGCAATAGCCGACACATCACAATCTTGGATCGAACACCAAGATCAACACTACAGATTTGACACTGTAGCACAAGCATAAGAACAGATGAGATTTCATCTTTCTTTATGCTCCCTTAGAGATCTCACATCTAAGAACTTCTCTGCCCACTTAGGATTAGACACATAAAGTCTTGTAGAAGATGTTAATTGGAAACAAGATATATAAAAGTGATAATATCTAGAAATATTATCTCCGCAAATATCAAGAATTCTTCTCCAAGTAATGACAGGTGATATCTTGAGATAAAGACATCAATGTAATTACATATATAATTCTCAAAGAATAGCACAAACAATTATATTATAGATATCACAGACGGATAAGCAATTCCAAACAATATAATAAATATCACCGCATTGAGACAAGGATACCAAAAGAACTCTAAATGATGCAGAAGAACTTGAAGACTAGAAAGCATATCGAAGACTATTGATATGAATAACTTGGTTCACAACTTTTTAATTGGGAATATTCTTCTCAAAATATCGAACGAGTCAAAGAACGTGACAAACAATATTGAGAAAATCACTCAGAGAAAGTTTCTTGCTTTTCTAATGAAAGTAAGAGTGATTACTCGAATGGTGTGTGTTCCAACAATAGGTATGGATACCTTTATATAGGAGCTCAAGAAAAGTGACCAATGGAATATAAATATGGTATGAAATCAAAAGAGATTTCCCGATATGATCGATCAGGATAACAAGTATGATCGATCAGCTAAATAGCTATGATCGATCATTTGATGACCATTTGAATGATATTCAAATAATGATCAATAATTTCAAATGGCGTGATTGATTAATCGTTAATCTACAATATTAAAAAATTATTACTGTCTTATGGCCAATCAACACTCAATCAGAAGCAAGTCCAATGATCTCCACGAGGAGAACTCGACTTTAAGTTATACCCGGGCAAGTCCAAGGTTGAACACAAGATCACAAGCAATTAATCAATTTATTCTAGGTGTTAAATATTTAATTAAGCAATTAAATTGAAATTTTGGTCAAGTAAATGCAACATATAAATAACGCATGAATTTTCAAAACTTTTTATGCATTTATATTACATGAACAAACTCTGTTTCATAATGCAACATACAATAAATTTACAAACACACAATAATGTTCTTGATTAATTGATTAAATGAATTGTAAATTTAATTAACAATTAATGGAAAAATAAGGTTAATCAATGATGCAATTCAACCATGAATAATTCAATCTTAAGTCAATTATTAGTCTGAATGAACAAGTTATGTTCTCTAGAATTTAGTGCGTGAATTAAATGTCTAATCAGTTAATGCACCAAATTAAAGAGCATGAAAATACCTTTCAAACAAGACTAAAATCACCGAAATTGGATTTATAAATCACAAGTTATTCAATAGACATCACAAGGGCATACTTTCTACAAAAAAGAAATTTTATTTATTCATAAAATGGTCCAAATTGAACTGAAATGTATTATAGAGAGTCACTCTGATATAAATATAAATATACAAAGTGTTAAGGGAGAATCTGTAATTTTGAAACTCCGTAGGGTGGCGCTGCAAATATCCCAAAGGCATGCACTCCATGTGCGTGATCGATCAGGCTCGGACAGCGCATGACGCAGGCTAAGTGTCGCTCCCTTTGTGCTTTGAGGTTAGCTCAGGTGCTCCAAAGCTTTGGTCTGAAGCGTTGCTTCAGACTTGATGTCGTGGTTGTTGATGGATTGTTAGATCATGTCCAAATGGGGTTGATCTGACGGTGGATACTCCTCATCCTCGATGAATCTTCTCCACGAGCGAGGGAGCCAAGGTTGGGCTCCGACGAGAGCCTCCTCTCTCCTCTGTGCTTCTCTACTCAATCTGAAGGTTCGGAGACCTTCGTGAAGGTCTTGCAAAGAGGTTGATGCTCAGGTGGAATGCTGAGGAGTCTTGGTTCGTAAGCTTAATGGATTGTCATCGAAAGTGGAATGCTTGAATGACAAGGTGCAAAATTCTGATCAATGAAGCAACTGCAGTGTTAGACCAAAAAAACCAAAGTGAAGGCCAGCGATTTTGGAGCGAAATGGGATGGAATGAAGGGATGAAGTGGGAGGAGGAAGAGAAGCCCTAATGGGTCCTCTAGGCTTAACAAGCATGGAGAAAGATCGAAGTGATCACAATCATGGAGAAATGGAGAGGAGAAACGAAGGAGTACACGTGAATCATAGATGTACGATGATGGTACAAATGGCTTCATATGAGGGGTTGAGTGACTAAATGAGATTAATGAAATGGAGAACACCGAATAAAATAAGGATTTAAATCTTACCTGGATTTGAAATGAAGAAAGAGACGGTAATGAAGGTGAATCGAGGCCTGATACGAAGCTTCAAGGCTTCGTGGGTCTTTGCTTCAAGTTCTTGGCCGAAGAACTAAGCTCAAGCAGCAGTTTGAATGCTGCAGCAAGGTGGTTTCACCTTGGATCTTGCTGGACTAGTTCACTGTCATCTCGTCACTATTTTTGCCTCTCATTGTCAGTGGAGGTGTATAGATGCTCAGTGTAAGGTCATGAAGTGTCAGATGACCATTACACCCATTGGAGATGGATTATATGTAGAGGAGGAAGTTGGTCCCAAAGAGTGGTTTCAACCACCGTCAGTTGATAGGGGAGTTAGGGATGAAGGGATTTAGGTATTTGGCGTAAAGAGTGGTGGTTAGGGGAAGAAGTTGGTAGTGGAAGTTGGCTAAAATAAATTGTTGAGGATGGAGGGGAAAGTGGGGGAAGATTGGCAGTTCGGCCATTGGCAGTGCATATGGGCAAAAGGTTGCAAGGTAGAAGACGGCTTCCTAGTCGTAGGATCAAGATCAGAGCACTGACTTTGGTCGTACATCTGTAGCTTTGATGTACCTGATCAAGAGAGATCAAGTGGCTAGAAATAAAGATCTAATGAGCAGTTGAGATGGAAAGGCGCTAAGATCCAACATCAGAGAAAAGTAGGCGCAATGAAATAAAAGTTCAATAAGTAAAGTTGGTGTTTGCTGCTGATATGAGAGCAACAGATGTAGTCACGACATGTATCTTCATCATAGATAGCCTCTCTGTCATCTTTGCCATCTGCTTCGATAACTTGGATAAGTTTTGTCCAACCCATACATGCTGATTCTCTCTACAAGTGTCAACTTATCTGCTATGATTTTCATGCTGGGAATCAGGTCCTCAAAGATATCAACTACCTTCTTTCCCCTTTTTTATAAGAATGATATGGGGGTCTCTGTATGAGCTCTGCTAACGATCTATGCTTTGCTTGTCTCAGACATCCTCTCGAACACCTTCCAGACGGTATCCGCACCACGTGAAGTGTAGTTGCCTCTATAAGCAACACTAACTAAATCCTACACTTCATGGTTGATACTGTTGAGTACTTACTGAACAAGGAGGTAGGCTCTACTCCATGATAAGGACAATTCTGTAATAAATCCTTGAATCGCTTTTATGTATCATAGAAAGGTTCATTCGGTAATTGGGAGAAACTTGTGATGCAAGAACGCATCAAGTTAGTTCTACTCAAAGGGTATAACTTCTTCAAGAAAAGGTCCTTGAACTGAGTATAGGTAGTTGCAACAACCCCCAAGTTCTTCGTCCAATAATCTACCTTATCATTCAAGGCAAAAGGTAGAACTTTGAGTCTAATATAGTACTGGCTAACCCTAGGATGTCTAAGGTTAATACAAACTAACTCAAAGTCTCTAAGGAATGCATACAACTCCTTGTATGCATTCCCATTGAAGTGCGACAGCAGATTCAATAACTACGGTTTTAATTCATATTTGACTTCTAGTTCAATTGAACACAACAAATTTGTCATCTAATACTGTCCAGGATTATATGTTGCATCCATAGGTGCATCCACCCCTAGGTTAATCTAGCCTATCTGGGCTCTTAATAAATATGCATTATGCTCTGAGGCCGCTAGCCAAGCTAAGACCATCTGCAATGGGTCTTCACACTCTTCTTCCTCCCCATTTTGTCTCTTTGGAGGCATCTTACCTGAATCTTCTAAACCTTCATCAAAAAGAGTTTTCAAGTGAGATCATGACGAAGATATTGAAATCATGTCAATATCACCAAGGCAATGATCTTCCTCGGTGAGAAGAGAAGAGAGAAAGGGTTCAGTTGGGATATAACTTCTCTCTAAGAAGGACTCATGAAATATTGAATTGAAACAAGGGTTATTTCGAATACAAGAAGGTCCATGAGAAGAAGGTGATTGGACCTTGGAAGACGTGATGTTTTGACGATTCAATGATAGATTTGCAAAATTCAAAAAATAATCCAGACAACTATCCATCTTCAATTTCAAGAGAGTACGGAAAAATGAGAAAGATAGATTCAAGAAAGATCTAGTACTACATTGCACTTGAATGTACGGAATCAACTCACACAAATCAAACACAAGGCAAACCCTTTGAATATTTTCACCAACTCAATACGTAAGGGCCATAAGAGTTTGGCCTATTTTATCTTATCAATTTTAATTGGTGGCAAAACAATCTTTACAAGTTAGAACAATCTTTACAAGCACACAAGGACTCTCCTACTACATGCAGTTGAAATCTTATAAGCCCTCAAGTAATGGAGTAATCTTCCTGGGCTTCCAGGTTCAATATCATACTCCAAAAGAACTTACCACCGTAGCCAACCAAAATTTATTTCTAAGGTCGAAGGCAACCACTTGCAGCTCCCAAAATCTACAAGAGTATGACCTGAAGACAGGGTGTAAGTCCAGGGATTTGGGGTCTAACTTTATGGATTCGTCCTCACCCACTCTGTCTGAGGGTAAGTACATGTGTCCAATGAGTGTATTGCTGCCCCGTAATATAAGTTTGCTTTTATTCCAAGTTAATTAAGGATAACTTGCATACTTCAATCCCAATTTTTAAGAGTTAGATTGTTGCTTGATTAAGTTGACCACAAGAAAAACACGCATAAAGTTTAGTCCATTTTTCCTTTTCCTTAAGTTTGTAAAAATTGAGGAAGAAGATGGAAAACAGAATGCAGGTGGAAATCAATGATGCATGCATTCGTTTAGCAATACTTACAATGCTTCCCAACACTCTTCATATAGATGCTCAACTGAATTATAAAATCTAATCTAAATGATGCAAGTCAAGAAAAAGCCGCACATAAGTAGGATTTCCATTAGCGATGAAGAATATCAATTAAGTTTGACTAAATATAACGCAACTTATAGTGCTTCTAGATGAATCTCTAAGGTAGAGGTGAAACTTATGAGATCAAAACTTGTGTGTCCTATGCTACGAAATTGGTAAAGGTAATTTGACCTAAATTTTATCTATTTGAAGTGATGTGCCTAATTCTATTTTCGCCACTCAAGTCGAGAACCACTGTCGACACAGCCACACAGTGACAGAATAATAATAGCCTTTTTTATAGATGCGAGAACTCAATCGAGAACTATTGTAAATATGGCAAATAATTACAAATTATTACAAGTACTAATACAAAAATGTTACAATACAAAAATCACTACTTAATTAAGCTAGAAATTCCTCCTAAAATGATTTTTAATTGGTCTCTTCACCTCGTAGCTCCAGGCTTCTTGCCTCCGCATTCCTCAAGAGATCATCGGCTCCACGGGCCCTACCACAAAACAATAAGATTTTTAGAAAATTCCCAGTAGAGACTAGCTAATTATCTAAATAACACGTGGACAAACGGGACAAAACAACAAATAAAACAAAACAAACATTTAACCTAAAATGCACTAAAAATCACTAAAAATAAATATCTAAACTAAAAATAAAACAAATAATATATTGTGTCTCTGGCAGCGACGTCATATGATGAATCATTAATCGGTAATGTTATTATGTACTATTATAGTATGAGCAATCAATACTCAATCAGTCTCCATGAGGAGGACTCAGCTTTAATTTATACATGGGCAAGTCTAGGGTCAAACACAAGGACACGGGCAATTAATAAATTTCATCTAGGTGTTAAATATTAATTTCAGTAATTAAATAATAATCTAGATCAAGTAAATGCAACACACAAATAATACATGAATTTTCAAACATTTTATGCATTTATATTGCATGAACAAACTATGTTGCATAATGCAACATACAATAAATGTGTGATGCTCCTGATTAATTGATTAAACGACATGTGAATTTAATTAACAATTAATGAAAATAAGGTTAATCAATGTTGCAATTCAACCATTGAATAATTCAATCTTAAGGTCAGTTATTAGGCTGAATGAACAAGTTAAGTTCTCTAGAATTTAGTGCATAAATTAAATGTCAAATTGGTAAATATAATACCCCAGATTAAACAGCGTGAAAAGATCTTTCAAATGAGACCAAAATCACTGAAGTTGGATTTATAAATGACAAGTTATTCAATAGACATCATAGGGGTATGATTGCAATAAAAAACAAACTTTATTTATTCATAAAATAGTCCAAATTAGACTGAAATCTAATTATAGAAAGTTGCTCTAGAAGAAATATAAATATTACAGGCACTAAGGGCTTATATGTTATTTTAAAAACATAGCAGGGCAGTGCTGCAATTATCCAAGAGGTACGTGCTCAAGGCATGTGATTGATCAGGCTCGGACGACGCATGGCTCAGGCCAAGTGTCTCTCCCTTGTGCTTCGAGGATGGCTCGGGTGCTCCAAAGCTCCAGACTGAAGCGCTTCTTCGGACCTGATGTCATGGTTGTTGATGGATCGTTAGATCACGCCCAAATGGAGCTACTTTAAAAGTGGTTGGTCCTTGTCCTCGATGAATCACCTCCACGAGCGGCGAAGCCAAGGCTGCGCTCTGACGAGAGCCTCCTTGATGAATCTGTGATTCATCACTCTAAAAGTTGAAAATAGAGCTTTGTTCCCGAGTAAATAGCAGCATATTTCCCCTTATCTTTCAAAATTAGCATTCATGCATGCAAGCATAATATCTGCATTTTAGCATTCATATTTGCATTAAATAAGAAGCCAAATTCACTTGTAAATATTCACCTGTATATCAGATAAAATACTTTATTTGTATATATTTTATACTAACTCCAAATCTAATAAAACCAACTCTATTGTGTATTCTATTGTGTATATATGACTAACACTAATTAAAGAAAAATATCAAAAAAATACTAACTTGCAAAATTGACCAATAAACCCTCAATCCAAGTTTGAAGCTAGGAGTCTGAAAATGCACATATATCTCTCATACAACCTCCGAATTAGGTCTACTCATTTTAAAGTAATATACATTCAGAGACCTTCGAAACAAGATCAATTTCATTAAAATCGGAGCTCGTATGCAAAACTTGGGTTTTGGGCCCCTTTTGTATATTGTACATATTGATTGTTTTGCCCTTCATTTTATCTTTTTATTTTCTTATATATTAAAATCCAAAAAATAGATTAAGTTGTAAATATTCTTTCTATATTTTTTCTATCTTTATTTTGATTTTTCTCTCTTTTAAAAATGACAAAAAAATTACAAAAGATAAAATGTGGTATTTTATATCTATAAGGTACCACCCAAAAATACATTTTTGTACAGATCACTTCCTTTGAGTTTCAGCCCTTCACGAAAGTTGTATATCTCGTCGAGACGAGCAATTTCGTGTTGATTACTTTTTGATTTAATCCTTTTTGTTATTTCTTTTTTATTTTCTTTACATTTATTTTTGAATTTTCTAGGAGCGACATGTGGCAGCTCCTGGAGCTGACACATTTCACTCCATTTTCTTTATTTTCAGATTTATTTTATTATTTTCGGATTTATTATTATGATTATTTTACTATTGCTATTTTAATTATTTTTAGTACCCTACTATATTATTTTATTAATTTATTTATTTTATCTCCTTTACCACTTCCTTTCTTATTCCCCACTCTAAGTCACCACTCCTTCCACCATCCCTCCATCTTCTCCACCTCTTTTCTAACTTCCCCCTCCTCTTTATATTCCCATCTCCTCCTCCATTGTTTTTCATCCGCCATTTTCGAGAGAAAAGAGAGAGAGCTCCGGCTATCTGTAGGTGACAGCTACCGAGAATCATCATCGAGCGACGACCTCCGACCACGGCGAGATCCGAGGTGGTCTCAACCACTTCATCGCAGCATCCCTCGCAGGAAGCTGCTCCAGCTTCGAAGGACTCTTCCACCCTTCTTGAGGCCACAACCGGAAGCCGCACAACGCGGCTCCACTTTCGGCGAATCACAGGTAAGTATCCCTCAACTTCATCTTGTCATTTTTTTATCTAACAATTTTTTTATTGCTCATCACCAAAAAATCGCAATCATCACCACCACAATCACCATCACAACCATTACTACTCATTCATCATCTCTATTGGATTCCCTGTTTACAAAAACAAAAAATACAAAAGAAATAAAAAAAAAGCAGGAGCTGGTTCATGCATCGTCCTCGAGTGCCTTCCATCGCCCCTGGCCGCAAGATCACCAGCAATGCGGTGGCCAGACTACGTCCACCTGCAGCTATAGCCGCGAGCTAGCAACCGCTCGTCGCTGTCACGCGGCAGTGCAGCAGCACGGCCAACGCCTGCCCCATCCAGGTTGCGTGTCGCCCATTCGTGTCCTCCACGTCAGCGCCCACAGCCCCAGCGTCCGCTCCCCGCCGCACCTCCCACTGCTCTGCGAGAGCGGCCCCAGCTGCCTTCGCAGGAGCGTGCCGCACCATCCCCAGGCGGCCGCCCTCGTCAGCCGCGCCGCCCGACCGCTGAAGCGCGCGGCCGAGGGCGCCCCTCTGCGCCCAGCGCGCCGCGCCTCGGGCCGCCCCGCCCCTGCATGCGTGACCTGCGCACGTCCCTCCTTGCCCAGCACGGCCGCGAGCCCCTCCTCCAGCGGGACGGTCGTGCGCCCTAGTCGTGCAGTGTCCCTCGCCCCTCGGCGCCGTCAGCCCCTCGGCATCGCCACCCACGAGCGCGCCCGCCAGCTCGCGCTGCTCGTGCCACCGCACCGGCCACCTGAACGCCCTCCGCACGCCGCCCATCTGGCCGCGCGAAGCCGCCGCCCGCTTCAGGCAGCGTGCTTCGCCATCATCGACCCAGCCGTCAGCCCCTTGCACGGTTGTCGTGCCTCCACGCGCTCCGCCGTACTGCCTCTCCTCGCGACGTTCCCGTGCGCCGCCGCCTCCTAGCTCCTGTGCCCTAGCGTGAAAAGAGGGTGGGTTCCTTTCTTGGAACCCACGGTTGAGGTTATTCCAATTTTTTTTTTTTGGCAAAATTGCATCTTTTTCCTGCATTTTTATATATTTGCAAAAGTGCCCTTAGGCACAATTACAATTTGTTTCTTTTATTTTCTGTATTGCAAAGATACCCCTAAATTTTAGAGGTAATTTGGAAATCAGTTTCACATCAATTTTTTATCAAAAAAATAGCATTGTGTAGAGCAAGTAATTCTTTATCTCTTAGCCATTTATTTATATTTTTGTGAGCCTTGGATATTTTATTAAAATCAGATATCGAAAATCAAAGATATTTTGCCCATTTACGCTCTGAAGTTCACATAGTTATTTATAGCTCCAAAAATTGTAAAAAAATTGTGAATGATGCCTCTAAGTGTGCTTTAATTACAATCCAAATTTTATCCAATTAGGAGTTGTCGTTTGCATAAAATAAATTATACAGTGATTTCTGTAGTTGATTTTTAATTAATTCCACGAATAATATTTTTGAGAAATTTCAACTCTCATGGATTCCTTATTAAAATATCTATTTGAGATAAATCAATCTCTAGATAATTTAACATCGTGGATTTATTAGAAATTAAATACCCGCAGTCGCTCTATTTTCAGTAAAAAATCATAAAAAATCAAAATTCCAAAAATATTAGTGTAACTTCATTTCATCATATTTCACTTCCAGTAAATTTTTCATAATTTTTGCAAATCATTTGCACGAAAAATTGCATAAAAATCTCAAAAAAGTTTGCATTTGTGCATTTTAAACCCAAAAATTCCAAAAAAAAATCCATTTTGCATTCGTCGTTGGATTAGGTTTATAGGAAAAATACAATTTGGTCAATTTAGATTAATTTCACATTAAAATTAAATTTGGCTAAGTTGTTGATTTTCTTAATAATCTAATTCATCTGCATTGTTGCATTTGGCAATTTTATCCCATAAAAAAATTACAAAAAAATCTCACTTGGAAAACTGTAATCTAATCACTCTAACTTGATCTTGAGTTGTTCCTTTGCCTCCTTGAGTCAACCCTGGGGCTTGTCCAGGCTAAATAAATATAAAACCGCGCTTAATTTCATTAGACGATTAATAGACTTGTGCGGTTAATTTTTGATCGACGCGGATCTATCCGACTGCAACGAAAAAGTCAATTAAATCACATTAAAAGGGTAGGTCCACAGCTCGTCAAAGGACGTCGTTGCTAGGGAGGCAAACGGCTTAGGATTATTTTAGAAAATTAGATTTATGTTTTCCGATCACTCGGGTAGTTTGATCCTTGAACCATCTTGTAATTATTCCATTTTTCCAATTATTATTTATTTATTTATTTTATTCTCTCTCTCTGACATAATTTTTTTATCTTTTTGTGCGAGGGTCCGGTAGACTTGGAGCAGCTTTCTTGAAGTCGACGCATCTCGAAGTGCATCAGAGGCCGACGATTCGTGGATCAAGTCGGTTGTTGAGACGCCAAAAAGTTTTTGGTACTTGTAAAAAAAAGTGTGTCTGCATTTCCAGCGGTTCCTGTTTGGGTTCTCGCACGTGTAAACATAGTGAATCTATGTTCCCGTGTGCTGTGTGGATTGAATTGTAAATCAGGCTTGCACTAGCAGCTCCTCGAGCCACTCTAGGATTTGCTTGTGCTCGTAAATTTTTAGGATCACGCAATACACTTTAAAGACATACTTAAACCGCAGATCTAGTCAAATCAAACATGTGCTTCACTCGCTAATAGAACTGCCTGTCTAGGAGCAGCTTTTCTCGATTGCATTCATTTAGTGTAAAAATTTCAATTCTGCATAGCATCCCGCATTGTAGAGAGTTGGAGGCACTGTAAGTATTCTTACTCAAGCATTCATCATCGTTTTCTCGATTGCATCGGCTTTTTCTGATTCTCTTTCTCTCGGTTTTCTAACCTAGGATAAAGGAATTGGGACTGGACGGTAGACGTGATTGCTTGTGTAGATTAATATCAGTGACAACTAATCTCTAAAATAGGAACTGGTAATTGAATTGGACCCAAAAAATTTGACTAAAATTAACCCTTGTTTGCGGGAGATTAACCCCGACATTGTTTTCAGGATGAGTGAGGGTACTTGAGTGTGTGTGAACACCTTAAGGCAGAGCCCAAATCCCTGCCTTCCATATCACGTTCCGACTAATCCTAGTAAATATCACAAGTTGAATTATTCAGGTTCATTGACTAGTACCAAGTAGCCTCCGCCTGTCTCAGGTAGATAGGAGCGAAATTGCGGTACTTCGCGACAAGTTGCCAGTAACCCCCGGGGTGAAGTTCCGGCCTTGTCAGCCTCCGCCTGCTTGCAGGTAGATAGGGGCAGGTCTTTGAACCCATCAACTTGGGATAGGAACGAAGAAAGGAAGGATCGGTGATATCTTAGGCGACAGGTTAAACAGGGAAGATGCATCCGTCTTTGAGCCGACTTCCCTATAGGTCGCGTAACCTTTGATATCTCGTCTGATAAACTCACACTTAAAATCAACCAGATTAATTGGACTCGATTTCGGATCCTTCACCGTGTTGAGTGTGAACTCGGGGTTTGCTCTTGCGTTTGTCTTTGAGTCTGTCCGGGTGTGTTATCCTGTGTAATTGCACGTTTTCTACCTCAATCTTCTTACATTCATCCTTTCCTCTTCAAGATGTCGGGATATTGGTACCCATACCCTGAGACCTCTGGTCATTCCTCATCGACCATATACTGATCATCTTCACCTTCTCATTCTTCCATGTATCCTCCTCCATCCACAGGAGACCCTTACCCGTGGTCGGTTCCATCTCAACCCGATTATGAAGTCAGAACTTCGACTGACTTCTCCACTTCTTCGCATTTCTCACCTACTCCATATTCCAACACTCCAGATCCACTTCCATCTTGGGATGACTGTCCTTATTCTTGAGAGCTTGCAGGAATCAACGAATTGAATGAAGAGCAAGCCACTGCTGAGATAGATGATTGGCAAAATTATATGCCCCCACATACTTCATTCTCACCTCAAGGAGGGACCAGACCACAATTTACATATACGCATCTCAACTTGACCTTAGGACATAACATGGCCGATCGAACAACCCGAATGGAAAGGTCTGCACATCATGATTTCCCAGACTTGATTGACTTTAGTGATCAAGCTTCTATTAGCCAGCCTTTATATCACACATTCGAAGAGCCTATACATTCACAAGATTGGACTCATGAGATAGACTTATCAGTCCCCGTTTCATCATATGAGGCTCCGACCAATATTTACCATTTGGATAGTCCATACTCGACCCAGCATTACATGCCAGAGTCTAGGCATGTTGAGTATGAGACCCCAACATCTCAGCAGTATCCTCCAATTGAGCAGAATTCTCCCATGATTTGTCATGAGAACATTTTGGAGGATGACATTTCCAGACTTATTGAGAAAAATGAAACATTGGGTAATAAGTTGAGAGATGTCATGGAAATATTGAACTTAATTTCTACCAGCCTGGGTATGAAAGTGGAGAAGGAAGTAAGTAGATCTGATGTTGAAACCAGAGAGAACATTAGGGAACCCACACATCGTGTACAGCTGGAGTCCATTCTATCTCCCTCTTCTACTGACCCCTTGCCTTCCAATACAGAGTCTGATCATTCATCCACCAAAAACACCAAAAAAATTGAAAATCTCAAAAAGACCAAAAACATCGAAAAATCAAAAATTCATAAAAATAGAAAATGAAAAAGACTTAGAAAAATTGGATCCTACCCTAAGAGAACCACTCGATGAAGAATTGATTTTTAATCTTCCCTTAATAAAGGCCATAGATCACTTTCCCAACCTCAAACGATTTGTGAGAAGTAAATTAATGCCCAAGAGCCCGGGTAATAAGAGGACAAGGACTGAAAGACACACAGTGTTTATGACCACCTCCTTGGTGATGGGGAGAAAGACCAAGAGCTGCAGAGTAAAGCGGTTGCCCCGAGTTGAATGTGAAATCAAAGACACCATCTTTACCCATGCAAGAATCGATGATGACTCACCGATAAATATCCTCCCGACCTCTGTGTTTGACAAGCTCAAACTTAGGCCACTTAGGAAGTCGAGAGAGATCGTTCAGCTGGCTGATCGATCCATCAAACGGTCGAGAGGAAATATTTCAGTCATCGTTACTTTACAAGGTGCTCTACTCCAGGTGGACTTCACGATCATTGACATTGAGCACCGAGGAGAGTTTTCCCAGTCTCTGATTATTCTTGGGAAGCCGTTCTTAGCCTTGGCTAAGGCGACTATAGATTGCGAGACTCGGGAAATCGATTTTACAGCATTGGGAGCGCTTCGACCTCATCCATTCTTTGATAAACTTTACTCTAAGGTGACCCGCACATCCGCTGACAATCGTGACCATCGAGAGGAAGATGAGTCATGCCTCTCTACTACACCTGAGAGACCGATTGTCCGGACGACCGTTGGTTCAGAGACTCCCCACATCTCCTCAATTGCTTGCACCACCACCGTGACAGCTTCTAAGGAGGACTCACGACCAGAAGCTGACATTGAGTCGGACATGATTTTTGCTGATTGTCTTGACCATTTTGATGATCCGACACAAGAGCCCAATAATGTCAAGCCAACTGAGATCACTGGCAACTTCTCGAGACGCGTGCTGACCCTTCAGGAATATGCTAATCTATATGGTGACTCGTCTGATGAGGAACCCATGGTCAGCACCGCACCACATCCTGGACCTTCAAAGGAAAAAACCAAGACTAAATTGACTCCACATAAAAACACGGTTGCTCCCTCTTCTAGTCGGCTATCTAGTGAGAGGAAGTCGAGAATTGATTCCTCGAGGTGTTCCCCCGAACCTCTCAAGGCATGTCGCTCTCATCTCCCTCTCAATGATTCAGGTTCTAGAAAACCGACTAAGAAAATTTCCTTCAACATTCCTGAGAAGGAAGTTTTAGAGGAATCCTCATCGGGTCCGGACAAGGTGATTTATATGAGTGAGCTCAGTTCAGCTGTTCTTAGGCCGTATCTAAGCAAGCAACCATGTGTGGACCCTCGTTGGATGATCCCTTCACCTAACTATTATTCATCTGAGGACGATTCCGACAGCGACACACTTGTATATTACCCACCTCCACGATGCCGCAAGAAGGTACGTCACAAACTTTCTTGATCCTTGTATATTCTCAATTCTCCTTGTATATATTTCCCCTCCCTCTCCAGTGATTCGAATCACTCACCCCGGCTCCATATCATTTCATTTTATGGCTATACTTAGGATGATCATATCCTAAGTATAGGGGGAGAGTGACATGAGTCTCTTCATTGTTCACTGTATATTCTCTAGATCTCATCGGTTCTCACACTCACTCCTGTCCTACACTTAGGCTGACCAGAGCCTAAGTATAAGGGGGACCGATGCCCGCTGTATATATACTCCTCCATTCCCCCTCTTAACCTCGCCCGCCCCATTTTTTATCTTCTTCTACACTTAGGCTGCCAGAGCCTAAGTATAGGGGGCGGAGCGACTTCTATACTTTTTGTTATTTTAGCTCTCCTACGCTTAGCACGAGCTATGTCTTTTTCCTCATTTTCGTGCTCTGAGGACATAGCACACGCT
The DNA here is from genome assembly GCA_037367405.1 of Ottelia alismoides. Classification (NCBI taxonomy): domain Eukaryota; kingdom Viridiplantae; phylum Streptophyta; class Magnoliopsida; order Alismatales; family Hydrocharitaceae; genus Ottelia; species Ottelia alismoides. Next base: position 756,693 of record JAZKJV010009171.1, read on the forward strand.
AAGTATAGGGGGGCATGTATATATTACATATATACTTTACCCATAGCTCGTACTTTCGCGTATTTTCGCGTATTTTTGTATATATTTTGCAATAATTATGGGTGGGTAAAAAATTGAAAAAAAAATTGTATACTTGTTGTAACTTTTGTAAAAATTGAAAAAAAAATGTATACTTGTATAATTTGTATAATACTTATAAACTCTTGTAAGTTGTTGTAACATAGGAGGTATACCAAAGTTTTGAAAAAAAACACAAAAAAACAACAAAAAAACAAAAGAAAATAGGCTTCTTATTTACTCTTGCATATCATCTTTGCTTTCAAAAAAAGAAAAAAGAAAAAGAGTCTTGCATTTACATTCATCTACATAGCATGTCATCTGCATCTCATCTGCATATCTTGCATATGCAAGGTGAAAAGCTAGTGGGTTCTGAACCAAGTTATGAGTAGATGTTGAGGAAGGACTTGATTTGACCTAATTTCAGAGGAACCTTATAGGAGCTGGAGTTAATATTTTTCAGGTCAAGTGACTTAATTCTTTGTGTCCGCAAGTCTATGTTCACATGTCATCTTGATTAGTCTAAGTAGAATATCTCGTGCACACGCATGATTCTTTTAGATAATGACCTAACTTGGACAAGCACCATGCATGTAGCTCTTCATTGATGAGGTGGTGAGGAGGTAGAATCCTTTAGCTTGGAGTAGCACACGGGTGGAAACATCCGTCCTCCTCTAGGGAGGGTAGTGCATCTCAACCTAGTCTGGTGATGTTGACATCTAAGGACGGGATGTTGTGGGTTGCAATAATGCTTCAAAAGAGGGATAGTCTACTGGCTCAAGAGGAAAAACTCCTGATGTACATGCTGCACCTTGTATATAGTTCAAAAAAAAGAAAAAAAAGGGAAAAAAATGCAAAAACTCCAAAAGAATCAGACAGGTCCAAGTGAAAATAAAATACCTGTCGGAGTATGTATATTAGCAAGAAGTCTGCAGCTGGATGACTTGGCTACACTGGTCAGGCATCCCGGGATAGGTAGCTACACTGGCGACCGTCCATTCTTTTCTCCACCCCTTCTCTTGAGCTGGTCGCACTTGAACTTAGAAGGGAATACCCCGCTCCTCGAGGAAAGAGTTATTAGACCGGGTTATTTGAGTTACCTTGTTAGAGGAGGCTGGTTCTGAGCCATTTCTGATGTGGAGAGCTATTTTACACTTACACAGTACAAGTAAGAATCATAGTCATCAGAAATTTGCGTTTGAGGATTTGTTCTGACCTGACTATTAAGGAGTCTTGAATAGAAGACTTGTGGAACTTGAAGTCTGTTAGGTCTTAAGTTCAGGACCCAATAAGGTTCCAGCACACAATTAATCCAAAGGTCAAGTCAAGCTCCATTTTCAATTTTTGTTCATGACTTTGGTATGGAACCCAAAATCATTTCACTCTTGCATTTCATTTTAGTTGCTCGGGGACGAGCAAGGTTTAAGTATAGGGGGTTGATGAATATGTGATTCATCACTCTAAAAGTTGAAAATAGAGCTTTATTCCCGAGTAAATAGCAGCATATTTCCCCTTATCTTTCAAAATTAGCATTCATGCATGCAAGCATAATATCTGCATTTTAGCATTCATATTTGCATTAAATAAGAAGCCAAATTCACTTGTAAATATTCACCTGTATATCAGATAAAATACCTTATTTGTATATATTTTATACTAACTCCAAATCTAATAAAACCAACTCTATTGTGTATATATGACTAACACTAATTAAAGAAAAATATCAAAAAAATACTAACTTGCAAAATTGACCAATAAACCCTCAATCCAAGTTTGAAGCTAGGAGTCTTAAAATGCACATATCTCTCTCATACAACCTCCGAATTAGGTCTACTCATTTTAAAATAATATACATTCAGAGACCTTCGAAACAAGATCAATTTCATTAAAATCGGAGCTCGTATGCAAAACTTGGGTTTTGGGCCCTTTTGTATATTGTACATATTGATTGTTTTGCCCTTCATTTTATCTTTTTATTTTCTAATATATCAAAATCCAAAAAAATAGATTAAGCTGTAAATATTCTTTCTATATTTTTTCTATCTTTATTTTGATTTTTCTCTCTTTTAAAAATGACAAAAAAATTACAAAATATGGAATGCGATATTTTATATCTATAAGGTACCACCCAAAAATACATTTTTGTACAGATCACTTCCTTTGAGTTTCAGCCCCTAACGAAAGTTGTAGATCTCGTCGAGACGAGCAACTTTCGTGTTGATTACTTTTTTATTTAATCCCTTTTGTTATTCCTTTTTGATTTTCTTTACATTTAATTTTTGAATTTTCTAGGAGCGACATGTGGCAGCTCCTGGAGTTGCCACATTTCACTCCATTTTCTTTATTTTCAGATTTATTTTATTATTTTCGGATTTATTATTATTATTTTACTATTGCTATTTTAATTATTTTTAGTAGCCTACTATATTATTTTATTAATTTATTTATTTTATCCCCATTTACCACTTCCTTTCTTATTCCCCACTCCAAGTCACCACTCCCTCCGCCATCCCTCCATCTTCTCCACCTCTTTTCTAACTTCCCCCTCCTCTTTATATTCCCATCTCCTCCTCCATTATTTTTCATCCGCCATTTTCGAGAGAAAGGAGAGAGAGCTCCGGCTATCTGTAGGTGACAGCTACCGAGAATCACCGTCGAGCGACGACCTCCGACCACGGCGAGATCCGAGGTGGTCTCAACCACTTCATCGCAGCATACCTCGCAGGAAGCTGCTCCAGCTTCGAAGGACTCTGCCACCCTTCTTGAGGCCACAACCGGAAGCCGCACGACGCGGCTCCACTTTCGGCGAATCACAGGTAAGTATCCCTCAACTTCATCTTGTCATTTTTTTATCAAACAATTTTTTTTATTGTTCGTCACCAAAAAAATTCACAATCATCACCATCACAATCACCATCACAACCATTATTACTCATTCATCATCTCTATTGGATTCCCTATTTACAAAAACAAAAAAATACAAAAAGAAATTAAAATAAAGCAGGAGCAGGTTCCTGCATCGTCCTCGAGTGCCTTCCACCGCCCCTGGCCGCAAGACCACCAGCCCCACGGTGGCCAGACCTCGTCCACCTGCAGCCTTATCCGCGAGCCAGCAACCGCTCATCGCCGTCACACGGCAGTACAGTCGCACGGCCAGCACCTGCCCCCTCTGGGTTGCACGCCGCCCATCCGCGTCCTCCACGTCAGCGCCCACAGCCCCAGCGTCTGCTCCCCGTCGCACCTCCCACCGCTCGACGAGTGTGGCCCCAGCCGCCTTCGCAGGAGCATGCCGCACCATCCCCAGGCGGTCGTCCTCGTCAGCCGCGCCGCCCGACCATTGAAGCGTGCTGCCGAGGGTGCCCCTCCGCGCCCAGCGCGCCGCGCCTCAGGCCGCCCCGCCCCTGCGCGCGTGACCTGCGCACGTCCCTCCTCACCCAGCGTGGCCTTGAGCCCCTCCTCCAGCGGGACGGTCGCGCGCCCTAGCCGCGTCACGTCCCTCGTCCCTCGGCACCTTCAGCCCCTCGGCATCGCCACCCGCGAGCGCGCCCGCCAGCTCGCGCTGCATGTGCCACCGCACCGACCACCTGAACGCCCTCCGCGTGCCGCCCATCTGGCCGCGTGAAGTCGCCGCCCGCTCCAGGCCACGTGCTCCGCCATCATCGACCCAGCCGTCAGCCCCTTGCACGGTTGCCGCGCCTCCGCATGATCCGCCGCGCCGCCTCTCCTTGCGACGTGCCAGTGCATCGCCGCCTCCAAGCTCCTGTGCCCTAGCGTGAAAAGAGGGTCGGTTCCTTTCTTGGAACCCACGGTTGAGGTTATTCCAATTTTTTATTTTTGGCAAAATTGCATCTTTTTCCTGCGTTTTTATATATTTGCAAAAGTGTTTACAATTTGTTTCTTTTATTTTCTGTATTGCAAAGATACCCCTGAATTTGAGAGATAATTTGGACATCAGTTTCACATCAATTTTTTATCAAAAAAATAGCATTGTGTAGAGCAAGTAATTCTTTATCTCTTAGCGATTTATTTATATTTTTGTGAGCCTTGGATATTTTATTAAAAATCATAGATCAAAAATCAAAGATAATTTGCCCATTTACGCTCTAAAATTCGCACATAGTTATTTATTGCTCCAAAAATTGTAAAAAAAATGTGAATGATGCCTCTAAGTGTGCTTTAATTACGCTCAAGTGGAATTTGGAACATTCCAAAAACAAGTCTAAATTTTATCCAATTAGGAGTTGTCGTTGCATAAAATAAATTATAGAGTAATTTCTGTAGTTGATTTTTAATTAATTCCACGAATAATATTTTTGAGAAATTTCAACTCTCCTGGATTCTTTATTAAAATATCTATTTGAGATAAATCAATCTCTAGATAATTTAACTTCATGGATTTATTAGAAATTAAATACCCGCAGTCGCTCTATTTTCAGTAAAAAATTCATAAAAAATCACAAAGTGTCACAAAATTCCAAAAATATTAGTGTAACTTCATTTCATCATATTTCACTTCCAGTAAATTTTTCATAGTTTTCGCATATCATTTGCACGAAAAATTGCATAAAAACCCCCAAAAAGTTTGCATGTGTGCATTTTAAACCCAAAAATTCCAAAAAAAATCCATTTTGCATTCATCATTGGATTAGGTTTATAGGAAAAATACAATTTGGATAATTTGGATTAATTTCACATTAAAATTAAATTTGGCTAAGTTGTTGATTTTCTTAATAACCTAATTCATCCGCATTGTTGCATTTGGCATTTTTATCGCATAAAAAATTACAAAAAAATCCCACTTGGAAACTGTAATCTAATCACTCTAACTTGATCTTGAGTTGTTCCTTTGCCTCCTTGAGTCGACCCTGGGGCTTGCCCAGGCTAAATAAACATAAAACCACGCTTAATTTCATTAGACAATTAATAGACTTGTGCGGTTAGTTTTTGATCGACGCGGATCTATCCGACTGCAATGAAAAAGTCAATTAAATCACATTAAAAGGGTAGGTCCACGGCTCATCACTCCTCCCTCCTCTACGCTCCTTTGCTCAATCTGAAGGTCCTTAGACCTTCGTGAAGGTCTCACGAAGAGGTTGGTGCTCAAGTGGAAGGATGAGGAGGTCTGGTTCGTAGGCTTGATGGAATGTCATCGGAAGCGGAATTCTTGAATGGCGAGGTGCAAAAATTCTGATCAATGAAGCACCTGCAGTGTTTGAAAAAAACAAAAGCGAAGGCAGGGGATTTTGGAGCAAAATGTGATGGAATGAAGGGCTGAAGCAGGTGGAGGAAGAGAAGCCCTAATGGTTACTCTAGGCTTAGCAAGCATAGAGAAAGATCGAAATGATCACGATCATGGAGGAATGGAGAGGAGAAAAGAAGGAGTACTCGTGAATCATAGATGTAAAATGATGGTGCAGATGGCTTCATATGAGGATTTAAGTGACTGAATGAGAGTTAATAAAATGGAGAACACTGTATAAAATAAGGATTGAAATTTAACTGGATTTAAAATGAACAAAGAGATGGTATTGAAAGTGAATCGAGGCCTAATACGAAGCTTCAAGGCTTCGTGGGTCTTTGCTTCAAGTTTTTAACCGAAGAACTAAGCTCAAGCAGCAGTTTGAAGTGTTGCAGCAAGGTGGTTTCACCTTGGATCTTGCCGGACCAGTTCACCATCGTCGTGTCACTATCTCTGCATGTCACTATCACTAAAGGTGGATGGATGATTAGGGTAAGGTCGCAAAGTGGCAGATGACCATTACACGCGATAAAGATGGAGTATATGCAGAGGAGGAAGTTGGTCCCAGGCGGTGGTTTGAACAACCTCCAGTTGCTAGGGGAGTTACGGATGAAGGGAGTTAGCGCAAATAGTAGTGGTTAGGGGAAGAATTTGGTGGTGGAATTTGGCTAAAACAAATTGTTGAGGATGAAGGGAAAAAATTTTGGGAAGATGGGCAGTTCAGCCATTAGCAGTGCATAGGGGTGAAAGGTTGCCAGATAGAAGACGACTTCCCATCTGTAGGATCAAGAACGGAGCGTTTGACTTTGGACGTGCATATATGGTTATGATGCGTTTGATCAAGAGAGATCAAGAGGCTGGAAATAAAGCGCTAATGAGTGGCTGAGATGGAAAGGCGCTAAGATCAAGCGACGAAGAAAAATAGGCGCAATGAAATAAAGAGCGAGCTATGCGGCTTGATCTAAAGATGCCACATGGTCCAATAAGAATTAAAAGAAAATAATAAATTAGTATTAAATACAAAATAAATAAGTAAAGCAAGAATTTTAAAAAATATCCAACATGAAAGTTGTAGATCTCGATGACATCTAAAACTTTCATGTAGAATCCAAAGAGAAAATACATTATATATACATAATAAAAAATGCAAGTATTCCTAAATGTATTAAAGATAGTTATTTTATTTTATTTTCTTATTTTTTTTGGATTTTTTGCATTATATTTAATTTTATATTAATTATCTACAATATTACACTAATTTTATTTGATTTTTAATAAATAAGAAACATATAAAATAAAGGCACAATATAGGTATGAACATAGAGATAAATTATTTAGAAGATAAAATGTTAATTAATTGCAAAGAGTTAATTAATTAAAGTTAGTTGTTAATTAGTGTTATTGAATTACTTAAACAAGAGAGATAATAATAACTAATATTAAGAAATAATATAATCGGGGGAATTCAACGTCAATCTCTATATATACAATGTTCGCTATTATCTAAATATGTTATCAAAAGTCAGAGTGCGTCATATATATACGCGGGGGATTCTCCATTAGAGGCCCACTGGACTAGCACCTCCCGTAAGTCCTCTCGATTTGGAAGGGGCACTGGACCTTCTAGTAGATAGCAGTCGTCACTCGTAGGATGCTAGGGCTGGGTAAGGTTGACTTCTTCCCCGAATACCCGAGACCCGGAATTTATCAATGATCAACAAGTAGTGATCAATCAGTTGAATTGCATGATCGGTCAAGGTGAAAAATTTGATCTTCATTACAAACATGATCGGTCAAGTTTGAAGCTTGTTAAAGTTACAACTTTTGCAAACCTAACACAGAGAAATTATTATAAGTATTTTAAACATAGAAACAAAAAAATCTGATCATCTACTTTAGATCCACACTTGCAGTCCCGCAATCACAGAAAATATACGAGAGACTACAATATAATTTTATGTGTGTAGTATCTTTAAAATCTCGGAGGACCAAAAACTAACAACAACACAACTGTTGCCCTCTCTTTCTACGTCGGGTAATTTTTCTCTGATTGTCCTGGTTCCTTAAAGTAATTGTAGATATCCTTAAGATTGTGATTCTTCAACTTCAAATTTTTTCTTTCCATTCTTCGCATTCCCAGAACCATCATGACTCTTCTCATGAGTCATAACCACAGTTTGAGAGTCATGCTTCCCACTACCCATGTGCAGAAGTCACAAGTGTGCAAAAACCTGCAAACTTCCTCTAAGGTCATGTCTTCACTTTCCACAATAAATGTCTAAATGAAATTTTCATATGATAGCAGAAGTGAAAATAACAACATCAAAGCATCATCTACACCTTCTATATTAATAAATTTGTGTCATAAATCAATGAATAATGAATTTGAGCAGTCTAGATGTTCCATAAGAGAAGCACCTTATTACATGTAGAGAGAAAACAATTGTTGCTTCAACAATAGCTTATTAGCTAGAGATTTTATCATATACGGATTTTTAAGCCTCAACCAAAGACTTTTCTCAGTTATCTCATCAACATCCTCAGTAATGATCTCATATGTTAGATATAGCATAATGGTTTTGATCTTCTTGCACCATTAACTCGGAGGGTTCTAGTTCATTCACCATGCCCTTGCCCAATGACGCTCGGATGCCCTGTTGCTTAAGAACGGCACACATCATAATCTGCCATAGATTAAATACGTTTCTTCATGTGAATTTCTTAATCTTCATATGGTGCAACATCTTTCTTTTCAATGATCCGGATGACCCTGATGCTCTAATAGCAATTTCTTGCAAGTAGCAGAAACAAACAAGCACAACCCTAACTAGCAAGTACATGTGCAGAAGTATTCATGAAGTTCACCCTTAATTGGGATAAGTCCTCCTATATGGAGAAATGAAATTGAAGAGGATTTAGAATACCCTAACCTTAAGGATTTTATATAGTATTCTCAATACAAACGGATCCAATTACCCAACTAGTAAAGAAATTGTTTAACAATTTTACATTGAGACATTTCCTTCGGGTCCCAGAAAGGGAGAGGGAGCATCTAGAACACCCCCCCAACCCAAACCACCCACCTCTACAAGCACGCTTACCAATTAGCGAGACTCATCCAGTATAATCGGCTTCACCCACCCTTTGTAGAGAGTATGGGAAAAATGATTCTTTAACTATGTCAACAAAATAGATGGCTAAGATTTTAGGCATATATACAAAAAGATTGGGCATAGAAAAGATTTTTTGGTTAATAATCATGAATTAGAGACACATTATTTCCGAAGAGATTTTTTGGAATGTTTTTGTTTGAGGAAGCTCAAGTAAGACAAGTTTTCATGGACATTACTCGAGCGATTTTGATCAAACGTGCATGGACAAGACATGTTTTCAGGGGATTTTACTTCTACTTAGCGGGATTAGGTTGCAAAATTTATAAGAAGTTAGTCCACAATGTTAATATGACTTTGATGGCAAGATGAGGTTGAAAATTTAGAACAATATAGATTATAGTGCTAGAATAATTTAGATCGAACTTAAGGTCGTGTTTGGATGCAAGATAGAGTCTTTAGCTGAAAACAAAGGAATTTTATCTCAAAATAAACTATCCTAAAGTAAGTGCCCACATCTTAATTGCATTGATCCGTATATCCTTCTCTACCTACGCTATATTATCGTAATTTCTCAAACCAAGTAAATAAGTAGGATCTATCTGATGAAGAAATAAGTGGGATAAACTTCAATCACTACTTATCCCTCTTTATTCTTCGCCGCTCATATGAACGGATAAGGCGAAGAAATATTATACATACTATAGAAGATTGAGTTTGTACTTATTCGTCTACATACTATACGAATATCTCTCTTAATTTGATTATTATAGATATTTTATCTTAATGATCAAAGAAGAAATCATTCTGAAATAATTTTTAAGGTTCACAAATATTGACTCTTTTACCATTAAGATAAAATAACTAAATTAATCGAAATAAGATAAAAATTGATAAGTATATTGCATATATTCAATCTGTGTTGTTAGATTTCACAAGATTTAGCAAAAAAAAGAAGAAGACAGGAGGTCCGGCTGTGGGTCACAGCAGATTGATGATCTACACCGATTGTGGTGCAACTCAGTGATGACATTATAGTTAAACAAACATGAGATGAGTCAAAAAAGCAAAGGTGGACACCTTATCGCTCAAAGGTTCATAAAATAATCATTAGGCTTTCCTTTTCATGATTCCCAATGGCACAGTGCTTTATCAGGACCCAGCCATAGCACGCAACGGCTCATGTCGCCTCCTTCACAGCCGGCCGGTTTCTACCAGCGGGTCTGTGCTCCTCAGCCATTCCCTTTCTTACTGCCACTGTTAAACACATAAGTAGAACATTTCCAATTTTCAATCAAACAAAACAAGCTTATTTTGATGAAAAGAATTGCGGCCTTATAAAAAAAAACCCAAAAACAAGTACATGGAACCCGTAATGTCAATGAAGATAATCGCTTGACCAACAAATCGTGTAGCACGGAAAGTAGTAGTGAAGGATTAAAGAAAGAAAAAAAAAGGAAATCATCCATCGCCAGCAAGTAGCAATCAAACGACAAGCTTTGTGATCAAACGACAGTAGACAAAAGATAATGACGTGCTCATATCCTCCGATTTACAGGCACAGCCTTCTACACGAGCGTCGCGCACTTGCGTGTCCTTGGATCCCACATGGCCGGGAGCAAGTACTTGCGTCCGTAAAGCCCGACGGCGTTGTAGCTGGATCCCGTGCTCACGTCCACCAGCAGCTTCCCGGGGTACCCCGGGTAGGCTCCCGTTCCGAACTGCCCCGTGCACGCGCTCGCGGCCTCCATCGGCGCCTCTTTCGGCCCCTGGAAGTAGCCCCCTTCGTACGGGTTGGTCACCGTCCCCGCCAGCAATGCCGCCAGGTTTATCACCATTCCGTCCACTCCCGCGTCCCCATTCGGCGGAACCAGCGGCGCCTCCTGCGGGCCGTAGTACGGCTGGTGGAATGGCCACGCGCACTGCCCCGGGCACTGCGTCGCCGAGTTGCCCACCCAGAGATACGCGTACTTGGAACCCCCGTGCTTCCCCGCGGAAGCGAAGGAATGGAAACCGCAGCTGCTCATGCAGAATCCCTCCACGGTGACGTCGGAGGAGGTGAGGACCACGTTGATCGCATTGCGGTGGGGTCCAACGGAGGCAAGGTCGAGGATATGCTGGTGCGAGAGAGAGCGGTTGAAGTGGTAGGAGGGGTACACGACGTGGCGGCCGAGGACCAGCCTGGCGGAGACGCCATCGTAGTGTCGCGTAGTCTGCCACCAGGAGGAGACGGACGGGGATGGGATGGAAGGGGTGAGGGAGGAGATGAAGTCGGAGATGACGGAGCGTTGGGAAGGGGAGAAAGAGCCGTACCATATGAGGTTGACGGAGTAGTTGCCGTGGATGAGGAGGCCGTGATGGAAGCCGAGGACGAGGGGCTGCTCCTGGACTTGGAAGAGCGTGCGGGGGGCTGCGATGCCCGTGGAGGTGGTGCGTGTGGCGGCTAAGAGGACGACCAGTGGGAGCAAACTGCTCAGATTGGGCGCCATGCTCTTTGTTTGTTTGTGTCCGCTCGGCTTCGTTCATAGAGAGGGGGACGAACCCACAGCTGCCCATCGGGTGCTCTCCACGTCTTAGTATGCCAAGTTGGTTTGACCATACGATCGACGACGTTGTTTTGTTGGGCCCCGCAGTCCCTTACTCTAAAGAAGATTATTTTTGTCAGAGGATTACTCTAAAGAAGAAAAAATGACAAACCAATCCATTTTTTAATATTATCAGAAGATTATTTTTTATGCTACCCCTTTTCTGTTTCAAAGGAAATGACAAGTGATGTATGGACTATTCTACTCTTTGTAATTAATTTTAAAAGATAACTTCATATCCAGGTAATACATTTTATATAGTATTATCCTTGGATAATAATGTAGGATTCTACCTTCCTCTTGATCCGTAATACATTATGAGTAGAGGACTTTCTTAAATCTTTAACCAAACCAAGGAAAACTTAAATTATGTGTATTTAATGGAATTGAAGATACAAGTGTAATTATTGAAATATTTATATGAAGGAAACTGGATACCTCTATGAATTATTGTTCATAGTTTTGATATATCCTTATTAAGATTACATAAAAATACATTGATTGTTGGTTAATTAAATAGAGTTATTCAGATTTTATAATCACCAAATATAACTTATGATTTTGATAGTAACTACAGCAACAACAAAGCATTTTCTCATATTAAGTATGATCTGCTACATGCACTCTGCCTCTATTCAGATATATCTTGGGTCATTCACAGGATTAGATACAAAAAACTAAGAATCACTTCGAATAGGCACATTCCAACACTTCTTGGGTCTTCATCGTCCTCTCTTAGCTGGCTCAACATCCCAAAACTCGCATCTCCTAACCGGTACATCATCTGACCTCCTTTGCAAATGGCCAAACCACCTTAAGTGATTTTCTCACATCTTATCCTCGATCGACGATACAACAACTTTCCTGCTGATTGCATCATTTCGAATCTGATTTTTATGTGTATGTCCATACATACACCTTAGCATTTTCATTTATGTTGCAGCCATTCTCTACACATGTCTACGGTTCACAAGCCAACATTCAGATCCATAGAGCATAGCAGCTCTCACAGCTACTTTGTAAAACTTTCTTTTGATTTTCATAAGAATTTTCTTATCACATAGAATAGTAGAGGTTCGCCTCTACTTTAGCTAACCTGTATTTATTTTATGAGTTATATCTCCATCAATTTCCCAATCATATTGCAAAATAGATCCAATTTGTCTAAAAGAATCTTTCTTCTGAATGTTATCGTCACCAATCTTCACCTCAATCCCCTCGCCATTGCTTCCATCAAAAGTACACTCCATATATTCGGTCTTAACCTACTTATACGAAATCCTTTAGTCTATAATGTATGTCTCCAAACCTCAAACTTCACATTTACTCCATCTCTAGTCTTATCAATCAACACAATATCATCAGCAAATAAAATACACCAAAGTATTGCAACCTGAATGTGACGAGTCAACTCATCCATAATTAAAGTAAAAAAAAGGAATGGACTCAAAGATGAACCTTGATGCAGATCAATGTTGATGTCAAAATAGTCAGTCTTACTAGACTAGATCCTCACACAAGGTGAAGCCCTATCGTATATATCCTTTTTAAGGTTAATGTATAGGACAAGTACTTGTCTCTTCTCCAAAACTCTTCACAATATATCTTATAGGACGGAGTCATAAGCCTTCTCCAAATCCATAAAAATCATATGGAGGTTCTTCCTTTTATCTCTATAAATCTTTATTGATCTCCTCAACAAGTGGATGACTTCAATAGCTGAGCAACCTGGCATGAATCTGAATCGATTTTCTTTTACTTTGGAAACTTACCTCAATTTCTATCACACATTCCCAAATTTTCATAGTATGACTCATCAACTTGATATCTCTATAATTCGCATAATTTCGAATGTCTCCTTTGTTCTTATAAAGAGGCATCATGGAGCTTTTCTTACATTCTTCAGGCCTTTTCTTGCTTTGCCTAGTAACAATGAATAAATTTGTAGGCCAAGTCAAACCACGTTCACCTAGAACTCTCCATACTTTTATAGGAATGTCATCAAGTCCTACACCTTTCTCAGATTTCATAACCTTTAAAGCCTCATCTACTTCCTTCCTTTGTATTCGTCTATAGCTTGCACGATTCAAGTAACTTTCACTATAGATATCCCAAAGTAATCTTTCTATTTCCTTCCGTAATGAAAAGCTTATGGAAATACCGTTTCCATCTAGTCTCTATATCCTTATGAGTAACAAGCATGTGTCTTTCCTCATCCTTAATGCATCTCACTTGAGAAAGATCTTTGGTCTTTATTTCTCTTACTTTGGCTAAACTGAATATATCCTCCTAGTCCTCCTTAGAGTCAAGAATTTGTACAAATCTCATAAGCTTTTGACTTAACTTCGTTCACCGCATTCTTTGCTTCCTTCTTTGCTATTTTGTAATTTGTGACAATTTCCTCGATTATATCCTTAGACATAGCTTTAAAGCATGCTCTTCTAATTTTAAGCTTCTCTTTCACCCCTCCACTCCACCACCAAGCCTTTTTTTTGGCATGGACATCCTCCCTTTGACTAAACTAGCATCTCTTTGGCCACCCTTCGAATACAAGATGCTACCGCCTCTCACATCTCATTTGTACTTTCGTTACAATCCCGAGATAAGTCTTCTAAAACCTTCTCACTGAAGCTTGATTACTTCAAATGAGAATCCACCATCTAGTTATAGTGATCTTGGAATCCCTCTTTTTCTTCACTGGTTCTTTTATTTTCACATCCATGACTTACAAGTGATGTTGGATTGTCAAACTCTCTCCTTGGATTACTTTGCAGTCTTACAACACAATCGATCTCTTCTCCTCAATGTAAAGTAATCAATATGTGTTCTAGTTGGACCACTCTTATAAGTAATTAAAGGCTTCTTCCTTCTTGAAGAGCGTATTTATAATGAAAAATCATAAGCTGTTACAAAATTCAAAATGACTTTTCCCTCTTCAATTCTACCCCCGAAGCCATGGCCTCCATGAACACTAGCATGTCCTAATGCATCCTTTCCCATATGTCCATTAAGATCTCCATCTACGTAAATCATCCCTCTTTGTGAGATTCATTACATTATCTTATCCAAATCCTTCCAAAAAACTTGTTTAATCCTTTCATATAAACCAATTTGAGGTGCATAAACTAAGATAATATTTAGAATTTCTTTTTTGAATGCCAATTTTAACAAAATAATCCAATTCCCAAATCTTAGCAACTCACCCAATCTATCCTTTAAATCCTTATGAATGACCACTCCAACATCATTTTTGCCCTTATCTTTACATGTATACCAAAGTTTAAATCATGTCTTCTCAGTCTTCCTTACTTTCTATCCAGCCCCTTTTGTATCTTTGAGACATAGTATTCGAATATTCCTTCTTTCCATCATATCTACTATCTTCGTCGATTTGTCAATCAAAGTGCCAATATTCCAACTATCTCCTCAATTTCCTTTACAAACTCTTTTAGACTAACTTATTTACTCGCATGCATCCATCATACGAGAACCCTGTACATTTTGTACTAAGCATCCAAGGGTGATGCAACGAAACTAGCTTATTTACCCGCATGTGTTCCTCACGCGAGAACCCTTGTAAATTTTGAACTACATCCGGACAGCATTGATGTGGCCCTTGCCAACTTCTCATTGCATTCTGACAAATGCAACACATCACCGGTATGGAACATCCAACAAAATCTAATTTTTTTCTTTAAATCCATGCTGAAAAGATCCGAGCTATTTTGAGATAAATTCCTAAATAGTGTCCTTAAAAGTACACTATATAGGAATTTGTCTCTCTTGTGCTAGTTGTCGAATATCTAACACGCAACCCTCCTCATTTACTTGGGCTTGGGACCGACCATAGCTTAGTTGACTTTGATAATAACTATTGGACAAATATTAATTAATCAAGATATGGGTTGGAGTTATGATAGATATCTTGGGGAGGAAAAAGAGAGAGAGGAGATCATGGATAATTAAATAAGAAATATGTATGTATATATTTAAAAAGGATGTTGCTAAGTTGTTGGAAACTTCTATTTCGTCTCCTCCTTCAACCATTGATATGTATCAAGATGATAAGTGCAAATGATTGTGCTTTTGAAACACATGCACTTTCAAAATTAAAGAGAAATGAGTGACTTGGAGGTGATGGGCATTCAAGTTGTATGTAGTTGAGTCGCATTCCCCCTCTCTTCACACACTCATTTTATACATGATTTTTTTGAGGAGCACTGAGTCCATTAGGATTATAATGATTAAACTCATTTTTACTAATATTTTCTATCATTTTGAGCATAATATGTATTGGTTCACAAATATCACATCATATTATTACCACTAGTAATCATTTTCACAAAAAGCAAACATTAAATTAATATGAAAAGATTATGTCTTCATTTATATTAGTGACTTCTTTTCTATTCTTATTAATGACCATTTTGTATTAATTTAAGGTCCGCTTTTTCAAAAAAAATGATGACTAATAGTAAGAATATAATATAGTAGTTGTAAACCAATAAGTATTATGCTAAAAATGATAGAAAGTATTAATAAAAATGAGTGTGCTCATTACAATTCTAATGGGCTTAGATATTACTGGTAAATTTCCATGTGTGTGTGGGTGCATGCATGGGCACGTACGTGCATGTGTGTGTGCGCATGCGCGCGTGTTGTGTGTGTGTATATGTGTGTGACATGGAAGGATTTAGATAACTATATGACACCGTTTTCTCATTCAAATTTCAACTCAATTAAAGACTCATATTCCTTCCATCAAGCCTGTCAAATTTTAATGGTCTTAGAATTTTTGAAATTGACCCATTTTAGATGAATGGGTTATGAATGTGTTTCACATAAAATTTTAATGATAACATATTGTCATCTAGTTTACTAAATCCCCTCAAGTGTTTTGGGATTATAACTTTAAAAATAAAAAATAAGGGTGAGGGTAGCCAAGTTGGCTATTGTGTGTGTGCCCGTGCGCATGTGCACACAAGTGCGTGTGTGTGTACATGTGTCTTTGTGTGTGTGTGCACGCGCGTGCGCATGTGTACGCGCACGTCTCTCTCTCTCTCTCTCTCTGTGTGTACACATATATACATAGATATACACATACACATATTTATATATTTATATATACAGACAAACATATGTATATATAGACGTAAATACACACACATGTATAAGAAATTTATCAAATGAGCCCTAAGCATGTTAGGATTGTAATGATCACACACTTTGTTACTAATATTTTCTATCATTTTGAGTATATTACTTAGTGATTAACCAAAGTTATGCATATTTTAGTAGGACCCTTCAAATGATGTGGGGGCTTTTTTGTAGTACAGAATCCCCTTATTGGTGGAACGAGCAGATGACAGATGATTGACCCTATTGATGTCCACCAGGACGGGTGATGAATCTCTGATTTATGATAACATTTACCATTTATTATCCTCGTTTCTTAGACTTCTCAATAAAATATAACCTAAATTAACAGTAATTAACATCTGACCCCTTATTCATAACTAACCCTAATTATTGTATATAATTAACATCATTTTATTTTCTTTATTCTCTTTTGGTTTCTTCTGATCTAAAATCTTAAAATAGATAATTATTGTATATATTTGTTTTGGCATTAATTATAAACTAAAACTACAAAAAATAGCAAAAGAAATTTACAAATAAGTATTTTAATTAATTAAAAATATTTACAAAATTTTTATTTTGTATATATGACCTTGTTTGACTTTTTATTCGAAATAAAACTTATATATCTCATCGAGATCTATAGTTGTCATATTTTACACTTTTTGATTTGAAGCTTGTAAGTATTTTATTTGGATTTTTCTTTAGTTTTTGTATTTTCCTTTTATTTCATTGGGCCACGTGGCACACTCTGGTCTACCCATGTGGCTTGGCCCTATGTATCCACCTGCCTTCACACTCAGTCGTTGGATTCGTTGGCCCTGATGGCATCTGAGCCTGGCATTAGCGCCCTCTCCTTAGCTGCTCGATGGGATCTTCTGATCTCATCTCGCTCGTTCCCTTGAGCCTCCGTCCCAACTGTTGGATCGCTTAATCCTACGGTTCATAGCCTTCGTCAACCTCTGCCCTCCCCCTCTCTTTCACACTCACCTCGCTAATTTTCACCACTTTCCCCATTTTACCCACTTTTCGGTTGACTCTCTCACCCCCGTGCCACCTCTCGTCCATAGACCTAGTTGTTCACCTCTACGTGTGACACCTAGGGCCCCTTCCTCTCCAACCATTAGTCAGTGAGAGGAGAGCAAACCTTGGTGCAGACCTCTTGGCTCCAATTGCCTCAGCTCTTCAAATACTCGAGCTCCAACATAATTTGGCCCTATCAACCTTTATGTGAGCGAACCCTAAGCTTCTTCTCTTCACCTATGATAGATATTGAGCAAGTGTTCAAGCCAAGATAGGAGATTTCACTCCAACATGATCCGCATCTTCCCCAATGTGTAGCAGATGTTTGGCTGCTCAAGATTTGGCCATTTAGCCACAGGACCGTCAAGTGATGATCGAGGATTCAAATCCTCATCTCAGTGGCATGTATCTACATTCTCAGCCCTTCTCCGTCCTCTCGCTTCTCCCTCGGGTAAGCTTCATTACTCTCTATTTTTTCGTTTCATTTCATATTCTCCTTCTTATCTCAACACAAGCACATGCCTTCATTTCCATCTAACCACACCTTGAGCTTACCTCATTCTGTCCATCTTCGTGCATCTCATTGGCTCTTTGTTTCTCCATCAATCCCTCCACCTCGTTCCCTTCTAGACCTCGCAAAGGTCTGGAACCCATTAGGTCTCAACCTCTGCCACCCTCGATTGAGCCTCTATTCATACCCCCACCCATTTCCATCTGTAGAGATTCGTGTGGTGTTTTGTGTTTATGCTAACCTTTCAGGAACCTCAGTGCTCTTTTATTGGCCAGAATTTTCAATCCTCAACGTTCATCATTTCTCCTATGATTACACCTCATCACCTTGACGATCCATGCCTCCCCCATGCTTCACATGAGCTCCAGCCTATGTGCAAGACCACCATGACGTTCTAGGACCTTCAGACCGAGTAGAGGAGTATGGAGAAAGAGCAGCTCCATCATTGGAGCTCCATTGAGGTGCCACTGGACGTGACCGGGGAAGGAGTGGTGTCTAAGAGGAAATACAGTTAGATCAGTTCATTGAGATCTGATCTGCGATTATGATTGAATCCCAACCTTAGATCCAAAGCATCGCTTCACTCCTGAGCTTCGGGTGGCCCGAATTAGTACCAAACCACCACAACTTGCCACATTGCTCGGGGCTAGCTGTCCTCCTGAGCCTGGTCCCCCATGTGAGCCACCTTGCGTGCCCTAGATAAATTGTAGGATCTGGATCAACATTTTAAGAATTGCATATGGGTCCCCTGGGATGAATCTGTTTTTCATCATCTTTATTCATTTATTTTTTCTTGAAATATCTTCTTAAACCCATGTAAATATTAATAAATCATGCTTTTATAATTCTCTATTATTATTTATATATTGTACAATTATCATTGTTTTTAACCTAAAATAAATAAAGAAAGAAACGAAGGATAAATAAATAAAATAAAGATTGTATATATGCAATAAATACAAGCTGACTCTGACCCTAAGAGAATGTCAAAACTTGACCTGATCAACAAGGAATAAAGTAGGGGGAGATAGGGCCTAGTGTATAAAAATAAAAGAAAATCAATGTCCATTACATTTGTCATCATTCATCATTCTTTGTATATATTCCTTCTACTATTTTATTAATCACCCAATTCAGTTTGAATAAAAATGTTTTCTTCTTGGAACTTGTACATAAAAATAAGTTATACTAAAAATAATTGCAAGAAGAATCATTATACCTTCTGTAAATAATGAGACTTTGAAAAAAATCATAAAGTCAAACTTATCGGACCCATATCTTCTCCATAAAAATTCAAAATAAAGCAAACTCAATTTTCTTGTACTCTAAATAAATAAGCTTCAAAGTGAAAGCGGATTCATTAAAATCGGAGTTGAGATATAAAAAGTGGCTTCATTAGTGTATTGTATATTGTGTCTATAGTGTACATTGGTCTGAATGTATTATTCTATTTATATTATGCATATTTTTGCACATATTGTATTTTTAAATAATTTTAAATATTGTATTTTATAGAAGAAAAATGTAAATAAAAATCACAAAAAAATCAACATACACAAAAATAAATTCATTCTATATATTGTACATGTACCACTACATCTTTTAAATATATATACTTTATTAACCTAATAAATTATTTTATAAAAATAAAGCAAAAATATGATTAAAATCCTTGTAAAATGTTGTAAATAAATGAAATATTATATTGTATATTTATTTTTGAAAATAAATAATTGAAAATTCAAGTATCATTTGTTTACGAATAAATACCTATGAATAAAGGTTAATATTTATTTTATCTCATTTATTTAAATTATTTAATCTATTAAAAATCACCATAAATATAATTATTTAATTAGTAACATTTTTATTTACATAATTTATTTATTTAAATTCATTTATTAATTTATTTTTTTAGTTTATTTAATTTTTCTTGTTATTTTATCCTTATTCATATTTTGACTTGTAGTTGGACCCGCTCCCATTGGCAAACACGGGTCTGTTGACCCGAGTCAGCCTTCCCATCTTCTCGGCTACCCGAATAAAGTAGATCGCCAGACTTGCTTCTCGCATTTCTTCTGGTTGATCTGCTACTCGAATCCATTCAATTTTTTATCTCTTGCTACCCGAATAAAGATCATCACTGCCCGATAATAATTTCGATCATTTGTGCCTCGATCTGCATGCCATAGATTTGAGTTTCACCGGCTTTATTGTCTATAAATACCTCTACCCAATCCAATTTCCATTTTGATCGGTTTTCCGTGCAATTCATCACCCAAGGGTGATTCTAGTGTGCTGAAGTTATGACCAAGGTTTTAAAAACCGAACCAAACCGGCCGGTTGAACCGGTCAAACCAAGAACCGGAGGAAAAATGGTCCAACCACCCGGTTTTTATTCAGAAAATAAAAACCAATCAAAACCTGGTTGGACCGCTTAAACCCGATTCAACCAACTGAACGAAATCATCGGTTCAACCATCCATTTTTTGATAAAAAAAATAATTTACAATAAATCAACAATATACAAACTTTTTTAGAAATATTCACAATCTAGTTTTGTTCTAACCCATTCTACAGTACCCCATTATCTCTTCTCCTTCACATGTGTCAATGACTCGTTATCGCTTGTCCCTTCATTCCATATGAGCATCGCCTCTCTCTTCACACATTGTGTATGAGGTTGTCCACTTATAACAATAACAAACGAAGAAGAGGTTGTCATAGTCACATTATGAGAAACAATAAATTAACAACACTTGTTGTTAATTAGAGTTTAAATAGTTTTTAAATTATTAATTTTTTACATCACATATACGTATTTATATAAATTTTATGAAATATGGTCATTATGCACTTTCGAGTTTTTTAAGAACATTTATACCCCTAACTTTTAAGCAATTTCACTTGCGCTCCTATATTTTCTTAAAAAAAATACAATATAATCCTTATGTTGGTATAAAATGGGAGCACAAGTATACTAATAAAAGGCCACTACTATTAATTTTGTAAAACTATTGGGGACACATGCAATTTTATTGAAAATAGAGGTATAAGTGTTATTGAAAAAACTTAGAAGGACAAGAGTAAACAAATTTTTGAAAGATGATTTAGCATATTTCTTATTTATTTGTATGATATACCAGTCTAACTCTGTTCAACCCGATTGAACTGTATGAACCAAACCAGCCATCGGCGAGCTCGAGCCTCTGGAGGCGTCGCTCCATTGAGGCGAGGACCCTAGGAGGACCACGACCTCCATCCCAGACGACCTCAATCATCAGGTAGCCTCAATACCCAGTAGCATAGCTTGATTTCAAATCTTTAGGTTTCAGGCCGCCGGCCTTCGCCGGTCGATTCCCGATCATCGATTCTTCCATCCGGCCATCCTATCATCTCTACGAGTCTTCTCTCCACGTTCTTCGCCCATCCATACACCCTGGTTCGCCCCGGAACCTGGACTTCGGATCTCCCGCTAACGGGTCGAGGCAGTTTGCCCTCGACCCCTCTTTCTTTCTGTGCAGTATTGAAGGCCCAAGGACCTCATCTTGAGGTCCTAATATCAAAGCACAACAGCTCCAACTTCCTTTCGTTGCCGGGGACCCTCCACGTCCTCCCGACCTCATCGGAGCAGTCCAATAGTTGCGGGACACCATCAGCTTCCTTTTCACCATCTCCGCAGCATCGAAGGAGGTCTCCACCATGCGCCACAGTCGGGCGAAGTTCGAGCCCAAACGAGGCTCGATAAGAGGCTCGGGCTCGATAAAGGGCTCGGCTCAAGACTTATCGAGCCCGTGATAGCTCAATAAGGTCTCGAGCCCATCGAGCTCGAGCCCGAGCCAGCTTGGATGGGCTCGATCGAGCTCGAGCCTGAGCCCGGGCCCAGTTGTGCTTATCGAGCCCGAGCCCATCCTTGGCTCGGCTTGTTAGGCTCGATAAGCAGCCCTGTATAGATCCCTTCTTGATAACCACTTAACGGTGCAGTTGATTCCTCAATCTAACTCTTTAGATAATCAATCCTACACAAACCTCTATGATCCAACCTTTGGATCAACAATATGATATCAAGATGGCCTTGGTACATAACCCTTTTTGTAGTAAGGGACCTAATATGCAAATTATCTGTTCTTTATTTCATATTAAGGAGTGATATGTAATGACTATTATTGTATAATGGCTCGTTGTGGGATCACATGTCCAACGGTTACCATATCCTTTTTTTCATTTTTTATACGAATATATATGCATATGTGTGTGTGTGGATATGAAAACTATGATACCATATCCTCAGAAATGAATACATATATAAAATGAATGCAGTATATATACAGATAAAATCAATTTGTTTTATAAAAAAGGAAGGGGCAAGGTGAGAGAGAAATGATTTTTTTATTTGGACTTGAGAAATAAAAATTTAAACCAATAATTTTCTACTTTATACTTTTATAAATTAACTTAAATATACACACATTGGATGGTTTAGAAGTGGTAGAAAATATATTAAGGTCTTGTTTGGTATGAGAATATGGATCGGGATAAGCCATTATTCCCATCTTCTCTTAGTCCTCCTTATCCGCTCCCTTATTCTACTCCATTTTCCCTTCTTCCCTTATTCTTCCTTATCCACTCCCTTATTTCCCTCCCCCTCTTCCCTTATTCCTCCTTATCCACTAACTTATAACCCTTATTCATTATCCCTTATGCGCTAACCAAATAGAGAATAACACTTACCTACCCTTATTCTGCTTATTCTTATCCATCCGACCGAACAAGAATAATGCTTGTTCCAGCTTATTCTCCACCCTTATTCCTGCTTATTCTCGAACGGAACACCCCCTAAATGTATTTTTTTCATAAAAATTTTATATAAAGAATAGTGTAAAAATAAAATTGTGAACATATAGTTAAAAATAATCTACAACTATATTTGTACATATATACATGTACAAATATAGGCAGACATTAAAGTGATATCCATATTCATATATATTTTAATGTGAATATGGATACAAACAATAAATCTTTATAAAATATATACAATGACAGATCGGATGCCGGATATATCCATATCCATTTGCTTCCTTACATAATGCATGCGTGACATATATCAAACCAACTAATATACATGTGAAATAAAAATTAAGTTACTAAAAACTTACTATTAGTGACAACTTTGATTTAGATTTAGAATAAACTGAGACCAAGTAAAAGAAAGTAAGCTGTTTTGTTTCGATTTAATTTTATCCCAAAATTCCAAAACATTGTCTTCTTGTTTCAATTTAGCTATTAGTCTAGAATTTTAATCATTGCTGTTGGTTCTTCATAAATTTTCTAGTGAGTATATTCGTGTATGGGCTTGCATATGTAAGTGGAGATTATGAAATATCATGAAAACAATCATGGGTCAAAGATCCACTCGGATCAACCCATGTCCCTCCATATTTGCTGATGGGCACCAATGGATTTGCAATGGGTATCCATTTGGGTCAAATCGGGTCAAATATAACCGGATACCCGATCCATGCAAGTGTGATGGGTATCCACGTAACCGCAACCATCGGATTCCCACCCGATCCACTTTTGTAGACCCTAATTCGCACACCGGCCATCGCCCCAGCTTGCATAATAAAAACCCACCACTCTTGCAAAAAGAAACCCTAGACCTTGCGGCGGCCGCTCTCTCCTCTCCTCTTCCACACTCGAGATCTCCGTCGCCGGTCTTCGATCCAACATGGCGGATGTTGCGGTTTCTCGATCCGAACTCGCCGCGCCGGAGGTCAAGCTTTTCAATCGCTGGACCTACGACGATGTCGAGGTAATCAACTTTTACATATTCACATTTTCTTTGTTCTGAGGCATCTTTCTCTAGTTTTCCTTTAGTGGTGGTGGTGTTAGTCTGTTTCTCGACTTTTTTTCAATTGAGGGACCAAGGAAAGAGTGTCACATCCGAGAGAAAGTACACAAAGCTTAGTAGACGTAGGCACCGTGATTATTGCTTCCTCATTTGACGTTAGAGAATGCCTTCATTTCGATTATCTCCTGGTAGTTCATCCATGGAGCCAAGTTGCTGGTTAACTCTCGCGTATTTGGTGATGTGATCCTTCAATCGTCAGGAAGCTAGATAATGTCTCCCCTTTTGCATTTGATTTTGAATGCGACGATAATTTGTACTTCTTGTTGTTTTTAAATTTTGTTGCAGTTGAGCGATATATCGCTTGCGGATTATATTGCGGTGAATCAGTTAAAGCATGCAACTTACGTGCCCCATACTGCTGGGAGATACTCTGTGAAGAGGTTTAGGAAGGCCCAGTGCCCCATTGTTGAGAGGTTGACAAACTCTTTGATGATGCATGGGCGCAACAATGGGAAGAAGCTGATGGCTGTGAGGATTGTCAAACATGCGATGGAGATCATCCACCTTCTTACTGACCAGAACCCAATCCAAGTGATTGTTGATGCTGTTATTAACAGGTGATTTTCGTTCACTTAAAGTGCACATTTGACCTTTTGTGGGTTATCTCAATTTTCTTATTAACTTGTTTCAGTTCTTTAATTGAATGGTATCATGGTTTCTACTAATAATGTATCATGATCACCCACAAAAGCCTGATTTTAGGGTTTGGGCAACCTGTTTATTTAATTGAACTTGCTATAACATAATGTGTACTTCCATGAGGGGGCATACATGAGAAACAAAAGGGAAATTGTAAAAGTGGAAATGTAAAACAAAAAAAAAGGATAAATCAGTTCCCGTTTGAAACTGTTCCGTATGTAGCAACTGTAAACCCCAAGTTTTTCAATTTAGAAGAATCCCTTTATTCGTTTGTATCAAAATTGCCTGCTTCAATCTTCATGGAATAATCAAAAGATTCAAAGATTCAAAATGATGCCTCCATCATTGGGCGTAGAGGTTCAAAGAACCTCATTCTGCTTTGTATCAAAGATTCAAAATGATGCCTCCATCATTGAGCGTAGAGGATATCACGTTCAGGTGAAGGTGAACATGTTCTTCATTTCAGTTCAGCATTCTTTGGTCAATTCTAGTAGATTGACGCTTGCTTTAATTGTGATCATGGAAGGCCGTATCGATATCGTTTCGATATCGTATCGATACGATATTTCGACGATATATCGCCGAATTATCGCTCATATCGACGAGCCTTTGTGAAAAAATGCCTGGAAATCGGGATATATCGCCATATCGGTGCCCATATTGGTCCCATGTCGATATCGATATATCGGTATATCACCGATATATCACGATATTTCCTTCCATGATTGTGATCAATGGGCACTTTAATCCTCAAATCTGGACAAAGAAAGTCTGCTTTGCTGGGCTTCCGGATGGCAATTGTGGTCTGCACATGACTTTTCAGACTTTAGAGTAGCAACTTTTGTCCTCCATAGATCTTGCACTCTTTCTAGCATCAGAAGGCAACTCAGGCAACCCCAGATTTTGTCTCTTGTTGGATTAGGTTTGGTGCCTCTCATTGTGTGTTCTGCTTCGGGTTTGCTATTTTTCTCGTTTGAAGTTTTTGACTTATAAGGCAGATACACACAACAGATCGTATTGGTGTAATATGTCAGAGTTGTAGCTTGATCATGCTCGATCCTCAAAAGTTTTTATTTTATTGTCTGCATTAGCCTAGTAAAGTAGAATGATCATATAGATCTGTCGTCTTCTAATTTTTTTCTGTAATGAAATATGTGGTTATATAACATTCAGACTTTCAAAGACGAGTGTTCATTATTCTGATGAATGATGACCACACATTTTCAAAGCAACCCTTAACCATTCTAGCAGATCAATTTTCGGCTTGGAGCATATTATCTGAACCTGAACTCTGTCTTGGTCAAACAATTATTCTGGTTGGTTTCTGGTTTTTAGTTTCTACTTTAGTGCTCACGCACCAGAATTGTGTTTATCTTCATATATATATATGCATCCTATTTTGGGCTTGTTTGAGTTCATATATCGTTTGTAATAATAAATTTTCAAACTCTTGGTTATATTCCAGTGGACCAAGGGAAGATGCAACCAGGATTGGTTCTGCTGGTGTTGTGCGTCGTCAAGCTGTTGATATCTCTCCTCTGAGGAGAGTCAATCAGGCCATTTATCTACTCACCACTGGTGCCAGGGAAAGTGCTTTCAGGAACATAAAAACCATTGCCGAGTGCCTTGCTGATGAGCTTATCAATGCAGCCAAGGGTTCATCCAACAGCTATGCTATCAAGAAGAAGGATGAAATTGAACGTGTTGCCAAGGCTAACCGTTGAGTCACGTGGCCTATGTTTCTTTATGTAGCCTATTTCCAATCTAGTCAGTTTTGAACTATGAAGGAATTCGGTCTGCTATTTTCTGTTGAGCATGGATTTTGTTAGTTACCATTATGTAAGATGAATATTAATTTTTGATCTTCTATCACTTTTTCTTTATACTTATCTTTTAAGTACAAATGAGTAGGCATTTTTGCTCTTTTCCACTGTCATGTTTCTTTTTTTTTTTCAATGCTTGTCAAGTTTTTCTCCCACCCCTTAAAAGTATATCTTACTTTTCGGTATCTTATTGTGTTTGTTTGAAAATACACAGAAATGGAAATAACTTCTACGTTTGTGGTTATTTGTAACAGTAGTTTTAGACTTATTTATAATTGTGAATAAAAAACAAGGTTTTTATCAGTTATGCCCCTTTGAGATATTGCAATATCAATTATGTCTCTTCTCTTTTTGAAATATTAGTTGTGCCCCCAACGTATTGTTCTTTCACTTGTGCCCTTTCGCTACTTTAACTGTCAATGAGTTGAACTTAACCATGGTTTTTCAAACCATGGTGTGGTAATGAGGGTATTATTGTCCAATCCTCTCATCCTTCCCCAACCCCTCCACCCAAATCTTCTCTTCCACCCAATACCTCTGCCTCGGCCTTCTCCCTCAACTCTCAGCCCCTAGCATCCTCCCCTCTCCTCTGCCCCAAGCTCCTCTTCCTCCCCCTTCTCTCCTCCACCCAAACCTCCTTCCCCCTCAGCCCACAGCTCCCAGCCTCATTTGTCTCCTCTCCCTCCTTCGCCCCAACCTCCTCTCCCTCCTCTCCTCTTTGACCTCCTTATCCCTCAAACCCTAGCCCCCAACCTTCCCCTTCCTCCACCCCCTTTTTTAAATCGCAAAATTTTGCAACATGTTTAAAGTTTGAGCAGGAGCTTGACCTGTGAGAGCCCACAAGGTGCAAAAGAGATAAAAGCAAAACATTGGTACATACATCTTTGATCATTGAGGAGATACACACAATCACAAAAATGTATTGCAGTCTTATCTTGGAACAGAGGACACCAAAATAATTAAAGGGGAAGCACTTTACCTAGAAACCAACAAATTATATGGCATCCAAAGTCTGAAACAAATTCCTCGAGTCAAACAAAAAAAACACGTGGAAAACCCAACACAAAACGAGATGTCGAGGGATGATATTAAGAGCTGGTGAACTTGGTAACGACCTTGGTGACCTCAGAGGTGGTGTGCTTGGCGAGCTCACTGGGGAGGACCTAGTTGATTGCGGTCTGGATCTCCCTGGAGGATAGGGTGTGCTTGTTGTACAGGGCGAGCTTGGAGGACTCCTAGGCGAGCTTCTCGAAGATGTCATTGGTGAAGTTCATGATTCCCATGTCCCTGGAGGATATGCCGATGTATGGGTGCACCTACTTCAACATCCTTGAACATGTAAGTCTTATACATCTCCAATTAAAGAGATAAAAAAGTATTAAAATCTGTCCTTGGATTTTTTTGGAACTAAAAAAAAGTAAGTGTATTTTTGTGTCAAAGATCCTAAACTTGTGTGGTAGAGATAACTTGGCTCCCTTCATCTCATTTTCTCTATTTTTTTGAAAAATGAATTTGTGGAAATTCATCACAATATTCCTATATTATGTCACTCAAGTTTCTTGAGAAAAGAGACTTCTAGGGTCTCCATCTAGATAATTATTTTTAACGGTCGTAGAATTATTGAAATCGATTTCGTTTGAAAGAAGGTCATAAGAGTTTTTGTTTGTACAAAATTTAAATGACATAATATTGTTAGCAATGTGACCCGAGATGAACCATTCATACAATAAATGTTATTGTAATAAATGATTTATCAATAAAAGTTATTCATTTTGTTTCACTCCCTTTCTAAGATTGATTGAATGAATGCACTATAAGGTCCCTCTGTACAATAAGGGTTATGTACCATGGCCAACTTGATAATCATACAGCTGTTGATTCATTGATTGAATCATAGAGGCTGATGCTTGAATGGATATCTAAGGAGTTAGATAGAGGACTCATCAAGCATCATCAAATGATTGCCAATTGATGATCTCCAGCATGAGTAGGAGATGTCAATCCTTTCTCATTAGGCTGATATCTGATCGACCTCTTGATGCAGGTCCTCTGCATGGGAATAGTAATTCGGAGGTATCAGATTAGTTGAGTCAATGGGTTGACTTAACGAGATCGAGATAACCAAAGACCTATGTTGAATACTGTCACAGCATAGGCATACATCCTCTGACCAGAGACATATGTGTTACTATATGTCTGAGTGTGTACATTTGGCAGACCAATAGGTTGATGACCTAACCAAGGTCTATACACCGACGAGCTTGTGTGCATGTAAGGAGATATGAGTAATACGATCTCTCAAAGGAATCATACAGGTTCACTTGTGAACCGGGAGATATGAGCTCACTCATGAGGTATTGGGACTGATCAAATTCCATGCATGGTCATCATGCTTTGGAAGCATGGCATGAATTTGAAGGTAAGATATATGCTTTGTGAAAGCATATGATGTATACCAAATCCCAAAGACCAAGATTGAGAAACTTAGTGATCAAACCCTAAAGATGACAGTGTAAAAGTGATCTATATCTTCAGGATAATCATAGGTCTTCCAGTATGCAGGATGTACATGTGTTGGGAATACCTGAGGGTGATGTGATACGATTGTATAACCATCTTCCATTCCGAGGGAGTGATGAATCAGGTCTGGATTTTAGTGACTCCTCTCAATAGAGAAGTGACCTAATCTTAGTCCATATATTGGACATTGATCTGAATGAGATTCAGATGCAATAAGAAGATTAGGTTTACGGCCTTGATTTAATCAAGCATCTATGGGAGGTCCATGAGATCTATTTGAGATATGATCTCAATATCCAAGTCACTATACGTGGGACAATACAATCATCTTGTCCTTATCTCCAAGTATCTGAGGAGAAATCGCATTATTCTTGAAGGGTTCAAGAATAATTTCATAAGATCTAAGCATTGAGAAATTGATAATTAAATATGATTTAATTATCTTGATGTATGTGGAAATTATCCAATATAATTAAATGTGATTTCATTATTGTGGATAAGAATAATGTGGATAGCAATATCTAATTATTCATAATATATTATAAATGTGATTTATAATGTATTAGAGAGAGGTAATTATAATTTATATTGTTGATTAATTATTAATGTGTATCGGATACACATTGTGTAATTAATTGAAAATGTAAATTATATTTTGTTTTGGGTTGTGAATGTGATTCACAAATTTCCAATGGCAAGATTGCAATATTCTCAAAATTAATTATGAATTATTTTTGTAGAATAAATCACAACAAAAGTTGTTGGATTAAATAAAGGAGATTTCCATGGAGATAAGCAATCTCATGAAATCTCATGAGATTGCTCCCACTTGCAATCAAGTGGACGACCACCATAACTAATATGGAAATTGGTCGCCGTCCACCATGATGCATGGGGAGGTAATTTCTATGTTGGTAATCTCTCTTATTTGATTGGTTTAATTTAAGATTGATGTATATTATATTTCTCAAATATATTTGATCTAAATTAAGCTATTAGTTGTTGGCTTTTACCAACAACAATCTTGACCATTGGATTAAACATAAATCAATCTCATCTATTGATTTTGTGAGTCCCATGGATTGAGATTCATGGATCCCAAAATCCTATAAATAGAGAGGCATACCATGCTCTCAAGGGTCATGCTTTTGAAGCACATCTCTCTCTCTCTCTCTCTCTCTCTCTCTCTTTCTTCTACACGCCAACTCTCTCTCCCTCTCTTCTTGGTGGCCGTCCACCAAACCCTAGAGGAGGAGGCCGTCGACGCCCTCGCCACTGCGCCGCCGCTTCGACGTTCTTTGGTTCTCCATCTTCTTGGAGTGCTACGCTCGCAAAGAAGACGTTCGTTCTCTTACGACGAGATCAGGAGTTCCCCGTGCTTGGATCAACTCGTTGGATTGCGAGGATCACGCGACTCATCCCCGTGTTTGCAAGCTTCTTCTCCGACGATCGGACTTGAGACAGGAGGTCTCTTTTTGTAGAGACTCGATCAACCACACTTCAAGAGGTATTCCTTTATACTTGTTGTGGTTATAGATGAAACGATTCGAGAATCGTTCTTGGATCATGTGGTTTCATCGCATGAAACAAATTTTAGATTCCACTGCACAGAGCAACTAGTTCGACTAGTTGTTCTTTATCGTATTCGATACGATATTCACGCTTCCGTGATGCGCTTGAGGATTATCCCATATCCTTCAAGTGGTATCAGAGCCTTAGGTCGAAGGTTTTGGATATGATCCACAAACCTAGGACGACTTGGGTTCGTTGAGGACACGAGAGTTTTTATCGCATTTGATTTTCGCACTTCTGTTTGGTGAATAAATTCGGCCCTGTTTAAAATGTTTAAAAACGAATTATCACTTGGATTTTGTTCCCCATTAAATAAGGAAACCATAGGATCTGAGTTTGCGTAATTTGGATTCCGTTTGCTCGAGATATGGTTGTTTTAATAAACATGTATTCATTGTTGCGGGAACTGCAAATCTTAACATGATTAATGAGTTAATTACTGTTTTGATCTGCCTCAAAATCGTGAAATATCACTTGGGTCCTGTTCTAAATCAAATTAGCAATCTTTGAAAATTGATTTTGTCTAATTTGGATTTAAATTGATTGAGATATGTTAATTTCAATAAGTAGGGATCACTGCTGAAATTACAGTCCTAATCAAGAACCATGCGATTGTCAATTAGTAAAATTAATTGTTAATCTAATGAAATAATTATGGAAAATATTTGAGAAATATTGGAAGATGATTATTTCCTTAATTAACTTGGCCTCAACTAATAAATTGATTAGATTTGATCTAGATCATAATTGGAAACACAATCATCAAACTCCTTTCTTGAATAGGATTGGGAATTTGTCTAGCAAATTTCCTTATAATAAAAAATGTTTTAATTACTAATATATGGTATAATTTCGGTTGAAGAACCGATGATCATCTCAAGTACAAAGTGATTGACTCGGCATTATTTTTTTCCGAGGCAGATATGGTGTCTAGTCGGGGATTGCTGGGGTAGCGGGTTGCACCGGATGCGGTCCGTCCCACTCCCGCCGGTACTGTCCATGACATCGGGCAGGGAACGAATGATGCCTGAGAGATCATGATAAATTTTCTAATAATTAAAATTCGAATTAATACGTACTTTGAGAAAATACCATATATATATTCAAGTAAAACAATCAAATTTGTTGATTGAATTGGATTGATAATTTAATATGATTGAATTAATTATGTCCAATTAAAATACTCTATTATGAATAGAGTCATTATTTCCCTTGGAAGAATTAATTATGTGAATATGATTCATGATAATTAATTAAAATTTGAATATGAGATGGAGGATCACAGAAGTGACATCCATGGTCTCTCGTCAAGGCGAAGGGTTCCGTCGCCAGATATTGTATGTAGAAGACGCTTGTCCGAAGTGACAGCTCCTGCATGTGATCCATTTAAATCGGGCTCGTCGCTTCTCGAAAGAGTAAGGACACATGCCTAGTGACCCCAATATCGGATCCTCATATTATTGGGGCGATATTGGATTGCGCATAGCGAGTTGTTTTCCTATTGACGGTTGGTTCAATTAATGACGGGTCAACATCACCTTAGGGGTGGTGGGCCCGGGTATTAAAGACCGAATTGGGAAATGCAAGTTGGACTTGCAAGGCGGAATGTGTTCCCGCTTCTTTTTATTGGAGTCATAGGTTCTCATATTATTGGGATATGACAAAGATAAAGAGGAGATCCCAGTTCTTGCTTGAGATATAGCAGTAAGTATATCTCTTACTTTGAAAGTGATTGAGGGAATAAACTTTCATAGTTGACAAAGCAAGACTAATTTGATTTAAAATGCCTTAATCAAATATCATAAATTGAATGTATGATTGTATGTTCTAATATAGTGCATTCTCAATTTCAGAAATTGAAGTCCATGAACCCACTAAGCAGGTTTCTGGAGGTCAACCAGTTGACCGGACCGAATTACTCGGATTGGATCCGTAATTTGGAGCTTGTACTCTCGACTGAGAGCATAAGTTATGTGCTCTCAGAAGACAAGCATGAAATCCCTAAAACGAAGGAAGAAAAAGCATACAATGACAAGTATAATGAAGATCATGTCTTGGCTAAATGCTATATCTTGGGTTCTCTCTCCAATGTTCTTCAGAAGCAACATGTGGAGATGAGCACATGCCAGGAAATAATACATAATCTAAAAGATATGTTTGGTGACATTAACCGTACCCAACAATACAATGTTATGAAAGAACTCGTTCGCTGCAAGATGCAGGAAGGAACGTCAGTCCGTGAACATGTACTCAAAATGTTTGGGTACTTGTCGGAGCTGGAAACTCTTGGGGCAAACATGGATGCAGACATGCAATCTGATTTCATTCTGTTGTCTTTGCCCAAGTCTTTCAATAACTTTGTTGTTTCATTCCACATGAACAAGCTGGAATTGACAAACGCTGGACTTCTTGCTGCATTAAAGTCTGCAGAAGACGTAATGAAGAAAGATGGTCCCGCTGACAGTGCAATGGTTGCACAGGTCATAGGGAAGCGTGGTCGGAAGCAAGGTTCTCGGAAGGGCCTGGCCTAGAAGAGAAAGAAGAAGGGTCAAGGTGTTGGCTCATCTTCCAATGCATCCACTCTAATAGCATCGAAGAAAATTGACGTATGTCACCACTGCAAGAAGCCAGGGCACTAGAGGCGTAACTGCTCGGAATACCTGAAGTCGGTCGACAAAGGTAAGGCCCCAGCATGTATGAAATCTACTTTCATCATTAAAACCAGTTTTCTCGTCGGACGAGAAGGAAGTTGGGTTGTAGATTCTGGTGCTTCTGTTCATGTATGCAATTTGTTGCATTTGTTTCAGGAAACTAGGAATCTGGAAGAAGGGGAGATAGTCATCCAGATGGGATCTGATGCAAGTGTTGCAGCAGTCACCGTCAGGACTTGTCGACTATCATCATCTTGTAGTAGAGTCTTAGTACTTAAAGAGTGTCTTTATGTATCTGAAGTCAGAAGGAATTTAATATCTATATCTAAGCTTGTTAGAAGTGGATATTCATTCCTTTTATGTAATAAATTAGTCATAAAGCATTATGATAAATATATTGCAGATGGTATTTTGACTTCTGGTGGACTCTATGAATTGTGCATTAATGAGCATGTCATGAATGTTACTACCACTGGTAAAAACTCTAAAAGATCCAGGGAGAATAAAAATCATTCGATTATGATTTGGCATAAAAGGCTTTGTCATTTATCGGTTGATAGGATCAATAGATTGATAAAGGATGGATCTTTAGACTTTCTATAGGTTTAATCTTTGCCTACCGGTGAATATTGTATTCGAGGTAAAATGACCAGGATGCCTTTCCGTAACAAGGTTACAAGATGCGAAGGTATTATTGACCTAATACATACCGATATATGTGGTCCCTTCAGTACCGCGACTTGAAATGGATATCGATACTATTTGACATTTATTGATGACCATTCGTGATACGGGTTTATCTTCCTACTACGTCATAAATCCGAAACCTTTAAAAAGTTCAAAGAATTCAAGGCTTTGGTTGAGAATCAAACCAAAAGGAAGATTAAACGGATTCAATCTGATCGAGATGGCGAGTACCTCTCGGATGAATTCAAGGAATACCTTAAAGAGAATGAAATCGTCTCCAATCTCACTCCTCCTGGAACTCCCAACTTAATGTTGTTGCTGAAAGACACAACAGGACCATCATGGATATGGTCCGTTCAATGATGAGCAAAGCATATTTACCACTTAGTTTCTGGGGATATGCAGTAGAGACTGCAATATATATCCTGAATAAGATTCCTAGCAAATCTGTACCTAAGACTCCTCATGAGCTCTGGTATGGAACCAAACCTAGTGTTAATCACTTGAGGGTTTGGGGTTGCTTGGTTCATGCGAAGAACGTGGACGCAAGCAAGCTAGAATCTCACACTCGTGAGTGTTACTTCATCAGGTATGTTAGAGATGGTATTAGATATCAGCTCTATGACCCTGAGACCCAAAAGGTTTTTGTTTCTAGAGATGTGAGATTTCTGGAGAATGATTTCCTTAAAGGTAAAGACAAAAATGAAGAAGATGAACTCATTGAATCCCCTGAGGATTCTGAGCTTCATGAACCAGAAACTGAAGAGATAAATAAAGATGAAACACCCATACCTCTTCGAAGGAGTTCGAGGGTGGTTGCACCACCTGAAAGGTATGGATTCCATGTGTCAAGTGAGACTGACAATGATCCTTCTTCATTCGATGAAGCACTCGCGGATCATGATATGGATAGATGGATGCTAGCAATGAAGATAGAAATTGACTCCATGCATAAAAATGGTGTATGGACCCTAGAGGATCCACCTAAAGGGGTAAAACCCATTGGGTGCAAATAGATCTTCAATAGAAAGAGGAAACCTGATGGGAAAGTAGAGACTTTCAAGGCACAACTCGTAGCCAAGGGCTACACACAGAGAGAAGGCATCGACTACGATGAGACATTCTCTCCTGTGGCTAAGCTTAAATCCATCAGGACACTGCTAGCTATAGTTGCACATCTTGACTACGACATCTGGCAGATGGACGTCAAGACGGCTTTCCTCAATGGATATCTCGAGGAGGATATCTATATGGAGCAGCCCCAGTGCTTCATAACTGAGGATGGCAAAGTATGCAAGCTAAAGAAATCCATCTATGGGCTCAAGCAAGCTTCTCGCAGCTGGAACATTAGATTCATGAAACCATAAAGAGTTATGATTTTGTGCAGAATCCTGATGAACCTTGTGTGTACAAGAAGCTTAGTGGGAGCACCATTGTGTTCATCGTGCTTTACGTAGATGACATCCTTATCATTGGGAATGATACATGGATGATGACCAGTGTGAAGATTTGGCTATCCCATACCTTTGAGATGAAAGATCTTGGAGAAGCCTCTTACATCTTGGGTCTGAAGTTGTTCAGAAATCGAGAGAAGAGGATTTTGGGATTGTCACAACATGGATACATTAAGAAGATTCTTGAACGATTCCGTATGGATAGTTCCAAGAAAGGATTCCTACCCTTAAGATATAGTATCCACCTGTCTAAAGGGATGGCTCCTCAAACTATTGAGGAAAAGAAAGCCATGGCTGGATGCCCTTATGCATCAGTTGTAGGAAGCTTAATGTATGCCATGATGTGTACAAGGCCAGATATCTGCCATGTAATGGGAGTGGTAAGTCATTACCAATCCTTCTATGGAGAACAACACTGGAATACAGTAAAGAACATATTCAAATATCTATGATGGACGTAAGTTTACATCTTGGTCTATAGAGATGGTGATCTCCAAGTCTTGGGATATACAGATTCTGACTTCCAATCGGATATTGATGATCGAAAGTCGACATCAGGGTTTGTATTCCTGTTGAATGGTGGTGCTGTGAGCTGGAGAAGCAAGAAGCAGGACACTACAACAGATTTAACAACAGAAGCCGAGTACATTGCCGCATCGGATGCTGCAAAGGAGGCGGTGTGGTTGAGCAAGTTCGTCCTGGAGCTTGGCGTAATTTCCTCTGATACTCCCGTCGTGCTACTCTGCGATAACACAGGATCTATTTCCCAGGCGAAGGAACCCATATGACATCAAAAGAGCAAGCACGTGGAAAGGAAATACCACATCATTCGGGAGATTCAAAAGCGTGGTGATATCATCATCACCAAGGTGGCCTCTGCCGACAACGTTTCTGATCCTCTTACCAAACCTCTGACACAGAAAGTTTTCGACTATCATCTAATGAGTATGGGTTTAAGGATTGTTCCTGAATGGTTCTGAGGGCTAGTGGGAGATTGTTAGCAATGTGAGCCCGAGGTGAACCATTCCTACAATAAATGTTATTGTAATAAATGATTTATCAATAAAATTTATTAATTTTGTTTCACTCCCTTTCTGAGATTGATTGAATGAATGAACTATAATGCCCCTCTGTACAATAAGGGTTATGTAACATGGCCAACTTGATAATCAGACAGTTATTGATTCATTGATTGAATCATAGAGGCTGATACTTGAATGAATATCTAAGGAGTTAGATAGAGGACTCATCAAGCATCATCAAATGATTGTCAAGTGATGATCTCCAGCCTGAGTAGGAGATGGCAATCCTTTCTCATTAGGCTGATATCTGATCGACCTCTTGATGCAGGTCCTCTGCATGGGAATAGTGATTCGGAGGTATCAGATTAGTTGAGTCAATGGGTTGACTTAACGAGATCGAGATAACCAAAGACCTATGTTGAATACTGTCACAGCATAGGCACACATCCTCTGACCAGAGACAGATGTGTTACTATATGTTTGAGTGTGTACATTTGGCAGACTAATAGGTTGATGACCTAACCAAGGTCTATACACCGGCGAGCTGGTGTGCATGTAAGGACATATGAGTAATACGATCTCTCAAAGGGATCATACAGGTTCATTGTGAACCGGGAGACGTGAGCTCACTCATGAGGTATTGGGACTGATCAAATTCCATGCATGGTCGTCATGCTTTGGAAGCATGACATGAATTTGAAGTTAAGATATATGCTTTGTGAAAGCATATGATCTATACCAAATCCCAAAGACCAAGATCGAGAAACTTAGTGATCAAAACCTGAAGATGACAGTGTAAAAGTGATTTATATCTTCAAGATGGTCATAGGTCTTCTAGTATGCATGATGTACAGGTGTTGGGAATACCTGAGGGTGATGTGATCATAAACGATTGTATAACCATGACATTTCCATTCCGAGGGAGTGATGAAATATGTCTGGATTTTAGTGACTCCTCTCAATAGAGACGTGACCTAATCTTAGTCCATGTATTGGACATTGATCTAAATGAGATTCAGATGCAATAAGAAGATTAGGTTTACGGCCTTGATTTAATCAAGCATCTATGGGAGGTCCATGAGATCTGGATTTGAGATATGATCTCAATATCCAAGTCACTATACGTGGAACAATACAATCGCCCTGTCCTTATCTCCAAGTATCCGAGGAGAAATCATATTATTCTTGAAGGGTTCAAGAATAATTCCATAAGATCTAAGCATTGAGAAATTGATAATTAAATGTGATTTAATTATCTTGATGTATGTGGAAATTACCCAATATAATTAAATGTGATTTAATTATTGTGGATAAGAATAATGTGGATAGCAATATCCAATTATTCATAATATATTATAAATATGATTTATAATGTATTAGAGAGAGATAATTATAATTTATATTTGTTGATTAATTATTTATGTGTATTGGATACACATTGTGTAATTAATTGAAAATGTAAATTATATTTTGGGTTGTGAATGTGATTCACAAATTTCCAATGGCAAGATTGCAATATTCTCAAATTTAATTATGAAATATTTTTGTAGAATAAATAACAACAAAAGTTGTTGGATTAAATAAAGGAGATTTCCATGGAGATAAGAAATCTCATGAAATCTCATGAGATTGCTCCCACTTGCAATCAAGTGGACGACCACCATAACCAATATGGAAATTGGTGGTCGTCCACCATGATGCATGGGGAGGCAATCTCTGTTGGTAATCTCCCTTATTTGATTGGTTTAATTTAGGATTGATGTATATTTGATTTGTCAAATATATTTGATCTAAATTAAGCTATTAGTTGTTGGTTTTTACCAACAACAATCTTGATTATTGGATTAAACATAAGTCAATCTCATCCATTGATTTTATGAGTCCCATGGATTGAGATCCATGGATCCCAAAACCTTATAAATAGAGAGGCATATCATGCTCTCAAGGGTCATGCTTTTGAAGCACATCTCTCTCTCTCTCTGTCTTCTACACGCCAACTCTCTCTCCCTCTCTTCTTGGTGGCCGTCCACCAAACCCTAGAGGAGGAGACCGTCGACGTCCTCTCCACCGCTTCGTCGTTCTTTGGTTCTCTATCTTCTTGGAGTGCTACGCTCATAAAGAAGGTGTTCGATCTCGTACGACGAGATCAGGAGTTCCCTGTGCTTGGATCAACTCGTTGGATTGCGAGGATCTCACGACTCATCCCCACGCTCGCAAGCTTCTTCTCCGACGATCGGACTTGAGACAGGAGGTCTCTTTTCGTAGAGACTCGATCAACCATGCTTTAAGAGGTATTCCTTTATACTTGTTGTGGTTATAAATGAAACAATATGAGAATCGTTCTTGGATCATGTGGTTTCATCGCATGAAAAAAATTTAAATTCCACTGCACAGAACAACTAGTTCGACTAATCGTTCTTCGTCGTATTCGATACGACACTCAAACTTCCGTGATGCGCTTGAGGATTATCCCATATCCTTCAAATATAGGGGTATAATGATGAAAATCCACGGAAGCATTTTCAAAAAAAAAGAAATATAAGGGGTTTGGGGGGGGGGCAAGGTTGCTTCCCTTAGAAGGCAGCTCATTAAAGGGTTGGAATGATAAATGTGACGTGACATTGAGAATGTGCTATATTAACCTTTTTTAATTATTATAATATATTTTTATATTAATTTTTTATTTGAACATGATTAAAAATACTCTAACAAAGAAAATATATAATCCATACAACTAATTCCAATCTAGGAATGCATGTATAGAACCAGGTATAGAACATGGGGTATGCCAGGTTACCTCGGGTTAACCTAGCAACCAAGAAGACCCATATTCATATTTACATTTGTCTGTCTTCATTCGTAACTAGTACTCCTAAAATCTATAATCAGAGGTGGACATAGATGTGCAATTGTCTACCATCGTACATCTACGTACACCTATGATTATAGATTTTAGGTGTGCTAGTTACGAACGAAAACAATCAAATGTAAATATGAATATGGGTCTGTTTGGTTGCCAGGTTACCCCAGGGTGACCTGCCATACCCTCTGTTCTATCATAGAGGCTGGTGCTTGGATGAGAGCTATGTGAGCCCAGAACGAACCATTTCTACAATAAATGTTATTGTAGTATTTGATATATCACTAAAATTTATTAATTTATTTCACTTCTTGTCTGAGATTAAATGGATGAATGCACTTATAAGGTCCCTCAGTACAATTAATGTTATATACCATGGACATCTTAATAATCATGTTGCTATTGGTTCAATGGTTGAATCACAGAGGCTAGTGCTTGGATGATATCTAAAGAATTAGATTGGGGACTCATCAAGCATTGTTAAATGATTGTTAAGAAAGGATCTCCAGTCTAAGAAGGAGATGGCAATTCCTCTCTAAAGGCTAATATCCAACCGACCTCTTGATGTAGGTCCTCTGCACAAGAATAGAGATTCGAAGGTATTGGATAAGTTAGGTCAAAGAGTTGACTCTTTGACCTAACAAGATCTGATAACCAAGACCTATGTCGTATGCTATCACGATATATGCACACATCCTTTGATCGGAGACATATGTACTATATGTATAAGTATGTACATTAGGCAGATCATTAGGTTGATAACATAATCAAGGTCTATATACCGACGAGCTGGTGTGCATACGGGGATATATGAGTAATACGAACTCTCAAAGGGATCATACATGTTTACTACTGAATCAGAAGACATGAGCTCACTCATGAGGTATTGAGATCGATCAAAGTCCATGCATGGTCACCTTGCTTTGTAAGTATGATAGAATTTGTAGGTGTGATATATGTTGGAAAGCATATGATCGATACCAACTTCAAATGATCGAATGAGAAACCTAATGATAAAAGCCCGGAGAGGATAGTCTAAATATGATTTTAAACTTCATGTATATGTCTGTGGTTAACATTTTCATTTCTGCTACTGTCATTCTCGGTACATGTCTATGATCCACATGCCAACATTATGCTCCATTGAGCATAGCAGGTCTCACGACTGCTTTGTAATACTTTCATTTGACTTTTAAGGAGATATTCTTATCAAAGAAAACTGTAGAGGATCTCCTCCACTTTAGCCAATCTACATTAATTATATGAGTAGCATCTCCATCAATTTACCATCCTCTTGCAAAATAGAACATCTCTATCAATTTTACCATCCTATTGCAAAATAGATCCCAAGTATCTAAAAGAATCTTTTTTCTGAATGTTATTCTTTCCAATATTCACCTCAAGTCCCTCATCATTGTTTCCATCAAATGTGCACTCCATGTATTCAGTCGTAGCCCTATCCGTACATAATCCTTTAGTCTCTAAGGCATGTCTCCAAACACCACCTTCTTATTTACTTCATATCTTGTCTTGTTAATCAACTCAATATCATCGACGAACAACAAACACCAAGTTATCTCATCCTGAATGTGACTAGTCAACTCGTCTATAATCAAAGTAAAAATGAATGGACTTAAAGCTGAACCATGATGCAAAGTGACGTCGATGTTAAAATAACCAGTCTTCCCAGACCCTTAAATAAGATGAAGTCCTATCATATATATCATTTTATAAGATTAATGCATAGGACATGTACTTGTCTCTTGTAAAAAACTCTCCACAAAATCTCCTTTGGACTGAATCACAATCCTTCTTCAAATCGATAAAAATCATACAGAAGTTCTTTTTAGCTCTATAAATCACATTGTTCTCCTCAACAAGGGGATAAATTCAATAGTTGAGCAACCTAGCATGAATCTGAATTGATTTTCACTTACCGTGGAAAATTTGTCTCAACCTTCTTTCTATCACACGTTCCCAAATTTCATAGCATGACTACAACTGCACAAGGGTAACCGGAAGATTTCTCGAGTTTTGTGCATGTATGCTAATCAAATCGATCTGTAATGAATGATCTTATTTTCAAATTTGATTTGAAAGAAATTTCAAGTTCGCGTTTGTTGTATAAAAGTTTCTTAATGTTCGATTTCGTTTAGAAAACAAGAGTTTGAATACATTTCATTAGTCGCTCATTAATGTTTTAACTCAAGAAAAACTTATATCAACAAGTT
Organism: Ottelia alismoides; assembly: GCA_037367405.1. Classification (NCBI taxonomy): domain Eukaryota; kingdom Viridiplantae; phylum Streptophyta; class Magnoliopsida; order Alismatales; family Hydrocharitaceae; genus Ottelia; species Ottelia alismoides. The sequence continues at coordinate 797,730 of JAZKJV010009171.1, forward strand.
CCAAATTTATTTGAAATTGAAATTCAAAATTTAAGTTCAATTGATTGATAATCATTTAACAAAATAAGAAATTATTCAAATGGAAAAAAATTATCCTCTCTAACAATGGCTAAATTAAGTTGAAAATAGGTTCTGAACAATTTTTTACCTTATAGGTATGCAATTTAAATTTATTACTAATTATACGACTTATTACATGTGAAAAAGTGTATCATTATACCTGTATTTGTATATGATATATATGAAAACATAACCGATCAAATAACACACATGCAGATGAAATAATCGGATATGAAAACCATACACAACTGCAAAACACTTGGTAGTGGTTTGAAAATGTGTCTATTCCACTTACTCCTGGTCCTCTCTTATTATTTCTTGAATAAATTTTAAAGTATAATATACCCCAAAACTTATTTATACATCAACAAAGATACTAATAATACACATTCCTTCACGTCAACTCTCAACCAATCACAAAGCAAGAAGATGATCAATCACCTCAACTATCCCCTCCATCTCTATGGCAATCACAAGGTGGGAGGAGGATGGACCACCTCATCAATCACCCCCATCAATTCTTAGTCAATACATGAGGTGGATAAATCAAACCAACAATCAACCTGATCAGTTCTCAGCCAATCAGTCGTCAAAGGATAAACCCCGATGATTTCCCACTAGAGGGTTGATTTGTATACATGATGTAAATTTGACTCAATGCTTTAATCATCACCAGTAATGTTGGTGTGATCTTTTCCTTATCTTTTTGTTGAAAGACCAACAAAAGCTAAACATATATTCAACTTCACCATAAGGAACTTAAATACACCGTGATTTTTCCAATGTATGTATATTGTTTGAATTATATTGTCTATCTTTCTACTACGTCTGAATGAAGTAGTAATTCACATAAACATGCATGATTTTTGAGTCAAAGGTAGAATTTTTTTCAAGATGAGTCACACTTTGACTATGGCTGAGTAATTGACAATCTTGACTTTCTTTATTCAACTCTTTCAATAGACCTTTAACCATATCATTTCCTCGCAAGCTTTGGTTGCTACCACATATTATGCCTTTATGGTCTAGATGCTCACTATCTTATATAATCTGGAGATCTAATTGATGGCTTTACTCCTCAAAGTAAAGACATACCTTAGCGTTTTTTTCTTACCATCGATATATCTTAAAAATCTGAGTCTGAATTCTCTAGTTATTGGTATATTCATAACATAGTGCTATGTTAGAGATACCATGGAGATAGTGTAGTACATATATCTCATATTCCCAATACTCCTTGGTAGGATTTGCCATGAATCTCTTATAGTTCTCACTCAATGGGAGATGTCTGATCCTACACAACCTGTTGAGTACACCAAGCTACCAACAACAAATTATTAGGGTATCTTGGATGTGTACTAATGACTTGGTAGCTTCTTTCCATCATGAAAGTCTAAAGTGAATCTTTAAGGGTGTCTGAGCAGACTTTGTATTTTCATATGAAGCCTCTCTAGTACGTTCTTACTGCAACCTGACCGAGACAATCTCATGCTTGTTGTTCTTTATGTCTCTACTTATTTGCATTCCAAAGATTTCCTTTGTAAGATCCAAATCCTTTATCTTAAACTCCTAGGAAAACATTGCCTTAAGAGTTGTTATCTCTTCCTTGCTAAAGCCTAGAACAATCATGCCATCTACTTACAATAGTAGGATGATGTCAATCATATCACATTTCTTGAAATAGCATTGTAGCAGTAATGGTTAGCATGATATTTATGTAATCTATTGTTTGTTGTGATATTGTCAACTTTACGTACTATTTCTTAGCACTTTCTTGAGGACAGAAGGACTTTTTTTAAGGTAGCACCATCACTTATTTTTCAGAGGTCACATAGCCTATGGTTGTTGCAAGTAGATGTCCTCCTCAGGAACTCCATAAAGAAATGCTGACTTGTATCCAACTTTTCCAAATTTAGGTCATCAGATGTAACAATGCTCAATATTGCTCTATTGGTTTAGACCTTTACAACATGTGCAAAGATCTCTGTGAAATCGATTCCTGCTTTTTATTGAAAGTCCTTCACTACCAGCTGAGCCACGTATATGACAATACCATCAACATCCTCCTCCACCCTATATGCTTACTTGTTGTGTAAAAGTCTACTTTTTTAGCAGTGGGACTAGATCTCACATCTTTATTGCTTGTAAGGGAGTCCTTCTTATCCTCAATGGCTAACTCCATTGTTTCCTTGTTTTTCCTTGTCTTACCATATAGTGCTTCATCGAAGAATTTGAGCTCAACATTATCAATTAGGGTTAAGTAATTCAAGGTCGGTGGTGAAGAATATGGGATAATCCTCAAGCACATCACGGAAGCGTGATCATCGTATCGAATCAACGAAGAACGACTAGTCAGACTAGTTGTTCTATGCAGCGGAATTTAATAAATTTCATGCGATGAAACCACATGATCCAAGAACGATTCTCGGATCGTTTCATCTAGAACCACATCAAGTATAAAGGAATACCTCTTGTAGCATGGTTGATCGAGTCTCTACGAAAAAGACCTCCTGTCTCAAGTCCGATCGTCAGAGAAGATGCTTGCGAGCGTGGGGATGAGTCACGTGATCCTCGCAATCCAATAAGTTGATCCAAGCACGTTGAACTCCTGATCTCGTCGCACGAGATCGAAGACCTTCTTCGTGAGCGTGGCACTCCAAGAAGATGGAGAACTGCAGAACGTCGAGGCGGCGGCGCGGTGGCGAAGCGACGACGAAGTTCCTCCACTAGGGCTTGGTGGATGGCCACTAATGGAGAAGGGGAGAGGCTTGACATGTGGAAGAGAGAGAGATGTGTCTCAATTACATAAACCTAGAGAGCAAGGTATGCCTCTCTATTTATAGGGTTTTGGGATCCATGGATCACAATCCATGGGACACACCAAATCAATGGATGGGATTGATTTGTGTTTAATCCAATGGTCAAGATTGTTGTTGGTAAAAAACCATCAACTAATAATTTAATTTAGATTAAATATATTTGATGAATCAAATATAATTCAATCTCAAATCAAATCATCAAGAATTGGAGATAATGAAGATGGAAATCTCCAATTCCATATAAGGATCATGGACGGCTACCCTTTCCTTGGAATAGATAGCCGTCCCCACCCCATTATGGAATGGGAGAGTTTCCTATGTAATCCAAGATTACATAATTATATGTATCTCCAATTAAAACAACAATTGTTGTAAAATATTCTACAAAAATAATTCATAATTAATTTTGAGAATATTGCAATCTTACCATTGAAAATTTGTGAATCACATTCACAACCCAAAACAAATAATAATTTACATTTTCAATTAACTACACAATGTGAATCCAATTCACATCAATAATTAATAAACAAATATAAATCATAATAAGGTCTCTCTGTAATATATTATAAATCACATTTATAATATATTATGAATAATTAGATATTGCTATCCACATTATTCTTATCCACATGCATCAAGATAATTAAATCACATTTAGTTATCATTCTCTCAATGCTTAGATATAATTCAACTATGGAATTACTCTTGAACCCTTTCAAGAATAATGCGCTTTCTCCGCAGATACTTGGAGATAAGGACATGGCGATTGTATTGTTCCACGTATAGTGACTTGGATATTGAGATCACATCTCAAATCTAGATCTCATGGACCTCCCATAGATGCTTGATTGAATCAAGTCCGTAGACCTAATCTTCTCATTGCATCTGAATCTCATTCAGATCAATGTCCAATACATGGACTAAGATTAGGTGACTTCTCTACTGAGAGGAGTCACTAAAATCCAAACCTGTTTCATCACTCCCTCGGAATGGAGGCATCATGGTTATACAATCGTTTATGATCACATCACCCTCAGGTATTTCCACACATCCTGCATACTGGAAGAACTATGATCATCCTGAAGATATAGATCAATTTTATACTGTCATCTTCAGGGTTTGATCACCAAGTTTCTCAATCTTGGTCATTGGGAATTGATATCGATCATATGCTTTCTCAAAGCATATATCATACCTTCAAATTCTTGTCATGCTTCCAAAGCATGACGACCATGCAAGGAATTTGATCAGCCCAAACACCTCATGAGTGAGCTCATGTCTTTCGGTTTACATGTGAACCTGTATGATCCCTTTGTCAGACCGTATTAATCATATATCCTTACATGCACACCAGCTCTTCGGTGTATAGACCTTGGTTAGGTCATCAACCTATTGGTCTGCCAAATGTACATGCTCAGACATATAGTAACACATCTGTCTCTGGTCAGAGGATGCATGCCTATGCTGTGACAGTATTCAACATAGGTCTTTGGTTACCTCGATCTCGTTAAGTCAACCCTTTGACTCAACTAATCTGACACCTCCGAATCACTATTCCCATGCAGAGGACCTGCATCAAGAGGTCGGTCAGATATCAACCAAATGAGAAAAGGATTTCCATCTCCTACTCAGGCGGGCGATCATCACTTAACAATCATTTGATGATGCTTGATGAGTCCTCTATCAAACTCCTTAGATATTCATCCAAGCATCATTCTCTATGATTCAATCAATGAATTAACAACTGTATGATTATCAAGTTGGCCATGGTATATAACCCTTATTGTACAGAGGGAACCTATAGTGCATTCATTCATTTAATCTCAGAAAAAGAAAAACAATCAATAGCTTTTATTGATAAATCATTTATAACATTTATTGCAGGAAAAGTTCACCTCGGGCTCACATTGCTAACAATCTCCCACTAGCCCTCAGAACCATTCAGGAACAATCCTTAAACCCATACTCATTACTTGCTGGTCGAAAACCTTCTGTGTGAGAGGTTTGGTAAGAGGATCAGCAACGTTGTCGGCAGAGGCCACCTTGGTGATGATGATATCACCACGCTTTTGAATCTCCCGAATGATGTGGTATTTCCTTTCCACGTGCTTGCTCTTTTGATGCCATCTGGGTTCCTTTGCCTGTGCAATGTCTCCCGTGTTATCGCAGAGTAGCGGGATGGGAGTATCAGAGGAAACTACGCCAAGTTCCAGGATGAACTTGCGCAACCACACCGCCTCCTTTGCAGCATCTGATGCGGCAATGTACTCGGCTTCTGTTGTTGAATCAACTGTAGTGTCCTGCTTCTTGCTTCTCCAGCTCACAGCACCACCGTTCAACAGGAATACAAACCCTGATGTCAACTTTCGATCATCAATATCCAATTGGAAGTCAGAATCTGTATACCCAAGACTTGGAGATCACCATCTCCATAGACCAAGATGCAATCTTGCGTCCGCCTTAGATATTTCAATATGTTCTTTACTACATTCCAGTGTTGCTCTCCATAGTAGGATTGGTAACGACTTATCACTCCCACTGCATGGCAGATATCTGGCCTAGTACACATCATGACATACATTAGGCTTCCTACACCTGATGCATAAGGGAATCCAGCCATGGCTTTCTTTTCCTCAACAGTTTGAGGAGCCATCCCTTTAGACAGATGGATACCATGCCTTAAGAGAAGGAAACCTTTCTTAGAACTATCTATACAGAATCATTCAAGAATCTTCTTAATGTATCCATATTCTGATAATCCTAATATCCTCTTTTCTTGGTTTCTGAACAACTTCAGGCCTAAGATGTAAGAGGCTTCTCCAAGATCTTTCATCTCAAAGGTATGGGATAGCCAAATCTTCACACTGGTCATCATCCATGTATCATTCCCAATGATAAGGATGTCATCTACGTAAAGCACGATGAACACGATGGCGCTCCCACTAAGCTTCTTGTACACACAAGGTTCATCAGGATTCTACACAAAATCATAACTCTTTATGGTTTCGTCAAATCTGATGTTTCAGATATGAGAAGCTTGCTTGAACCCATAGATGGATTTCTTCAGCTTGCATACTTTGCCATCCTCAATTATGAAGCCCTGGGGCTGCTCCATATAGATAACCTCCTCGAGGTATCCATTGAGGAAAGCTGTCTTGACGTCCATCTGCCAGATGTCATAGTCAAGATATGCAGCTATAGCTAGCAGTGTCCTAATAGATTTAAGCATAGCCACAGGAGAGAACGTCTCATCGTAATCGATGCCTTCTCTCTGTGTGGCCTTTGGCTACCAGCCGTGCCTTGAAAGTCTCTACTTTCCCATCAGGTCCCCTCTTTCTATTGAAGATCCATTTACACCTAATGGGTTTTACCCCTTTATGTGGATCCTCTAGTCCATACACCATTCTTATGCATGGAGTCAATTTCTGACTTCATTGCTAGCATCCATCTATCCATGTCATGATCTGCGAGCGCTTCATCAAATGAAGAAGGATCATTGCCAGTTTCACTTGACACATGGAATCCATACCTTTCAGGTGGTGCAACCATCCTCGAACTCTTTCGAAGAGGTATGGGTGTTTCATCTTTATTTATCTCTTCAGTTTTTGGTTCAGGAAGCTCAGAATCCTCAGGGGATTCAATGAGTTCCTTTACTTCATTTTTGTCTTGACCTTTAAGGAAATCATCCTCCAGAAATTTCACATCTCTAGAGACAAAAACCTTTAAGGTCTCAGGGTCATAGAGCTAGTATCCAATACCATCTTTAACATACCCAATGAAGTAACACTCACGAGTGCGAGATTCTAGATTACTTGCGTCCATGTTCTTCGCATGGACCAAGAAACCCCAAACCCTCAAGTGATTAACATTAAGTTTGATTCCATACCAAAGCTCATGAGGAGTCTTAGGTACATATTTACTATTCAGGATATATATTGCAGTCTCTACTGCATATCCCCAGAAACTAAGTGGTAAATGTGCTTTGCTCATCATTGAACGGACCATATCCATGATAGTCCTGTTGCGTCTTTTAGCAACACCATTAAGTTGGGGAGTTCCAAGAGGAGCGAGATTGGAGACAATTCCATTCTCTTTAAGATATTCCTTGAATTCATCTGAGAGGTACTCACCATCTCGATCAGATCGAATACGTTTGATCTTCCTATCGGTTTGGTTTTCAACCAAAGCCTTGAATTCTTTGAACTTTTCAAAGGTTTTAGACTTATGATGTAATTAGGAAGACAAACCCGTATCGCGAATGATCATCGATAAACGTCAAATAATATCGATATCCATTTCGAGCCTCGATACTAAAGGGACCACATACATTGGTATGTATTAGGTCAATAATACCTTCGCATCTTGTAACCTTGTTACAGAAAGGTATCCTAGTCATTTTACCTCGAATACAATGTTCACAGGTAGGCAAAGATTAAACCTGTAGAAAATCTAAAGATCCATCCTTTATCAATCTATTGTTCCTATCAACCGATAAATGATAAGGCCTTTTATGCCAAATCATATTCGAATGATTTTTATTCTCCCTGGATCTTTTAGGGTTTTTATCAGTGGTAGTAACATTCATGACATGCTCATTAATGAAAAATTCATAGAGTCCACCAGAAGTCAAAATACTATCTGCAATATATTTATCATAATGCTTTATGACTAATTTATTACAGAAAAGGAATGAATATCCACTTCTAACAAGCTTAGATACAGATATTAAATTCCTTCTGACTTCAGGTACATAAAGATACTCTTTAAGTACTAAGACTCTACTACTAGATAATGATAGTCGACAAGTCCCGACGGTGACTGCTGCAACACTTGCATCACATCCCATCTGGATGACTATCTCCCCTTTTTCCAGATTCCTAGTTTCCTGAAACAAATGCAACAAATTACATACATGAACAGAAGCACCAGAATCTACAACCCAACTTCCTTCTCGTCCGACGAGAAAACTGGTTTCAATGACGAATGTAGATTTCATACCTGCTGGGGCTTTACCTTTGTCGACCGACTTCAGGTATTCCGGGCAGTTACGCCTCCAGTGCACTGGCTTCTTGCAGTGGTGACAAACGTCAGTTTTCTTCGACGCTATCAGTGTGGAGGCATTGGAAGATGAGCCCAACGCCTTGACTCTTCTTCTTTCTCTTCTGGGTTGGGCCCTTTCAAGAACCTTGCTTCCGACCGCGCTTCCCTTTGACATGTTCAACCATTGCACTGCCAGAGGGACCATCTTTCTTCATTACGTCTTCTGCATACTTTAATGCAACAAGAAGTCCAGCATTAGTCAAGTCCAACTTGTTCACGTGGATTGAAACCACAAAATTATTGAAAGACTTGGGCAAAGACAACGGAATGAAACAGCTTGCATGTCTGCATCCATATTTGCCCCTAGGGTCTCCAGCTTAGACAAGTACCCAAACATTTTGAGTACATGTTCTCGGACTGAAGTTCCTTCCTGCATCTTGCAGCGAACGAGTTCTTTCATAATGTTGTAATGCTGGGTGCAGTTAATGTTATCAAACATATCTTTCGGATTCTGCATTATTTCCTGGCATGTGCTCATCTCCACATGTTGCTTCTGAAGAACATTAGAGAGAGAACCCATGATATAACATCTAGCCAAGACATGATCTTCATTATACTTGTCATTGTATTGCTATTCTTCCTTCGATTTAGGGCTTTCATGCTTGTCTTCTGTGAGTACATAACTTATGCGCTCAGCCGAGAGAACAAGCTTCAAATTATGGATCCAATCCGAGTAATTCGGTCCAGTCAACTGGTTGACCTCCAGAAACCTGCTTAGTGGGTTCATGGACTTGAAATTAAGAATGCACTATATCAGAACATATAATTATATGTATATATTCATTTTAAGACATTTGATTAAGGTATTTTAAAATCAAATTGGTCTTGCTTTATCAACTCTGAAAGTTTATTCCCTTAATCACTTTCAAATCAAGAGATATACTTACCGCTATATCTCAAGAAAGAACTGGGATTTCCTCTTTATCTTTCATATCCCAATAATATGAGAACGTATGACTCCAATAAAGAGAAGCGGGAACACATTCCGCCTTGCAAGTCCAACTTGCATTTCCCAATTCGGTTTTAACACCTGGGCCCACCACCCCTAAGGTGATGTTGACCCGTCGTTAATTGAACCAACCGTCAACATGAATACAACTCGCTATGCACAATCCAATATCGCCCCAATAATATGAGGATCCGATATTGGGGTCACTATGCATACGTCCTTACTCTTTCGAGAAGCGACGAGCCTGATCCAAATGGATCGTATGTAGGAACTGTCACTTTGGACAGGCGTCTCCTACATACAATATCTGGCGACGGAACCCTTTGCCTTGACGGGAGACCATGGATGTCACTTATGTGATCCTCCACCTCATATTCAAATTTTAATCAATTATTATGAATCATATTCATATAATTAATTCTTCCAAGGGAAATACACATATATTCATAATAAAGTATTTCTAATTGGATATAATTAACTTAATCACATTAAATAATTATCATTCCGATTCAATCAACAAACTTGATTTTACTTGAATATATGGTATTATCTCAAAGTACGCATCAATTCGAATTTTAATAATCAGAAAATACATCATGATCTCTCAGGCATCATCCGTTCCCTACCCGCCGTCATGGCCAATACCGGCGGGAGTGGGACGGACCGTAACCGGTGCGACCCGCTACCCCAACGCTCCTCGATTAGATACCATATCCGCCTCAGGAAAAAATAATGCCGAGCCAATCACTTTGTACTTGAGATGATCATCAGTTATTCAACCGAAATTATACCATATAATGATAATCAAAACAATTTTGATTATAAGAAAATTTGCTAACCAAATTCCCAATCCTATTCAAGCAAGTTGTTTGTTGATTGTGTTTCCAATTATGATCTAGATCAAATCTAATCATTTTATCGGTTGAGGTCAAGTAAATTAAGGAAATAATCATCATTAAATATTTCTCAAGTATTTTCTATAATTATTTCATGAATTAACAATTAATTTCACTAATTGTCAATCACATGGTTCTTGATTAAAAATGTAATTTCAGCGGTGACCCATACTTACTAAAATTAACATATCTCAATCAAACCAAATCCAAATTATGTAAAATCAGTTTCCTAAGATTGATAATTTGATTTATGACAGAACCTAATTGATATTTCATGCATTTCAAGAATCATCAAAACATTAATTAACTCATTATTCATGTTAAGATTCGTAGTTCCCGCAACAGTGAATACATGTTCATTAAAACGACCATATCTCGAGCAAACGGAATCCAAATTACGTAAACTCATATCCTATGGTTTACTTATTTAATGGGGAACAAAGTCCAAGTAATTAATTCATGTTTAAACATTTTAAACGTGGACGAATTTATTCACTAAAAAGATGTGCGAAAATGAAATGCGACAAAAATTTTCGCAACCTTAACCAACCCAAGTCGTCCTAGGTTTACGGATCGTATCCAAAAAACAGTCGACCAAAGGCTCCGATACCACTTGATGGATATGGGATAATCCTCACGAACATCAAGGAAGCGTGGTCATCGTATCGAATACAACGAAGAACGACTAGTCAGACTAGTTGTTCTATGCAGGGAATTTAAAAAATTTCATGCGATGAAACACATAATCCAAGAACGATTGTCAGATCGTTTCATCTAGAACCACATAAAGTATAAAGGAATACCTCTTGTAGCGTGGTTGATCGAGTCTCTATGAAAAAAGACCTCCTGTCTCAAGTCCGATCGTCGGAGAAGATGCTTGCAGGCGCGGGGATGAGTCGCGTGATCCTCGCAATCCAACAAGTTGATCCAAGCACGTTGAACTCCTGATCTCATCGCACGAGATCGAATACCTTCGTGAGCATGGCACTCCAAGAATATGGAGAACTGAGGAACATCGAGGCAGCGACGCGGTGGAGAAGCGACGACGAAGTTCCTCCACTAGGGCTTGGTGGACGACCACCAATGGAGAAGGGGAGAGGCTTGACGTGTGGAAGAGGCAGAGAGAGAGATGTGTCTCAATTTCATAATCCTAGAGAGCAAGGTATGCCTCTCTATTTATAGGGTTTTGGGATCCATGGATCACAATCCATGGGACACACCAAATCAATGGATGAGATTGATTTGTGTTTAATCCAATGATCAAACCATCAACCAATAATTTAATTTAGATTAAATATATTTGATAAATCAAATATGATTCAATCTCAAATCAATTCATCAAGAATTGGAGATAATGGAGATGGAAATCTCCAATTCCATATGGGGATTATGGATGACTATCCTTTCCTTGTTGGAATAGGTAGTCGTCCCCACCCCATTATGAAATGGGAGATTTTCCTATGTAATCCAAGATTACATAATTATATGTATCTCCAATTACAACAACAATTTTTGTAAAATATTCTACAAAAATAATTCATAATTAATTTTGAGAATATTGTAGTCTTACCATTGGAAATTTGTGAATCACATTCACAACCCAAAATAAATAATAATTTACATTTTCTATTAATTACACAATGTGAATCCAATTCACATCAATAATTAATAAACAAATATACATCATAATAAGCTCTCTCTAATACATTATAAATCACATTTATAATATATTATGAATAATTGGATATTGGCATCCACATTATTCTTATCCACATGTATCAAGATAATTAAATCACATTTAATTATCATTCTCTCAATGCTTAGATATAATTCAACCATGGAATTACTCTTGAACCCTTTCAAGAATAATGTGCTTTCTCCGCAGATATTTGAAGATAAGGACATGGCGATTGTATTGTTCCACGTATAGTGACTTGGATATTGAGATCACATCTCAAATCTAGATCTCATGGACCTCCCACAGATGCTTGATTGAATCAAGGCCGTAGACCTAATCTTCTCATTGCATCTGAATCTCATTCAGATCAATGTTCAATACATAGACTAAGATTAGGTCACTTCTCTATTGAGAGGAGTCACTAAAATCCAAATCTGTTTCATCACTCCCTCGGAATGGAAGCGTCATGGTTGTACAATCGTTTATGATTACATCACCCTTAGGTATTCCCAACACCTGCACATCCTGCATACTGGAAGACCTATGATCATCCTGAAGATATAGATCAATTTTACATTGTCATCTTCTGGGTTTGATCACCAAGTTTCTCAATCTTGGTCATTGGGAATTGATATCGATCATATGCTTTCTCAAAGCATATATCATACCTTCAAATTCTTGTCATTCTTCCAAAGCATGACGACCATGCATGGTATTTGATCAGCCCAAACACCTCATGAGTGAGCTCATGTCTTCCGGTTCACATGTGAACCTGCATGATCCCTTTGAAAGATCGTATTACTTATATGTCCTTACATGCGCACCAGCTCATCGGTGTATAGACCTTGGTTAGGTCATAAACCTATTGGTCTGCCAAATGTACATACTCAAACATATAGTAACACATCTGTCTCTGGTCTGAGGATGCATGCCTATGCTGTGATAGTATTCAACATAGGTCTTTGGTTACCTCGATCTCGTTAAGTCAACCCATTGACTCAACTAATCTGACACCTCCGAATCACTATTCCCATGCAGAGGACCTGCATCAAGAGGTCGGTCAGATATCAACCAAATGAGAAAAGGATTGCCATCTCCTACTCAGGCTGGAGATCATCACTTAACAATCATTTGATGATGCTTGATGAGTCCTCTATCTAACTCCTTAGATATTCATCCAAACATCAGCCTCTATGATTCAATCAATGAATTAATAGTTGTATGATTATCAAGTTGGCCATGGTACGTGATCCTTATTGTACAGAGGGACCTATAGTGCATTCATTCATTTAATCTCATAAAGGGAGTGAAAAACAATCAATAACTTTTATTGATAAAACATTTATTACAATAACATTTATTGCAGGAATAGTTCGCCTCGGGCTCACATTGCTAACAGGTGGGTACCTTGTAGTAGGTTTGATGATTTTGGAAGACTTCCTCACTACTAAAGTTTGCAGATTGCTTTATGGGATAGGTCGCACATTCTCATCATTTTACTACAATGTGCTTCAGTTAGGATTTTCATCGAACTCCATGCAGTTCTTCAGTTTCTATTTCTTCTTTTAGTTTATCCTTGTATAATGAAGAATAATTGAATATAATATCAATACTTATGACTATCTCTTTTTCTAAATTTCACAGTCTAAATGATGGTTATCTATACCATAACCAACAAATACAAACTTCCTCGCTTTATAGTTAAGTTTTCCTCTATCTTCTTATTAATTATGAACATAGGATGAAAACATATAATGAAAAAGTGCCACCTCCTTTCCCATACATGCTTATTGTTGGACTTGTAAGCCCTCTGATAACTGCCCTGCACCCTATGTTAATTCGGTCAAATTAATGTCCAAATTAATGTTAATCGTTCGTTGCAGTCGGATACGAGAGGCTAGTCAAAAACCATTTAAATAAGGTTTGAGCCAATTTCAAGCGGTGATTTTTTTACTTGGTGGAAGTCCAAGGTCGAACTCAGGGAGGCATCCGTCTCCCTAGGTAGATATTAGCAAATATCCAAGTGTTAGATTTTTGAGGAATTATTTTTTTTGGTCTTTTTAATTTCAATGCAGACACATGCAACCAGCAGGCCAATATAACGTTCAATTCAATTATGATATCAAATGAAGTCCAAAAAATCTAAAATTTGGCCAGATGATTAATTATGATGAAAATGAGTTACCCTAATTTTTTTTGGATTTTTCAGACACTAAATGGATTTACTGGGAATTAAATATGCAGACAGGGTGATTTTCACTATTTAATTTTTAATAAATAACAAATCACAATTTTTTTAAGAAATAAAATTATCCTAGATAGCACTAATGATAAGGAATCCAGGAAAATTGACAGATCTTAATTTCAATGTGAAATGAATTTATAAAAATTGAAATATGAAAATCACTCAACAATTTATTTAGGCCTCGAAATGTGTGCAAATGACATGAAATTTTTATGGCATGTTAAGAATATTGTCCTTAAGCTACTGTGAATTTTTGAGGATTTTTGGAACCATAGAGAATTAACTAGAAATTAAAAGGTGTCACTGGGCAAAATATTTCAAAAATATACCAATTAATTCATTAATAATTCCACTGAAATTACAAAAATGTGACACGTAGACCAATAGACAGAGGACAAGTTTCTCAACAAAATGCAATTTTTAGATTTGAAAAATGTTGTAAAATGCAACCTAGAGATGCGTGCAAACACAGGGGTGTAAATGCAATACAGGAAAATAAAAATACATAAAGCAAATATGCGGACAGGGACTAAAATGCAATTACATATTATGCTGGGGACTCAAGTGCAATTTCTCCAACAGGCACGTGCTCCTCACGTGGGCTCAGCTTCACAAGGACCTTTTTGCAATATTGGAAAGCTCCAGGGGCCTCTGTGTAAATTTCCCAAGCCGCACGTGCTCCTCACGTGGGCGGCCTAGGCTCGGATGGCTGCGGAGGCTCGGGGCTAGGCTCGGGCACTTCTGGAGGTCTGGAGTGAGGCTCGGACGACCCGAACCTAGCTCGGAGAAGAGGCTCGGGCCGAAGCTACGTGGCAAGCTGTGGACCTTCGGATCGAGCTTGATCCGATGGATGGCGGTGAAGACGCGTGGCGTGACCTCAGGCCGTTAGATCTAGGCGGATCCAACGGCTACTGGACTCGATGGAGACGGCGACGTGGAAGGCTCCTGACCGTGGGATCAGTGATGATCATACAGTCGTCTGCAAGCTCCGGTGGACGGGCAACGTGGCTGACTGCGGACCGTACGATCAAGATGATCGAACGGCCACGGGGCTTCGTCTTCGACGGGCCTCCGCCGCCTGCGGAGGAGATGGCGGGGCTCAGGCGAAGTGGCGTTGGCTCCGCCCGCTCCTCCAGATGTCGATGAAGCTCTCCGAGGACTCGGAGATATCCCGGAAGACGCGTGGCGATGCGGCGGAGGTGCTAATGGCCTCAGGAGCTGGAGAAGGTCGTCGGAGGTAGCTGGCGACGAAGCTCCAAAGGTGCTCCGGTGGACTTCCGATCAGTGAATGAAAAGGTACCTGCAAGTGTTAGAGAAGGAGCCGAAGCCCGTGCGTGCACTTGTGAAGGTAGTTGGTTGTCTGGCGAGGCCAAAGGTGGACGGAGGTGGTCTGACGAAGAAGCTCCGGCCAAGTGGCGGAGCTGGGGAGCGAGGTATGGTGATATGCGTCGTCGGAGGTCGTGAAGGGTACCGCGAAGATGGGGGCTTCGACGCGAAGCTCGGCGGTATGAAATGGCAGCGTGGGAATGACCAGAGGCGGAGAATAAAATGCGAGAAAATCATCGAAGAAAAGAAGAGAAGATAGGAGAAGAATGGAGGGTTCACCTAGGGATTGGAACTCCTTCTTGGGTTCCAGGTCGTCGCTCGAGGGACCGGTGGTGTCCCGAGCTCGTGCAGCGTCGCGGAGGGCAGCTGCGACTCGGCGGAGATGCCGTGGATCTCGCCGGAGAAGAAACCCTTCTTCGCTCAACGATTCGTCAAATCGCTGTCACCAATTGGAAGATCGGAGCTCAGGGAAGCTCTCTGGAGTGGCGGATGGGTGCGACGATGGCCGGTGGTGGAGTATTTAAAGGGTGAAGTAGAGGAGCGGCCTGGTGATGGAGCGAAGTTCATGGAGGTAGTGGGGTGTAGCTGGCGATCGACGTGGGAAATGAAGTGACTGGCGAGGATGACGGATGAGTGGGGAAGGACGTGGAGTGATTGGTGGTCGGAGATGGTGGTAGGCGTGGTGGCGAAAATAGAAAGGGGGCGGCTTGTTTTGCAAGGGCGAGATCGTGGGAGAGAGGCGATCGGAGGTAGGAGACGAGGCCCTGGCCGTTGGATCTTGGGATCCAACAGCCTAGATCAAAGCGCGAAGGGACGTATAGGATTAGATCAAGGCGAGGTGATAAGAGGCCGTGATGGCGCCACGTGGAGAGAGCTGGGCGAAGCGCGAGCGAGCGGCTGAGATCAAGTCAAGGCGACGCGATCTGAGGGTGCTGAAGCTGCCACGTGTCGTGGAGAGGCAGCGGCGCGAACGAACGGTTTGGATGAGGAGTTGAGGTTAATCGAAGGGACGAGGGGCGCCAAAGGAAGAGCGGCTGTGATGGAAGATCAGAGATGCGATCTAGCGGTGTACACGCCGCCACGTGACGAGTTCTGGTGAGGGCGCTAACGGGTGGTTAGGATCGGAGATGGAGATGATCCGATGGCCAAAAATTGAGGCGTACGTGGAAGCAGCTAAGCCGTTGGATCTAGAGGGCAATCCAATGGCTGTGGCTGCGGGCGGATGAGGAAGGGCAGCGGGCCACGTGGCTCAACCAGAGGGCGCCACGTGGCCTGCTGTGAATGGCTTGAAGAAAATATATGTGTAGAGAGAAGAGGGGACCGAATTTGGAAAAACTCAAAACATGAAAGTTGTAGATCTCGATGAGATCTACAAGTTTCATGTTGACCAAAGACGGAGATGAGGACAAATATGATACATAATTACAAAGATACAAATATACATATATGTAGTATACAAAGTGGCCCAAAAACCCAACTTTCTCATACGAGCTCCAAATTGGATGAAATTAGTCTCATTTTAAAGGTCTTAATGTGGAGTATTCTAAGAGTAACTAGACCTATTTCGGAGTTTGTATGAGGAATTTATGTGCATTTTAGTGTACATGGGTTCTAGGGCTTTATTGACTAATTTACAAGGGGGATTTTTGGCCTTCTTCCCTATATTATTAATTAAGGAGTACATACTAGAGGGAAGAGGTTATTTTAGTAAGTGGATATTTTACAAGGGATTTTTGGCTTCTTATTTAAATGCAAATGCACTGCTAAAATGTATGTGTTATGTATGTATGCATGGATGCTATTTATGCATCATAAAGGGAAATATGCCTCTATTTACTCGGGAACAAGGCTCTATTTTTGACTTTTGAAGTGATGAATCACAGATTCATCAACCCCCTATACTTAAACCTTGCTCGTCCCCGAGCAACTAAATGAAATGCAAGAGTGAAATGATTTTGGGTTCCATACCAAGGTCATGAACAAAAGTTAAAAATGGAGCTTGACTCGACCTTTGGATTATTTGTGTGGCGGAACCTTATTTGGACCTGAACTTAAGACCTAACAGACTTCAAGTTTCACAAGTCTTCTATTCAAGACTCCTCGATAGTCAGGTCAGAACAAATCCTCAAACGCAAATTTCTGATGACTATGATTCTTACTTTTACTGTGTAAGTGATATGTAACTCTCCACGTCAGAAAGGGCTCGGAACCAGCCTCCTCTAACAAGGTAACTCAATAACCCGGTCCAGTAACTCTTTCCTCGAGGAGCGGGGTATTCCCTTCTAAGTTCAAGTGCGACCAACTCAAGAAGAGGGGGTAGAGAAAAGAATGGACGGTAGCCAGTGTAGCTACCTATCCCGGGATGCCTGACCAGTGTAGCCAAGTCATCCAGCTGCATTTCTTTACTAGTATACAGTTTCCGACAGGTATTTTATTTTCTCTTGGACCTGTCTGATTTTTTGGAGTTTTTGCAAATTTTTTTCAACAATGTGCAGCATGTACATCAGGAGTTTTTCCTCTTGAGCCAGTAGACTATCCCTCTTTTGAAGCATTATTGCAACCCACAACATCCTGTCCTTAGATGTCAACACCACCAGACTAGGTTGAGATGCACTACCCTTCCTAGAGGAGGACGGATGTTTCCACCCGTGTGCTACTCCAAGCTAAATGATTCTACCTCCTCACCACCTCATCAATGAAGAGCTACGTGCATAGTGCTTGTCCAAGTTAGGTCACTGTCTAAAAGAATCATGCGTATGCACGAGATATTCTACTTAGACTAATCAAGATGACATGTGAACATAGACTTGTGGACTCAAAGATTTAAGTCACTAGACCTGAAAAATCTTAACTCCAGTTCCTATAAGGTTCCTCTGAAATTAGGTGGATTAAGGTCAAATCGAGTCCATCCTCAATATCTACTCATAACTTGGTTCAGAACCCACTAGCTTTTCACTTTGCATATGCAAGATATGCTGATGAGATGTGGATGACATGCTATGAAAATGCAAGACTCTATTTTTTATGCAGAGATGATATGCAAGATTAACTAAGAAGCCTATTTTCAATTTTCAATTTTTTTTCAACTGTTACCCACCCTTAATTATTGCAAAATATATACAAAATACGTGAAAGTACGAGCTATGGGTAAAGTATATATGTAATATATACACGCCCCCTATACTTAGCGTGTGTTATGTCCTCAGAGCACGAAAGCGACTAAAAAGACATAGCTCGGGCTAAGTGTAGGAGAGCTAAAATAACAAAAAGTATAGAAGTCGTCCCGCCCCCCTATACTTAGGCTATGGCAGCCTAAGTGTAGAAGAAGATCAGAAATGGGGCGGACGAGGAAAAGAGGGGAAATGAATGAGTATATACATGGCGGGCATCGGTCCCCCCTATACTTAGGCTCTGCTCAGCCTAAGTATAGGACAGGAGTGAGTATGAGGACCAATGTGATCTGGAGAATGTACAAAGAACTGACTCAAGTGACTCCTCCCCCCTATACTTAGGATCTGGTCATCCTAAGTATAGTCCAAGATAGTGATGTAATGAGACGGGGATGAGTTATTAGAGTCGCGGGAGAAAGGATAGGATGTACAAGAATGATGATATATATAGATGAGTCGGTCTGAATCTTTCGAGATGCTGCGGATGGCTGGAGTTCACTGCTGCAAGGTCTCATACGCGGCTCGAGGTGTATCTGCTGTATCTGTCGCACGCATGAATACAATCTCCTCAACATGGACTAACTGCTCATTGGATTCGACGAAGTGCTTCAACAGCTGTCCATTCACTAGGAATGTCGGTGCGTCATCTGCGAGATCTGAGATCTCGACACATCCACTATCATGCACCGTACGGACGACAAATGGGCCTGTCCACTTAGACTTCAACTTGCCTTGGAAAATCTTCAGCCTAGCATTGAACAACCATACCTTCTGTCCAGGAACAAAGGTCTTTCGTCTGATATATCTATCATGCCAATGCTTCACCTTGTCCTTGTACACCAAACTGTTGTCGTATGCGCGGTTTCTGACTTCCACAAGCTCATTCAGATCCATGTCTCTCTGCTTCTGTCCCAGGTGTGTGTTCCAGTTGACCTTCTTGATTTCCCATTCTGATTTGTGCACTAACTCTGCGGGCAAGTGGCATGGCTTTCCGAATACCATTCGGAATGGGGAGGTGCCTAACGGTGTCTTGTAAGCCGTCCTATACGCCCAGAGGACTTGATCCAATATCTGAGACCAGTCCTTCCTGTCCGGGCGGACAAGCTTTTGCAATATGGTTTTCACCTCTCTATATGACACCTCAGCCATACCATTGGTTTGTGGGTGGTAAGGACTCGCGACACGGTGTTCGATGCCGTAGTCCTTCAGGAGTTTCTTCACCTCCCGATTCACAAAGTGGCTACCCCCGTCTGATATCATCATTTTGGGGATCCCGAACCTAGAGATGATGTGCTCTCTGATGAATTTACAGATAGTCCTGCTGTCTGCGGCTTGGGTCGGGATAGCCTCCACCCATCTGGACAGATAGTCTACCGCAAGAAGGATATATTCGAACCCGTGGCTGACAGGGAATGGGCCCATGAAATCGATGCCCCAGGCATCAAAGACATCACAAATGATGACCGGCTGCATTGGCATCTCATCCTTGGAACCAACGGTTCCTCCCATTCTCTGGCAAACTGGGCACGACTTCGCGAAGGCGGTGGCATCGTGAAACAGAGTCGGCCAGTAGAAGCCACACTGAAGTACCTTCCATGCGGTCCTCTTCCCGGAGTGGTGTCCTCCTGCCTCCAAGCTGTGGCATAAAGAAAGGACACTCTGGTATTCCTCCTGAGGAATACACCGTCTCCAGACACAATCCGGTCCTTCAAAGAAAAGGATCGGATCCTCTCAATGGTAGCGTCTAGCGTCCGACTTTAGTCGGTCGATTTGGCTCTTGGGCCAATCTTCGGGAACTTTCTTGGAGATAAGATAATTCACGATATTGGCGTACCATGGGAGTGAGTCGATAACAAAAATCGACTCGTCAGGGAAGGAGTCTCGAATTGGTGAAACCTCGGAAGTATTAAGATCTTCGAGATGAGAAAGATGATCGGCCACTACATTCTTCTTTCCAGGTTTATCACGGATGTCCAAATCAAACTCCTGGATAAGTAAAATCCATCGAAGAAGACGCGCCTTCGCATCCTTCTTCGCCATCAAATACCGTAGTGCCGTGTGGTCAGTGAACACAGTTACCTTGGATCCGATTAGGTGAGATCTGAATTTGTCCAAGGCAAACACTACTGCAAGCATTTCCTTTTCCGTAACTGTATAGTTACGCTGAGCAGAATCAAGCACTTTGCTTGCGTAGTGAATTGCAAACGGGACGCCATCTCTTCTTTGTCCCAACACAGCCCCAACAGCATAATCAGATGCGTCCGTCATGATCTCAAAGGGTAGAGACCAATCTGGGGCTTGTAGGATGGGTGCGTCCATAATCATTCCTTGTAAAAGCTTAAAGGCCTCAAGACATTTGTGATCTACAACAAACTCCATGTCTTTGTCTAAAAGCTCAGTTAGCGGTCGGGCAATCTTAGAAAAATTCTTAATAAATCTCCGGTAAAATCCAACATGCCCGAGGAACGACCGCAACTGCTTTACGTTGGTTGGTGGCTGGAGTCGTCTGATCACGTCCACCTTGGCAGGGTCAACCTCCATTCCTCTCTTGGAGATGACATGCCCCAACACTATGCCCTCCGTCACCATGAAGTGACTTTTCTCCCAGGAGAGCACCAGATTAACCTCACAACATCTGTTGAGGACTCGGTCCAGATTCCTAAGACAGGAATCGAAAGAATCGCCGTGGACCGAGAAGTCATCCATGAAGACTTCCAGGAATTCGCCGACCATTTCGGCAAATACATCAATCATGCACCTTTGAAAAGTACCTGGAGCATTGCATAGCCCAAAAGGCATGCGCCTGAAAGCATAGGTACCAAAGGGGCATGTAAACGTGGTTTTTTCCTGGTCCTCTGGAGCTATGGCTACTTGATTGTAGCCCGAGAACCCATCTAGGAAGCAGAAGAACTCTTTCCCCGCTAGTCTCTCTAGGATCTGATCAATGAACGGTAGGGGGAAATGATCCTTCTTCGTCGCGGCATTCATGCGTCTGTAATTCACACAGACGCGCCACGACGTGGGTACTCTCGTCACGATCTCCTCTCCATCCTCGTTGGTGGTCGTCTGAATTCCCGACTTCTTCGGGACAACATGGATTGGGGCCACCCACTTAGAGTCGGAGATTGGGTAAATGAAACCCACGTCGCACCATTTTTCTATCTCCTTCTTCACAACCTCTCGTAAATTTGGATTCAACCGGCGTTGGAATTCACGAGAGGGTTTGGCTTCATTCTCCAAGTAAATATGGTGCGAACACAGAGCGGGATTTATCCCGTGGAGATCGGAAATGCTCCAGCCTATCGCCTTGCAGTTCTTCTCCAGGATCTCTAGCAAGCGAGATTCCTGCTCCTCGGTCAATTGCGAACTGATGATGACTGGGAATTTCTTGTCTTGGCCCGCAAGGAAGGCATACTTTAGAGTTGTGGGTAAGAGTTTGAGCTCAGGAATAGTGTGATCGTCTAAGAAATCTGGCTCAATCTGCTCTGGCTCAGTGTTGGAAGTGGCTGGATCGTTCTCTGTGATAGCTGCCACCAAGTTCGGCTCTGGAGTCGGATCGTCAAAGGTCTCCATACAATCGGCAAACGCCTCGTCCGACTCGTCATCCTCATCTTCCGATTGTCCTAGAGATGTAAGGACTGACAGGCCCAACTGGGCCTCTACGTCATCGAAGATGTAGGGCGATGCAGGCTCAGAGCTGTACTCGTTCCTGAGGATCTCGCAGACTGACTCATGCACTGGATCATCTTCGGAGGAGATGGACATATCGGTGCTGGCTGGGTTCTGTCTCCATGGCCCAACTAAGTCTACATGCTCGCAGTTTGTTCCGGTAGAAGAGTACTCGGTGCTGGATTCGGAATCCGGTCTCTGCCATCTTGTCTGCTTCATTTCAAGTTCCTCATCTCCGCCTGGAGTTTGGAACTGAATCTTCCCATTCTTATAGTCAAATAAGGCCCTTGCTGTTCTGAGGAAGGGCCTACCTAGAATGATCTGGGAATCTCTCCAATTACGAGGGGTTTCCATATCCAGGACAGTGAAGTCCACCATGTATTCTTGCCCCTCGACTTTGATCATAATGTTCCTTAATTCTCCTTGGGACCTCTTGGTTGATTTGTCAGCTAACTGTAGAAGAGCTCTAGATTTCCTAAGAGGTCCGAGATTAAGCCGCTCATAGAGGGCTGTAGGCATCAGATTGATTGAGGAACCATTGTCTAGGAGAGTGCGTGCAAACGCGATGTCATCAACATGACTCACTACATAATGTGCACCCATGTCTCTTCGTTTCCTAAGAAATGAGTTCTTTATTGCACAAGTCGTGGCTAATGATAACACGTGTTTCTCAACACGACTTTTGGTTTTCCTGCTAACCCTAGTAGGTGTGCATCTTACCTTAAGGTATTTTTGGAATGCAGGGGTCATTTCCACGAACTTGTCAAAAGGGATTGTGACCTTGATGTGTTTATTACAGAATTCAACCATCTTAGGGTCATCTTTTTGGATTTTTTGGTTTTCTTCTTTCCACCCTTGAGAGCTCGGGGGAAAGGGATTATTGACTCCAACTCAGGCTCTGAAACTGAAATATTCTCATTAACTTCTGGAACTGAGTTCTTAACAGGACTCTGACTCTGCTACAGACTAGGACTCTGACTCTGACTGAAAAGAAAATGCTGAGGCGAAACCGGTGACGCTTCTTCCGCGACTGCTGGACGATCCTCCTCAGATGGAGGTGCGGGCTCTTTATCGGTTTCGTCTGACTCCATGCGAATGCGAATGCGAGAATGCTGCTTCGAGGACTCAGATGTCCTCTTCTTCTGCCGGCGATGATGGTGGTGATGCTCCTCCTCTTCTTCCTCCTCCGAGTTCTCCTCAGGTAGAGTGTCAGAGGCTCCTTCCTTCTATGCTCGTGCCCGATCAGGTATGGTCACGGTCCTTCCGCTCCTGAGGGACATATGATTTACATTATTGTACGAAAGGATCTCATGTTCAGATAAATAATTATCTGAATAGTATACCCGATCTCGAGGTCGGTTCTGGCCCTGGTGTAAGCTGTTCGGGTTGGCCTGAACCTGTGCAGGAATTGGGGTCTTTGGCGCCATCTGTTGGTCCTAGGCACGAGAGACCCGATTGATGTCGGTTCTCATGTCCAGGTAGTCATTCTGTATCTGCTGGACCCTATTAGACAGGGTCTGGATCGCCAAGGTGAGAGACTCCAATTCGGTGGGCGGGGCTTGCTGCTGTGTAGATGCGGTTCTGTATTGGCCCTGCTGGCCATGCCGATATTGCTGCTGCTGATGGGACGGTGCTGGCCCCTGCTGATAGGTGCGCTGCTGCTGCTGGTACCCCTGTTCTGGCCTGGACTGAAAGCGCGGTATGGGAACGGGCCTGGTTTCTTGGTAGACTGGGGATGGGCGGTGTGGCTGATCCTTCCCCATTTTGATCTGCCTGACCATCGGGTCACGGCTATACCAAAGCCCGTTGATCTCGTACACTGGAGGAGGCTCCTCATATCCCGTCTCCACTTGTGGGGGTGCATGCTGGTTCTGCTGGGTGTAAGTTTGGTCCCAGCTACTCTAAGACCCCGGTGCCTGTTCCTGTACAAGATGGACTCGATGTACAGGTACATGTGGTGCAGAAGGGGTAGGTAGCATGATCTTAGCTACCTTCTCAGAGAGTTCCTCCACTTGCTTCGGTAGGCTCGAAAGAGACTCCATCTCCGCGACTCTCTTGTGGATCTGCTCGACCATGGTAAGCTTGTCGACAATCATCCCCATGCTGGGGATGAGGTCCTCAGTCAGATCTGCTATAGTCCTTCGGGTTGTCTCATGGGATAGGATTGAGGGAGACAACTGATAGGCCCTTGTGGCCTGTGACCTGCCGGTTTCTGCCATCTGTTCTAGGATCTTCCATACGGCATGCTCGTTTTTGTTCAGATAGCTTCCTCCACAGGTGGCACTGACTAACCCCTGCATCTTCGGGGTTAGACCACAGAACAAGGTCTGGACTAAGATCGCCTTCGAAATGCCGTGGCATGGGCATTTCTGCACTAAATCATTGAACCTGTCCCAAGCTTCATGGAAAGGTTCACTGGGTCCTTGAGCGAAGCTGGCGATCTTCGTTCTCATCTGGTTAGTCCTACTGAGAGGGTAGAACTTTTTCAAGAATAGGTCCTTGAACTGCATCCAGGTAGTACATACCACCCCTAAGTTCTTCAGCCAATGAGCAGCCTTATCACCTAAGGCAAAAGGGGTGGCCTTCAGTCGGATATAATCTTGGCCAACTTTGGGATGGCTAAGATTATTGCACACCAGTTCGAAGTCACGGAGGAAAGTGTATTTGGTTCTTCAGTGAGGTTTCTGTTAAACTTCGGAAGCAGACTAAGGAAGTGGGGCTTCAGCTCAAATGCCTGGGCGGGAACTGCGGGTGCTAACCAGTTCTGAATCTCGTTCTCCGCCGGGTTGTAGGTATCGACCATTGGTCGGTCGATTCCTCCAGCTACAATAATCTGTCCCATCCGCGCTGTAAGATCTGCATTCTTCTGTTCGGCTTCGGCAAGGCGAGCAAGAATCTGTCGTATCTGGTCCTCATCCGGTGGCATCATTGGCAGCATCTTGTCCTCTAATTCTGGGGATTGGGAAATAAGATCTATGTTAGAGGGCAAATTAAGGAAGGGATTACCTAGGCAATGGTCTTCCTCGGTAATCTCGGAGGAGATGAAAGGGTTGGTTTGAGAGTAACCACCCTGAGCATGAGGGAACCAGGACTCAAGAGGGTCATGAGTCCTAGGTGGTCCAAGGTGCGCTTAGACCGATGAAGATGAGTTACTTGGGGGACTCATAGAGAGATTGGTGAATAATGCGTCGAGATCTCCCCAGTCACTCATCTTGATGAAGCGAGAAGAAGATAGGATTTTACTCCTACCTGAAGCAAGCAAAAATCAATCCAAGACCCTGGGTTCACACTCAACACAGTGAAGGACTCGAAATCGAGTCCAATTAATCTTGTAGTTTTTAAGTGTGATTTTCAAGCAAAATAAGCAAGGATTACGTGACCTATAGGGAAGTCGGCTCAGAGCTGGATGCGTCTTCCCTGTTTAACCTGTCGCCTAAGATACCGCCGCTCCTTCCTTTCTTCGCTCCTATCCCAAGCCGATGGATTCAATGACCACACCCCTATCTACCTGCAAGCAGGCGGAGGCTGACAAGGCTGGAACTTCACCCCGGGGGGTTACTGGCAGCTTGTCGCAAAGTACCGCAATTTCGCCCCTATCTACCTGAGACAGGCGGAGGCTACTTGGTACTAGTCAAAGAATCTGAAATTATTCGACTTGTGATATTTGCTAGGATCAGTTAGAACGTGATATGGAAGGCGGGGATTTGGGCTCTGCCTTAAGGTGTTCACACACACTCAAGTACCCTCACTCAGCCTGAAAACAAGGTCGGGGATTAATCTCCCGCAAAAAATTTTCAAATTTTATTCTTTTTTTGGTCAATACTGTTTAGCAGTCCCGATTTTAAGTTAGGTTATCACTGCTTAAGTCCACCACACAGCACGCCTATCAGACAGTCCTAATTTCCTTTTTAATTTAAATGTGAAAATCAGAGGGAGAAATCGAGAAAAGCCGATGCAAGTAAAAATCAATGATGCATATGCTGAGTGAAGAATACTTACAGTGATCCCTTCGTTTTTTTATGCAGGATGCAGAACAGAATTGAAAACTTTTTAATTTAGATGC
Organism: Ottelia alismoides; assembly: GCA_037367405.1. NCBI lineage: Eukaryota > Viridiplantae > Streptophyta > Magnoliopsida > Alismatales > Hydrocharitaceae > Ottelia > Ottelia alismoides. The sequence goes on from JAZKJV010009171.1 coordinate 823,708, forward strand.
AAATGCAAGCGATGAAAGCCGCTCCTAGACAGGCAGTTCTATTAGCGTGAAGAACAGTTTAATTTGACTAAGTATCGCGGTCTAGGTGCGTCTTTTAAGTGTATTGTGTGGTCCTATTAATTTACGAGCACAAGCAAATCCTAGAGTGGCTCGAGGAGCCGCTAGTGCAATCTAAATTACATTCACCCACACAGCACACAGGACACAGTTCCACTATCTTTACGGACGCGAGAACCCAAACGGGAACCGCTGGAAATGATGCAAAAAAGAAATAAAATAAATAAAAAATTACAATGCCTCTCTAATCACTCAATTCAAATGCTCGATTGTCGAAGCGTCCAAGACTCCTCGCGTTCCTCGCACAGAAAAAGAGAGAGGTCAGAGAGTGACTCAAAAATAAAATGATGCAAAGAATTAAAAGAGAGAATAATTACAAGAAAATCGGGGGTTAGACTACCCGTGGATAAGAAATCAAACACTCAAAATATTACTAAAAATTAACCTAAGCCGTGCCTCCCCGGCAACGGTGCCATTTTGATAACCGCCCCGCACCCTATGTTAATTCGGTCAAATTAATGTCCAAATTAATGTAAATCGTTCGTTGCAGTCGGATACGAGAGGCTAGTCAAAAACCACTTAAATAAGGTTTGAGCCAATTTCAAGCGGTGATTTTTTTTACTTGGTGGAAGTCCAAGGTCAAACTCAGGGAGGCATCTGTCTCCTTAGGTAGATTTTAACAAATATCCAAGTGTTAGATTTTTGAGGAATTATTTTTTTGGTCTTTTTAATTTCAATGCAGACACATGCAACCAGCAGGCCAATATAACGTTCAATTCAATTATGATATCAAATGAAGTCCAAAAATTCTAAAATTTAGCCAGATGATTAATTATGATGAAAATGAGTTATCATAATTTTTTTTGGATTTTTCAGACACTAAATGGATTTACTGGGAATTAAATATGCAGACAAGGTGATTTTCACTATTTAATTTATAATAAATAACAAATCACAATTTTTTCAAGAAATAAAATTATCCTAGATAACACTAATGATAAGGAATCCAGGAAATTGACAAATCTTAATTTCAATGTGAAATGAATTTATAAAAATTGAAATATGAAAATCACTCAACAATTTATTTAGGCCTCGAAATGTGTGCAAATGACATGAAATTTTTATGGCATGTTAAAAATACTGTCCTTAAGCTACTATGAAGTTTTGAGGATTTTTCGAACCACAGAGAATTAACTAGAAATTAAAAGGTGTCACTGGGCAAAATATTTCAAAAATATACCAATTAATTCATTAATAATTCCACTGAAATTACAAAAATGTGACACGCGGACCAATAGACAGAGGACAAGTTTCTCAACAAAATGCAATTTTTAGATTTGAAAATGATGTAAATGCAACTTAGGGATGCGTGCAAACACAAGGGTGTAAATGCAATACATGAAAATAAAAATACATAAAGCAAATATGCAGACAGGGACTAAAATGCAATTACCTATTATGCTGGGGACTCAAGTGCAATTTCTCCAACAGGCACGTGCTCCTCACGTGGGCTCAGCTTCACAGGAACCTTTTTGCAATATTGGAAAGCTCCAGGGGCCTCTATGTAAATTTCCCAGACCGCACGTGCTCCTTACGTGGGCGGCCTAGGCTCGGATGGCTGCGGAGGCTCGAGGCTAGGCTCGGGCGCTTCTGGAGGTCTGGAGTGAGGCTCGGACGACCCGAACCTAGGCTCGGAGAAGAGGCTCGGGCCGAAGCTACGTGGCAAGCTGTGGACCTTCAGATCGAGCTTGATCCGATAGATGGCGGTGAAGACGCGTGGCGTGACCTCAGGCTTTTAGATCTAGGCGGATCCAACGACTACTGGACTCGATGGAGACGGCGACGTGGAAGGCTCCTGACCGTGGGATCAGTGATGATCCTACGGTCGTCTGCAAGCTCCGGTGGACGGGCGACGTGGCTGACTGCGGACCGTACGATCGAGATGATCGAACGGCCACGGGGCTTCGTCTTCGACGGGCCTCCGCCGCCTGCGGAGGATATGGCGGGGCTCAGGCGAAGTGGCGTTGGCTCCGCCGCTCCTCCAGATGTCGATGAAGCTCTCCGAGGACTTGGAGATATCCCGGAAGACGCGTGGCGATGCGGCGGAGGTGCTAATGGCCTCAGGAGATGGAGAAGGTCGTCGGAGGTAGCTGGCGACGAAGATCCAAAGGTGCTCCGGTGGACTTCTGATTAGTGAATGAAAAAGGTACCTGCAAGTGTTAGAGAAGGAGCCGAAACCCGTGCGTGCACTTGTGAAGGTAGTTGGTTGTCTGGCGAGGCCAAAGGTGGACGGAGGTGGTCTGACGAAGAAGCTCCGGCCAAGTGGCGGAGCTGGGGAGCGAGGTATGGTGATATGCGTCGTCGGAGGTCGTGAAGGGTACCGCGAAGATGGGGGCTTCGACGCGAAGCTCGGCGGTATGAAATGGCGGCGTGGGAATGACCGGAGGCGGAGAATAAAATGCGAGAAAATCGACGAAGAAAAGAAGAGAATATCAGAGAAGAATGGAGGGTTCACCTGGGGATTGCAACTCCTTCTTGGGTTCCAGGTCGTCGCTCGAGGGACCGGTGGTTGACGAGTCGCTAAATACGTTGATTAATTCGTGTTCGTTGTAATACGTGTACTTATCTATTCGGTCAGAACCGAGAGAGAGATCTCCGTAAAGAGTGTCTCGGCTTTAATTTATATCCCGGGCAAGTCCGGGGTCGAACTCAGGGAGGCAAAGGAACAACTTTGGGGTTAATTTGCAAATTTAAGATCTAGATATCCAATGCGATTTTTTTAGATTTTTTATGCAAGTAGAATGCCAAAAAACAAAATGCGGGTGAATTACAACACTAAGAAAACATACAATAAGGCCAAATTAATTTTAATGGAAAAGAAGTCCAAACTAGCCAATTCGTATTTTTCCTAGAGTCCTAATCCAGAGATGAACACAAAACACATTTTTTTTTTAAATTTTAGGGGTTAAAATGCAAAAAAAAAAATGCACACTTTTTATGGGTTTTTTCGCAATTTCTCACACAAACAATAAGTAAAAATTATGAAAAAAATACTGGAATAAAAACATGATGCAATAAAGCTACAGTAATATTTTTGGAATTTTTTGACAAAATATGAATTTTTTATGTATTTTTTAGTAGAAACAGAGTGATAGTGAGTAATTAATTCCTAATTAATCCACGTTATAAAAATAATCAGAATGCGAATTATCTCAGAAAGTTATTTAGATCTAGAATCCAGGAGAGTTGAAATTTCGCAAAAGAATATATGGGGATTTAATTAAAAATCAAAAACTAAAATCACTCTACAATTTATTTAAAGCACAAGACAACTCCATTTTGGATAAGATTTGGACAGTATGTTAAGCACTCATCAAAGCATCAAATATAATTTTTGTGGAATTTTTAGATCAACCGTGTGTTAGATATGAATTTAAGAGTACTGAATGGGTAAAATATGCAAAGTTTCAGTTAATCATTTTTAATTAATTACCCATGTAACATAAAAAATCAAATAAATACTCTAAACGTACACAATTAGTTGCTCAACACAGTGGTATTTTTCATTGAATATAAATATGCAAGATAGATGTCCAAATTAACACACAAACACAGGGGTATCCGTGCAAAATGACAACTGAAAATGAACAAGACAAATATGTACAGGGACGTTTTTGTAATTACATAAACATGGGAAATAAAAATTGCAATTTTTACAATTAAAAAAATTACCTTCTTCCTCCTTCGTCCAGGCGCGGCTTGAGAAGGGGAAAATGGGGGGCGGCACCGTCGGTGGGAGCTCGCCGCGTGAGGAGGGGCGGCGCGGCCTGGGCTTAGACGGAGAGGACGGGGGTGCGACCGCGCGCCACGGAGCTGGGGGCGGCGCAGGGCGGCTGGCGGCGTCGTCAGAGGGCGGCGGCCGTGCTGGAGAGGTCGACCGCTGGAGGTCGGTGCAGCAGCACCTGGAGGTGGGCGGGCTGGACGGAGGCGGCGGAGGGGCGTCACCGGCGAGTGCGGCGCGCGGGGAAGCGTGGTGGCACGCCGGTGGGGCGGCTGGGGATTGGGCGGCGCCGCCTGCCCTTGGAAGAAGGGGGGCGGCGGGCGGCGCTGCTGAGTTTCTTTTTTTTATTTTTATTTTTTAATTTTTTTCCTTCTTTGCTGCTGTGCAAAAAAAAACTTTTTTTTGTTTTAATTTTTTTATATTTTTAATTTTCTTTAAGCAGGAAATATGTACACAAAACAACAAAAAAAGGGAAGATGATGATGAGGGTGTGGTAATGTGATAAAAAATGAGAAACTAACAACGGTGATAAAATGAAGATGATGATGGTGCTGTAATAAAAGAGCTTTTTTTTGTTTTAATTTTTTTTAATTTTTTTATTTTCTTTAAACAGAAAATAGAACAAAGGATATGGAGGACAAGGAATGGTGAATGATGGTGATGAAGATGAATAAATGGGTATATATAGATGGTAATGTGATGGCTTAAAAAAATGCAAAGATAAAATAATTGACAAGATCCAATTAAAATTACCTAAGATGGACGGTCGCCTATGGAGTGCTCTCGTGAGCACGGTCTTCGCTCGAATCGCCGGCGTGCGATGAGCTCGAGCAGCGCGCGGTTGCGGCTGCGATGTTGGCCAAAAAGCCAACGGATCACACCGGAGAGAGGGCCGTCGTCGCTCGACCGCGGTTGCGTCGCTGTCACCGATTCAACTCTGGGAACTAGGCTCTCCTCACATAAAGATGGATCAAAGGCAAAATTGAGGAGAATGAGAGGTATATAAAGATGATGGGATGAGAGGTTATTAAAATGGTGGGAGGTTATTTTATTAATGGAGTTGAATGGGAGGTTTAAGAAATGGTGGGGTTGAATGGAGGTTGGTGGTAGAAGAGAGTTGAATGGTGGTTATTGTAGAGAATGTAAAATAATTAAATAAATAAAATGAAATAAAGTAGGCTACTTTAAATACAACAAAATAAAGAAGGAAAAAAAATAATGGTGAATTTACAAGTGAATACAAAACACCAATGCACATTTTTTTTTGTCTTTTTAATAAGAGATATTTACAACGGAAAAAATACAATAAAATAATATAAATAAAATACAACACAAGCATGATTTTTTTTTGTATTTTTAATAATTAAGAAAGACACAATAAAAAATGAAGAAAGTATGAATATATACATAATGTACAATGTACATCTAGGTCCCAAAATCCAACTTTTGCAAATGAGCTCCGATTTTAATGAAACCACTTCCCTTGGATAGATAATTTTCTAACTTGAACTTTAAAAATGAGTTTGGTAAATTTGGAGTTCATACGGAGCGGGAATTTAGCTTGGAAGTTGGACTTTACGGCTTTTTCTCTTTGGGATCTAGGTGCATTTATTTGAGGTGAAATTTATTTTGTATTTTTGTATTTTTATATACATTTTTATAAACAAGTTAGAGAAAGAATTAGGCAAAAAGGAGTTTAAATGAAATTATTAAAAATCCATGAAGTTTTGAGCTATTTACAAGTATAAAACTCCTTTATTTTTGCGGCTTTTTATGTTAATTTATTTTATACAATCCAATATACAATAATTAGTGTATTTTATTTACAAGAGTCATTTTGTTAATTAATAGATTTTATGGACATTTATTTGGGAATTTACTCATGGATTTTGCTAAGATCAAGATATTAAGATGATGAATCGTGGATTCATCACCCCCCTATACTTAAACTTTGCTAGTCCTCGAGCAAATAAAGAATGAATAAGTTGGGTTAACCCCTGACTGTGCATGTGAAAACAAGACTTGATCCGTTCAAGAACTCTCACTTTTAGAGATCCTAAAATTCTAAGCTGAACCATGCTCTAGTCAAAAGGTACCCAATTTCCCTAATCATCAGACTCTCTTTGTATACATATAAAGTAGGGATATGACTTTAAGTGTTGACCGCAGTTACAAGAGTAGAGTCACAACGTCACCCAAGGTTCCAGTCCAAGAGACTCTCATATGGATCCGATCCTCAACACTAGGGAATAAATCATTTCTTGCATCCAATCCACCGTCTCTTTAGTTGTCAGACTTGAAAGTGTAGATGGCAGGCCAGTTGATGGAGGGTATAGGATTGTGTCATTTCTTCTCTCCTCTCATTGGAACAAGGATCCTCTCGAGTGCCTTATTACGCAACGCATTTTTTTTGGTGTTGATCAGTGCGTCCGTCAAGAGAAGTTGGAGCCGTCTGCACTTGTTTTCCAGGGAGTACACCGGGGTGTGCCTTTTTTGAGTACCTATCGTACCTTCTACACCCAGACTTGTAGCATTTACGATGCAGAACTCTTTTTTGGTGCAAGCCCGACTCCTGGTCCTAATAGCGGTGGTCCAAGTGGACACTTTGAAATGGTTGGGAGCGCTCGCCTTTGGTGGAAGCTCTTTGATAATTGACTTTGTGGAATGAGAGCTTTTCTTTGACATTTCATTTCTTTGTAGTATTTGTGGTTAGCTCCACTGCTTTTACCAAGAGTTGGCGCACACTGATCAACATTTTTTTATTTTATCACACCCTGGCACATAGGTAAATATCAAGAGATAGTACAAGAACCTTGTTCTCATACTGGCTAAAGATGCTGACACTCAGGTTTCATGAAGCCTTCATTGATTTTATCCCATCCTCGAGCATCATTAAATCAAGTCCAAACTCAAACCCCTCATCCCAGTTCCTCAAGTGAAATTTCAACTCATCTCATCATAACTGCAGTCGTGTATGTGAGGTGCATATCATATTCTTAAGGTAGAGACTAAGCATGCAATATAGCACACACATTTTTCAAACTAGGGAAATGTGAATAATTAAGTCAATGACCCTAATGACTAAGGCTGATTAACTCAAAACATCAAGACCTCATAAACCAAGTGTTCTTGAACATCACTAGTCTTGTGTGAAAGTGAATTGTGTCAGGGATTAAACCAACTTATTAGTTAGTTTTTTTTAGTTTTTTTTATGAAGGTTTTTTTTTGTTTTTTTTGTTTTTTTTTGTTTTTTTGTTTTTTTTAAGTTTTAGAAAAAGTTTTTTTTTGTTTTTTTAAAGAAAAAGTTTTTTTTTCAAAAAGGGTTTTTTTTTGTTTTTGTTTTTGTTTTTTTTGAAAAAGATAGGTGAATAAGAAAAGACTCTCTTTTTTTTGAAAAGTTTTTTTAAGCAAATAAAGAAAAAGAGTTTTTTTTACTTTTGTTTTGTTTGTTTGTTTTTTTTACCCACCCCATAATTATTGTATAATATATATAAAAATACGTGAAAGTACGAGGTATGGGTAAAGTATATATGTAATATATACACGCCCCCCTATACTTAGCTTGTGCTATGTCCTCATGGCACTAGGTGACAAAAAGACATAGCTCGTACTAAGCGTAGGAAAGCTAAAAATAATAAAAAGTATAGAAGTCGATCCGCCCCCCTATACTTAGGCTCTGGACAGCCTAAGTGTAGAAGAAGAGCAAAAATGGGGCGGACGAGGTCAAGAGGAGAAATGATGAGTAAATACACATGGCGGGCATCGGTCCCCCCTATACTTAGGCTTTGGCCAGCCTAAGTATAGGACAAGAGTAAGTGTGAGAACCGACATGATCTCGAGAATATACAAAGAAGGGAGAATATGTACAAGAGTGATGGAATCTTCTAAGATGTTGAATCTTGATGCTGCATCTTCATGAAGAGTAATAAGATGTATCTGCTCTGTGCTCACTCTGTATGAAGTTGATGACCTCGACTTGGACTAACTGCTCTTTGGAATCAACAAAATGCTTCAATAGTTGTCCATTCACCACATGAGATTGTGCACCATCTGTGAGATCAGCTATCTCTACACTTCCATTTTCGTGCACTTTCTTAACCACAAAGGGACCCGTCCATTTAGATTTGAGCTTCCCATGGAACATCTTCAACCTGGCATTGAACAACCATACCTTTTGTCCAGGGACAAAGTCTTTGCACCTAATGTGCTGATCATGCCATCTCTTTACTTTGTTCTTATAAATCAAACTGTTGTCATATGCCCTGTTTCGGATTTCCATGAGCTCGTTCAAGTTCAAGTCTCGACAAAGCTTCCCAAGGTGACAACTCCAGTTAATCTTCTTAATTGCCCATTCGGATTTATGAATCAATTCTGCGGGCAAATGGCATGGCTTGCCATAGATCATTCTAAATGGTGAAGTACCCAATGGTGTCTTGTAGGCTGTCCTATAGGCCCACAGAACTTGGTCCAAAAGCTGAGACCAGTTCTTCCTATCGGGACGAACCAATTTCTGCAAAATACTCTTCACCTCTCTGTTCGAAACCTCTGCCATGCCGTTGGACTGTGGGTGGTAAGGACTAGTAACTCTATGATCAAATCCATAGTCCTTAGGTAAAGATCTCATATCTCGGTTCACAAAGTGGCTACCCCCATCAGATATCAAAACTTTTGGCACCCCGAACCTAGCAATAATATGATCTCTCACAAACTTACAGACAGTCTTGCTGTCTGCGGTTCGGGTTGGGATAGCCTCCACCCACCTAGATAGATAGTCAACCGCCAACAAAATGTACTCATGTCCTTGGCTGTTGGGAAAGGGACCCATAAAATCTATGCCCCATGCATCAAAAACATCACAAATAATCATCGGTTGCATGGGCATCTCATCTCTCTGTCCAACTGTCCCTCCCATCCTTTGACAAATCGGACACGACCGTACAAAATCAATGGCATCTCTAAACAAGGTCGGCCAATATAATCCACATTGAAGTACTTTGTGAGCGGTTCTCTTTCCCGAATGGTGTCCTCCAGCCTCAAGTGAATGACAATATGTGAGGACACTCTGGTATTCCTCCTGAGGAATACACCTTCTCCAAACACAATCCGGTCCTTCGAAGAAAAGGAAAGGATCGTCCCAGTGGTATCTCCTCGAATCCGACTTCAGTCGATCAATGCTGCTCCTAGTCCAGCCATGGGGAACCTGCTTGGAGACAAGATAGTTCACCATGTTGGCATACCACGGGAGGGAGTCAATAACACAAATTGACTCATCTGGGAAGGTCTCTCTAATCCGCTCATGATCAGGAGAATCCTTAAGTTCAATCCGAGAAAGGTGATCAGCCACAACATTCTTCACTCCAGGTTTATCTTTAATCTCCAAATCAAATTCCTGGAGGAGTAAAATCCACCTAAGAAGACGCGCCTTCGCGTCCTTCTTTTCCATTAAGTATCGAATGGCTGTATGATCAGTATATATTGTCACCTTAGAGCCCAAAATATATGATCTGAACTTCTCGAGGGCCCATACTACCGCGAGCATTTCTTTTTTAGTCACTGTATAATTTTTCTGTGTAGGATCTAAAACTTTGCTCGCGTAGTGAATCGCAAACGGAATCCCCTCTCGCCGTTGTCCTAACACAGCTCCTATAGTGAAATCTGAAGCGTCAGTCATGATCTCAAAGGGGAGAGACCAGTCAGGAGCTTGTAGGATAGGCAAGGCACAAATCTTCCTCTTTAAGAGCTCAAAGGCCTCCAGACACCTGTGATCTACAACGAACTCTGTGTCTTTCCCTAAGAGCTCAGTCAGTGGGCGGGCGATCTTTGAAAAATCCTGAATGAATCTCCTATAGAATCCAACATGCCCTAAAAATGACCGCACTGACTTTACGTTGGTAGGTGGATCGAGTTTCTTGATCACCTCCACCTTGGCAGGGTCAACCTCCATTCCCCTTTTGGAGATGACATTCCCCAACACGATACCCTCCGTCACCATAAAGTGACTCTTCTCCCAGGAGAGTACCAGATTCACCTCTCTACACCTCGTGAGGACTCGGTCCAAGTGCGCTAAACATGTATAAAAAGTATCACCATGGACCGAGAAGTCATCCATGAACACTTCCAGGAAATCTCCCACCATCTCAGCAAATATGGCTATCATGCACCGCTGAAATGTGCCCGGGGCATTGCAGAGCCCGAATGGCATGCGCCTGAAAGCATAAGTGCCGAATGGACATGTGAATGTGGTCTTTTCCTGGTCCTCAGGGGCTATGGCCACCTGGTTGTAGCCTGAGTACCCGTCAAGAAAACATAAGAACTCTTTCCCTGCAAGTCTCTCCAAGATCTGATCAATAAAAGGCAAGGGAAAGTGATCTTTCTTGGTCGCAGCATTCAGGCGCCTGTAGTCGACACAGACGCGCCACGACGTGGGTACTCGTGTCGCGATCTCTACCCCCTCCTCATTGGTGACCATCTGAATTCCCGACTTCTTCGGGACAACATGAAGCGGGGCCACCCACTTGGAGTCAGAAATAGGGTATATAAACCCTGCTTTGCACCATTTCTCAATTTCATTCTTCACCACTTCCCGTAGATTGGGGTTAAGTCTCCTCTGAAACTCACGGAAAGGTCTCACGTTATCCTCAGTAAAAATGTGGTGCGAGCAGAGAGAAGGGTTGATGCCCACGAGATCCGACACTGTCCAGCCTATTGCTTTGCGGTTCCTCTCTAAGACCTCTAACAACCTAGACTCCTATTCTAAAGTCAAGTCTGAGCTAATGATGACAGGATATCTCTCTTTGGGTCCCGCAAGAAAGGCATACTTGAGTGTAGGAGGTAGTGATTTCAGTTCTGGCAATGTGGTATCATCAAGCAGATCTGGCTGAACTGAATCTGAATCTGGTTCCGTGCTGCATGAAGGTGGGCTAATCTGAGTAGTATACTCGCCACCAAATCAGAAGTATCGGGAGTCGGATCGTCAAAAGTATCCAAACAATCGGCAAAAGCCACGTCCGACTCGTCATCTATGTCCCATGATCGTTCCGAAGAGGATGGAACTGACAGATCCGGATGGATCTCTAAGTCATCATGAGAATAGGTTGATGCATCTCTAGTAAGATCAGACAACACCTGGCAAACTGCATCATGCACTATATCCTCTCCAGATGAAAGGGTCTCGCTCTGTCCTGAAGGAATCTGTCCCCAAATCCCAACTGTGCTAATCAAACTGCAGTCTGCCTCTGAAGATGAGTACTATGTGATACTCTCTGAATCGGGTCGCTGACACTTGGTTTGCTTCATCTCAAGGTTCACCTCTCTGCCTGGAGAACGGAACTTCATCATTCCCGTACCATAATCAAAAGCTGCGCCTGCGGTCCTAAGGAAGGGTCGCCCGAGAATGATCTGAGATTCTCTCCAATGATTGGGGGTCTCCATGTCTAAGACTGTGAAGTCCACCTGATAGTTCTGGCCCTCAATCGAGATAACGGCGTTCTTCACTTCTCCCTTAGGTCTCTTCATTGAACGATCTGCGAATTGGAGTAAAGCTCTAGATTTACGAAGTGGTCCCAACTCCAATTTCTGATATAAGGCTAAGGGAAGTAAGTTGATCGAAGAACCGTTATCTAAGAGTGTGCGTGCAAACGCAATGTCGTCAATACGACTCTCCACATAGTGAGCACCCATGTCTCTCTTTTTCTTTGGCAAAGTCTGATTCTTGAGATAATAGGTTGTGGCTACTGATAAGACATGTGTCTTTATATTTCGGTTGTCTTTCTTCCTGCTAACCCTTCTAGGTGTGCATCTCACCTTAAGGTATTTTTGGAAGGCAGGATGGTTAGCCACATATTCATCAAATGGCACCTTAGCTGTGATGTTTTCTTTACAAAACCGTGCCATATCGGGGTCATCTTTCTGAATCTTTTTGATGCGCTTTCCTGCCATAAGAGCACGGGGAAAGGGATTGAAGCTAGGGAAACAGAGGATGAAGAGTCTGAATCATGAACTGAAAGATCATTCTTTGACTTAACGGAAACAGAGTTCTTCATACAAGAATCTTTTTGATGCAACATGGACTCAAAATCTAAACTATCTACTAAAGGTTGTGGAATAGAATCTGGAGTGGTATCCGCCACAACCGGAGATGCAAGGTCCTCTGTAGACTCAGAAGAATATCCATGCTGACGATGCTGCATACGTGCTCTCCTCCTCCTCTCGGTTCCCTGAGTGGAAATCCTTGAATGGTGCTGATGGGGCTCTGAAATATGATGCCTCTCCTCCTCGTCCTCTGAAGACTCCTCAGGTAGAGCTCTAGAGATGCCCCTCCTCGTGTCCCTCGCCCGGTCAGGTACGACCACGGTCCTTCCGCTCCTGAGTGACATGTGGTTAGCCTCGTCACACGAAAGAATCTCATGTTCAGATTTAGGAGATGCTGAATAGTATACCTGACCAAAGTGCTGCTGAGAACTAGAACTGTTCAGGCTATTGGGGTTAGCCTGAACTTGGGCTGGGATCGAGGTAGAGGGTGCAGTCTGCTCATCTCGCCATCTGGACAGGCGGTTGACATCCACCCGTAAGTCCTGAACCTCGTTCCTGTAGGAACGTAGCTCATCGAGTATCTGCTGCTGAATATCCACGGGACTAGACGATGAAGGAAGTGGATAAGATTGAGAAGAAGAACGGGAAGACTGGCCCTGCTGGCCAGTGTACTGCCTCTGCTGCTGCTGTTGCTGGGGTTGCGGGCCCTGCTGGCCCGTCTGGTAATGGCCCTGTCGGCCATACTGCTGGTACTGCTGCCTCTGCTGCTGGGGTGGATGGAATCCAGGGCTCTGCTGTGACGGAGGTGGTGCGGAGGTGAATGCGGTGTTGTGAAAGGTCGGGGGACGTTGATAGGTCTGTCGGTCTCCCGTACTTCCCTGCCTGGCAGGGTCCTGAGTATACCATATCCCATTCACCTCCCAAACTGGCGGAGGCTCCTCCTGGATTATCTCTGCTACTGGAGGTGGCTGCTGGAAAGAGTGGGTGTAGGATTGGTCCTGCTCCCACGGCTGGGGTTGCCCTGACACCAACTGCTCCTGAACTTGGTGAACTCGGTATACGGGAGCAGAAGGTGCAGTCACGACGGGTATCCTTATCTTAGATACCTTCTCAGTCAACTCCTCCATCTGTTTTGGAAGTTTGGAGACGCTCCGGTCTAACTCATCAATCCTCCTGTCGATCTTCTCGACTACAGTAAGCTTGTCAGCAAGAAGTCCCATGCTAGGGATCACATCCTGAGAAAGATCGACTACAACTGATTTTCCCCCTCCAAATGAGAGTGAACTGGGGAATGGTGTATAGGCCCTGCTGGCCATCTGTGAGCGGCTAGTTTCAGTCATCTGCTCGAATACCCTCCAGACGGTATCCGCTCCTCGTGATGTATAGCTGCCTCCACAGGCAGCGCTCACTAAACCCTGCATCTCAGGGTTGAGACCAGTGAAAAATGATTGGACCAAGATGTTATCATTTAGTCCATGACAGGGACACTTCTGCAGGATGTCCTTGAATCTTTCCCAAGCATCACAAAAAGCTTCATGGGGTAATTGGGAAAAACTCGTAATGCGCGTCCTCATCATGTTAGTTCTACTCAAAGGGTAGAACTTCTTCAAAAACAGGTCCTTGAACTGGGCATATGTGGTGACAGCGATCCCAAGATTCTTTACCCAGTAATCAGCTTTGCCACCCAAGGCAAATGGAAGGGCTTTGAGCCTAATATAATCCTGGCTAACATTTTGATGTTTGAGGTTAGCGCAGATGAGCTCAAAGTCCCTTAGGAATGCATATGGTTCCTCAGAAGCATTCCCATCGAAGTGTGGCAACAGGTTCAGAAAATGCGGCTTCAATTCAAAATCAACCTCGGGTTCTGCCGGACTCAAGTAGTTATGAATTTGATATTGTCCGAGGTTATAAGGCGCATCCATTGGTAGTTGGACCCCAACATTTAACTGTCCCAACTGAGCTCTCAGTAATGCTTGTTGCTGCTCAGATGCAGCTAATCGGGCCAGTATCATTTTCATTGGGTCTTCATGGTTCTCTTCTTCCTCTTCTTTCTTCTTTGGAGGCATTTTACTCGAATCTTCTTTATGTCCTGAATCAGCAATGTTTTCTTGATTAGAAGAGGATTTATGAATCATGATATTCTCACCAAGGCGATGGTCTTCCTCGGTGAGGTGGGAAGAGAGAAATGGAATGGTTTGAGAGTAACCATCCCGAGAGTGAGTGATCCTGAGCTCAAGAGGGTCATGAGTCCAAGTTGGTCCAAGTTGCGCTTGGACCTTTGAAGACGTACTTTTTGAAGGGTTCAACGAGAGATTCGCAAAGTCCGAATAAATATCCCCCCAATCAGTCATCTTCGATGTCAAAAGAACCGATTCGAATACGATATTCAATGAGGCACTAGTTCTACGGTGCACGTAAATGTGCGGAGTGAACTCACACAATTCAAACGCAATTCAAACCCTCAATTTCACCAACTCAACACGTGATGGCCATAAGAGTTCGGCCGATTTATCTGGTCAATTTTAGTTGGTGAGAATACAATCTTGGAAAGATTAACGAGTTGTTAGGTGCCCGTATTTTCCTACAGACTGGCCCGGTTCTTACGACTAGTTTGACCTACTTTCAGCCAGTATAGGAGTAAGTACGGACCGTATAAATACGGCTACCCGTTCCTTGAGGACTAATGCGTCCTCTAAACCTCCCACTCTGCTAAGGAAATCCGGACCGTTTACCGGCTACCCGTAAATCCTCACTGAAAAGTAGTTAATCGCCTAAAAATAAAGAACCAGTAGTAAGTAAGAAATCCAGACTTGGCTCTATCCTAGGGCCGTCTCTCTCTCACTTGCAGTTAAAACAAACAATGAGGGCTTTATGCACCCGAGAACAACGGTTCTTTTTATTCCAATTAATTAGATCGACCTGCTCAATTCAGTCCCAATTTTAGAGTTAGGTTATCACTTGAATTTTATGTGAACACACAAGCACGTCTACCGTTCAGTCCCAATTTCCTTTTGACCTTAAGTTGTAAAACAAGATGGGAATCGGAAATCAGAATGCAAACGAGAAACTATGATGCATGCTCAGAAGAAGGTATACTTACAGTGAATCCCAGCACTCTTCATGCATTTATGCAGAACAGAATTTATAAATATTACACTAAATGCATGCAGATCGAGAAAACCGCACCTAAACAATATACTATTAGCAGGGAAGAATTGATTGAATTTGAGCTAAGTAGTACGTGTCTATGTGCGTCTCATTATGAATCTTATAAGATATGTGAATCTTCTAAGATAAGTGTGGCCTAAATTACGATGGGCACAAGAAAATTTGATTCTAAACTACCGTGTGCCTAATCCTTAATTTCGCCACTCAAGTCAAGCCCCACCCTCGCCGGAGAGTGAAACAGGCTCGACACACCACAAATAATGTCTAAGTCTTTTTACATGCGCGAGCTCTCAAACAAGAGCCTCTATAAATGAGCAAGCTACCTAAATAATTACAACAATTATTACAAAATTCTCTCAAAAATAAATTTCTTTATCCTCGCACTTCAGCAGTCGGCGCGCGTCGCGTCCTTCGACCTCCGATGTACTCCAAGTCCACCGGGCCCTCGCAAGGAAAATGAAATTTATATTAGAGAGATAAAAACAAAATATATACAAAAATATAAAGATAAATAATAGCAAACAAACAAAAAAAATGAAATAAATACAAGTGGCTCGGGGGTCAGACTACCCGAGTAAATGGAAAACTAAATCCAAATTTTTAAATTAATCCCTAAGCCGTTTGCCTCCCCGGCAACGGCGCCATCTGACGAGTCGCTAAATACGTTGATTAATTCGTGTTCGTTGTAATACGTGTACTTAGCGATTCGGTCAGAACCGAGAGAAGATCTCCGTAAAGAGTGTCTCGGCTTTAATTTATATCCCGGGCAAGTCCGGGGTCGAACTCAGGGAGGCAAAGGAACAACTTTGGGGTTAATTTGTAAATTTAAGATCTAGATATCCAATGAGATTTTTTTAGATTTTTTTATGCAAGTAGAATGCCAAAAACAAAATGCGGGTGAATTACAACACTAAGAAAACATACAACAAGGCCAAATTAATTTTAATGGAAAAGAAGTCCAAACTAGCCAATTCGTATTTTTCCTAGAGTCCTAATCCAAAGATGAACACAAAACATATTTTTTTTTAAATTTTAGGGGTTAAAATGCAATAAATAAAAATGCACACTTTTTATGGGTTTTTTCGCAATTTCTCACACAAACAGTAAGTAAAAATTATGAAAAAAATACTGGAATGAAAACATGATGCAAGAAAGCTACAATAATATTTTTGGAATTTTTTGACAAAATATGAATTTTTATGTATTTTTTAGTAGAAACATAGTGACAGTGAGTAATTAATTCCTAATTAATCCACGTTATAAAAATAATCAGAATGTGAATTATCTCAGAAAGTTATTTAGATCTAGAATCCAGGAGAGTTGAAATTTCGCAAAAAGAATATACGGGGATTTAATTAAAAATCAAAAACTAAAATCACTCTACAATTTATTTAATGCACATGACAACTCCATTTTGGATAAAATTTGGATAGTATGTTAAGCACTCATCAAAGCATCAAATATAATTTTTGTGGAATTTTTAGAGCAACTGTGTGTTAGATATGAATTTAAGAGTACTGAATGGGTAAAATATGCAAAGTTTCAGTTAATCATTTTTAATTAATTACCCATGTAACATAAAAAACCAAATAAATACTCAAAACGTACACAATTAGTTGCTCAACACAGTGGTATTTTTCATTGAATATAAATATGCAAGATAGATGTCCAAATTAACACACAAACACAGGGGTATCCGTGCAAAATGACAACTGAAAATGAACAAGACAAATATGTACAGGGACGTTTTTGTAATTACATAAACATGAGAAATAAAAATTGCAATTTTTACAATTAAAAAAAATTACCTTCTTTCTCCTTCGTTTAGGCGCGGCTTGAGAAGGGGAAAATGGGGGACGGCACCGCCGGTGGGAGCTCGCCGCGTGAGGAGGGGCGGCGCGGCCTGGGCTTAGACGGAGAGGACGGGGGTGCGGCCGCGCGCCACGGAGCTGGGGGCGGTGCGGGGCGGCTGGCGGCGTCGTCAGAGGGCGGCGACCGTGCTGGAGAGGTCGGCCGCTGGAGGTCGGTGCAGCAGCACCTGGAGGTGGGCGGGCTGGACGGAGGCGGCGGAGGGGCATCACCGGCGAGGGCGGCGCGCGGGGAAGCGCGGTGGCGCACCGGTGGGGGCAGCTGGGGATTGGGCGGCGCCGTCTGCCCGTGGAAGAAGGGGGGCGGCGGGCGGCGCTACTAAGTTTCTTTTTTTTATTTTTATTTTTTTATTTTTTTCCTTCTTTGCTGCTGTGCAAAAAAAAAACTTTTTTTGTTTTAATTTTTTTTATATTTTTAATTTTCTTTAAGCAGGAAATATGTACACAAAACAACAAAACAAAAGGGAAGATGATGATGAGGGTGTGGTAATGTGATAAAAAAATGAGAAACTAACAATGGTGATAAAATGAAGATGATGATGGTGATGTAATAAAAGAGCTTTTTTTTGTTTTATTTTTTTTTAATTTTTTTATTTTCTTTAAACAGAAAATAGAACAAAGGATATGGAGGACAAGGAATGGTGAATGATGGTGATGAAGATGAACAAATGGGTATGTATAGATGGTAATGTGATGGCTTAAAAAAATGCAAAGATAAAATAATTGACAAGATCCAATTAAAATTACCTAAGATGGACGGTCGCCTATGGAGTTCTCTCGTGAGCACGGTCTTCGCTCGAATCGCCGGCGTGCGATGAGCTCGAGCAGCGCGCGGTTGCGGCTGCGATGTTGGCCAAAAAGGCCAACAGATCACACCGGAGAGAGGGCCGTCGTCGCTTGACCGCGGTTGCGTCGTTGTCACCGATTCAACTCTGGGAACTAGGCTCTCCTCACATAAAGATGGATCAAAGGCAAAATTGAGGAGAATGAGAGGTATATAAAGATGATGGGATGAGAGGTTATTAAAATGGTGGGAGGTTATTTTATTAATGGAGTTGAATGGGAGGTTTAAGAAATGGTGGGGTTGAATGGAGGTTGGTGGTAGAAGAGAGTTGAATGGTGGTTATTGTAGAGAATGTAAAATAATTAAATAAATAAAATAAAATAAAGTAGGCTACTTTAAATACAACAAAATAAAGAAGGAAAAAAAATAATGGTGAATTTACAAGTGAATACAAAACACCATGCACATTTTTTTGTCTTTTTAATAAGAGATATTTACAACGGAAAAAATACAATAAAATAATATAAATAAAATACAACACAAGCATGATTTTTTTGTATTTTTAATAATTAAGAAAGATACAATAAAAAATGAAGAAAGTATGAATATATACATAATGTACAATGTACATCTAGGTCCCAAAATCCAACTTTTGCAAATGAGCTCCGATTTTAATGAAACCACTTCCGTTGGATAGATAATTTTCTAACTTGAACTTTAAAAGTGAGTTTGGTAAATTTGGAGTCATACGGAGCGGGAATTTAGCTTGGAAGTTGGACTTTACGGCTTTTTCTCTTTGGGATCTAGGTGCATTTATTTGAGGTGAAATTTATTTTGTATTTTTGTATTTTTATATACATTTTTATAAACAAGTTAGAGAAAGAATTAGGCAAAAAGGAGTTGAAATGAAATTATTAAAAATCCATGAAGTTTTGAGATATTTACAAGTATAAAACTCCTTTATTTTTGCGGCTTTTTATGTTAATTTATTTTATACAATCCAATATACAATAATTAGTGTATTTTATTTACAAGAGTCATTTTGTTAATTAATAGATTTTATGGACATTTATTTGGGAATTTACTCATGGATTTTGCTAAGATCAAGATATTAAGATGATGAATCGTGGATTCATCAGTGGTGTCCCGAGCTCGTGCAGCGTCGCAGAGGGCAGCTGCGACACGACGGAGATGCCGTGGATCTCGCCGGAGAAGAAACCCTTCTTCGCTCAATGATTCGTCAAATCGATGTCACCAATTGGAAGATCGGAGCTCAGGGAAGCTCTCTGGAGTGGCGGATGGGTGCGACGATGGCCGGTGGTGGAGTATTTAAAGGGTGAAGTAGAGGAGCGGCCTGGTGATGGAGCGAAGTTCATGGAGGTAGTGGGGTGTAGCTGGCGATCGACGTGGGAAATGAAGTGACTGGCGAGGATGACGGATGAGTGGGAAAGGACGTGGAGTGATTGGTGGTCGGAGATGGTGGTAGGCGTGGTGGTGAAAATAGAAAGGGGGCGGCTTGTTTCGCAAGGGCGAGATCGTAGGAGAGAGGCGATCGGAGGTAGGAGACGAGGCCCTGGCTGTTGGATCTTGGGATCCAACGGCCTAGATCAAAGCGCGAAGGGACGTATAGGATTAGATCAAGGCGAGGTGATAAGAGGCCGTGATGGCGCCACATGGAGGGAGCTGGGCGAAGCGCGAGCGAGCGGCTGAGATCAAGTCAAGGCGACGCGATCTGAGGGTGCTGAAGCTGCCACGTGTCGTGGAGAGGCAGCGGCACGAATGAACGGTTTGGATGAGGAGTTGAGTTTAATCGAAGGGACGAGGGGTGCCAAAGGAAGAGCGGCTGTGATGGAAGATCAGAGATGCGATCTAGCGGTGTACACGCCGCCACGTGGCGAGTTCTGGTGAGGGCGCTAACGGGTGGTTAGGATCGGAGATGGAGATGATCCGATGGCCAAAAATTGAGGCATACGTGGAAGCAGCTAAGCCGTTGGATCTAGAGGGCAATCCAACGGCTGTGGCTGCGGGCGGATGAGGCAAGGGCAGCGGGCCACGTGGCTTAACCAGAGGGCGCCACGTGGCCTGCTGTGAATGGCTGGAAGAAAATATATATGTAGAGAGAAGAGGGGGCCGAATTTGGAAAAACTCAAAACATGAAAGTTGTAGATCTCGATGAGATCTACAAGTTTCATATTGACCAAAGACGGAGATGAGGACAAATATGATACATAATTACAAAGATACAAATATACATATATGTAGTATACAAAGTGGCCCAAAAACCCAACTTTCTCATACGAGCTCCAAATTGGATGAAATTAGTCTCATTTTAAAGATTTTTTAGTGTGGAGTATTCTAAGAGTAAGTAGACCTATTTCGGAGTTTGTATGAGGAATTTATGTGCATTTTAGTGTACATGGGTTCTAGGGCTTTATTGACTAATTTACAAGGGGGATTTTTGGCCGTCTTCCCTATATTATTAACTAAGGAGTACATTACTAGAGGGAAGAGGTTATTTTAGTAAGTGGATATTTTACAAGGGATTTTTGGCTTCTTATTTAAATGCAAATGCACTGCTAAAATGTATGTATTATGTATGTATGCATGAATGCTATTTATGCATCATAAAGGGAAATATGCCTCTATTTACTCGGGAACAAGGCTCTATTTTTGACTTTTGAAGTGATGAATCACTGATTCATCACCCTCAATGACCATTAAATGCAATAAAAGTTATTATTTTTATCATGTACATCTGAAATGAAATGAATAATTGAATGGATTTATGGTTAAGGTCCCTTTGTACAATTAGGGTTATTTACCATGGTCATATTGACTACCATGCAACTGGGAGAACACAACTTACTTCAAACATGTGATATTCAGCAAAGATCTCCCGTCTGAGAAAGAGATGGTAATTTTTCTCTAAAGATTAATTTCCAACCGACTTCTTGATGTATGTCCTCTTCATAAGAATGGAGATTCGGAAGTGTTGGAATAATAAAGTCATAGAGTTCAATTGATGAGGTTGAGATAAACTAAGACCTGAATTGTAAATGTCACGATCAGACACACATCCTTTGACCTGAGATAGATATGCATCTACATGTCTGAGTATGCACATTTTATAAACCAATAGGTTGGTGACCTAGCCAAACTCCATATACCTGTGCGTTAATGTGCATATGAAGTCGTATGAGATGTATGATCTCTCGAAGGAATCATACATGTTCATAGATGACGAACCGGGAGACATAGCTCACTCATGAGATATTTTGGGGACAAAATGAATTCCATGCATAATCGTCTTGTTTATTAAATAAGACATGAATTTGAGATATTAATATATACTTTTGGAAAATATATGATTACTATTGTCACTTAATTATTAAATAAGAAATCTATTAATACATTCTGAAGAAGACAGTCAAACCAGGGTTTGAACGTAGGATTTATCAAAGTTTTCTAGTGTGAAGGATGGATGGGTATTTGGAATACTCAAGGTTACTTTTGTTGTTGTAATGGATCATCTTCCATGACTCCATAGCGAAGAAGTGGTGAAACATGATAGATTTTAGTGGCTCCATTTTGCTAGATGATTTGTGATTTAATTGGATTAAATCACAATTCATTTGAATCCAACTTCTAATTCCAATTTCTATGTTCAAATTTTATAAACAGAAATAGTCGTGGAAATGGAAATATGCATGCTCCTCGAACTCATTTCTTAGATCTAAATGGTTTGGACTATGATTAGAAATGGTCAAGGAAGCTGGATTCAACTCACTGAAACTTTATGCTGCTCATGGAGTGTGTAACACATTTCGTTGAGCTCACTGAGAGTGTAAAGTGTTACAGCTCAAGCTCAACATTCGTATGTGACGGATTTTTTTGCAAAAATTGTATAAACCGTGAAATTGGATGGTTATCCACATTTCAAGTCACTATACATGGATAGTATGATCTCCCTAACATTATCTTCAAGTATTTGCATATTTATCTCAGGAGTCCTAATTGGATTAGGACTCATACCTGTTAATAGCAATAATGTAATGATTATGAGTATTACATATTATTGATAAGGATAATTTTGTGAATATGATTCACAAGCATAACTTATTAATTAATATGAATAGTGATTTATATGAATGTGATTCATATAAATATTTATGTAAATATGATTTTCATAATTTTTCAAGGTATGAGTTTGTGTGAATTTGATTCACATTAATTTTGTCTTTGTAAATTAGATTTACATTTAATTTTAGGCCCATGACTGTGATTCATAAGCTTTGAAGATTAATTTCATAATTTCTCCAATATTGATAATATGATTATCAAGTGAATTAATTAATTATAAATTTACAACAACTTCCATTTATGGAAGGTGGTGGGCATGTATACTAAGTATACATCGTCCACCATGTTGTTGAGTTCTGGTAAATTAGGACTCTAAAGTTGTTGCTTAATTTAATTAATTAATATTAATTGGAGATAATAAAAAGATGATCCTTATTAAATTAGGAATTGCTTTTAGCCCTTGATTTAAAATCCAAGGGCTACCATGGTACATGTTGGATGTATACAATAAGTTAAAAAGGAGGGTTATGCTCTCTCTTTTTGCAACAATTCTAAGAGCTAAATCCTCTTCTAAATTTCATACCCCCTTGAGAGAGTCTTGAGAGTCTACAACTCTCACAACTCTCTTCTTGTTGCCCTAGCCGACGTCCAGGTTCATGGGAAGTAATGCGACTCATCTCCATGTCCACAAGAGAGAAGTCTGCAAATCGGACTTCAATTCGAGAGGTTTCTTTCGTAGAAACTCCCGCATCAAAGGTAATCTTGTTTTATCTCTCTTTTTCATCATGAATATTAGAAATGATAAAGGAAATCGTTTTCTTATATATATATATTTGATTTCTAGATGCACGAATCGTTTTGCTACATTTTCTAGTTCATACGATGAACTAACATTGTTTTGGCAAATTGTTTGCTAAATATTTTGCTTTTTCCATAATGCATAGTAAATAATTTTTTATCTACTTCCTTCACTTATTCCGAAAGTTCTCCATCCAATAAAACCGATGGACCTTGGTTGATTAAGTATGTAGTTGTGTTTACTGCATTAATCCAATGTCATCTGGTAGACTTGCTTGTATCTTCTTACTTCATGCACGCTCTACAAGAGTACTGTTTGTGCTTTCAGTGACATAATTTTGTTTGAAATTTCTTAGGATCATTTTCACTCTCTTGATGCCATTCTTGGCACATTGGGATTCAAATTCCTCACTACAATATATTCTCAAATGTCTAACTTAGAGATTTTTCAACTTTAAACCTGTCTCATTCTCAATTAAACCATTCCACACATTTAAGGTCTCAAATATATTAGATTTCTACTTAATAAAGTGTACCCAAAATTTTTCAATTGCATTATGAATGTAAGTAATGAATTTTTGAGATCTGCCAAGGATAGTAACTAAGATGGTCCCCATACGTCCTGAATGAATCAACTCTAGTCTTTCAAACTTTCTTGTTCTTGCAGTCTTTATGAAATTGATTCTGTTTTACTTTCCTAAGATAATGCATTCACAGAAGCTCATATCAATAGTTTGAAACCATCAACTTTCACTTCTCCTACATGAACTTAATTTCTTTTTGCATATGTGACCAAGCCATCTATTCCATATGATAATATGACATCCATAGGATGCAATGTTTTCCAATCATATGAGCCTGATGCAACATATATGGTTCTTTCATTCTTATCTCAGGCCACAATCACCTACCCCTTGGACATCTTCCACAAGTCTGAGTTGATTGAGGTCACCTGACCACTATATGATATTTGTCCGACCAATATGAGATTGCTTGTTATATTGGGTACATGTTTAACATTATTCAAACTCAAGGTACCATTGTTATACTGAGAGATATCAATGTTTGCCTTACTAGTTATGCAACTACATGTATTATCCCCTAGGTGCAACTTTCCAAAATCATCTTTACGTAATTTCAAAGAGTGCCCTTTTGTCTGATGGAATGAAATGAAGCACATGTGTTTAGAATCCAAGACTCACTTCGAGCATTTGCATCATAGATTAGGAGACATTACTCTCATCATTAGTAAGATTTACCATATTCTTACTTTGAAATTTTCTTTTTCCTGCTTTCATAAGGTCTTGTAATCTGTTTTATAGTGTACTTTTAGATTGCAATTCTAGCAAACCGTGGAGTTTGAGTACCCGGAATTAGATCTCCTTTTTTGTGGCATTCCCTCGGAGTGCTTTTGGTTCTTATAGCTTTTCCTACCTATCCCTTTCGTGTTCAAGGTAGAAATCGATGAATGGTCTTATCCAAATTGACTCTATCATGTCTCTTATCCCAGAAAAATGCCAACATCTTCAAACTTTAATTTCACAAAAGTGGATGAGTTGCTAACAACTACAACCAATGCAATTCAACTATGAAGCAGAATATAGAAAGTAAAATAACCTTTACCTCATCGTCAAACATGATCTTCACGACCTCCAACTGGTTGGTTACAGAAATCATTCAGAAGTGTATCCACCATGAAGTTCTCATCCATACTTAGATTCAAAGGCTTCTTAATAAAATACATCTTGTTTTGCATTAGTGTCTTCCCATACATCTTTTTAAGACTTTGAAAAGATTCATTGTCGTTGTCTCATGTTTAATTTTTGTGACCACCAGTGAACTAAGGATGGATTTTACAATTATGAGCTCCTTTGGTCTAGGACTTTCCACTTGTCATCCTTCATAGCTTCAGGCTTCTTCCCTTTGATCAGAAGATAAAGATATTTCTAGTACATAAAATCTTCTATCTACATATCCTATAATGCAAAGTTTGATCCATTGAACTTCTTGATTGCAATCTTTGTTTCTTCTACCATCTGTATACATGTTGATCTCTAAATCACAACTTCGATACCAGTCGTTAGGAACAGATTTTATCTAGCAACATACAAGCACACCAACGGTAAAGTAAGGAAATCATGCGTAATTGCACAATACAAAGATATATAGTGGTTCATCAATATTCCTATTCCACCTTCTCACATCGGACTCTCTTTTTATTATTTCTTGAAAATATTTTGGAGTATAATATGTAATTCTACAACAAAAATACCCATGATACATGTTAATCCCTCCATCAGCTTTCAACTACTTACAAGACAGAGGGAGGATCGATCTCTTTGGTAATCAACCTCAACATCTCTCATTCAATCACAAGGCAATAGAGAATCAACCACTTCAATCATCCTTATTAGTTTTCAACCAATCACGAGGTAAGAGGAGGATTGACCACATCATCAATCCTTTTCATTAATTCTCAACCAAGAAATTGTTGCAGGATAAACCCCAATAATATGTGCATGTGTAACACACATACACATGTATGTATATACATACATATATACATATACACATGCACATAAATGCATTTAGAGGTACATGCACATATGCAAAAGTGCACATATCCAGACATCCGTAGAGGAACACAGACACACACATACACACATGCAGACACACATACCAACACACACACACATGCAGACATTCACACGCACACAAGCACCCAAGTACCCACACACACACATGCATACACATGCACACACACCTCGGTGTATGTATATGTACCTGCATGCGTGCACACATTTTTGCACATGTATGTATGTTTATATATCTATTTTTATGTCTATATTCTTATTTGTTTATGCATGCCTATGTACATGCATGTTTATATGTGCATGAGCACATACATGCTTGCGTGTGTGTTATCGGATGCAAACTTGTTTAGTTTAATTAGTTACACTAGTTGCATGGCAAGAAATCTTAAGTCTTAGAAGTCTCAAACAAACAATTTAAATCTTGACCAAGGACGTCACATTAGGGAAATTTTGTATGAACGCAGAGTATTGTGAATCCTTGATACATGTTTGTGTAAGAAGTGGCATGGTGGAATGGCTAATTTCTAGGAATTCATAGCAATGGAGATCATTAGAATTCTTGGAGCATAGTAGACATTTATATTCTATCTAGAAGACGCCCTTGGTCATGAAGGAAATGATGTGAATAAAAAGCAATGATGATAAAAAGTATCTATACCACAAAGAGTCAACCCCACAAAAACAGACACCGAAGATTAGAGAAATATATCCTAACCATGGCAATTGTCAATTAATCAGCAACCTCCCAAGTAAGAAAAGGACATGGGAACACCTCTCATCAGATGCGAGATGTTTAACCATGAGTACAAAAGAATACATCTTGATAGCAGATCATCCATCAATATGATGCCTACGTCACTGCTCAAAGAATTTGTATTAGGACTGTTCAGGTCTACAAGAATGATTCTGCAGTTCACAGATACATCAGTGAAGTGGGCATGGGAAATTTTGGAGGATGCCATTGTTACAATCAAAGGGATGCAGTTTCCTGTGGATTTCATTGTGCTTGAAATGGACACCTCAACGCTCCTTCTTCATACCCCGATCATATTGGGACGGTTATTCCTTCGAATGGCCCACCAAAAAGACTACCATTCGCTCGAGTAGCAACTAGGTTCTCATTAAAACGATCCAAGTACCCAAGCTTGCAGAATCTGTGTCAGATGAGAGTAAGCAGATTCAGAAAGAGATAGAAAACTGTGATTCTTGTAGAGATCAGAGACAAAGCTTTGCTTTTGGATGATATTGAGACACATGAATTCATCTACAAGCAGGAGTCTCTAGAAAGCACAATCGAGTTCTCTTCTGTCCTTAAAGATGAGGTTCTTGCTGATGTGCTATCTGAGCTGGTTGAACTGATTGAAATTATCCATCCCCATCAGATCAAGACGAATTCCTTCAGATCTTTCAGATGTCTTGTGCTCTAAGCCAAAACTACTTCATATGGATAGTACACAACCGTTAGAGCCAAAACTGACTATAGTTGTTGAAGTCACCACCGAGCTGACTACAATCCTACCAGATCTGATGTCATTACCCTCATCGATGAATTATGCCTTCCTTGTGGGTGAGGAAAACATGTTCCTGATCATCATCAACTCTCAGATGATTGCAGACCAAGAATCTCGCTTGCTCGAGATTCTAGAAAGAAACCGCAAAGCAGTTGGCTCAAAAATTTCTGATCTCCATGGGATAAGCCTTCATTGTGTTCGCACCATATCTATTGGAAGATGACTGTAGACCTTCCTGTGAGTTTCAACATTGGTTGAACCCAAACTTCCAGAAGATCATGATTAAAGAAATTACGATGTGGTGTGATGCATGCTTTATTTATCCCATTTCTGATTCAAAATAGGTAAGTCCATTACATATGGTTCCTAAGAAATCAGGAATCACCATCATAACGAACGACAAAGGAGAAGATATTCTGACCAGTTTACCCACATCTTGGCGCGTCTATGTGGATTTCAGACGCCTGAAACTAACAACCAAGAAATATCACTTCCCTTTGCCTTTCATTGATAAGATAGTTAAAAGACTTGAGGAAAAGGAATATTTCTATTTCTTGGATGGGTATTTTGGATACAATCAAGTTTCTATAGCCCTTGAAGACCAAGAGAAAAACATATTTACATATCCATTCAGGACGTACGCTTTCATATGTATGCCATTCAGATTGTGTAAGACCCTCGCTACATTCTAGAGATATATACTGGTCGTATTTTCAAACACGTTGGGTATTTTTCTTAAGGTATTCATGGACAAATTCTTGGTCTACAGAGATAACTTCGATCAGTGCTTGACATATTTAGACCGAGTAGTTCAACGATGTTGTGAGGTTAATCTTATGCTCTCACGAGAGAAGAGTTGCTTCATGGTGATTGAGGGGATTGTGTTGGGTCATTTCATCTCCATTCAAGGCATGGAGGTTGACCCGACCAAGGTGGAAGTTATATCGAAAATTGAGCCACCTACTTATTTGAAACAAGTCCGGTCATTTTTGGGACATGTCGGTTTTTATCGAAGATTTATCAAAGATTTCAACAAGATTGCCCAACCATTGACAGGACTCTTAGGAAAGTATAATAAATTTATTGTAGATGACATAGTGCTCCATGCCTTTCATCAGTTGAAAGAAACAATCACCCAAGATCATGTCATACAGCTGCTGGATTGGTCTCTTCCATTTGAGATCATGATGGATGCATCGCTATTGGGGCTGTGTTGGAACAACGATGGCATGTCTGGTAGTTTGATATTTGCTACACTAGCAGAACTCTGAATGAAGCCCAGAGGGATTACATAATGACAGAAAAAGAGTTGTTAGACGTAGTCTTTGTTCTGGAAATCTCTTTTGCTCGACTCAAAAGTGATTGTATACACTGGCCATTATGCCATCCGGTACTTACAGATCAAGAAGGATGCGAAGTCACATTTACTTTAATGGATCCTTCTACTATAGGAGTTTGACCTTGAGATACGAGATAAACATGGAGTCAAAATGTGGTGGTAGATCACCTTTCCAGAATTACTGAAATTGAGACTCCTGAGCAGGATATCATACCAATCATAGAGACCTTCCCAGAAGAAGCCATATTGTCAGTCACCTCGCTCCCCCGGTATGTCAATATTGTCAACTACCTTGTCTCCAAGGAAGTTCCACGAGATTGGTCAAAGCTGAAAGTGGACAAATTCATGTCCGGTATATATATATACCAGTGGGAGGATCCATATCTATTTCGTGAAGGTGCAGATTACATCTAACGAAGATGTATTCATGAGGAGGAGTATACAAGTGACCTGAATCATTGTCACAAGTTAGAATACGGTGGAAACCATTCTGGAAAGCGGACAACAATCAAAGATCTTCAATGTGGCCTTTGGTGGCCAACTCTTTTAAAAGATGCTACTAATTATGTCAAAGGATGTATTGACTGCCAGAAGATGGGTGGCACCATCAGTTTCCGAGACACCATGCCTCTCAAGTATATTCAAATTTCAGATGTCTTTTATGCATGGGGTATCAATTTAATGGGATCATTTTCGAACAATCAGGGTTTTGAGTATATATTGCTCGTTGTCAATTACGTTAGTTGATGGGTGGGGGCTATCCCTGCTCGAGCTGCCGACAGTCGCATCTTCTGTCAATTTCTCAAAGAAAATATCATTGTGTGGTTTGGGATACTGAAGATACTGATATCGGATGGGGGAAGCTACTTTATAAACAATGAGGTCAAGAAACTGACCAAGGAGAACGATATTGAACACTGTGTCGCATCTCCTTGCCACCAACATATCAATGACTTAACAGAATGCTCAAACAGGGAGATTAAGACTATCCTACAGAAACTTGTGTGTACTTATAGAATGAACTGATCACCGTTGCTTAACTCAGTTCTTTGGGCCTACCATACAATGTACAAGTCTCCTTTAAGCATGTCTCCCTACTGCCTAATATATGGCAAGTCATGTCATTTGCTCATAAAACTCATTCATAAATCCTTATGGGCAGTCAATATATGTAATCTAGATAGAGAGAAAGCCGGGAAGAACCACAATCTGGATTTGAATCATTTGTTTGAATTCAGAGACTTTGCATATGATAATAGCCTCATGTACAAAGAAAAGGTCAATCAATGGCCTGATAAGCATATCAGACGAAAGACCTTTGAGTCAAATCAGAAAATGTGGTTGTTAGATGCTAAGTTAAAGTTGTTTCCAGGAAAAGTGAAGAGTAAGTGATCATGACCTCACATCGTGAAAAATATGTGTGACAATGGTAGCATTGTACTGTCAGGATTGTCATCTGACACATAACCTTTTATAGTCAATGGACAACTGTTGAAACTATATCATGAGAATGACACTTTCTTGTTCATTGTAGATTCAGTTCAAGTGATATACCAAGAAGAGATCCCCGATGATGATGGACAAGATAACTAAAACCCCCAAAATATCGCTTCTTTCTCTTCTTTTTCCTTTTCTTCTTTCATCTCTTTTTTATATTCTTCCATTTACTCTATCATCCTTTTCATCATTGTTATACTTGAGATATGATTCATCTTAAGTATGGGGGTGACTGACTCGGGTGTTCATTCTTTGATCTCTCACATGTCTCCTAACTTGTCGATAGTTCTTTTCTATACTTAGGGCATATTTTCCCTAAGTATAGGGGGAGACAAGTCGAGACGATGATTTCATACATTCTAACCCTCAATCCTCCCCACCTTGTGTACGGTATGTTATACATAGGATTAGTTAATCCTAAGTATGGGGGGATGATGAATCTACGTTTCATTATCTTTATTCTATCATTTTGACCTTAAAAACCCAAGTAAATGCGTGTAAATACTGTTAATTCATGCATTTTAGTATTAATGCATATTTGTGTAAATATTGTATAAAATATTATTTTTAAAGCCAAAATTATAGAATAAAGAAAAGAAAAGAAAAAGAATAAAATATTGCAAATATTTTATGATCCGAAACCCCGAGACCTGGGCATCTCGATGACTAGGTTGATAAGGAATAAAGAAGGGGGAGATAAGGGCCGAATACCAATAAAAATCCCTTTTATCTTAATTCATTCTTTATTCATTTTGGGACCTATTTTTAGTTTCACATTTTATACCTCAAATAAAGAAACTTTTTACATGAAAGTTGTAGATAATTAAATAAAGAAAAATACAAAATTGATTTCACTCAAAAATAATATATAGATAAAAAGTTATGATCTGAATAAGATTCCAGAATCCCAAATTCCCAGACCTGTATCTCTCAAATAAAAACCCGAAATGTATCAAGATCACCTTTAATTGTATATAATTTTCAATAAGCTATTTAATGAAAGTGGTTTCGTATTTTGCGGAGCTACGGTTTGAAAGTTGAGTTTTGGACCCCTATTGTATATTTGTACTGATTAAAATATTCATTTTATGTATTATTCATTATTTTTACAATTTTATATTTTTATAATTTTGTAAATATTATTTATAATATATGTGTATAATACTTGTATAAAGTACATAGGTATAATACATATAAATATACCTCTAAAGAATATATTTCTATTTATTTAATTATACAAAATACTTCAGAAAAATAAAATAAAAATATATTTAATT
Source organism: Ottelia alismoides (assembly GCA_037367405.1). Classification (NCBI taxonomy): domain Eukaryota; kingdom Viridiplantae; phylum Streptophyta; class Magnoliopsida; order Alismatales; family Hydrocharitaceae; genus Ottelia; species Ottelia alismoides. The sequence continues at coordinate 854,493 of JAZKJV010009171.1, forward strand.
TATAAAAATAAGTTATAAATATATAAATTCCAAACAAAATTAATAAAATTACATATACAAAATGAAAATAAAATATTAAAATACATAGATGGATGTACCTCTATATGACCCATAAAAGGAAACTTGTAATTTTAAACCTCAAAAAAATAAATAAAAATCATAATAAAATAATTTAGAAAATAATAAATATTTTCCATTTAATAATCTAAAAATAATAAAATCATTTATTGTTTTTAATCTATTTTATAAATCATTTTTTGCCAGGAATTTTCTAGTTGGTCCACGTGGACCAACCAGATGGGTTCTTTGGTTGACCTCAGTCAACTCTCTAACCGAGGTCTGCAGCCTGTCAGAGTTGCGTTTTTGGCCATTTTCTCCCATTTTCTAGGCTATTTCTTACACTATCTCAAGATACTCTCTTCATGACTTTTTCTCCCCAGGGATCAAGGATACACACCCTTGTGTTTTTTTGGGGAGTGGGCCATCGATCTGCCCGTTCTTCTTCAATCTTCGAGCCCCGTCACCTCTTGTACAAAACCTCCTCCAGGACGTACGCCGTCGGATCGCCTAGGCGTGGGTATTTTGCACTTTCACCCCTGCTATTTTGTATATTTATTTATTAGTCAAGAAACTTTCATTGGCAGTTTAATATTTTGTGTAAAATTTGCAAAAAGAACTTCGTAGTTTATTAAATTGCACTCTGGTCCCTGTCCACGTCACATCACGTGACTCACGCACGTGGGGTGCGGGAATTTTACAACAGGGCCCTTGCGACTTGTTGTATTTCGCTTTAGTATAGGAACTGTTTTTTAACGTGTAATATTTTTGGAAAATTGCAATTAAGCCCCCAGGTTCTTGTTATTTACAGATCAATCCTTGCCAGTCACGTGCCTTGCGCACATGACTTTGGACATTTTGCATAGATACCCCTGCGGGTCTAGAAATTTGTATTTGGTCCAGAAAATTTAATATTACGTTATATATTTGTGGAAAAATTGCATTTGTGCCCCTAGACTTCTGGATATTTACAAAAATACCCCTGCTAGTGTTGATTTTTCTCGTTGTTGTTTGCATTTATTTTATGCATCTCTAAAATCCAAAAAATTCCCAAAAAATTAGCATAAGCTCCTGTTTTGTTGCTCTTTCATGCTATATTTTTATTTTGCATTTTTATTGCATTTTCATAATTATAAAAATTCAAAAACATGCTTTTTCTCTATTGTATGCATTAGAAAATACATAAAAAATATAAAAACCCCTTGAAAAATTTCAAAAAAATAACATTTTGTTTGTTTCTGTATGTTTTAACTTCAATCCAAAAATCACTAAAAAATTCAAAGGAAAACCCCTAAAAATAGCAAAACCCTTTAAAAATTCATAAAAATCTTAAAAATTCCAGAAAAATACTAAAAATATAATTTTTGTCTTTGAATTTTTTCTATTTTCTTACCTATATTTTAAAATTAATTTGAGGAATTTCGGACTCTGTTTGATATTTTTTATCCTCATTTTAACTCCAGCCTTTTAGTTTATTCACTGTTTTCAGTATTTTTGACTTTAAAAATACCAAAAAAATTAGGAAAAATCTAGAAAAATAACAAAATAATATAAAATTATAAAAAGTATAAAAATATTTCATTTCCTCAATTTTAACTATTTTCCCCTTTTTTATAAATACATTATCTCCCTTTTCTGATATTGTATATTCATTTTATTAAAAGAAAAGAAAATAGGAAAAAAATATAAAATATAAAAAGAAAATATAAATTCAGAAAATTAAAAATCAAAATTAGAAATATAAAATCAAAAATTAAATAAAAAATATATAAAATTAAAAATCCACAAAAACATAGCACTTGTATAGATAAATACATCACATTCATTTCTGAGCTTGATTGCCCCGATCTACCTGTTTGCTTCACGTGTTCGACACTCTACACATACTTGCACTATACACACTTTTGTTGTAGAGTTAAAATAAATTTTAACTCCGCACATTTACTTTCATTGCTTGATTTACTTGTTGTGGGTTAATTGTTGATTTAATCCGAATCTCGTGTGGTCGAATCAACGACTGAGTTCCTGCCTTGTGTGGAACTTAAGACCATCGTCTTCGACTTAATCAGGGGACGATCCACTTCTTATTCTCTGAATCGTTGTAGTTTAGAATTTTCTATACTTAGCACGAGTTATGTCTTCCTTTCTTCTCTTTGACCACTATGAGGACATAGTTCGAGCTAAGTATAGAGTGGTCGTATGTGTGCACACATTATACGTAACTCGTACTTGCATATTTTCATTAAATATGGCTAATACATTGGGTAAGGATACAAAACAAATTACAAAGAATACACTCATAAAAACTTGCACATAGTAATAACTCATTTTGCTTTTTCAAAAATCCTATAAAATTTGAAAAATCCCAAAATACCTAAAATTTTGCAAAATAATTTAGAAAATTCCACAAAATTTTGCAAAACTTTTTTTAAAAATCCATAAAAAGTTCAAAATCAATAAATGTCTTCACAAAATATCCCCTTGCATTGCATAAGCATTTTCTGTATGATTTTGACAATTGAACAAGTCCAAATAAAATCCGAAGATTGGAGCTTGGTATAGGCCTTAATCCTTAATTTTAGAAGAACATGTTTAAGGAATGGAATTGAGATGATTCAGGTCATTACGACTTAATTCTTTAGGTTCTGTGAGACTGTATTCATGAGTCAATTCAATATGACTAACTAGAACCCTTCATGTCATCCGTACGATTCTGGAGACAATGGCTTGACTTGAAACCTCGCACTCAACACTTAGCTTAACCAAGATGGATTGGGGTTGCCGAAACTAGTACTTCAACCTACTATTTCTCTGGTAGCATGGACATCTGTCAACTTGAGATTGGATTGAAATAAAGCTTCGGATGAGAAATGGTCTGCTAGCACAAAATTTCTAAGACCCCAAAACATGGACAGAACAAAATATTCTATATCTTTTGAGGCAAGTAAGAATGCAACACAATGCAATTCAATTCAATGCCAAATAAAGAAATATCAAAAGAAGCCTATACCAAAAATCTCACAAATTTTGAGCTTCAAAAAAGGCATGATACTTAGTGGAGTCTTGATAACACTGACTGAACTTCACAAGAAAATGCGACTACACTAGTCCATTTCTACTCCTTTTCTCCTTCTTCTAGCTTCCCTCTCCTTCGTTGTGAACTATCACGTACCTAAACTCAAAAGGAAATATCCATCTCTCCCAGGATGAGTTATTAGAGGAGGAGACTACTTGATAGTTCAACGGCTTATCTGGGAAGAGCTGGCACATCCACACACTTGGTACTAGCCATTTCAAGTTTACAAGAGTATACATCTGAAAGGATAGTTCTAACCAGACTGTTGAGTTGAACTATATAAAGGAGCATGGAATCCTAGGGCTGTTGAGTCGCAAGTCCTATCCTTAATGTGATTCTGAACACATTGATAATCTAAAAGTCTTAACTGAGCTCCACACTTTGATTTTGTAAAGACAAGATTCAAAATCATGATCATTCTATCTTCTTTATTTTTCTTTTCTTTATTTTTTCTTTCGCATCACTTATTCTCCTAATAAGTGTTTGTTAAAGACTAGCAAAAGTAAGTAAAGGGGGTAGTGAATACCCATTAATGAACCTTTTTCATTTATTTCGTCTTTAAACCCTTGCTAAATACATGTAAATAGAGCTAACTTGTACAAATTAACTTTGTAATCGTTATCTGAAAATAGTGCTTAAATGCATGTATTTAAATACAAAATAAATGAATAAAGAAAAGAAAAGAAAAATAAAGGAAGTATCGTAAATAGTGACTGACCCTAAATCCCGTGACTAAGTCAATATTGACTTGGTCGACAAGGAATAAAGTATGTAAAGATAAGGGAAAATAAATATAGACAAAATAACACGTCAAATAATAATATTTTCAACATAAAACATGCACATAATAATACATAGAAAAATACAAAATAAGTGCAAGTTAAAATAATGCATAATGTGACTGGGACACACAGAAGAAAAAGTATTCAATAGAAATTCATAGATCAATATCTTCTCCACATGAACTCATAATTGACTAAACTCACCTTTATTGTACTCTAAATTAAATTATCTACCCAATGAAAGTAGTCTCATTAAAATTAGAGTTAAGATACAGAAGTTAGCTTTTTGGGTCCCATTGTACCATAGACATGTATGTTTTTATACATTTAATTTATTATTTATAATTTCCTTCTTTTTATATTTTTAACTACTTTTAAATATTATTTAAATTATATTAAAAATATAAACATAATAAGAAACCATTAAAAATCATTAAATAGATATACAACACATATATTATATATACCCATATTTATTTAGGTGTACAAATAAACTCATAAAAATAAAATAAAAAATGTAAATACATATTTAAATATTTATAATTATACGAATTATTATATAAAATAATAACTACAAAATACAAATAAAAATCAAATACACTATATATATGTGTGTATTTATGCCTATTATTATACTCGTAGAAATTAACATATATTAAACATGTCGATAAATTTAAATAAAAATAACCTAAAATAGTACATAAAATAATAAACAACTTTCATGCTATAAGAAAATTTTATAAAATCACTTGCTAATTTTATTTTCATTTTATTTCTATTTTCATTTCTGTTTGTCATTTTGTGGTGGACTTGGGCCAATCAGGGAGCGACCCTGGTTGACCTAGGTCAACTCCCCGCTTGGATCGCTCCCTTCTATCTATTTTCCTCATTTTCACCAAATTTTCTAGCTCACTTCATATCTCATCTACCCCTGATTTCTTCAGCATTGTTCTTCACCCTATTATTAGCTTTCATGTGCATCAATGCTCAACCTTAGTCAACCATCGATCCGCACAAAACCCCTAGGTGAAGACCATATCTCAGGAATCATGTATATATTATTCCCTTCCGCTATTTTTGAATTTTAATCCTTCTCAAGTAGATTTTGACCCCTTGAATCGAGTCTTGGTGTGACCCTTGGTGACATGAAGTGGTTCCCATCGATCCACAGCGAGGACAAGGTGATTCTGAGGTGATTCACATCTCGTTGGAGCTCTGCCATGCGAGTCTGGTTCCTTGGCCCTCCAGGTCAGGTGAGCCCCTATCTTTGATATTTTCTTTTCACATCTTCATGTCTAGAATAGTTATAGCCTTAGATTCCTTAGTTTTAACTTGAGCAATCGGAATTTCCAAAAAAAAAAGTAAGTTGGAGATTCAAGCTCCAGCACTGTTCACCGTAATTCCTCACTGTTCTGACCCGCTATCTTTACCATTTCCTTCCCCCTTCACTTCTCCATGTTTTGACCACCATTTCCCCTCTAATTTTGCACAAATCTGAGCGAATCGAAGCTCCTCTTTCATCCTTCGTCGGAGCTTCTCCGCCAAAATGCATCTCCGCCAAATGTCACCTCAAATGAGCTCAGGACCCTTTGTTCTTTTATCTGCAACAGTGCAGGTACTGGAGCTGGTAGACCTGATTTGGGTTCATTTTTGTTCAGCCCGAAGGGACTCCAGGTGCTCCGAGTCTTCAGCATCTCCAGGACCCCATATATGGGTCTTGGATCTCCTCGAGCATGCCATCAGTGATGAATCCACATTTCATCATCTTTATTCTATAATTTTGGCCTCAAAAACCCTGGCAAATGCATGCAAATATCCTTAATTCCCGCATTTTAGCATCCATGCATGTGTAGGTAAATAGTGTGTAAAATACAATTTTTAAAGCTAAAATAAAAAATAAAGAAAAGAAAAGAAAAAGAATAAAATATTGTAAATATTTTATGACCTGAAACCCCGAGACCTAGACATCTAGATGAATAGGTCAATAAGGAATAAAGTAGGGGGAGATAAGGGCCAGAATACAATAAAAATTCCCTTTTATTTAATTCATTCTTTATTCATTTTGGGACCTATTTTTTGTTCCACTTTTTATACTTAAATAAAGAAACTTTGAACATGAAAGTTGTAGCTAAATAAATATAGAAAAATACAAAAAATGTACAGATAAAAAGTTATGATCTGAATAAGATTCCAGAATCCCAACTTCCCAGACCTGTATCTCTCAAATAAAAATGAAATGCATCAAAATCCCTTTAATTGTATATAATTTTAAATAAGCTATTTAATGAAGGTGGTTTCGTATTTTGTGGAGCTACGGTTTGAAAGTTGAGTTTTGGACCCCTATTGTATACTTGTACAGAATAAAATATTCATTTTATTATTTATTCATTATTTTTATATTTTTATATTTTTATAATTTTATAATTTTGTAAATATTATTTTTAATGTGCATTAAAATCAGAATAAAAACCTAAAGAAAATACAAAAATAAAATACATGTATACAACACCTAGATGAAATACCTATAACTATACCTATATAATCAATACTTCTATTTTATTAAGTATACAAAATACATCAGGAAAATAAAATAAAAATATATTTAAGTATATAAAAATATTTTATAAATTTATAAAATATTAAACAAAATTAATAAAATTAAATACACAAAATAAAAATAAAATATTAAAATATATAGATATGTATACCTATATAGGCTATAAAAGGTAACTTGTATTTTTATACCTCAGAAAAATAAATAAAAATCACTATAAAATACTTTTTAAAATAATAAACATTTTTTATTTAATAACCTAAAATTAATAAATTCAATTAATATTTTTGAATGATTTTTGAATTCATTTTCAGGAGGATTTTCCTGGTTGGTCCACGTGGACCAACCAGGTGCTTCTGACAGTTGACCGCGGGTCAACTGTCTGACTCCCCCTCTGCCATGTTGTCAGACCTCGTTGTTGCCCCATTTTTGCGGATTTTTCGAGGTCGGATCTTTCATCTATTTATGTCGATTCCTTCTGCAATTTTGCTCCTCGATCATCCATGATACACGCCCAAGGTTATTTTCGGGGAAAGGATCATCGATCCACCCGTTGGCCCTCGATCTTTGGAGCCCCTTCGCCATCTATTCAAATTACCTTCAACCCTTCCCTTCCATCTTTAAACCTTTCCTTGGCCGAGTTAGATCTCCGGGAGCTAGCTGGGTTGACTCCGGTGACAGTGGAGCCCCCTGCACCCCCGTCTGAGGTACGGCGAGGCCAGAGGGTCGGCTTCCACCATCTCCGACCAAGCTTGGCCGTGAGGTTCCATCTCGCCATTTCGTGGCTTGAGGTTAGCTTTTATCTCCTTTTTCTTGCATTTTTAGATTCGCCTTAGCCTTAGGATTAGACTACCACCCTGCATCTCGATTCACGCCGAACCGATCACCTACGCCTCCCCTCGCCGGAGCTTGCTCCGGTGAGCTCACTTTTCGCTATCTTCACCTCATTCCACAGCCAGGAGGGTCGCGGTAGTTTTGCCCGCGACCCCCCCCCCCCCCCCCCCCCCCCCGCCTAACCTTATTTTGCAGGTATGCACATTATTGAAGTACCTGGGACCATTTTGAGCCTCGTCGGAGGTTCCTGGAGTCTTTCGACTTCCTCGACCTCGCCGGCGAGCTCCGGCATCCGCCGGAGACTTTTGGGGCCACCAACATCTAGGAGACACCTGCAGGAGCCTCGTGCACCATTTTGTAGCTTCGCCGAGCAGCGGAGGGGGGAGACCGGCGCTGGGGAAGCTCGCATCTCCGCGAGTTCTTCCCAGTTCGTCGAAGGCGCCTCGCCAACTTTGGATTTTGAAGGTGCCCTAGAAGGTACATCTGTCGTCTGATTGATTCATCCTCGGTCGTTGATCGCATCGTGGATCATCTGATCGCAGCCGTCCCGCGAAGGGGTATCAGGACATCAGAGCACGACACGTGTCTTAAGTGGCCTATCATGCGCCGTCCACTAGCGCCCCTGCTTGGGTATTTTGCACTTCCACCCGGCCAATTTTTGTATTTAATAAATAGTATTTAAACTTTCATCTGCAACTTTAAATATTTTGTAAACTTTGCATGTTGCCCCCCAGGTTTTGTAATATTATCTTTTAGTCCCTGCCAGGTCACGTGCCTCGTGCACGTGACATGGAAATTTTGCAGAAACACTCCTGGGATTACTTTTATTTCGTTTTAGCCCAGAAACATTTTAATTTAGTGTAAAATTTTTGGCATATTTGCAGTATAGACCCTCAGGTCTTGTTAATTGTGTTTAGGTCCCTACTAGTCACGTGCCTAGCGCATGAGACTTTGGAAATTTTGCACGCATATCCCTGGATTTTTGGCTCTTAATTGGTTTTAATTTTCTGGATAAATTGCACTTTTTCCCTGGATGTTTTGACTAATTACAAAAATACCCCAACTAGGCTGTAATTTCGTTTTGTTTCTTTTATTTATTTCATGCCTCTATAAATCTCGAAAAAAATCTCCAAAAATAGGCATAAGTTTTTGTTGCATTGCTATTTCACGCCATATTTTTATTTTGCATTTTTATTGCTTTTCATATTTATAAAAAATTCAAAAACATGCATTTTCTCTACTGTCTGCATTAGAAAATACATAAAAATTATCAAAACCCCTTGAAAAATTCCAAAAAATCACATTTTGTTTGTTTCGTGTGTTTTAACTTCAATCCAAAAATCACTAAAAAATTCAAAGGAAAACCCCTAAAAAAGCAAAACCCCTTAAAACTTCATAAAAATCTTAAAAATTCCAGAAAAATCCTAAAAAAATAATTTTTATCTCTGATTTTTCTCTATTTTATTGTCTTTATTTTAAAACTAATTTGAGGAATTTTTGAGTCTGTTTGACATTTTTCATCCTCATTTTAGTTTCATCCCTTTATTTCATTCAATGTTTTTAGTATTGTTGACCTTAAAAATACCAAAACAAATTAGGAAAAATCTAAAAAAAACATAAAAGTATTAGAAAAATATAAAAAGCCTAAAAATATCTTATTTCTTGATTTTTGTTTATTTTTACCTATTTTTTCTATATAGATTATATCTCTCTTTTCTTTATTGTGTATCTACTTTATTATTTAAAAGAAAAATATTTAAAAAAATATAGAATATAAAAAGAAAATAAAAATTTAGAAAATTAAAAATCAAATATAAAAATATAAAATCAAAAATAAAAAAATAGAAAATAAAAAACCCACAAAAAATAGTACACTTGTAGACATTTGATCACATTCATTTCTGAGCTTGATTTCCCGATCTATCCTGATTGTTCCCTGTGTTCAACACTCTACACATACTTGCACCTATACTCGCTTTTGTTGTAGAGTTATAATAAATTTTTCTGCACATTTACTTTCATCGCTTGATTTATCTGTTGTGGGTTAATTGTTGATTGATTGATGTTTCATGAGCGGTTGCTTAGCGATACTGTGGTCCCGCCTTGTATGGACTACTTTAGACCCTCGCAAATTCTCGATTATCAAACGACGCCGTTGCTGGGGAGCAACAATGTATAAATCGGGCTTTCTTCCTTGATTGTGATTATTTGCCTATATTTATGCTTCATTTCTTTTCTCTACTTTTGATATATCTTGTTGAATTGTCTAACCACTCTCCTTGTTTGGATTTTGTTCGAGGTACGCGGACCGAGGGAGGAGCTCCTCTTTAGAGCACTTGCGCACCCACATGAGGCAGCTTTTACCTAGCACAAAGGAGGACTTGGAGTGTCTGAAGACAATCATCTTTTTAGCATATTTCTTGTATTTATTTATTTTTGTAACTTGAAGTGAGTGAGAGACCCTCTATTATTGTAATAATACAGGTACCCCGAACTCTGGACTCTCGAGCCTAATTTCCAAGTGATTGTTCACTTGGGGGCTCACCGTCGACTTTCTCACGGTTTTCTTCACATTTTTTATTTGTTTTCCAATTTCATTTTCTTTCTTTTGTGTGATTGAGCCCTTAGATTTAGGATCTTCTTGGCGATAGTATTAGGTCCGAACACACTAATCACCATTGCATGCTCATATAAAGAACGTTTGGACTTAGTCAAATCTTGAAAATCGTGCTTTACGCTAATAGCAGCTTCTCATCCTAGGGCAATTTCATCGACTTGCATCTGCATATAGATTAGGTTTCAATTCTGCTAAGCATCCTTGCATGTAGAGTACTGGAGGAAAGGTGAGCATTTACGCATTAGCATCCATCATCGTTTTCCGCTTGCATTGCTTTTCTGCCTCTCCATCTGATTTTGATCACCTAGGTGCTTAAAGGAATTGACTCCCCGATAGGATCGTGTATTCTTATTAAAACTCCAAAAAAAGTGATAACAAATAAAATTGAAACTGATAATATTATTCGACCCTAAAATCAACCAAAAAGAAAATCATTTGTTTTGGGGCGAGTAATCCCCTCATTGTCTTCGCTTTTACTTGCTCGCGCAACACACTAAGGATTAGTGCCCAAATCCCATTTCAACCCCCTAAGCATTTGCGCAATTCTTGACTTCTCACAGATAAGATAAAAATACCGCATTTGCAATCTTCATCGAGTTGAGTAGGTGAATTGAGGGTTTGCCTTGTGTGAGTTTGTTTGTGATTGTTTTGTGTGCATCCAGATCACTTCTGCGCACTTGCGCCTTTTTCTCACTTCTTTTGACTTGACCTTCGTGCTCACCCGATCATTTCCTTTTGTTTTCGAGATGGACCCCTGGAGCATTTTCTATCCGGACTTTGCGGATCCCTCGTTCACTCCGTCCGGCCCACCACCCTTTTATTAGGAGGATCCTCCTCTGATTTTTTCTGATTTTTGTACATACCCGTCTCAGCCACAGTATCAGACCTCAGACTTCTACCCACACCCACCTCCACCTCTGTATTTTTCACCTTCACATCCACTCGAGACTGACCTGTTGGAGTCACCTTTCATGGAGTCCACCCTTGAGACCTTGACCCAGATGATGGATCAGATGAGACAGAGGATTCACTACCTCACTAGTACAAATAAGAGCGACCATAATATTCCACCATTTGATGATATCGGTTCATTCGAGGATTTCCATGAGAGCTTGCAATCACCCAAAATGCAAAAAATGAGAAAATTTTAAAAATCCAAAAAGAGTTCGGGAGACACGTGATCGATTCAGACTGTGAGGAGAGGGAACCCGTGCCAGACCATTTGACCACACCTGCACTCACACCTTGTCCCACCTTTGACCCCGAGGATGCCACTGTACAGACTGCTCTTGGCATTCCTCGTGTATATGCTAATTTCGACTTCCTCCTTTGTATTGAGGAGGTCTAAAAATTCAAAAAATATTGACTGAACCCGAAGTGGTGGCCACCATACATGAGGTCATCCGTGCCCCACTTCATCAGATCATGACCGAATTATCTTCTCCTCCTCCCAAGAAGAGAAAGCGGAGAAGCAGATCTGAGCATCATATCTTGACCATGGCACTTCCCATGCCATTACACACTGTCCCATCCCTAGGAAGAGGAACACATCTACCCCCTTCATCAGTTGCACCATCTCTAACTTCACTTGTGATCACACTCTCCTAGACGGTGGTGCTTCGATTAGCATCTTACCCTTCTCGTTGGTACATTCTCTTCACTTAGGGCCTCTCAAGAAAACCAGGATGATCATTCAGTTTGCTGATGGATCAATAAAGAGGCCGAAGGGTATACTAGAAAACACCGTTATTTCGATTCAAGGCATGAGCTACAATGTTGATTTTGTCATATTGCCCATGGAGACCTCCACCGGGGATCCCTCTCCAATCATCCTGGGAAGACCATTCCTCGCCTCTGCGAGGGTCGTTATTGACTATGGATCAAGAGAGATTCGCTTCCGTCATGTTGACGAGAGCAAGATGACCACCACCACATCCACTATCGAGCAGAGACCTGCACCTGATGCGCCTTCACAGATTCTAGCTGACTCCGAGGCCTATGACCTATCTGACGATATTAGAGAAGTTTGCTTTATGACCGTTGATGAAACCCGAGAAATCCTCCAAAGGAGGGAAGACTCGGAAAGCGTAGACCTTGAAGTTCTTCCTTCTGGTATGTGGCGATGTGTTGATGAAATCCGTGGGATTTACGTGATTGATACCATAGAGCGGAGGGCAGACACCAAGACTAGACAGGACGAACCTGATTTGACTACTTCCACTAATAAGTCTATTCCTGGTCACTCAAATGTGATGGAGATTGAGGCCGATTTTGATCTTACCGCTTTTATTCAGGAATTTGGGCCTTTTGATGAAAAAGATGATCCGGTTGAATTCTTGAGGACGAACTGAGTTTGACTACTTCCACTGATGACTTCGTTACTTTTGGTTTTGACCTGGACGAGACCTCGCAGGACGACTCTGACTTTACTTCTTTCACTGATGATGAGTTTGTTCCTTTTCACTTCGATATCGGCGAGACCCCCAAGGGCGAACCTAGCCATACTACTTCCATTGACCAGTTTGTGCCTTTTCGATTTGACACCACTGAGGACCTACACCATGTCGACCCTGCTCGGCTTCCGTCCACTGTGGACCCCGATGTCAACCTGCACTATACCAGATCCATTCCTCAGCGGTCCCGTAAGAAGGTTTGCTTTCTATCTTCTCGATCATGTGTACATCCATCTCTGTTGTACATCTGTTTCTGTTCATCTCTGACCATCTCCCATTTTGCCCATCCACCCATTCTCATGTTTGCCTTGTTTAGGACGTACTTTGTCCTAAGTATAGGGGGTGGATGAGCCGAGTGTTCATTCGTCGTTCTATTTCATTACTCCTGTCGTTGCCTATACTTAGGGCTTCTTTTACCCTAGGTATAGAGGGAGTGATGTGTACATCCTTTTCCATCCTCTGATCTCTTTTCTTCTTTTCTTCTTTCCTTCTTTTCCTTTTCTATTATTATTTTTCTACCGAAAAAGGTGTCGCCCCTTTTTATCAGTCTTTTATACTTAAGACATACTTTGTCCTAAGTATAGGGGGGGGTGCACCCCGAGTTTTCATTCTTTTCGATCCTCTCCATTGTCTCCTCTTCTTGTCTATACTTAGGGATATCTTACCCTAAGTATAGGGGGAGATAATCTCAGTACGGTCGGTTCATTCCCACCCTAGACCCTCCCTGCTTTGTGTACAGTCTACTATACTTAGGATTATTTGATCCTAAGTATAGGGGGAACGGTCGACTTCTCATTCGTTCATTCATCTCTTATTCGTTTAGTTATTAGACTTGTGTATACTCAGTATGAGTTATGTCTTCTCTTTTCTCTCCGATCTATGAGGGCATAGCTCAAGCTAAGTATAGGGGGGTCATATATAATGTGTATATACTTTAGCCATAACTTGTACTTTCGTATTTTTATTAATAATATGACTAATAATTCTTTAAAATTCATTAAAAACCCTAATAAAAAGATGTTTGATCATTCCCAAATTCTTTTTGTACTGATTAATAAATCAGGTGAAAATATTTTTTTTGCAAAATGTTTGAAAAATAGTTTGAAAATCTTTATGAAAAATCTTTTGAAAACTATTTTGAAAATATTTTGTTACATGTTTTCAACCTTTGTAAAAATGTTTTTTGCTTGAAAAAATATTTTTTTGTGTAAAATAAAATATTTGAAAAACTATTTGCAAAAGGTTTGAAAATGGTTGCAAAAATATTTTGAAAAATCTATCTATACTATTTGAAAAACCTTTGCAAAATGATTTTGAAATGTGTGTACATGTTTGTAAAATTGTTTGTAAAAATTATTTTGGACTATAGTTTTCAAAAATTGTTTGAAAAATTCTTGTTCAAATAAGATTGAGGAATACATACATCACACCTAAAATTCATTATATACTCATAAAATTGAGCATTTACCCTTGTAAATTCTTAAAATCCACTTCTTGTAAATATAAGAAGCATCCCTGTGTAAATATTTTAACCTATATTTTAGCCAAAATATTTTTGTTTTAAAAATCCCAAAAACATTTGCAAAATTAAAATCCAAAAACATTTGAAAAATTCTTTTGAAAATACAAAAAATGCATTTGCATCATCTTTTCAAAAATTCATAAAAAAATTCAAAATCATTGAAAATCGCATCACAAAAATATTTCCTGCATTCTGCGTAGCATCTGTATAGCATGAGCATTTTTCGGATTGAGTTTGATAGTTGAACAAGTCTAAATAAAATCCGTAGATTGGAGCTTGATTGGACCTTAAAATCTATCTAATAACAGGAACCTTATAGGACTAGGAATTGAGGTACTTCAGGTCTAGTTGACTTGATTCTTTGAGGATAACGAGACTTAGTTCAATGGATTTTTGATTGCCTAAGTAGAGTATTTCGGAGCACACGCACGACTCTTGTTGATCATGACCTAACTTGGACACCTGCACCTTTCACTTGGCTCAACTCAGTTGGAGTGGTGAGGGGGTTGGATTTGCCGGTATGAGACACACAAGTGGAAACACTTGTCCTTTTCTAGGGGGGGAAGTGCACCCCAACCCGTCCAGTGATGAGGAATTCTAAAGACAGGAGAGTGTGGGTTGCAATAAAGCTTCAAAAGAGGGATAGTCTACTGGCTCAAGAGGAAAAACTCCCTATGTAAATGCTGATGTATATAGTATTAAAAAAACTCCAAAAAAGTGGACATGCATGTACAAAAATAAATTGCCTGCCGGAGTGTACATATGTTGTATAGAAAATAAGCAAGCTTGAGTTCCAAAGTCATATCATGTGAGCCTGCAGTTGGATGACTTGACTACAGTGGTCTTGCATCATAGGATAGGTAGCTACACTGGCTACCGTCCATTCTTCTCTTCACCCCTCCTATTGAGCTTGTTGTCACTTGAACTTAGAAGGGAATACCCCTCTCCTCGAGGAAGGAGTTATTGGATTGGGGAATCATTGGGTTGTCGTACTGGAGAAGTCAGTCTCTTTGTCATTCTAGTTGGGAAGAGCCACTACCACTTACACTGTACGAGTCAGATTCATAGTCGTAAGGGTTTGCGTATGAGTTGAGATATTTCTGACCTGGTTATTAAGGAGACTTGAACAGAGTTTTGGGATTCTCGAAGGCTGTTGGATTTCAAATCCGTGGCCCTTTAAGGTTCCACCCACACTAAAATTCCAAAGGTCCGAATTAAGCTCCAAACTTTGATTTTGTGAAGACAAGTTTGATAATTAAATTTAATCCATCGTTCTTCTTTTTCTTTTCTTTGTTTTTCTTTTCTGCACTTATTGCATAAGTGTTTGGTAGGGACTAGCAAAGGCAAGTATAGGGGGATGATGATCCACATTTCAAAATCTTTATTCTATCATTTTCGCCTCAAAAGCCCTGGCAAATGCATGCAAATACCCTTAATTCCCGAATTTTAGCATCCATGCATGTGTAGGTAAATAGTGTGTAAAATACAGTTTTTAAAGCCAAAATAAAAGAATAAAGAAAAGAAAAGAAAAAGAATAAAATATTGTAAATATTTTATGACCCGAAACCCCGAGACCTAGACATCTAGATGAATAGGTCGACAAGGAATAAATAGGGGGAGATAAGGGCCAGAATACAATAAAAATTCCCTTTTATTTAATTCATTCTTTATTCATTTTAGGACCTATTTTTGGTTCCACTTTTTATACTTCAAATAAAGAAACTTTGAACATGAAAGTTGTAGATAATTAAATATAAAAAAATACAAAATTGATTTCACACAAAAATGATGTACAGATAAAAAGCTATAATCTAAATAAGATTCCATAATCCCAACTTCCCAGACCTGTATCTCTCAAATAAAAACTCGAAATGCATCAAAATCACTTTAATTATATATAATTTTAAATAAGCTTTAATGAAGGTGGTTTCATATTTTGTGGAGCTACGGGTTGAAAGTTGAGTTTTGGACCCCTATTGTATACTTGTACAGAATAAAATATTTATTTTATTATTTATTTATTATTTTTATATTTTTATATTTTTATAATTTTGTAAATATTATTTATAATATAAATGTACATTAAAATTAGAATAAAAACCTAAAGAAAATAAAAAAATAAAATACATGTATACAACACCTAGATGAAATACCTATAACTATACCTATATAATTAATACTTCTATTTTATTAAGTGTACAAAATACATAAGAAAAATAAAATAAAAATATATTTAAGTATATAAAAATATTTTATAAATTTATAAAATATTAAACAAAATTAATAAAATTAAATACACAAAATAAAAATAAAATATTAAAATATATAGATTTGTATACCTATATAGGCTATACGAGGTAACTTGTAGTTTTATACCTCAGAAAAATAAATATAAATCACTATAAAATACTTTACAAAAACATAAACATTTTTTATTTAATTACCTAAAATTAATAAATTCAATTACTATTTTTAAATGATTTTTCAATTCTTTTTCAAGAGGATTTTCCTGGTTGGTCCACGTGGACCAACCAGGTGCTTCTGACAGTTGACCGCGGATCAACTGTCTGACTCCCCCTCTGCCATGTTGTCAGACCTCGTTTTTGCCCCATTTTTACGGATTTTTTGAGGTCGAATCTTTTATCTATTCATATCGATTCCTTCTGCAATTTTGCTCCTCGATCATCCATGATACACACCCAAGATTATTTTCGGGGAAAGGATCATCGATCCACCCGTTGGCCCTCGATCTTTGGAGCCCCTTCGCCATCTATTCAAATTACCTCCAACCCTTCCCTTCCATCTTTGAACCTTTCCTTGTCCGAGTTAGATCTCCGGGAGCTAGCTGGGTTGACTCCGGTGACAGGGGAGCCCCCAGCACCCCCATCTGAGGTACGGCGAGGCCAGAGGGTCGGCTTCCACCATCTTCGGCCAAGCATGGCCGTGAGGTTCCATCTCGCCATTTCGTGGCTTGAGGTTAGCTTTTATCTCCTTTTTCTTGCATTTTTAGATTCGCCTTAGCCTTAGGATTAGATTACCACCCTCCATCTCGATTCACGCCCAGCCGATCACCTACGCCTCCCCTCGCCAGAGCTTGCTCCAGCGAGCTCCCTTTTCGCTATCTCCGCCTCATTCCACAGCTAGGAGGGTCACAACAGTTTGCCCGCGACCCCCCCTTAACCTCGTTTTGCAAGTACGCGCATTATTTAAGGACCTGGGACCATTTTGAGCCTCGTCGGAGGTTCCTGGAGTCTTTCGATTCCTTGACCTCGCCGGCGAGCTCCAGCGTCCGCCGGAGACTTTTGGGGCCACCAACATCTAGGAGACACCTGCAGGAGCCTCGAGCACCATTTTGTTGCTTCGCCGAGCATCGGAGAGGGGAGACCGACGCTGGGGAAGCTCGCATCTCCGCGAGTTCTTCCCAGTTCGTCGAAGGCGCCTCGCCGCCGTTGGATTTTGAAGGTGCCCCAGGAGGTACAGCTACTGTCTGATCGATCATGTCGTGGATCATCTAATTGCAGCCATCCGCGCGAAGGGGTATCAGGACATCCGAGCGCGACACGTGTCTTAAGTGGCCTATCATCCGTCGTCCACTAGCGCCCCTGCTTGGGTATTTTGCAGTTCCACCCGGCCAATTTTTGTATTTAATAAATAGTATTTGAACTTTCATCTGGAGCTTTAAATATTTTGTAAACTTTACATGTTGCCCCCTAGGTTTTGTAATATTAGCTTTTAGTCCCCGCCAGGTCACGTGCCCCGTGCACGTGACTTGGAAATTTTGCAGAAACACTCCCGGATTACTTTTATTTCGTTTTAGCCCAGAAACATTCTAATTTAGTGTAAACCTTTTGGCATATTTGTAGTATAGCCCCTCAGGTCTTGTTATTTGCGTTTAGGTCCCTACTAGTCACGTGCCTGATGCATGAGACTTTGGAAATTTTGCACGCATATCCTTGGATTTTTGGCTATTTTTGATTGGTCCTGAGAATTTGTTAATTGGTTTTAACTTTCTGGATAAATTGCACTTTTGCCCTAGATATTTTGACCAATTACAAAAATGCCCCTGCTAGGTTGTAATTTCTTTTTGTTTCTTTTATTTATTTCATGCCTCTATAAATCTCGAAAAAAATCTTAAAAAATAGGCATAAGTTTATGTTGCATTGCTCTTTTATGTCATATTTTTATTTTGCATTTTTATTGCATTTTTATATTTTAAAAATTCAAAAACATGCATTTTCTCTACTTTCTGTACTAATAATTACATAAAAATTATCAAAACCCCTTGAAAAATTCCAAAAAAAACACATTTTGTTTGTTTCAGTGTGTTTTAACTTCAGTCCAAAAATCACTAAAAAATTCAAAGGGAAACCCCTAAAAATATCAAAACCCCTTAAAACTTCATAAAAATCTTAAAAATTCCACAAAAATTCTAAAAATATAATTTTTATCTCTTATTTTTCTTTGTTTTATTGTCTTTATTTTAAAATTAATTTGAGGAATTTTTTAGTCTATTTGACATTTTTCATCCTCATTTTAGTTTCAGCCCTTTATTTTGTTCATTGTTTGAGTATTTTTGACCTTAAAAATACCAAAAAAATAGGAAAAATCTAGAAAAATCACAAAAACATTAGGAAAATATAAAAATCCCAAAAATATCTTATTTCTTGATTTTTTTCTTATTTTTACTATTTTTCTATATAGATTATATCTCCCTTTTCTTTATTGTGTATCTACTTTATTATTTAAAGAAAATATTAAAAAATATAAAATATAAAAAGAAAATAAAAATCAGAAAATTAAAAATCAAATAGAAAAATATAAAATAGAAAATTAAAAACCCACAAAAAATAACACACTTGTAGATATTTGATCACATTCATTTCTGAGCTTGATTTCTCGATCTATCCTACTTGTTTCCTGTGTTTGACACTCTACACATACTTGCACCTATACACACTTTTGTTGTAGAGTTATAATAAATTTTAACTCTGCACATTTACTTTCATCGCTTGATTTATCTGTTGTGGGTTAATTGTTGATTGATTGAGGTTTCGTGAGCGGTCGCTCAGCGACACTGTGGTCCCGCCTTGTGTGGACTACTTTAGACCCTCGCAAATTCTCATCAATCAGCTGCAGAGGAGCTTTAGCTCCATTTTAAGCTAGTTACGAGCACCTGAGGTGGCTAGAGGACGGAGAATGATCGAATCGAAGGAGCCTCTAGGCGGAGTTCGTCCCCGTTCTTCTAGACATGTGATGAACATAAAAATACCCTTTTTAATTCGTCATTTTTATGTTGTAGTCAGGCACTTAAAAGTCAATAAAAAATTATACGCATGAGTGAATAATCTCAACAATTTTAGCAACGCACAGGTATGTGTTTATTTAATCTGGGCAAGCGCTAGGGTTGACTCAAGGAGGTAAAGGAACAACATCGAGTTCAATTTATTCAACTTAATGAACAGTTTTCCTATCGATTTCTTTCTATTTTTTATGCAATTAACAATGAGAATGAAATTTTGGCAAAGTTTGAGGGGTAAAATGCAAATTTCAATCAAATGATCTTAAAAAATCCCAAAATTTGGCCAGAATGTGAAAATGTACAGAGTTAGGTTATTGTATTTTTTGGATTTTTCATATGCAAAGTGAATTAATGAATTAAAAATGTAAACTATGTGATTTCAAGTAATTTAACTTTAATAAATCACAAACCTAATTATTTTTCAGAAATAAAATTATCTTAGATAGGTATATGTAAGAGGTATCCAGAACAACTTTTATTTCATAAAAACACTAAGTGTATACAGTCAATTAAAAATCAAATACTCGTATCACAAAATAATTTATTTTGATCGATGATTTTTGAGCATGTTATAGAGAGCAATTAAATCTACCTAGTTTGATTTTTTTAACATTTTTTGGAGAATGGAATAATTTAATACAAGTTAAAGAGCATGCAATGGGTAAAATATGATAATTTTAACCAATTTAATTAAATTAAATCAAGCATAACTCACAAAAATACCATTAATCATCCAAAAGGTAGGGAATAACTTATTCTACAAGATGATATTTTTTGAATAAAAATACGACGTGAAATGATTGTTCAAATTAATACATAAAGCAAGGGTTCTAAATACAATATGGAAATTGAGAAAATAAAATGGAATGCAATAAACATGAACTAAAAGCTAATTACCAAAACCCGTAGGGGGTTTGGCGTAAATACTTCGTTGGATATATGCGCGACACGTGACTATTGGCTGGAGGACTCTTGTTGTTTCTAGAACCCGGAGGGGGGATCTGCAACCCCCCCGCCCCACGTACTCCTTACGCGAGAGGGAGAGACTTGGGCAGCAGGGCTCGTCTAGACTTGGTCAGCAAGGCTTGTCTACCAAGGCAACGATGAAGGTTGGAGTTCGACCTAGGCAGGCCAGTACGCAGGCATTGGGCGCACGGTGAGTGCCCAACGCATGCGATGGAGATGCGAAGCGATGCCACACAGTGGATGGAGGCGGCTGTTGGAGCGCGGTGGCGTAGGTGAATGGAGGGTGGCATGAGTTGCGGTTTTGGAGACGTCGGGCGATGGCGTCGGTGACGATGGGGAGGAAGGTGGCTGTCGAGGAGCTGATGGGGCACACAAGCTATCGAGAGTGGACAAGGGTTGCAGCTAGCATAGGAGGGGCATGGAGGCGGGCGAGTCTGGAAGGTGGTCTGCAGTGATGGGTGCATATCGGGAAAAAGAAAGAAAAGAGGAGAACGGGAAGATGAGCAGATGGGGAAGGAGGCCGCCAGGAAATGGAGGGAGCAGGGGGATCTCTTCCTCCAGGTAATCGCATCAGCCGTGGGGCGGAGCCACTGTGAGGCTCAACTTCTTGGAGCAGCAACAGAGGTCGAGGACCTCTGGATCGCGTCGTGACAGTCGTCAAGCCGATGTCACCTGCTCTCGTGGGAGGAAGGGTGGATGCGGGCGAAGCGAGGGTGGCGATGGATATTTAAGGAGAAGGGAGGAGGAGCATTTGTAATGACCGGGTGAGGTGTAACGACTAGGCGACAAGAGAGTGGGCACGAGAAGCACGTGTCGAGCATTGTGGGAGGCAGAGAGAGAAGGGGACCACGTGCTGTGCACGTGGTTGAGAGAGAGAGGAGAGAGAGAGAGAAGAGAGATGAAGAGAGAAAAAAAGAGGAAAAAAGGAATAAAAATAAAAATAAATAAAAGTTAATTAAAATAAATAAAAATTAAATTAAGATTATAAAAAAATAAAATAAAATCAAGGATAAATAAAAGTAAAATAAAACATAAAAATTAAATAAAGGTAAATATAAATAAAAAAACAAAGAAAAATCAGAAAGATATAGTAAATTAAGTCAAATCAAAAAGTGGTCAACATAAAAGTTGCTTTTCGCGACGAGATCTACAACTTTCGTGAAGAACTCAAAATCAAAATAGATCAACTGCACAAATAAGTTTTTTTAGAGGAACTCTACATATAATAAAATACCATATTTTTTGTATTTTATGATTTTTTTATTTTTTAACTTGATTTAGTTATTGGATTGATTTATATATAATATATACATAATTAATCTATTTTTATGGATTTTTTATGTGGATACCCTTCCGAGTTTGTGTATTTTTTTGGTCTAGAAACTTTAAAATCAGTTGTATTTTTGCGAAAATTGTATGCTTGGCCCGATTGTTCTATTAATTGTATTTACACCCCTGCTAGTGATAGATAAATTTTATTTGTGGAAATATTTCATTTATACCCTAGACTTTGTTCAAGTGTTATTAAATGCTTTAAAACTTTATGGAAATTGCAACTAGGTCCATATATTGCAGATTTATTATTGTGCTTGTATTTTAATGACTAAAATTAGTATTTTGCATATAAAAGTTATCTTAAGTTCCTGAAATCATATTACATCACATATATTTTTTATGATAACTAAAATTATTTTCCTATTTATAAAAATACAAAAACAATGCATGTTCTCAAATTTAGCATTTAAAAATCCAAAAAAATACAAAATGTTTTAAAAACTAAAAAACTATGTACGTTTATTTAGCTATATTTGAATTTCTGTTCAAATATTTTTGTAAAATATTATCGAAAAATCCTCAAAATTGAAAACCATAGAAAAACTTATTAAAATTCTAAAAATTCATAAAATAATCATAAAATATGCTTTAAGTTTCTGAATTTCTTTACATATTTTCGTATTTAGGAAAATTGAATTTGAGCTTAATCTAATTTGATATATATTTATCAAGCTCATTTCAAGTTCCTTGATTTACTATTTTTGTTTATTTTATATAATTCCTTATTTAAAAATCTCAAATATTATATAAAAAGTGCCAAAAATAGAAAATTTATAAAAACCAAAAGATGTTTTATTTCTAAAATATCAAATTTATTATTTATATTTGAAAAAAAATCCAAAAACATCTCTTTTTTCCTTTTCTATATATTTATCATTATATATTAGATATTAATGTCTATTTTATCTTTAAATTAAAATTAAAAATTTACAAAAGTAAAAACATAAAAAATGCATATAAATTAAAATCCATAAAAACATTAAAAAGCGTGGCCGAAAGCATGGAGCTCAGAAGGGTCCGACCTATAAGAAAAAGAAGAAGAAGAAGAAGAGTCAAGTTGTTGGCCCATCCTCTCATGCTTCTACACTGATAACATCGAAGAAGACCGATGTTTGTCATTACTGTAAGAAGCTGGGGTACTGGAAGCATAACTGCCCAAAATACCTGAAAATCATTGAGAAAGATGTAACCCCAACATGTATAAAATCTACTTTCATCATTGAAACCGATTTTCTCGTAGGATGAGATGGTAGTTGCATCATTGATTCTGGTGATTTTGTTCATGTATGTAATTTGTTGCATCTTTTTCAAGAAACTAGGAACCTTTATGAAGGAGATATAGTCATCCATATGGGATATGATGTAACTGTTGCAGCAGTCATCGTCGGGACATGCAGACTATCATTATCTAGTGGGAGAGTCTTATACTTAAAGAATGTCTTTATATTCCAAATGTTGAAAGGAACCTAATATATGCATCTAAGTTAGTTAAGAATGGACTGTTTTTATTCTGTGAGAAACTTGTCATAATTCACTATGATAAATATATCGCAAATGGTATTCTAACATCCAGTGGACTCTATGAATTGTGCATTTATGAATCTATCATGAATGTAACACCCATTAATAAAAACCATAAAAGAACCAGAGAGGACGGAAATAATTCTATTATGATTTGGCAGCAAAGGCTTGGTCTTTATTTGTTGATAGGATTCACATATTGATAAAGGATGGACCCTGACATTTTCTATAGGTCCAAACTTCACCTACTTGTGAACATTGCATTCGAGGTAAAATGACTAGAGCACCCTTTCGTAATAAGGTTACATGATGTGATGGTATTCTTGACCTAATACATATTGATGTATGTGGTCCCTTTAGTACCGCAACATGAAATGGATATTGATATTATTTGGCGTTTATTGATGACCATTCTCGATGCAGTTTATCTTCTTATTATGTCATAAATATGAAACATTTGAAAAGTTCAAAGAATTCATAGCTTTGGTTGACAACCAAATCGACAGGAAGATTAAACGGATTCGATCTGATGAAGGTGACGGGTACCTCTCAAATGAATTTAAGGAATATCTCAAAGAGAGAGGAATTATATCGAATCTCACTCCTCCCAGAACTATCCAACTAAATATTGTTGTTGAAAGACGCAACAGGATCATCATGGACATGATCCGTTCAATGATGACTAAATCACATTAAGTTTCTGGGGATATGCGGATGAGACAACTATATATATCCTAAACAAGATTCCTAGCAAATATATACCCAAACCCCCTCACGAGCTTTGGTTTGGAACCAAGTCCAATGTTAAACACTTAAAATTTTAGGGTTGCTTGGTCCTGGTGAAGAATGTGGATGCAAGTAAGCTGGAATCTCGTACTAAAGAATGCTACTTCATTGGGTATGTAAAAGACAACATTGGATACCAACTTTGCAACCTTGAGACTCAAAAGGTTTTTGTCTCTAGATATGTGAAATTTATGGTGGATGACTACCTTAAGAGTTAAGAAAAAACTAAGTAAAGGAACTAATTGAATCCCCCAATGATGTTGAGCTTCCTGAACTAGAAATTAAAAATGTGAATAAAGATGAAACACATGTCCACCATCGATTGAGTTCGAGGGTGGTCATGCCACCAGCAAGGTATGGATTCCATGAGTAAGGTGAAACTGACAATGATCCAACTTCATTTGATGAAGCACTCGTGAATCATGACATGGATAGATAGATGCTAGCAATGAAATCTGAAATAGACCCCATGTGCAAGAATGGTATATAGACCCTAAATGATCTACCTAGAGGGTAAAACACAGAGTGTAAATGGATCTTCAAGATAAACAGGGTACCTGATGGGAGGTAGATACCTTCAAGGCACGACTCGTATCCAAGGGCTACATACATAGAGAAGGCATCAACTACGATGAGACATTCTCTCTCGTGGCTATCCTTAAATCCATCAAGGCATTGTTAGTTATAGCTACATATCTTGATTACGATATTTGACGGATGGAAGTCAAGATTGCATTCCTCAATGGATACCTCAAGGAGGATATCTATATGGAGCATCTCCATAGCTTTGTATCTGAGGAAGGCAAAGTATGCAAGCTGAAGAAATCCATCTATGGGCTTAAACAAGCTTTTTGTAGCTAGAACATCAGATTTGATGAAACCATAAATAGTTATGATTTCATTTAGAATCTTGGTGAACCATATGTATACAAGAAGCTTAGTGGGAGCGCCACTGTGTTCATAGTGTTTTACGTAAATGGCATCCTTATCATTAGGAGTGATACATGTATGATGACTAGTGTTAAGATTTGGTTGTCTCATACCTCTGAGATGAAAGATCATAGAGAAGCCTCTTATGTCTTGGGTCTGAAACCATTCAGAAAAAGAGAAAAGAGGATTTGGGATTTTTACAACATGGATACATTAAGAATATCTTGGAATGTTTCCATATGGAGGATGCTAAGGTAAAATAAAAATGACAATGATAGAATATTTTCAAAGTATAAAAAGTAAGTTTTTTGTATTTTCTCTTGATTTTCTGATTTTTATGGATTTTAATTCTTTATGCCAAATTTGTAATTAAATAAAGAATATAATAGAGAAAGAATTATGTTAAAATACTTTATTTTTGTAAATAAAATAATAGGCTTAATTCATGTAGAAAAATAATGGCTATTTAATTACAGATTTTAACCCTAGTTTTAGCACAATTAGTGAATGGTAATTAATTGATTTTAAGGGGTTTGATTAGTGGATTATTGAGGGGGTTTTGCTAAGATATCCATATAAAGTAGATGAATCATGGATTCATCACACCCTTATACCTAGTTCTTTGCTTGTCCCCAAGCAAATTTTAGCGAGTTAGAAGGTTGAATCCCTGACTATGCATGTGCGAATTTCAAGATTTGTCTCATTTGGAATCCTAGGTTTCAGAGTTCCTAAAATTCTAAGCTCAATCAGACTCTAGTCAAAAGGAGTCCGACTTATCTAGTTATCAGACTCTCTATTAATACATATAGCATAAGATATATGACATTTAATGTGTAATGCAATCATGAGAGTCGAGTCGAAATGTTACTCAAAGTCATGATCTAAGAGACTTTCCTCAAGACCTAATCCTCAACACTTGGTAATAAATCAGTTCTTGCATTCAATCTACTGTCTCAGTAGTTTGTCTGATCTGAAAATGTATATGACATGCCATATGATGGAGGGCGTAAGATTGTGTATTTTCTTCTCTTCCTCACACTGGAACAAGGATCCTCTCGAGTGCCTTATTACTCAATACATATGTTTATGTTAATGACCAGTGTGGCCGTCAAGAGTTGTTGAGTCGTCTGGACCTGTTTTCCTAGGAGTACACTGGGGTGTGTCTTCTTTAAGTATCTAATATACTTACATCTAGACTTGTATCTCTTACGATGCAGAGCCCTTTATGAGGTACTAGCCCCACTCAATGGTCCTAATTGATTTTGGTCCAAGTGGACACTTTGAAATGGTTGGGAGCGCTCACCTTTGATTGAATCTCTTTGAGATTGAATTGTAATTGAGAGCACTTTTTCATTTACACATTTTTTGGTAGGCTAGCTCCACTGCTTTTACCAAGAGTTGGCGCACACTGATCAATAATTTATTAAGTTTCATCACATCATGGCACATAGGTCAGTAACTAGAGATAGCATGCGAACATGTTCACATACTGTCTAGGGTTTGCTGACATTCAAGTTTCATGAAGCCTTCATCGATTTTATTCCATCCTTGAGTTTCATAAAATTGGGTCTAGACTCAAAACTCAAGTCCCAGTCCCTCAAGTGAAATCTCAACTCATCTCATCATTCATGCAGTTGTGCAAATGATGTACTGATCATATTCTTAAAGGTAGAGATTAAGAGCGCAATTAGTACACACGTCTTTTGAACTAGGGAAGTGTGGATTATAAAGTCTCAAACCCTAATGACTAAGGCCGATTAACTCTGAATCAAAGGAACTTAAAAACTCGAGTTTATTTCATTCCTCAAGTCTTGAGTGATAGTGAAAAGGTTAGGGATAAAATCTTAAGTTTTGTTTTTATTTTTATTTTTTTTGTTTTTTTAGTTTTCTAAGGCTTGTTATACTCCCCCCTCTAATTTTTATAATTTTTTTTGAAAACATGTATTATTTACACTGAAAATTTAGTATAATATACATAATATACACAACTTACAACTTGATTTTTGATGAAAATAATTAAAGTACGAGCTATGGATAAAGTATATAGAATATACATATACACACCCCCCTATACTTAGGTTGTGCTATGTCCTCATGGCACAAAGTGAAATGTAGACATAGCTCGGACCAAGCATAGTTGATCAAAAAGAAAAGGAAGTCGACCCCCCCTCCCCAATACTTAGGCTTTTGAGGACCTACGCATAACATAAGAGCAAGAAATGGGGCGGTCGAGGGTGATAAGAAAAGAATAGAAGTGACGTATACACAATGATATCGATCCTCCTATACTAGGCTCAGGTTAGCCTAAGTAGGATCAGATAATTACAAGTGGGTGACCGAGTAGATTTATGGATGTACAAGGTGATAACCGGGATTTTGCCGAAGTCATGTCAATCCACAAGGAGGATCGACAATCGTCGAAGCGACCTCAAACGATAAACAATTAACCCACAATATAAATCAACCAACGAATAGCAAAATGGTGGAGTCAAAAGTTATTATAACTCTAGAGCAAATATGTATAGGTGTAAGCATGTGTAGAGGTTGAACACCGGGAGCAAACAGTAGATCGGGGCAATTAAACTAAAAAATTGTTCTTTTCTCTTGTCCATTTATTGTTTTTATGGGTTTTTATTTTTATATTTTTTTATATTTTGTTTTCAGTTCTATATTTTTGTATTTTCTTTTTCTTTTTATTTTTTTCTTTTTATATTTTTATATTTCTTTTTATGTTTAATGTATAGTAGAATATATAAGGTTATTTATACAATATAGAGTAATGTAATTATAAATTCTAGTATAAATAAATAAAATATAGGAAATAAATTGTTTTGGGTTTTATATATTTTTCAAATGTTTTTTGTGATTTTTATGGAATTTTGCTAATTTTTATGCATTTTTAAACTCAAAAATATCCTAAATCACGGATTAAACAATAGGTTGAAATTAAAATGAAGATGAAAAATAAAAAAACATCCAAAATTCTTCAAATCAATTTTAATAAGTAGGTAATCATATAAATAAAATTAGGAATAGAAAAACATATTTTTGGAATTTGTGGTAATGTTTCACATCTTTATAAAGGATTTTGAAGCTTTTTGATTTTTAGTCCTTTTCTATTTTAGGGATTTTTGGTCTGGAGTTAATATATACTAAAATAAACAACATATATTTTTTGGGGAATTTTTTAAATGTTTTAATATTTTTTGGTATTTTATGTTGTAAATAGGATAAAATTGTGCTCATTTTGTTTTTTAATAAATAAGAAAATGACCTAAATGCAAAATCTAAAAATACAACGTGAAAATATATGCAAGTAGAATCTTAACCCCATTTTTGCATGATTTTTAGAGCATTGGTGCTATTTTTAATAAATGAAACTCAAGCACCAAAAATACATATATCGAAAAGGCATAATTGCAAATAAAATAAACATCATGACTATTTATGTAATTTTTACAGAAATGTACAATGTTTATTGAAAATTATAGGACTAAATATAAATACAAAAAGTCACAAGGGCATCCTTGCAATTTTACCACCTCACGTGGGACGACACGTGAGGATACATGGAATGGACCCAAGTGTAATTTACACTAAGTATAGGGGATTGTATGCAAAATCTCCACATTTATTAAACTACATATTTTATTTATAGAACTAATACATAAATACCAAAAAGTATAGGGCGAAGTACGCAAATAACCCTGATTAAGCGCACGATCGTGTGGTGCACAGTATTTCACTTATACACGTGGCAGGATCTGCGCGGCTAACGATGCTTCGGCGATGAATGTCTCTAGTTAAATCATGGGAAGCAATCTGATGGTCTAGGCTCTGGATGATCTGACGTCTTCTATAGCGCGGGAAGAACAGGGCGTAATCAAACGACCCTGGATGGACCTGGAAGAATTGGGAAGAAGGTTTCCCCTAGGCTCATTCGATCGTGTCTCTCTTGATGCTCTGACCTCCTCCCAGCTTGCTGAGATGGTCTCCATGTTCTCCCCATCATCTCGCATCGGGAGGATGGCTCGAAAGTGCCCAGGGCTCGTTGATCAAGCTCTAGAGATCCGGTGTTCCTGGAGCTGCTTTTTATCCTCAAAGCCTCCCCAGATGGGGTCCTTCGTGAGTTGTTCCTGCATCACACAATCTCACGGGTTGAGGGCAAAGTGCCTCGACCCGTTTAGGCATGAAATACGTAGAAGATGAGGTGAATGGGGTTGTGCTCCGGCGAGGGTGGTGGAGGAAGCACGGGGCTCTAGATCACAAGATGATCTGGGTGGTTAAAGATGGGCGGTGCATGGAGAAGTGGTAAGGAAAGATGGTGAGGTGGTTTGCGGCGCGAGATATAGAGGGATTTACAGTTAAAACATGGCCAGAGCTAGAGAGCTCTGGCGAGGTAATTAGGCTAACTAGGCTAATGCGCTAAAACACAGATTTAAAGACACGAAATAAAACCTACAATTAACTCTAACCTACGGAGAGTAAATGCGCAACTCATACCTGCCGGAGACGACAGGGAGCAGAGGCGGCTAGCGAGGCTGCCATGGGTGCACCTTCGCCTCCCTCAGCCACTCTCATACCCTTCAGAGGTACGCCACATGTTACATGGCGACACTCTAGGCTAGAGGCGGGGGATCAAGGGCTTGGCGATGTCCAAAGAATGAGAGGAGGATGGAGGACCTTATTTATATACAATTTGAGCACCCTTATTTCTTGGTGAATCGACGAGAATCAATGATATGTAGAGGAGATCTAAAGGCCTGGTGTGAATCATGGAAGATCTAGCTTGATGTTTGCGTGAAGAATAGATGGAATGGATTGATGAACCACCCATGAAAAAGGGAAGAAAGTGGGGGATTCGACAGGTCTGACAAAAGTCAGAGGCACCAGGGGAGTTGACCGGGGGTCAATAATCCTTGGACCCTGATTGGGCCACGCAGGACACAAAAGGACAAAATAGTTCCTTTTATTAAAAAATAATATAAAAATAGCAATTGATTTTATTGATTTTTTATTATAAAATAAAAATGTTTATTATTTTATGTAGTATTTTAATATGATTTTTATTTATTTATTGGTATTAATTATTACAAGTTAATTTTTAGGGCTGTATTTATTGGTATATCCATCTATGATTTGGCTATTTTATTTTTATTTTATATATTTTATTTCATTATTTTATTCTCTTAATACATTTAAACTTATTTTTATGTACATAATTATATTTTTATTATATTTTTATGATATAATATGTACACCTAAATAAATAGGGATATATATTATGTAGGTATAAATGCATGTGTTTTATCTAAGTATTTAGCTATATTATTTGTTTTAAAGTATTTTCTTTAGTTTTATTTTATATTTATATTTTTAATAAAATATAAATAATATTTACATAAGTATAAAATATAAAATAATAAATAATGAAAGAATGAATTTCACTTTTATTTATTTACATGTATTAACATAGGTATTTTACCTATATATTTATATGGACTTGTTTGATTTTGTGTTTTATTTGTGGTTTTATTTTGATTTTAATATGTACATAAGTTATAAATAATATTTACAAAATTACAAAAATATAAAATTATAAAAATAATAAAGAATGGATAAAAAGAATATTTTCTACAGGTATATAGTATAATTGGGGTCCAAAATCTATCTTTCACATATTAACTCCAAAAAAATATAAAACCACCTTCACTAATCATCTCATTAAAAGTTATATACAATTAGAGGTGATTTTGATATATTTTGAGTTTTTATTCGAGAGATATGGGTCTGGGAAGTTTGGGTTTTGGTTTTTTATTCTATGTATAAAAAGTACACCGTATATTATTTCTCAAGAAATCAATTTTGTATTTTTCTACATATTATTATTTGCAACTTTTATGTACAAAGTTTCTTCATTTGATGAATAAATAATAAAGAAAAAAATAGGTCCCAAAAATGATTTATTGAATGAATAAAAAATGGGTTTTTATTGTATTCTTGGTCCTTACCTCCCCCTACTTTATTCCTTACCAACCAATTCTATTCTTGACTTGGTCTCGGAGTTTAGGGCCAAAGGTATTTTATTATTTTTATTTTTATTCTTTATTCTATAATTTTAGTTTTAAAAATAATATTATTTACATAATAAATGCAATAAATAATGAATGCTATTTCGTACAAATTGATGTTATTTACATGCATAAGCTACAGTTTTTAAGGCCAAAATGGTAGAATAAAGGTGATGAAATGGAGATTCATCACAAGGTCAAAGAAGTTTGCTACGAACCTTCTTATGGGAGTGTAGTGGAAGATAGTATGTAGATGTAGAGGGTGGTGAAGAGGGGGAGGATGACGAGGTCCAACCATCATCAGAGTCATCCTCAGAAGAATAGTAGTCATAAGCAGAGGATCTCTAAATATTGTCAATTAAAGGTAAGTGTCCTCTGATAATTGTGACACTGGTTGCACTTACACGATGTACCACTTCAGAACTAGACGGGGGGATTCTTCAGAAATCACATGGTTTCTAAGGAGGTGACTTTCTTGGTCAGTTCGTTTCCCTTAAAAGCATTGGCAGGAAGATGGTCAGAGTTCTTCTCCCTATCATGAGTAACCGATGTGGCATTTATGGTTCCTCATCAAATGAATCTCCATAAAAGTTGACCAATTCTTGTAAGGTCATACGAGGCTTCAGATGAGGGAGCATGTTTCTGGTGGCTTTGTGAGTGATGGCAGGGGATGTTGATGTCACCTTCTGATATCCATGAGTTTTGGTGATATAGGAGGTTTCCTGAGTTGGCTCCTTGTATGGTTCAAGTATTTCATGAATGACTGCCGACTCAAAGATTGGACCACTCAAATATTTGTGACAATCTTCATAAACATGACCCAATTCTTCACAAGCTCTTGAATATTGTTTCCTCCTAGGAGCAATATCAGGGTGGGAGGTGTGGTGTGAATCGAAGGTCAATCCCACAGTCGATCTCTTAGGTGTCACTCCTAGGTTTTGTATATGTGTTTCGTGAGGAGAGGTTTGATCATGCGAAGTGGTTGTCTCCTGATCACGACTTTCGATTTCAAGTTGGGTTTCCTCAGAGCAGGTCATGTTATTGAGGGTTTGTTCATTATGGTCTGAGTTCAAAAACTTGATGTCCTGAGTCTCGTAATCGACAATTGCTTTAGTAGAGGCTAAGAACGGCTTTTCTAAAAGGATAGGAGACTCAGACAATTCTCTGTGGTGCTCAATGTCAAGAACAATAAAGTCCACTTTATGCTTGTCACCTTGGAAGTTTACGATGATAGAAACAATTCCTCGTGGTCTTTTGGTAGATCGATCTTACAGTTAGAGGATCACTCTCGTCTTTTTGAGTTGTTCAAGCTTGAGTTGCTTAAAGACGGTCTTTAGGAGGATGTTTGTGTAGAGTTGTCGTCTAGCCGAACATGGGTGAATATGAAATCCTCAATCTCACATGTGATCTAAGTCAACTGCTTGACTTTGTGGCTTTTGATTTTATGATTCATCACCAAAGAACTGGCCACATATATGACATGATATTCAGTCCCTGATCATTTCTTGCACGCCTTTTTAGGGTGTAATTGACTCTCACAAATTTCTTAAGATCGGACACATATTCTATGGCCTTGATTAATAGAATCTCTAAGATTAGACTCTTGCAAAATGCTTCCATTTCGGAATTGTCCATTTTTTTTTGAAATTTCTTGTTTTCCATTTTTTGGTTTTTTCGATGTGATGTTCAGTCAACTAGTCAGAAGTTAGTGGTGGTTGTGTCCGAGTGTATGTCATATGATGTACTTGTGGTTCGCAAGGCATGGTCCTCATTTCTTCCTGATTTTTCATTGATTATATGAGATCGTATAATTTTTTAGTCAAAGTATCTGCTCTTTGGTTATTCCGAGTGATTTCATCCTCAAACTCCTCATGAATTGGTGCAGAATAATTGTACCCCACATATTGTGACTCTGGAATGTAGCTCTGAGCAAAGTAGTGATTATTCATTGTAGTTGTAATTTGGTCATGAGTCTTAGTTCCTTGACTTTGGATTTCTCATGAACTATCGAAGGAAAATTGGTCGTACTCAGGAATAGAGTCACCCAGAGTAGGGGATGGTTCAAAAGGTGGGAAGTCCATAGTAACTGGGAATCATGTTTCTCTATCAAAATTGGTTACATTTCTATCCTCAAATCTGCCCGCTCTATTGTGTTCATTTGAAAGTCAGAATGTGAGAGCAATCTAGTCCAAGAAGAAGTGTTGGCATGGGGTGGAGTCAATGGGGTAGTGGAAAATGACAGCTACGATGGATCAGTTTCGAAGAGAGGGTTCCTCTAGAATGAAGAGTATCGAGACATGGTCATGTACGTTGGGCCCACGAAGTTTGGGTATGGAAAACAATGAACCGACATCTTCTCAAGAGAGGGATGGAGAAGGATTTGTGAACCACGATAAGATTGTAAGTGCAAGGACTTTGACACACACAAGTCAAGCACAAAACAAACCCGTAGAGTCACCCACTCAACACTTGTAAGGGCATGTTAGAGTTCGACTTCTTATCTTTTCAATTTTAATTTGATGACAAAACAATCTTTGATAAGATAAAGCGAAGCTTAGGTTTTGGAGAGTGTCATGAAGACTGGCCCATATTCATATGGCTAGTTGCATCTACTTCCAGCCAGTATGGGTGTAAGTACGGACCATAGAATGGCTACCCGTATTACTTAGGACGGTGCCTTACACGTTGTCCTTTAACCACCCAGTCTGCTAAGGAAGATCGTAGTTCCCTCACTGAGAAGTAGCTAGTTGTTTTTAAATTCAGTAGTCAGAATGAAGCTTCCATGTTTTCACTCTACCCTAAGTGTGTGATTCTTTTCCTACAAACAATGAATGGGTTTCTCTCCACTAGACACAAGTGTTAATTTCATGTCAATTTATTTATAGTCTCCTTGATTAGCAATCCCGATTTTAGTTAAGGTTATCACTTGAGTCTTATGTGAGCATAGAAAAATCATGCCTAACGTGCAGTCTCAATTTCTTTAATTTCTAAGTTATAAAACTGAGGTAAAGAGAGTCAGAAAAACTGATGCAAGCGAGAACTCAATGATGCATGCTAAGAAGAAGACTTACAAGGACTCCTCGTGTTCTTCATGCGGGATGCAATAAAATGAATTAGAATTCATACTAAATGATATGCACAGATGAAAATATCCTAAGCAGATGATTCGATTAGCGGGAAGAACATATTTAAATTTTGGCTAATGTTGAACGATCTAAGGTGAGTATTATTAAAGTGATGTGTGGTCCTAATTTGTTATGATCACAAGTAAATATTAAACCTACGAAGCTCTAATAACCGTGAGTGCATGTCTATCCTATGATAATCAAACCAGTGATGAACATGAAAATCACCTCTTTAATAATAAAGAATTGTAGTATAGGAGACGATCATCGATTCAGCAAAAACCATAATCTTTGAATGTTGAGGAGAAATTTTCTTCGTAAGTCTACCAAGGTCGAACATAGGGAACGACGATTTTTAGTTGCGTGGTTTTAAACTAATTTAAAAAATCAATTAATTGCTAGATTAATTTTTATGTTGGGAAAATATAATATAATGCAATGACAAAGAAGTGACATGAAAAATAAACAGAGAGGGATATTAAGCGTAGAATATGTGACTAAAATTTTTAATCCAAATAAATTAATCTAAATCCAAAAAATGAGTCACGGATAAAAAGGATAAACTCAAAAGATATTCAAATTAATTCCAGTGCATCAGGTAGACAGATAAATTGATACTCGTAATAATTTTGAAGCAGGACATCAGTCCTCAAAATTTCTGGGATTCAATTCCTCAAATAATAGACAATAATATTAAAGGAATAAATTTTAATTAATCCCCTACAAAAGTTAAGTCCTCAAAGATATCCACAATAGTATGAGAGGATCAATTAAATTTAGGTCCTCGTACTAAAATCCCTGCAAATAAAGTCAAAGATCTTCTCGATAAAGAATGACACAAATATGTCAAAAAGTAGCATGCATAGATTATTAGAGATCCTCAAATAATAATCATCACAAATTAACCTCAGATCTGTCCACAAACTATGCAAAATGGTAGAGCATGAAAATAGCTTCAAAACGACATATTATCAAATAGGCCCCTGGAGGAACTTATATGTAAATCATCAAAGCCGGAGGGGATCTTCTGCAATTTGTCCAAGCCGCCACGTGTCGGGCACGTGAGCTGG
This sequence comes from Ottelia alismoides, assembly GCA_037367405.1. Taxonomy (NCBI): domain Eukaryota; kingdom Viridiplantae; phylum Streptophyta; class Magnoliopsida; order Alismatales; family Hydrocharitaceae; genus Ottelia; species Ottelia alismoides. The sequence continues at coordinate 889,491 of JAZKJV010009171.1, forward strand.
ACAACAGGGCTAACTTTTAATTTTTGGAACAAGCAGGAGTGTGTGTGCAATTTTCCCAATTAACACGTGTTGAGCACATGCTTCACCAGGTTCGGGTGCTGAGGTTAGGCTTGGGTATCCGAGCCTCCACGTGGCGGGTGTTGGTGGCTCTAGTCGACCTGAGCCTCACGGCTTGGACCTAGGCTCGGAAAAGACGCATGGAGGCTGGTGGGAGGCTCGGTGGAGGTTCGTGTCCTGAGCCACAAGGTTGGGGCCAAGGCTCGGGTGGGGGACGTGGCTGCATTGTAGCCGTTGGATCCCCCGATCCAACGACGGGAAGTGGCCGAGATTGGATTTGGAGATGGCGATGTGGGCATGGGAGAGCCGTCAGATCAAGGGCTATTGCCCAATCCGACGTCGACTGGACGAGGCGGAGAGGAGCTGCGGTGTGATGGGCAGGCGGCACTTGCGAGAGGCGGTGGCGCTGGAGACCGACGACAGAGCAGAGCTTGCAGCTCTTTAGATTTGGGCGAGGTGGGTGAGCGCAGAGGGCATATGGAGCTGATGGAGGTGGTGTATCGACGTTGATGCGAGGGATGAGGGTTCGTGAATAAAGAAGATGAGGGAGATATTTGGAGGTGAAGGGATTGGGTGGTCAATGCCTAGAAGTGGGAGGTGTTAAGGCCCTTCCTGATCGTCGATTTGATCTTGGCGATTGAGCCAAAAGGAGCTCAGCTACTCTTGAGCAGTACGCGTCGAGGGCTTCGCCGTAGATCTTGCCTGCAAGTTGATGGAGCTCGTCGTCGCCTCCAGAGTTCCCTATGAAGCTGCCACGTTCGAAGAAGTTGCATATGGGGCACCACTCGTGTAGATGGCAGATGACGGAAGACTACCGGTGAAGGGGGGGAGGTTTAAAGGAGACGTGGGAGGAGGCATTACACGGCGCGTCCGTAACTGCCTGTGAACAAGAGAATGTCGTGATGGTTGTTTCACCGGGGGTGGGGGGAGTGTTGGGGTGGGGAGTTTGGGGGTGGGGGTGCGTTGCAGGCTGACGGAGAGGAAACAACCGGCGTTATGCATAGCAGCGACAACGGTTACAGGGAAGGTCGAGCATTTGTGGGAAGGGGAGGGGCCGGGGGTCACGTGCCTCGCACGTGTCCTGGGTAGTGGTATCCATAGATGAGGTGAATCACGTGCCCAACATGTGACTTGCGGGGGGAGGGGCAGGAGAGAGAAGGATAGGGGTGAGAGAGAGGAAGTGGGGTGCCATGTGGCACGCCCAAAGGCTGCCACGTGTCACCCAAAAAAAATTTCAAAATTTAAAAAGAGAAGAAAAATAGAAAAGAAATAGAATGAGACCTCGGATCGAAAAAGTTCCTTTACAAAAGATGTTCGTGACGATATTTACAACTTTCATGAAGGATGTAGGAGTAAAAGAGGTCAACTGTGGAAAGTGGTATTTTTGGTGGTTCTCCGTGTGTATAGAAAACCGACTTTGGGGGGTTTTGTAATTTTTGGTGGTTTTAAAAGAGGATAAAAATTATAAAAAAATACAATAAAATACAAGACAATTAATAACAAATTAGTTTATTTTTTGGGTTTTTATAAATAAGAAAATGGGGAAATAAAATAGGAGTATGCAATACACAAATTTTGTACAGACTCTCAAAGGTCACTAGGACTCAGTCAGTTTCTTTAATTTCGGTCTTGATCTAGATTTGGATTTTTATGATGCTTGATAAGACTTTTATCAAAGAACACAAATGAAAAGGAAATAAAATTAAAAGGGTTAAATAGGTACATAAAAACTCAGGTCAAAAATAGCAAAAAGATAAAATTCGCAAAAATGACCCAAAACCCAACTTTCACAAATGAGCTCCGAATTTTATGAAATTGGTCTTGTTTTGAAGGTATTTAAAAATGGAGCTCTTTAAAAGTGAGTAGACTAAAATCAGACACTATATGGGGAAGATATGCATGTTTTAGCATGTTTGATGTGAAATTAGGTTTTGGGTTTATTTGTCACTTATTTATGTTAGTAATTTTTTATATTTTTTATTTATTCTTATTAGTAATATCTATACAATGAAGGTAGTTTTAGATTAATTGGAGTTAGTATGAATTAACTAAAAATAAGGGAAGTTAGCATCTTATTAGGTCGATTTACACTTGATTTTTGGGTTCCTTTTTTATGCAATTATGCCCTGATGAAATGTGAATACTATTAATACATGTATGAATGCTAATGATGATATATTAATTATTAAATGAATACGGATTTTGAAGAACATAACCTAATTGACCAATTTCAGCATGATGAATCTAAGATTCATCTTACCCATATACTTAAAACATGCTCGTCCCCGAGCATCAATGAATTAATGACTTAGTTGGATAAATCCCTGATTGTGCGAGTGAATTTTCAAGGTTCAATTCATCAAAGACCCCTATTTTGAGTGATCCTAAAAATCTAGGATCAACCGTGCTTTAATCAAAAGGAATCCAACTTCTCTAATTGTCAGACTCTCTGTTTGTACATATAATATAAGGATATGACTTTAGTGTACTGTATTCATGAGAGTCGAGTCTAGATGTCACCCAAGGTCCCCAATCCAAGATACTCTCCTCAAGACCTAAACCTCAACAATGGGGAATAAGTCGGTTCTTTTATTCAATCCACCGTCTCAGTAGTTTGTCATACTTGAAAGTGTAGATGGATGGCCAGATGATGGAGGGTATAGGATTGAGTATTTTCTTCTTTCCCTTACATTGGAACAAGGAGCCTCTCGAGTGCCTTATTACTCAACACAAGTATATTTTTGGTCCGTTGATCAATGTGTCCATCAAGAGAATTTGGAGTCGTCTGCACTTGTTTTCCTGGGAGTACACCGGGGTGTGTGTCTTTTGAGTATCTAAGATACCTTCTACACCTAGACTTGTATCACTATATGACGCAAAGCCCTTTTTTAGTGCTAGCCTTACTCTTTGGTCCTAATAGTGTTTGGTCCAAGTGGACACTTTGAAATGGTTGGGAGCACTCGCCTTTGGTGGAAGCTATTTGTAATTTTACTTGATGTTTAAGAGCTCTTTTCTTTCAATATTTCTTTCTTTTTTTCTTTTTTTGCTAGCTCCACTGCTTTTACCAAGGGTTGGCACACATTGATCAATAATTTAATTAGGTTTCATCACACTCTGACACATAGGTAGATATCAAACGATAGCATGCAAACTTGTTTACATACTGGCTAGGGTTTTACTGACACTCATGTTTATTGAAGCCTTCATTAACTTTATCCAATCCCCGAGCATCATTAAATCAGGTTTAGTTTCAAATCACCAGTCCCAGTTCCTCAAGTGATAACGCGACTCATCGCATCAATCATGCAGTTGTGAAAGTGATGTGTTGATCATATTCTTTAGAAGGTAGAGATGAAGAGTGTAATATAGGGCTCAAGTCTTTTAAACTAGGGAAGTGTGGATTATTAAGTTTCAAAATCCTAATTACTAAGGCTGGATAACTCAGTCTCTGAAGATCTCAGAAATCTAGTGTCTTCAAATTCTCAAGCCTTGAGTGATAGTGAATGTGTCAGGAATATACCAACCAAGGAATGCGTGGATGCATGAGATGCTGAAAGAAATGCAAGATCGGGAGTGAATTTTTTTTGTTTTGTTTTTGTTTTTTTTTCAAAAACATGTATTAGTATAATATACATAATATACACAACTTGTACCCATCCACGATTTTAGATGAAAACAATTAAAGTACGAGCTATGGATATAGTATGTAGAATATTACAAACACACCCCCATATACTTACCTTGTGCTATGCCCTTATGGCACAATGTGAAATGGAGACATAGCTCGTACTAAGTATAGTTGAGCCAAAAGGAAAAAGAATAGAAGTGATGTATAAACAATGGTATTGATCCTCATATACTTAGGCTTAGGTCAGTCTAAATATAGGAAGTAATCACAGATGGGGGATTGGGGAGATGAACTGAGTGTTGGATATACATAAGAGTGATGGAATCTTTATGGAAGAGGTGGTTCATCCGGGCCGCTTGAGTCTTTCGTCTAATACAGAACCCTGAGTGAAGGAGATCTGCTTTACTTGCACTAACTGCTCACCTGATTCGACAAAATGTTTAAGCAGCGGACAGTTTAACTATAGAAATATGTGTGTTGTATGTGGTCTTTGAGATCTCAATGCTTCCATTATTGTGTACCTCTTTCACGATGAAGGGTCCCATCCATTTGGATTTCAGTTTGCCTTGGAAAATTTTCAATCTTGCATTAAACAACCATACGTTCTGCCCTGGGACAATGGTCTTTGTTCGGATGTTCTTATCGTGCCATTTCTTCACTTTGTCCTTGTAAATAGTGTTGTCTTTGTATGCATGATTTCGGATTTCTGATAGTTCATTCAAATTCATATCTATGTTCTTCTTTCCTTGGTGATAGTTCTAATTGATCTTTTTGATTGCCCATTCTGATTTATGCACGAAATCTACAGGCAAATGACACGTCTTTCCAAATACCATTCGAAATGGGGAGGTGCCCAATGGAGACTTGTAAGACATCCGGTAGGCCCATAGAACTTGGTCCAGGAGTTGGGACCAGTTCTTCTTGTTAAGGCAGACTAGCTTCTGTAAAATTCCTTGACCTCCCTGATTGGCACCTCGACCACGCCATTGGATTGTGGATGGTAAGGACTAGCGATACAGTGCTCGATGTTGTATTCCTTAGTCAACTTCATCACCTCTCGGTTGACAAAGTGGTTACCCCCATCAGATATTAGTACCTTAGGGATCCCAAACCTTGAAATAATATGATCTTTCAAAACTTGCATATAGTCTTGCTGTCTGCCGCTTGAGTAGGTATAGCCTCCTGAAGTATATGGTATAATCCTCAAGTGCATCACAGGAGTGTGAGCATCGTATCGAATACGACGAAGAACGATTAGTCAGACTAGTTGTTCTATGCAGCGGAATTTAAAAAATTTTCATGTGATGAAATCATATGAGCTGAGAATGATTCTCGAACCGTTTCATCTAAAATCACATCAAGTATATAGGAATACCTCTTGTAGCGTGGTTGATCAAGTCTCTACGAAAGAGACCTCCTGTCTCAAGTCCGATCTTCAGAGAAGACGCTTGCGAGCGTGGGGATGAGTTTTGTGATCCTCGCAATCCAAGAAGTTGATCCAAGCATGGTGAACTCCTGATCTCGTCGTACGAGATCAAACATCTTCTTCGTGAGCGAAGCACTCCAAATAAGATGGAGAACCAAGGAATGTCGAGGCGGCGACGCGGTGGCGAAGCATCAACGAAGTTTCTCCTATGGGGTTTAGTGGACGGCCACCAATGAAGAAGAGAGGAGAGTTGGCGTGTGGAAGGAGAGAGAGAGAGAGAGAGAGAGAGAGAGCTTGTTGTATCTCAATAGCATAACCCTAGAGAGCAAGGGGTACCTCTCTATTTATAGAGTTTTAGGAGTCCATGGATCACAATCCATGGGACACACCAAATCAATGGATGAGATTGATTTGTGTTCAATCCAATGGTCAAGATAGTTGTTGGTAAAAAACCAATAACTAATAATTTAATTTTAGATTAAATATATCTGATAAATCAAATATAATTCAATCCTAAATAAAATCAATAAAATATGGAGAGATTAGCATGGAGATTACATCTCCCCATGGAATAGGTAGGACGGCTACCAATTTCCATGTGGGACTTGGTAGCCATCCACCATGATCCATGGCGGAGGCAATCTCATGCAATCTCATGAGATTGCATATCTCCATGAAAATCTCCCATAATTTCCAACAACTTTTGTTGTGATTTATTATACAACAAAATTCATAATTAATTTTGAGAATATTGCAATCTTGCCATTGGAAATTTGTGAATTACGTTCACAACCCAAAATAAAAATAATTTAAATTTTCAATTAATTATATAATGTGAATCCAACTCACACCAATAATTAATTAACAAATATAAATCATAATAAGCTCTCTCTAATGCATTATAAATCACATTTATAATATATTATGAATAATTGGATATTACTATCTATATTATTCTTATCCACAATAATTAAATCGCATTTAATTATATTGGATAATTATCCACATGCATTAAGTTAATTAAATCACATTTAATTATCAATCTCGCAATGCTTAGATATAATTCAACTATGGAATCATTCTTGAACCCTTTCAAGAATAATACGCTTTCTCCGCAGATACTTGGAGATAAGGACATGGCGATTGTATTGTTCCACGTATAGTGACTTGGATATTGAGATCACATCTCAAATCCAGATCTCATGGACCTCCCACAGATGCTTGATTGAATCAAGGTTGTAGACCTAATCTTCTCATTGCATCTGAATCTCATTCAGATCAATATCTAATACATGGACTAAGATTAGGTCACTTCTCTACTGAGAGGAGTCACTAAAATCCAAACCTGTTTCGTCACTCCCTCGGAATGGAAGCGTCATGGTTATACAATCGTTTATGATCACATCACCCTAAGGTATTCCCAACACTTGTACATCCTGCATATTGGAAGGCCTATGATGAAACCCAAAGATGTAGATCAATTTTGTACTGTCTTCTTTAGGGTTCAATCATCAAGTTTCTCAGTCTTGGTCATTGGGAATTGGTATCGATCATATGCTTTCCCAAAGCATATATCATACCTTCAAATTCTTGTCATGCTTCCAAAGCATGATGACCATGCATGGAATTTGATCAATCCCAATACCTCATGAGTGAGCTCATATCTTCGGTTAATATGTGAACCTGTATGATCTCTTTCAGAGATCGTATTACGCATATGTCCTTACATGCACACCAGCTCGCCGATGTATAGACCTTGGTTAGGTCATCAACCTATTGGTCTACCAAATGTACACATTCAGACATATAGTAACACATATGTCTCTGGTCAGAGGATGTGTGCCTATGTTGTGACAGTATTCAACATAGTTCTTTGGTTATCTCGATCTCGTTAAGTCAACCCATTGACTCAACTAATCTAACACCTCCGAATCTCTATTCTCATGCAGAGGACCTGCATCAAGAGGTTGGTCAGATATCAGCCTAAATGAGAAAGGATTGCCATCTCCTACTCATGCTGGAAATCATCTCTCAACAATCATTTGACGGTGCTTGATGAGTCCTCAATCTAACTCTTTAGATATTCATCCAAGCACCAGCCTCTATGATTCAATAACTGAATCAACAGATGTATGATCATCAGGATGGCCTTGGTACATAATCCTAATTGTACTAAGGGACCTATTATGCAAATTGGCTATTCTTCATTTCAGACCAGGGAATGATATTCGCAATAACATTTATTGCATAATGGCTCGCCGTGGGCTCGCATGTCCAACAATCTCCCACTAGCCAACCATTAATGCGCTAATCATTTAAACCCGTACTCATGTGACAATCATAGGCTATTTAGAAAATAACTAGGTAATATGATCAGTCACTCTGTTCCCAAGAGACTACGCCATGTCCTTTTACGACACTTGCATATCCCAAGGTAACAGTGCCCACATCCAATGCGAAGGTTGCATATATGCACCCAATACTCAATTTTGTCAGTTATAGTGTCCTTGACACTGCAGCTTAATAATTATCATAACCAGTTTTTCCATTATCCTTATCAGAAATACCCTTATTCCTGGAGATCTCTATCTCCTAAGGTATTCGTAGTTAAGACCTTTTAGATCTCCATCTATAAAGTCTTAATTTCTTGAAGATAAGACTTAGAGATCACTATCTCACAAGTTTTGTCCTCCATGAAGATATAGTTATTACCGCAATCAAGTGTTTTATCACCATAGTATGATTAGTAACAGTTTACTACTCCCACTGCTTGGTAGACATCTGGCTTTTGTAGACATCTAGCATACACCCGGCTTCTCGGAACTGATGCACAAGGGCTAGCAGTTTTAGCATTCACATACTCAACTCTTTGAGGTTCTATCTCTTTAGATAGGTCAGTACCATATCTTAAGGGAAAGAAGCCTTTCTTGGAATTTTCCAGAAAATGGAATATGTCCAAGGTGTACCACTAATGCGACGGTCTCAATACCCTCTTTCTTTGCTTCTGAACAACTTCAGAACTAAGATCTAAGAGGTATCATTGAGATCATATCTCAAGATATGGAACAACCAGTTATAAAACACTTATTATTATCCATATATCATTTAAATGATTAGGATATTATCTACATTTAGCACGATGAACACAATGACACTCCCACTAAGCTTCACATGGTTCATAAAGATTCTATCTGATATCATAACATTTATAATTTCATTAAATCTTATGTTCCGACTATAAGAAGCTTATATGAGTCCATCGATGGAATTCCTCATCTTGCACACCTTGCTTTCCTCATCCATGAAGCCATGGGGCTACTTCACGTGAATATCCTCAAAGAGGTATTCATAGAGGAATACAATCTTGACTTACATCTTGAAAATGCTATAGTCAAGTTGTATAGCTAGTGGTTAGCTATATTCTGATGGATTTAAGCAAGGTCATTGAAGAGCAAGTCTCATCGCAAGCGATATCTTCTCTTCGGTGTGTAACTCATGGCTACGAACCATGCTTTAAAGGTCTCTACCTTCTCATCGGGTTCCCTTATTCTCCTGAAGATCCATTTACACCTTAATGGGACTTACCCATATAGGTGGATCCTCGAGGGTCCATATACAACACTTGTATATGAAGTCTACATTAGACTTTTATTGCTAACGTCCATCTTTCCATGTCATGATCCTCAGGAGCTTCATAACATGCAGTCCGGTCATTTTCAGACTTAACTAACACATAGAATACATCCTCAAACTTATTTGAAGAAGTATTAGTGTTTCATCTTCAATTATTCTTTTAGTTTCCGATTTCAGGAGCCTCATTATCTTTTCAAGATTAAATGAGTTCCTTTACTTCATTTTCACCTTGATTCTCAAGAGAGTCATCCTCTAAGAATCACATCTCAGAGATGAGATCTTTTAAGAATCTCAAGGTCATAAAGTAGGTATCCAATACCATCCTTTATTTTCCTAATGAAGTAGCACTCTACAGTGTCAAATTCCAGATTACTTGCATGGAACCTTATTAGGATATATATTGTAGTCTCTACTACATATATACCTTGGAAACTAATAGATAATTATGCTAATATTCATCATTGATCATATCATGTCACACATGATCTAATTGTATCTCCCTACAACTCTTATTGAGTTTAGGTTTATTAGGAGGAGTGAGATAGAAATGATATTCATATCTCTATAAGGTATTCTATGAATTCATCTAATAGGTACTGACTACCTAGATTAGATCAAATTCATTTAATCTTCCTTCAAACTTTAGTTCTAAACCAAAATTGTGAAATATATGAACATTTCAAAGGTTTCTAAGTGAAGAGAAGAAATCTCATATCACAAATAATCATCATTAGATATCACATATCCACAATGTTTATTCTGATATAGATGATTCACATACATCAATATGTATGAGATCTTGACTACCTTGACATCTTACACCATTCAAAGGAAGGGTGTATTGGACATTTTTACCTTTGAATACAATATTCACAAGTATGTAAGATTTGAACCTTTAGACAATCTAAAGTTTCATCTCTTATTAGTCTATTGATCACATTAACAGACAAATGTCCAAGGCTTGATGCCAGATCATTGTCAAATGATCTTCATTCTCCTATTGATCTTTTTAAGGTTTAATTTCAGTATTAGAAATGTTAATGAACCATTCATTAATTTTCTAATTTAGTAGAGTCCACTAGATTTTAGATTACTATCTGAAATATCTCCATCATAACTCTTTATGATAGATCTATTACAAAATTCACGTTTATTTCCAACATTTAGAAATAAACAATGATTGTATTCTGATATCTAGGTCATAAAGATATTCTCTAAGTCTAAGGGCTCACCCACTGAAAATAAGGAGTCCATCTATCCAATAGAGATTGTTGCAACAATTGCACCAATGTCCATGTGGATGACTATTAAACCTTAAAAACAAATTTTATAGTTTTCTAATATATATGCAACTAATTGCAAGTGTCATTAGAAGAATGAGATACAATTATTAGACTTTTATCTTATCCAATAAGAAAGTCAATTTCAATGATTAAATGTAGATTATTCCGATGTACTATCTGAGTCCTTCTCCAAGGATCTAGATATACTTGATAGTCATACTATTTATACATCAGCTTATTGCAGTATCGGTAATCATCCAACTATTTGGGTCATATGGAAGTCACAAAAGTACAGTCAACTCTTTGACTTTCCTTCTTACTTGGATCCAACCCATGCTTCCACTACGCTACCTTTATCTATAAACAACCATTGCTTTAGACGAAGGATCTCTTATGTTGAATTCAAAAGATTTCAATATAAGAGCATTTCAACATTTGTACATGCTTCATTCAATTCATACAATATGAATATTCTGAAGCTTCATGAATGACTAGATTATAAATAGTAGAATGATGACACTCATCGTATCTACATCCATCTGAACCCTAAAAAAATGGTTCAGGTAGGTACTCAAACAATTTTAGATACATCATCTCTTATAGAGCTACCATTCTGCATGATGTAAAGAACAACGTCATTCATGATTAAATGTCGAGAGCACATATGTATGCCAGAACATCTTTTTAGAATTTTATAAGGATTATTTGACAATTACGGTCATCATTGACATGTCACTTCCAAAGTACATTCGATGAGAGATCAGGACTATAGAGACATACAAACCCTAGGGTTGTAGTCCTATTATTTATTTAATTGTCACTCCTCATTATAATGAGGAAACTTGCACATCGCAACCACATACAATATGTATCCAACTACAAGTACAATATCTTAATCATGGATCCAATCCATGATATTTTACTGGTTATTATTGAGTATAATATTGAGTGGGTTTAATAAAGAATTATCTGAAATAAGAAATTTGCACAAGTGTATATATTTATATATATATATACATATTTTACTTCGATTTAGGAAATTTTATATCAAAGTTGTCTTGTCTTGTCAACAATGAAAGTTCATTCCCTTAATCACTTTCAATGTAGGAGATACATTTACCAATATATCTCAAGTAAGATCTGAGATCTCTTCCTTATCTTTGTCACATCCCAATAATATGAGAACCTGTAACTCGGATAAAAAGAAGCGAGAACACATTCCGCCTTGCAAGTCCAACTTGCATCTCCCAATTTGGTCTTTAATACCTGGGCCCACTACCCCTAAGTTGATGCTGACCCATCATTAATTGAACCAACCGTCAACAGGAATACAACTCGCTATGCGCAATCCAATATCGCCCCAATAATATGAGGACCCGATATTGGGGTCACTACGCATACGTCCTTACTCTTTCGAGAAGCGACAAGCCCGATCCAAATGGATCGCATGTAGGAGCTGTCACTTCGGACTGGCGTATCCTACATACAATATCTGGCGAAGGAACCCTTCGCCTTGACGGGAGACCATGGATGTCACTTATGTGATCCTCCACCTCATATTCAAATTTTAATTAATTATCATGAATCATATTCATATAATTAATTCTTCCAAGGAAAATACACGTCTATTCATAATATAGTGTTTTTAATTGGATGTAATTATCAATCCAATTCAATCAACAAACTTGATTGATTTTACTTGATTATATATGGTATTATGTCAAAGTACATATTAATTCAAATTTTAATAATTAGAAAAATACACCTTGATTTCTCCGGTATTATCGAGTCCCTACCTGTTGTCATGGCCAGTACCGGCGGGAGTGGGACAGACCACAATCGGTGCAACCTGCTACCCCAACGCTCCCGAATAGAAATCATATCCACCTCAGGAAAGGATAATGCCAAATAGATCAATGTTTACTTGAGATGATCATCGGTTCTTCAACTGAAACTATACCATATAGTAATAATCAAAACAATTTTGATTATAAGGAAATTAGCTAGACAAATTATCAATCCTATTCAAGCAAGTTTTTTGTTGATTGTGTTTCCAATTATGATCTAGATCAAATCTAATCAATTTATTGGTTGAGGCCATGTCGATTAAGGAAATAATCATCATTAAATATTTCTAAAATATTTTACATAATTATTTTAGGAAATTAACAATTAATTTCACTAATTGACAATCACATGGTTCTTGATTAGGAATGTAATTTCAGCAGTGACCCCTACTTACTAAAATTAACATATCTCAATCAAATCAAATCCAATTTATGCAAAATCAGTTTACAAATATTGCTAATTTGATTTATGATAGAACCTAATTGATATTTCACGCATTTCTAGGCGCATCAAAATAGTAATTAATTCATTAATTATGTTAAGATTCGTAGTTCCCGCAACAGTGAATACATGTTCATTAAAAAGACCATATCTCGAGCAAACGGAATCCAAATTACGTAAACTCAAATCCTATGATTTCCTTATTTAATGGGAAAAATTAAAGTGATTAGTTCGTATTTAAACATTTTAAACAATGACTAATTTATTCTCTAAACAGATGTGCAAAAATGAAATGCGATAAAAACTTTCGCAACCTTAACGAACCCAAGTCATCCTAGATCGTATCCAAAAACCTTTGACCTATGGCTCTGATGCCACTTGAAGGATATGGTATAATCCTCAAGCACATCATGGAAGCGTGAGCATCGTATCGAATACGACGAAGAACGATTAGTCGGACTAGTTGTTCTATGCAGCGGAATTTAAAAAATTTCATGTGATGAAACCACATGATCCGAGAACGATTCTCGGATCGTTTCATCTAAAACCACATCAAGTATATAGGAATACCTCTTGTAGCGTGGTTGATCGAGTCTCTACGAAAAGAGACCTCCTGTCTCAAGTTCGATCTTCGGAGAAGATGCTTGCGAGTGCGGGGATGAGTCGTGTGATCCTCGCAATCCAAGAAGTTGATCCAAGCACGGTGAACTCCTGATCTCGTTGCATGAGATCAAACACCTTCTTCGTGAGCAAAGCACTCCAAAGAAGATGGAGAACCGAGGAACGTCGAGGCGACAGCGCGGTGGCGAAGCGTCGACGAAGTTTCTCCTCTAGGGTTTAGTGGACGACCACCAATGAAGAAGAGAGGAGAGTTGGCGTGTGGAAGGAAAGAGAGAGAGAGAGAGAGAGAGAGAGAGAGAGAGCTTGTTGTGTCTCAATAGCATAACCCTAGAGATCAAGGGGTGCTTCTCTATTTATAGAGTTTTGGGAGTCCATGGATCACAATCCATGGGACACACCAAATCAATGGATGAGATTGATTTGTGTTTAATCCAATGGTCAAGATTGTTGTTGGTAAAAAACCAACAACTAATAATTTAATTTTAGATTAAATATATTTGATAAATCAAATATAATTCAATCCTAAATCAAATCAATCAAATATGGAGAGATTAGCATAGGTAGGACGGCTACCAATTTCCATGTGGGACTTGGTATCCGTCCACCATGATCCATGGTGGAGGCAATCTCGTGCAATCTCATGAGATTGCATATCTCCATGAAAATCTCCCATATTTTCCAACAACTTTTGTTGTGATTTATTCTACAAATAGTTCATAATTAATTTTGGGAATATTGCAATCTTGCCATTGGAAATTTGTGAATTACATTCACAACCCAAAACAAAAAATAATTTACATTTTCAATTAATCATATAATGTAAATCCAATTCACACCAATAATTAATTAACAAATATAAATCATAATAAGCTCTCTCTAATACATTATAAATCATATTTATAATATATTATGAATAATTGGATATTTTTATCCACATTATTCTTATCCACAATAATTAAATCACATTTAATTATATTGGATAATTATCCACATGCATTAAGATAATTAAATCACATTTAATTATCAATCTCTCAATGCTTAGATATAATTCAACTTTGGAGTTATTTTTGAACCCTTTTAAGAATAATGCGCTTTCTCTGCAGATACTTGGAGATAAGGAGAGGGCGATTGTATTGTTCCACGTATAGTGACTTGGATATTGAGATCACATCTCAAATCCAGATCTCATGGACCTCCCACAGATGCTTGATTGAATCAAGGCCGTAGACCTAATCTTCTCATTGCTTCTAAATCTCATTCAGATCAATGTCCAATACATGGACTAAGATTAGGTCACTTCTCTACTGAGAGGAGTCACTAAAATCCAAACATGTTTCATCACTCCCTCGGAATGGAAGCGTCATGGTTGTACAATCGTTTATGATCACATCACCCTCAGGTATTCCCGACACATGTACATCCTACATACCGGAAGACCTATGATGAAACCTGAAGATGTAGATCACTTTTGTACTATCTTCTTTAGGGTTCAATCATCAGGTTTCTCAGTCTTGGTCATTGGGAATTGGTATCGATCATATGCTTTCCCTAAGCATATATCATACCTTCAAATTCTTGTCATGTTTCCAAAGCATGACGACCATGCATGGAATTTGATCAGTCCCAACACCTCATGAGTGAGCTCATGTCTTCCGGTTCATATGTGAACCTGTATGATCCCTTTGAGAGATCGTATTACTCATATGTCCTTACATGCACACTAGCTCGCCGGTGTAGAGACCTTGGTTAGGTCGTCAACCTATTGGTCTGCCAAATGTACACATTCATACATATAGTAACACATCTGTCTCTGGTCAAAGGATGTGTGCCTATGTCGTGATAGTATTCAACATAGGTCTTTGGTTATCTTGATCTCGTTAAGTCAACCCATTGACTCAACTAATCTGACACCTATGAATCTCTATTCCCATGTAGAGGACCTGCATCAAGAGGTCGGTCAGATATCAGCCTAAATGAGAAAGGATTGCCATCTCCTACTCAGGCTGGAGATCATCTCTCAAAAATCATTTGACGGTGCTTGATGAGTCCTCAATCTAACTCTTTAGATATTCATCCAAGCACTAGCCTCTATGATTCAATAACTAAATCAATATTTGTATGATCATCAAGATGGCCATAGTACATAACCCTAATTGTACTAAGGGACCTATTATGCAAATTGGTTATTCTACATTTCAGATCAAGGAATGATATTCGCAATAACATTTATTGCATAATGGCTCGTCATGGGCTCGCATGTCCAACACCTCCACCCACCTAGATAAATAGTCTACCACAAGAAGAATATATTCAAATCCTTGAATGTTAGGGAATGGGCCCATAAAGTCAATTCCCCATGCATCGAATACATCACAAATGATCACTGATTGCATAGGCATGGCATCTTTGGGGCCAATAGTCCTTCCCATTCTTTGACAGACCGAACATGACCTAACAAAATTGTAGGCATCCTTAAATAAGGTCGGCCAATAAAATCAACATTGTAGTATCTTCTCAGTGATCCTCTTCCTAGAGTGATGTCCTCCTGCCTTCAAGGTATGGCAGAGATTGAGGACGCTTTGGTATTCCTCCTAAGGAATACATCTCCTCCATATACAATCTGGTCCTTCAAAGAAAAGGAACGAATCCTCCCAATGGTAGTGTTTGGCTTCTGACTTGAGTCGGTCGATTCCGATCTTTGGCCAACGCTGGGGAACTTTCTTGGAGACAAGGTAGTTAACCATGTCAGCATACCATGGGAGAGAGTCAATATAGAAATTGACTCCTCGGGGAAGGTTTCACGGATGGATTCTGAATCAGGGATTTGTCTTGCTTGATCCGTGATAAATGATCATCCACGACATTCTTAACTCCAGGTTTATCTTTAATCTCCAAATCAAATTCTTGAAGCAAGAGTATCCATCTGAGGAGTCGCGCTTTTGCATCTTTTTTCTCCATTAAGTATCGAATGGTAGAATTATCTACGTATACTATCACCTTAGATCCTATAAGTATAGATCAGAATTTCTCCAAGGCAAAGACCACTGCAAGCATTTCCTTTTCAGTCACAATGTAATTTTTCTGAGCCGGATCTAAAACTTTGCTTGCGTAGTGAATAACATATGGGATTCCATCTTTTCTTTGTCCTAACACAGCCCCTACTGCAAAATCTGAAGCGTCTGTCATGATTTCGAAGGGAAGAGACCAGTTAGGGGCTTGTAGGATGGGAATCTCAATGATCCTTTTTTGAGCAGCTTAAAGGCTTCACGACACTTATGATCTACAAGGAACTCGATGTCTTTCCCTAAGAGGTCAATTAACGGTCAGGAAATTATTGAAAAATCCTTAATAAATCTCCTATAAAATATGACATGCCTCAGAAAAGACCACACTTGTTTAACATTGGTAGGTGGCTCGAGTTTCTTGATCACATCCACCTTGGCAGGGTCAACCTCCATACCCTTCTTGGAGATGGTGTGCCCCAACACAATGCCCTCTTTTACCATGAAATGGCTTTTCTCCCAAGAGAGCACCAGATCACCTCCCTACACTTCTGGAGGACTCGATCCAGGTGCACTAGGCAATCATCGAGTGAATCACCATGGATCGAGAAGTCATCCATGAAGACTTCCAAGAAATCTCCAACCATTTCGGCAAAAACTGCAATCATGCATCGCTGAAAGGTGTAGGGAGAATTGTAGAGCCCAAAAGGCATGTGTTTGAATGCATAAGTGCCGAAAGGACATGTAAAAGTAGTCTTTTCCTGGTCCTCTAGGGCGATGGCTACCTGATTGTAGCCCGAGTACCCGTATAAGAAACATAAGTATTCTCTTCCTGCCAATATCTCCAAAATTTTATCTATAAAGGGCAACAGGAAGTGATTCTTCTTCCTTGCGGCATTTAGGCATCTGTAATCCACACAGACACGCCACGACATGGGTACCCATGTCGTGATCTCCTCTCCCTCCTTGTTGGTGATAATATGAAGTCCTGACTTTTCAGGATGACGTGCAGAGGTGACACCCATTTGGAGTCTGAGATGGGATACATGAAACCAGTCTTACACCAATTTTCGATCTCATTCTTAACCACTTCCCGTAAATTTGGATTCAACCTACGTTGGCATTCTTGGGAGGGTTTAGCATTATCCTCAAGGTAAATATGGTGTGAACAGAGGGATGGGTTAATCCCTTGAAGATCTGACGATCTCCAGCCTATAGCCTTGCGATTTTTCTCTAAACCTTTAAGCAGACCGATCTCCTGATCTTCGGTCAGATGTGAACTGATGATGACCGAAAACTGCCCCTTATTTCCTGCAAGGAAGGCATACAAGAGTAGGGGGCAATGGTTTGAGCTCAAGTAAGTCTGTACATTCACAAAACCTGGCTATATCATTGTTGATTCTGGTTGTGTTGTGGATGGTTTCTTTGTAACATTATCGGCTACCATCTTAACTGTTTCAGGGATCGGATCGCTAAAGATACAATGTGGTTTGGCAAACATTGCGTCTGATCAGTTTACCTCACTCCGGGATTGTCCATAAGGAGAATGGACTGACAGGTCAATAGAGACCTCTGAGTCTCAAGAAGTGTAAGTAGATGCATGGATGAGCTGGCAGATTAAATCATCAACATCATCCTCTCCAGATAAGAGTGATTCTATCATCGCAGCCGGGTTCTATCTACAGGGCCCAACTATTGCTTCTGTATTTTCTGCCTCATGTTTTGAATTTTCAGATTCAGTGCTAGACTCGGTGTCAGGTCATTGAAACCTAGTTTGCTTCATTTTAAGTTCAACTTCTCCAAACTAGATTCTCCCAGATGTGTAATCAAATAGAGTTGATGTAGTCCTAAGGAAGGGTTGCCCTAGTATCATTTGAGAATCTTTCTAATTTCTAGGGACATCCATGTCAAGTACTGTGAAATCTATTGGATAATTTTGTCCCTCTATGTTGATAACACCATTTCTAATCTCCCCCTTAGGCTCTTAGTTGACAAATCTACAAATTGAAGTACGGCTCTAGACTTCTTAAGAGGACCTGGATTTAGATGCTCATATAGAGTTGTGGGCATGAGATTGATGGAGGAGCCATTGTCTAATATTGTTCGAGAAAACTTGATTTCGTTGATCTGGCTAGTCATAAAGTGGGCACCCATGTCTCTTTTCTTCATTGGTAGCTCATTTTTTATCAGGCGAGATGTGGCAATAGAGAGTATGTGCTTATTCGTTCAGCTAGGATTCTTTTTATTGGTCCTTGTTGGGGTGCATATCACCTTAAGGTATTTCCTAAAAGTCAGGTATGTTTCTATCATCTCGTCTAGGGATAAAGCAGATGCGGGCCATCTCTTCATCATTTTTTGGTTTTTTATGATTTTCTTATTTCCTTCCATAAAAGCACGTGGGAAAAGAATGGGCTCATTGTGATAAAAAAACATCACTTTTATTGAATGAGGAATTAAACATATTTACATGACTCAGACTGATGGAACCAAAAATAGGGAAATTGGTGGACAACTATTGTGGATGTCTTTGTGATGCTTCTTCTTCAGACTCAGATTCTGACTCTTCGGGGTTCTCAGTGGTGTAGTGCTCGATGGGTGGTGTGGGTGGGACTTCTTCTTTCTCCTCCTCATGCCTCTCTTCCTCTTCTTCCCCAGGATTGTGTGAATTAGTAGACACTGGGGCTTTATCACCGCGTTCTTTCGCTCGATCAGGCATGGTTACGGTCTTTCTGCTCCTACGAGAACACTGATAAGTATCATCATGCAAAAAGATCTTGTATTCAGGTAATGAATATTCAAAAACTAATACGTGATTCTGTCCGAGGCTATTTGGATTAGCCTGGACTTGAGCAGGAATCACGGTTTGGGGTGCAGTCACCTCATATCTCCATTGAGAGATTTGATTGATGTTGACTCTCATATCATTAAGTTCGATCAGCACTCATTGGATCTCAGGAGAGATCGAAGAAGAGGAAGACCCCTGGCCTTGCTTGGCCTGAGGATGTTGATACTATCTAAATTGGCCCTGATGTCCCTGTCATTGATACTGTTGCTGGAGGCTATGGGTTCTGATAACCTGGACGGCAGTGCTGACGTTGTTGCTGTTGAGGCTGGTACATGAGTCGAGATTGTGGCGGAAGAGGGTTCGGGTTAGAGTTTGGATCCGATTGGTTGACAGGATCCAGGATATACCAGACTCCGTTTTGACCATGACTTTTGGAGGTTCCTCGTAAATAGTTTGAGCAGACATTTCTTTAGTCTGATGGGAAAAGACTTGGTCTCCACCCCAATGGCTCTGCTGCCCTACCCCTTGCCCTTGAATGCAGTGAATTTGGTCTATGGGGCGGGGGTGAAGTCAGGGCGGGTATCTGAATCTTAGATACCTTGTCAGCCAATTCCTCCATTTGCTTAGTCAATTTAGCCAATTTCTCCATATCAGATGATTTATGGAGTCTGTCCACCTTCTTATAAATATGTTTGACCATTCCTAACTTATCAGCTATTATTCCCATGTCGGCGCTCTGATCGATCATCATATTATTCACCATCTTCTTAGAGCCGGCTATGTAAGCCTGACTGGTGGCCTGTGCACAACTGGATTCTGCTACTCTCGAACACCTTGTAGATAGTGTCCTCACGGCATCCCATGTAGCTTCCTCCGTAAGATGCACTCACTAACCCTTGGGTCTCAGGGTTCAGTCCACTGACAAGACTTTGGACCAGCATCATTTTGCTTATCCCGTACCCTAGGCATTTCTGGATTAGGTCTGTGAACCTTTCCCAAGTTTCATGGAATGGCTCACTCGGGTCTTGGGTGAAGCTTGTGAGCTTGATCCGCATCTGATTAATTCTACTTAGAGGGTAGAATTTCTTTAAGAATAATGTCTTGAAGGTGGCCAATGTGGAGACCACTTCTACTAGGTTCTTCAGCCAGGAAGCTGCCTTATCAGTCAAGGCGAAGGGGACATCTCTCAGCCTTATATAGTCTTGACTAAACCTAGGGTGGCATAGGTTAGCGCAGACTAGCTCAAAGTCACGGAGGAAGATATATAGTTCTTCATGATTATTCCCTCCGAACTTAGGCAACAATGCGAGGAAATGTGGTTTGTGTTCCAACGCATCTTCGTAGGGACCGACCTCAACCAATTCTAATCTTCATCTATTCAGTGAGGTACGTATCTTCCATAGTAGCTTCATCACATTGCATTTCTGCTATCTGTTCTCTAAGGGGTTCATTGTGATGTTCGGGAGTAGTTATTCTAGCAAAAAGTGCACGAATAGGGTCATTGTCATTATCGTCCTTCTTTGGAGGCATCTTGACTTCTTCTTTACCTTTAGATGCACATAAATCTGAGTTAGGCTCATGCTTGGAAGGTTTAAGGGTTCTGCTAAAGATGAAATTTTCTTTGGCAGGAAGGGAATAGGAGAGAGGGTTAATCGGGGTTGACTAATCCCTATAGATAAAGGGTGAACCATGGTTTGGATAAAAGTGTCATCCCCATGCCATGGGGTTTTGAGAAGAGGGTCATCTCGAAACCGACGAGATGAATTACTTGAGGAGCTTAGGGATTTTTTCGCAAAGTCCGAACAAAGAACTCCAGAAGAATCCATCTTAGATGAAAGGAGTAATTTGGAGCACAAAGAAATATTAAGGAGAGAGAATCCAAGGGACGTACAAATGTACAGAAGACTCACACAAAACAAACACAATTCAAACTCATCAATTCACCCACTAAACATTGGTGAAGGTACGCCAGGGCTCAGCCGCTTATCTTTTCAATTTTAATTTAATGATAAAGCAATCTTGAAAATTAAGTGGAGTTGCTAGCTGCCGAAATATTTCACAAAGACTGTCCTGAGTTCATATAACTAGTTGCATCTACTTTCAACCAGTATGGGTGTAAGTACGGACCGTTAGACGGCTACCCGTGTTACTTGAGGAAGGAACCTTTCATGGTGTCCTCTAAACCACCCACTCTACTAAGGGAAGCCATATCGTAAAATGTCTACCCGGAACCCTCACTGAGAAGTAGGTAGTTGTTTCAAAAAATAATAGTCTGAATGAAAATTTTCAGTTTTTGGCTGTGTCCTAAGTGTGTGATCTTGTCCTTACATACAATGAGTGGGTGATTCTCCCCAAACACATGCTTGATTTTAGGTTAGGTTACTTACAGTCACCTTGATTAGCAGTCCTAGTTTTAGATCAAGGTTATCACTGAAGTTTTAGGAGAGCACAGAAATGCACGCCTAATGAGCAGTCCCAATTTCTTTAATTCCTAAGTTGTAAAACTAAGGAGGGAGAATCGAAAATTCAATGCATGCATAAATCCCAATTTCTTTAATTCCTAAGTTGTAAAACTAAGGAGGGAGAATCGAAAAGTCAATGCATGCAAAAATCAATGATGCATGCTTAAGAAGAAGACTTACAGTGATTCCCTACGTTTTCATGTGGGATGCAATACAAGAAACTTTTAAAATTTATAATAAATGATATGCACAGATAAATCACCCTAAGCAGATAGTTCTATTAGTGGGAAGAACTGATTAAAAATTTGGCTGAGTTGAACGATCTACCAGTGTGTATAGTTAGTGAAAGTGTGGCCTGAGAATTATGAGTACAAGCAAAAATAATTAAGCAAGTGTATATGTGTCTGATTCCTACGCCACTCAAGCCGAGTCCTAACCACACAGAAGGGGTTGAAACATACCCGACACACCACAAAGAAGTCCAGTCCGAATTATTACAAATTATCAAGGTTTCTGGGACCCTCTGAATAATGCAGAAAATTAAATTTAAACTGACTCTCTCTCGCAAAAAATAAAAATCAGTCTTCTTTGCAGACCATTGAATTATATCCAAAAATCGCTCTGAGCTATCTACATAGAGAGAAGATGTGGTTAAAAGCTGTTGAGAGAGAGGTATGCAAAATATAATACAAAAAATAAAATGCAAGGGAGAAAAGAAAAAAATTGACACAAAATTTAATTTTACAAAAATTAATTACAGAAAATAATTTAAACCCTAAAAATGTGTCGTTCCCCAGAAATGATGCCATTTGATGAATTCGACTTCCACCTCTTTAATGAATTGTAGTATAGGAGACGATCTTCGATTTAACAAAAATCATAATCTTTTAATGTTATGGAGAATTTTTCTTCGTAATTCTACCAAGGTCGAACACAGGGAATAGTGATTTTTAGTTATGTGGTTTTAAATTAATTTAAATAATCAATAAATTGCTAGATTAATTTCGGTGTTGGGAGAATATAATACAATGCAATGACGAAGAAGCGATACGAAAAATAAACCGAGAGGGATATTAAACACATGATTTGTGACTAAAATTTGTAATCCAAACAAACTAATCACTATCCTCAAAAAGAGGCGCACATCAAAAGGATAAACTCAAGTGATATTCAAATCAGTTCCACTACGTCAGGTAGATAGATGAATTGATACTCGTAATAATTTTGAAGCAGAATATCAGTCCTTGAAATTTCTGTGATTTAATTCCTCAAATAATAGACAAAATTATTATAGGAATAAAGCTTAATTAAGCCCCAGCAAAACTTAAGTCCTCGAAGCTATCCATAATAGTATGATAGGATCAATTGAATTCAGGTCCTCGCACTTAAATCCCTACAAATAAAGTCAAATATCTTCTCAATAAAGAATGGCACAAATATGTCAAAAAGTAGCCTGCACAGATTATCAGAGATCCACAAATAATAACCATCATAAATTAACCTCAGAATTGTCCACAAACTATGCAAAATGGTAGAGCATGAAAATAGCTTCAAAACGACATATTATATGCTAAAAATGGAGTTTGTATGAGAAAGATAAGCTAAATTGAAATCTAGGCAATTAAATGTAGTAAAAATAATTATTTATTTCTCAAATAGGCCCCTGGAGGGACTTATCTGTAAATCACCAAAGTTGGAGGAAGTCTTCTACAATTTTTCCAAGTCACCATGTGTCGGGCACGCGAGCTGAACAACGGGACTTCCTTGTAATTTTTAGAATAAGTAGGGGTGTGTATGCAATTTTACCAGCTAACATGTGCTAAGCACGTACTTTGCCAAGCTCGGTGTTGAGGTTAGGCTTAGGAGTTCGAGCCTCCATGTGGTAAGCGCTGGTGACTCTGGTCGACTCGAGCCTCGCGGCTTCGACCTATGCTCGGGAAAGACGCGTAGCAGATGGTGAGAGGCTTGGTGGAGGTTCATGTACCGATCCGCAAGGTTGGGGCCTAGGCTCGGGTGGGGAACGTGGTTGTGTTGCAGTCGTTGGATCCCCCGATCCAACGGCGGGAAGTGGCCGAGACTAGATTTGGAGATGGCGATGTGGTCATGGGAGGGCCATCGAAACAAGGGCTATTTCCCAATCCGATGCCAGCTGGACGAGGAGGAGAGGATCTACGGTGCGATGGGCAGGAGACACTTGCAAGCGGCAATGGTGCTGGTGACTGAGGGCAGAGTAGAGTTGGCAGCCCTGCAGAGGTGGGCGAGCGTGGAGGGGCGGATTGAGCTAATGGAGGTCGTGCGTCGATGTCGATGCGAGGGCGGAGGGTTCATGAATAATGAGGGAAATATTTGGAGGTGAAGGGATTGGGTGGTCAATGCCTGGAAGTGGTAGGTGCTAAGGCCCTTCCTGATCGTCGATTCGATCTTGACGGTGGAGCCAAGAGGAGCTCAGCTGCTATGGAGAAGTACACGTCGAGGGCTTTTCCGTAGATATCTCCTGCAAGATGATGGAGCTTGTTTTCCCCTCCAGAATTCTCTCCAAAGCTATCACCTTCGAAGGAGCTACAGCTGGGGCACCACTCGTGCAAATGGCAGATGAAGGAAGACGACCGGCAGGGGGGTTGAAAGGAGAGGTGGTAAGAGGCGTTACGTGGCGCGGTCATAACAACCGGTGAACAGAAGAAGGCGGCAATGGTTGTTTCATGCAGGGGGAGTGGGGGATTTGTAGGTTGGCGATGGGGAAATAGCTGGCGTTACGCGCACGGCAGCAGCGGCGGTTACAGGGGAAGAGTGAGCAGTGGTGGGAAGGGGAGGGGGCGGGGGTCACGTGCCTCGCATGTGACCTAGGTAGTGGTAGAGACAGATGAGGCGAGTCATGTGCCCAGCACGTGACTGAGGGGTGGGGTGGGGGACAGGAGAGAGAAGGAGATGGGTGAGAAAGAGGGAGTGGGGTACCATGTGTCACCCAAAAAAATTCAAAATTTAAAAGTGGAAGAAAAACAGAAAAGAAATAGAAGAATACCTCTGATTGAAAAATTTCCTTTACGAAAGTTATTAGTCTTGATGAGATCTACAATTTTATGAAAGACCCAGGAGCAAAAGAGGTCAACTGTGCAAAGTGGTATTTTTTGTGGTTCTCCATGTGTATAGAAAACCGACTTTTTGGGGTTTTTGTATTTTTTTGTGGTTTTAATAGAGGATTAAAATTATAAAAAAAATATGATAAAATAAAAGATAATTAATTACATATTAATCTAACTTTTTTGGATTTTTATAAATAAGAAAATAGGGAAATAAAATAGGAGTACGAAATACGCAAATTTTGTACAGACTCTCGAAGGTCACTCAGACTCAGTCGGTTTCTTTGATTTCAGTCGTAATCTAGATTTGGATTTTTATGATGCTTGATAAGACTTTCATCAAATAACACAAATGAAAAGGAAATAAAATTAAAAGGGTTAATTATGTACATAAAAACTCAATGTATAAACAACAAAAAGATAAAATGCGCAAAAGAGGCCCAAAACCCTACTTTCACAAATGAGCTCCGAATTTTATGAAATTGGTCTTATTTTGAAGGTATTTGAAAATGGAGTGCCATAAAAGTGAGTAGACCAAAATCGAACACTGTATGAGGAAGATATGCACGTTTTAGCCCATTTGATGTGAAATTTGGTCTTGGATTTATTTGTCACGTATTTGAGTTAGTTACGTTTTTTGTATTTTCAATCGATTCTTGTTAGTAATATCTACACAATGAAGGTGATTTAGGTTAATCAGAGTTAGCATGAATTAATTAAAAATAAAATAACATAGCAGCTTATTAGATCAATTTACACTTGGATTTTTGGGATCCTTATTTTATGCAATTATGCATGATGAAATGTGAATATTATTAACACACGTATAAATGTTAATGATGATATGTTAATTATTAAATGCATATTGATTTTGAGGAACGGAGCATAATTGACCAATTTTAGCATGATGAATCTAAGATTCATCAACCACACAACCACGGAGGTCCAAAGTCCTACCCCAATATACGTGCGAGATTCCAGACGGGATACGCTAGAAATCAAGCAATTGTTACAAATGATATAAAAATGAATGAGAAATAGAAAAACTCTCCCAAAGAAAGTATCTTCATGTGTCTAAGTCAGCTTCAAAAAGAACCGCTTCCAAGTCCAGCAATTCCTCGCACGAAAACAAAATTTTATATTAGAGAGATAGAAAATATATAAATATATACAAAATATATGAAAATAAGTTTTGAAAAAGAGAAAAAGAAAGAGGGAAGAAACGTAGGGAAAATGTTCCCAAGAAATGTTCAGGGTTCAGACTACTCGAATGATAGGAAAACCTAACTCTGAGTATTCTAAAATGAACCTAAGATGTTTGCCTCCCCAACAATGGTCCAATTTGGCGAATGCGAAAATACCCTTTTTAATTCGTCATTTTTATGTTGTAGTTGGGCACTTAGGTGTCAATCAAAAATTAGTTGCGAGTGAATAACCTCATAAATTTTAGCAAGGCATGAGTATGTATTTATTTAACATGGGTAAGTCTAAGGATCGGCTCAAGGAGGCAAAGGAACAACTTCGGGCTCAATTTATTCAACCTAATGAATGGTTTTCCATCAGATTTTTGGTATTTTTATGCAATTAATGATGAGAATGCAATTTTGGCAAAATTTGAGGACTAAAATGAAATTTTCAACCAAATGATCTTCAAAAATCCTAAAACTTGGTCAGAATGTGAAAGTGTGCAAAATTAGGCTACTGTAATTTTGTTTGTATATTTCAGATGCAAAATGCATTTATTATGAATTAAAAATGTAGACTATATTATTTCGAGTAGTTTAATTTTAATAAATCGCAAACCTAATTATTTTTTAGAAATTAAATTCTCGGAGATAGGTCTATGTAAGAGGTATCCAGAACGAATTTTATTTCATAAAAACACTAAGCGTACAGTCAATTAAAAATCAAATACCATGATTACAAAACAATTTGTTTTACCTAGATATGCATGCAAATGCTGTGATTTTTGAGCATGTAATAAAGAGCAATAAATCTACCTATTTTGGTTTTTTAGCAATTTTTGGAACATAGAATAATTTAATATGAATTAAAGAGTGTGCACAATAAATAAAATATGATAATTTCCACCAATTTAATTAAATTAAATCAAGCATACCTCACAAAAATACCATTGATCATCCAAAAGGTATATAATAACGTGTTCTACAACATGTTATTTTTGGAATAAAAATACGGTGCAAAAATGATTGTTCAAATTAATACGTGAATTGATGATTGTAAATGCAATATGGAAATAAACAAAATAAAATGGAATGCTATAAATATGGAATAAAAGATAATTACCAAAACCAACAGGGAATTTGGCACAAATATTCCACTAGACACGTGCATGACACGTGACTCCGGGTTGGAGGAACTTCTTGTTATTTCTGGAACTTGGAGGGGAGATCTGTAATCTGCCCCCCACCCCATGTGCTCCTCACATAAGGGGGAAGAGACTTAGGCGGTAGGGCTCGTCCACCGAGGTAGGCAGCGAAGGATGTAGTTCGACCTCGGCAAGCCGATGAGCGGGCGTCGGGTGCATGGTGGTGCCCCACTGCATGTGGTGGAGATGCAAAGCGAGGCCGCACGGTGGGTGGCAACGGTTGTTGTAGCGTGGGGGCGTAGGTGAACAGAGGGTGGCAGGAGTCGTGATTCTGGAGGCATCAGGCGACGGAGTCGGTGACGATGGGGAGGAAGGTGGCTATCGAGGAGCGGATGGGGGCACACAATCTGTAGAGGGAAGCCGAGGGTTGTGATTAGCATAGGAGGGGTGTAGAGGCACGTGGCGAGACTGGAGGGTGGCATGCGGTGATGGGTGTAGATCGAGAAAAAGAAAAGAAAAGAGGAGCATGGGAAGAAGAGCAGGGATAAAAAGAAAAAAGAAAATAAAATAAAAGTTAAATAAAAAACTAAAATAAGATTAAAATAAAAATTAAAAAAATAAATATTAAATAAAAGTAAAGTACAATATAAAAATTAAATAAAGGTAAAAATAAATAAAAAGCAAAGAAAAATAAGAAAGAGATAGTAAATGAAGTCAAATCAAAAAGTGTAAATACAAAAGTTGCTAATCTCGACGAGATCTACAACTTTTGTGAAGGATCCAAAATCAAAAGAAGTCAATTACACAAAACATATTTTTGGAGGTACTGTAGTTATAATATAATACTATATTTTTTATTTTATTATTTTTATTATATTTTTAACTTGATTTAATTAGTGGATTAAACTATATACAATATATACATAATTAATATAATTTTATGGATTTTTTTATGCTAGAGAAATGGTAAAAAATGACAAAGATAAAATATGTAAAAAGTATAAAAAGTCATATTTTTCTATTTTCTCTTGATTTTCTGATTTTTATGGGTTTAATCCAAATTAGTGAACTAATTAAAGAATATAATAGAGAAAGAATTAGGTTAAAATACTATTTTTGTCTATAAACTAATAGGCTCAGTTTAGGTCAAAAATAAGGGCTATTTAATTACAAATTTTAGCCCTAATTTTAGCACAATCAGTGAATGTTAAATAATTGATATTAAGGGGTTTAATTAGTGAATTATTAAATGGAATTTTCTAAGATATCCATATAAAGTATATGAATCACGGATTCATCAATGAGGTCACCACCCTCTGATCAAGAACATCACCCCAAAACCTCCAACAACCGTCGGATCATAGCGCTTCACAACCATCAGATCATTGTTGATATTTAATCTTAGCGCTCCATCGGCGAAGAGTTATCAGGCCATCTGGAGCATCCAATCTTTAAGTGAGTATATGCGGCGCATTTTGAGCTGTCTGCCATCCTGTGTGTAGGGGTATATTGCATATTTTCCCCTCTGTCTTTTTGTATATGATATTGAATCAATAAACTTTCATTTGTGGCTATAATATTTCTGTAAATTTTTGCATTAAGAACCATGAGCTTTTCTCTATTTGCATTTTAGTCCATTCCATGCCACCTTTCATGCCAGTGCATGTGAGGGGTGGGTATTTTATGTGGATACCCTTTTGGGTTTGTGTGATTTTTGCCCTAGAAACGTTAAAATCAGTTGTATTATTTTTTTTAAAACTTGCAAGTTTGGCCTAATTGCTCTGATTAATTAAATTTATACCCCTCATAGTGCGAAATAAATTTTAATTTTGGAAATATTTCATCTATGCCTTAGACTTTGTTTAAGTGTTATTTAATACTCTGAAACTTTATGGAAATTGCAACTAGGTTCCTATATTATAGATTTAGTTTGTGTTTGTATTTTAATTCTAAAATTAGCATTTGCTTTTAAAAATTATAGAAAAATATTTTAAGTGCCTAAAATCATATTATATCACGTATATTTTTGAAGGCAATTACAATTATTTTGTTATTTATAAAAATAAAAAAATATAACATGTTCTCATATTTAGCATTTAAAAATCCATAAAAATGTAAAATGTTTTCAAAAATCCTAAAAAGTAAAGTAGGTTTATTTAGCTATATTTGAATTTCTGTTCAAATAATTTTGTAAAATATTATTAAAAACTCCTCAAAATTGAAAATCATAGAAAACTTTATAAAATTCTAAAAATTCTTTAGAAAATAACAAAAATATGTTTTATGCTTCTGAATTTTCTTTTCATTTTTTAGTATTCAGGAAAATTGAATTTGAGCTCAATCTAGTTTGATACATATTTATTAAACTTATTTCAAGTTCCTTGATTTACTGTTTTATTTATTTTATGTATTTCCTTATTTAAAAAATATATTAAAAACTCAAAATTGGAATAAAAAGCACAAAAATAGAGAAAATTTATAAAACCAAAAAAGTATTTTATTTCTGAATTTTCTAATTTACTAATTATATTTGAAAAAATCTAAAAACATCTCTTTTATCTTTTTTATATATATTATATATTATAATTATATATTAGCTATTAATCTCTACTTTATATTTTAATTTAAACTAAAAATTTACAAAAGTAAAAACATAAAAAAATTCATATAAATTAAAACCCATAAGAACATTAAAAATTAAAAACACACCAAAAAATCCTTTGTTGTCTATTCATTTTTGTTACTCTACCTCAAGTGCCCCTTTATGGTTCGACCCCTATTTCTTCATACTATATACATTTTTATAGGGTATAATAAATTTTAGCTCATCTACATTTATTGTTTAATCATTCTTGTAGATTAATTGTTGATTGACACGGTTTGTTGACTGTTGAGAGCCGAGAGAGCCGTTGATGTGCGACAAATAGACTCGGGTTAAATAAAAAATTAAGGCGTTGTTGTGGCCCAAATCAATCCAACGAACAATCGAGAAAATCAAACCACTAAGATAAAACAATCAAATATAAGTAGTTTTGCTACTTTTATTTACCTAATATAGCGATCAGGGTCGAACACAATAAGCACAATTAAAAGCTAAATAGTGAGATTTCAGGAATAAAAAAGGTTTTTAGTGGTTTTTGGTTTTTCGAATTTTTAATTTTCAAAATAAAAACAACAAGCACAAGGAATAAAAAGGCTCATACACTCTTTTTGTATTTTTCTCATAGGCCAAAAATACTCAGAAAATTATAATAAAAATATTTTTGATTTTTAAATGTTTTATATTGTTTTTGGTAATTTTTATATAATTTTTGAATATTTTTATGATTTTCTAAAAATCAAAAGTGACAAAAAGAACAAACAGTACACAACCAGAAATAATTTGCAAGTTAAAAATGATTAAAATGCCCAAAAGTTCCTAGGAGAGATTTTTATGAGAAAATAGAGTAGATTATCTACAAACAGAAACTAGAAATAATATTTTTGGATTTTTCTACAATTTTAAATATTTTTTATAAGTTTTAGAGTGTTTTGTAATTTTTATGATTTTTACAAGGTGTTTTTAAGCAAAAATGATACTGAACTAAAGGATGATAAAAGACATCTACCCTGATTTTTATGGAATTTTTCAAGGCTTTTTCGAATTTTTATAGATTTACTAAGACAAATAGGACACTTTTTAGGGCTTTTTGAATTTTTAATAATATAAAATTCATGCAAACCAACACCCAAAAATCACCACAAAGAATACATGTTAGTAGGAGCTATAGGTAATTTTTAGGGTTGATTTAATATCTATTACATACAATAAAAGACAACTAATTAAAAACAGTTTAAAGTAACTTTTTTGTAAATAGTTTAAGTTCTAGGGCCTAGAAAATAATAAGTCCAGAAAGTACAGAGGCCTTTATGCAATTTAGTCCACCAAATACATGCGCAACACGTGATCCAGACAGACATGGGTATAAATGCAAATACTCAGAACATAAACTTCATTCTATAATCATAAAAGAAAAACTCAAACCAGGTACTACAAATATCCCAAGAAGTCACGTGGGGACATATGTGGACTCTACCCAACTGAACTAAAATGCAAATAAATAAACTAAAGGGTCCAAACTGCAAAAGTTCTTAACTAGTTATTATAATTTGTAGATTGAAATGAAATGACATAAACTATAGGGGAAAAAGTAAAGTTTACCCACAAGTATGTGCGGAGCGCGTGCTTTGACGACCCTGATTGGCCTCTGTAAAGATCTAACAGTTCTGGTGCAGGCGCTGGTGTACGGCTCTGATGAGTCGTTATCTGAAGATCTGGCAGCTCTAACATAGGTATGAGCATGTTGTCAGATGAAGGGGGCAAATCTGATCCAAGCGTTAGAGTGAGGTGCTAAAGAATGGTTGGGATTAATTTTGGGGTGACGACTCAAGATCGAGCAACGGTGGAAGTGGCTAGAATAACTCGAACCAGGCAAACTTCGCCTGAGCGTAAAGGGAGATTCGCTACTCTGATGAAGGCGTTGAGGGGTCCAGCACATTCGTGGAAGTGCTCCGCGTCGAATGAACTGCTATGATGGATGGGATGATGGTCGGATGGTCAGGATGGTGAAGCTCCACTTGGAGCTGCTCCGCCTGAGCAGTTGGGGCTCTGTATGGTCCTCCGCCCGTGTTTAAACTTGCAGGTAGACTCCAGACTCGAAGACCAAGCTTTGACCGCTGTTATTTTGTAAAAGAAACCAGAGAATCGATGGTTGGTGATCTTCAACCTCCGGCGAAAGTGGAGGGAGGAGGTCTAACCTTAATCTCACTCCGATAAGTGAGTCTAAGAGGGTTAGGCCACGAGGGAAGATGGGTGATGAGATGGCGGGCGATCAAGGCGGTGTGTTGTGAGTGATGGAGCTCTGACCAGTAAGTCAGAGCTGGTGAACTATGGTGGAGATGACGTACGGAATCGAAGCGAAAATGGAAATATAAGTGAAATGGAGGATACATGAAGCTTCTGAAGAGCTCGGGAACTTCAGGCAAGGTGAACGGAGGGGTTATGGCCTCAACCAAGCTGCGGCGGACCTGGGAGGCTTGTCACGGTGGAAGACTCCGGCCACGAGCAGAGCAGGTGCTATCCGACCCTCATTGGAGGTCCAAAACGAGCCTCCGAGGAGCTGTCACTATCCTAGAGGTGGATAAGGGGCAGTGGTGGCACGAGGCACAAGCTGCTGAGCTCGGGAAGTGGAAGAGAATACTTATAGGCAAGGGCTAGGGTCCAGAAAGATAGGAAGATTCAGCGAAACCCTAGTGTGATCCGGCTGCGTCGGGATCTACGAGGATCATGGATCATAGGAGCATAATCGGGCACAAGAACCGAGGTGAAATGTGGTCGGGTCTGACTGAGAAAAAGTGGAGAAAAGAGCTCCAGCGAACGAAAGTCGGGTCAACCTGGCTGAGAGAGAAGGTTGACTGGAGTCAACAATCTGACGTGGACCAGTAAGAAAAATCTAGGCCAAAAATTGAAAGAATAATAAATATAAAATAGTATATGATTTTAAAATAAAAAGTGAATAAAATGAAAATGGTTATTATTTTCTATACTATTTTTATTATTTCTAGGAATTAATATATATAGTATGACAGTATAATGTATTATATACATGTATAATATACCTATGTATTATGTACATGTAATTTTATTTTATTATTTTTATAAAAATATGTTTCATTTTATATTTTATTTATTTACAAAATAATTTGAGAAATATAAAAAGATTTTTATTTGGTTTTTTTGCAATTTAATTAAAGGTGTTAAATAAATAGGGATTGTATACACACATGTGACTTTTGTACAAGGAATTGTGGGTTTTATTTTTATTTTATTTGCATTTTTATTTTTATTTTATTATTATGGATATATACAAGTATGAGAAAATGTAAAATAAATATTTATTTGTTGGTGTTTTGTGCAATTTACAATGTACCCTATCTCTCCCAACTTATTTCTTATCGATCAAGTCAAGACTTGACCTTCTCTTTGGGGTTTGGGTCACTCTGTAATTATTCTAAATGCATCCTCCTTTTTCTTTTCTCTTTATTCTTTTATTTTTGGAAAATATGTGTTGATTACGCAATATTAGCAAGGACTTCTACATTGTCAATTTATTGTATTTACATATATTTATAGGTGTTTCTGCTAAAAGATAAAGCTAAAATAAAATAATAAAGAATGAGAATTGTAGATTCATCATCCCCCTATACTTTATTTGCTAGTCCATTAGCAAACACTTATTTGAAAAAGAAGTGAAAATAAGAAGAAAAGAAAAGGAATCAAAGTTGATTAATAAACTTGTCTTCATTAAATTGGAGTATGGAGCCCAGTCAGACCTTGGGATTATTAATTTGCTGGAACCTTATTAGGAAATAAGTTTAAGACTCAATAACCTCCAAGTTCCACAGTTATATGGTCAGAACTCCTTAATAACCAGATCAGAACAAATCTACATACGCAAACTCTAATGACTATAAATCTTTCCTTGTACTGCGTAAGTGATATATAGCTCCCCACCTTACAAATGGCAAAGAAACAACCTCCATCAACAAGGTAACTCTAGTCCCCTAGTCTAGCAATTCTTTCCTCGAGGAGCGGGGTATTCCCTTATAAGTTCGAGTACAACCAGCTCAACAAGAGGAGAAAGAAGAGAATGGATCGTGACCAGTGTAGCCATGTATCCTTTGAAGTTAAACCATTGTAGACAAGTCTCCAGCTGCAAGCTTCCATGAGATGAGATGGTGGAATACATAAGCTTTGCTTATTTACTATATACAATTCGACATGCATTTTATTTTCAATCAGGCATGTCCCCTTTTTTGGAGTTTTTCAGATTTTTGCACACATTTTCTTATGTGCATATAAAAGATATCTACACGACGCAGCATATACATAAGGAGTTTTTCTTCTTGAGCCAGTAGACTATCCGTCTTTTGAAGCATTTTTGCAACCCACAGACTCCTTTCGTTAGATCTCCATGCTACTAGACCAAGTAGAGATGTGCATCCCTCCCTAGAGGAGGACAAGAGGTTCTGGCTAGCTGTACTACACTCGTATGCTACTCCCAAAGGATTCTGCCTTCTCACCACCTCATCCGTGTTGAGCCACGTGTAAGGTGTGTGTCCAAGTCAAGCCATTCTTTTTGAGAGTCATGCGTGCATTATTAAGTGTTCTACTTGGGCTCATCAAGATGACATGTGAACATAGCCTAGTGGAGAATTAAGTCACTAAGGACCTGAGAAGTCTTAACCCCAAATCCTATAAGGTTCCTCTGAGGTTAAGTGGATTAAGGTCTCAACCAAGCTCTATTTTTCAATTTAATTCCAGACTAGTTTAAGTGTCAACCATGAATCTGAAGAATGCATATGCAAGTATATACAAAATCTTTTATGGAAAATTTTCAAAATATGCAAATTTTTATGGAAATTTTGATATTCAATTTTTTAGGTATCTTTTAAAAAAAGGAGAGCTTTTTACAAAGACATATACATATTTACATAAGGGTTTATATTATAGATCTTATGTACAAATTGGATTTTAAGGGTAGCTTCTATTTTTAATGTACACATATATACAAGTGGTTACCCCTTATTTATTTCTGTATGTGGCAAAATAGTTTTGCAAAAATAGTTTTCAAAATATTTTTCAAACCTAATTTTACAAACTATTTTTGCAAACTTTTTATTTTCACATAATTTTCAAAAATCTTGTACTATATAAAGAATTTTGCAAAAAATAATAATTTACAAATATTTTGAAAACAAAACATTTTTACAACACATTTTTGCAAAATTTGTACAAAAATATTTTTTGCAGAGATTTCTAAAAATGTTTTTAATAGCCATGTTATTAACAAATAAAATAGGTATTATGGCTAAAGTATATATACAGTATATACGACAAGACCTTATACTTAGCTCGAACAATGTCCTCATAGTGATCAGAGAGCGATGAAAGAAGACATAACTCATGTTGAGTATTGGGAAGTGAAAAGAATGCTATACTACAATGACAAATGAAGGAATAAAATGAATAGAAATCGGTGATCCCCCTATACTTAGGATTAAGTAATCGTAAGTATAGAAGACTGTACAAAAGGGGAAAACCGAAGAATAGAATATACAGATATTACCTCCCCTATACTTGGGGTAAAATATCCCTAAGTATAGGCAGTGAAAATAGAGGTAATACAATCAAATGGATAATCGCATGTCTGACAGCCCCCTATACTTGGGATAAAGTGCATCCTAAGTATAGCAAAATCACAAAATGAAGATGGGGTGTTAGATAAAAAAGAATGAATGATATGGACAATCTAGATCTATACAGCTGCGGAGTGGAGGTGAAAATCAGGTATGTGATGTGATTCGAAGATCATATCTCATACAAAATGTATAGGGGCAACGTCAACGATCAATGGCTCATGATCAAGATATGGCTTCAGGCACTGAGCATTGACCCGAAAGGTGGAATCAGAAGACAATTCAGATATATCAATGCTACCATTGTCATGCACCTTTCTGACCAAGTATGGTCCCTTCTATTTACTCCGTAATTTCCCTAGAAATGATCTCAACCTAGCATCAAATAGCCATACTTTCTGATCTGGCTCAAACTGTTTATGGCTGATGTGAGAATCATGCCATATCTTCACTTTATCCTTATATTGTAGGCTACTTGAGAAGGTTGTGTCTCTCAACTCCTCCAGGGTTGCCAAATCTGCTCTCCTCTGATCACCTACACTCTTGGAATCCAATAATAGCTCAACAATTGCTCAAAGTGACTTATGTTTGATCTCTAATGGTAAGTGGCACGGCTCACCATAAACGAGTCGAAAGGGAGATGTGTCGAAGGGTGTCTTGAAGGAATTTTCGATAGGCCCAAAAGACTGAGTCCAAATGCTGTGACCAGTCCTTTTGGTCTTGACGGTCTATGGTCAATGCTGAACTCGTTATCAAGGACCCTTACCTTGTTGTTGATAAAATGATACCCCCATCAAAAATCAAGACTCTAGGTACCCCAAACCGTGAAATAATATTCTTCCT
Source organism: Ottelia alismoides (assembly GCA_037367405.1). Lineage (NCBI taxonomy): Eukaryota > Viridiplantae > Streptophyta > Magnoliopsida > Alismatales > Hydrocharitaceae > Ottelia > Ottelia alismoides. Next base: position 925,164 of record JAZKJV010009171.1, read on the forward strand.
CAAAAATTTGCAAACAGTCTTTGCATCTGCAGCTTGGGTGGGGATGGCCTCAATCCAACGACTAACATAATCCAAAGCAAGCAGAACGTACTCAAATCCCTTACTCTTAGGGATGCATGTACCCATGAATCGATGCCCCATGCATCAAAAATCTCACAGAAGTGAATGGGTTGCATCGACATCATCTCTCTGTCCACAAGTGCCCATCCTTTGACAGTCAGTGCACCTCTTCACATATTCATCTGAATCCTTGAAGAGGATAGGCCATTACAGGTTGGATTGGAGAACTTTCTGTGTTGTCCATCTCCCAACGTGATGTCCTTCTGCCTTGAGCTTGTGGAAATAGGTGAGGACGCTATGATGCTCCTCCTAAGGAATACGCCGATGCCATATGCTATACCCCCTTCATGGTAAAGGGTGGGATCCTCCCAATAGTACGACTTGGCCTTTGCAAGGAAGGTCTCAAGTCACTATCTGGGCCAACCTTGTGGAACTTTCTTGGCAATAAGATAGTTCACAATGTCAGCACACCATGGAAGCGAGGTGATAGCAAGAATCACCTCGTTTGGGAATGTCTCGATGATAGGCGGGATATGTTCTGAATCCTCAAGATTCTCTAATCGGGAGAGGTGATCCACTAACACATTCTTAACTCCGGATTTATCCTTAATCTCTATGTCAAACTCCTGGAGTAGAAGGATCCATCTGGTCAATCTGGCTTCGGCATCCTTCTTTACCATGAGGTATCGGATGGTAGTGAGATCTGTAAAGATAGTTACTTTAGATCCAAGAATGTAAGATCAAAACTTGTCCAAAGCAAAAACTACAGCTAGCATCTCCTTCTCAGTTACAATGTAGTTCTGTTGAGTGGCATCCAAAGTTCAGCTAGCGTAGTGAATGGTAAAAGGCAATCCATCCCTCCTCTGTCAAAGCATAGCCCCTACGACAAAATCAGAAGCGTATGTCATGATCTCGAATGGGAGAGACCAATTGGGAGGCTGAAGGATAGGAGCTTGTACAACTAATCCCTTGAGAGTCTCAAATGACGCAAGACACTTATCATCTACAAGGAACTCGGTGTCTTTTGTCAGCAGATCAGTAAGCGGTCGGGTAATTCGGCTGAAGTCTTGTATGAACCGTCGATAGAAACCAACGTGCCCCAGAAAAGACTGTACTATTGATAATCAGGGAAATCGGAGGGTCATACGGTTTCACAAGGTGAAACCGCAATCGGTGTATTGACCGCTCAAAAATCCCTAATTAACCAACAATGAACCCACAACAGTATAAATCAAGCAATGAAAGACAAGTGTGGAGTCAAATTTATTTTTAACTCTATAAATAGGTGTATAGTGAAAGTATGTAGAGTGTCGAACATAGGGAGCCGACAGGACAGATCGGGCTAAATGTGCAAGAGTGAATGTGGTCAATGTCTACAAGTATGCCAATTTTTTTGGTGGGTTTTTTAATTTTTAATTAATTTTTTTATTTTTAATTTTATATTTTTGTATTTTTGGTTTTAAATTTTCTGATTTTATATTTTCTTTTTATATTTTATATTTTTTTTATTTTCTTTTTTTTCAATAATAGAATATATGTATAATATAAGAAAAGAGGAGGTTAGGGTATTTAAAAAAATAAGGAAAATGCTCAAAAATTAGGAAATAAAATATTTTTGATCTTTTTATATTTTTATAGTGTTTTTGTGATTTTTGGGAGTTTTTCTGAATGTTTTTGGTATTTTTAAAAGTCAAAATGCAAGAAAACAGTGAATTAGCTACTGGCCGAGATTAAAATAAGGATGAAAAATACTAAACAGTACCCAAAATTCCTCAAATTAATTTTAAAATAAAGGGAATAAAATAAGGAAACTATAAAACATGAGTTTATTTTTAGGATTTTTCTATGATTTTTTTAGTTTTTTTATGAAGTTTTTAGGTGTTTTCTAATTTTTAAGGTTTTGTTTTGAAATTTTTAATGATTTTTGGATTGACACTAAAACACACTAAAATAGACCTTAGGTTATTTTTTAGAATTTTTCAAAAAGATTTGATATTTTCTTGGTATTTTCTAATGCAAACAGTATTGAAAATGCATGTTTTTTATTTTTAATAAATATTAAAATGCAATAAATATGCAATGCAAAAATATAGCATGAATAAGCAAGCAAACAGGAGCCTATGGTATTTTTTTGGAAATATTTCGAGTTAAAATGATGCACTAAATAAATAAAAACATCCTATAAAAATCACACAGCTGGCAGGGGCATAAGTGCAAATATCAAGAAGTATAGGGGCCAAAGTACAATTATCACAAAAGTTTACAACTAAATCTTGCAATTCCAGGACTAAACACAAATAACCAGACCCGCGGGGGTACACCTGCAAACACACCAAACACACGTGCGCAAGCACGCGCGCCTGGCAAGGGCACGGATGTAATTTCCAAAACTGCGGGGGTCCAAATGCAAAAAGGGCAAAGTTCTATAACTGTGAGTACAAACTTTAGGACTAATAGTTAAATACGAAAAGAGCCCAGGGCCCCTCTGCAAAATGCCCTGACGCACGTGACTAGCACGTGCGCCAAGCGGGGTCTAAAATGTAATACAACAAAAACTGAGGGGTTTTTACGCAGATGTTACAAAATTATAACGCTGCAAATGAAAGTTTAGTCATTAAATAGAAATTACAAAAATGCTCTGGGTTAAAGAGCAAAATACCCAAAGTAGGTGCGCGATCCAACGGCTGTCGACTCTTCACTTGCCATGTGTCGCGTGCAGGTCGCGTGATACCCCTCCGCGTCCCAACGGCCAGGATTAGATGAGGCAGGTGGCGATCTACGGCTGAGGATCTCAAGATCGGACAGCGGCTGGCACTTCTGGGACCAAGGCCCGATCGAACGGCCGTGGACCTCCCTGGAAGAACAGGGAAGAACACGGCCGATGGCGAGCTTCGGTCGTCGATCTGGCGGTGCTCCGGCCGTCTCCTTCGATGTTGCAAGGCGCAAACTACTCCTGGAAGATCCCTTGGTCCACCGACGGAGCCAAAAAAGGCTCGAAGAGCTCCGGTGCTCCGTGGCGAAGTTCGAGAAGAAAGTGGGTCCAGGTACCTCGAGTTCTCCAAAATCGACCCTCCAAGGGGGTCCTTTGAGCTCCTGCACTTGCAAAAATGGATAAGGGAGGCGAGGGCAAAATGCCTCGACCTCCAGTGGGCACGCACAAAGGTTGAACGGAGATATGGAGGCTCGCCGGAGCTTGCTCCGGCGAGGGTCGTCGATTGTGCGAATCGACTGATGGAAATCGATAATGGAGATGGATGGATGATCCTATGACTCTTGTGAATAAAATGGGCAAAGAAAAAGGGAGAAATAAGTACTCAAAGGAGTGTTCCTGATGTTGAAAATACCTCGACGGCTAGGTGGCCGGAGGTGATGGAACACGCCCAGATCCAGGGACGAAGCCAGGATGGTTGGTTCAAGGGGGCCAAATATAATAGAAAGATATTTTTTAAATATATACAATATTTTTTTACTTAAGATGCAAAATTTATTTTGACTTGATGTCGTACCATCATCAAAATTACTAAACAATTATCTGTAAACATATTACCTTAATTTTAAAAATATGAAAAGAAATACTTCAGCATTTAAATTACCAACAAACTTACTACATTTAAATATGACTTGGGAACCAATAGTTTGTCATATATAAATTATAATTGTAAGCAGTTGTTCCTTTTCTTTACAATTTATAATTGATCATGAAATAAACAATTAACCGTGTTATAACTTTTCATAATTAAAAAATAAAAAGAGATCAAATATACATTTATGTTAAACTATTTAAAGCGCACTACCCTTAACTTTGAATTATAGTCGTCTATAATTAATTCCATTGAAATCAACTTCTTTCTCAATATATATCAATAAATAATTTGTGAGAAAATCATCTTTGTATTTAAAAATCCAACAATTATATATTTAATTTTTTTTGAGAAACTTCTTTCTCAATAGAAATCTGTTTTTCAAGGATATGGTAATTTTAAAAACGGATAAGGATATGGTAATATCTATATATGTTTTCGTATCCATCAGTTTGTATCCATATGTTTGATATACAAGTTTACCAATGGAGATCATTTATACAAGTGTGTGTGTGTGTATATATATATATATATATGATTACAACTTTCATCCAATCCAATTTATAATGTAAAATACATGTATTCAGCCTCGACAATATAATTTCTTCTTATAAATAGTTACACATTTTATTTTGACTAGTGGTCAGTGGTTTCGACTAGTATATTTTGTTACAAAGAAAAAACACCACATTATAATGCATGTGCTTAACTTGAACGAACCAATATGATACGATCGTTTGTCAATTATAAATTGAGTGTCAAAGTTCATAAGTAATATTTTTTTATAAAGTTTTTGACAATATGATGGTAACTAGATGGAAATTATGAAAAAAAATCTTGTTTTTATACTCACAAACTATTAGCATCATTATAGCTATAGATTAACAACTAAAAGTACAATTCCATTCTATCACTTCTTCTATGGTATAGCAAAAACTCCAACATCCTCTCTAAAATTCATGACAATCACAAGACATAAATAAAATTATTGAGAATTTGACGGTGTGGAAACTAAATAGCCACATCCATAAGAAGTGATACAATTACCATCATAACAAACAACAAGCTAATTGATCAAGTTTTTTATATACATGTATTAATAATTTAATTAGCATCTATAATAGATCAATTGAAAAAGAATGATAAATTAAAAATATATTCGATTGTGTTGATATTGTACGCACTTCTTGTTAGTAACGAAGGAAGATTGAATTAAATGAATAGAAGCGAAAGCCAGGATAGTGCCTAGACAGCTATGTTGAAGTTATGACATAAGAAATTGGCGCAATTTAATTCGTTCGTGTTGTCCAGCCGAGAAATTGAAAATACAAAGAGAGAAGAATAGGTGGGCTGCATGCACTAAGTATTCGCATCATGAAAATAAACATTGGGGGTAATCACGTCCACTTGGGAAATAGTGAACATTAATTTTTTCTATTTTTATGATTTAAATGGTGTTTCCATAATTAGGAGAGTGTGGCCCACTAATATTATTTTTCCTAATTTTGGGGATGGAAGGCACGCGTAGTAATCCTTGAAAAATAGAGGGAAGGTGTAAGGCGAGTTTTTTCCCCTTGAAATTAGGGAAACACTGGGAAGGGGGGGCCAATGCGGGTCTTCTAAATTTAGCAATAGGAGGAGGTGTGGAGGAACGGGGGGGGCTGGCCCCCTCCCGTCCCCCCCCTCCCTCTGTCCCTGCCCAGATCCTCGTCCAACTCCTCCCTCGATGATTGGGGTTGGATGGTGTCACTACCAGCAGACCAGAACCACACAAAGGTGGAGAGAATGGGACCAATGGGATTCAAACATCAAATGGAATTCAAGAGTTGCATATAAGGGGTTGACGTACAGGTGGGTAAGAATGAGGCGTAGCGGTAAAATCGTTGATCCATGGCCCGAGGAGATACATGGGTGTGTATCATGGATAATCGAGTAACAACATTGCAGAAGGAACTATCACGAAAGGAGGAAAGGTGCGGCCTCCAAAAATCCAAGAAGATAGGACAAAAACCACTTCTGACGTGAACAGGAGATGGCTCAGATAGTTGACCTATGGTCAACGGTCAGAGCCACCTGGTTGGTCCACGTGGACCGACCAGGAAAAATCCTGCAAAAAGTCTTTATTAATTCATTTAAAAATAGTAAATGAGTTTATTATTTTTTAATTATAAAATAAAAAGTGTTTATTTTTTATGAAGTATTTTATAATGATTTTTAATTATTTTTATGAGGTATAATTTTATAAGTTACCTTTTATAGCCTTTATAGGTATATTATCTATATATTTTATTATTTTATTTTTATTCTGTGAATTTAATTTTATTTATTTTTATTTATTAATTTATAAATTTATAAAATACTTTTATACACTTAAATATATTTTTATTTTATTTTTTTGAAGTAATTTGTACACTTAATAAAATAAAAGTATAAATTATATAGGTATGTGTATAGGTCTTATACCTATGTACTATGTATATACAGGTATTTTATTTTGTATTTCTTTTACATTTTTATTCTGATTTTAATATACAAATATATTATAATTAATATTTATGAAATTATAGAAATATAAAATTATAAAAATAATGAATAAATAATAATGTGATTATTTTAATCTGTACAATTATACAAGTGGGGTCCAAAACTCAACTTTCAAATGGTAGCTCCGCCAAATGCGAACCACGGCCATTAAATAGCTTATTTTAAATTATATACAATTAAAGGTGAGTTTGCTGCATTTGGAGTTTTTATTTGTGAGATACAGGTCTGGGAAGTTGGGATTCTGAATTTTTATTTAGACCATAACTTTTTATCTGTACATTATTTTTGAATGAAATCAATTTTGTATTTTTCTTTATTTAATTATCTACAACTTTCATGTTCAAAGTTTTTTTATTTGATGTATAAAAAGTGGAACCAAAAATAGGTCCAAAAATGAATAAAGAATGAATGAAAAACATTGTATTCTGGCTCTTATCTCCCCCTACTTTGTTCCTTGTCGACCTATTCATCGAGATGCCTAGGTCTCGGGGTTTTGGGTCATAAAATATTTACAATATTTTATTCTTTTTCTTTTCTTTTATTTATTCTATAATTTTGGCTTTAATTACAGTATTTTATACACTATTTACATGCACATGCATGAATGCTAAGATGCTGGAATTAATGATTATTACACGCATTTACTAGGGTTTTTTTAGGCCAAAATGATAGAATAAAGATGATGAAATGTGGACTCAACATCCCCCTATACTTTACCTTTGCTAGCCCCTAGCAAACACTTATGCAATAAGTGCAGAAAAGAAAAACAAAGAAAAGAAAAAGAAGAAATTGGATTTAGTTTAATTATCAAACTTGTCTCCACAAAATCAAAGTTTGGAGCTTAAGTAGGACCTTTTGAATTTTAGTGTAAGCGGAACCTTAATGAGAACTGAATTTGAAATCCAACAGTCCCTGAGAATCCCAAAACTCTACCCAAGTCTCCTCAATAGCCAGGTCAGAAATATCTCAACTCATACGCAAACCCTTACAACTATGAATCTGACTTGTACAGTATAAGTGATTGTGGCTCTTCCCAACTAGAATGGCAAAGAGACTGACTTCTCCAGCATGACAACCCAATGATTCCCCAATCCAATAACTCCATCCTCAAGGAGAGGGGTATTCCCTTCTAAGTTCAAGTGGCAACCAGCTCAAGAAGAGGAGGTGAAGAGAAGAATGGATGGTAGCCAGTGTAGCTACCTATCCTATGATGCAAGACCAGTGTAGTCAAGTCATCCAGCTGCAGGCTCATATGATTTGACTTTGGAACTCAAGCTTGCTTATTGACGTTACAACATATTCACATACTTTTGCAGACATTTTATTTTTTTACAGGCATGTCTTTCTTTTTTTTTTGAAATACTATTCACAGCAGCATTTACATAGGGAGTTTTTCCTCTTGAGCCAATAGACTATCCCTCTTTTGAAGCTTTATTGCAACCCACACTCTCCTGTCTTTAGAATTCCTCATTACTGGATGGGTTGGGGTGCACTTCCCTCCCTAGAGGAGGACAAGTGTTTCCACTTGTGTGCGTCTCATACCGGCAAATCCAATCCCCTCACCACCCAACTGAGTTGAGCCATGTGAAAGGTGCAGGTGTCCAAGTTAGGTCATTATCAACAAGAGTCATGTGTATGTTCCGAAATACTCTACTTAGGTAGTCAAGAATCCATTGAACCAAGTCTCGTGATCCTCAAAGAATTAAGTCAACTAGACCTGAAGTACCTCAAACCCAATTCCTATAAGGTTCCTGTTCCTAGGTAGATTTTAAGGTCCAATCAAGCTCCAATCTCCGGATTTTACTTAGACTCGTTCAACTATCAAACTCAATCCGAAAAATGCTCATGATATGCAAATGATATGTAGAATGCAGAAAATATTTTTGTGATGCAATTTTCAAGATTTTGAACTTTTTATGGATTTTTGAAAAGATGATGATGATGCATATGCATTTTTTGTATTTTTCAAAGAAATTTTTCAAATATTTTTGATATTTTAATTTTGCAAATGTTTTTGGGATTTTTGAAAACAAAAGATTTTGGATAAAAACTAGGTTAAAATATTTACAAGGGAGTGCTTCTTATATCTACAAGAAGTGGATTTTAAGAATTTACAAGGGTAAGTGATCAATTTTATACATATAGATAGTGGATTTTTGGTGAGAAGTATGTATCCCTCAAACTTATTTAACACATGTTTTTTCAAACAATTTTTGAAAACTATAGTCCAAAATAATTTTTACAAACATTTTACAAACATGTACACACATTTGAAAATCATTTTGCAAAGGTTTTAAAACAGTATAGATAGATTTTTCAAAATATTTTTGCAACCATTTTTCAAACCATTTGCAAATCATTTTTCAAACATTTTATTTAACACAAAGAAAAAAATTTCAAACAAAATGTTTTTACAAAGGTTGAAAACATGTAACAAAACATTTTCAAAATAGTTTTCAAAAGAATTTTCACAAGGATTTTCAAACTATTTTTTTCCAACATTTTGCAAAAAATATTTTCACCTGATTTATTAATCAGTACATACCAAAAAATTTGAGGAATAAAACACCTTTTTATTAGGGTTTTAGTGAATTTTAAAGATATATTAGCCATATTTATTAAGAAAATACGAAAGTACGAGTTATGGCTAAAGTATATACATAGTATAAATGACCCCCCTATACTTAGCTTGAGCTATGTCCTCATAGATCGGAGAGAAAAGAGAAGACATAACTCGTACTAAGTATAGGCAAGTCTAAAGAATAAATAAATGAACCAATGAGAAGTTGACCGTCCCCCCTATACTTAGGATCAAATAATCCTAAGTATAGCACACTGTACACAACGCAGGGAGGGTCAAGGGTGGGAATGAACAGATTGTACTCAGATTGTCTCCCCCTATACTTAGGATAAGATATCCCTAAGTATAGACAAGAAGAGGAGACAATGGAGAGGTTCGAAATGAATGAAAACTTGGGGTGCACACCCCCCTATACTTAGGACAAAGTACGTCCTAAGTATAGAAGACTATCAACAAGGGGTGACACCTTTTTGATACAAAAAGAAGATAGAAAAGGAAAAGAAGAAAAGAAAAGAAGAAAATATATCAACAGATGAAAGAATGATATGGGCAGATGGAACTGTACAGTGGAAGATGGAAGTGATCACCATGTATGAGATGCAAGTGATATGAGTCAAAGAGCACATCTCATACCAGAAGAATGGGGGCAACGTCAACGGTTGGCGGATCATGGTCTATATATAGCTTCAGGCGCTGACCGTTAACATGGAAGGTAGAGGAAGATGACGGCTCGGATATATCAATGCTACCATTGTCATGTACCTTCCTGACCACATACGGACCTTTCCACTTGCTCTGTAATTTCCTCGGAAACAATTTCAGCCTGGAATCAAACAACCATATGCGTTGATCGTGCTCAAACTGTTTATGAATGATGTGGGAATCATGCCATGTTTTCACTTTTTCCTTATACTGTAGGCTGCTAAAAAAGGCCGTGTCTCTCAACTCCTCCAGGGCTACCAACTCTGCTCTCCTCTGTTCTCCTATACTCTCGGGATCCAACAATAACTCAGTGACTGCCCAAAGTGACTTGTGCTTTATTTCCACTGGCAGATGGCATGACTTGCCATAGACGAGACAAAAGGGAGAGGCCCCTAATGGATTCTTGAAGGAGGTCCAATAGTCCCACAAGACCGAGTCCAAAAGTTGTGACCAATCCTTTCGGTCTGTGCGGACAACCTTCTGTAAGATAGTTTTGATCTCCCGATTCGATACTTTAGCAAGACCATTAGTCTGAGGGTGATATGGCGTGGCAACACGATGGTCAATGTCGAACTCGTCTGCAAGGGCCCTAACCTTGTCATTGATAAAGTGAGACCCCCCGTCTGAAATCAAGACTCTAGGTACCCCGAACCGTGAAATGATATTTTTCCTCAAAAATCGACACACGGTATTAGCATCTACGGCTCGGGCAGGGATGGCCTCAACCCATCGACTGACATAATCTACAGCGAGCAAAATGTGCTCAAACCCCTGACTCTTAGGAAATGGGCCCATGAAATCAATCCCCCATGCATCAAAAACCTCACAAAAGTGAATGGGTTGCATGGGCATCATGTCTCTCTGTCCGCAAGTACCCATCTTCTGACAGTCAGTACATCTCTTCACGAACTCATCTGAATCCTTGAAGAGAGTAGGCCACCAAAGGCCGAATTGGAGCACCTTCTGTGTTGTCCGTCTCCTAGAATGATGTCCTCCTGCCTCAAGCTTGTGGCAGTATGTGAGGACGCTATGCTGCTCTTCTTGAGGAATGCACCTTCTCCAGATGCTATCCCCCCCTTCATGATAAAGGACGGGATCCTCCCAATGGTAAAACTTGGCCTTCGCCAGGAAGGTCTCGAGCTTCTGCTTGGGCCAACCTTATGGAACCGTCTTAGCAACAAGATAGTTCACAATGTCGACGTACCATGGGAGCGAGGTGATAGCCAAGATCGCCTCATCTGGAAACGTCTCTGTAATAGGTGCGCTAGGCTCAGATTCCTCAAGGTTCTCTAAGCGGGAGAGGTGATCCGCCACCACATTCTTAACTCTAGGTTTATCCTTAATCTTAATATCAAACTTCTGGAGCAGAAGGATCTATCTGGTAAGGCGTGCTTTGGCATCCTTCTTGGCCATTAAGTACCGGATGGCGGTGTGATCTGTAAAAATAGTCACTCTAGATCCGAGAATATACGATCTATACTTATCTAAAGCAAAGACTACGGCCAGCATCTCTTTCTCTGTCACAATGTAATTCCGCTGAGCGGCATCCAAAGACCGGCTGGCGTAGTGAATAGCATACAACAATCCATCCCTCCTCTGTCCAAGCACAACCCCAACGGCAAAATCAGAAGTATCAGTCATGATCTCGAATGGGAGAGACCAATCGGGTGGCTGAAGGACAGGAGCCGTGACAACCATACTCTTGAGAGTCTCAAAAGACGCAAGACACTTATCATCTACCATGAACTCGGTGTCTTTCGTCAGAAAATCAGTAAGCGGTCGGGTAATCCGACTGAAGTCTTGAATAAACCGTCGGTAGAAACCGACATGCCCCAGAAAAGACCGCAATTGACGCAGATTGGACGGTGGATTGAGCTTTTTAATGATATCCACCTTGGCCGGATCAACCTCCATGCCCCTGTTGGAGATGATATGACCAAGAACCGTCCCTTGAGTCACCATGAAGTGACTCTTCTCCCAAGACAAGACAAGATTGACCTCAATGCAGCGCTGAAGCACACGGTCTAGGCAGTCAAGACAAGCATCAAACCCATCGCCATAGACCAAGAAGTCATCCATGAAGACCTCTAAACAGTCACCCACCATGTCCGAGAAAATGGACAACATGCACCTTTGGAATGTCGCCGGGACGTTACATAGACCAAAGGGCATCCGTCTGAAAGCATTAGTCCCAAACGGACAGGTGAATGTCGTTTTCTCCTGGTCTTCAGGCGCAATGGCCACATGATTATAACCGGAGTACCCATCAAGAAAATAGTAGTGACTCTTCCCATCTAGCCTCTCGATAATCTGATCAATGAATGGCAGTGGGAAATGATCCTTCTTGGTGGCCTGATTCAATCGTCCGTAGTCCACACAGACCCTCCAAGAAGTGGGTACTCGGGTAGTTATCTCCTCTCCAGAATCACTCACAACTGTAGTGATACCCGTCTTCTTGGGTACCACATGTAATGGACTAACCCACTTGGAGTCGGAGATGGGGTAGATAAAATCGGCGCTCCACCACTTCGATATTTCTTTCATGACCACATCTCGAAGATTCGGGTTCAGCCGTCGCTGGAACTCACGCGAAGGCCTAGCGTCCTCTTCAAGATAGATGTGGTGGGAGCATATAGCCGGACTAATCCCCTGGAGATCATCTATACTCCATCCTATCGCCTTGTGGTTTCTTTCAAGAACTTCCATCAGACGAGATTCTTGCTCTCCAGTTAAACCAGCTGAGATAATGACTGGGTGCATATCTGGCTCGCCCGCAAGGTATCTATACTTCAGCGACTGCAGCAACAGTTTCAGTTCTGGACAACTAGAAGGTGGCAGATCTGTCTTATGATATGTCTGTGTGAAGGCGACCAGGTCTGCATGTGAGAACTCTCGCTGCGCATGAACATATGACGAAGGGAACCCTGTTGAATCTTCTATGAACTGTACTGGCTCGCACTCTGTCCTAGCTGTCGGCTCAGAAGGAATCAGACACGGCAAATATACATCAAAATCATTCCTATCAATGTCTGGATCCGAGGGATCTGAATTAGAAGAACAAGACTGAAAATCATCACCACTCGTCCCACAACTGTCAGCCTCAAATGTATCCTCATCCAGGGGTGTGCTCTCCAGGCTCTCAACTGCCATAAGTTGTAAGTATGGTGAATCTGTAGGCAGGGCGAGGGTATGTGCTACGGGATCTGTCCAAATGGATTCATCATCTGTCATCACAAAGTCACACTCTTGGTGGATGTCTAGCTCGTCCTCTGTCATCTGCGCGGCATCGCTGGATTGCTCTTAGCATGCTAATTCTCTCGCTCTGGTCTCTTCGGTCATCTCTGTTTGTATGGTTTCGCCCACTACGCGAAAACATACCTTCCCACTATCATGATCGGTCACCGCCTTGGCTATGGCCAAGAATGGGCGTCCAAGTATGATGGGGGCATCAGTTACCGACTCAGGGATCTCCATGTCCAATACAACAAAGTCCACTGGGAATTTCAGGCCCTGAATGGTAATGACCACTGACGAGTCGCTAAATACGATGTTTAATTCGGCTTCATTGTAGCACATGTACTTAGAGATTCGGTCAGAACCGAGAGAAAATCTCCGTGAAGAGTGTCTCGGCTTAATTTTTATCCCGGGCAAGTCCGGGGTCGAACACAGGGAGGCAAAGGAACAACTTGGGTTTAATTTAAAAACGTAGGTCTAGATTTTCAAACGGTATTTTTTTTAGATTTTTTTATGCAAAAACCAAAGCAAATGCAAAATGCGGGTGAATTAAGTACTAAGAAATCACACAACTTAGCCAAATTAATTTTAATGAGAAATTAATCCAATTTAGCCAAACTATATTTTTCCTAGAATACTAATCCAGAGATGAAAACAAAACACATTTTGTTGGAATTTTAGGGGTTAAAATGCAATAACTAAAAATACACACTTTTTATGGGTTTTTTCGCAATTTACCACACAAACAGAAAGTAAAAATTACGAAAAAAATTATTGGAACTAAAACATGATGCAAGGAAGCAACAGTAATATTTTTGGAATTTTTTGACAAAATATGAATTTTTTATTTATTTATTAGTGAAAACAGAGTGACAGTAAGTAATTAATTCCTAATTAATCCACGTCATCAAATTAATCAAAATGCAAATTATCTCAAGTAGATATTTATATGAACAATCCAATAGAGTTGAAATTTCGCAAAAAAGATACTCGTGGATTTAATTAAAAATCAAATACTAAATTCACTCTATAAATTATTTCAGGCACATAACAACTCCATTTTGGTTGAAATTTGGATAGTAAGTTCATCACATATTAAGGCATCATATATATATTTTTTGGAATTTTTAGAGCAACCGTATGTGAGATATAATTTTAAGAGCACAGAATGGGTAAAATATGCTAAATTTCAGTTGAATAATTTTAATTAATTACCCAAGGACCACAAAAATATAAATAAATAATCACATGACAGAGGATAAGTTGCTCAACATAATGATATTTTTTATTGAGTAAATTGATGCAAAAACGAAGTCCAAATTAAGGTACGAACACAGGGGTCTTTGTGCAAAATCAGAAAGCAAAACTTTATAAACAAAACATGTACAGGGACCTTATTGTAAATACAGAAACTACAAATAAAATATTTGCAATTTTTACAATAATAAAAAATGAAAAGATAACCTTTCTTCTTCTTCCTGGGTGCTCGATGGGATGAAGAACCCCAAGAGGGGGACGGTCAGCGGCGGCCGCGCGCGGCCGCAAGGAGGAGGAGGCGCCGCGCGGAGGTCGGCGGTGGGCGCGGGGCGTCAGAGGGTGGCGCGGTGGTCGGCGGAGGTGGCGAGGGCGGCGCGGCAGGTCGCCGCTAGTGGCGAGCTCGGCTGGGGGCGGGGGTGTCGCGAGGGGGGCGGCGGCAGGCCGCGGTGGCGAGGCGGAGGTGAGCTGTGGGCGACCTTGCCGTTGGCGGTTGGCGTCGGCCAGCGGCGGCCGGTGTGGAGGTGGTGATGGCGGTGGCGGGGGGCACCTGCCCTCCTGCTGCTTCTTTTTTTTCTTTTTTTTATTTTTTTTATATTTTGATTAACAAAAAAACTGTTGTAATGATTTTTTTGTTTTAATTTTTTTTATTTTTTTAAATTTTCTTTAAGCAGGAAATATGTACACAAAAAAAGGGAAGATGATTATGAGGGTGTGAGCGGTAATGTGATCAAAAAAATGAGAAACTAACAACGTTGATAAAATGAAGATGATGATGGTGCTGTAATAAAAAAACCTTTTTTGTTTTTAATTTTTTATTTTTTTTAATTTTGATTAGACAGGGAATAAGATTAAAGAAAAAGTAAGATAGGTTGGTGGTGATGATGATGGACTAAACAAAATAGAAAAAATGATGGTGTGATGGTGGTGGTGGAAAGGATGATATGTGGTGTACTAAAAAAATTGCAAAAAGACCAAATGAACTAAAATGAAGGGAAATTTACCTACGATGATACGGTCGCCTATGGAGTGCTCTCGTGAGCACGGTCTTCGCTCAAATTGCTGGCGTGCGATGAGCTCGAGCAGCGCGCGGTTGCGGCTGCGATGTTGGCCAAAAAGCCAACGCATCTCACCGGAGAGAGGGCCGTCGTCGCTCGACCGCGGTTGCGTCGCTGTCACCGATTCAACTCTGGGAACTTGGATCTCCTCACATAAAGATGGATCAAAGGCAAAATTGAGGAGAATGAGAGGTATATAAAGAGAATGGAATGAGAGGTTATTAAAGTGGTGGAGTTGAATGGGAGGTTGATTTATTAATGGAGTTGAATGGGAAGTTGGGAAAAATGGTGGAATAATGGAGTTGAATTGGTGGTTATTATAGAGAATGGAAATTAAATAACAAATAAATAAATAAATAAAGTTGGCTACTTTAAATAAAATAAAATAAAAAGATAAGAGAAATAGTGGAGAATTTACAAGGGAAGACAAACAACATGTACACATTTTTTTACTTTTCTAATATGTAATTTTTTTGTCTTTTTAATAAGAGATATTTACGACGGAAAAATACAATAAAATACTACAATTAAAATACAACACAAGTATGATTTTTTTGTATTTTTAGTAATTAAGAAAGATATAATAAAAATTAAAGAAAGAATGAATATATACATGGTATACAATGTACATCTAGGTCCCAAAACCCAACTTTTGAAAATGAGCTCCGATTTTAATGAAACCACTTCCATTGGATAGATAATTTTCTAACTTGAACTTTAAAAGTGAGTTTGGTGAATTTGGAGTTCATATGGAACGGGAATTTAGCTTGGAAGTTGGACTTTACGGCTTTTTCTCTTTGGGATCTAGGAGCATTTATTTGAGATGAAATTTGTTTTGTATTTTTGTATTTTTATATACATTTTTATAAATAAGTTAGAGAAAGAATTAGGTAAAAAGGAGTTAAAATAAAATTATAAAAAATACATGAAGTTTTGGGTTATTTACATGTACTTTGATTTTGTGGCTTTTTATTGTTAATTCATTTTGTACAATCTAATATACAATAATTAGTGTGTTTTATTTACAAGAGTTATTTTGTTAATTTATTGATTTTATGGATATTTATTTGGGATTTTACTCGGGGATTTTGCTAAGATCAAGATATTGCGATGATGAATCGCGGATTCATCACCCCCCTATACTTAAACTTTGCTAGTCCTCGAGCAAATAAAGAATGAATAAGTTGGGTTAACCCCTGACTGTGCATGTGAATACAAGACTTGATCCGTTCAAGAACTCTCGGTTTTAGGGATCCTAAAATTCTAAGTTGAACCAAGCTCTAGTCAAAAGGTACCCAATTCCCCTAATCATCAGACTCTCTTTGTATACGTATATATAAGGGATATGACTTTAAGTGTTGACCGCAGTTACAAGAGTAGAGTCACAACGTCACCCAAGGTTCCAGTCCAAGAGACTCTCCTATGGACCCGATCCTCAACACTAGGGAATAAATCATTTCTTGCATCCAATCCACCGTCTCTTTAGTTGTCAGACTTGAAAGTGTAGATGGAAGGCCAGTTGATGGAGGGCATAGGATTGTGTCATTTCTTCTCTCCCTCTCATTGGAACAAGGATCCTCTCGAGTGCCTTATTACGCAACGCATCTTTTTGATGTTGATCAGTGCGTCCGTCAAGAGAAGTTGGAGCCGTCTGCACTTGTTTTCCTGGGAGTACACCGGGGTGTGCCTTTTTTGAGTACCTATCGTACCTTCTACACCCAGACTTGTAGCATTTACGATGCAGAGCCCTTTTTTTGGTGCAAGCCCGACTCCTGGTCCTAATAGCGGTGGTCCAAGTGGACACTTTGAAATGGTTGGGAGCGCTCGCCTTTGGTGGAAGCTCTTTTGATAATTGACTTTGTGGAATGAGAGCTTTTCTTTGACATTTCATTTCTTTGTAGTATTTGTGGCTAGCTCCACTGCTTTTACCAAGAGTTGGCGCACACTGATCAACAATTTTTTTATTTTATCACACCCTGGCACATAGGTAAATATCAAGAGATAGTACAAGAACCATGTTCTCATACTGGCTAAAGATGCTGACACTCAGGTTTCATGAAGCCTTCATTGATTTTATCCCATCCTCGAGCATCATCAAATCAAGTCCAAACTCAAATCCCTCATCCCAGTTCCGCAAGTGAAATTTCAACTCATCTCATCATAACTGCAGTCGTGTACGTGAGGTGCTGATCATATTCTTAAGGTAGAGACTAAGCATGCAATATAGCACACAAATCTTTCAAATTAGGGAAATGTGAATAATTAAGTCCAAGACCCTAATGACTAAGGCTGGTTAACTCAAAATCTCAAGACCTCATAAACCAAGTGTTCTTGAACATCACTAGTCTTGTGTGAAAGTGAATTGTGTCAGGGATTAAACCAACTTATTAGTTAGTTTTTTTAGTTTTTTTAAAGTTTTTTTTATGATTGATTTTTTTTAAGTTTTAAAAAAAGTTTTTTTTTCAAAAAGGTTTTTTTTACAAATAAAGGCAAAGAAGTTTTTTTTAGAAAAGTTTTGCTTTTTCTTTTTTTTCTTCTTTTTTTCAAAAGTTTTTTTTTGTTTTGAAAAAAGATAGGCAAATAAGGAAAAGGAATTTTTTTTAGGAAAAAGTTTTTTTTGTTTTGTTTTTTTTTGTTTTTTTTGTTTTTTGTTTTTTTACCCATCCCATAATTATTGTATAATATATACGAAAATACATGAAAGTACGAGGTATGGGTAAAGTATATGTAATATATACATGCCCCCCTATACTTAGCTTGTGCTATGTCCTCATGGCACTAGGTGACAAAAAGCCATAGCTTGTACCAAGTACAAGTGGGTGAAAAGAATAGAAGTGAGGAAAAAAATGTGGATAATACACAACGGGCATCGGCCCCCCTATACTTAGGCTCTGGTCAGCCTAAGTATTGGAAAGAACACAAGAATGGGGGACCGATGAGAATGGGAAAGAATATACAGAAAGAAAATAAAAAGAAGAGAAGGAGCAAATCGGGTCACTCACCCCCCTATACTTAGGATCTAGTCATCCTAAGTATAGCCACAAAATGAAAATGATACGGAACTGGGACGAGTGATGCGAATCTCAAGGGAGGGAGGTGAATAAAGGAAGGAAAATATGTACAAGGAGGAGGGAGAATATACAAGGACCAAGAAGGTTTGTGACGGACCTTCTTGCGGGAGCGATGGGGAGGATAGTATACATGTATGTCACTGTCAGAGTCGTTCGCAGAGGAATAATAGTGAGATGTGGGGAACGTCCAACGAGGGTCGACACACGGCTGCTTGCTAAAATATGGCTTCAGATAAGTCGAACTAAGCTCACTCATGTAGATTACCTCATCCGGACCTGATGAAGATTCCTCAGAAAGTTCCTTCTCTGGAGTATCGAAGGTAACCTTCTTAGTCGGTTTTCTAGAACCTGAAGCATCAAGAGGAAGAGGATATTGATACGTCTTAAGGAGTTCAGGGGAACACCTCAAGGAATCAACACCCGTCTTCTTCTTACCAGATGTCCGACTAGAGGATGGAGCAACCAATTTATCAAGATTGGTCAATTTGGTCCCAGATGTCTCCTTTGGTGTATGTCCTGGATGTGGTGTGTGTGAGGTTCTGACCAGAGGTTCATCATCAGATGAGTCACCATATGCATTGTAATACTCCTGTAGGGTCAGCACACGTCTCTGATAAGGCACAGTGTTCTCAGTTGGCTTTACATTGTTGGGTTCTTGTGTCAGATCATCGAAATGATCAAGGAAATCCACAAAGGTCATGTCCGACTCAATGATAGCTTCTGGTCATGAGTCCTCTCTAGAAGCTGTCGCGGTGGTGGTGCAAGCAGTAGGCGGTGTGTGGTTGTAGGAAGTCTCTAAACCAAAGGTCGTCTGGACAGTCGGTATCTCAAGTGTAGTAGAGAGACGGGACTCAACTGTCTCTCGAAGGTCACGACTGTCTGCAACTTTACGGGTTACCTTGGAATATCGTGTGTCCTCAAAGATCGGGTGAGGTCGGAGTGCTCCCAATGCAGAGAAACCGATCTCCCGAGTCTTACAATCTATAGTTGCCTTAGCCAAGGCTAAGAATGGCTTCCCAAGAATGATCGGGGACTGGGTGAACTCTCCTCGGTGCTCAATGTCAATGATCGTGAAGTCTATCTCTAGTAGAGCACCTTGGAAAGTGACGATGACTGAAATGGTTCCTCTCGACCGTTTAATGGTCCGATCTGCCAACTGAATGATTTCTCTAGATTTCTTGGCAGATCCGAGTTTGAGCTTGGCAAACACGGAGGTCGGGAGGATATTAATCGGTAAGTCATTGATTTTGCCAAAATCAAGTGGTCGTAAGTTCAACACAAAGCGTGAACTCAGTCGGTGTATTGACCACTCTAAATCTGGACTAAAATCAACAATTAACCCACACTAAAGATCAATGAATTAGAAATAATGTGGAGTTAAAATTGATTTTTAACTCTACATAAAAGATGTATAGGTACAAGTATGTAGAGAGTTCGAACGCAGGGAGCAAGCAGGGTAGTTCACAAAAGTGTGCACAAGTGTGTGTGTGTGTGATGTGTCTACACTACGCGAGCAAGCAAAGCAATTTTTTGTGGGTTTTAAATTTTTAATTTTTAATTTATTTTTAATTTACTTTTTAATTTTATATTTTTATTTTTAATTTTCTAATTTTTATAATTTTATATTTTATATTTTTTTTC
This sequence comes from Ottelia alismoides, assembly GCA_037367405.1. Taxonomy (NCBI): domain Eukaryota; kingdom Viridiplantae; phylum Streptophyta; class Magnoliopsida; order Alismatales; family Hydrocharitaceae; genus Ottelia; species Ottelia alismoides. The sequence continues at coordinate 944,890 of JAZKJV010009171.1, forward strand.
TTTTTCAATGTTGGAATTTAAAGACAATGTAACAAAAGACATGGCAAAATATTTATAAAAATAAGTCAAAATTACCAAAAATTCAGGAATAAATTGTTTTTGATATTTTCGTGATTTTTTACTATTTTTGTGATTTTTGGGTATTTTTCAAGGTGTTTTTGATGTTTTTAATTACTGAAATAAGAGAAAACAGTGACAAAGTTGCTAGCTGGGGGTAAAACTGGAAGCAAAAATAACAAACAGCAACCAAAAATTTTCAAATCAATTTTAAAATAAATAGGATAAAATCTAGAACAAACAAGAACTGAGTTTGCCCTTTTTGGAGTTTTCTTTAATTTTATATATTTTTTTGAAGTTTTTGAGTGTTTTCTAATTTTTAGTGTTTTTCTTTTGAGATTTTTAATGATTTTTGGACTGACACTAAATTAGGTTAAAGTAGACATAGGTAATTTTTTGGAATTTTTCGAAGTGTTTTAATATTTTTTTGGCATTTTCTAAGCTAGACAGTAGAGAAAAAGCTTGTTTTTGATTTTTAATAAATATAAAATAAAATAAAATCAAAAACTAAAATGATAGCGTCAAAGTACACGTGTCCAGGAACCTATCCCTATTTTTGTGGAATTTTTGGATTTAAAATGATAGTTCAAATAAATACAACAAGCATCCAATCAATAAACAGGCCTGACAGGGGTATTTATGCAATTTCTCAAACATCCAGGGGCTCACATGCAATTTTCCACAAAATATTGAACTGAATACTCGATTTATAGCACTAAAACACAATTACAAAACCCGCCTGGGTCTCCTAGCAAATTTCCCACCAGGGCACGTGACTGGCACGCGCCTGGCAGGGACTAAAATGTAATAATCGAAAACCCTGGGGGCTTACATGCAGTTTTTCCAAAAATATAACACGTGAAGTTAAAGTTTTGGTACTAAAACAAAATACAACAAAGCCCGAGGGCCCCTCTGCAAAATGCCCACACCTCACGTGCACAGGTCACATGAGGTGACGTGGCGAAGGACCTGGATGCAAATATGGAAAGCTCGGGGGTCTTTGTGCAATTAACCCAAAGTTTTTACACTACAGACGAAAGTTTAAATACTAAATAGTAAATACAAAAGGTGCGAGGGTTGGGTTGCAAAATACCCTCTTGTGCGCGCTCCAACGGCGGATGATGGGTTACTTAGACACGTGGCGCGTCGCGGATGGCCGATGACGCTTCGTGGATCCGCGGCTGAGATTAGATCTCCAGGGAAGATCAACGGTCGAGGGATGGCGCGATCCAACGGCGACTGTGCGATCTGGAGGAGGCGCCCTGATCGGATCCGGCTGGGCGAGGTTCCTCGAGCTCCTCCGGCCGACTCCGGTGGCTTCTGGGCTTCAAACTCGGGCTGGAGCCTCCTCTGGTCCTCCTCTATCTTCTGGAAGCGTCAAAAAGCCACGGCGGTGGCCGCGGTGCTCGCTGGTGGCTGGCGGAGCTGGATAGCTTCGTTAGCTCCGGCGAGCATCAAAATTCGCCTCCAGGTATCTTCACTTGGGCTTTGACCTGCAAAAATGGTCAAAGGGTCCAGGGCAAACTGCCTGGACCCTTGGATGGTCGGGGAGAGGCGCGAATCGAGATGTGGGTGCACGGCCGGAGTTGCGCTCTGCCCAAGGTGCTTGATTAGGCGAGATGGTTGATGGAACTTAGATGTTTTTGTAGGTTTTCGGTCCTTAAACTAGCAGGAATACAATGACGCAAAGAAAAGCAAGGAAGATGGTCCTCGATGGCCGGAGCCAGAGGAAGAAGGGTACCTCGACCGGCGACTTTGCGGGAGGTGGTGGAAGCGCCTTCGACTTCCTATGCCCTGGCTGAACGCACGACGTGAGAGCTGTCACCTCCACGAGTGCTTGGAGCACAAGGAGAGCAAGGAAGGGTGGACCGAAGGTGTTCGAATTCGAATCGAAAGGTGGGGGGTTGGTTTTAAGTGGGTTGACCCGAGGTGACAGGGGTCCGAAGATCAACGATTCTGGAGCGTCTCAGTGATGCAATCTCCAAGGTAATCACAAGGCGGGCAAGGTGGTTGGTAGGGGAAGGAGATTGCAGAAGGGTGCGAGGCGAAATGGTGAAAGGGTTGGCTGGGAAAAAGCCAAGAAACGGCTCAAAAACCAAGCCACTGACGCCGCACATGGGGAAGGATGGCCAGTTGACCTGGGTCAACTGGGACCGTCTCCTGATTGGTCCATGTGGACCAATCAGGAAAAATCCCTGGTAAATACCTTATAAATTCGATAAAAATAGAAAAAGGCCGAATTATTTAATGATTATAAAATAAAAAATAGTCGTTATTTTATGTAGTATTTTATTATGAATTTTAATTATTTTTATGGAATTTATTTTTATAAGTTTATATTTACACACCTTATAGGTATAGTACCTATGAGTTGAAGTATTTAATTTTTATTTTGTGTATTTTACTTTCATTATTTTTATTTAGTATTTTATAAAATTATAAAATACACATATATATACAGAAATATATATTTTTATTTCATTTTTCTGATTTGTTTTGTTTAATTAATAAATTATAGACAGGTGTGTGTAGGTATATGTATAGGCAGTATACCTATGCATTGGGTATATACAAGTATTTTTATTGGGATTTCTTTTGTATTTTTATTTTAATTTTAGTACACATATATATTATAAGTAGTATTCACATAATTATAAAAATATAAAAATGAATAAATAATGAATAAAGAATAAATTGAATATTTTATTCAGTACAGGTATACAAAAGGGGTCCAAAACTCAACTTTCAAACCGTAGCTCCGCCAAATGCGAAACCACAACCATTAAATAGATTATTTTATTCTATATACAATTAAAGGTGAGTATGCTGCATTTGGAGTTGTCAGTTGTGAGATACGGGTCTGGGAAGTTGGGATTCTTGATTCTTATTCAGGCCATAACTTTTTATCTGGATATTATTTTTCTGTGAAATCAATTTTGTATTTTTCTTTATTAAATTATCTACAACTTTCATGTACAAAGTTTCTTTATTTTATGTATAAAAAGTAGAACCAAAAATAGGTCCCAAAATGAATAAAGAATGAATAGAATGTATAGGTATTTTATCTGTATTTCTGACCTTATCTCCCCCTACTTTATTCCTTGTCGACCTATTCATTAAGATGCCTAGGTCTCGGGGTTTCGGGTCATAAAATATTTACAATATTTTATTCTTTTTCTTTTCTTTATTTATTCTATAATTTTGGCCTTAATTACAGTATTTTAGACACTATCTGAATGCACATGCATGGATGCTAATATGCTTGATTTAAGGGTATTTACAGGCATTTGCTAGGGTTTTTGATGCCAAAATGATAGAATAAAGATGATGAAATGTGGATTCATCATCCCCTTATACTTTACCTTTGTTAGTCCCTAGCAAACACTTATGCAATAAGTGCAAAAAGGAAAGAAAGAAAAGAAAAAGAAGAAATTGGATCTTATCTGATTATCAAACTTGTCTTCGCAAAATCAAAGTTTGGAGCTTAAGTCGGATCTTTGGAATTTTAGTGTGTGCGGAACCTTAATGAGAACCGTGTTTGAAATCCAACAGTCCTCGAGAATCCCAAAACTCTATCCAAGTCTCCTCAATAGCCAGGTCAGAAATACTTCAACCCATACGCAAACTCTTACGACTATGAATCTGACTTGTACAGTGTAAGTGATGGTGGCCCTCCCCAACTAGAATGACAAAGAAACTGACTTCTCCAGTATGACAACCCAATGATTCCCCAATCCAGCAACTCCATCCTCGAGGAGCGGGGTATTCCCTTCTAAGTTCAAGTGGCAACCAGCTCAAGAGGAGGGGGTGAAGAGAAGAATGGACGGTAGCCAGTGTAGCTACCTATCCTGGGATGCAAGACCAGTGTAGTCAAGTCATCCTGCTGCAGGCTCACATGATATGACTTTGAAACTCAAGCTTGCTTATTGACTTTGTACATACTTGCAGGCTTTTTATTTTTGTACATGCCTGAGCATTTTTTTTTTGAAATACAATTCACAGCAGCATTTTAATAAGGAGTTTTTCCTCTTGAGCCAGTAGACTATCCCTCTTTTGAAGCTTTATCGCAACCCACAGCCTCCTGTCTTTAGACTTCCTAATTACTGGATGGGTTGGGGTGCACTTCCCTCCCTAGAGGAGGACAAATGTTTCCACTTGTGTGCGTCTCATACCGGCAAATCCAATCCCCTCACCACTCCAACTGAGTTGAGCCATGTGAAAGGTGCAGGTGTCCAAGTTAGGTCATTATCAACAAGAATCGTGCGTGTGTTCTAAAATACTCTACTTAGGCGGTCAAGAATCTATTGAACCAAGTCCCGTGATCCTCAAAGAATTAAGTCAACTAGACCTGAAGTACCTCAAACTCAGTTCCTATAAGGTTCCTGTTATTAGGTAGATTTTAAGGTCCAATCAAGCTCCAATCTCCGGATTTTACTTAGACTTGTTCAACTATCCAACTCAATCCGAAAAATGCAAATGCTATGCAATGCAATGTAGAAAAAATTTTTGTGATGCAATTTTCAAAGATTTTGAACTTTTTATGGATTTTTGAAAAGATGATGATGCATATGCAGGTGCAATATTTTTTTTGTATTTTTCAAAAAGATTTTGCAAATGTTTTTGGGCCTTTTGAAAACAAAAAGATTTTGGCTGAAAACTAGGTGAACACTATGTACACGGGAGTGCTTCTTATATATACAAGAAGTGGATTTTAGAATTTACAGGGTAAGTGGTCAATTTTATACATATATACATAAGATGGATTTTGGTGTGATGTGTATATTCCTCAAACTTATTTGAAAACAATTTACACACAATTTTTGAAAACTATAGTCCAAAATAGTTTTTACAAACATTTTACACACATTTGAAAATATTTTGCAAAGGCTTTCAAAACAGTATATATAGGTTTTTCAAAACATTTTTGCAACCATTTTTCAAACCATTAGCAAATCATTTTTCAAATATTTTGTTTCACACAAAGAAAATAAATTTTACAAACCACACATTTTTCACAGGTTGAAAACATGTAACAAAATATTTTCAAAATACTTTTCAATAGATGTTCACAAAGATTTTCAAACTATTTTTCAAACATTTTGCAAAAAACATTTTCACCTGATTTAATAACCAGTAAATACAAAAAGAATTTGAGGAATAAAACACCTTTTTATTAAGGAATTTTAATGAATTTTGATGAATTATTAGCCATATTATTAGGATAATACGAAAGTACGAGTTATGGCTAAAGTATATACACAGTATATACGACCCCCCTATACTTAGCTTGAGCTATGTCCTCATAGATCGGAGAGAAAAGAGAAGACATAACTCGGACTAAGTATAGACAAGTTGAAATAATAAAGGAACAAATGAATCAAACGGATGAGAAGTTGACCGTCCCCCCTATACTTAGGATCAAATAATCCTAAGTATAGAAGACTGTACACAACGTAGGGAGGGTCAAGGGTGGGAGTGAACAGATCGTACTCAGATTGTCTCCCCCTATACTTAGGGTAAAATATCCCTAAGTATAGACAAGAAGAGGAGACAATGGAGAGGATCGAAAAGAATAAAACAACTCGGGGTGCCAACCCCCCTATACTTAGGACAAGGTACGTCCTAAGTATGGAAAACTGTCTACAAGGGCGGCACCTTTTTGATAGAAAAAGAAGATAGAAAAGGAAAAGAAGAAAAGAAGAAAAGAAGAAAATAAATCAACAGACGAAAGAGTGATATGAACAGATGGATCTGTACGGCGGAGGATAACATTGATCACCATGTATGAGATGCAGATGATCAGAGTCAAAGGACAGATCTCATACCAGAAGAATGGGGGCAACGTCCATGGTCGGCGGATCATGATCAAGATATAGTTTCAGGCATTGACCATTGACGCGGAAGGTAGAGGAAGATGACGGTTCGGATATGTCGATGCTGCCATTATCATGCACCTTCCTGACCACATACGGACCTTTCCACTTGCTCTGCAACTTCCCTGGGAATAATTTCAGCCTAGAATCAAACAACCATACTCTCTGATCTGGCTCAAACTGTTTATGGCTGATATGCGAATCGTGCCATGTCTTCACTTTTTCCTTGTACTGTAGGCTGTTGGAAAAGGCTGTGTCTCTAAGTTCTTCCAGGGCTGCCAATTCTGCTCTTCTCTGGTCTCCTATACTCTCCGGATCTAACAGCAACTCAGTAACTGCCCAAAAAGATTTGTGCTTGATCTCCACTGGCAAATGGCACGGCTTGCCATAGACGAGACGAAAGGGAGATGTCCCCAATGGATTTTTGAAAGAAGTCCGATAAGCCCACAAGACCGAGTCCAAAAGCTGTGACCAATCCTTTCGGTCTGGGCGGACAACTTTCTGCAAGATAGTCTTTATCTCCCGATTCGATACTTCGGCAAGACCATTAGTCTGAGGGTGATAAGGAGTGGCAACCCGATGGTCAATGCCGAACTCGTCTGCAAGGGCCCTAACCTTGTCATTGATGAAGTGAGACCCCCCGTCTGAAATCAAGACTCTAGGTACCCCGAACCGTGAAATGATATTTTTCCTCAAAAATTTGCAAACGGTTTTAGCATATGCGGCTCGGGCGGGGATGGCCTCAACCCATCGGCTGACATAATCCACAGCGAGCAAAATATGCTCGAATCCCTGACTCTTAGGAAATGGGCCCATGAAATCAATCCCCCATGCATCAAAAACCTCACAGAAGTGAATGGGTTGCATGGGCATCATGTCTCTCTGTCCGCAGGTTCCCATTTTCTGACAGTCAGTACATCTCTTCACGAACTCATCAGAATCCTTGAAGAGGTTAGGCCACCATAGGCCGGATTGAAGCACCTTCTGTGTTGTTCGTTTTCCAGAATGATGTCCTCTGCCTCAAGCTTATGGCAGTATGTGAGGACGCTATGGTGCTCTTCTTGAGGAATGCACCTCCTCCAGATACTGTCCCCTCCTTCATGATAAAGGACGGGATCCTCCCAATGGTAAAACTTGGCCTTTGCCAGGAAGGTCTCAAGTTTCTGCCTGGGCCAACCTTGTGGAACCGTCTTGGCTACAAGATAGTTCACAATGTCAGCATACCACGGGAGTGAGGTGACAGCCAAGATCGCCTCATCTGGGAATGTCTCTGTGATAGGTGCGCTGGGCTCAGATTCCTCAAGATTCTCCAATCTGGAGAGATGATCCGCCACCACATTCTTGACTCCAGGATTGTCCTTAATCTCAATATCAAATTTCTGGAGTAGAAGGATCCATGTGGTGAGACGTGCTTTGGCATCCTTCTTAGACATTAGGTACCGGATGGCGGTGTGATCAGTGTAGATGGTTACTCTAGATCCGAGAATATATGATCGATACTTATCAAGAGCGAAGACTACGGCCAGCATTTCTTTCTCAGTCACAGTGTAATTCCGCTGCGCGACATCCAAAGTCCGGTTGGCATAGTGAATGGCAAAAGGTAAACCATCCCTCCTCTGTCCAAGCACAGCCCCAACGGCAAAATCTGAAGCATCCGTCATGATCTCGAATGGGAGAGACCAATCGGGTGGCTGAAGGACAGGAGCTGAAACAACCATATTTTTGAGAGTTTCAAAAGATTCAAGACACTTATCATTGACAATAAACTCGGTGTCTTTTGTCAGCAAGTCAGTGAGCGGTCGGGCAATTCGAGTGAAGTCCTGAATGAACCGTCGGTAGAAACCGACATGCCCCAGAAAAGACCGTAGCTGACGCAAGTTGGACGGTGGATTGAGTTTTCTGATGATATCCACCTTAGCCGGATCGACCTCCATGCCCCTGTTGGAGACGATATGACCAAGGACCGTCCCTTGAGTCATCATGAAATGACTCTTCTCCCAGGATAAAACGAGGTTGACCTCAATGCAGCGCTTGAGCACACGGTCTAGGCAGTCAAGACAAGCGTCGAACCCGTCGCCATAGACCGAGAAGTCATCCATGAAGACCTCTAAACAGTCACCCACCATGTCCGAGAAGATGGACAACATGCACCTTTGGAATGTCGCCGGAGCGTTACATAGACCAAAGGGCATCCGTCTGAAAGCATAAGTCCCAAACGGACAGGTGAATGTCATTTTCTCCTGGTCTTCAGGCGCAATGGCCACTTCATTGTATCCAGAGTACCCATCAAGAAAACAGTAATGACTCTTCCCAGCTAACCGCTCGATAATCTGATCAATGAAGGGTAGCGGGAAGTGATCCTTCTTGATGGCCTCATTCAATCGTCTGTAGTCCACATAGACCCTCCAAGAAGTTGGTACTCTGGTAGCGATCTCCTCTCCAGACTCATTGACAACTGTAGTGATACCCGTCTTCTTGGGTACCATATGTAGCGGACTTACCCATTTGGATTCGGAGATGGGATAGATGAAATCGGCGCTCCACCACCTTGAAATTTCTTTCATGACTACGTCTCGAAGATTCAGGTTCAGCCGTCGTTGGAACTCACGCGACGGCTTAGCGTTATCCTCAAGATAAATGTGGTGGGAGCAAAGATTTGGGCTCAACCCCTGGAGATCAGCTATACTCCAACCGATTGCCTTGCGGTTTCTTTCAAGAACCTCCATCAGACGAGATTCTTGTTCTCCAGTCAAATCTGCTGAGATAATGAATGGGTACATTTCTGGCTCACCCGCAAGGAATCTGTATGTCATCGACTGCGGCAGAGGTTTTCTTTCTGGACAACTGGGAGGTGGTAGATCTGGCTTCTGATATGTCTGTGTAAATGCTACCAGATCTGTATGGGAGAACTCTCGCTCTACATGAATTCCTGACGAGGGGCGGCCTGCTGAATCATCAATAAACTGCACTGGCTCGCACTCTGTCATGGTTGTTGGCTCAGAAGGAATCAGACAAGGCAAATAATCATCAAAGTCATCCCAGTCAATGTCTGAATCTGAGGGATCTGAAGAAGATGAACATGATTGAAATTCCTCAGCACCACTCATCACAACACTGTCAGCTTCAGATATATCCTCATCCAGGGATGTGCTCTCCCGGCTCTTGACTGCCATGAGCTTGAGATATAGTGAATCTGTGGGCAAAGCGAGGGTCGGTGCTACGGGATCTTTCCAGTTGGATTCATCATCAGTCATCTCAAAATCACAAACCTGGTGGATGTCTAGCTCCTCCTCTGTCATCTGCTCGGCTTCGCTGGATTGTTCTGAGCACGCCAACTCTCTGGCTCTGGTCTGATTGATCGTATCTATTTGTATGCTTTCTCCCTCTACGCGAAAACATACCGTCCCACTGTCATGGTCGGATACCACCTTGGCAGTGGCCAAGAATGGGCGTCCAAGTATGATGGGGGCATCGGTTACCGACTTAGGGATCTCCATGTCCAATACAACAAAGTCCACGGGGAATTTCAGGCCCTGAATGGTAACGACCACGTCCTTCAATAACCCCTTCGGCCTCTTAATCGACCTATCAGCAAACTGAAGGACCGTTCTGCTTCGAAGAAGAGGGCCAAACTCGAACTGCTTGAGTAAGGCTGCCGGAAGGAGGTTGATCGAAGACCCGTTGTCTAATAGAGTACGATCGAACCGCTGCTCCTGGATCTCGCATCTGACATAGGAAGCTCCTGAATCGGGTCGCTTGGCTGGCAATGTGTTCTGAATGGCGCAGCAAGTGTCGTGAGTGAGCATATGGATTTGATCTCTGTGCCTCTTCTTCCTTCGGACAGTAGTTGTCTCTTTCAAATTCTTCTTGAAGAAGGGGATATGCTCAAATGCTTCTCGTAGAGTCAGCTGAATGTGAAATCTGTCAATCATTTCGTTGCCGAACTCTACCTGTTGGCTCTTTTTCGGATTTTCTTTTTTGTTCCCCTTCACACGGCGGAGTGCCTCAGGGAAGGGGATGGTAGGGGCCTCCTCAGATGGAGGACTAGGAGTCGGTCCCTGTGCCTGTGAAGAAGGAGAATCCATACAATAATCATCATTCACCACATATGGATCCGCTATTTGAACAGAAACCTTTCCTTTATTCATATTTTTGTTTTTCTTTTTGTTCCCACAGTCTCTAGGTACAAAATGTGGCAACATCACAGATGGTGGCTCAACAAAAGTAGATGTGGTGGCCTCAGCACCACCACTAGCACCGGTCTTCACGGCATCAGCATCGCGCTCTGGTTCATCATCCAAAATGGTGGCTTCAGCACCACCGTCTGCATCTGGTCTCACGACGGCATCAGCACCATCGTCCTGGACTCCATCATGGGTGGCATCAGCACCATCGTCTTCAACATTCTCTTGAGCGGCATCAGCACCGCTCCTCTGCTCCTTTGGTGCTCTTGATCCTGCATCTGGTTGTCGCTCAGAAGAGGCGCCGCCGGCTGGCATCCTACCGCTCCTAGTAGTCACAAAATCAGCATCATTCAAAGAATAAGACATATCATTCAAATCATCACTAGGAGAGGTATCCTCTGTAAACTCTACCTGCTCAGACTTCCTTTTCAGATTGTTCGGGTTAGGTTCAATCTAAGCGGGTATGGCGGCTTTGCCTTTGATGATGTCCCGCATCTCCTGTCGGAATTCATCCATTTCTTGCCTGAAGGAGGCTCGCTGTTCAGATAGCAAGCGGGCAAGATCATCAAGGGCTGGGTTCTCAAAGGCATGACCCTGAGAACCGGATGGCTGTCCCTGCTGGAAATGGGGATGTTGTTGCTGTTGCTGATACTGGGGGGAAGGCTGGTGATAAGACTGCTGAGGCGGCCGGCGCTGCCTCCACGACTGTCCCTGATAGGTGGGACGAGGACCACTGTGATATTGATGCGGCTGGGCATACTGGGGCTGCTGGTGTTGCTGCTGTGGCTGGCTGTTCTGATGTCCTTGGGCAGGGTTCTGTTGTTGGGATGAGGATCCACCATTGCCTCAACGGAATCCGGGGTGATCCCGACGAATCCCGGGCTGAGGGTACCGATCGTACCAAATCCCATAGACTTCCATCAATGGTTCCTGCTCAAAAGATGGTGGAGGAAGAATTGCCAGTGGCTGCTCTGGCTGATAGACCACCATCTGAGTTTCCTGAGACGGCGGTTGCTCTGGATGATACTGTAGCAGTGGAACCGGCTCTGCCTGGATATGATTCACCTGTCGGTATGAGGTAGAGGGTTGGTTGGAGCTGCTACCGCTGGAGTCAGCCCGTGACCTGGGAGGCTGTTGGGAGTGAGCTTGTGCCTCCTGAATGCATAGGATTTGAGTTTTCAGGTCACTCATGGTTTTGGTGAGAAGGTCCATCTGAGCAAGACCTTGGTTCTGCTTCTTTTCGAGGATCTCCATGCGGTCCAGCTTCTCACTAATAATGCCCATGTCGGTTGCGGCTGATTCGGCTTGGGCTGCGGCTACCGACGTTGTATTGGGACCGGCATCGATGCGGGCGATCCTCTGAAATGATCCCGCTCCTTGCGGGGGCTTCTGTTGTGTGTAGACTCGGGCTTGGGCCATCACTGTGGAGTTTTCTGCCATGCCTTCATAGATGGCCCAGACGTCGTCTTCACCCTTGGAGAAATAAGATCCACCGCAAGAGGCGTTCACTAGCCCCTGCAGCTCCGGTATCAGCCCACAGAAGAAACTCTGCACGAGATTGGGCTTGGAGATGTCATGATGTGGTCACCGATCGATGAGCTCTCTGAATCGATCCCAGGCTTCATGGAACTGTTCATTTGGGATCATGACGAAGTTACTGATCATGGCTCGAGCTGCGTTGGTCCGGCCGAGAGGGTAGTACTTCTTCAGGTACGCGGTCCGGAGATCTGCCCATGTATCGGCGAATCGCCCAAGATGTTTGAGCCAGTATGCGGCTCTGTCAACCAAAGAGAACGGAAAGGCGATCATCTTGATGGTGTCCTCGGTCATCAACCGATCATGGATAGTGCTGCAAATCATCTCGAATTCCTGGAGGTGGAGGTGCGGTTCTTCGGTCGGCAACCCATGGAACTTGGGTAAAAGCTGGATTGTGTGGGGCCGAAGCTCGAAATCTCCGTAAATGGGCGGGAGTCTGATCCACCGGTGAGTGAGGGATGCAGCTGGGTTGTGCAGTTCCCTCATGATGGTCTGTGGCGGTCGCTCAGCGTCTGGATCGCCTCCTCCTGCATCGGGTCCTCCTCCTCCACCTCCGCCACCGCCCTCAAGTCGGTTCTCTCTCATCTGTGCTATCTCTCTCATCAGATCACCCATGAATGTTCCCTGGTCACGGATCTGTCTCTGCATGGTCTCCAGGGACGCTAACAAGGAGTTGTTGATGGCCACCTGATCAACTATGAATGGAGGGTGATCACGGTTATCTGGGTGCTCGCCTCTGTCTTCCATTGCTGGATTTTCTGAAAAAGCAAAAGAGGCCATCTCAGGTGCTGTCGAATGAGCCGAACTCTGTGATGCACTGAATTCTGACACAATTGGACTGAGAGAAGGAGAATGGGAAGGGTGGTCGAGGGGAACAGGGTGGATGTGAACTCAGGCTCGGAGAGCGGACTCTCCGAGGTATTCCTAGATGAATGAGGAGGAGTGCTGGATAGCGGTGCCGACAAGGTCGGCCTAAGAGATCTCCGTCCCATCATCTTGATTATTTGGGAAGATCAGGAAAATGCAAGAGAAGAAGAAAGGAATGAAATGAGATGCAACAAAATCGCGCACAATTGTGATGTATTTTTGATCTTGACCTAAACAAATCTAGCAATCAAACACAAAGCAAGGGTGAGTTCACCAACTCAACACGTGAAGCCGTGAAGGTTCGGCTTTTTATCTTGTCAGTTTTAGCTTGTTTTCAGGAATTTATCTTGTCACGAGTCCTTAGAGCTAGGGGTGTAAGAAAATTCTCAAGTTCGATATTCGCTCAGGTTCGGCTCGCTAACAGTTCGATTCAGATTCGATTCGGAAATAAACGAACCGAACCTGAACACAAGTTTAGGCTCGATTAAATAAACGAGCCGAACCTAAAAATCATAGGTTCGCTCAGGTTCGATTCGTTAAAAGCTCGATAAAAATACACATATACATATTTACAAATCCTTATCCGTAGAAGTGGACTTATTTTGAGATGAATGGTTTTTATCCCAGGGTAAGTGAATTTTGTCTAGATATTTACGGGATAACTAGGTTTTATCTCAGTATAAATTATCCAAAAATAAATAGTCACATCGTGTTTACAACATCTATCATCTATGGTCTAATACTTTTCCCTTCTTTATCTTCAAATCAACAGAACAAGTACAAACATTACTTATCGAATATCTCCGCATTATTCTTATTCCTTATCCCAATCTGAATAGATATAAAATATATTATAATTATATTTTTTTCAAAGAGACAAATCCTTATTAATCTAATTTTTTCAAAAGATGAAGATGAGTTAGATAGCATACCCTACTTAATTGTGGGAAAAGGCTTTGTTGTTATTGTTGTATGAAGATGAGTTAGATAAAGGAAAAAACTAAATGAATATTATTCTAATTGTAAATACACACATATATTTCCATTTCTCTTCTTTTCACTCCCTCTTATTAGAGAATTCTTAAGTTCGATATTCGCTTAGGTTCGATTCGTTTAAAAAGAGGTTCGATTCGGATTCGGTTCGAAAATAAACGAACCGAACCTGAACACAAGTTTAGGCTCGATTAAATAAACGAACCGAACCTAAAAAATATAGGTTCGCTCAGGTTCGGTCCGTTTACACCCCTACTTAGAGCGCTATGCCTAAAGGAGAGAGAGTACTGCCGGGAAAGTGTCCCCGTACTTGTCCTCCTCCTGTGTAACATGTAACTTGTGCTTTTTGAGGTCCTTGTAACCCTTCCTGGATCTCTACTCAGCCAAAGAAATAGAGGGAGGAAGTCGATAGGCGAAACCGATACTTCGGACCTCGCTCGCAACGGAATCACCCGTGAGCGTGCAAGATCCTACTCGGGCGCAGTCGGTGAGACAGACACACCCGTGAAGGCGTGGCCTAAGCTCGGTACTTCGGACAAGGTCGGCGCTCACACAATAGTGAGTCACCAATGGCGACCAAGCCCTACTCGACTACGTACGATAGTAGCGCCAATACTTCGGAAATCCAGGCGATACACAAGGCAGCCACAAGTTGGGTTTTTGGCTCTAATCCTTACGAAGCGCTCACCTCACTTGGAAGGAGACCTTCCCATGCAACCTGAATACAAGTGAGGGTGTTACTCTCCCCAAGCAATGAATCCAATTACAGATTTTATTTTTGGTCAAGTTTTCTTAGCAGACCCTTTTTTAATTTTTTTTGGTGTTATCGCTTCTTTTGAGTAGATTCAAACAAGCACCTAACGGTTTTTGTATTTTCTCTATCCTACTTTGTTCCAAAAACAGAGGGAGAATAGAGTCGGAAAAGCCGTGCAAGTCGACACCAAGGTGGAAATCTCACCTTTGTGCCTAAATGATGCATGCAAAGTAAGAAAACTTACAACGAATCCCAGCTCTCTCCATGCGGGATGCAAAGCAGAATTTGTAAACCTAAACTACATGGCGATATGCAAGCGGAAATCGTCCTAGAATAGGCAACTGCTAGCGTGAAGAACCACAAGCTAGCTACTAACTCCCAATCCGAGTGTCCGGTCTAGGCTCACCCCTCCTCTGCTCAACACATTTGAGTTAGGAGAAAGCGCTTGTTCGGGAATGAGCTCGCGGCGCGTGGATCGAAAGCTACTAGCTAACTGTTTAATTAGTCTAAGTCCAACAACGATCTATAGGAGCATGCAAAGGTAATTAGGGTGTTTGGACCTATTCTAATCGAATCAAGCAGAACCTATAATCTAAGAGCTCAATCCACAAAAGAAAGAAAAAGGAAAACAAAACCGGAAAATGACGGCGATAGACAGCGATAAAAACCGCGGTGAGCCCCCGGGTGAACAAACACCCGGAAATTAGGCCTGGTAGTGTCCAAGTGTCCAATGTACCTGTATTATTACAATTAATGAATCACTCTCTCACAAAAATAAAAGAAGAGCTAAACTAATCATTCCCTCTCAATCTTCCTACTCTCTCCTGCCGGCTTGACCTAGAAGGCCGGCTCCGCTTCCCAAGGTTGCTTCGGGTCACCTAGGCGATCCGCCTTGCTCCGCGGTCCCTCGCAAGAAGACAAAGAAGAGTGGTCAGAATATCTCAATCAAAATATATCAAAAATCTAAGAGATGGAAAATAAAGTAATAGTGGACAACAATCACAAGCAACCAAAAAAATGATCTACTCGCTGTTGCTCCCCGGCAACGGCGCCATTTGATTTTGCCAAAATCAAGTGGTCGTAAGTTCAACACAAAGCGTGAACTCAGTCGGTGTATTGACCACTCTAAATCTGGACTAAAATCAACAATTAACCCACACTAAAGATCAATGAATTAGAAATAATGTGGAGTTAAAATTTATTTTTAACTCCACATAAAAGATGTATAGGTACAAGTATGTAGAGAGTTCGAACACAGGGAGCAAGCAGGGTAGTTCACAAAAGTGTGCACAAGTGTGTGTGTGTGTGTGTGATGTGTCTACACTAAGCAAGCAAGCAAAGCAATTTTTTGTGGGTTTTTAATTTTTAATTTTTTATTTATTTTTAATTTACTTTTTAATTTTATATTTTGATTTTTAATTTTTCTAATTTTTATAATTTTATATTTTATATTTTTTTCAATGTTGGAATTTAAAGACAATGTAACAAAAGACAAGGCAAAATATTTATAAAAATAAGTTAAAATTACCAAAAATTTAGGAATAAATTTTTTTTGATATTTTCGTGATTTTTTTACTGTTTTTGTGATTTTTGGGTATTTTTCAAGGTGTTTTTGGTGTTTTTAATTACTGAAATAAGAGAAAACAGTGACAAAGTTGTTGGCTGGGGGTAAAACTGGAAGCAAAAATAACAAACAACAACCAAAAATTTTTAAATCAATTTTAAAATAAATAGAATAAAATCTAGAACAAAAAGAACTGAGTTTGCCCTTTTTGGAATTTTCTTTAATTTTATATATTTTTTTGAAGTTTTTGAGTGTTTTCTAATTTTTAGTGTTTTTCTTTTGAGATTTTTAATGATTTTTGGACTGACACTAAATTAGGTTAAAGTAGACACTAGGTAATTTTTTTGGAATTTTTCGAAGTGTTTTAATATTTTTTTGGCATTTTCTAAGCTAGACAGTAGAGAAAAAGCTTGTTTTTTATTTTTAATAAATATAAAAATAAAATAAAATCAAAAACTAAAATGATAGCGTCAAAGTACACGTGTCCAGGAACCTATCCCTATTTTTGTGGAATTTTTGGATTTAAAATGATAGTTCAAATAAATACAACAAGCATCCAATCAATAAACAGGCCTGGCAGGGGTATTTATGCAATTTCTCAAACATCCAGGGGCTCACATGCAATTTTCCACAAAATATTGAACTGAATACTCGATTTATAGCACTAAAACACAATTACAAAACCCGCCTGGGTCTCCTAGCAAATTTCCCACCAGGACACGTGACTGGCACGCGCTTGGCAGGGACTAAAATGTAATAATCGAAAACCCTGGGGGCTTACATGCAGTTTTTCCAAAAATATAACACGTGAAGTTAAAGTTTTGGTACTAAAACAAAATACAACAAAGCTCGAGGGCCCCTCTGCAAAATGCCCACACCTCACGTGCACAGGTCACGTGAGGTGACGTGGCGAAGGACCTGGATGCAAATATGGAAAGCTCGGGGGTCTTTGTGCAATTAACCCAAAGTTTTTACACTACAGACGAAAGTTTAAATACTAAATAATAAATACAAAAGGTGCGAGGGTTGGGTTGCAAAATACCCTCTTGTGCGCGATCCAACGGCGGATGATGGGTCACTTAGACACGTGGCGCGTCGCGGACGGCCAATGACGCTTCATGGATCCGCGACTGAGATTAGATCTCAAGGGAAGATCAACGGTCGAGGGATGGTGCGATCCAACGGCGACTGTGCAATCTGGAGGAGGCGCCCTGATCGGACGGTGGCGAAGGCGGCTAGAAGAACAAGGCGGAGCTCCGGCTGGGCGAGGTTCCTCGAGCTCCTCCGGCCGACTCTGGTGGCTTCTGGGCTTCAAACTCGGGCTGGAGCCTCCTCTGGTCCTCCTCTATCTTCTGGAAGCGTCAAAAAGCCACGGCGGTGGCCGTGGTGCTCGCTGGTGGCTGGCGGAGCTGGATAGCTTCGTTAGCTCCGACGAGCATCAAAATTCGCCTCCAGGTGTCTTCACTTGGGCTTTGACCTGCAAAAATGGTCAAAGGGTCCAGGGCAAACTGCCTGGACCCTTGGATGGTCGGGAAGAGGCGCGAATCGAGATGTGGGTGCACGGTCGGAGTTGCGCTCCGGCCAAGGTGCTTGATTAGGCGAGATGGTTGATGGAACTTAGATGTTTTTGTAGGTTTTCGGTCCTTAAACTAGCAGGAATACAATGATGCAAAGAAAAGCAAGGAAGATGGTCCTCGATGGCCGGAGCCAGAGGAAGAAGGGTACCTCGACCGGCGACTTTGCGGGAGGTGGTGGAAGCGCCTTCGACTTCCTATGCCCTGGCTGAATGCACGGCGTGAGAGCTGTCACTTCCACGAGTGCTTGGAGCACAAGGAGAGCAAGGAAGGGTGGACCGAAGGTGTTCGAATTCGAATCGAAAGGTGGGGGGTTGGTTTTAAGTGGGTTGACCCGAGGTGACAGGGGTCCGAAGATCATCGATTCTGGAGCGTCTCAGTGATGCAATCTCCAAGGTAATCACAAGGCGGGCAAGGTGGTTGGTAGGGGAAGGAGATTGCAGAAGGGTGCGAGGCGAAATGGTGAAAGGGTTGACTGGGAAAAAGCCAAGAAACTGCTCAAAAACCAAGCCACTGACGCCGCACATGGGGAAGGACGGCCAGTTTACCTGGGTCAACTGGGACCGTCTCCTGATTGGTCCACGTGGACCAATCAGGAAAAATCCCTGGTAAATACCTTATAAATTCGATTAAAAATAGAAAAAGGCCGAATTATTTAATGATTATAAAATAAAAAATAGTCGTTATTTTATGTAGTATTTTATTATGAATTTTAATTATTTTTATGGAGTTTATTTTTATAAGTTTATATTTACACACCTTATAGGTATAGTACCTATGTGTTGAAGTATTTAATTTTTATTTTGTGTATTTTACTTTCATTATTTTTATTTAGTATTTTATAAAATTATAAAATACACATATATATACACAAATATATAGTTTTATTTCATTTTCTGATTTGTTTTGTTTAATTAATAAATTATAGACAGGTGTGTGTAGGTATATGTATAGGCAGTATACCTATGCATTGAGTATATACAAGTATTTTTATTGGGATTTCTTTTGTATTTTTATTTTAATTTTAGTACACATATATATTATAAGTAGTATTCACATAATTATAAAAATATAAAAATGAATTAATAATGAATAAAAAATAAATTGAATATTTTATTCAGTACAGGTATACAATAGGGGTCCAAAACTCAACTTTCAAACCGTAGCTCCGCCAAATGCGAAACCACAACCATTAAATAGATTATTTTATTCTATATACAATTAAAGGTGAGTATGTTGCATTTGGAGTTGTCAGTTGTGAGATACGGGTCTGGGAAGTTGGGATTCTGGATTCTTATTCAGGCCATAACTTTTTATCTGTATATTATTTTTCTGTGAAATCAATTTTGTATTTTTCTTTATTAAATTATCTACAACTTTCATGTACAAAGTTTCTTTATTTGATGTATAAAAAGTAGAACCAAAAATAGGTCCCAAAATGAATAAAGAATGAATAGAATGCATATGTATTTTATCTGTATTTCTGACCTTATCTCCCCCTACTTTATTCCTTGTCGACCTATTCATTAAGATGCCTAGGTCTCGGGGTTTCGGGTCATAAAATATTTACAATATTTTATTCTTTTTCTTTTCTTTATTTATTCTATAATTTTGGCCTTAATTACAGTATTTTAGACACTATCTGAATGCACATGCATGGATGCTAATATGCTTGATTTAAGGCTATTTACAGGCATTTGCTAGGGTTTTTGATGCCAAAATGATAGAATAAAGATGATGAAAAGTGGATTCATCAGTCATCATTGATTCTTGCATGGGTGAATGTGGTATCTTTGATTTCACAATCAAACCTAGGCAACCGCTTTACTCTACGGCTCTTGGTTTTTCTCCTTATCATCAAAAATGTGGCCATAGACACTATATGTATCTCAGTCCTTGTTCTCTTATTGCCCGACCTTTTAGGCATCAATTTACTTTTCACAAATCTTTTAATGTCGGGAAAGTGTTCAATGGCCATTATCAAGGGAAGTTCAAAAATCAACTCTCTATCAAGTGCTTCCCTAACTGCATGATCCAATTTTTGTAAGTCTTTTCCTTTTTCAATTTTTATGGTATTTTTTGGTTTTTCCATTTTTTTGGTCTTTGTGATAGATGAAGGAGGACTAGGAGAATGTACAGACTTTGGTTTGGAGGGAAAGTGGTTAGTAGAAGAGGGAGGTAGAAGGGACTCCAGCTGTACATGACAAGTGGTCAATCCGGTGTCTTCCAGGTTTTCAAGATTCAATCCGTGAAATCCATGATCCACATTCCTACCTGGACTCTTGATCGGTCTACAAATGTCATCCTCCAATAAGTTCTCATGACACCTCATGAGAGAAGTCGGCGCAATTGGAGGATACTGCTGAGAATTCAGGCTCTTATACTCAACACACCTTGACTCAAGCGTGTAATACTAGGTTGGGTATGGCCCTTCTGTATTGCAGATGTTGGTCGGAGCCTCATACGGCGGAGTCAGTAGACAGGGGGTCTGTAAATTAGTCGCATGAATCCAATCCCCTGTATATGTCGGCTCTCCGAATGGGTGATATGAAGGTTGGTCAATGTGGTCTCTATCACTCAGGTCAATCAAGTCAGGAAGATCGTACGGTGCAGGCCTCTCCATTCGGTTTGTCTGATCGACCATGTTGTACCCTAAGGTTAAGTCGGGATGTGTATATAGCAATTGTTGTTCTGTCCCAACTCGAGGTGAAAATGAGGTATGTGGGGTCGACTGATTATGCCAATCATTCATCTCAGCAGTCGCTTGCTCTTCGATTGGTTCCTTGATTCCAGCAAGCAGACAAGAATATGGTGAGTCAATACAGAGTGGTTGTGGGTCATGGGTGTAAGAATGTGGGGTAGGTGAGAAGGACGAAGAAGTGCGGAAGTCAGTCGGAGTTCTGACTTCGCGGTTGGGGTGTGGGTATGAAGAGGAGTGAGAGGGTGGAGAAGGTCGAAATATGGTCGAAGAAGAATGACGTGAGTATGATGACCAATATTCTGACATCTTGGAAGGGAGATGGGAGAATGAAGCGGATCGAGGAAGAAAACGTGCAAGTGCACCGAATAACACACAAAACAAACAAACACAAGAGCAAACCCTGAGTTCACCTACTCAACACAGTGGTGGTCACAAAAGTCCGACCGTTTATCTTTTCAGTTTTAATTAGGTGATAAATCAAGATATAAATCCAATTACGCAAGGCTAAAAAGTCGGTTTTGGGCACTATCCTAGGGATGTGTCCTCAACTCTCAACAATCACAATTAGGCAAGCATACAATGAGGGTTTTGCTCTCCCAAAACAAGTGTTAGTTTTAATCAGTTTTTTTTATCAACTCTGATTAGCAGTCCCGATTTTAAGTTTGGTTATAACTTGATTAGTCCACCAAACAAAGCACGCCTAACGATCAGTCCCGATTTCCTTTTAATCTAAGTTTCAAAAACCAAGGGGAGGGAGTCGAGAAAAACCGATGCAAATAACGAAATCAATGATGCATGCCCAGTTCAGAAGACTTACAGTGATCCTCGCGCTCTACATGCGGGATGCAAGGCAGAATTGAAATTTTATACTATATGAATGCAAACGGGAAAACCGTTCCTAGACAGGCAGTTCTATTAGCGAGTGATGAACAAGTTAAATTTAACTAATAGCCCAGCGGTCTCAGTGCGTCTCGTTAAATGTGATGTGTGGTCCTAAAAATTACGAGCACAAGCAATAAAGATATTCTAATAAAAATGCTCTAAGAGCCGCGAGTGCAAGTCCTATTCTACGTCAATCAACCACACGACCACGAGCGGGTCCAAAGTCCAGTCCGGATACAAACACGAGCTCTCAAACAAGAGCCGCTGGAAAGAGCGAATTACCTAAGTTATTACAACACAATAATTACAAAAATTTATAAAAAAATCTCTCGAAGATAAATTGATTTTCTTGCTCTTCAGCAGTCGGCACGCGTCGCGTCCGTCGACCTCCGATGCACTCCAAGTTCACCGGGCCCTCGCAAGAAAAAATAAAATTTATATTAGAGAGATAAAAACAAAATATATACAAGAATATGAAGAGAAATAATTGAAAAAATGGAATAAATACAAGTGGCTCGGGGGTCAGACTACCCGAGGAAATGAAAACTAAATCCAAATTTTTAAACTAATCCCTAAGTCGTTTGCCTCCCCGGCAACGGCGCCATATGACGAGTCGCTAAATACGATGTTTAATTCGGCTTCCTTGTAGCACGTGTACTTAGCGATTCGGTCAGAACCGAGAGAAGATCTCCGTGAAGAGTGTCTCGGCTTAATTTTTATCCCGGGCAAGTCCGGGGTCGAACACAGGGAGGCAAAGGAACAACTTGGGTTTAATTTAAAAACGTAGATCTAGATTTTCAAACGGTATTTTTTTTAGATTTTTTTATGCAAAAACCAAAGCAAATGCAAAATGCGGGTGAATTAAGTACTGAGAAATCACACAACTTAGCCAAATTAATTTTAATGAGAAATTAATCCAATTTAGCCAAATTATATTTTTCCTAGAATAATAATCCAGAGATGAAAACAAAACACATTTTTTTGGAATTTTAGGGGTTAAAATGCAATAACTAAAAATACACACTTTTTATGGGTTTTTTCACAATTTATCACACAAATAGAAAGTAAAAATTATGAAAAAATTACTGGAACTTAAAACATGATGCAAGGAAGCTACAGTAATATTTTTGGAATTTTTGACAAAATATGAGTTTTTTATTTATTTTTTAGTGGAAACAGAGTGATAGTGAGTAATTAATTCCTAATTAATCCACTTATCAAATTAATCAAAATGCAAATTATCTCAAGTAGATATTTATATGAACAATCCAATAGAGTTGAAATTTCGCAAAAAGGATACTCGTGGATTTAATTAAAAATCAAATACTAAATTCACTCTATAAATTATTTCAGGCACATGACAACTCCATTTTGGTTGAAATTTAGAAAGTAAGTTCATCACATATTAAGGCATCATATATAATTTTTTTGGAATTTTTAGAGCAACCGTACGTGAGATATAATTTTAAGAGCACAGAATGGGTAAAATATGCTAAATTTCAGTTGAACAATTTTAATTAATTACCCAAGGACCACAAAAATATAAATAAACAATCACATGACAAAGGATAAGTTGCTCGACATAATGATATTTTTATTGAGTAAATTGATGCAAAAACGAAGTCCAAATTAAGGTGCGAACACAGGGGTCTTTGTGCAAAATCAGAAAGCAAAACTTATAAACAAAACATGTACAGGGACCTTATTATAAATACAGAAACTACAAATAAAATATTTGCAATTTTTACAATAATAAAAAATGAAAAGATAACCTTTCTTCTTCTTCCTGGGTGCTCGGTGGGATGAAGAACCCAAAGAGGGGGACGGTCGGCGGCGGCCGCGCGCAGCCGCAAGGAGGAGGCGGCGCCGTGCGGAGGTCGGCGGTGGGCGCGGGGCGTCAGAGGGTGGTGCGGTGGTCGGCGGAGGTGGCGAGGGCAGCGCGGCAGGTCGCCGCTGGTGGCGAGCTCGGCTGGGGGCGGGGGTGCCGCGAGGGGGGCAGCGGCAGGCCGCGGTGGCGAGGCGGAGGGGAGCTGTGGGTGGCCTTGCCGCTGGCGATTGGCGTCGGCCAGCAGCAGCCGTTGTGGAGGTGGTGATGGCGGTGGCGGGGGGCACCCGCCCTCCTGCTGCTTCTTTTTTTTCTTTCTTTTATTTTTTTTATATTTTGATTAACAAAAAACTGATGTAATGATTTTTTTGTTTTAATTTTTTTTATTTTTTTAAATTTTCTTTAAGCAGGAAATATGTACACAAAAAAAGAGAAGATGATTATGAGGGTGTGAGCGGTAATGTGATCAAAAAAATGAGAAACTAACAACGTTGATAAAATGAAGATGATGATGGTGCTGTAATAAAAAAAACCTTTTTTGTTTTTAATTTTTTTATTTTTTTTTAATTTTGATTAGACAGGGAATAAGATTAAAGAAAAAGTAAGATAGGTTGGTGGTGATGATGATGGACTAAACAAAATAGAAAAAATGATGGTGTGATGGTGGTGGTGGAAAGGATGATATGTGGTGTACTAAAAAATTGAAAAAGACCAAATGAACTAAAATGAAGGGAAATTTACCTACGATGAGACGGTCGCCTATGGAGTGCTCTCGTGAGCACGGTCTTCGCTCAAATCGCCGGCGTACGATGAGCTCGAGCAGCGCGCGGTTGCGGCTGCGATGTTGGCCAAAAAGCCAACGGATCTCACCGGAGAGCGGGCCGTCCTCGCTCGACCGCGGTTGCGTCGCTGTCACCGATTCAACTCTGGGAACTTGGCTCTCCTCACAAAAAGATGGATCAAAGGAAAAATTGAGGAGAATGAGAGGTATATAAAGAGAATGGAATGAGAGGTTATTAAAGTGGTGGAGTTGAATGGGAGGTTGATTTATTAATGGAGTTGAATGGGAAGTTGGGAAAATGGTGGAATAATAGAGTTGAATTGGTGGTTATTGTAGAGAATGGAATTAAATAATAAATAAATAAATAAATAAAGTTGGCTACTTTAAATAAAATAAAATAAAAAGAGAAGAGAAATAGTGGAGAATTTACAAGGGAAGACAAACAACATGTACACATTTTTTACTTTTCTAATAATGTAATTTTTTTGTCTTTTTAATAAGAGATATTTACAACGAAAAAATACAATAAAATAGTACAATTAAAATACAAACACAAGTATGATTTTTTTGTATTTTTAGTAATTAAGAAAGATATAATAAAAAATGAAGAAATAACGAATTTATACATTTTATACAATATACATCTAGGTCCCAAAACCCAACTTTTGCAAATGAGTCTCTGATTTTAATGAAACCACTTCCGTTGGATAGATAATTTTCTAACTTAAACTTTAAAAGTGAGTTTGGTGAATTTGGAGTTCATACGGAGCGGGAATTTAGCTTGGGAAGTTGGACTTTACGGCTTTTTCTCTTTGGGATCTAGGAGCATTTATTTGAGATGAAATTTGTTTTGTATTTTTGTATTTTTATATACATTTTTATAAACAAGTTAGAGAAAGAATTAGGTAAAAAGGAGTTGAAATAAAATTATAAAAAATACATGAAGTTTTGGGGTTATTTACATGTATAAAACTCCTTTGATTTTGTGGCTTTTTTATTGTTAATTCATTTTGTACAATCTAATATACAATAATTAGTGTGTTTTATTTACAAGAGTTATTTGTTAATTTATTGATTTTATGGATATTTATTTGGGATTTTACTCGTGGATTTTGCTAAGATCAAGATATTGTGATGATGAATCGCGGATTCATCACCACGTCTCCCAACAACCCCTTCGGCCTCTTAGTCAACCTATCAGCAAACTGAAGGACTGTCCTGCTCCTAAGAAGAGGACCAAACTCGAATCGGTCGAGTAAGGCTACCGGAAGAAGGTTAATAGAAGAGCTGCTGTCTAATAGAGTACGATCAAACTACTGCTCTTGAATCTCGCATCTGACATAGGGAGCTCCTGCATCTGGTCTCTTGGCTGGCAGCTTGTTCTGAATGGTGCAGCAAGTGGAATGAGTGAGCACATGGATTTGATCTCTGTGGTTCCTCGTCTTCCTGCGGACTATAGTTTTCTCTTTCAAGTTCTTTTTGAAGAGGGGGATGTGCTCAAGTGCTTCCTGTAGAGTCAGCTGAATGTGGAATATGTCAATCATCTGGTTGCTGAACTCTACCTGTTGGGTCTTTTTGGATTTTCTCGTTTATTCTCCCTTGCTCGGTGAAGTGCTTTAGGGAAGGGGATAGTAGGGGCCTCCGCAGATGGAGGGCTAGGAATAGGTCCCTGTGCCTGTGAAGGAATAGAATCCATACCATGATCGTCATTCAGCACATATGGATCTGAAGTGTAAACAGAAACCTTTCCTTTATTCATATTTTTGTTTCTTTTTCTGTTACCACAGTTCCTTAGATACAAAAGGTGGCAACACAACATGTGGGAGCTCAACAAAAGTAGAAGTGGTGGCCTCAGTACCACCTACGGCACCTGTCTTTGCGGCATCAGCGCCGCGCTCTAGCTCTGCATCAAAAATGGTGGCATCAGCACCACCCGTCTGCACCGGGTATCACGATGGCCTCAGCACCGTCGTCTGGATCTCCATCATTGGTGGCATCAGCACCACCATCATCAACATCATCCGCGACATCAGCACCGCTCCTCTGCTCATCTGGCGCTCCTGGTTCTGCTTGTGGTTGTCGCTCAGATGAGGCGCCGCCGGCTGGCATTCCTACCGCTCCTAGTAGTCACAAAATCAGCATCATACAAAGAAGACATGTCACTCAAATAATCACTAGAAGAGGTATCCTCTGTAAACTATACCTGCTCAGATTTCCTCTTCAGATTGTTCGGATTTGGTTCAATCTGAACTGGTATGGTGGCTTTGCCCTTGATGATATCCCTCATCTCCTGTCGGAACTCATCCATTTCCTGCCAGAAGGATGCTCGCTGTTCAGAAAGCAAGCGGGCAAGGTCATCGAGAGCCGGGTTCTCAAAAGAGGGAGCCTGAGAACCATAAGTGTTTCCCTGCCGGAAATGAGGTTGTTGCTGCTACTGGTACTGGGGAGGATGGGAGTATGTCTGCTGAGGTTGCTGACGCTGCCTCTCACTGTTGTCCCTGATAGGCGGGACGAGGACCATGCTGGTTCTGCTGGTGAGCATATTGGGGTTGCTGCTGCTACTGTTGGCTGTTCCGATATCCCTGAGCCGGAGGCTGCTGCTGGGATGAGGTACCACCAGTGGTCTAATGGAATCCGGGGTGATCGCGACGAATCCCGGGTTGCTGTGGGTACCGATCGTACCATATCCCATTGACTTCCATCAATGGCTCCTGCTCGAAGGATGGTGGAGGTAGAACTGACAGTGGCTGATCCGGCTGATAGACCACCATCTGAGTGTCCTGAGATGGTGGCTGTGGCGGGTAGTACTATAGTAGCGGGGCCGGCCCTGCCTGAATGTGGTTGACCTGGCGGTACGAGGCAGAGGGCTGGGTTGAGCTACTACTGCTGGCATCAGCTGGTGACCTGGGAGGCTGCTGAGAAGATGTTTGTGCCTCCTGGACGCAAAGAATCTGCGTCTTCAGGTCACTCATGGTCTTGGTAATCTGGTCCATCTGGGCCAGTCCTTGCATCTGCTTTTTCTCGAGGATCTCGAGATGGTCCAACTTCTCACTAATGATGCCCATGTCGGCTGCGGCTGATTCGGCTTGGGCTGCTACTGCCGACGGAGTATGGGGACCGGCATCGATGGGGCGATCCTCTGAAATCCAACTGCTTGTGGTGGAAGCTTTGGTTGTGTGTAGACTCGGGCTTGGGCCATGACAGTCGAGTTCTCTACCATTCCTTCATAGATGGCACAGACGTCATCTTCACCCTTGGAAAAATAGGACCCACCACAAGAGACATTTACAAGCCCCTGCAGCTTCGGTGTCAGCCCACAGAAGAAACTCTGAACTAGATTGGGCTTGGATATGTCATGATGTGGACACCGGTCGATGAGCTCTCTGAAACGATCCCAAGCTTCATGGAACTGTTCATTAGGGATCATTGTGAAGTTACTGATCATAGCTCTTGCTGCGTTCGTCCGGCCGAGAGGATAATACTTGTTCAAGTATGCGGTCCGGAGTTCTGCCCAAGTGTCGACGAACCTCCCCAAATGTTTCAGCTACTAAACGGCTCTATCAACCAAAGAGAATGGGAAGGCTATCATCATGATGGTGTCCTCAGTCACCAGCCTATCATGAATTATACTACAGATCATTTCAAATTCTTGCAGATGGAGGTGTGGCTCTTCGGTCGTCAGCCCATGAAATTTAGGCAGTAGTTGAATAGTGTGTGGGCGAAGCTCGAAGTCTCCATGGATGGGAGGGAGTCGGATCCATCGATGAGTGAGGGACGCCGCTGGATTGTGCAATTCTCTCATGATGGTCTGTGGCAGCCTTTCCTGATTCGGTTATCCTCCCTCGCCTGCTACAATCGGTATATCACCTCCACCGCCCCCAGGTTTGTCTTCACGTCCTTCTCGCATCTGCGCGATCTCCCTCATGAGGTCACCCATGAATACTCCCTGGTCCCGGATTTGTCTCTGGATGGTCTCCAGGGATGCTAACAAGGAATTGTTGATGGCAGCCTGGTCATACAGAAATGGAGGGTGCTCGTGCTCATCTGGGTGTTCTCCTCTGTCTGTCATGTCTGGATTCTTTGAAAAGGCAAAAGAACCCATCTTAGGTGTCGTCAAATGCTCTGAGCTCTGTGATGCACTAAATTCTGAAACTCTTGGACTGATGGAAGGAGAAGGGTGGTCGAGGGGGAACAGGGTGGAAGAGAACTCAGGCTCGGAGAGTGGGTCTGGACTCCCCGAGGTTGTCGTAGATGAGTAGGGAGGAGTGCTGGATAGCGGTGCCGCCAAAGACGGCCTAAGAGACCTCCTTCCCATCATCGTGATTATTGAGAAGAGCAAGGTTGAGAAATGAAGAAGAAGAGGGGGTGGACAAAATTGCTCACAATTGTGCGGTGTTTTTGATCTTGACCTAAATGCAACTAGCAAATCAAACACAAAGCAAAGGGTTCACCAACTCAACACATGAAGCCATGAAGGTTCGGCTTTTATCTTTGTAGTTTTTAGCTTGAATTCAGGAAGTTATCTTTCAACGAGTCCTTAGAGCGCTACGCCTATAGGAGAGAGAGTACTGCCGGAAAAGTATTCCCGTACTTGTCCTCCTCCTGTGTAACCTGTAGCCTGCGCTTTTTAAGATCCTTGTAACCCTTCTTGGATCCCTACTCAGCCAAAGAAAAGAGGGATGAAGATGATAGGCGAAACCAATACTTCGGATCTCGCTCGCAACTGAATCACCCGTGAGCGTGCAAGATCCTACTCGGACGCAAGACAATGAGGCAGACACACCCGTGAAGGCATGGCCTATGCTCGATACTTCGGACAAGGTCGATGCTCTACACAATAGAGAGTCATCAATGGTGACCAAGCCCTACTCGTCTACGTACAACAGTAGCGCCAATACTTCGGAAATCCAGGCGATACACAAGGCAGCCACAGACTGGGTTTTGGGCTCTAATCCTTACGAAGCCGCTCTCTCACTTGGAAGGAGACCTTCTCATGCAACCTGAATACAAGTGAGGGTGTTACTCTCCCCAAGCAATGAATCCAATTAACCGATTTTATTTAGGTCAAGTTTTCTTAGCAGTCCCTTTTTTAATTTTTTTGGTGTTATCGCTTATTTTAAGTCAATTCAAACAAGCGCCTAATGTTTTTATATTTTTTTGAGTCCTATTTTATCCAACAACAGAGGGAGAAAGAGTCGGAAAAGCAATGCAAGGCGGCACCAAGATGGAAATCTCACCTTTGTGCCTAAATGATGAATGCTCAAGTAGAAAGACTTACAGTGCCTCCAGCTCTCTCCATGCGGGATGCAAAACAGGAATTTTTAAACCTAATCTAAATGCCGACATGCACATGGAAATAGTCCTAAGCAGGCAATTGCTAGCGTGAAGAACCACAAGTCAGTTACCAATCCTCAATCCTAGAGTCCGGTCTAGGCTCACCCCTCCTCCTCTCGGCAAATCGAGTTCAGGAGCAGCGCTTGGCAGGGTGGGCTCGCGGTGCGACGACTCGAAGATGGTAAAGCGACTGTTTAGTTTTAACTAAGTCCAAAAATGCACTATAGGTACATGCAATGGTTATTAGGGTGTTTGGACCTAATCTACTCGATCAAGCAAAGCCTAAAGACTAAGGGCTCATTCCACAAAAGAAAAGAAAATAAAACAAAACCGGAAAATGACAGCGGTGAAAACACGATAAAAACTGCGGTGAGCCCCCAGGTGTACAAACACCTGGAAATTAGGCCCGAGTGTCCGAAGTGTCCAAGGTACTTGTATTATTACAAATTAAGAATGAATGTCTCTCTCTCTAAAAAATAAAAGACTCTCTAACACTCTCTCTCTCTCTCTCAACTCTCCTGCTCTCTCCTGCCGTTTGGGCTAGAACAGCCGACTCCGCCTCCCAAGGTTGCATCGGATCCCCTAGGTGATCCTCCTCGATCCGCGGTCCCTCGCAAGAAGACAAAAAGAAGAATGGGCAGATAGCTCACAAATATATATCAAAAATAGAGAGATTAAGCAGGCAATAATGTAAACAAGCAATCGCAATCAATCAAAAATAGGAACTATACGTTGTTGCTCCCCGGCAACGGCGCCATTTGATAATCAGAGATATCGGAGGGTCGTACGGTTTCACAAGGCAAAACCGCAATCGGTGTATTGACCGCTCAAAAATCCCAAATTAATCAGCAATGAACCCACAACAGTATAAATCAAGCAATGAAAGACAAGTGTGGAGTCAAATTTATTTTTAACTCTACAAATAGGTGTATAGTGAAAGTATGTAGAGTGTCGAACACAGGGAGCAGACAGGACAGATCAGGCTAAATGTGCAAGAGTGAATGTGGTCAGTGTCTACAAGTATGCCAATTTTTTGTGGGTTTTTTATTTTTAATTAATTTTTTTATTTTTAATTTTATATTTTTGTATTTTTGGTTTTTAATTTTCTGATTTTATATTTTCTTTTTATATTTTATATTGTTTTATTTTCTTTTTTTCAATAATAGAATATATGTATAATATAAGAAAAGACGAGGTTAGAGTATTTATAAAAATAAGGAAAAATGCTCAAAAAATAGGAAATAAAATATTTTTGGTCTTTTTATATTGTTATAGTATTTTTGTGATTTTGGGAGTTTTTTCTAAATGTTTTTGGTATTTTTAAAAGTCAAAATGCAAGAAAACAGTGAATTAGCTACTAGTCAAGATTAAAATGAGGATGAAAATCACTAAACAGTACCCAAAATTCCTCAAATTAATTTTAAAATAAAGGGAATAAAATAGGGAAACTACAGAACCTGAGTTTATATTTTTAGGATTTTTCTATGATTTTTTTAGATTTTTATGAAGTTTTTAGGTGTTTTCTAATTTTTAAGGCTTTGGTTTTGAAATGTTTAATGGTTTTTGAACTGACACTAAAACACACTAAAATAGACCTTACATAATTTTTTTGGAATTTTTCAAAAAGATTTGATATTTTCTTGGTATTTTCTAATGCAAACAGCGCTGAAAATGCATGTTTTTTATTTTTAATAAATATTAAAATGCAATAAATAGACAATGCAAAAATATAGCATAAATAAGCAAGCAAATAGGAGCCTATGGTATTTTTCTGGAAATTTTCGAGTTAAAATGATGCACTAAATAAATAAAAACATCTAATAAAAATCACACAGCTGGCAGGGGCATAAGTGCAAATATCAGGAAGTATAGGGGCCAAAGTGCAATTCTCACAAAAGTTTACAACTAAATCTTGTAATTCCAGGACTAAACACAAATAACCAGACCCGCGGGGGTATACCTGTAAACACACCAAACGCACGTGCGCAAGCACGCGCGCCTAGCAGGGGCACGGATGTAATTTCCAAAACTGCAGGCGTCCAAATGCAAAAAAGGCAAAGTTATATAACTACGAGTACAAACTTTAGGACTTATAGTTAAATACGAAAAGAGCCTGGGGCCTCTCTGCAAAATGCCCAAACGCACGTGACTAGCACGTGTGCCAGGCGGGGTCCAAAATGTAATACAACAAAAACTGGGGGGTTTTTACGCAAATGTTACAAAATTATAACGCTGCAAATGAAAGTTTTGGCGTTAAATAGAAATTACAAAAACGCTCTCGGTTAAAGAGCAAAATACCCAAAGCAGGTGCGCGATCCAACGGCTGCCGGCTCTTCACTTGCCACGTGTCGCGCGCAGGTCGCACGATACCCCTTCGCGTCCCAACAGCCAGGATTAGATGAGGCAGGTGGCGCTTAGGATCTCAAGATTGGACGGCAGCTGGCACTTCTGGGACCAAGGCCCGATCGAATGGCCGTGGACCTCCCTGGAAGAACAGGGAAGAACACGGCCGATGGCGAGCTTCGGTCGTCAATCTGGCGGTGCTCCGGCCGTCTCCTTCAATGCTGCAAGGCGCAAACTACTCCTGGAAGATCCCTTGGTCCACCGATGGAGCCAAAAAGGCTCGAAGAGCTCCAGTGCTCCGTGGCGAAGTCCGAGAAGAAAGTGGGTCCAGGTACCTCGAGTTCTCCAAAATCGACCCTCCAAGGGGGTCCTTTGAGCTCCTGTACTTGCAAAAACGGATAAGGGAGGTGAGGGAAAAATGCCTCGACCTCCAATGGGCATGCACAAAGGTTGAACAGAGATATGGAGGCTCGCCGGAGCTTGCTCCGGCGAGGGTCGTCGATTGTGCGAATCGACTGATGGAAATCGATAATGGAGATGGCTGGATGATCCTTCGACTCTTGTGAATAAAATGGGCAAAGAAAAAGGGATAAATAAGTACCTCAAAGGAGCGTTCCTGAGGTTGAAAATACCTCGACGGCTAGGTGGCCAGAGATGATGGAACACGCCCAGATCCTCGTCCAACTCCTCCCTCGATGACTGGGGTTGGATGCTATCACTACGAGCAGACCAGAAGCACACAAAGGTGGAGAGAATGGGACCAAAATGGGGTTCAAACTTCAAATGGAAGTCAAGGGTTGCATATAAGGGGTTGACGGACAGGTGGGGAAGAACGGGGCGTAGCGGTAAAATCGTTGATCCATGGCCCAAGGAGATACATGGGCGTGTATCATGGATAATCGAGCAACAACATTGCAGAAGGAACCATCATGAAAGGAGGAAAGGTGCGGCCTCCAAAAATCCAAGAAGATAGGACAAAAACCACTTCTGACGTGAACAGGAGATGGCTCAGACAGTTGACCTATGGTCAATGGTCAGAGCCACCTGGTTGGTCCACGTGGACCAACCAGGAAAAATCATGCAAAAAGTCTTTATTAATTCATTTAAAAATAGTAAATGAGTTTATTAATTTTTTATTATAAAATAAAAAGTGTTTATTATTTTATGAAGTATTTTATAGTGATTTTTAATTATTTTATGAGGCGTAATTTTATAAGTTACCTATTATAGCCTTTATAGGTATATTATCTATATATTTTATTATTTTACTTTTATTCTGTGGATTTAATTTTATTTATTTTTGTTTATTATTTTATAAATTTATAAAATACTTTTATACACTTAAATATATTTTTATTTTATTTTCTGAAGTAATTTGTACACTTAATAAAATAAAAGTATAAATTGTATAGGTATGTGTATAGGTCTTATACCTATGTACTATGTATATACAGGTATTTTATTTTGTATTTCTTTTACATTTTTATTCTGTTTTTAATATACAAATATACTATAAGTAATATTTATAAAATTATAAAAATATAAAATTATAAAAATAATGAATAAATAATAAAGTGATTATTCTAATCTGTACAATTATACAAGTGGGGTCCAAAACTCAACTTTCAAACCGTAGCTCCGCCAAATGTGAAACCACTACCATTAAATAGCTTATTTTAAATTATATACAGTTAAAGGTGAGTTTGCTGCATTTGGAGTTTTTATTTATGAGATGCAGGTCTGGGAAGTTGGGATTCTGGATTTTTATTTAGATCATAACTTTTTATCTGTACATTATTTGTGAATGAAATCAATTTTGTATTTTTCTTTATTTAATTATATACAACTTTCATGTTCAAAGTTTCTTTATTTGATGTATAAAAAGTGGAATCAAAAATAGGTCCCAACATGAATAAAGAATGAATGAAAAACATTGTATTCTGGCCCTTATCCCCCCCCCCTACTTTGTTCCTTGTCGACCTATTCATCGAGATGCCTAGGTCTCAAAGTTTTGGGTCATAAAATATTTACAATATTTTATTCTTTTTCTTTTCTTTTATTTTTTCTATAATTTTGGCTTTAATTACAGTATTTTATACACTATTTACATGCACATGCATTTATGCTAAGATGCTGGAATTAATGATATTTACACGCATTTACTAGGGTTTTTGAGGCCAAAATGATAGAATAAAGATGATGAAATGTGGATTCCTCAACTATATCAAATTGGATGGTGGATTGAACTTCTTGATGATATGCACCTTGGCCGGATCAACCTCCATGCCCTTGTTGGAGATGATGTGACCAAGGACCGTCCCTTGAGTCATCATGAAATGACTTTTCTTCCAAGATAACACAAGTTTGACCTCTATGCAGCGTTGAGTTACTCGATCTAGGCAAGCAAGACAAGCATCAAACCCATCGTCGTAGATCAAAAAGTCATCCATGAAGACCTCTAAACTTTCGCCCACCATGTCTGAGAAGATGGAAAGCATGCACCTTTGGATTGTAGCTGGGTCATTATATAAACCAAAGGGCATCTGTCTAAAAGCATATGTTCAGAACGGACAGTTGAACACCGTTTACTCCTGGTCTTCGGGCGCTATGGATACTTGATTGTATCATGAGTACCCATCAAGAAAATAGTAGTGACTCTTCCCAGCTAACCTCTCGATAATCCGATCAATAAATGGCAGCAAGAAATGATCCTTCTTGGTGGCTTGATTCAATCATTTGTAATCCACATAGACCCTCCAATGAAGTGGGTACGCGGGTAGCTATCTCCTCTCCGAACTCGCTCACAACTGTGGTGATACCCGTCTTCTTGGGTACCACATGCAACGGACTAACCCTTTTAGAGTCGGATATGGGGTAGATAAAATCGGCGCTCCACCACTTAGATATTTCCTTCATGACTGCATCTCGAAGATTCAGGTTTAGCCTTCGTTGGAACTCACGCGAGGGCTTGGCATCATCTTCGAGATATATGTGGTGAGAGCACAGGGCCAGACTTATCCCCTGGAGATCAGCTACACTCCATCTGATTGCCTTGTGGTTTCTTTCAAGAACCTCCATCAAATGAGATTCTTGGTCTTCAGTTAAATCGGATGAGATAATGACTGGAAACATATCTGGCTTACCCGCAAGGAATCTATACTTCATACTCTGTGCTAAGGTCTTCAATTCAGAACAAGTGGGAGCTGACAAATCTGGCCTCTGAAAAGTCTGCGTGAAAGCTACCAAATCTGCATGTGAGAACTCTTGATGTATATGTAAATCTGATGAAGACGGCCTTGCTAGTGTATCTATCAATTGTAAAGGCTCACTCTCCATCCTAGTTGTGGGCTCTATGGAAATTAGAAATGGTAAATAATCATCAAAGTCCTGCCATTCAAAATCAATGTCTAAGTCCGAGGGATTTAAATCACAAGAAATATAATCTGCTTCGCTGCCATGATCGCAATCATCAGCCTCTAAAGTGTCATGTGCCATGAATATGCTCTCTGAACTCTCATCGGTTATCATCTATGTCTCTACAATCTCTGAGGGTGTGGTAAGAGATCGTGAAGTTGTATCTGTCCATACTGCTTCATCATCGGTAATCACAAAATCACATTCCTGGTGGATGTCTAGCTCTGCATCTGTCATCTGCTATGAATCAGTGGTCTTCTCTGACCAAGCTGGGTATCTGGCTCTAGTCTCCTCAATCATCTCTATCTGTATACTTTCGCCCTCGACGTGAAAGTATACCTTCATGCTATCATGATCAGATATTGCATTGGCTATGGCCAAGAACGGTCATCCTAGAAAGATGGGGGTATCGGTCACAAATTCAGGGATCTCCATGTCCAACACAACGAAGTCCATAGGGAATTTCATGTCCTGAATTGTGACGACAACGTCCTTTAATAACTCCTTCAGCCTCTTAATAGATCGATCGGCAAACTGAAGGACTGTCCTGCTCTCTTTAAGAGGGCCAAACTCGAAACAGTCATCCAAGGCAGTCAGGAGGAGGTTAATCGAAGAACCGTTGTCTAATAGTGTACAATCGAACCATTGCTTGTGAATATGGCATCTGACATAGGGATCTCCCGCGTCGGGTCTCTTGGTTGGCAATCGGTTCTGGATGGCGAAACAAGTGGCACGAGTGAGCACATGAATCTCTGCATTGTGGTTCCTCTTCTTCCTGCGAATGGTGGTCTTCTCTCTCAGGTTCTTCTGTAATAGAGGGATGTGCTCAAGTGCCTCCTGAAGAATCAGCTAGATCTGAAATCTATCTATTATTTGCTTGTTGAACTCTAACTGGTGCCTCTTTTTGGGATTTTCTATTTTTTGCCCCTTTCCTAAGCGGGGTGCTTGGGGAAGGGGGATAGAAGGAACCTCTTTAGATGGGCGAGGGTTAGATGCAGATTCATGATCATTCAATAGGTTAGAATCCATACAAAGATCATCAAACACAATAGATGGACTCACAGGAGATACAGAAACCTTTCATTTATTCATATTTTTTATTTTTGAAGTTTTTCTGTTTTTTGTATTTTTCCAGATATATCCTCAGATACAGGAGGAGTCAACACAAAAGAAGGACTCTTTGTGGCATTAGTACCACCAACAACATCTGAACTTACGGCATCAGCACCATGCTCTGGCCTATGAACTGGGGAACTGGTGGCTTCAGCACCACCATCTACAACTGGAATCTCGACAGTCTCAGTACCGTTGTTTGGATCAACATCCTCGGTGGCTTCAGTACCACCATCATCATCATGGTGAGCGGCATCAGCACCACTCCTGACTTCGTCTGGCACCATAGAATCTGCATCGGGGTGTCTCCTAGACGAGTCGTCGTCGGCTGGCTTCCTACTGCTCCTAGGTATCACAAAATCAGCATCAAATATATAATAAGTGTCATCCAAAATATCACTAGGAGAGGTGATCTTTGTAGACTATACCTGCTCAGACTTTCTCTTTAGGTTGTTCGGGTTAGGTTCAATCTGAGCGAGTGTGGCAGCTTTGCCCTTCATCATCGCCCTCATTTCCTGTCGAAACTTGTCCATCTCTCGTCGAAAGGTAGCCTGCCGGTTTGTCAACATGCGGGCGAGGTCATCAAGGGATAGGTTCTCATACTGGTGTGTATGAGAACTGGACAGGTTGCCTCGTTGTAAATGAGGTTGGCTCTATTGCTGGTAATGAGGAGGAGGTTGGGAGTACTACTGATGAGGTTGCTGCCTCCACTGTTGTCCCTGATACTGGGAACGAGGACCATGCTACCGCTGGTGGGAGTACTGGGGCTGCTGTGGTTGGTTGCCCTGCCCTGCCTATACTAGAGGTTGCTGCTGGGATGAGGGGCCTCTAGTAGACCATCGGAAGTAGGGGTGATCACGATGGATCCCGGGCTGCGATTGCTACTGGGAGTATCAGATCCCGTTGACCTTCATCAACAGCTCCTGCTACTCGTGGAGTGGCGGGGAAAGAGATGCCAAGGGCTGATCCGACTGGTATACCACCATCTGAGTGTCTGAAGTGGGTGGTGGTAGCTAGTACTGCTGGAGCGACTAGATCAGCTCTGCCTAAATGTGGTGAACCTGACGATACGAGGCAGAGGGCTGGGAAGTGCTGCTCCCCGGATCAGTTCATGACCTAGGACGGGGCTGAGAAGACATATGTGCCTCTTGGAGACACATGATATGGGTCTTCAGGTCACTCAAAGTTTGGGCCAGCTCATCAATTTAATTGAGCTTATCCAGGCCTTGGCATCGCTTCTTCTCTATGATTTCTATCTAGTCCACCTTTTAGCTAATGATACACATATCAGCAGCCGACGACTCTACTAGTGCTGCAGTCGATGAAGATGTAGAAGGACCGACCTTGATGCGTGCAATCCTCTGATAAGAAACTACTTGTGGGAGAGGCTTCCCCGGAGTGTAGACACGGGTATGGGGCATCACTATGTAGTTCTCTGCTATCTCCTCATAGATGGCCCAAACCTTGTCTTTGTCCTTGGCAAAGTATGAACCTCCACACAAGGCATTCACTAGCACCTGCATTTTAGGTGTTAGCCCACAAAAGAAACTCTGGACGAGGTTGGACTTGCTGATCTCATGGTGTGGACACATGTCGATGAGCTCTATGAAACGATCCCAGGCTTCGGGGAACTGTTCGTTTGGGATCATGGTGAAATTATTGATTATGGCTCTAGTTGCAATGATCCGATCGAGTGGATAGTACTTTTTCAAGTACTTGGTCCGGAGCTGCTCCCAAGTAGTGATCACCTTCCCCAGGTGCTTCAGCCAGTAGGCTGCTCTGTCAACCAAGGAGAATGGGATGGCGATTAGCTTGATGGTGTCTTCATCCACTAGTCTGTCATGAACGGTGCTGCAGATCATCTCGAACTCCTATAGATGGAGATGGGACTCCTCAGTGGCTAGCCCATGGAACTTGGGCAGTAACTGAATGGTCCGGGGCGAAGCTCGAAGTCACCTAGGATCTCAGGCAGCTGGATCCATCTGTGGTAAGAGTTGCACCAGGATTGTGCAACTGCCTCATGGTACGTAATGTTTGGACTGAACCTTGTGGCTCGTCCTGGCGTCTGTCTCCTCCCTCTACTCTCGATATCTCTCCACCGGTTGGTTGTTCTGGTTCATCTCGTCCGGCTCGCATCTATGCTATTTCCCTCCTTACTTCAGCCATAAATGCTCATTGGTCCATGATCTGTCTCTGTATGGTCTCCAAGGAGGCCAACAACATGTTGTTGATGGCTGCCTGATCCAATACGAATGAGGAAGCTTGTGGCTGCTCATTAGTCCTTCCCTCATTACTGGCCATGTCTGCGGTCTCTGTGAAGGCAAAAGACCCTATCTCAGGTTTTGTCAAGTGAACATATAACTGTGTTGGCCTCTCAGGTGGTACCTCAGGTGTGGAAGAAGGGTGGTCGAGGGGGAACAGGGTGGAGGCGAACTCAGGTTCAGAGAGCGGGTCTGAGCTTTCTGAAGCCACCCTAGATGGACAGGCAGGAGTGCTAGAGAGCGGTGCTGCCAAAGGCAGCTTAAGGGACCTCCTACCCATCATCGTGATCTGCGGATTTATGAAGAGTAGATTTGGGATGCAAGCAAGATAAGAAATCAAACCCCTAATTCACCAACGCAACACAATGATGGCTGTGAAAGTTCGATCGTTTATCTTGTCGGGTTTTATTTTGGGTGACAATCCAATCTATTAGAGTGAGTTAAGCGAGCTGTTAGGAATCTGAATCTCCCTGGAGACAGACTCAGATCCTATGACTAGTTGTGCCAACTTCCCAGCCAGTATTGGTGTAAGTGCAGACCATTTCTGGCTACCCGTTACTTGAGGACCGTGCTTTTGCAATGTTCTCTAAACCACCTACTCTGCTAAGGGAATATGGACTGTTTATCGGCTACCCGTAGACTCTCACTGGAGAAATGGCTAATCATTTTTAAAACCAGTAATCTAAAGAGATTCTAGGCATGGCTCTATCCTAATGTGTGGTTCACTCAACTCTCTGCAAATAAATCAGACAAGGAGGGGGTTACTCTCCCCAAAACAAGAATTTGAGTGAAGCTTAGTTTTAGGTCAAGTTTTCTTTAGCAGTCTCAGATTTTATTTGGTTGTCTCTTTTTATGTATTTTTATGAATAATGCAACAACTAACAAATTTTCTGATTTCCTCTTTATTTAAGTCCAAGAAAATAGGGGGAGGAAGACGAAAGAGCCAATGCACGATTAAACACAATGATGCATGCAGGGATAGAAATGTGAACCTTGCTCCAGCACTCTACATGCAGGGTGATCCGCGCATAAATTTAAAGACAGAAATAAAACTAATCTATATGATGCACGATGAAATTGTCCCCAAGATGAGCAACTTCTATTAGAGATAAGAGATAGTAGTTAATTAACCAGAGAAAAGACCTGAGTTCGATCTTAGAGGTCGATCAGTGCCCACCAAAGTGGGTCCTGCAAGCATTATATACGGTCTCTCTTGGCACGTGGTCTCTTAACCAATTAAATTAACTTTTTCTTTATTTGGCTAAGTCCAAATACGATCTATAGGAGCAGATAGTCTATTAGGGTGTTTGGACCTTAGTTAACTATCGAGCTCAAGCAATATAAGTTATAAATCTAGGGGCCAAATCCTCAGGAATCAAATAAAAAATAAAACACGAAAAACTCAGTAAGGTCCCCCAAGTGCATCGGCACTCGACGAAACAGACCCCGGATAATGTTCAAGTGTCCAGAGAGTGTCCAAATGTTCTAAGTTATTATAAGAGTTTTCCTGAAACAAATAAATCTATCTAAAATAACTACTCTTATAGACTCCTCTGCTCCTCCTCCAGCAGTGTTGGTCCCTCTAAAGAGAAACAGATCGTCCTCCAAGTGGTTCCTCGCACAAATAGCAAAGCAGAATAATGTCAGAAAGCAGAATAATTTTTTATTTTTAAATGTTTTATATTACTTGGTATGTTTTATATAATTTTTTGATGTTTTTGTGATTTTCTAAAAATCAAAAAGTGACAAAAAGAATAAACAGTGCACAGCCAGGAGTAATTTGCAAGTTAAAAATAATTAGAATGCCCAAAACTCCTGAAAGTATTTTCATGAGAAAATAGAGTTTATTATCTACAAACCAGAGACTAGAAACAATATTTTTGGATTTTTTTTCTTCAATCTTATATATTTTTTTAAGTTTTAGAGTGCTTTGCAATTTTTATGGTTGTTACAAGGTGTTTTTAAGAAAAATGATAATGAACCTAAAGGATGATAAAAGACATCTACCCTAATTTTTTTATGGAAATTTTCAAGGCTTTTCGAATTTTATAATTTTACTAAGAAAATAGACACTTTTTAGGGGTTTTTGAATTTTTAATAATATAAAATCAAGCAAACCAACACCCAAAAATCACAACAAAATATACATGTTAGCATGAGATATAGGTAATTTGTAGATAATTTTTAGGCTTGATTTAATATTTATTGCATAAAATAAAAGACAAGTAATTAAAAACAGTTTGCATGGACCTTTCTGTAAATAGTTTAAGTTCTAGGGCCTAGCAAATAACAAGTCCAAAAAGTATAGGGGTCTTTATGCAATTATTCTACCGAATACATGCACAACACGTGATCCAGGTGGGCAAGGGTATAAATGCAAATACTCAGAACATAAACTTCATTCTAGCAAAAAAAATCAGACCAGATATTACAAATAACCCGTGAAGTCATGTGGGGATGCACGTGGACTCTACCCAACTGGACTAAATGCAAATAAACAAACTAAAGGGTCCAAACTGCAAAAGTTCTTAACTATTCATTACAATTATTAGATTGAAATAGAATGACATAAAGTACAGGGGGAAAGTGAAGGTTACCCACATGCATGTGCAGAGCACAGAACGTATGGCCTTGATCAGCCTCTGCAAAAGAGCTGACGGTTCTGGTGCAGGCATTGGCGTACGACTTTGATGAGTCGTTATCTGAAGATCTAGCGGCTCTGGACAAAGGCAGGAGCGTGTGGTCGGATGAAGGGGGATAGATCTGATCCAAGCATCAGAGTGAGGTGAAAAAAACGATTGGGATCAATTCTGGGGCGGTGACTCCAGATCGAGCGGCGGGGGAAGTGGCTGGAATAACTCAGCCCAGGCAAACTTCATCCAAGCATGGAGGGAGATCTGCTACTCTGATCAAGGCGTTGAGGGCTCCAGTACACTCGTGGAAGTGCTCTGCGTTGAATGGATGGCTCCGATGGATGGGATGACGGTCGGATGGTCAGGTTGGTGAAGCTTTGCCTAGAGATGCTCTACTTGAGTAGTTGGGGCTCTGTATGTTCCTCAGCTCGTGTTTAAACCTGCAAGTAGACTCCATACTCGAAGACTAAGCTTCAGTCACTGTTATTTTGCAAAAGAAACCAGAGAAGCGATGGTGGGTGATCTTCGACCTCCGACGGAAGTGGAGGGAGTAGATATAACCTTAATCTCACTCTGATGGGTCGGTCTAAGGGGGACAGGTCATAAGGGAAGATGGGCAATGAGATGGCAGATCGATCAGTACGGTGTGCTGTGAGTGAAGGGGCTCCGACCAGTTCATCAGAGCTGGTGAACTGCGGTGAGAATGATAGACGGAATCAAAGCGAAAATGGAAATATAAGTTAAATGGAGGGTACTTGGAGCTTCTGAAGAGCTCAGGAGCTTCAGGCGAGGCGAATGGAGGAGTTATGGCATCAACCAAACTGTGGCGGACCTGGGA
Organism: Ottelia alismoides; assembly: GCA_037367405.1. Taxonomy (NCBI): domain Eukaryota; kingdom Viridiplantae; phylum Streptophyta; class Magnoliopsida; order Alismatales; family Hydrocharitaceae; genus Ottelia; species Ottelia alismoides. The sequence goes on from JAZKJV010009171.1 coordinate 986,417, forward strand.
AGCTAGTCGCGACAGAAGACTCCGGCCAAGGGCTGAGCAGGTGCTATCCGGCACTCACTAGAGGTCCAAAGCAAGACTCCAACAAGTTGTCACTATCCTAGAGGTGGCTAAGGGGTAGTGGTGGCATGATGCACGAGCTGCTGAGCTCAGGAGGCAGAATAGAATACTTATACGCAAGGGCTATGGTATAGAAAGATCGGAAGATTCAACGAAACCTTAGTGTGATCCGGTTGCGCCTAGGGATCTGCAAGTATCATGGATCATAGGAGCATAATCTAGCGTAAGAACCGAGGCGAAATGTGGTCAGATCTGACCGAGAAAAAGCAGAGAAAAGAGCTCCGGTGAACGAAAGTCGGGTCGACCCGGTTGAGGGACAAGGTTGACTGGAGTAAACAATCTGACGTGGACCAGTAAGAAAAATCCATGCCAAAATTTGAAAGAATAATAAATATAAAATAGTAGATGATTTTAAAATAAAAAGTGAATAAAATGAAAATTGTATATTATTTTATAAACTATTTTCTGCGATTTTTAATTATTTTTAGGAACTAATATATATATATATATTATAGTATAATGTATTATATAAAAGTATAACATACCTATGTATTATGTACATGTATTCTTATTTTATTATTTTTATAAAAATATGTTTCATTTTATATTTTATTTATTTACAAACTAATTTGAGAAATATAAAAAGATTTTTATTTGATTTTTTGTAATTTAAATAAAGTTATTAAATAAATAGGGATTGTATACACACATGTGGCTTTTATTCAATGAATTGTGGGTTTTATTTTTATTTTAGTTTGATTTTTATTTTATTTTATTTTATTATTAAGGGTATGTACAAGTGCGAGAAAATGTAAAATAAATATTTATTTGTTGGTATTATGTACAATATATAATGTTCCTTATCTCTCTCTACTTATTTCTTGTCGATCAGGTCAAGACTTGACCTTCTCTTTGGGGTTTGGGTCACTCTATATTTATTCTAAATGCATCCTTCTTTTTTCTTTTCTCTTTATTCTTTAATTTTTGGAAAATATGTGTTAATTATGCAATATTAACAAGGACCTATACAATGTTAATTTACTGTATTTACATATATTTATATGAGTTTCTGCTAAAAGATAGAACTAAAATAAAACAATAAAGAATGAGAGTCATAGATTCATCATGCACTGATACAACGATTGCCAGATATGACTTGCTAGACACAACAATCCTCCGAGACCGAATGTTAGGTACCTCACAATCCCGCTACATCAAATATATAATTTTTTATGTGTTCTAATATAGTGCATTTTTAGTCTCAAATATAAAATCCATGAACATGCTCAGCATGTTTCTGGAGGTCAACCAGATGACCGGACCAAATTATTCAGACTAGTTCCGCAATTTGGATTATTCATTCTATACAGCACATTGGCTACATGCTCACTATGAACAAGCATGTGAGCCCTACAACATTAGAAGAACTTAAGTACAATGAAAAATTTTATGAAGATCAATCATTGGCTAAGTGTTATATTATGGGGTCTTTGTCTACTGTGATTCAGAAGCAACATGTGGACATAGACACAATCCAGGACATAATGCTAAATCAAAAAGAGATGTTCGGTGACGAAATCGCACTCAGTGTTACAATACCATAAATGAATTATTCACTGCATGATGCAGGAAGGGACTTCTGTTCCAGAACTCATAATCAAAATGTTTGGTTATCTCTCAGAACTGGATACTTTTGGGGGACATATGGATGCATATATGTATTCTGACTTCATTTTGATGTCTTTGCCCAAGTCTTTCAACAACTTTGTGGTATCATACCAAATGAACAAAGATTGACTAACACTGAGCTTATTTCATCATTGATGTCCATTGAGGACGTCTTGAAGAAAGAGAATACCATTGGTTGTACAATGGTTGCACAAGTCAAAGGGAAGTGCAGTCGAAAGCATAGGGCTCAGAAGGGTCCAGCCTATAAGAAAAAGAAGAAGAGTCAAGCTGTTGGCCCATCCTCTCGTGCTTCTACATTGATAACATCTAAGAAGAGCAATGTTTGTCATCATTGTAAGAAGCTAAGGCACTGGAAACGTAACTGCCCAAAATACTTGAAAATCGCTGAGAAAGATATAACCCCAACAGGTGTAAAATCTACTTTCTTCATTGAAACTGATTTTCTCGTAGGACAAGATGGTAGTTGGATCATTGATTCTGGTGCTTCTGTTCATGTATGTAACTTGTTGCATCTATTTCAAGAAACTAGGAATCTTGATGAAGGAGAGATAGTCATCCAGATGGGATTTTATGTAACTGTTGCAACAGTCGTCGTTGGGACATGCAGACTATCATTATCTAGTGGAAGAGTCTTATACTTAAAGAATGTCTTTATGTTCCAAATATTAGAAGGAGCCTAATATATGTATCTAAGTTAGTTAGAAATGGACATTCGTACTTATTCTGTGAGAAACTTGTCATAATTTGTTATGATAAATATATTGCAGATGGTATGCTAACATCTAGTGAACTCTATGAATTATGCATTAATGAATCTATCATTAATGTAACACCCACTAATAAAAATCATAAAAGAACCAGAGAGGACAGAAATAATTCTAATATGATTTGGCATCAAAGGCTTGGTCATTTATCTGTTGATAGGATTCATAGAATGATAAAGGATGGACCCTAAGATTTTTTATAGGTCCAAACTTCACCTACTTGTGAACATTGCATTCAAGGTAAAATGACTAGAGCACCCTTTCGTAATAAGGTTACATGATGCGATGGTATTCTTGACCTAATACATATTGATGTATGTGGTCCCTTTAGTATCGCGACCTGAAAGGAATATTGATATTATTTGATGTTTATTGATGATCATTCTCGATACATTTTATCTTCTTATTATGTCATAAATATGAAACCTTTGAAAAGTTCGAAGAATTCATGGCTTTGGTTGAGAACCAAATCGATAGCAGATTAAACGGATTCGATCTGATGAAGGTAACGAGTACCTCTCAAATGAATTTAATAAATATTTCAAAGAGAGGGGAATTGTATCCATTCTCACTCCTCCCAGAACTATCCAACTAAGACGCAACAGGATATATATTGTTATTGAAAGACGCAACAGGATCATCATGGACACGACACGTTCAATGATGAGTAAAGCACATTAAGTTTCTGGGGATATGTAGAAGATACAACAATATGTATCCTAAACATGATTCCTAGCAAATATGTACCCAAAATCCCTCACGAGCTTTGGTTTGGAACCGAGTCTAGTGTTAAACACTAAAATTTTGGGGGTTGCTTGGTCCTTGCGAAGAACATGGATGCAAGTAAGCTGGAATCTCGTACTAAAGAGTGCTACTTCATTGGGCATGTAAAAGACATCATTGGATACCAACTTTACGACCCTAAGACTCAAAAGGTTTTTGTCTCTATATACATAAAATTTTTAGAGGATGACTTCCTTAAGAGTTACGAAAAAGTGAAGTGAAGGAACTAATTGAATCCCCTGATTATATTGAGCTTCCTGAACTAGAAACTAAAGATGTGAATAAATATGAAACACACAAACATCTTCGAATGAGTTCGAAGGTGGTCATGTCACCAGCAAGGTACACATTCCATGAGTCAGGCGAAACTGACAATGATCCAATTTCATTTGATGAAGCACTCGCGAATCATGACATGGATAGATGGATGCTAGCAATAAAGTCTAAATTAGACTCCACGTTTGATGAATCTCGTTTTAACCGCTTTAATGGTCATGTATTTTGTCATAGTACATGCGATGAAAATGATCCAAGCAAAGACCACACCTTTAAATATGTGGCAATTATTTTACTTGGCAAGATACCAAGATCGAACACAGGGACACGAGCCTCCTCATCTATTCATCAAAATTTATTGATTAAATAATGAGTGATTATATCCTAAATCTAGGTCCTCATATGCAATAACAATGCATGACACAGAATGATATGCAGATACATTATGCAAACAAAATGATGCAGAGATCAAAGTAATATGATGCATGCATTTTTATTTTATTTTATGCAATTAAAATGAGATACAATATGCATGTTATGTGATAGATAATCATGCATGAAACCATTTATGAATATTCCCTAAAAATATTCAACTCAATGAGCAATCAAATAAGGGTTAATTTCAGACAGAAATAATGCATTAAAATGAGCAAATGGCATTACAAATCAAGGAGCAGATGACACAATAAAATTAGAAGTTGTCAATATATTACAAAGTGTTGAATCAGAAATTAAATAATGACATTGGATAGAGAATGAAACAAGCATTAAAATGGCACCAAAATCATCTAATTTGGATTTCAAATGCTCATGTTATGGAGAAAATAGTGTAAGGGCATAAATGTAGTAAAACTGTGATGATAAAATGGAAAAATATTGCATATCAGTCTTTCAGGAGGGCATTTCTATAATTGAGGGGGCATTTCTATAATTGAGAAGACCAGGCGGGGCCTTCTTGTAATTTTTCCAGGTACACATGTGTATCTTTGTAATATTTGAAAGTCGATTGGGCCCCCAAGAAATTTTTCCGTGATGTCGCATGTGAAGCACGCGACATGGACCTGTAAGCAATTTTTGGAGAATATGAGGGCTTGTCTACAAATAACCATGCCCCTTACGAGTGAGGCACGCGGGGCGAGGTCCGAACCTAGACACGATAGTCCACAGGGTTGGAGGTCATGTGGAGGGGCCTCCGAGCTTCAGAAGGTGGAACAGTCCATCGAGCCTATAGGTTCAAGGCGGAGGCTCGGGCTGCATCTGGGTTGTCCGATCGAATCGATCGTATGGTACCTGCTTTTCATCTTCAGCTTCTCCTCCATCGTGTATAGTGGCTACAAGGTTGTGCTCCAGCGAGCATGCAATTCATCCTCTGACCTCCTGATGCTTCCTTGAAGGTCGAGAGAGGATCGTCGGAGGCTAGTGAAGGGTCTGGAAGGGAGAGGAAGGGCTAACGCTCGACAGTAAGGTGAAGCGACCCAGCCTCACCAGTGCTGCTACCTGAGAATGGAGTAGAGATGCAAACCTCGGCCATTGAAGAGATGTGCAGGGGTGTTGTGAGGTGAACAGGAGACCATGGGGATGAAGAAGGTGGTGATCCGAGGCTTCTTCTCTAGCGAGCTAGAGGAGAAATGGATCAGAGCGGATGAGGGTCTGGAGGAAGGGAGAGTGTGAGCGGATAGGTCAGCGAAGATGGGGGTGTAAGGCAGAGCTCGGAAGATGGTCAGGTGGCGGAGCTGAGTGTTGTGTGTGTCGGATTAAATGGAGAAAACATGAAGAAAATGAGGAGGAAGAGTACCTGATCGGAGGTGAGTAGATAGCGGAGGATGCGGCTTGTGCTGAGCTTCAGATGAAGCTCGTGTCTTCGCTCATACTTGGTCAACCAACCAAGGAGCTCAACGGCGACAGAGCCGGCCATGACATGTCCATATGGGCCATGGGTCAACACCTACTCGTGGGGGCCCATTATCGTGCTTCAAATCTGCCTCGTCTGTCACAGAAGGGGGAGGAAGGCTAGGTTCGGAGCATTGAATGGTGTATGAGGGAGAAGTGAGGTGGAGGTGGGAGTTTATGGGCGACAGAGATGGCAGTTACCGATGGTAGCGGAGGTTTTTCGAATGGATTATTGGAGGCCCTAGAAGCTCGGATCTGGATCATTGATGCGCTCGAAAAGATTAGGGTTGTAACGGTTGTGGAGAGGGAGTGTTGATTTGAAGTGAGGCGACATGAGGCGGTGGCCAAAAAAGAAGGGAATGGCTGCCCAGTGAGGCAAAATGGTCGGTGAAAGGAGGAGGCGGAAGTAGGAGATAAGTTCTCCATAGTTGGATCATGCGATCCAATGGCACCTAACGGGCGCTGGCGAAGGGCATAGATAAGATCAGGAGATCTAATCCAGCAGTTGAGATGTGGGCGCTAGTGAATGGATGTGATGCCATCTGGAACGAGATCGAAGGGCTCACGAAAGGTGGAAGCAGATGGTGGAGATGAAGGGGTGGAGAGCTAATCGAAGGGTTGTGAGCAAGGGCGGGTGGATGTAAAGGGTCGAGCCACGTGGCTCGATCAGAGGGAGCCACGTGGCCTAATAGAAAAATTAGAAAAATAGAAAACCAAGTAAAATCATTAAAAAATAATTAGAAGTTTAATTACAAAAAAGTCAAAAAATGAAAGTTGTAGATCTCGATGAGATCTACAAGTTTCATGTTGAACAAAAAGTCAAAAGAGGTCAATTGCACATAAAAATATTCTTGCAAGTGTTTTTAAGGAATTAAAAATACTTATTTTAATGGTTTTAATATTTTTGTATATTTAATTTCTTTTTATGATCAAAATAAATACATAGAATATTTAATCTAATTTTTAGTGATTTTTAATAAATTAGAAAATAAAGGAAAATGCTCGTAATAAAATATACAATAATTAGGGTTAGGGTTAATTACAAGGAGAAGGGTTATTGCTAAAGATGCGGAATTAATGAAGATTTGCAATGAAGTTCTTATTCTTTGAGGCTAAAAAGAGAGAATAGTGATGATCAATCAGAGATTTATCAACTTACAAGAATGGTGTATAGACCCGAAAGGATCTACCTAGAGGGTAAAACCCATTTAGTGTAAATGGATCTTCAAGAGAAAGAGGGGACCTGGTGGAAGGTAGAGACCTTAAAGGCACGACTCATGTACAAGGGATACACACAGAGAGAAGGCATCAACTATGATGAGACATTCTCTCCCATGGCTATCCTTAAATCCATCATGGCATTGCTAGCTATAGTTGCATATTTTGACTAGGACATCTGGCGGATGGAAGTCAAGACTGCATTCCTCAATGGATACCTCAAGGAGGATGTCTATATGGAGCAGCTCTAGGGCTTCGTAACTGAGAAGGCAAAGTATGCAAGCTGAAGAAATCCATCTATGGGCTTAAACAAGCTTCTTGTAGCTGGAACATCAGATTTGATGAAACTATAAATAGTTATGATTTCGTTCAGAATCTTGATGAACCATATGTATACAAGAAAGCTTAGTGGGAGTGCCACTGCATTCAGGGTGTTTTACGTAAATGGCATTCTTATCATTGAGAATGATACAAGTATGATGACTAATGTTAAGATTTCATTGTCCCATACCTTTGAGATGAAAGATCGTAGAGAATCCTCTTATATCTTGGGTCTGAAATTGTTCATAAATAGAGAAAAGAGGATTTTGGGATTGTTACAACATGGATACGTTAAGAAGATCTTGTAATGTTCCATGTGGAGGATTCTAAGAAAGGCTTCCTTCCCTTAAGACATGGTATACACCGATCTAAAGGGATAGCTCCTCAAAGTGTTGATAAGAAAGCCAAGGTTGGATGCCTTTACACATCAGTTGTGGGATGCCTACTGCATTCCATGATGTGCACAAGGTCAAATATCTGCCATGTAGTGGGAGTGGCAAGATATTATCAATCCTGCTATGGAGAACAACATTGGAATGTAGTGAAGAACGTCTTTAAATATCAAAGGCAGACACAAGATTACATCTTAGTCTATGGAGATGGTGATCTCCAAGTATTCGGACACACAGATCCAGACTTCCAATATGATATTAATGACTGCAAGTCAACTTCAGGGTTTGTGTTCTTGTTAAATGGTGGTGTTGTGATCTAGAGAAACGAGAAGCAGGACACTACGACTGATTCAACAACAGAAGTCGAATATATTGCAGCATCGGGTGCAATAAAGGAGGTAGTGTAGTTACGCAAGTTTATCTAGGAACTTGATGTAGTTTCCTCAGATACTCCATCCAGCTACTCTATGATAACACGAGAGCCACAACTCAGGCACAGGAACCTAGATGGCATCAGAATAGCAAGTACGTGGAATGAAAATGCCATACCATTCGATAAAATTCAAAAGCGTGGTGACATCATCATCACCAAGGTATCCTCTGCCAATAATGTTTCCCCTTACCAAACCTTTACCCCAAAAGGTTTTCTACCAACATAATAAGCATGAGTTTAAATATTGTACATGGATGATTCTGATGGCTAATAATAGATTGTTAGACACGTGAGCCCCGGGCGAACCATTTCTACAATAATGATTATTGTAATCTTTTATATTAATAAAATTTATTGATTTATTTCACTCGTTATCTGAGATTATATGAATGAACGCACTTATAAGGTCCCTTAATATAAATAGGGCTTTGTACCATGGCCATCTTAATAATCATACAGTTGTTGATTCAATGGTTGAATCATAGAGGCCGGTGCTTAGATTATATCTAAAGAGTGAGAATGAGGACTCATTAAGCACCATCAAATAATTGTTAAGAAAGGATCTCCAGCCCGAGCAGGAGATGGCAACCATTCTCTAAAGGTTGATATCTGACCCACCTCTTGATGTGGGTCTTCTACATAGGAATAGAGATTTGTAGGTCTCAGAAAAGTTAGGTCAAAGAGTTGACTTAACAAGATCAAGATAACCAAGAACTGTGTTGTATGAAGTCATGATATATGCATGCATACACTAACAGGAGACAAATGTATTCATATTAGGCAGACTATTAGGTTGATGACCTAAACAAGATCTATACATCGACGAATTGATGTGTATACGAGGGCATATATGTAATATGGTCTCTCAAAGGGATCATACAGATTCACTATTGAACAAGAAGACATGGTCTCACTCATGAGGTATTTGGACTGATCAAATTCCATGCATGATCGTCTTGATTTGGAAGCATGACAAAATTTGTAGGTATGATATATGCTTTTGAAAAGCATACGATCGATACCAACCCCCGGGATTGAATGCGAAACTTAATGATAAAACCCTGAAGAAGACAGTTTAAATACGATCTACAACTTCTGGTTTATTCTGTGTTTTCTAGTATGCATGATGTACAAGTATTAAGAATACTCAAGGTGGTGTGATTGTAAATGATTGTATTACCATAACACTTCCATTCCGTGAAAGTGATGAACATGTTTGGATTTTTTTAACTCCTCATAGTAGATTGGTAATCTGATCTCAATCCAAATGTTGGGCATTGATCTGAATGTGATTCAGATGTAATGAGAAGATTAGAACAACTTAGAGAAGTCCTTGAGATCAGGATCTAAGATATGATATCATATCCAAGTCACTATACATGGAATGTACAATCGCACTATCCTTATCTCCTAGAATCTGTGGAGAAGGCACATTATTCTGGAAGAGTTCAAGAATAATTCTATTGTTGATAACGTATATGAGCAATGGAAAAAATTTATAACTAAATATGATTATCATGAATAATGTGAATATGATTCACATTATATGGGCACGCGAGAATAGTTATCTAAGATAATTAAATATGATTTAATTATTAAATGTATGATTAATGTGGATAACACTATCTATAGAAATCATGAATATTATAATTACGATTCATAATATGTTAGAGAGATTTAATTGTAAATAGTATTTACGAATTGAACGTTAATGTGAATTGGATTTACATTGTACAATTAAATGTAAATACATTTTACATTTTATATTGGGTGGTTAAACAAGATTCATATTTATCAGTGGCATGATTGAAATTATCACAAAATAAATTTGGATTTATTTTACTGAATAATTTTGCAACAAAATCTGTGGCACATGTGGAATATATGATGAGATACAAAATCTCAATATATTTGGAAGGAGATAACCTCCATTCCATAATAGGAGTGGACGTCCAACTTGAGTCTTAATTCAAGATGGTCGTCCACCCTATGTATGGAAGGAAGCTTGTCATATTTCCAATTATTTCTAAATTAATTGATTTAATAAAAATTAAATTATATTGATGAATATTCAATATATTTAATTTATTTTAAATTAATTATTTGTTGTTGCAAATTTATGCAACAAAATCATGGCCATTGGTTTGAATTAGGAGTGCTTCTCAACCATCCAATTTGTTATAAATGAAAGGCTAGACATGGCTCTTTCTCTTACAACAAAAGAAGGCAACAAATATATCTCTCTACTTCTCATACAAGTTCAAGTGCTCCTCTCTCAAACCCTAAGTGGCCCTCCACTTTGTGGTTGTTGAGAGCATCACCGTCGTCGCATTGCCGTTGTGTTGTTAGATCGACTGCTCGTGGATCTCCGCCTTCTTCGGTGATCTATGCTCGTGAGGAAGGCCATATATTTAGCGAGATGAAATCAAGAGGTTCCATGCTCGAATCTTCAACTCGGATTGCAGGAAGCACGTGTCTCATCCACGCACTCGCAAGTGCATCCTTTGTCGCTTCGGACTTGAGACAAGAGGTCTCTTCATTTAGAGACATGTAATCGCAAACACGCTTCAAGGGATAATTCTATTACTCGTTTCTGATCTTAATGAAATGATGTGAGAATGGATCTTGTATCACGTTGTTTCATCTAATTTAAAAAATTAATTTATGCTTCCCCGAGCACTAGTGCGACTAGGCACTCTTGATCGCATGCGATGTGCTAAGGGATAAACCATAGCCTTTAGTAACCCTACCACATCCTTTTGAATTATGGGATGTCTCTCTTTGTAACCTTAACTCTAGGCCCCTGCTATGCCGATTTACTAGCAGTTAAATTAATGTCAGATGTAGCGAACCGTTGACAAAAATTTAATTATCTAACAAATGATAGCAAATAGGAGAGAGAGAAAAGGAGAAAGAGAAAAGGAGAAAGAGAAGACAATCGGATCTCTCCTAAATTTGTTGATTCACTAAATATTTAACTAGGCAAGTGTCATGGGACGAACTCAGGGAGACAGATAGTCACGCTCGGATTTTTGAGTGAGTAATATTTTTGTGATTTTTTAATTTATTTTCTTCTACGAGATAATATTTTTGCTTGATTTTAGTTTTTATTTTTCTATTTGATTTTTAATTTCCATTTTATTTTATTTTTTAAAGGAAAATTTTTCAAACAATTGATTTACAATATAGTATATAGATGTTAGAAAATATAGTGATACTATATAGTCGATGAATCGAACAAAAACTTGAGTAACAAACTCGAAGCACGCAAAATGAAATCAAAATGTAGTCAAAAATGAAAAATAAAACCTCGAGAAAATCATGGTTAAAATCCTTGAAATGCGACTAAAAAATAAAATGGGAGAATAATACTCTCAGAATAAAATCTATAGGTGTCCACAAATGTCCAAGGGTCCAAGTAGCAATGTATATAAAATACAAGAAAGAATATAAAGATTTCTTTCGATTAGGTCCCTGGTCAGGGACTTAATCATAAGAAACTTTATTTATTTTACACATTGGTCCCCGCACAGGGACCTAAATGTAATTATGAAAATTCCTGGAGGTGCATTGAGAATCTGGAGACTGTCGGGGCATGTTTGATATTTTCCCATTGTTTCATTGATGAATGGTCAGAATTAGAAGAGAGACGCTGGATTTGGGTCATCCCCTGTGGATACGTGGCACAAGGCTGCGCCATGTGTTCTTGGGCACGTTCTTCCCTAAATCTCATGAGCGGCAACGAGAATCTTTGATTTCCGGCGATTTTTGACAATAAGGTAGCTACTTTGATTCTCTTGTAGAGCCAGAAAGGGGCTCCTCCGCTTTCGAGCTCACCTAGATGAGGGATGATGGAGAAAGATGCGTCGAAGTGGTTGCAAGCTCGGTGGCTTGGGTTTGGAAGATCCTAGGATGGACATTGCTCGATTGAATGCTTTACTATAAAGATGGTGCTCTAGATGGCTAATGGAAGTGCTCTAGATGCTTTGAAGACCTACAAATGATTTTGTAGTTCTCGATTTGCAAAGAATCAGCCAGAAATTTAGGATAAAATTGCACTTCTGAATGGGTTCCAGGATGGTGAATTTCAAAACAAATTTTGGGTGTGATTGAGGTCAAATCGAACATGGGTTTTGAAGGTGAATCAAAGAATGATGAGTAAAGTAGCTAATTGTGTGATTAGATCAACTAATTGGACATGGGAATCTACGGAAATTATAGATGAAGGTGGTGTACCTGGGGATTGAAGGTTTATGACCTTCATATTCTTGCTCGACGGTGCGACGTTCATCGGAGTTGTACATGCACTTAATGGCGATGCAAGGTCAAGGTCGGCCTTGGAGCCTTCCTTTAACCTCCAACTTTCCACTAGGACCACCCTTCGGGTCAAAGAAGAGCACGACAGGGAAAATGGATCGTCGACCACTGTTGTTCTGGTTGTGGAAAAGTTGGTTTGAATGACGGATGTTTGATTGAATAAATAGGTCAATCAAAGAGGCGTATGTTCAGATTTACTGGCCGGTGTGCATCTGGGATGTTAGTTGATTGAAATGGGGTGTTAAGATAGAATAATGGATGAAAGGATTGACAGGGATAATTTAATGAAGATGGCTATTCCAACAGACCTGGAATGACACTAGGAGGTTGAAGATGAATGCGGTGTTGACACGTGTCAGCACTACATTAATCTTTAAATAGAATTCGTTATTAATTATATAGTGAATAATAAATGATATTATTTAAAATAGAAATACAAATAAGAAATATATATAAATAAATTATCTAAATTTTGGTATAATTTATTTTTATAAATAATATCTATTTTATGAATTATAAATATAATATTAATAAATAGCTATATAATATACTTAAATAAATAGCTTTTGTGTTTTTAATTCAATAATTTAATAAATAGTGTACCATTTTAATATTTTATTAATTATTATAATAATCAATAAGGATTGTGTGAACTTCTAGGGATTTTAATAAATTAATGTATAAGTATTAATAAATGCATGTATACAATACACAGTTCAAATTCATCTATAATTTAGGGTTTTTGAATTATTTAAATATTAAATAAAGGGTCTAAATTCTGATTTTTTATGGATAATTTACAATATCATGAAATAGTTAAAAATTATAAAATCAATGATACTATAAATAGTATGTTCAAAATAAAACAAATTGTCCTGAAACTCAATTGTCATTAGGTCACAAAATTGACATTTTGCAAACGAACTCCGTTTTTTATGAAACCATCTTCATTAATTAGAGAATTTTAAATATTGAATTTTAAAGGTGGTTATAGTGAAATTGGAGCTTGTATGAAGAAGTTATGAGGCTCGGAAATTAAGAAATTGACAATTTGAAAGCCAGATTTCTTGGCATATATACATGTTGGGATTTTTATGATTTTGTTATTTTTAGAACATTTTTATGAATACATAGGAGAAGAGTTTGGTGAAAATATGTGCAAATGAATTAATTAAAAATCAATGATTTTTTTTATAAATAAAAAATAAATAAGAATTGTGTGTGATGTGCATAGTTAATTCTTTTTGTTGTTTTCTTCCTCATCTCTCCCTACTTGTTTGTCGACCAATCCATGCTGACTTATCTCAATGGTTAGGTTATATAAATATATCTTTCAGCGATATTTATATTTATTTAGTCATATTGTATAATATATATACATATTTATAGTCTGCCTCTTTTTATTTTCTTTCTTTTTACTCTTTTATTTATTTAGAAGTTTTTGATGCATAAAATGTATTTTTATCAACAAATGATGTTTAGAAAAAAAGATGTAAATTAATGGATATTTACATGCATTTGTTAAGGGTTTTAAGATAAAATGCACAAGAAAAGTTAATGAATCATGGATTCATCAACCCCCACATATATAAAGAACCTTAGGGACCTCATAGTAATCAAGTCATTACATTATATCATTGTATTTTGTATCAAATGCAAAGTATCAACCCCCCCCCCCCCACCACCACCACCGCTTACGCTCGATTGTAATACCTTCCCCTCGATACCATCCTTCAGCGAAACTTAAAGAGACATATGGACAAGAATGTACCCATAGGGCTACTTCCTTTGACACATTGTAGTGTAAAACCTCAAGGATGTGTTGGCAATAGAGCGGATGGAAGGGATACGAGGGCAGAAGAGGTGGATGGCGAGATTGTAATGGAACATGTCGTGTTGACCAGCGGAAGCGTTCAACATTAATTCACATGACCGAACTGTTACTGATTCAGGCATGTGTTGAATGGATTTTGGCGAGGGTCTAGATATCTCACAAGGTGAGAAATCCAGTCGGTGTAATGATCGTTACAAAAACCCAATTCAAACAACAATTAACCCACAAATAAATCAAGTAATGAAATAAATGTGTGGATTAAACTTTATTATGACTCTACAACAAAGATGTGTACGTGTGCAAGTATCGTGTAGAAGTCGAACATAGGGAGCATAATGGATAAATCGGGCAATGAGGTGCAAAAATGATTGTTTAAGTCTTCTTGACTAGTTTTTATTATTTTTGTGGGTTTCCAATTTTATAATTTTTTAATATTTTTATTTATGTATATTTTTTGTTTTTAATTTCTGATTTTTATTATATTTTCTGATTTGTTAATTTCTTTTTCTTTTTTAATATAAAATATAGAATATAAAAGGCTAAATATATAATGTGGGCTAGTATAAATATAAATACTAATAAAAATAAATAAAATATATAAAATAAATTGTTTAGAGAGGTTTTTAACAAATTTATATTATTTTGTATTTTTAGATAATTTTACTAATTTTTAATGATTTTAAAGTCAAAATATCCCAAATCAAGGATTTAATGATTAGCCGAAGTTGAAATGAAGATGAAAAACATCAGATGATGTCCAAAATTCTTCAAATCAATTTTAATAGGCAGATGATAATATAAGGAGAATTCTAAAATAGAAAATGGTATTTAAGGATTTTAGGTTTTCTTAATTTTTAAGAGTTTTCTTTTTCTGTTTTATTGGATTTTTGGTTTGAAGGTTCAAAATATTTAAATAGATAAAATATATTTTTTTGGAAATTTTTCAAGATGGTTTATATTTTTTATGGGTTTTTTAAGCTAAACATGGAATATTTGTGCTATTTTTTATTTTTATAAAATAACAAAAGTGCATAAAAAACCAAAAATGCAGCATGAAACTACACACTAACAAGCACCTGATCCTATTTTTGTGGAAATTTTGTAGCACAAATGCTAAATCTAATAAATAATAAACATCAAAAACATCCAACTGCCTGATAAGGGCATTAATGCAACATCTATAAAGATCAGGGGCCAAGATGCAATTTATACTAAAAATATACTGAATAATTAAAATTTTCAACTAAATCTCAATAACCTAAACCTCTAAGGGTTTAAGTGCAAAAATATCAGATTTTGTCGACTGACGTGGTAATTGAAAAAAAATATAAATACAATAACATTCCAGAGTTCTTTCACAAATTATCCAAAAATATAATACGATAAATGAAAGTTTATCTACTAAATATTAAACTAAAAAAACTAGGGGTGAAATAGGCAAAATACCCTCTGAGGTGCGGAGATGGACGGTGATGCGTGCCTTACTTAGCCACATGTCGGCCACTAGACGACCAATACTGCATCACCTTGGATGATCAAGATTAGACCCCATGTAGGAGATCAACGGTCATGGGCAGCTACATCCAACAGCTTCTGGAGGATCTGGAGACGATCCTCAATCCGCCGGCTCCGGAACTTCTTGTAAGAATACAGAAGAACATAGCAGGTGGCAATCTTTGATCGACACTACAACACAACTCCGGTGGTTTTAACCTGCTCTAAGAGCTATAAAAGGGGGCTGGAGGGTCCCTCTATCCGTTGGAAGATTCAAAATAGCTTGAGGGTCACTGGAGCTCTCCCGAATGGTCGGGGACGAAGAAGAGCCCCAAGTACCTTCGGTGAGTCCAAAATAGCTTCAACTACGCTTGATGGCTCATGAGACCTGCAAAAGAGGCTACTGGGTCGAGGGCAAATTGCCTCGACCCCTTAGCACGCGAAATGGGTGGTTGGTGGAGTGGAGTGGAGGTGCTCCAGCAACATGAAGGCGGTCGAACACCCAAGGCCAGATCCACAATGGATCTGGTGAGCTGGAGGTGCAGGGGGGTAAAGGTGAAGTGAAAGGGAAGAGAGTGAGGTGGAGGGAGCGGTGATGAACGGTGGAATCATAGTGAATGGGTTTGTCGGAGCTAGCCTCTGGCGAACTTCGAATCGATTAAATCAAGCTAATGCATGTAGTAAGACTTAAAACTAAGTGCAGGGAATAAAAATAGAACCTAAAAGCTAACTAAAAAGCATTAAAAAGGACCTCAAGCGGCGTTGGGCTGCGAGATAGATCTCACGGTGGTGGTGGTCGCCGGAGATGGTTGGAAGTCGCCTTAGGCCTCACTTGACACTGCTAAAAATGGTTGGAGATGCCCCTCTCACGGGATTTGATCTGGAGCGCAAGAGCAGAGGTCAAACAAAGGACAAAAGGGATTCAAAAAATGGAGGAAGGTTGGTTAGGAGGTTATGTACAGGATGTCAAGTGGCAACCTTCGAGGTGGAATCTAGGGTGAATTGATGGAGATCAACCCTAGGGAGAAGGCTCTGTGAGAATCTAGGATGTATAGGGAACAGATCTCATGAAGGGTCAAAGCGTCCTCGAGCGATGAATCGATGGGTAGAAATCTGAGAAGAGAGGGAGGAAGTCAGACCTAACAGGGCAAGGGGATCAGGTCAGACAGTTGACCGTAATCAACACGCGAAGTCATCTGGTTGATCCACATGGACCAACCAGCTAGCAAAAAAGATTTGTAAATTCAATATTAAATATTAAATAATTTTACTAATTTTAATTTAGAAAGGAAAAATGTTTATTATTTTCTAAAGTATATTGTTTTTATTTTATTTTTTTCGAGGTGTTTAATTACAAGTTTATTCTTAGGGTTCCATTTATAGGTATATTCATCTATATTTTGTATATTTTAATTTTATTTTGTATTTTATATTTTATTAATTTATTTTCTTATTTTAAATATAACTTGTTTTATATATAAATAAATATATTTTTATTTATTTTTCTGATGTAATATTCATATTTAATAATATAAGTACATATTATACAGGCATAATTATTGTATATTAATCTATGTATTTAGTATAAATATTTATTTTTTTGATTTCTTTAGGTTTTATTTTAGTTTAATATGTATATATATTATAAATAATATTTACAATATTATAAAAATATAATATTATAAAAATAATAAAGAATAAATAAAATGAATATTTTATTCCAGTATATTATAAAATAGGGGTCCAAAACCAAAACTTTCTCACCCTATCTCCAAAAAATATGAAAATACCTTCTAAATATCTTATTAAAAGTTATATACAATTAAAGTGATTTGGAGTATATTTTGATTCTTATTTAGGAGATATGGGTCTGGAAAGTTGAGATTTTGGCTTTTTATTTAGAGTATAACTTGTACATTGTATATTTTTCGTATAAAATAAATTTTGTATTTTTCTATATATTATTATCCACATCTTTCATTACAAAGTTTCCGTGGAAAATAAAATAGGTCCCAAAATTGAATAGATGATGAATAAATGAATGGGATTTTTAGGTGATTTTTGGCCCTTATCTCTCCTTTCTTTATTCCTTGTCGACCCAGTCATCAAGATGCCTAGGTCTCAGGGTTTAGGGTCATAAAATACCTTTGATATTTTATTATTTTTCTTTTCTTTATTATATAGTTTTATCAATAAAAATATTATTTTATACAATATTTATACAACAAAGAATGAATGTTAATTTGTGTAATTTAATGCTATTTACATGCATTATCGAGGGTTTTTAAGGCCAAAATGATAAAATAAAGGTGATGAAATGGATATTCATCACCTCCTATACTTGCCTTTGCTAGTCCCTAGCAAACACTTATGCAATAAGAGCAGAAAAATAAAAACAAAGAAAAGAAAAGGAAAGAAGGTGATTAAATTTAATTCTCAAACTTGTCTTCATAAAATCAAAGTTTGGAGCTTAAGTAGGATCTTTGGATTTAGGTGTGATTGAAACCTTATTGGAAAACATATCTGAAACACAATAGCTTTCGAGAATTCGAAAACTACACTCAAGTCTCCTCAATAGCCAGGTCAGAATACTTCAACTCATACGCAAACCCTTATGACATGAATCTTACTTGTATTGTGTATGTAATAGTTCTCCTCAACTGAAATGACAAAGAGATTGACTTCTCTATTATAACAAACCAATGATTCCCCAATCCAATAACTCTTTCCTCGAGGAGCGGGGTATTCCCTTCTAAGTTCAAGTGGTAACGAGCTCAAGAGGAGGGCGTGAAGAGAATAATGGACAGTAGTCAGTGTGGTTGCCTATCCTAGGATGCATTACCATTGTATCCAAGCCATCCGGTTGTAGGCTAACATGATATGTCTTTGCAGCTCAAGCTTGCTTATTGACTATACAAATATGTACATTCCGACATGCATTTTATTTTCAATTAGGCATATCTACTTTTTTTGGAGTTTTTGCTTTTTAATTTTTTTTGAAATACTATATACAATAACATTTACATAAGGAGTTTTTCCTCTTGAGCCAGTAGACTATCCCTCTTTTGAAGCATTATTGTAAGACACACTCTCCTATCTTTAGACGTCTTTGCTACTGGACGGGTTGGGTGCACTTCCCTCCCTAGATGAGGACATATGTTTCCACTTGTGTGTGTCTCATACCGGCAAATCCAATCCCCTCACCACTCCAACTGAGTTGAGCCAAGTGAAAGGTGCAGGTGTTTAGAGGACATCGCGTAAGGCCCCGTCCTAAAGCAACGGGCTTCGACCTGTACTTACATCCATACTGGATGAATTGCAGATGCTCAATTGAGTTTAGGTAGTTCTAATATCTCTTGAAGTTCAAAAAAAATCTTGTTTTTGAATGAAGAAGTTGGATTAGTCCTCTACACTTACACTTTCACCCAGGATCTGAGTTGGTCAAGGAGACTTGGCTTTTTGAGGTCTTGAGATTTTTAGGATTAACCAGCCTTAGCCATCAGGGTCATTGACTTAATCGTCCATATTTCTCTAGGTTTCTAGATTTGCATGCTATATTCCATGCTTAGTCTCAGACAAAAGAATATGATCAGCACATCACATGCACGACTGCGGTTTTTGATGAGATGAGTTGATTTTTCACTTGAGGAATTGGGATGAGGAAGTCAAGTTTGGATTTGATCTAATGATGCTCGAGGATGGGATAAAGTCTCTGGAGGCTTCATGAAACCTGAGTGTCAGCAATATTAGCCAGTATGAGAACTTGGTTCTTATACTAATCTCTTGACATTGACCTAAGTGCCAGGGTGTGAAATAAATAAAAAATGTTGATCAGTGTGCGCCAACTTTTGGTAAAAGCAGTGGAGCTAGCCACAAATTATACAAGTCAATGAAATTTCAAAGAAAAGCTCTCATTCCACAAAGTTACATATCAAAGAGCTTCCACCAAAGGCGAGCGCTCCCAAACTTTTCAAAGTGTCCACTTGGACCACCGCTATTAGGACCAGGAGTTGGGCTTGCACCAAAAAGGGCTCTGCATCGTAAATGCTACAAGTCTGGGTGTCGAAGGTACGATAGGTACTCAAAAGAGACACACCCCGGTGTACTCCCAGGAAAACAAGTGCAGACGGCTCCAACTTATCTTGACGGACGCACTGATCAACACCAAAAAAACGTGTTGCGTAAAAAGGCACTAGAGAGAATCCTTGTTCAATGAGAGGGAGAGAAGAATTGACACAATCCCATGCCCTCCATTTCTGGCCTGCCATCTACATTTTCTAAGTCTGACAACTAAAGAGACGGTGGACTGAATGCAAGATTTGATTTATTCCCTAGTGTTGAGGATTGGGTCCTTAGGAGATTTTCTCGGACCAAGATTTTGGGTGACGAATTGACTCTACTCTCAAAATTGCAGTCAACACTAAACCTCATATCCTTTAGTTTATATGTACATCAGAGAGAGTCTAGAGAAGTAGAGGAATTGGAAGCCTCTTGATTAAGGCTGGGTTGAACTCTAGAATTTTGGATCTCTAAAGTCGAGTCGACTTGATCAGATTGGATCATGTATTCACATGCACAAGGGGGTTAATCCAACTTAGTCATTCTTTTTGATGCTCGAGGACGAGCATAGTTTAAGTATAGGGGGTGATGAAACTCGATTTCATCATCTTTATTTCTCATTTTTAACCCCCTTGCTTAAGCTGAGTGTCAATAAAACCCAGTTAAAGTTTTGTAATTAACAGAGTCCTAAATATATTAAAATCACAAAAAAATGACAAAACAAAAATTCGTGGTATTTTTAGACTTAAAAATACCTTCAAAAATATTTCGGGCCTTTGTTTGATCTCATCTCCAGTTTTGGCCAACATGAAACTTGTAGATCTCGTCAAGATCTACAACTTTCATGTTTTGAGTTTTCTCAAATTCGGCCATCTAGGCCTTCAAAAATCAAAATCAATTTCTTAATAATCTGATTGGGCCACGTGGCCCAATCTGGGTGAGCCACGTGGCCCCGCCCTCTTTGCCTTATCCGCCTGCATCTTTGGCCGTCGGATCACCTCTTGATCTAACGGCCGTGTCCTTTCCACGCACGCCTCTATCCTCAGCCATTGATCTTCTCCGCCCCTTGATCATCACCGTTCGTCAGCGCCGAGCGCAGAGCACGACACGTGGCGGATTGAAGACCATCCGATCACGCCTTAATTCTCTGATCTGAGTCGCTAGATCTTCTTTTATTTTCAGCCCTCTGATCAAAACCTCCTTCGCATCAGCTCCCTCCGTTCGCGCCGCTCTCTCAATCCGACACGTGGCAACCCAGCTGCCTTCGATCCCATCGCCATCGATTTGATCGCGACCATCCCTTCGCGCCTCAACGACAGCCGTTGGATCTCCAGATCCAACGGCTACAGGTCGTCGTCAACCTCCAGCAGCCTCTCTCTCTCCCACGATCCAGCTCGCGCACACCCTTCCCCCTTTCCTTTTTCTCCGCCACCACAGTTGACTTCTCCCATCGCCAACCACCTCTCGGTCTTCCCACTCTTCCCTCTATCTCGCGCATCACCCCACGAACTTCGATGACCTTCCAGTCTCCCCTATAGCCCTCTAAACCCAGGTCGACCACCACCACTTCTGCCATCATCGCCCTTCAAATACTCCGCCCCTCCCACCATTCACCGTTGTCCACCTTTACGAGGGGAGGGGCCCAGCCCTCCTCCGCCTCCCTGTGACAGGGGGGCGAGAAGATCGAGCGAAGACGACCCTTTTCCCCCGGTGAGACCCTCCGCCGAACAAGGCGGAGCTGCGGCACCCTAGCGCCGCCCGAGCTCGCTGGGACGGCCGCCCAGCTTGTTGCGAAGACCCCGAGCTCCTTTTGGAGCTCAAGCACAGGCCCTTCGACCCGCCATTGCCCAGGTAAGATCTCTGATCTTCTCTTGTTTTTCTACTTATTTTGCATAATTTTCTTAGCTTCTTTCACGCACTCCCCGTACGCCATTATCACCTCTCGGGCTTCGCAGCTCTTTCCCCTTTCACGCGCACCCCTTTCCGCTCACCTCCTTCTTCCTCCATACCTCATCGCTTCCGACCCACCTCCTCCGCCGCGAGGCGGAGGAGCTCCGAGCTCCTCCACATTCTCCGCACTCCAAAGCTCCCATCTTCACTCCACTTCGCACGCACACCGCGATCGCCTGCTTCGGCTATGTTTCTAACATTGCAGGTACATAAATGCTCACTGGCCAGAGCTATCACCGGAGACCATTTCTCGAGCGCCACCTCTGGTGCCCAGACAGAATCATTCTTCTCTAAGGATCTCAACGTCTTCGTCGTGTTTTAGAGACCATCTCCGACCATTCAGGAGCGACTGCAGATCTCAGCCGAGCTTGAGAGGAGGTGGCGGAGTTGGAGCTCCTTCGCCGGAGCTCCAAACTCGCCGCCAGCCGCAGGCGAAGGAGGAAGAACAGGGATCGTCAGATGGTCTGGCCTCAGCGACCATCCAACGGTCCAGACGAGGCCTCGTCACCTTCTCCAACAACCGTTGGATCGTCTCGATCCAATGGCCTTCGTGCAGCCACGTATCATCGCCATAGCAGCTCCGAGCCTCAGTCACCGAGTCTCCAGGCTTGGAGTTCACGAACCACTTCCGAGCCTGCACCGAGCCAAAGCCAACGCCCGAGCCAGCCGAAGCGCCTCCGAACCTCTGCTGACCCCGAGCCTCCTTCCGAGTCTAGGTCGCACGTGTCTGGCACGTGTGTACCTGGGAAATTTGCAGAGGAGCCCACTGTCTTCTCCAAATTGCGAACTGGTCCCGGTCACATGCAGACCACATGCGCAGGGGTAATTTACACTGAAACCCTCTCGGGTTTTAATATTTGTAGAAAGGCCCCTGTGCGTGCGGGAAAATTACAGGGAAGGTCACGTTCTTTTGCATATTTACATTTCAGTCCTTTCCAGGGACCTTTTTGTAATTATATTTTCATGTTTTATTTCAGTTATGCCCTTGCTTTCCTTTATGCATATCTTGAGCACCGTAGCTCCGATTAAGTTGATTTCAGTTTCATTTTAACGCTTGTTTGACGTACTTTTTAATGGCATATTTGTTCACTTGATATTGACACTGTGATCTCAATGTACTTTGAATTAAATCTAGTGTTTTTTGTATGCCTTTCTGATTAACCTTGCACTTTATGTCAAATGAGTTCTTGCTTCATTTAACTCTGAAATCAACGTTGGTTTAGTTGGCTCATCCTTGTAACCTAGGGCATATTTCCATTGCATCGCATTGCATTTTATGGCATTTATTTGCATGATAAAAAAATGAATAAAAAAATGCATGTTTACTTTTAATGCATTGTTGTGTCTCTGCATGATTTGACCTATATGCCTTTAACTCAACACTTAGCTAAATAAATAGAAATCCGATTAATACGAGAGAGGCTCGTGTCCCTGAGTTTGACCTTGGTTTCTTACCAAGTAAAATAAATAATGACCATTGCATTCTTATTTGACATATATCAATGAGTTGGTCCTTTTGATGACCAAAATCGACCCGACTGCTACGACAATTCCAAGTGCTAATTTCGCACTCTTAAAGGGCCGATTCCGCGGTTTATCAAATGGCGCCGCTGCCGGGGACACTGCTCATTTCTTATATTTTTTGGATTTTTGTTTGTTTAATTTAGTGTTCCTTTTTATAGGTCAAATGATCACATATTCTGCATATAAAATTTTTCTTTATTATTTGATATCTAACCATTGTTTTTGTGGCAGGGCCCTTGATGGATCAAGGAGGCGAGGAGCAGGACGCTCCCCGCTGCGAGGAACCGCAGGAGCATGCTTGGAGCCTATAAGAAATAAAAGAAAAAAATGTGTCGCATTTTATTTTTGCTTGTAATAATTCGTCTTTTACAGCGGTCTTCGATCGAAGACTCGCGTGTGTAATCGAACGAATGTGGTTGTGTGGGGATCGTCCCCACTTGAGTGTCGACCTAGGACTAGGCACGCGGCTCTCCGAGCTCATTTTATTTTTCATATTTTTACGTGCTTAATCGTAGGTAGGACACACTAAATTCTATACACACATAATCTCGCATCACTTAGCTAAAATTAATGAAAATCAATCACCGCTAATAGATGCATGATTAGGTGCGGCTTTTTCGACTTGCATACATGTTGGATTTGGTTTTCAAAACGACCCCAGTTTTTTACGTGTTTTTGTCAAATCACTGCATGATTTCTCGCTTAGCCTAGATCGCGGTTTTTATCGAATACATGTTTTTCTCGGTTTCGTTTTCCTAGCTTGATCACCTAGGTTAAATGGAAAAAGGGAATGAACGGTAGACGATGACTTCTTGATTTTGTGCTAACCATAATTCAGTGATAACCTAAAATAAAATTGGGACTGTTAATTGCAAGTCAACCAAAAAATGGAGTAAAATTTGGTTTTGGGAGAGCAATACCCTCGCTTACGCAATGATTTTCACTTCACATCTGTTTCTTTGCGTAAAATCTAATGTTTTATCACCAATAAAACTGACAAGATAATAAACCAACCTTGGTTGGTTTCATGTGTGAGTTGGTGAAACTAAGGGTTTGCTTGATTGATTGAGCTATGTTTGCTTCGATACACACCCTAAAACCTTAGTCACTCCATTTCATCTCCGAAGATTCAACCGCTCATTTGTAGATCCATTCCTCTTCTTCATTCACCTTGGGTCCCTCCCAACATCAATTCCCATCTTTATACTTAGGCTAATCTCAGCCTAAGTATAGGGGGGACCCGAGTCCCCGTTATTTTTTCTCTACTCATCTTTCCTTGCCTTTATACTTAGGTTATTTCTAACCTAAGTATAGGGGGAGTCCCTCTTAGCTCCCGTATATTCCTATATACTTAAATGGACCTATGTACTTGTAACATCTAGTGCTATGAGGACATAGCAAAGTTTAAGTATAGGGAGGTATACCGTATTTACCGTATATTTACTTTAGCTATAATCTGAAAATTTTGAAAAATTAAAAACTTTTTGGCTAAGGTAAAATTCTTTGGACTAAGAGAACTCAAATAATTTCGTGGCTTTTCGATATTATGTTACGCTATTTTTATAAAAATATTTTCGAAAATGATTTTTGAAAATGGTTTGAAAACTTTTTATTTTGTGTGACATGGTTTTGAAAAATCGCCATCTCTTTTCAAGGAAAGTTGAGTTTAACTCGTGTTTTAACCTTTATTAAAATCCATAAAAATGAGAAAAAACCGCAAAACCCTTTAGGAGCCGTTAGTGACTACTAAGCCCAATTAAGTAAGCCGCATTCAGTGAGGGTTCGCCCTTAGCAGATTGGATGGTTTAGAGGACATCGCGTAAGGCCCCGTCCTCAAGCAATGGGCTTCGACCCGTACTTACATCCATACTGGTTGAATTGCATATGCTCAATTGAGTTTAGGTAGTTCTAATTTCTCTTGAAGTTCAAAAAAAATCTTGTTTTTGAATGAAGAAGTTGGATTAGTCCTCTACACTTACACTTTCACCAAGGATCTGAGTTGGTCAGGGAGACTTAGCTTTTTGAGGTCTTTGAGATTTTTAGGATTAACCAGCCTTAGCCATCAGGGTCATTGACTTAATCGTCCATATTTCTCTAGGTTTCTAGATTTGCATGCTATATTCCATGCTTAGTCCCAGACAAAAGAATATGATCAGCACATCACATGCACGACTGCGGTTTTTGATGAGATGAGTTGATTTTTCACTTGAGGAATTGGGATGAGGAAGTCAAGTTTGGATTTGATCTAATGATGCTCGAGGATGGGATAAAGTCTCTGGAGGCTTCATGAAACCTGAGTGTCAGCAATATTAGCCAGTATGAGAACTTGGTTCTTATACTAATCTCTTGACATTGACCTAAGTGCCAGGGTGTGAAATGAATAAAAAATGTTGATCAGTGTGCGCCAACTTTTGGTAAAAGCAGTGGAGCTAGCCACAAATTATACAAGTCAATGAAATTTCAAAGAAAAGCTCTCATTCCACAAAGTTACATATCAAAGAGCTTCCACCAAAGGCGAGCGCTCCCAAACTTTTCAAAGTGTCCACTTGGACCAGTGCATTAGGACCAAGAGTCGGGCTTGCACCAAAAAAGGGCTCTGCATTGTAAATGCTACAAGTCTGGGTGTCGAAGGTACGATAGGTACTCAAAAGAGACACACCCCGGTGTACTCCCAGGAAAACAAGTGCAGACGGCTCCAACTTCTCTTGACGGACGCACTGATCAACACCAAAAAAATGTGTTGCGTAAAAAGGCACTAGAGAGAATCCTTGTTCCAATGAGAGGGAGAGAAGAATTGACACAATCCCATGCCCTCCATTTCTGGCCTGCCATCTACATTTTCTAAGTCTGACAACTAAAGAGACGGTGGACTGAATGCAAGATTTGATTTATTCCCTAGTGCTGAGGATTGGGTCCTTAGGAGATTTTCTCGGACCAAGATTTTGGGTGACGAATTGACTCTACTCTCAGAATTGCAGTCAACACTAAACCTCATATCCTTTAGTTTATATGTACATCAGAGAGAGTCTAGAGAAGTAGAGGAATTGGAAGCCTCTTGATTAAGGTTGGGTTGAACTCTAGAATTTTGGATCTCTAAAGTCGAGTCGACTTGATCAGATTGGATCATCTATTCACATGCACAAGGGGGTTAATCCAACTTAGTCATTCTTTTTGATGCTCGAGGACGAGCATAGTTTAAGTATAGGGGGGGTGATGAAACTCGATTTCATCATCTTTATTTCTCATTTTTAACCCCCTTGCTTAAGCTGAGTGTCAATAAAACCCAGTTAAAGTTTTGTAATTAACAGAGTCCTAAATATATTAAAATCACAAAAAAAATGACAAAACAAAAATTCGTGGTATTTTTAGACTTAAAAATACCTTCAAAAATATTTCAGGCCTTTGTTTGATCTCATCTCCAGTTTTGGCCAACATGAAACTTGTAGATCTCGTCAAGATCTACAACTTTCATGTTTTGAGTTTTCTCAAATTCGGCCATCTAGGCCTTCAAAAATCAAAATCAATTTCTTAATAATCTGATTGGGCCACGTGGCCCAATCTGGGTGAGCCACGTGGCCCCGCCCTCTTTGCCTTATCCGCCTGCATCTTTGGTCGTCGGATCACCTCTTGATCTAACGGCTGTGTCCTTTCCACGCACACCTCTATCCTCAGCCATTGATCTTCTCCGCCCCTTGATCATCACCGTTCGTCAGCGCCGAGCGCAGAGCACGATACGTGGCGGATTGAAGACCATCCGATCACACCTCAATTCTCTGATCTGAGTCACTAGATCTTCTTTTATTTTCAGCCCTCTGATCAAAACCTCCTTCACATCAGCTCCCTCCGTTCGCTCCGCTCTCTCAATCCGACACGTGGCAACCCAGCTGCCTTCGATCCCATCGCCATCGATTTGATCGCGACCATCCCTTCGCGCCTCAACGACAGCCGTTGGATCTCCAGATCCAACGGCTACAGGTCGTCGTCAACCTCCAGCAGCCTCTCTCTCTCCCACGATCCAGCTCGCGCACACCCTTCCCCCTTTCCTTTTTCTCCGCCACCACAGTTGGCTTCTCCCATCGCCAACCACCTCTCGGTCTTCCCCACTCTTCCCTCTATCTCGCGCATCACCCCACGAACTTCGATGACCTTCCAGTCGCCCCCTATAGCCCTCTAAACCCAGGTCGACCACCACCACTTCTGCCATCATCGCCCTTCAAATACTCCGCCCCTCCCACCATTCACCGTTGTCCACCTTTACGAGGGGAGGGGCCCAGCCCTCCTCCGCCTTCCTGTGACAGGGGGGCGAGAAGATCGAGCGAAGACGACCCTTTTCCCCCGGTGAGACCCTCCGCCGAACAAGGCGGAGCTGCGACACCCTAGCGCCACCCGAGCTCGCTAGGACGGCCGCCCAACATGTTGCGAAGACCCCGAGCTCCTTTTGGAGCTCAAGCACAGGCCCTTCGACCCGCCATTGCCCAGGTAAGATCTTTGATCTTCTCTTGTTTTTCTACTTATTTTGCATAATTTTCTTAGCTTCTTTCACGCACTCCCCGTGCGCCATTATCACCTCTCGAGCTTCGCAGCTCTTTCCCCTTTCACGTGCACCCCTTTCCGCTCACCTCCTTCTTCCTCCATACCTCATCGCTTCCGACCCACCTCCTCCGCCGCGAGGCGGAGGAGCTCCGAGCTCCTCCACATTCTCCGCACTCCAGAGCTCCCATCTTCACTCCACTTCGCACGCACACCGCGATCGCCTGCTTCGGCTATGTTTCTAACATTGCAGGTACATAAATGCTCACTGGCCGGAGCTATCACCGGAGACCATTTCTCGAGCGCCACCTCTGGTGCCCAGACAGAATCATTCTTCTCTATGGATCTCAATGTCTTCGTCGTGTTTTAGAGACCATCTCCGACCATTCAGGAGCGACTGCAGATCTCAGCCGAGCTCGAGAGGAGGTGGCGGAGTTGGAGCTCCTTCGCCGGAGCTCCATACTCGCCGCCAGCCGCAGGCGAAGGAGGAAGAACAGGGACCATCAGATGGTCTGGCCTCAGCGACCATCCAATGATCCAGACGAGGCCGCGTCACCTTCTCCAACAATCGTTGGATCGTCTCGATCCAATGGCCTTCGCGCAGCTACGTGTCATCGCCATAGCAGCTCCGAGCCTCAGTCACCGAGTCTTCAGGCTTGGAGTTCACGAACCACTTCCGAGACTCCACGAGCCTGCACCGAGCCAAAGCCAACGCCCGAGCCAGCCGAAGCGCCTCCGAACCTCTGCTGACCCCGAGCCTCCTTCCGAGTCTAGGTCGCACGTGCCTGGCACGTGCGTACCTGGGAAATTTGCAGAGGAGCCCACTGTCTTCTCCAAATTGCGAACTGGTCCCGGTCACGTGCAGACCACATGCGCAGGGGTAATTTACACTGAAACCCTCTCTGGTTTTAATATTTGTAGAAAGGCCCCTGTGTTTGCGGGCAAATTACAGGGAAGGTCACGTTCTTTTGCATATTTACATTTCAGTCCTTTCCAGGGACCTTTTTGTAATTATATTTTCATGTTTTATTTCAGTTATGCCCTTGCTTTCCTTTATGCATATCTTGAGCACCGTAGCTCCGATTAAGTTGATTTCAGTTTCATTTTAACGCTTGTTTGACGTACTTTTTAATGGCATATTTGTTCACTTGATATTGGCACTGTGATCTCAATGTACTTTGAATTAAATCTAGTGTTTTTTGTATGCCTTTCTGATTAACCTTGCACTTTATGTCAAATGAGTTGTTGCTTCATTTAACTCTGAAATCAACTTTGGTTTAGTTGGCTCATCCTTGTAACCTAGGGCATATTTCCATTGCATCGCATTGCATTTTATGGCATTTATTTGCATGATAAAAAAATGAATAAAAAATGCATGTTTACTTTTAATGCATTGTTGTGTCTCTGCATGATTTGACCTATATGCCTTTAACTCAACACTTAGCTAAATAAATAGAAATCCGATTAATACGAGAGAGGCTCGTGTCCCTGAGTTTGACCTTGGTTTCTTACCAAGTAAAATAAATAATGACCATCGCATTCTTATTTGACATATATCAATGAGTTGGTCCTTTTGATGACCAAAATCGGCCCGACTGCTACGACAATTCCAAGTGCTAATTTCGCACTCTTAAAGGGACGATTCCGTGGTTTATCAAATGGCGCCGTTGCCGGGGACACGGCTCATTTCTTATATTTTTTGGATTTTTGTTTGTTTAATTTAGTGTTACTTTTTACAGGTCAAATGATCACATATTTTGCATATAAAATTTTTCTTTATTATTTGATATCTAACCATTGTTTTTGTGGCAGGGCCCTTGATGGATCAAGGAGGCGAGGAGCAGGACACTCCCCACTGCGAGGAGCCGCAGGAGCATGCTTGGAGCCTATAAGAATGAAAAGAAAAAAAATGTGTCGCATTTTATTTTTGCTTGTAATAATTCGTCTTCTACAGCGGTCTTCGATCGAAGACTCGCGTGTGTAATCGAACGAATTTGGTTGTGTGAGGATCGTCCCCACTTGAGTGTCGACCTAGGACTAGGCACGCGGCTCTCCGAGCTCATTTTATTTTTCATATTTTTACGTGCTTGATCGTAGGTAGGACACACTAAATTCTATACACACATAATCTCGCATCACTTAGCTAAAATTAATGAAAATCAATCACCGCTAATAGATGCATGATTAGGTGCGGCTTTTTTGACTTGCATACATGTTGGATTTGGTTTTCAAAATGACCCCAGTTTTTCATGTGTTTTTGTCAAATCACTGCATGATTTCTCGCTTAGCCTAGATCGCGGTTTTTATCGAATACATGTTTTTCTCGGTTTCGTTTTCCTATCTTGATCACCTAGGTTAAATGGAAAAAGGGAATGAACGGTAGACGATGACTTCTTGATTTTGTGCTAACCATAATTTAGTGATAACCTAAAATAAAATTAGGACTGTTAATTACAAGTCAACCAAAAAATGGAGTAAAATTTGGTTTTGGGAGAGCAATACCCTCACTTACGCAATGATTTTCACTTCACATCTGTTTCTTTGCGTAAAAATCTAATGTTTTATCACCAATAAAACCGACAAGATAATAAACCAACCTTGGTTGGTTTCATGTGTGAGTTGGTGAAACTAAGGGTTTGCTTGATTGATTGAGCTATGTTTGCTTCGATACACACCCTAAAACCTTAGTCACTCCATTTCATCTCCGAAGATTCAACCGCTCATTTGTAGATCGATTCCTCTTCTTCGTTCACCTTGGGTCCCTCCCAACATCAATTCCCATCTTTATACTTAGGCTAATCTCAGCCTAAGTATAGGGGGGACCCGAGTCCCCGTGATTTTTTCTCTACTCATCTTTCCTTGCCTTTATACTTAGGTTATTTCTAACCTAAGTATAGGGGGAGTCCCTCTTAGCTCCCGTATATTCCTATATACTTAAATGGACCTATGTACTTGTAACATCTAGTGCTATGAGGACATAGCAAAGTTTAAGTATAGGGGGGTATACCGTATTTACCGTATATTTACTTTAGCTATAATTTGAAAATTTTGAAAAATTAAAAACTTTTTGGCTAAGGTAAAATTCTTTGGACTAAGAGAACTCAAATAATTTTGCAGCTTTTCGATATTATGTTACGCTATTTTTATAAAAATATTTTTGAAAATGATTTTTGAAAACGGTTTGAAAACTTTTTATTTTGTGTGACATGGTTTTGAAAAATCGCCATCTCTTTTCAAGGAAAGTTGAGTTTAACTCGTGTTTTAACCTTTATTAAAATCCATAAAAATGAGAAAAAAACCGCAAAACCCTTTAGGAGCCGTTAGTGACTACTAAGCCCAATTAAGTAAGCCGCATTCAGTGAGGGTTCGCCCTTAGCAGATTGGATGGTTTAGAGGACATCGCGTAAGGCCCCGTCCTCAAGCAACGGGCTTCGACCTGTACTTACATCCATACTGGCTGAATTGCAGATGCTCAATTGAGTTTAGGTTGTTCTAATATCTCTTGAAGTTAAAAAAAATCTTGTTTTTGAATGAAGAAGTTGGCTTAGTCCTCTACACTTACACTTTCACCCAGGATCTGAGGTGGTCAAGGAGACTTAGCTTTTTGAGGTCTTTGAGATTTTTAGGATTAACCAGCCTTAGCCATCAGGGTCATTGACTTAATCGTCCATATTTCTCTAGGTTTCTAGATTTGCATGCTATATTCCATGCTTAGTCCCAGACAAAAGAATATGATCAGCACATCACATGCACGACTGCGGTTTTTGATGAGATGAGTTGATTTTTCACTTGAGAAATTGGGATGAGGAAGTCAAGTTTGGATTTGATCTAATGATGCTCGAGGATGGGATAAAGTCTCTGGAGGCTTCATGAAACCTGAGTGTCAGCAATATTAGCCAGTATGAGAACTTGGTTCTTATACTAATCTCTTGACATTGACCTAAGTGCCAGGGTGTGGAATAAATAAAAAATGTTGATCAGTGCGCGCCAACTTTTGGTAAAAGCAGTGGAGCTAGCCACAAATTATACAAGTCAATGAAATTTCAAAGAAAAGCTCTCATTCCACAAAGTTACATATCAAAGAGCTTCCACCAAAGGCGAGCGCTCCCAAACTTTTCAAAGTGTCCACTCGGACCACCGCTATTAGGACCAGGAGTCGGGCTTGCACCAAAAAAGGGCTCTGCATCGTAAATGCTACAAGTCTGGGTGTCGAAGGTACGATAGGTACTCAAAAGAGACACACCCCGGTGTACTCCCAGGAAAACAAGTGCAGACGGCTCCAACTTCTCTTGACGGACGCACTGATCAACACCAAAAAAACGTGTTGCGTAAAAAGGCACTAGAGAGAATCCTTGTTCCAATGAGAGGGAGAGAAGAATTTGACACAATCCCATGCCCTCCATTTCTGGCTTGCCATCTACATTTTCTAAGTCTGACAACTAAAGAGACAGTGGACTGAATGCAAGATTTTATTTATTCCCTAGTGCTGAGGATTGGGTCCTTAGGAGATTTTCTCGGACCAAGATTTTGGGTGACGAATTGACTCTACTCTCAGAATTGCAGTCAACACTAAACCTCATATCCTTTAGTTTATATGTACATCAGAGAGAGTCTAGAGAAGTAGAGGAATTGGAAGCCTCTTGATTAAGGCTGGGTTGAACTCTAGAATTTTGGATCTCTAAAGTCGAGTCGACTTGATCAGATTGGATCATGTATTCACATGCACAAGGGGGTTAATCCAACTTAGTCATTCTTTTTGATGCTCGAGGACGAGCATAGTTTAAGTATAGGGGGGTGATGAAACTCGATTTCATCATCTTTATTTCTCATTTTTAACCCCCTTGCTTAAGCTGAGTGTCAATAAAACCCAGTTAAAGTTTTGTAATTAACAGAGTCCTAAATATATTAAAATCACAAAAAAATGACAAAAC
Organism: Ottelia alismoides; assembly: GCA_037367405.1. Taxonomy (NCBI): domain Eukaryota; kingdom Viridiplantae; phylum Streptophyta; class Magnoliopsida; order Alismatales; family Hydrocharitaceae; genus Ottelia; species Ottelia alismoides. The sequence continues at coordinate 1,018,879 of JAZKJV010009171.1, forward strand.
AAAAATTCGTGGTACTTTTAGTCTTAAAAATACCTTCAAAAATATTTCGGGCCTTTGTTTGATCTCATCTCCAGTTTTGGCCAACATGAAACTTGTAGATCTCGTCAGGATCTACAACTTTCATGTTTTGATTTTTCTCAAATTCGGCCATCTAGGCCTTCAAAAATCAAAATCAATTTCTTAATAATCTGATTGGGCCACGTGGCCCAATCTGGGTGAGCCACGTGGCCCCGCCCTCTTTGCCTTATCCGCCTGCATCTTTGGCCGTCGGATCACCTCTTGATCTAACGGCCGTGTCTTTTCCACGCACGCCTCTATCCTCAGCCATTGATCTTCTCCGCCCCTTGATCATCACCGTTCGTCAGCGCCGAGCGCAGAGCACGATACGTGGCGGATTGAAGACCATCCGATCACACCTCAATTCTCTGATCTGAGTCGCTAGATCTTCTTTTATTTTCAGCCCTCTGATCAAAACCTCCTTCGCATCAGCTCCCTCCGTTCGCTCTGCTCTCTCAATCCGACACGTGGCAACCCAGCTGCCTTCGATCCCATCGCCATCGATTTGATCGCGACCATCCCTTCGCGTCTCAACGACAGCCGTTGGATCTCCAGATCCAACGGCTACTACAGGTCGTCGTCAACCTCCAGCAGCCTCTCTCTCTCCCACGATCCAGCTCGCGCACACCCTTCCCCCTTTCCTTTTTCTCCGCCACCACAGTTGACTTCTCCCATCGCCAACCACCTCTCGGTCTTCCCCACTCTTCCCTCTATCTCGCGCATCACCCCACGAACCTCGATGACCTTCCAGTCGCCCCCTATAGCCCTCTAAACCCACGTCGACCACCACCACTTCCGCCATCATCGCCCTTCAAATACTCCGCCCCTCCCACCATTCACCGTTGTCCACCTTTACGAGGGGAGGGGCCCAGCCCTCCTCCGCCTCCCTGTGACAGGGGGCGAGAAGATCGAGCGAAGACGGTCCTTTTCCCCCGGTGAGACCCTCCGCCGAACAAGGCGGAGCTGCGGCACCCTAGCACCGCCCGAGCTCGCTGGGACGGCCGCCCAACATGTTGCGAAGACCCCGAGCTCCTTTTGGAGCTCAAGCACAGGCCCTTCGACCCGCCATTGACCAGGTAAGATCTCTGACCTTCTCTTGTTTTTCTTCTTATTTTGCATAATTTTCTTAGCTTCTTTCACGCACTCCCCGTGCGCCATTATCACCTCTCGAGCTTCGCAACTCTTTCCCCTTTCACGTGCACCCCTTTCTGCTCACCTCCTTCTTCCTCCGTACCTCATCGCTTCCGACCTACCTCCTCCGCCGCGAGGCGGAGGAGCTCCGAGCTCCTCCACATTCTCCGCACTCCAGAGCTCCCATCTTCACTCCACTTCGCACGCACACCGCGATCGCCTGCTTCGGCTATGTTTCTAACATTACAGGTACATAAATGCTCACTGGCCGGAGCTATCACCGGAGACCATTTCTCGAGCGCCACCTCTGGTGCCCAGGCAGAATCATTCTTCTCTAAGGAGCTCAACGTCTTCGTCGTGTTTTAGAGACCATCTCCGACCATTCAGGAGCGACTGCAGATCTTAGCCGAGCTCGAAAGGAGGTAGCGGAGTTGGAGCTCCTTCGCCGGAGCTCCAAACTCGCCGCCAGCCGCAGGCGAAGGAGGAAGAACAGGGACCGTCAGATGGTCTGGCCTCAGCGACCATCCAACGGTCCAGATGAGGCCGCGTCACCTTCTCCAATAACCGTTGGATCGTCTCGATCCAGTGGCCTTCGTGCAGCCACGTGTCATCACCATAGCAGCTCCGAGCCTCAGTCACCGAGTCTCCGGGCTTGGAGTTCACGAACCACTTCCGAGCCTCCACGAGCCTGTACCGAGCCAAAGCCAAAGCCCGAGCCAGCCGAAGCACCTCCGAACCTCTGCTGACCCTGAGCCTCCTTCCGAGCCTAGGTCGCACGTGCCTGGCACGTGCGTACCTGGGAAATTTGCAGAGGAGCCCACTTTCTTCTCCAAATTGCGAACTGGTCCCGGTCACGTGCAGACCACATGCGCGGGGGTAATTTACACTGAAACCCTCTCGGGTTTTAATATTTGCAGAAAAGCCCCTGTGCGTGCGAGCAAATTACAGGGAAGGTCACGTTCTTTTGCATATTTACATTTCAGTCCTTTCCAGGGACCTTTTTGTAATTATATTTTCATGTTTTATTTCAGTTATGCCCTTGCTTTCCTTTATGCATATCTTGAGCACCGTAGCTCCGATTAAGTTGATTTCAGTTTCATTTTAACGCTTGTTTGACGTACTTTTTAATGGCATATTTGTTCACTTGATATTGACACTGTGATCTCAATGTACTTTGAATTAAATCTAGTGTTTTTTGTATGCCTTTCTGATTAACCTTGCACTTTATGTCAAATGAGTTGTTGCTTCATTTAACTCTGAATCAACTTTGGTTTAGTTGGCTCATCCTTATAACCTAGGGCACATTTCCATTGCATCGCATTGCATTTTATGGCATTTATTTGCATGATAAAAAAATGAATAAAAAAATGCATGTTTACTTTTAATGCATTGTTGTGTCTATGCATGATTTGACCTATATGCCTTTAACTCAACACTTAGCTAAATAAATAGAAATCCGATTAATACAAGAGAGGCTCGTGTCCCTGAGTTCGACCTTGGTTTCTTACCAAGTAAAATAAATAATGACCATCGCATTCTTATTTGACTTATATCAATGAGTTGGTCCTTTTGATGACCAAAATCGGCCCGACTGCTACGACAATTCCAAGTGCTAATTTCGCACTCTTAAAGGGCCGATTCCGCGGTTTATCAGCCATTATCAACAAGAGTTGTGTGTGTGCTCTGAGATATTTTACTTAGGCAGTCAAGCTACATTTAAACCAAGTCTTGTGATTCTCAAGGAATTAACTCAACCAAACCTGAAGTACCTCAACTCCAGTTACTATAAGATTCTTGTGATTAGCTAGATTTTAGGTCCAATTGAGCTCCAATCTTCGGATGTTACTTAGAATTGTTCAATTATCAAATTGACCTGAAAAATGCGAATGCTATGCAAATGCTACGTACAATGCAGAAAATATTTTTGTGATGCAGTTTTCAATCTTTTGAACTTTTTTTATGGATTTTTCAAAAAGGTTTTGCAAATTTTTATGCAATTTTTCAAAAAGATTTTTGCAAATGTTTTTGGTATTTTTGGTTTTGAATATGTTTTTGAGCTTTCTCAGAACAAAAGATTTTTGGAAGAAAATATAGGTACAAATATTTACACTTGGATGCCTTGATTATTTACAAGAATTAGGAGTTTTTAAGATTTTACAAAGGATGTGTTAATTAATTAATTTTTTATAGATAAATATATATATATATATGTATATGTATATATAGTTATTAAAGGCCTTTTGTGTGATGTATATATTCCTCAAACTTATTTGAAAATGATTTTACAAACAACTTTGAAAACTATAGTCCAAAATAATTTTTACAAATAACTTTTACAAATACTTTTTACAAACAGTTACAAAACTTGAAAATCATTTTGCAAAGGTTTTTCAAACAGTGTATATATATATATATATTTCAAAGATTTTTGCAACCATTTTCAAAACCATTTGTGAATATTTTTTAATCATTTTTATTTCACTCAAAGAAAAGAACTTTTGACAAACAAAATACTTTTTACAAAGTTTGAAAATATTCAACAAAACATTTTTTAAAAAGATTTTTCAAACTATTTTTCAATCATTTTGCAAAAAAAAATTACCCGATTTATTAATCAGTAAATACAAAAAGAATTTGAGGAATAATATGCATATTTTTATTAAGTGATTTTAATGAATTTTATATAGAGTTTTTTATACAGTATTTTAACCATAATTATTAAAAATATGAAAGTATAAGTTATGGCTAAAGTATATACTCAGTATATATAACCCCATATACTTAGATTGAGCTATGTACTCATAGATCAAAGAGAAAAAGAGAAGACATAACTCGTACTGAGTATAGAAGATCCTAAAGAAAAAAATGAATGAAGAAATGAACGGATGAGAATTCGACCGCCCCCCATACTCAGGATCAAGTAATCCTAAATATAGCAGACCGTACACAAGGCAGGGAGGGTCAAGGGTAGGAATGAACAGATCGTACTCAGACTGTCTCCCCCTATACTTAGGGTCAGATATCCCTAAGTATAGATAAGAAGAGGAGACAATGGAGGAGATCAAAGAATGAAAGAACTCAGGGTGTATACCCCCTTATACTTAGGACAAAGTACGTCCTAAGTATAGAAGACTGACAAAAAGGGGCGATACCTTTTTGGTAGAAGAAATGAAAATGAAAAGAAGAAAAGATAGATGAAGATAGAATAAAGGATCGAAGAGAATGTACGCATCACTCCCCCTATACTTAGGGTAAAAGTACCTAAGTATAGGCAACAACGAGAGTCATGAAACATAGCGAAGAATGAACATCGGCTCGTCCACCCCCTATACCTAGGACAAAGTACGTCCTAAGCAAGGCAACACATAGAAATGGGGTGGATGAGCGAAATGGTAGATGGATAGAAGAAAACGAAAGTGAATGTACAACAAAATGGATATACAAAAGATCAAGAAGGTAGAAGTGGACTTTCTTGCAGAAATGATAAGGAGTAGAACTGACGAGGTGTAGGTCAACATCGGGGTCCTCAGATGGCACAAACTGATCGGGATCAACTTGGAAGGTATCCTTGGTGGTCCTAGTGTGAGGAGGCACATACGGGTCAGTGGAAGAAGTGTGGCTAGGTCCGGCCTTGGGTGTTTCACATACGTCAAAGTGAAAAGGCTCGAACTCATCAATGGAAGCAGTCATGTCAAGTCCAGCCTGGCGAGTCTCAACTAGGTCAAAACAAAAGGGAACAAACTCATCTATGGCAGTAGTGAGGTCATGTTCGTCCTCTAAAGTCTCTACCGAATCATCATCATCGTCGTCATAAAAAGGCTCGAATTCATTTATAAAAGCAATCAAATCAAATTGACCTTTGAAATCTCACCTCCCCTCTACTCTAAAGTGACAGACGTGTAAATCCTGCAGATGTCATCCACGCGTCGCCAAATACTAGAAGAGGGAACTCCAAGGTCTATGCTTTCCGGGTCTTCCTCCTTGGAGAGGAATTCTCGGGTCTCAATCTCATCAACCATACATCAAAACTATCTGATAGTATCATCAAGGTCATAGTCCTCAGGGTCGACTAAGATAGGTGCAGTCACATCAGATGCAGGTCTCTGGTCGGTAGTAGGTGCAATGATGACCACATCGCTCCCATCATTAGGATGGTAGCGAATCTCTCCTGGTCCATAATCAATAATGACTCTCACAGAGGTGAGAAAGGGTCGTCCCAGGATAATTGGAGAGTGCTTCCCAATGGAGGTCTCCTTCGGCAATACGACAAAGTCAACAGTATAGCGCATGCACTGAATCCAAATGACAACGCTCTTCAGAATACCCTTCGGCCTCTTTATTGATCCATCAGCAAATTGAATGATCATCATGGTTTTCTCGAGAGGTCCTAAGTGAAGAGATTGTACCAACAAGAAGGATATGATAAGAATTGAAGCACCACCGTCAAGGAGAGTGTGATCACATGAATAGTCAGAGATGCTGCGTCTATTGAATGGTGTAGCAGTGTCCACTTTCCTAGAAGAAGGGTAGTTGGTGGTGGCGTGGGCAGTAGCCGTGGTCAAGATATGACGCTCAAATATGCTCCTTCTCTTTCTCTTCTTGGGTATAGGAGTAGACAATTGGGTCTTGGCCTGGCGAAGTGGGGCATCAATGATCTCATGAATAACAACCACAACTTCAGTTTCAATCAACATTTTTTGGATCTCCTCCATACAAGGGAGGAGATCAGAATCATCATCTACATAAGGACGATTAAGAGCAGTCTGTAAAGTGTAATCCTCAAGGTCAAAGGTGGGACATGGGGCGAATGGATGTATGGGTAAATAATCTAGCATCGGGGGCCCTTTCCTTCCAAAATGACCCAACAATGTGTCTCTCAAATTCTTTTTGTATTTTTAAAATTTTCTCATTTTTTGTATTTTGGACGATTGCAAACTCTCATGGGTGTCCTCAAACGAATCCATAAATCCCGAGGGTGAATCATCAATGTGGCTCTTATTTAGGCTAGTGAGGTCATTGACCCTCGACTTCATATGATCCATGTTCTGGGTCAAGGTCTCAAGTGTGGACAACATAAGAGGTGACTCCCAGTCTCGGGTTGCTGAGGTGGTGAAAAATGTGATGGCGGTGGTGGCCCAAAGTCTGAGTCCTGAAATTGTGGGTTATGAGCATATGTACAGAAAAGAGAATCATGAGCAAGATCCTCCTGATAGCAGGGCGATGGATCAAAATCAAAATATGCATCCTGAAACAAAGGATTACCCGGATGTGTACAAATGTCAGAAGCAAAGTCCTCCTAGAAGTGGAGGTGGACCAGCTGGAGGGTACGAGGGATCTGAATAATCCGGATAAAATTCATTCCAGTCATCCATCTCTGAAACAAAAGGGAAATGATCAGGAGAGCGCGAAGTCAAATCAAGAGATGTGAGAAAAAGGCACAAATGCACAGAAATGATCGAGAATGCACACAAATAATCACATACAAACACACACAAAACAAACCTCTCAATTCACCTACTCGACTCGGTGAGGATCGTGAAAGTTCGGTCATTTTATCTTGTCTGTTTTAGAGTTAGGTGAGAATCACAAGATTGTACAAACACTTAGGGGCTGGGATTTGGGCATTAATCCTTAGTATGTATGTCAGCAATTAAAAGCAAAGACAACGAGGTAATTACTCACCCCAAGACAAAGAATTCTTTTGTTGGTGGATTTTAGGGTCGAGTAATATTAACAATCTCAATTTTGTTTGTTATCACTTTTTTGTAAAAATGCATGAATCCTATCGAGGAATCAATTCCTTTTAACTCATAAGTGACCAAATTAGAGGAAGGAAAAGAAATGCGAGGTGAAATCAATGATGCATGCTAAAGCGTAAATGTTCACCAGGCCTCCGGCTCTCTTCATGCAGGGATGTTGAGCAGAATTGAAACCTATCTATATGCAATGTTATCCGATGAAATCGCCCTAAGTTCAGGAATTGATATTAACGTAAAGCATAAAATGTTATCTACTCAGAAATGAGACCTAAGTCCGATCTTCGATGTCGCTCGGTGCCCGCCACAACGGGTCCTGCCAATGTTGTATGCGACCTCTCTCGGCACACGGTCTCAAATTCAAATAATTGATAATTTAATTTGATTAAGTACAAGCATGAGTTTATAGGTACATGCAATGATAATTAGGGCTTTGGACCTACTCTATTAACAAGCAATCCTAAGTTAGGGCTCAATGACACAAAATAAAGAAAAATGAAAACTTAGAAAACAAATAAAAGAAAAGCGATGAAACGACGGAAAAACTGACGAGGCCCCCAAGGGAACAATCCCTCGGGCAGTGGACCTCATGAAGTGCAGAGTAGAGTCCTGAGAGTCCTGAATTATTACAATTATAATGTGTCTCTCTCACTTGAATTACAAAATAAATACAATAAAATAAAAGTGGCGCTGCGTTTAAAAATCCTCCAAGTTTTCTTTGATGCTTCCTTCTGACAACTAGGTCAAAAATCCGACTTGGCTTTACGTGGGTACGTAGGCGCTTCGAGTAGAATGCCTCCCTCGATCCACAATACCTTGCAGCAAATTCAACAAAGAAGAGGTAATTAGACAATTCAACAATAATATCAATAAATCGGAAAATAAATAAAGCAAAAATAAAGACAAAGAAGACACAATCAAATAAAACCAATCTATGTGCAGTTACTCCCTGGCAACGGCACCATTTGCTGAACGAGTTTTGACGAGGGTCTAGATATCTCACAAGGCGAGAAATCCAGACGGTTTAATGACCGCTCGCAAAAATCCAACTCAAGCAACAATCAACCCACAAATAAATCAAGCAATGAAATAAATGTGTCGAGTTAAAATTTATTATAACTCTATAACAAAGATGTGTATAGGTACAAGTATTGTGTAAAGGTTGAACACAAGGAGCAGAATAAATAGATTAGACAATAAAGTGCAAAAAATGATTGTGTGAGTCTTCTTGTCTATTTTTTATTGTTTTTGTGGGTTTCTAATTTAATATTTTTAATATTTTTGTTTTTATATATTTTTTGTTTTTAATTTCTGATTTTTATTATATTTTCTGATTTGTTAGTTTCTTTTTCTTCTTTTAATATAAAAGTAGAATATATATATGGCTATATATACAATGTGGGATAGTATAAATATAAATACTAATAAAAATAAACAAAATATATATAATAAATTGTTTTGGGGGGTTTTAATACTTTTCTACTGGTTTTATATTTTTAGATAATTTTGCTAATTTTAAGGATTTTTAAGTCAAAATTATCCCAAATCAGGGATTCAATAATTGGCCGAAGTTGAAATGAAGATGAAAAATATCAAATAGTGTCCAAAATTCTTCAAATCAGTTTTAATAGGTATATGATAATATAAAGAGAATTCTAAAATAGAAAATGGTATTTTTGGATTTTTACAATTTTTTTAGATTTTTATAAAGGATTTTGGGTTTTTTCAATTTTAAGAGTTTTCTTTTTCTATTTTTATGATTTTTTTGTCTGAAGGTTCAAAATACTTAAATAGACAAAATATATTTTTTGGAAAATTTTTCAAGATGATTTTATATTTTTATGGTTTTTAAAGCTTGCCAGGGAATATTTAAGCTATTTTTATTTTTATAAAATAATTAAAGTGCCTAAAAACTAAAAATGCAACGTAAACTACACACTAATAGGCGCCTAATCCTATTTTTGTGGAAATTTTGTGTCACAGATGCTAAATTTAGTAAATGATAAACATCAAAAAATCCAAGGGCATGGTAGGGGCATCAATGCAATATCTATAGATATCAGGGGCCAAGATGCAATTTCTACCAAAAATAATATACTGAATCATTAAAATTTCTGACTAAATCTCAATAACCTAAACCCGCAAGGGTTTAAGTGCAAAAATATCAGAGTTTGTCGACTGACATGGCAATAGACCAAAATATAAATACAATAACGTTCTAGGGGTCTTTTGCAAATTATCCACAAATATAATATGACAACTGAAAGTTTATCTACTAAATATTAAAATACAAAAACCAGGAGGCGAAATAGGCAAAATACCCCCTAAGGCGCAGAGACGGACGGCGAAGCACGTCTCACTTAGCAACGTGCCGGCTACTAGATGATCGATACCACTTCGCCTTGGAAGATCATGATTAGACCCCATACGAGAGATCAACGATCATGGGCAGATAGATCCAATGACTTCTGGAGGATCTGGAGACGAGGCTCGATCCGATGGCTCTGGGCCTTCTTGTAAGAACATGGAAGAACCGAGCAGGTGGCGAGCTTCGATTGACGCTACAGTGCAACTCCGGTGGTCTGAACCTGCTCCAAGAGCTGCAAAAGGGAGATGGAGGGTCCCTCTATCCGCTAGAAACTTCAAAATGGCCTGAGGGTCACTGGAACTCTCCCGAATGGTCGGGGACGAAGAAGAGCTCTAGGTACCTTCGACGAGTCCAAAATAGCTTCAGCTGCGCTTGATGGCTCATGGGACCTGCAAAAAGAGTTTACTGGGTCGAGGGTGAATTGCCTCGACTCCTTAGCACGCGAAATGGGTGGTTGGTGGAGTGTAGTGGAGGTGCTCCAACGAGATGAAGGCGGTGGAACACCCACGGCCAGATCGACAATGGATCTGGGGAGATGGAGGTGCAGGGGGCGAAGGTGAAGTGAACGGGAAGAGAGTGAGGCGGAGAATGCGGAAATGAATGGTGGAATCACAGTGAATGGGCTCATCGGAGCTAGCCTCTGGCGAACTTCGAATCGATTAAATCAAGCTAAGGTAGGCAATAAGATTTACAAATAAGTGAAGGGAATAAAAATAGGACCTAAAAGCTAACTAAAAAGCATTAAAAAGGACCCCAAGCAGCGTTGGGCTGTGAGATAGACCTCACAGCGACGATGGTCACCGAAGATGGTTGGAAGTCGCCTTAGGCCCCGCCTGACACTACTAGAAATGACTGGAGAAGCCCCTGTCACTGGCTTCGATCCGGAGCGCAAGAGTGGACGTCAAACAAGGGCCAAAAGGGATTCGAAAAATGGAGGAAGGTAGGGTAGGAGGTTATGTACAGGATGCGAAGTAGCGATCTTCGAGGTGGAATCTAGGGTGGATCGATGGAAATCAACCTTAGGAGAAGGCTCAGCGAGAATCTAGTATGTACAGGGAACAAATCTCATGAAGGGTCAAATCATTCTCGAGCGACGAATCGATGAGTAGAAATCCAAGAAGAGAGGGAGGAAGTCAGACTTGATAGGGCTAGGGGGTCAGGTCAGACAATTGACCGTAGTCAACACGCGAAGTCACCTGGTTGGTCCACGTGGACCAACTAGGAAAAACCAGCCCAAAAAGATGTGTAAATTCAATATTAAATATTAAATGTTTTTATTAATTTTAATTTATAAAGCAAAAATTGTTTAATACTTTATAAAGTGTATTATTTATTTATTTATTTGAGGTGTTTAATTACAAGTTTATTCTTTGGGATCCATTTATATGTGTATTCATCTATATTTTGTATGTTTTATTTTTATTTTTTTGTTTTATATTTTATTAATTTATTTTACTATTTTATAAAATTATAACTTTTATATATATATATATAAGTTTTATTATATTTTTCTGATGTAACATTTATACTTAAATAAATATAAGTATAAATTATATAGGTATTGTCACTGTAGATTCAACTATGTATTTAGTATGCATATTTTATTTAATGATTTCTTCATAGTTTTATTTTAGTTTTAATATGTACATATGTTATAAAATAAAAATCTAATATTATAAAAATAATAAAGAATAAATAAAGTGAATATTTTATTCGGTATATTGTACAATAGGGTCCAAAACCATACTTTCACACCCTAACTCCAAAAAATATGAAACCACCTTCATTAATTAGCTTGTTAAAAGTTATATACAATTAAAGGTGATTTTGAGTATATTTTGAGTTTTTTAGGAGATATGGGTCTGGGAAGTTGAGATTTTGGCTTTTTATTTAGAGTATAACTTATACAATGTATATTATTTTCGTATGAAATCAATTTTATATTTTTCTATATATTATTATCTATTACTTTCATGTACAAAGTTTCTTTATTTGAGGTATAAAAGTGAAAAATAAAATAGGTCTCAAAAATGAATAAATGACGAATAAATGAATGGGAATTTTAGATAATTTTTGATCCTTGTCTCTCCCTACTTTATTCCTTGTCGACCCAGTCATCAAGATGCCTAAGTCATGGGGTTAGGGTCATAAAATACCTTTGGTATTTTATTATTTTTCTTTTCTTTTTTTATTCTATAATTTTGGTATTAAAAATAGTATTTTATATAGTATTTATACAACAAAGAATGAATGTTAATTTGTGCAACTTAATGTTATTTGCATGCATTAGCTAGGATTTTTAAGGCCAACATGATAGAATAAGGGTGATAAAATGGAGATTCAACAACATGGTAATCAATGAGCAACAAAAATCAATCCAAAAGGAACCATAAAATCCTATTCAAGAAGGAGTTCCATTATTACAAGATCAACAAGGGTATACTTGCAAAAGAAAAACTAAATAATTTCACAATATGACCCTCCGTTCCAGTGGGCATACATATATCCATCATAAACTATGTAATGATCCATACCACGTTGATTGTCTCGTTGAGTCAACCACGCAAACTTGAGTGCTTGGTCAAACAAGTTCTTCAACTGAAATAAACATATTTTTGCATGAGCTTATGCCCAATATGTATCGGGGTCCATGCATGAGAATTCTAGCGGCCTTTTAACCCGTCATAGGTCATGTACTTGAGTTTCCATGAAAAAATATCATTACGTGCCTAATTGTTCCCATGCATGTCTAAGTTCGTTCCCTAATATATGTATTTTTAGCTTCTTTCATGTCCATAGGTACACATATGTAATATGCATAAGAATATATTTAACCTATATGTTTTCCTTCTTGTGGGGCATATCTGATAAGGTTTATGGCATGTACATGATTCTTTTATCACATAAATATCTTTACATGTTAGCCCCTTTAAGATGACTTTGCATGACTTATGGTGATTTACTTTTATTAAATCATTTCTTGCAATAACTTGTAATGATTTATTCTTTCTTTAAACCATTTTCTTGCATAACATGCAATGGTTTACCTTTATAAATTATATATTTCATAACTTGTAATGGTTTGCTGTTATAAACAATTTCCTTGCATACATATAATGATTTACCATTATAACCATTTGTTTGCGTACTTATTATGATTTACCTTTTATAAATCATTTCTTGCATGGCATTTCAATACATTTGCACATATACCTTAACTTTAACATACTTGCACATAAACCTTGGCTTTAACATGATTCCATATAAGATCTTAAACTGATAACATTTGTAAATGCCTTACATTGTTATCATTGCACATATACCTTAACTTATTGAGTGTTTAGATTTTTCTTTATTTTAAATCCTTAAGCGGCTTTGTTGGCTTTACCATTGGCACTAACGATCCATGAACATAACATACATGACAGTGTGGCTACAAACTGTAGAGGACTTAGCTTTTACCTCTGTGGTTCCTTGCAACCATACGCTCCTTGCGATGTTACCCCTTGAGCCTACTATAATTGGACTTTAGAGGTGGCTCCCATCATTAGGTGTAGCACTTAGCTCTACTACTTACCATCATGTCATTATTCATCTTAAGGAAATTTTAATTCTTTTAATAACATTTCCTTTTCCATGCTATAGTGCTTCCTTTGAACATTTCAGTCCCAACATCTTAGTATTAACTTTTATTACTTGATAGCTTGAATGATTATAATCGGATGTGATATAAATAAAATTTATTTTATCTTATTAATGATGAAAAATGAGCATGTATCTGTTATAAATTTACGTATACAAAACATAACATATAAAAAATTAACATGATCATTGTATCCTTAAGGTATATATATAGGGGATTATTCATAGAGCAACAAAAGACATTGACAACGTGGATTAAATGGATGACTAACAAAGATTTGTTTACCCTTGTTAATTGAATTATCTTATCAAAAAGTATGACTATGTTTCAACTATAAAAGAAGACATTTTAATCAGTAGAAATATGGTAAATATAACTATAGATAAAATTTGAGAAATTGTTGTTACCATAATTTCAAGGTTTTGCATTCATCTCTATGTTGTGATGCATGCACTACTCTACGTAAAATTTATGTGAGTTTAATTCCTGGTTAAGATTTACGATACATCTGGACATTAGTCAGAATGTAAAACTGCACATTCTCATTTTTTATTCATCTAAAATAAATGGTATGTGCAAAGTGATTAGGGATTAAAACAAAGCCAGATGTGCCAGAGATGACAGTTTTCACTCTCTATTTCTGTTAACACCCATATCTCTAAACTTTAATTAAATTTTTGTATTGCATAAGCCCACATGAATGGGAGTGGATGCAATTATAGAATATCAAAATAAAACAAAGGTAAAATTGCAACATTAACGATACCATTTTTTCAATATATCTCTTAAAAATTTCGCAACTTCTTTGAAAGAGAAACTCCTGATATGATTGCCGAAATCCGGAAACGTTAGACTCCAATGGTAGGAATCAAACAGTGAAGTTACATAGATGCTAATCTCCCAATTGTCCAAATTCACACCCTAGTGAAAGAGTGAGCATTTCATAAGTGTATTATTTTTCGGATTTCATTGTCCTTTGTACGTTTCATCTGAATTTGACTGTAAGTCACTAAACTCTTACATGTCAATCCTATGTATTCGCCACACACATTACAATGTCTTGCACAAAATCAAATCATTGTGGATACATATTAACCTACGAATTCGATACATACATTTAAAGATCAATATCCTAAGCCGATACATACCTCATGCCCAAAACTTGACTCCCCCCATCGCGGTAGCCGTGGCTCCTTCCGGTCACGTATCCGTACTCTCCTTCTCCGATCCGACGCTGCTAACTCCTTCTACGGAGATGAATCTCTTGTGAGATCTCTTTCTCTCTACATCTTTCTCTCTCCCTCTCTTCCCACATCTCTCTCTCATTTGCAACGAGAAGTGACATGAATTCCCAATTCTCATAGCATTTATACCATATTTGGGGTGTAATAATGGGCTAATAAATCCCATTTTATTAGGAATTCAATTTGATGATGATTAGTATAAAAAAGTAAATGCAATTTTTTCTTTTAAAAACAATCATAGCTGTTACAATCTACCACCCTTAAAAAATCCGTCCTCGAAATTTCTTGATAAAGAGAGATAATATAGATCATAGATTTCCTTTACATTTCATTTTTTTGTTCAACATTCCTCTTATTGACATCGACGTGCTTTGACCCCACAACATATACCTTATCACCCAGATCACTCTAACAAGAGTGTGATCTACTATATCTTCTATACATTGCTTCATATGGAGCCATCACGATACTCGAAAGATAATGATTTATTCTTAATAAGCTCCACCATAGGAATATGTCTATCTGAGATGCCTGCAAAATCATAAGCACATGCTCCCAACAAACCTTCTAATATCTGGATGATCCAATCTGATTGATCACAAGGCTGCAGGCGAAAAGAAGTACTAACTTAAATCAGGTATCTATAATCTGTTGAAAACTTTTACATAATTAGATGTGTATCTCATGTCCTAATCTCCATAACTAATGTGGGATAACATCTAGGCGGACAATCTCATTCTCATATAGTTCTGTCAGGCTCTTGATTGATTGATATAAGCGAATAGGTAAGTGATGAGTTGATTTGATCAATAATCTACAATAATATGTACAATATCATAATGATGTATCCATGTGTTGAGTAATCACTAACAAAATCCATGCATTATGCTTCCAATTCCAATTTGGTCTCTCCAGAGGTAGTACATGCGGACATGTCTTTGACATCCAATTTTGAATCACAAGCCATTTGGAAACAACATTGACAATGTCTTTCTTCATCCTTGGTTGCGAGACATATTGTTGTAGATCTTTTTACCTTCTTGTTATTATTGGGTATGTAGATCTATCAGCTTCATCTTAAGATCTACTGCATTCACCTATTGTTAGACATAATTCAAAATACATCATGGTGCCTTTCCTCATTTTAATCTATAAAATTCGATTCTTCCTTCTCGGGAGTTTCATTCATTTTTTAAAGATCAAAATCTTTTTCGGCTACATCGATCTTTCCAATTACCTCAAAACTGTTTTTTTTCACTGTATCGATGGTATAACCAATCCATTAGAGAAAATAATATCACTACTAACTCCAATTCATGAGTATAATACTTTAAGTCAAGAGTTGGATAGTTCATCTCGTTATCTTAGTTGGCATGATAATAATCAATAACCTTTTCATTATGCAGAAAATACGTCCATATTTTATGTCAGATGTATCAATGTTAACTAACAAGCCTCTAGTGCATAGTAATAAGCCTCAGGTTAGAGTCATGGTCAACCTTTACTCTCTTTTTTTTTGAAATCTTCAATCACGTTCACATAAATGTACAAACCTTGCATCCTTTCTAATGAGGTTTGTCATTGATATTACAATATGTGAGAATGTTCTACATGGATCGCCAATATAACCCTAGAAATCCATGAATCTCTAAATATTTCTCCAGATCACCGAAGTATATAACAATATCATGCACACATACACATAAATTTGTCATGATCTTCTCTAAAAAAATCATATTCATAAGCTTTGTAAAAGCTGCAAGAGCACTTTTGAAATCAAAATGCTTGAGTAAAATAATTCACAATGATCAAACTTCAATCTTTAAGCTATTTTTAGAATGTCATACTCATTTATTTCATGTTAATTAGAAAAGATATTTTCTTTCCATAATCGAATGAATAAATCATTGATCCTAAATAGTAGATGTTAATCTCTCAAAGTCACATTATTCACAGTTTAATAACCAATGCATTTACCAAGACCTATCTTTATTTTTAACAAAGAGAAAAAGTGCTCTTTATGGAGATTCACCGAGTCACAGCGTAAAAACTTCCTTATCTACTTTCATTACAATTGATCTTTTAATTCTTTCAATTTAATAGGTGTCATTGTGTAAGGAGTTTTTGAAATTAGTGCAGACTATGGGATAACATCAATGGATAAATCCAATTCTCTATAAGAAGGTAATATTGAAAGATCATATGAAAAGGCATTAAGAAAAATCCTTAAGAACGTATTTCTTTGTGATGTAAATGAGATGCTCATGTATACGTAATGAATAATTCACTTGCTTCTCACACTCCTCGAACTCCATATCACTATCACACACTCTTCGGTCATTTTATTACAATGTCTAAGGTAAAAGTACTTCATTCAGTGGAAAGCATCTTCAAAAAGTAGATTTTATTGCGTTCAATCGGTCACTCCTTTGCCCCACCTTTCAGATAAAATGTCCCAAAGATTCCTCTCGTTATGGTAGTATGTAGTTTCAAAAGTCATCTCCAACTAATGCATCCAATGCTTAACTTTCTTCATATCATATTTACCCTATAAGATGAATGGATTGCTGAGAATAAATACATTCAGTATAAAATCCACCAAAGCTCTATGCATTGTACTTTCACTACTAACTCATAATTATCATCAACTCTAGTAATTATTGGTGTGTATCCTTGACAAATTCATTATCTAGTGATAACTCGCGACCTTTGTTCACCTTAATTCCACAGTGAGTGGCCATCTGATTTAGAAAATCAAAAGATCAACTAGCTGCATGTAATACCTAGGTTTGACTCTATTTTTTCTAAGTCTTGGGTCACTATCGATTGTAGATATCCTCTACCCAGAGGAACTCTACCTCCGATACCATTTGTAACGGACCGGGTCACGCTGACAGGTGGAAGCATTCGGTACTAATTCGTACGACCGAACCATTATCGATTCATGCATGGTAATCGATAAGCAACAAAATCATTCTCAAAAGGAATCATAAAATCCAATTCAAGTGGGAGTTCCATTATTACAACATCAGCAAGCGTATACTTGCAAAAGAAAAAACTAAATAATCTCACAACGTGACTCTCCGTTCTAGTGAGCATACAAATATCCACCATAAAACCATGTAATGATCCATACCACGTTGAAAGTCTTGTTGAGTCAGCCACACGAAATTAAGTGCTTGATCAAACATGTTCTTCACGTGAAATAAATATATTTTTGCATGAGCCTAAAATCCAGTATGTATCGGGTCCATGTATGGGAATTATAACGGCCTTTTAACCTGTCATAGTTCATGTACTTGAGTTTCCATAGAAAAATGTCATTACGTGCCTAATCGTTTCCATACATGTCTAAGTTCATTCCCTAACATATGTATTTTTAGCTTCTTTCATGTCCATAGGTACATATATGTAACATGCATAAGAATATATTTAACCTACATGTTTTTCATCTTGTGGGGTATATTTGATAAGATTCATGGCACACACATGATTCTTTTATCACATAAATATCTTTACATGTTAGCTCCTTTAAGATGACTTTGCATGACTTAGATGGTTTATGTTTATTAAATCATTTCTTGTAATAACTTGTAATGATTTATTCTTTCTTTAAATCATTTTCTTGCATAACATGCAATGGTTTACCTTTATAAAATATATCTTTCATAACATGTAATGGTTTATCATTATAAATCATTTCCTTGCATACTTATAATGGTTTACTATTATAAACCATTTGTTTGCATACTTGTTATGCTTTACCTTTATAAACCATCTCTTGCATGACTTTTCAATACATTTACACAGATACCTTAACATTGACATAATTGCATATAAGCCTTAACATAATTTCATATAAGATCTTAAACTGATAACATTTGTACAATGCCTTAACATTGTTATAATTGCACATATACCTTAACTTATTGAGTGTTTAGAATTGTCTTGATTTTTTATCCTTAGGCGGCTTTGCTGGCTTTACCGCTAATGCTAGCGGTCCATGAACATAACATACATGACAGCGTAACTACAACTGTAGAAGACTTAGCTTTTACCTATGTGGTTCCCTACAAACATACGCCCCTTGCGGTGCTGCCCCTTGAACCTATGATAATTAGACTCTAGAGGTGGCTCCCACCATCAAGTGTAGGACTTAGCTCCGCTTATCACCATCATGCCATTATTCATCTTAAGGAAATTTCAATTCTTTTAATAGCATTTCCTTTTCCATGCTATAGTGCTTCCTTTGAACATTTTAGTTCCAACATCTTACCATCAACTTTTATTACTTCATAGCTTGAATTATCACCATTGGATGTGATATACATAAAAAAATATCTTATCTTATTATTGCTGAAAAATGAACGTGTATCTATTTTAAATTTACACATACAAAACATACCATATAAAGAAATTAATACGATCATCATATCCTTAAGGTATATATAGGGGATTATTCATAGATCAACAGAAGATATTGACAACGTGGATTAACTAGATGACTAACAAAGATTTGTTTATTCTTGTAATTGAATTATCTCATCAAAAAATACGTCTACGTTTCAACCATAAAAGAAGGCGTTTAAATAAGTAGAAATATGGTAAATAAAACTATGGACAGGATCTGAGAAATTGTTATTGCCATAATTTCAAGGTTTTGTGTTCATCTCTATGTTGTGATGCATGCACTACTCTACGTAAAACTTACGTGAGTTTAACTCCCGATTAAGATTTACGCTACATCTGGACATTAGTCATAATGTAAAACTTCACATTCTCATTTTGTATTCATCTAAAATAAATGGTAGGTGCAAAGTGATTAGGGATCAAAACAAAGCCAGATGTGAACGAGATAACAATTATTTCTCTCTTTTTTTTGACACCCACACCTCTAAACTTTACTTAAATTCTTGTATTTGCATAAGCCTACATGAATGAGAGTGGATGTAATTATAGAATATCAAAATAAAACAAAAGGTAAAATTGCAAAAGTAATGATATACCATATTTTCAAGATAACTCTTAAAAATTTCGCAACTTCTTTGAATGAGAAACTCCTGTTATGATTGCCGAAATTCGGAAACACTAGACTCCTATGGTGGTGGGGATCAGACATGGACCTTCATCTATGTTACAGGGACACTAGTCTCCCAGTCGTCTAAATTCACAACCTATTGAAAGAGTGGAGTATTTCAAACGTATATTATTTTCTAGATTTCACCGTCCTCTATACGTTTAATCTGAATTTGACAGTAACCCACCAAACTCTTACATGACAATCCTATGTATTCACCGCATATATTCCGATGTCTTACTCAAAATTAAGTCATTGTGGATACATTTTAACCTACGAAACCGATACATACATTTAAAGATCGATATCCTAAGCCAGTACGTACTTCGTGTCCAAAACTTGACTCTCCCCTTCCGATCACGTATCCGTACTCTCCTTCTCCGATTCAATGCTGCCAACTCCTTCGATGAAGATGAATCTCTCGTGAGATATCTTTCTCTCTCCCTCTCCCCACCATCTCTCTCTCATTTGCAATGAGAAGTGACAGGAATTCTCAATTCTAATAGAGTTTTTTACTATACTTGGGATGTAATAATGTGCTAGTAAATCTCATTTAATTGGGAATTCAATGTGATGCTAATTAGTATAAAAAATGCAATTGCTCCTTTTAAAAAGATTCACAGCCATTACAGAGAGAGAGGGGGCAAACACGATAGTAGAGGTCGTTTGCTTTGTGGGGGGAGATCGACCTTGTTGAGGGACATTATTCCGATGCACTAACATGCGAGGAAGAAGGGAAAAAAACTCGCCTTCCAACATAAACCCCTGAGGGCTTGTTCAATAGCATGATACGTGATGCTGAATAAGGAGGGATTAAGTTGTTGTATTTCTTTTTTCTATTCATTTGTAGGAATAGGATCTTGTAGGAAAAGGAGGGATAATTGAAAATTAATTGCTATTCTTCGTTCGATTTGATAAGAAGAGATAATGAATAGAAGTTAGTTATACCAGATAAAATTATCAGATAAGTAGCAGTTATCTGTATTTTTATGGCACGAGAGGTTGATGATGGAAAAATATGGGACCAAACCCTATCCCTCATCTTGGCTCTAGGGATCAAACATTAATCATTTTCAAAGGGAAAGAAAATTTGAGGGATAATTAATTAATACACCTAATTTATTCCTTTTTTAATTGCACATTGAAAATGGTCAAGAATCATTATTTAAGTTATAAATTGTAATATTGAAATTGACTCAACCAGTAACAATTAGAAATAAAACATCATGAGAAAGGGAAAAAAAATAAATCGGAATCTTAGGAAAAAAATGTAGATAAATTGACAAGTGTCATTATCCTCATTTTTAAAATCTCGAATAGTCACTTCAAATTTTTTTAGAAGTACTAAACTGGGCAGGCAAAGAAGCGCCAACTTCTCACTCCGGAACCGCCCTCACCTACGCCCAGCCCCCGGACAAGTTCGTGATCCCCGGTCTTTGCCTTTTATTTTTAATCTGTGCCGCCTTTCGACCTTTCGAGGGTTCCTATTCTAACAATGGGTAATCCGTTTCTTTTTGTTGCTTTTCTCTTCTCGTAGGTTGTAGAAGTTGTAGTCCACTTCAAAGTATAGTTCTGGAATGCGCGTTGAGAAAATCTTCCTCTTTTGGTATGGGTTCTGCAGGGCATCGGCCGAGGTACGTGTTGCTCTTGAAAGATCGAAAGCCCATCTGCCGTACGATGCTCCACCACATGGTGGAGATGGACGTGTATGTCTTCTGATGACATTTTTTGTACCACGTTGCTGTTTTTTTCGTCTATATGTGATCTTTTTATCCTGAAAGGTTCATACGTGAGGTTGAGATGCTTATTCTTCTACTTTCAATATCCGTACTCACTCCGTAAACGTTCTGATCGACACGTGTTTCAAGTTAACCCTTCTTTTTCTTTGTTGTATTTGTGGCATTCTTGCAGCCCTTCCCGTTGGCATATAGATGGATTCGAGAAGCAGTTGCCACCCCATTTGCAATGCTTCCCGTTGTATCCGGAAGCTGAAACTGATTCCCAGAACCGAGAATGGGGGGTGTTCCTAAACTTCCTCCGTAAAAGAAAACTGGTGATTTCATGCTTCGACTTTCCTTTATATTAAATTTTTTCATTGCTGTGTCTTTTTTTCGTTAAAGAAACATGTGAAATCAGTATAACATATTTGTTAACTTGTAATCGCTGTCCTAAAAGTTAAACTCTATAAAAAACATCCGCAGAATCAAATAATAAAAAAAATCATCATAAAGTCGTGCTTTTGGAATCATTAAATTGCATCTAGGTATGTTTTATGACTGTTTTTGTATTGTCAATTAATTTTATGCATCTTATAGGTTGTATTGTCTCATGACGAGTTATTTCAATCATCTTATCCTTTTTTTTTTTGAAGGTTGCGACTGTCCAGACCGAGTTGCATCGTTTTTACGTGCTCCCATCACAAGGAAAGCTGAATCATGCAATTGTTCATTTTCGTGAAAAGGACAAGCAATCTTTGTCTGAGAACCATGAATCTAAATTAGGTATCGACAGGAATGAACTTCTATTTGATCCCATATCAAACTGCTACCCTTTTGTTTCTGGAAGATTGTTCTGTTTTATATTAGCATCCTTTGTCGATATGTTATCATCAAACAACCTTGTCATAATTGATCAGATGTCTTTCCAGGCCATGTGATAATTGACGAGCTACTCTTTTCTTTGGGTAATCGATACACTTCATTCTTTAATAGCTGTTGAGGAAGTTGCCATCCGAAAGAAATCTAAAGAAATCACCATGAGACATATTTTATGTGGAAGATCTTCCAATGTGTAAGGCAAAAACCACCAGAAGAGAGAGAAGGGATGTTTTATTTCTCAGAAGAAAGATGAGTATTACAACGGAGGTGCGATATAAAAACTATGATTTACCTGCTTTACAATCTCAGTGGTTGACACCAAACAGTGGTATGAAAAGCACTAAAGAGAATTGATGCCAGTAATAAACATAGCATCAATAATATATAACAGCACATATGTAGCAAGTATGCAACAGTAATATATATCTAGGAATACCATTCAGTAATATTTGGCATCAAAAATTTAAGATTGACACCACAAGTAATATATAGTGGTGGTAATATATAGTAGCATCAATGTAACAATACTATATATCTATCAGTTCCATTCAATACCATTCAACAGTAACATTTAGCAGCGTTAGTAAAAAAATGTTGGCATGTATCAAGAATATTAAAAAGTTAAAAGGAAGCATCCATTTATTTAGCACATATATAGCAATAGTATGTAATAGACTAGTAGAAAAAATACTATCATGCAACTCCCAACCGTAACAATAAACGAGGAAGCGATGCATATCTCATCTCCTGAGTCCCAACTGAAGAGTTTCTGAAAAGGCGGCCTCCAATAGTGGATGACTAATCATGAGTAGAGGCACCTTCACACTCCTTCGTGGAAGGTGATAGGGAGGGTTGATCTTGAGGATGCACACTTTAAAAAATTAAAACAGAGGAGGGTATCCATTGGAGACAACCTATTACCCATCTAAATTTGCACTATAATATTCCCCCTCA
The DNA here is from genome assembly GCA_037367405.1 of Ottelia alismoides. Lineage (NCBI taxonomy): Eukaryota > Viridiplantae > Streptophyta > Magnoliopsida > Alismatales > Hydrocharitaceae > Ottelia > Ottelia alismoides. Next base: position 1,041,706 of record JAZKJV010009171.1, read on the forward strand.
TGCTAGAGATTGGAAAAGATGCAGTTTGTTACAAAAGAAAATACTCATCCCTTCTTTACTTGATATATTTGAGGAGCTGGGAGGCAACCGGCTCAAAGTAGTTGATGATGGGAGGAAACCACGCATAAGATATATCCATGGGAGGAGAGTTGTGCCTAGAGTGGATGCTTGGTGAAGACAACTGACGGGATGTGTTGGAATTTTAATCTTCATGCAATCAATTGATGAGTAACAGAAGTTTGAAGCATTCTCAAGCAGTGGTAGAAGTCCATATAAAGTTGTTGATGTAGAGTGGTCCCTCCCATACGAAGATCTCAAGAGCGTGCCTCTTATATATGGAAATTCGGAAAGGAGGCCTCTCCCATACATGTAAGACCTTGAAGAGCGAGTTTCTCGCGTATAAGAATCTCAAGAAGAGGATTTTCACATAGGAATCTCAAAGGAGATTTCGTTCTGAGGGCCACATGTGTTGCCCTTGCCTCTTAGGATCATGATACTCAGCAACCACTCTCACGCACATTTGGTTCACATTCAAAATATGACAATGCAAAAGCAAGAGAATAAGCAAAGTAAAAGAAAGTAAAGGCTACATTCCCTTCTCTACTATCACTCCACAAAATGGAACACAACACCACATCAAAAGGTACATATATGCCACGAGATACAATTAGAAATAAAATACATGCATTTATGCCGTCTCTCAAAAGTACGACAAAGGTAAAAGCGAAAGTAGCTGTACAGAACAAACTACCAAAAACACCCACCTTGTCTGGTGCAGAACACCGTTAAGCTCCACATGCTACCCAACTGAATCTGCTAGAAGAAGATAGAGCAAAAAAGGACAATATAAGATCGAAAAAAGGACAAAATAAAGTGTCTACATATGGATAGGACACCAATACATTGTTTAGAGTCCGCCTGAAGAAACATCTCGTTATTGACTCAATCTTTGTCTGTACAACAAAGGGTAGGGCATAAAAAGACATGGGGTAATTGAGAGAACATGCTTGAGTAGGACCAATCTCTCAACCCTAGAAAGAACAACAACCTTCCATCCCACCAACTTTTTTCTCATGTCGCTTAACTCAGAGTGCTAGTCTGAGGTGTGAAGTTTGCCTTCCACCGAAGGGAGGCCTAAGTAAACAACCAGAATGACTGTGTTCTGACAACAAAGTGACAGGATGGAAGCCTGTACCCCATTTTGCGGGAATCTAAAAGAAATGAAGATTGACTTCTCTCTATTTATCTGGAGGCTCGAGATCTCTCCACAAGTATCCTAGATCCGGGAGGCTCTCTTATCCTTCTCCCCCAATGAACATGATCGTATCATTTGCATATTGCAAGATAGGAATTAAGCTATCTCCACTTCTAAAATGCAGAATGATACCACCCTCAGAAGAAAACCTCATCATCATTGCTAATGCTTAAACAACAATCATGAAAAGGAGGGGAGCTAAGGGGCAATCCGGACGAGCTCCTCTTTGCGATTGGAAGAAGCGGACCATTCACTAGAACTGAGTATGCTATAGAGATGCATCTAGTCATCCTTGATCCATGCAATCCAGATCTCAGGAGATCCTCTTCATTGGAACAAGCCCATAAAAGCCTCCAGTCCACATGGTGACATGGTCATAAGCCTTTGTAAAATTGACTTTCCATATATAACTTTTCATGTCATTCCGTTTCTAGTCCGTTGCCATCTAATTAGCAAGTACCTCACTGTTAACCATCAATTTGTCTTGTACAAATGCCATTTGTTCCAGAGAGATAATCACATTCATAACATCACGGAGACGGTTCAGGTTCACAAGCACCTGGTGATAATCAGATATACTGCATTGGAGAGTGCTATTGATCGAAGGTCCTTAACATGTATAAACACATCATGCTTCAGAGGCATAACAAGAAGGGTCTTTAAGTGAATCAAAGCCAAAATTTCCAGTACTGAAATCTTGAAATACTACTATGAGATCATTCTTCACAACCTCCTAAAACTCCATATAGAAAAGAACATGGAAACCATCGGGACCTGGTGCTCCATCTAGATTGATTTGGAAAATTACTTTTTCGATCTCATGCATCTAAAAACAACCAGCAATGCATCATCCTGCATCTAGGAGATTCAGGTCCCCCCTACCGCACCCGCTCCAACCTCAAGAACAACTCTTCTACTTAGTGCAAGGAAACACGAGTTCAATGCCCTTCCCACGTCTTTCCCTCTATGTACCCAAACCCTGCAAATAGTTATGGAATGTATGAGGTTTCTACGTTTTTCCTACTAGTCATGGAGTAAGTTAGCTCTGACAATGCTTTGGAGTTCTGCAGTATACAACTTTCTCATTTCTTCAGGTATTTTGGCATTATACACCGACCTCTTGTGCGCACACTTCTTAGCAGAATGGTGTCGTTGAACGTAGACGTCGTTATTCTCTTGATGTAACCATGATCCTCTTGATTCAGAGTCGTGCTCCCCACCCTTTCTCGGGTGATGCGGTTCTTAGTGCTTGCTATATGATCAACTGGACGTTGTCCCCTATGTTAGGGGAAAAGGTTCCTATTTTGATTGCCTCCTGATAAGGATCTGTTATCTCTAACACCTCGCGTGTTTGGCTTAATGGCATTTGTTCACCATCTGACTTGTGACTGTGACAAGCTCTCTCCCAGAGTTGTTAAGTGTATCTTTGTGGGCTACTCCCAGACCTTGAAGGGATACCGATGCTTTGATTCGGTGAGACGAAAGTACTACGTTTGTGGTGATGTCACCTTCTTTGTGTCGGTCACATATTTTTCTCCTCCAAGTGATAGGATGGCCCTGTCTGAGTCCGGTGAGGAGGTTTACATCCCTCTTCTTACGCTACCACTGCCTCTACCTTTGGTTCCTCATACGCCACCACCTCCTCCATCGCCCCCTCCACCTATGATTCCTCCTCCATATTCTCATACTGTGGTGCCTACTCCTGTGGCCCTATCTTTGGCTCAGCTTTTGTCTTACTTTTACATTCACGAGCCGCTGTTTGTACCCGCACTTCATGCACCTTCCCCATCATCTAGCACACACCAGGTAAATTTTGAGTACTTGGTGTCTATTGATGGTATTAGTGATTTATCTGTACCCCAACCCATTTTACAGGATGAGCAGATAACACTGCAGGTTATAGACCATTCAAAGGATATGGATCAACCCATTGCTTTTAGGAAGTGAAGGCTTACATGTGCTACGTGTCCTCTCACTGCCCATGTTTCTTTGGACATCTTTCACAGATTTCAGGTGGTTTTTCATGGATCTCTCAGCTGTGGAAATCCTACGACCATATCATGAGGCTATGTGAAACCGTCAGTGGTGTCTTGCTATGGAGGAGGAGATGGCAACACTCTAGTCCTGTGGCACATGGATATTGGTTACTACTTCTATAGGGGCATCTATAATTGGCTGTAAATGAATGTTTACAGTGAAACACAATGCATATGCCCGTGATGATCAATCACTACAAAGGTAGGCTTGTGGCTCGTGGTTATGAAGTGGACTATTAGTTCACGTTCTTTATGGTGGCACAATATTCTACCATTCGGAATGTCTTCTCTGCTGTAGTGGTATGGGGCTAGTCCTTGTCTCATGATCTCATCTGGATGTGAAGAATGTTTTTCTATATGGTGATTGCATAACGATGTCTATATGCAATAGCCACTTGAGTTCGCTGCTGGGGGAGGGTCAGTAAGTATGCATACTTCATAAGGCTATCTATGGGTTAAGAAGAGTCCCAGATCATGGTTCCAGAAGCTCTCAAACTTGATAGAGCATCAAGGCTTCACGGAATCGACTGCAAATCACTTCCTTTTATTCAGAGGACTTAGAGAGGCATCGTTATCATTCTGGTTTATTTTGGCGATATTATTCGTACAAGAGATAATTTACATGGTATTAGAGCGACTAAGGAGTTCCTTGGACAATAATTTATCACCAAGACCTTGGCGAATTACGATACTTCCTAGAGCTTGAGTTCGCCAGGAACCTACAGGGTCTTGTGATGACCCATGGGAAGTATGTTTCATATCCCCTTTTAAAGATAAGCATGGCATGTTGCAGATGTGCCACTACTGGGATCCCAACATGAAGCTATATGATGATGATCATAGGAGGTGGATAAGAGGAGATACATGGAGCTTGTTGGATTACTGGGCAAGATATTTCCTTTACTATGAACAAAGTTAGATGGTTTATGGAGCTCCTCTATGCGACATGGGACTGATATATCGAGCGATATGACGATATATGCCCCTGAAAACATCTTTCCTTCGCAAATGGTTGTCAACATGGGCGATATTTCAACGAGATATTGCTGAAATATAGTATCAACGTGGGATCGATATAGAGTCCGATATCGTTATTTAAACCATTGCTTGAGGGAGAGTGTTGAGAATTATGTGTCTTTTCGTAATTATTATGTAATTTTTTGTTTCTTCCATCTCTATTATGTAGTTTTCCCTCTAGGGTTTCTCCTCTCTATATAAGAGAGTCCTATGGCCTGTTTTCATAATTAATTGATTATTTTATTTCTACAATTCAGGTCAAAAAAACTTTCATAAAAAATAATCCTTTTTCTTCTTGTTCTGCCTGCACTAGAAGATTGTTACTCTATTCAGGACCAATTATACAAGTTAGGTTCAGGACCAAGCATACATTTTAGGTTATCTCACGTATATTAGAGTTTCTTTGTGAAAATGATTGGGAGAATCCTGAATATATATTGGGGAATGCATCCTCTCAGTGAAATTATCTGTACTACTAAATATAAAAATGGTCCTAGACAACACTACAACCTTCTTCTATATCCTTTAAGACAAGTGAAATGAGGAAGATTTTGGACTGGTAGATTCTTAGCCACCACCATGTTTTAAAAAACGAATGGTAAGGATGGTCAAGGCGAGGTGTAAGCCTCAGTAATCCCCTTAAACATTATGCTATTTTGCCAAAATATTGTATTGCATTACTAATAATAAATCTATACCATAAGACAAATTGCCTTACATTTAAAGCAAACATAGGATTTTGAGAATTTTTCGGTACCATAAGACAAATCACCATACATTTAAAGTGAATAGAGGACTTTGAGAGTGTTACACTTAAACCTCCTTAGGAAACCACTAATTTCCTAAAAAGGTTTATGTCATCATGTATTTACAAGATCGAATTACTCTATTCTCGTGTCCAAGGGAAGTGTTAGAGTATGAGTTAGATGGATAATTGAATCTAAACATGACTCAATTACATTACTCTCATGTTTAGTCCCGTATTGTTCCACACCTCTTGTATATGTTGAGAAACTTAATAAAAGATCCAGCCCTTGTTGGCTTTCTCTCATGGTTTCATCTTGCTCTTTAGGAAGTAGGACTCCACGTAAAATTATATTTCTTTCTTTTTCTTTATTCTACATTTCTATTTTATATTTTCACAAATGTCATTTCAAGGAATGACACGACACATGAGAGCTCCTTGAACGTATCTTAGTTCATTTATAAGGCCAATGGTTAGGATTTTTTTTAACTACTGGAAAAGTTCTGTAAAATATCATATGTAGTAACGTAAAATAAGAACCTCTTGATTTTTTTAGCTTTTTCTAATATCCTGTAAATGTCGTTTCTTAATTACTATTTGTATCCTTTCAGTATATTATCTTGATACAAAATAATGAATAAGAGCTGAATGCATTTTTTTTTAAAATTTCCTTTATTTTTGTTGTTTTGAGTTCAGTTGAACACAGCAGCCCTTGCAATTCAGAATCTACAGCAACTGTTACGAATGTGATCGATGGCCGTTACCAAGCTAGGGCTCCCGAGCTTCCAGCTAAACTTATAGATGCCAATCTTCAGAAGAATTTTATAAAAACCGATCCTAGCTATCTGGTTACACTTGCTCAGTCGCATGCTGGTTGGATTTTTGGTGCAATAGCAGAGCTTGTGGACAATGCACGAGATGCTAACGCAGCAAAGTAAATGGAGTTACAATTTTACTTTTAATATACTTGCATATGGATGCTATTTTTTCAAGATAAAATTTCTGCCCACGAGTACACTGTTAATTCCTGTCTCATTTTCCTAACTATGCAAATCCATCTTTTTTAACGTGTCATGCACTAATTCCACTTTAAATATGCCTTTGTTAGGTTGGACATCTCAATTGACTGGTTATATTCCAGGCAAGAGGGTAAAAAGATTCCGGTATTATCGGTTGTTGACGATGGTAATGGCATGTGTCACTCTGATGTTGTTAGGATGCTTTCTTTTGGACACAAGCAACCTGAAAAAGAAGATCTTGACCACATTGGCAGATTTGGCATCGGTTTTAAGGTAGTTTTGTTTTTTGATGTCCTTCGTTGCAGTACTTTGTTATAAGTTAAAGCCTTCAATACATGAATCAATGGGTATCTAATCATGGAATTCTCATTTATTTTGGTTTTTGTTAGGTGACAGTGAAGAAGACATCCATGTATTTTTGGAAATCGTATTTGATGTATGGGATAACCTGTTGTTATGTTTGGAAAGTATTCGTTATGTCCTATCAAAACCTGTATTGGGCTGTAGACCAGTCAGAATGTGTCTACACAATCATACATGGAATTGATTGTGTGTAGACTCATACAACCGTTCCCATCGTTGCTTTAGGGCGTGCAGAAGGATCCCAAGTTTGATTTTACCAAAATGACCCAAAGTCAGCCTGTTTGGTATCAAAATCAGACCACGCGGTTGCAAAAGTTGCTGCCTAGGGGCAGGAGCTGCCGCAAGGAACCCATGGTGGATGGCTGTGGCAAAGGACACCACGGTGGTGCTGGGAAGTCGAGAGACCCCTTGGCAGCGACGCTGGACTACCAATAGCGGTGGTGGAGGACCGAGAGTCCACCGATGGTGGCGCTGGATCGAAGAAGAGAGGACGACGGTGGTGAATCCGTGATTCATTACATTAAAAGTTGAAAATAGAGCTTCATTCCCGAGTAACTAGTTGCATCTCATCGTTTATTCTGCATTTTTACCATTCATGCACTTAGAATTAATATCTGCATTTTAGCATGCATATTTGCATTCATAACCATCTTCACATTTTCACCTAACTTCATGCATTTTAAAAAAAATAATTAATTCATGCTAACTCCAATTGACATGAAACCAACTTCATTGTGTTCATATCACTAACCTTAATTCATGAAAATCCTAAAAAATGCTAACTCGTACTGTTGGGAGAAACGTTTTTCATACAATAGAAGAGACCCTAGGGCTCTCTTATATACGAGAAAAGCCCTGGGTTAATTACATAAGAGAGACATACCAAAAATAGAAAACTAACATAATTATCTCAACAACTACCATAATTATCTCAACAATCTCAACACTCCCCCTCAAGCTGGAGCATAGATATCTATCATGCTCAGCTTGGTACAACACTTCTGGAAAGGACCTCTAGTAAGTGCCTTGGTGAAGATATCAGCTGTCTGATCTCCAGTAGAAACATGAGTGGTGGATATGAGACCTTTCTGAATCATGTCTCTAGTGTAATGGCAATCCACCTCTATATGTTTAGTTCGTTCATGGAAAGCAGGATTATTGGCAATAAACAGAGCTGCTTGATTATCACATAACAACTGTATAGGAAGAGGAACCTCAACAGCAAGGTCCGTCAATACGGGTCTAACCCACATCATCTCTGCACTTCCCTGTGCCATGGCCCTGTATTCAGATTCTGCACTGGATCTTGCTACCACTATCTGCTTCTTGCTTTTCCATGAAACAAAGGAGTTGCCTACAAAAACAGCAAAGCCAGAAGTAGACTTCCTGTCTTTGGGGCACCCTGCATAATCTGCATCTGCACATGCAGTCACCTCAAGGGATGTATCCCTGCTTAAGATAAGACCAGTACCAGGTGAGTTCTTCAGATACCTCAAAATCATCTGAACCGCATCCATATGCACCTTCCTGGGTTGCTCCATGAACTGGCTAACTTTGCACACTGCAAAGCAAATATGTCTGGTGATGGTGGCATATAAGAGCTTCCCAACAAGCTCTCTGTATCTCCTGCTGTCAACCTCTTCAGTGTCATCATCATACAATCTCACACCTGGATCCATAGGAGTAGTAGCAGGTTTGCATTCTGTCATACCTGTCTCAGAAAGCAGATCCATCATAAACTTTCTCTGGGTCATCACAAGACCACGCTGATTCCTTGCAAACTCCAGTCCAAGAAAGTATCGAAGAGTGCCAAGATCCTTGGTCACAAACTGCGTACCAAGGAATTCCTTGGCAGTCTGAATGCCCTGCTCATCATCCCCTGTGACAATGATATCATCTACATAGACAAGAATAGCAATGGTACCTCTCTGTGTCTTCTGGACAAAAAGTGAATGATCTGCAGTAGACCGTACAAACCCTTGTTGCTCTATTAGCTCCGATAGCTTCTGGTACCAAGCTCTAGGGCTCTGCTTAAGGCCATAAATCGCCTTATGGAGCCTGCATACCTTATGAGACTCCTCAGTAGCAAACCCTGGTGGCTGCTGCATATAAACTTCCTCCTGTAGATCCCCACATAGGAATGCATTCTTCACATCAAGCTGATAAAGAGGCCAATCCTTGGAAGCTGCAACTGACAGAAGGATACGAAGCGTAGAGTGTCGGGCTACTGGGGAAAAGGTATCCTGGTAGTCCACCCCATAGGTTTGGGTGAACCCACGTGCCACAAGTCTTGCCTTGTAGCGATCCACCCTGCCATCTGCTTTGTGCTTGACTGTAAATACCCACTTGCAGTCGACTACGGAGGCACCCAAAAGAGCAGGCACAAGACTCCATGTACCCCGCGACTGCAAGGTTGCCATCTCCTCTTCCATGGCCATACGCAACCTATTGTCCTGTAACGCTTCCTGATATGTTCGTGGGACAGTAACTGCAGATAGTCCCACAACAAAGCACTTGTACTCTTCTGAAAGATGATCCAAACTAACATGTGCAGCAAGAGGGTAAGTAGCCCACTGACGACGAGGCTTCCTCAAAGCAATGGGAACCTTCAGGTCATCATCCACATTGTTCTGTATAATTTTCTCAGCCTGTGATCCATCCAAAAGACCATCAGATGAAATAATATGTTCATGACATACCTGAGGCGTGTTGGATGATGTAGAGGGCATATGAGCAACGGGGTGAGTAGAAGACCTACGAGTATAAACACGTGGCAAGAATTGAGGTGGAGGTGGAGGTGGAGATGGAGATGGAGGTGGAGAGATTTGTGGTGGAGTAGGCAGAGTTGGAGGAGAAGGAGGTGGTGGGGGAACAACCACATCTTCTTCAGAACTACCATTGGACAATCTGTCACCTGTAAGAGAAAAATACATAATAGACTCAAAAAATGTGACATCAGCACTCACATAATATCTCCGTTCTACAGGATCAAAACAATGATACCCTTTTTGGGTACGAGAATATTCAACAAAAACACATTTAACCGCTCTGGGTGCGAGCTTGTCACGACCAGGAGCAAAATTGTGGACAAAGGCGACGCAACCAAAAACTCTGGGAGTGAGAGAAAATAGGTCCTTCTCGGGAAACACAATCAAGAAGGGAACCTTTTCTCCTAGCATGGTGGAAGGCATCCTGTTTACTAAGTAACAGGCTGTAAGAACAACATCTCCCTAGAAAGAATGGGGAGCTCGACTCTGAATCAAAAGCGTCCGTGTGACGTCTAGAAGGTGACGGTGTTTGCGTTCAGCTACACCATTCTGCTGTGACGTATGAACACAAGAGGTCTGATGAATAATACCAATAGATCTGAGAAATGCAGATAATTGTAAGGTAGAGAATTCCAAGGCATTATCCGTACGAATAAATTTAATATTAGCGGAGAAAATGTTTTTGACCTCAATAAGGAAAGACTTGAGTAGAGCACCAGCTTCAGACTTATGTTTTAACAAAAACACCCAAGATAGTCTAGAGTAATCATCAACAACAACCAAATAAAAACGATGTCCCTGATGATCAGGAACACGACCAGGACCCCAAATATCAAAATGAAATAACTCAAACAAGTGACTACTATCACGACTCTGACGAGACGGAAATGAAGAGCGATGGTGCTTTCCAAGCTGACAGGCTTCACAATCCAAGGTAGTACGAGTAGATAATTGAGGTAGAACATGACACATCTTCTGAAGAGGAAGATGTCCAAAGCGTAGATGCCACATGAACGGTGAAACAGATCCAGAAGGAATAGTAGCGATCCCAGCATGAGATGGTATGGTAAGTTTGTACAATCCTCGTTGCTCACGGCCACCACATCCAATCACCCTGCCCGTTAGTATGTCCTGAAACACAAGGGAAGATGGATCAAATATGGAACGACAATGTAAATCTTTTGTAATTTGACTAATAGACAAAAGATTCATCTGAAAGGCTGGAGCATGTAAAACATTCTGCAAATGAAAAGAAGGAGCTAGAACAATCTCCCCCTGACCAACAATAGGTAGTCGAACTCCATTAGCAATCACCACGAATCGACTAGAGGCAATCGGGCTGTAGGAAGTAAACTGTGCTCAATCTCCACACATATGATGAGATGCCCCCGAATCCACAATCCAATCAGTCAAATCAGAGCTGCTACAACTCGTAAGAGCATAAGTAGTACCTGAGGAGCTAGACGAGGCTTTGGCAGCAGCCGCAGTATCAGAGGAAGTTGTAGCCGGAATAATGGGAGCGGACATCATCTCGCGAAGTTTAGAAACAATATCATCCAGGCGAGCATCCTGGGATGGAGCCAAGGTAGGTTCTGTCTGTTCAGCAACACTTGCAGAGGCTGGGTATCCATGCTTCTGAAAGCATGTCTCCTCAGAGTGACCAGGACGATGGCAATAAGAACACGGGCCACGCTGATGGCCACCACCACGACCACGAAGACCACGTCCTCGAAACTGGGAAGATCCTCCCCTTCCCCGTGAGACGGCCATAGCGGAAGGATTCGGAGCGACAATAGTGGGAGTAGTGGTAATCTGACTGAGTCGCTTGTATACTTCTTCCATACGGGGTATCGTCTCTCAGTTAGAAGCTATGTACGTGCTGCATCATATTCGGAATCAAGAGAGGATAGGAACACCCCAGTCATAGTGGCGTTCCGATACTGTTGTTGCTGCTCGGTGCTGGCAGTGATAGGCATGAAGCTGTGTAGACGTTCAAACATGCCGCGAAGATGAGAAAAATGCACATGAAGCGGGCGACCATTCTGTTTGGTTGAGAAAATGTTAAATTGTAACTGAAGAATCTTGCTCTCATTCTTAGCTTGCCCATATGAGGCTGCTAATATATCCCACGTAGCCTTTGCGGTGGGTTGGTTGACAATATCGTTGGCAATCTCCGTGGTGAGCGTCCCGGAGAGCCAAATACGAGCATAAGCATCATCTTGCTTCCATGAAGCATTGGCCCCAGTTTTGTCCGCCGGTTCGGATTCGGTGATAATGTGTTCTTTGTTGTGGCATTGTATAAGAGTGCGAAACTGCATGGACCATAGTTCATAATTGGTCCCATCCATCTTGACTATTGGTGCAGGTCCTTTGAATGCACCAGAAGAAGAGAACACATCACTTTTAATGTCGGACATTGTATCAATGAAATGAACCTCAGACAACTGAGGAGTAGATCAACCGAATAATGTCTACACAAGCATGAAGAGGAGTAATTATATATGTAGACTTATACAACCATTCGTATGCAGTTTATTAAGGTCTAGTGGCGTTTAGATGTGATATGGAAGACCCAAAAACACCACCGACAACCAAAATCAGACCAATAGATTGCAAAACAGGGGCTGGAATACCAGTTTCAGATCACGGGAAGTCAACCGGAGCGCACTCGGCACTTGCTGGACACCCCAGCCGAGCACAGGAGGGCGGGGGGGGGGGGCTTTTGTGGCACCTCGGGATGGCAGGGGTCGGTACGGGCGGCGACGCAGGAGGCTGGAGGGGCCCTGCCGACGTTGCTCCGATACCATGTTGGGAGAAACGTTTTTCATACAATAGAAGAGACCCTAGGGCTCTCTTATATAGGAGAAAAGCCCTGGGTTAATTACATAAGAGAGACATACCAAAAATAGAAAACTAACATAATTATCTCAACAACTAACATAATTATCTCAACAATCTCAACACGTACATATGCAAAATAAACCCAAACCCTAATTTCATACCAAACAGACTAAAACGCTGATATCTTTCTCATACATTGTTCGATTTCACTCGACTCACTTTTAAAGTAATATACATTCAAATACCAAAACAAGACCAATTTCATAAAAATCAGAGCTCATTTGTGAAAGTTGGGTTTTGTGCCTCTTTTGCGCATGGTATATTTTCGCTGATTTTGACCTATCATTTCATGTGCATATTTCATACATTCTAACTATTTTCTCTTTCACATCTTTAACTCATTCAATGTTTTAATAAATCATATGAAAATCAAAACCCCCAAAAAATTAGAAAAGCAAAGAAAAAGACCAATTTTGAGTTGACCTCAGTCACCTAATCAACTTGTACATAACTAGCCTCCCTAATTTATTTTTACATTAACTCAACCCATAAAAATCCAAAAAATGTCATTTCAGTCCATTACATTATTTCATACCATCTTTGATTTTTGCATGCATTTATCTATCATCACAAAATGAAATAAAAATTGCAAAGCTAAAAAATGTACATAATTCATTGATTCTCTTGCTCAATAAGTTGTACCATTAATTAGGGAATTGGAAATTAACTAATGTTTAATTGGATAATTATTCGCCGTGATCATTTGGACTCGTGCTTAATTGATGACTTGACTTGGGTTTGGATACTCCTTTATCATCTTTGCATTTATCATACCTTCAACATATTTTGCACCATATCATTTTCATCATCATTTGAAAATCAACAAAAATTACTGCATTTTATATACCTATTTCATCACACAACATAGCATTATTTTTTTTTGCATTAAAATTATTTTGCAAAAATCATGCATCACGTTTTTTATGCAATTAATTACATCTTTAATTAAATCAATAAAAAGTGAAAAAGAGAAAAACCCCAAAAATATTCTTCTGAAAGCCTAAAGTTTGAATCATCTAAAAATTAATCTAAGGAGACAGTAAGCCTCCCTGAGTTCGACCTTGGACTTCCCAAGTAAAAAAAAAATAAGTTGACCACTCGCATTAATCGATTAATTCATTAATTAGCGGTTTTTGGTTGATCTGTTAATTACCCGACTACAACAATTTGACACTATTAACATAGGATAATTAACGGGTCAATCAAATGGAGCTGTTATCGGTGAGGCACGACTTAGGCCGAGTTTTAAAAAATCTAGATATTAGAGTTTTCATCTCTGGGTAGTTTGACTCCCGATTTTTCTTGTGTATATTTCTCTATTTACTTTTCTGTATTTTTTATTTATTTCATTTGCTTTATTTTATTTTATTTTATTGTGTCTATCTCTCTGACCACCATCTTGTTTTCGTGCGAGGGACTCGATGTGACGGAGCAACCGCTTAGGTGGTCGAGTAACTCAGGAGCATTGGAGGCCAGCTTTTTCTGGTGATAAGCTGACAGAAGGAACACATTATAATTAATATCGAGTCGAGCCGTGAGAGAGTGCAGAGTCTAGGTTTATTTCACACGTATGTACCCGGACACTTGGACATTATTCTTGCGGTGCGTCGAAACCTGTTTCACTCTGCAGTGAGGGTGGGGCTCGACTTGAGTGGTTCGTAGGGTAGACTTGCACATGCGGCTCTTAGAGTTTTTCATAGGTCAAATATTCATTGCCTGTACTCGTTTACTTTAGGACCACACATTTACTTTAATAATACACACCTTAGATCATTCTAACTTAGTCAAATTCAATTCATTTCTTCCTGCTAATTAGAACTATCTATTAGCTACGGTTTCATCACCTGCATTTCATATAGTGTTACAATTTCAAATTCTGTATTGCATCTCGTATGTAAAGCGTGTGGATCACTGTAAGTCTTTTGAACTGGGCATGCATCATTGATTTATTCGATTGCATAGACTTTTCTCGACTCAATTCTCTTTGATTTTACAACTTAGGATTAAAAGAAATCAAGACTGTTCGTTAAGCATGCCTTGTGTGTTGATTAAATTCAGTGATAATCAAAATTAAAATCGGTATTGCTAATACAATTTGAGAAAAATGCAATAAAACTGAAATTGTTTTGGGGGAGAATAACCCCCTCATTGTTTGGATTTACTTGTAAGTGAGGGAGAGACGAACACTAGGATAGAGCCAAGCCAGGATTTTCATTGTTTGTTTTGGGGAGAATAACATCCTCATTGTTTGCTTTATGTTTATATTTAGGGGTGTGTGTCCAAAGTCTGTGCTCTTAGCGCCTTTCCTATCACTCCTTGTTTCACATCGTGCTCTTAACTCGAACCTCTTGGCATAGAGAATGGTGGATTGGGGTGATTTTTGCTCGGACTTCGCATGCCTCTTGCTGACCGCTCCAAACCGCTTTTTTTGGAAAACTTGACAACCACTACATGAAAAGCAAGCCGCTTTCTACCAGAGAGTTTGCGCTCCATCTTTCCCATTGAAGGCAAACAATCCACCTGCATAAGACACCCATGAGTCAGTTGGTGTCCTCGGCAAGACAAAGACATGCTACACGAGGAGTTGCCAATTTATGCCAGTAAGCAACCAGCTTCTCATCTGAAAGGCCAAATGGATGAAAATTGATTTTCTATGACTATCAGAATGACCCAACAACTCGTCAAAAATATCTAGTACTACATTCCCTTTTAGCCTTAGCAACACCCCCTCAATAAACATAATAGTAAATATGCTGGAGCACATGTATGGAAGTATCATTGAGCTAATAACCAGAGCAAGTACTCCTTCCACTGGTTGCCCCACCATAATAGTCAAAGCATCAACTACCAAAACAATGAGAAACAGAGTCAGAGGGGATCCTCGACGGCCCACTTGTTTAGACTGGAGGAAGCAAACGAGACTCTGATTTGTGTTGATGCGAAGCATTCTCGCTCTTCTTAGTTGCTAGACAAATCATCATTCTAGACTTTAACCCACCGATCCATCTTTCCTGAGAACATGTACATTGTTGTCGTCATTACCTAAAAAAAATGCAATGATTCATAGTAATTTGTATCACTATGTCATTGTTGGCCAGAAATGGGGTGATATTTCGAAACGATCGCTTTTATGGTGAAAACGTGGTGGCGCATGCTAATGCGCTTGTAGAAAGTTGGTTCATGTAATGCGTGCCTTTACACATTCTTGTACTCAACTTGTACTCTTGGTGATTAATGGTGAAGTTTTTGAGATACGTCTATATGGTGGAGACCCTTTTTCCTTTAAAAAATCATTATGTATTCTATATGTGAACATATGCATTGAATCACAATTATCTGTATCGTTATGTATCCTATATGTGTTCATGATTCATTTCTTACAAAGTGAGCATGACATGCTCCAACTTGAGGGAGAATGCTATGAGTGGTTAAAGGTGGTGAATGGTTTAAGGGTAATTATATCTTATTGAAGAGCCATATGTCATGCTTGGCAAGTGCTCATGTGCTTAGCCTCACATCACTGCTTGATAGAAAGTTGCGTGTGAGTGGGGCCTATACATTGGAATCATGTACCCTTCGTTTCATTTTATATTACAAGCTTATGGTTGTAACTTAATCTCGTGTCTTATGCAGACGGGTTCAATGAAAATTGGAAGAGATGCCTTAGTCTTGACGCAGACACCAAAATCCAGAACAGTTGCTTTCTTATCACAAACTTTTAATAGAAATATGGACGTGAGCCACTAAACTGCTCTTTTATTTTGATTATTTTTATTGCATGTTTAGTATCTATGTTTCCAAGTTCTTTATGTAATTCTAACTGTGCTGTGAATGTACATTCTCCTTTTGTTTCAGAATCTTGAAGTACCCATTGTAAGCTATTTTAAGAATGGACATTATATGGATGTGGATTTAAGCATACAGACTGAAGATGCTGCAAATTCCAATTTGAAGGCTATCAAGGACTATTCACCTTTTAATGAGTACTTCATTGGAGAGAAGCTGGGAATGTTTGGTGAAAGCGGATCTGGTACACAAATTTACATATGGAACTTAGATGAATGGGGCTCAAATTTTAGTCTGGAATGGGGGGATGAAAATTTCGAAGCTAATAGTCCCCTACAGAATCATGGTGATATACTTATTCGTTCAAGGAGAATCAGATCACGCCCAGGGCAAATAAGTCGTGAGGTTGAGAAATGATTCATTTATATCCTTCAGGGCCACCCTTTACATTTAATGTGTGCCTTCATCTATGTTTTTGTGGGTCCACTTCTACAATATTAATTAATCTTATCATTTATGGTATAGGTACCTCTAGATTATTCTCTCAGAGCGTATTTGGAAGTGCTTTTCTTAGAGCCACATATGGAAATATGCCTCCAGAGGCACCTGGTAAGTGCTTTTCCTACATGACTAATTCTATACTTTGGTGTTTAGTAGAAAGTACCTTCGGGCTTAAATTTAACAAGTTGTTGACAGGTCAAAAGCCAGTCTTTGTTGGAGTCACTGAAGAATATAGTTGTTGTGGAAGACGTTCTTATGGGAAGACCTCTTAAATTAACTTTAGGCCAAAACCAAGTAGAATGGCAGAGAATGAATTGTGGGATGTTTCTTTATTGGCACGGTCGATTGATTGAGGTAAGCTGTAAATTATAACAATGGCATCTGGTTATGCTTGTTTTCTAGACTTAGAAAAGAACGAGTTGCATATGATGAGCATGGTACCCCTTTGTACGCAGGAAGGTGCGGAAAAATTATACCAATGATCTAAACAAAAAATAGTTAAAAACAGTAGAAGAAATATAAAGAACTATAAATTTGACCAATTATTATCTCAGATCTCCCCCATCAATTATGAACGTAGATGTCAAATTTGTTTATCGAGGAGGGACGATTATTAAAGATGCTCATTGCAATAGGCTTTGCAAATGTATTGGAAATCTGATTTCTTGTTGAAATTTTGTATTCTGGATAAGGCCATTCTGAATGAAGTCACAAGTGTAGCGACAGTCAACACCATGTTTAATCTCTCACGAAAGATTGGATTGGTAGAAACAAATATATTAGCCTGATTAACACACCATCTTTATATGGAATGTCACCTTGGAGCAGTTGATCCACCTTAACTGCACAGAAATCTGCGCCATGGCCTTTTATTTCGATTCTGTGCTAGACTGAGCAACAACTTCTGCTTTTTACAATGTCACGAACATGTTTACCCCTGTCGTGGGAAAATAATGAATTGCATTCTCATGAGGCCACATGGTTCTCTTATATAGAGGAGATTCCCGTTGGATAAATTAAATAATAAAGATGGGAAGAATAGAAAATACATAAAAGCGATATAGAAGAATGCTTTTCTCGATGGTGACCTGTATGAGGAGGTTTACATGCAACAACCACCTGAGTTCACTGTTGAGGGAGAGTGTCAGAAGGTTGGGAGGCTTCACAAGACAATCTATGGCCTTAAGCAAAGTCCAAGAGCATGGTTCTAGAGGCTTTCAGACTTGATAGAGCAACAGGGGTTTGTGAGATCGACTACCGATCATTCATTACCTATTCAGAGGACTCAGAGAGGTATTGTTGTCATACTTATGTATGCTGATGATATCATTGTTACAAGGGATGACGAGCAGGGCATCCAGACAACTAAGGATTTCCTAGGTCAGCAGTTTGTGACCAAGGACCTTGATAGTTTACGCTACTTCTGTGAGCTGGGGGAACAGAGCGAGATGTGTGAGTAAACACACGCGGCAAAAACCAAGTCATGGTAGATGGTGGTCCAGGGGCATCCACATGAGCAAGTGCAGGTACTGGAGGTGGTGGTGGTGAGGGAGGTGGTAGAGCGTGTGCAGGAAGTGGTAGAGCTGTAGGTGGAGGTATGTAAACCTCCTCATCAGAATCAGATGGGGCCAATCTGCCATTTGTAGAAGAGAAACACATAACAAACTCACATAATGTAACATCAACACTGGCAAAGTATTTTCGCCAAAGTGATCAATGCAACAATACTCTTTCTGGGTACGAGAGTAGCCAACAAAGACACACTTGACAGCTCTAGGGGAGAGCTTATCATGACTAGGTGAAAGATTGTGAACAAAGACCACAGATCCAAACACACAAAGTGTAAAGGAGAACAGATCCTTCTCGGGAAACACAATCGAGAAAGGAATCTTTTGTCCTAAAACAGATGATGGCATACGGTTCAATAAGTAGTAGGCAATGAGAACCGCATCACCCCAATAATAGTGAGGAGTGTATGATGCCTTCGGATCTGGGTACCCGTTTACACGACAGTCGCAGCGTTAGATTCATTACTGATCGCATTAGTTCAACTGAATTTGAGGGAAAATTTTTCACGTTTTGCAATGACATTCAAATCAATATAAACAACCACAACCAAGAAGAAATATCACCAACTTTCCATTCCATAAATTTCCATATAGTTTACATGTAACACAAGAGCATATTACGTCATGTACATGCATTCCCAAAAGTGACAGAAGAAAAGAAAATTATTTATACATTATCAACTGTACAGAAACAACAAAATATGTACCGTCTGGTATAACAACAGATGCTCGGGATCATCAATCATCTACTGCGATGCTGGCTTTTTGCTTGCCAAGCATGCAAGGAACAAAAAGACGTCAACGGTTGTTGTGTACATTCTAACATATATAAAAAGAATAATAACAAGTAATTTAGTGTGTCCAAAAGAAAGCAAGTAGAAAGGCAATGACAAATAAAATTTAAAACTACTTGCGTGGTAAACAATTTTCAAGCTGCCTTGTTTGTATGCCCCATGATTTCCCATCACCCGATAACTTTCTATATAATAACATTTTCATATATTAGTTGGTGACCCATATGTGTATGCTATTTTCTTTTGTTATTTAGAGATCATGTTTAGGGATCTTAATAACGAGAATGACGAGGTCTGATCTGATTCATGATTCTATCTAACTTCTCAAGTTTAATGGATAGTCCGTGGTCTTGGTCTGAGTGTGACCTCACATTGACTCTAAGCCGTGAAGAGTATCCATAAGCATGCGATGAAGTGCATCGTCACTAAGTTCCCAAGACATCCACTAGCTTATCTTATCACTCATAGTAGTAATTCTGAGATCCGATGAATTGTCGCTGATTGAGGATCTATGATAAATGATGATTCCGTACCAAAATCAACTATTAGTCGAACTTAACTGTGATTGATCTCAATACTAACCCAACTCAATTGTAATTGATCTCATCTCTTAGCCAACTCAACTATAATCCATTTCAATGCTCAATTATAACTCTTTCAGATTCAACTATAACTGATTCAGATGTAAAAGTAAACAAAACTCAAGCGGTGAGGAAGTCTCCTAAGAGACCCTTCCGTCTTGCCTTCTAAGTGGAAGTGCGATCCGGTAAAGGGATATGTCACTCCAAAGCTACGCCACTGAGAAGGGTGAGAGAGACTCTCCGGAAAAGTCACTCTAGAAATCGGCCCGACCGGTACGGGCTAACAAGCTCGTAAGAAAAACTAAAATCGAGGGACCTCCAACCTAAGTACCTTAAAATAGAGTGTTAGCGGAACTGGTCAAAAGTTGGGATCCCAAGGAGGCGTAAAAACACTGCGAGCTCACGTAAAAATCGTAAAAAAGACTGGGATCCTAGACCCGCACACTAAACGGTCGCTGCCCTAACTGAGCTTCCTATCTCCGGGCCAGTTGAGGGTCACCGTACCCTCGCACAGTCAGGTATAAGGATCACCATGAACGACACTATTAATTGACATTACTGATTCACATGTATAGATGTATATTGAGGCATGGTGAATTACACGTGTTGAAGCAAGTTGCCATACCAAGTAGTGAGTTGTTGATAAACTAAGTATATAGTACTTGGAAATGTTCGAAACAAACCTAAGAGGACTTCCGTTAAAAGTGAAAGAACCCAAAATTAGATATTGCTTTGAGATGAGTAAAACACGCAGTAGTAAACACAACATGGAAATAATGCAATACTAGAAGAAGCCTGGGGATCGCTCCTGTTTTAATATGATAGAATATGACCATATGGAAGAATTATTAGAGTATAACAATACCAAGAATACTGGATAACATGGTTACTTGGCACAAAATCATATTGTTACAAATGATCGAGTTTATCTTTTATTTAGTATTACAAATCCTTATAATAATAACCACACGTTGACATACAATAACTTCCATCTAGTAAATAGATCAGATCAACATGGTTTCCTGTATTTGGTATTGTTATTTCCAAAATCTGTATACTATAGTGACCTGCCGCTTGCTTCAAATTAGAGTAACAATGGCATAAACAATATCCTTTCAAGATTTTAGATCCCCAAATAACTTGCGAAGATTGCATTCTCTCATGTTTACTACACAAATTCGAGAATTCAATTGCTGATGCAT
The DNA here is from genome assembly GCA_037367405.1 of Ottelia alismoides. NCBI lineage: Eukaryota > Viridiplantae > Streptophyta > Magnoliopsida > Alismatales > Hydrocharitaceae > Ottelia > Ottelia alismoides. The sequence continues at coordinate 1,062,242 of JAZKJV010009171.1, forward strand.
CGACATATGATATATATTTAATATTTATCAAGACAAGTGATTTGTATTCTCTTCTGAATAATAAAAGGATGACTGCAGGAGAATGTAAGCAGTTCCATAATTGATCCAACATTAAAATTTTAGCAATCTGAGGTAGTGTTAGTCTTCTCTATAGTGAAAGAAGCCACTTGTCTCGTTAAGTGGAAAGTGATAGAACATTAATAGACAAGCTTGTTCTTTAACAGAAATGTATTGAATTATCTTACATGCTTGAAGGTTGAAAGTAAAATCCAAGACTTACGTTTTGGCTTCAAAGAGGCACTAGTTACTGTTGACATCTTTGGTGTATTGTCGACAATTAGACCAACCAACCAACATCCTTATTAGAGAATGGAGTTGCTTTGAAAAATATTGCTAGTTATGCTTCTTAAACAAGACAGTTGGATTCTGAAAGCTTGCTCCCAGGTTATGGGATAATAGAAGAGAAATCTACGAATTCCATTTATAAAGCTCAATAACTTTGAAATTTTGTTTTACAAAAAAAATCCACGAGCATGATTCATGTTCAAAGATGGCTGCAGTTTCTACCAAATCTTGCAGGGATTCAAAAATGAAAATGAAGTTAGATCCATATAAGTTATTCTTGCAGAACTTCATACTTGCATAAAATCCCAATTTAGAAAGGAGAAAATATTGCTGCCCAAGGTTTTATAACTCTATTTTTTTCAGCAGTTATTATATATATATATACACATGCTTCAGTGACTCGATACTATCAAGAAGATAAAAAGAAAAGAATTTTATGGAGGGAAGCAAGGAGAGGCTTATCTTCTACATGCACGACAACAGATAGGGATTAGGATTGTACCTTGTAAAAATTTGCATGCAGGGCTGGAATTTGGAGCAAAGAAGTAGCAGTTCGGGGGCTGTACTTTTTGATAAACGGTGGGATGGGCCGCCCTGAGAGGGCCATCCAAAAAATATATTAATAAAAACTATATATTTACACCCGTCAGGAATCTAAAAGGGCCCCAGCATGCCCGAGTACATTTTCCGGATAGAATCTTTACCCCTTAAAAACCACACTATTTCTGTTCAACCAGATGCACCAGATTGTCGCACAGATCTTCTGTCTTCCCAACTCAGAACCTGACCACTTCCTGCACGACTCCCAGGACCTTTCTTTGTTCCTGCAATCAAGGCCCGACATCGACAGACTTTGCCGCACCTTTACAGAGCCAAGGCATACGGAAAATAGGTGATCCACGTCTTCCTGCGAAGACCCACACCTACCACACAGATCTGTGTTCCCAGGGAAGAGCCTCGCTCTTCTTACTGTTGTCAGCACCCTCTCCCTTCTCAGGAGCCAAAGAAACACCTTTATCCTTGAAGGAATCTTCCAAGACCATATCATCGCGCAATCTCTAGCCACCAAGTACTCCGTATTGGGGGCATGCACCGCCAACAAAGCATAAGCCTTCCGCACCGAAAAAAGACCATCCCTCCACACCCAGGAGTTCCACCCCTCCGTTGGCCCCGCCCGATTGCACAACCCATCCGACAAACACAGAAATTCGTCTGTCCTCTAGTCTGATAAGTCAGCAACAAAGGTAGGCGACCATGAACCACCCGACCACACCTCAGCCACACTGCTCTCCCTCTCCAAAGCTAGCGCGAATAACCTTGGATATACGTCACAAAAAGCACCCCCATCCGTCCAATTGTCTTTCCAAAACTGAAAACTGCTACCATCACCAAGCAGCAGACGCAAGTGGTTCCTCACATTCGGCAGGACTGAGCACACCCCCTTCCAAAAAGTAGACGAAGATCCCCCCTACACGGATCTTCAGGGAGGAAGAAACACCATAAATTGACCTGATCAGGGTGGAGCACATATCTGCGGTAGGGCCCCAAATTCTAACAGCCTACTTTACCAACAACGCTCAATTCATCTCATCGAGCTTCAGAACACCTAAACCACCTTAGTCAGAGCAGAGATCGAAGACCAATCTACCAAATGCAGTCCTCCGTTCCCCCGCGAAGAGGTCCAAAAGAAACGACTCATCAGAGACTCCAACGTGGAACGTATGCCCACCGACATGGCTCTCGTAGACATGAAAAAGACCGGAATGGCTGATAGAACCGCCCTAGTTAAAACCAAGCGCCCACCCTTAGAGAGAAACACCGCCTTCCAGTCGGACAACTTTCTCTCCATCTTCTCCACCAATGGCAACCAATCAACCTAACACGATCGTCCCGTCAAAAGAGGCAGACCTAGATAAGTGATAGGCAAGGGCCTCAAAGGCGTGTCCAGAGCCATACCACAGGCCACAGCATCCACATCTGACATATTAAAGGGTACAAAGGCTGAATTGGCTCCATTCACCCTCAGGCCCGAGAGAACACCAAAAATATCAAGTACTGCCCGCACAACTCTGCTCTCCTCCACCCCACCCTCCACGAAGAACAGCGTGTCATCCGCGTACTGCAGGAGAGGGATAGAAAGACCATCTCTGCAGTACCCTCTAAAAAAGCCGCCCGCGACCGCAACCCCAGCCATAACCGCCAACACGTCTGCCGACAAAACAAACAGCAACGGAGCCAGAGGGCACCCCTGCCGCACGCCTCTTTGCGGTTGGAAGAATCCGCCCTCCTGTTTCCCATTCACCAGAACCGACAACGAAGTGGTAGTGACGCACCTTCTCATCCAGTCTATCCATTCATCCGGGAAACCACGACGACCCAGAGAAGCCCAAATGAACCTCCAGCACACACTGTCATACGCCTTTGAGAAGTCGACCTTCCAGAGGAATCCCCTAGTTCCCCTCCTCACCCAATCAGACGCCATTTCTGCCGCCATTACCACACCATCCATAAGCTGCCGCCTTGGAGTAAAAACAACCTACATAGGAAGGATAAGGTCATCCAAAACAGCCCGCAGACGGTTGGCCAACACCTTAGCAAGAATGAGGTAAACAACATTCGACAAAGCAATGGGATGAAAGTCCTCCACCCGCACGATGCCCTCCCTCTTTGGCAACAATAATAGCAGCGTTTTGTTAAGCTTCTCCAGCCCTCTGTTCCCACCTCTGAACTCGCAAAGCATGGCCATGACATCATCCTCCAGCACATCCCAAAACTCCCTATAGAAGGAGACAGGAAATCCATCAGGACCAGGAGAACCATCGGCATTCAAGTCGAACACAGCTTCACGGACCTCTACTCTCGTAAACTCCTTCACAATTGCTATCCGCTGCTCTCCGCTCAGAACCTTGCACCCCTCTCGGACCACGTAGCCCCAGTAGACGGTAAGCGTCTGCTGAAGTTCCGAAAGTGATCCACTAGTACCTTCCCGATCTCCTTATCGCCTAGCACCGTATCATCACCCGTCTTGAGCTCGTGAATCATATTGCATCTTCTCCTGTCACTCGCTATCGCATGAAAAAAGCGAGTGTTCGCATCACCCTCTTTTATCCCCTTTGCCTGGATCGCTGGCGCCACACTATCTCTCTCCTTCTGTCCTCATCGGCCACCACTCGGTACGCCGCATCCCGTATCAGGGCCTCGTCACTGGTCAGGAGGCGGGAGTTCTCCACTCCGTCAAGCCTCGCAATTTCTGCCACAACCAACTCTCGCCTCTCCCTTCTGTTCTTCGTCAACTCCCTCTTATGGATCATCAAACGATCGCGCAACAACTTCAGCTTCAGCGCCAGCCGCTGCGTCGCCGAACCCTCCAAATGAAGGGATCTCCAAAATTGAGAGACGAGATCCCAGAAGTCAGCATCCAGAAGCCATGATTTCTCGAACCGAAACATCGACCTAGGGATCACATTGCCTCCCGAATCCTAGCAGATAGGCGTATGATCAGACCGTGACCTAGGACGAGCCCGAGCAACAGAAGGGGAAACCTCTCCAGCACCTCAACAGAGACCAGAAACCTGTCCAACCTCGAGCTCGAAGACGCCCCCTGCCAAGTGTACTTCATGTTGCCAACATCGACCACCTGCAACGCCAGCTGCCCCACACAATTCCCAAATCCCTCTGATCCCTGATCTCTTCCACCACGATCCCAAGGCCAATCTGATGCATAGAACACCACATTGAAGTCCCCGCCAACAACCCAGGGGGTGTTCGAGAATCTCCCCTTTGATGTCCGCAATTCCTCCTACAGAACATCACAGTGCCCACCTCCAGGCACCCCATACATTGAGGTAACTAAAACTCTGCCGTCCCCGATCTGCGCTCAAGTAACACCGAAATAGATCTGGAAGCAACATACTCATCAGATGCTGAGAACAACTCACCATCCCAAGCAAGATTCAAGCCGCCAGCGGTGCCCACCGAGTCAATTGCTCTGAACTCCGATAGCTTGGAGCTGCCAACCGACCTCCAAATCACTGAATCACATCTCGCCAACTTTGACTTTTGCAAGAAGACCACGCCTGCACCCCATGAACCGAAGAGCTCACATACTGCCCTTCTCTTCTCCCTGTCTCCAACCCTCGCACGTTCCACGATACCATCTTCATTTGGACCCACTCGGAGGGTTTCTGCTGGGCAAGGATACCCCAAGACATTCCGCAACCCGTGCGTGAATGTCAGCCGGTGTGCCACACTGCTCCGAACTCTCATCTGTGCAGATTCTATCCCCCACCATGGGGGAACAAGAAGACTCGACGATCACATCTTCACTAGAGATAGAACCCTCTCCCTTGTCCTTCAGCTCACGTTCCAGCCACATCATGGCCTTTGGTTTCCTTCGTTTACGCGTGAACAGCACGAGCGGGCCGCTCCACACCCTCCTGCCATCAACTCCCAGCGCCAAACGACGATCACGCCTCCTCCGCTCCGCCGCAATAATGCGCTGCTCCACCCTTTGGCTCCTGGCTAAAGTAGCCGCACCAGGGACAATATCAAGGCCCTATAGACCGCCACCTACTTGTGAGGTAGAACCGATCCCATTTGCCGCAACACAACGTCCCCCCCAGGAAGGATGGAGCAGCCGCTCACCTTGCCACCCGCCGAAAAAACTACCGGGGCAAGAAAGAAACCCGCCGGTATGTCTTCTCCCATCATCACCGACGAAGCCCGACGAACCGACGACCCAGATAACACTAAAGATACCGAGCCCGGAGTCGCGACCCCAGCGGCATTTGCCCCACCAGACCGCGAAGAATCCCCTCGCAGAGGACAGCCCCCAGATGCGAGCATACCTCACCCCATCAACTTCATTTCGCCACCTGACGGTCCAACACCATGCGCCAAGTCTGCGGAGCCACCATCTGCCCGCTCATCGGTCGCTTCTGGCTCCGCCGCAGGATTCCCATCATTTTTGCCAGGGGGCCAAGATTCACCCCCAACCGAGTGGAAACCAAAAACAGGGGTCGAAACACGGGTCTCGATTGAGCAGTCCACCAAGTCCCTACTCAGATCCGCCCGACCCGTCTCCATCGCCAATTGGGCCAAAGTTGAATAGCCTGAATGTCCCTGCGCAACCGAAACGGACCCGCAATCGCCGCTTCGCCTCCCCACGTGTGCAAATTGTGGCCCACCTCCGTTTCCGCCTCCTGCGAAATTGCAACAGTCGCCGGAGAAAGAGCCGCCACCACCGGAGACTTCCCGGTTTCACGCTCCTCACCTAGCACCAGGGGTGGTGCTTCCACCCGAGCGAGGCGAAGAGGGAACACCGCCCTACCCACACAAAGCACCTTCTCCGACGGGAGCTTGCATCCAGCTCCAACGATCGAAGCAATCACCCCCAACCCTCCCCCGGACGAAGCCCAGACTGGAGTATTGCCTCCACCTTGCCAAGCTTGCCTAACACTGACCGCACCGTTTCCAGGCTCCGACATCGAATAAGCCGCCCTTGTATCTTCACATACTATCTTCCCGAAGAGGGCAAAGCCTCGTCCCGCAGACGAGGTCGTCGCCAGACCACAGACGGCGGGAACACCGAGCTCCCCTTGGTAAGGAACTCCCGAACCTTAGCATCTTCCACAACCCTAATGCACAACATCTCATCAGAAAGCCAGACTGCGTCTTCATCGCAGCCCACCGAACGTCCGATCATAAGGGCCTCTATAACCGCCTTCAACTCCCCATTGGAACCTTCGGCTATGAGGATTCCATCAACTGGGTCCCGCTGCGAGTCTTCGGTCTCCATATCACTAGCGCCCATCACTCCTTTCCCATGCCGACTTGGGCTAATGGCCGGGCAATCCCTGCGAATATGCCCCTCGCGGCCACAACCGTAACACACCGGACGCTCCAACAAGCATGATCGCGCAAGGTGGCCCAGGAGACCACATCTGAAACACCGACGGCGCGCAAGGCGATCATACGAACCCTCGGACCCTGCCACCATACCAGCAGACCCCCCCACACGACCCGATCGCCCATCGCCCACTCTCTCCGCCCCCTTGTATCATGGGGGTCCTTCCACTCCTCCCGCGTTCACGCCCTAGACCATCCGAATGCGGCCCAGGAGGTGGGGGATCCGTACGCCGATCTCCCGCTCCCTCACCCGAGACACCACGAGACGCGCTCTGCATCCTGTTTCGTCTCACCATTCGGGGGCTGTTCTTGAAGAAGAATAGAGGGGAATTTATGAGAAAATGAGAAGGATGATGGGGAACTGCAGCTCCAGTGGAAGTTGTATCTCCAGCATCTGCTCCAGATTTGGAAGAGAAGCAGCAGGGGGCTGGAGGCTCCCAACGACTAGATTTGAGAGAAAGACAAGGGATTTTGGGGGATAAAAATAAGGGAAAAGGGAAACTAGGGTTTTGACACGTGGAGAAAAGGTGGGAAACGAAGTGTTGGAAGAAAAAGAAGCCAAGTGATTGTTATGTCTGCTGGATAGTAAATAATTTTTTTAATTTTTTTTAACATTTTCTTTCTTTTATTTAGAATGCCGAAGTTGTCCGCTTTCACGTCTCGAGTCTCCGATTTAGGTATACAACGGCTCGCTTCGATCGTCTCTGAATGGCAATCAAAATGAGTAATATTCATATACTTTCGATCGGGTATAAATTCCTGAAATTCTCGAGATACAATCTCGGTTTGTGACTAAAATTTGTGATTTAAAAATATCAAACGATCTCCGATCGATGAACGGTCGATTCTGTTGGTCTTATTTTGTCGAATCAGATTTTTAGGTGGTCTCGGTTTGTTTCGCGGTTTTCGAATTCGTGCCATGGCTTTTCCGTGGTACGCTTTACGATGCGATCGACTTTTGATCGATTGCGATCGAATGACTTTTGATTTACGATTAATTGATCGATTTAGGTTATTTAATATTGATTGATAATTTTATGGATCAAACAGACCCTAATCGGGTCAGGTTCAGGTTTATCCGGATTTGGATGTTACATAGTGCGACTCTGAATCATGAGGGTTCTGGTCATATCGAGTAAATGATGATGTTTGCGCTCGACAACATCGTTCTGTTGAGATGTATAGGGACACGAGATCTGGTGTACTGTAACATCTGGAATCCGCCAAACCGAACTCGACCCGATTTGGGTCCGATTAACCCAATTAAGTTATCTAACAATATTAGATAACCTAAAACGATCAATTGATCAAGAATCAAAAGTTGTTCGGGTGAAATCGACAAAAAAAATCGGTCGCTCCGTAATGCGCGCCGTGAAAAAGCCGCGACGCAAATTCGGAAACCGCGAAATGAACCGAGACCGTCATTAGATCCGATTCGACGATACAAGACCAACGGAATCGACCGTTCGTCAATCGAAGGTCATTTGATATTTTTAAATCGAAAAATTTAATCTTAAACCAAAAACCGTATCCGAAAATTTCGGGTATTCAAAACCCAACCGAAAGTATATCAATATTATACTCATATTGATCGTTGTTTAGAGACGATCGAATAGAGATATTTCATGTAGAAATCCGACACTCGAGGAGGGAATTCGGTCTATTTTTGTATGTCAAATAAAAGAAGAAATAAATAAATAAATAAATTTTTTTATAAAGCAGCAGACTGTTGTCTGTATGCTTTTTTGGACAGCCACATGGCTCTTCCTTTTATGCCTCCACATGTCCCCTAATTCCTTTCCACTTGGCTGGAATTAAACTCCTCTTCCTTCCTATATAAACACCAAGTTCCCACCAATTCTTATCAACTTTTTCCCCCGTAGGACTCTTCTCCCATTTCTCTTTTCTCCATCTTTTCTGCTGGAAATTTCCATATAGCAGGAGACAAAATCTGCCACTATTGCTGCATGCATATTCTTCTCCAAATTCCAAATCTAAGGTACCATCCCCTCTCCCTCCTCCTTGCTGCCATACATGTCTAATTTCACCCCATTTACTGCCATCCATGAGATATACTTAAGGGAGTAAGGTCTGTCGTTATGATTAAGAAGATCTGGAGCATGATCTGGTTTATTTATTTTGGAATCCATTCTGAAAAAAAATGTGTATCTATATATACGTATACATATTAGTTTCTCATTTAAAAAGAGGCCAATATCTCCACTGGAATCACTTTATCTCTCGCACATGTCATAAACTTGGGATATATCTATATATCTTGAATGGATCAACATGGAAAAAGGGTTGTATTTATTATGTTTTAAAAACTTTATTTATTATATTATCATGGTTGAAATTTTACGGGATAATATGCTGTTCAATTAGTATAGAAATACTGTAAGGATACTATTTAGAAACTTGTCTATAATCGGATAAGAATATTGCACACATATATGGATGTTAAGATACATGTAATGCATAGTGCACCTATTCTGATTGCATACAGAGCTGATAATATAAAAAAAATATAGCACCGATCATGTAAGAGCTAGATTAAGTTCTGTTTATTGTAGTGAAAGGCTGTTGTTCAATTAAGTAGGTTACTTTTTAAATTGTAAGAATATATATATATACTGATTGGAGACTTACATGTAATATGGACAGTAAGTAACAACGATGTTTCCAACATACGATGATTTTTGGTTAATATTATCGCATCAAAAAAAAGGGGGGGGGAGAGAAAGAAGAAAACGAGATTGCTATATCATGTAACTTTTAGACATGTACTGTGGAGAACTTAACTTTTGACTCGACTAAACTTTGAAATATATTCTAAATACTATTTATTAAATTATAAGATGCATGGATCTTGGTTACTTGAGTAAGATGAAAAAATTGAATTCTAATATTCAACCCTTCCTAACATTGTTGATAGTCAGATTATCATAGATTAGTTGTATAAGAAATTTAGGGGAGTAAATAGGAAAACAAGGTGAAATTAAAGTCAAAGCAAAGTATCGGTAATTTAGAAAAAAAATGGAGAGAGAACTTCTGTATCTTACTTTCATTTTAATTAATTGTATTAACCTCTGATGTTATATAGATTACTAATACCATAATAATACTACACGTTATAATTAGTGAATAATTGTTTTCATTGGGAATGATGTGATTCTTAATCACTTAATAACAAAATGAAAAGTTCTGAATATATATTTATATACAAAGGCTTATTTGCCATTCTCTGCCTATGATTGAATAATAGAATAAAAACTTCTAAATATGTTCATGCTTACTGGTCATTTTTGCTTATGGTTAAAAAAAAATGTTCATGTAAAATATATTGACTAATACCTCCAACTTTCTTCTGAACCCAATTACTCTCATCTATGAAGATTAATGAAAGATTCTCCAAGCATTTTATGATCCCTATTATGACCACCCTTAGTCCATCATGAAGCAAGGCTATTGTATTATTAAGGCTAAAACATGTTGTTGAACATGAAGATGTACTATTGATTGTTTTTACCTTCTAGGTTAAGTCATTAATATGTACAGCCACTTCTAGAAGAGAGTATGTTGTTAGACTCAGTTGATGATGCTTTAGTAATTAGGGATTTTATTTGATAATTACAAGCATATATAGGACTCTATTATATGAGTATAAGCTTAATGGGAAAGTTAATCGGAGGACCAAAGTGAAATAACTTTTAGTAACGAAGGCTAAGATCATAATAAATAATAATCAACCAATTGATCCTTGACTATAGCTTATTATTTATATATATCACTAAAGATATGTTGTGATAAAAGACTAAGATCCGTAAGTCAAATATAGAAGAGATTGAGAAAAGATTCAGAAAATCAATCAGTGACATCAATTAAAGAATGCCGGTCATGATGACTTTTACACCTGACCGTGCGAGAGCGCGGTGACTCTCAACTGGGCGGAGGAAAGGAAGCCCAGTTAGGGCAGTGGCCGCTTAATGCGCGGGTCTAGGATCCCAGTCTTTTACACGGTTTTACGCGAGCTCGCAGTGTTTTTACGCCTCGTTGGGATCCAGACTTTAGACCAGTTCCGCTGACCCTGTCTTTTAGGATACCCAGGCGGGGGATCCTTGGTTTTCAGTTTTTTTTTCGTACGAGCTCGTTCGCCTGTACTAGTCAGGCAGTTTTCTAGAGCGACATTTCTAGGGAGTCTCTCTCACCCGTCTCAGTGGCGTAGTTGGGGAGTAGACCTATCCCTCTATTGGACCGCGCTTCCAATTAGAGGGCGAGACGGAAGAGCCATTTGCAGGCTTCTTCACCGCTTGAGTTACTTCGCCAAACAGACTTGGCGATTTCATATCTAGATCATCCATATCTACATCTACAACATCTGGAGCTATATCTGAAACATTGAAGTTAAGAATTGGAGAAGTTATGATCAAAAGACCATTCTCTCTACCTAAGAATTTAAATAAATTAATAGATCTCTACAATCTCAACTTTTCCATTTTTCACTCACCAACATGATCTCTGAAGAAAATGATATATGCATTCACACTTATACACTCATGATTACGCAACTGCTATATAAATATGTTACATATGGGAAATGACGGGTTCTAGGGAAATCATTAGAAACGCATTACAAACAAACCTTTTTTTTTATGCAAGTAGATGTAAATTATACTTGTTCCACCTTTCTACTTGCTCTCTTTTGCACATTAAATTACTTGTTATTTATTTTAACTACGGGTTTGTATTCACGTTTGTGACTCCTCTTCTTCCTTGCACGCATGGCAGGAAAGGAGTCTTCTGATTAGTAGCTATACATGGTTCCAGGAGACAAGGTTTATACCGGACGGTATGTTATTCTTTTTGTCTCAGTTTTTGTTCGGTTGTTAATGTTATATGCTTCTTTTCTCTTCAGTCAGATTTTGGGATATACTGTATGTACTTTCAGACATTGTACAGGTTGAAAATGAAATGAAAGTTAATGAAATAAATTCTTGGTGACATTTATCTTTATTATCTTGTGGTTGTGAATGTGAATGTCGAATGTCACTTGCAAATATATTCATTGCGAAAAATTTTCCCGGACTTTCAGTTACTTAATGCAATATTAATGAATGTGGAAATGCGAATGTGTCGTAAACGGGCACCCGGATCCTGAGGGGTTCACATGTACAATGCCAAATGACCTGAGAAACTTGAATAGCTGTAAAGTGCAAAACTTTTAGGCATTATCAGAACGTATATGCTTGGCAATAGCAGAAAAAACATTCATAATCTTATTAATAAATGATTTAATGACAAACCTAGCCTTAGACTTATTCCTTAACAAGAAAACCCAAGAAAGTTTAGAATAGTCATCATAAGCAACCAGAAAAAAACGGTGTTCCTGGTGGTCAGGGACATGACTCGGACCCCATATATCTAAGTGAATGTGGACCCCCGAGGATCCGGGTACCCGTTTACGATACTTTTGCGGCATTTCATTCACTTAAGATTCACACAAGTTACAGAAAAACAGGGAAATTTTTAGTCGTAATGATCTCGTGAATCATTTGTTTGATTCAAGAAAGAAGAGTATTAGTATCTAATATTAATATTTTCAATATCTTTTCTAATGTTGGAAAACTTGGATTTGTTAGTTGAATCTGGATTTAAAGTCAAAGTAAGGCAAACATTCCAAATTCTCTTTCATTTTTTTAACACTTGCCATGGCTACCCTCTTTGAAACAGGCATTTGGGTCGTGTGTTGTACCATATAATCTACGCATGCAATATGCAATCATCTGCAATTTCCTCATCAATATATTGGTCTTCAGTCAAGTTCATTAGTGGGAAACATTATAATATATATATATATTTATTACTAAAACAGAGTGGATCAAGTATATATAGATGAAACCCAAGCTGCTCACCCTCAATCTTTTGCTAAATTGGAAAGATGATGCAACCACTGCATTAATCCTTCTTTAGTGTCACCCATCATCTTGCACAAGAAGAACCCAGGGTCATTGAGTCAACATATTTAAGTCTTATGCACATATCCTTTATACTTAGCAAATCTGTGGTAGACTTTTTGGTGATAGCCACAGAATTTCATGGATTAAGAAAGAAGGTAGTTGAGCTAATCTCGAAAGTGGATTCCTTAAAAGCATAACTGCATTGCTTAGAACTATATATGAAGTGTAATACATTAGAGAAAAACCTCTCATCTGATCAAAGATATACTTCGGCTCTTGTGGTCTGTGAAGATCTTCCGCAGTGCTGCCTAATGTGTGGTAACAAGGAAGCTTCTACTAACTCCATTGTGGTATTAGACCAGTACCTTATATCCCAATTTTAAGCAATCAAGGAATATCAATTATGGAAAACAATATTACACGTATTCCAGTTTCTATAAGAGGTCGGGTATATAAAGATTGCTCAGAAATTAACCTTTGTTCCTTATTTTACATATATTTTCCCCGTTTTCAAACTATATAAATTTCTAGAATTGTCATGTTTTATTTATTAAGATATATTAATATTTTCTTAGGCTTGTTACTGTGTAGAAGGCAATATACACATGCCTCTTCATATATCTATCATCAAACTTGATAAAATATGCAAGACAACACAATAAAACAACATGCATGAGGGATCTTATGCAAAATTAATCATTTTGCCCCTGATAATTGGCTTTTCAGGAACTATGCCTATTAATTTTTTTATAAGAATACATACAATGGTTCCTGTCTGCAACCAAACATCATACGTATAAAAGTAAAATGTGTAAGAAGACATGTAAGGCAACAATAGAAATGTTAGGGATTGTACACATTTTTGGCAGCAAATAGGAGGGGAGGGATGGTACCTTCTTTAGATGCCCTTGATTCAAACATGCAACAATCTGATTGGAGCAAAGACCTATCTTTCTATTGGACCGCACTTCCAATTAGAGGGCGAGACGGAAGAGCTATTTGTCGGCTACTTCACCGCTTGAGTTTTTACTTTCGCCAACAGACTTGGCGATTCTACATCCAGATCATCCATATCTATATCTACATCATCTAGAATTACATCTGAGATAGTTGCACTTGAGGTTTGAAGGGATTACAATTAAAGTTGAGTAAATGAAAGTGACTATAATTTGATCCCATTAAGCTAGTGGACGTGTTGGGAACTTAGTTAGGATGCTTATACTACACTGCATGCCTATGGAGGCACCCCAACCCTAAGACATTCCTCAAGTCTTAGAGTCATAGTGTGAGGTTGCACACTAACCAAGACCACAGACTATCCACTAGAATTAAGAATCTAAATAAATCAAGAAATCTTTCCAATCTCAAACTCTTCCATCATCACTTACAAACATGATCTCTGAAGAAAATAATGATACATACTTACGTTCATATATAAATATGTCATATATGGGAAATGTTGGGATAATGGACGACCATGAGAAATGCTTCAAACAACTTGAAGACCTTTTTACTTACGCAAGTATATGTAAATTTCACTTGTTCCACCTTTCTACTTGTTACTTTTGAACATTTTAAATGTCAGTGTTTCTTTTTATATATAAGCTTATAGGAAGTACGAGCGCCCGCTGACGCCTTTTCTTCCTTGCACGCATGGCAGGCAAGGAGCCTTTAGCTCAATAGCGGGTTGATGACTTCAGGAGACAGGAGACTGTGTGTTATTCTCAAATTATGATGTAAATGCTTCCCCTTCTCTTCTGTAAAATTTTTTTGGGATATATTGTGTATACTGGCAGATCCTTATACATGATGTAATTATATGAAAGCTTATGAAATGAAATGGTGGTGACACTTATTTTCTTGTCTCTGTGGTATATGCAAAGAATGTGATTGTCATGTATGAATATAACAACGCAAAAAATTTCGCAATATTCCATTTATTAACATCGCATTAAAAGCATAAATTTATGGGAAATTTTTCGCGCTGCTATATTCACACATGAAGAGAAGGGGAAACATTTACATCATAATTTGAGAATAACACACAGTCTCCTTTCTCCTGAAGTCATCAACCCGCTACTGAGCTAAAGGCTCCTTGCCTGCTATGCGTGCAAGGAAGAAAAGGCGTCAGCGGGCGCTGGTACTTCCCATAAGCTTATATATAAAAAAATCACTGACATTTAAAATGTTCAAAAGTAACAAGTAGAAAGGTGGAACAAGTGAAATTTACATCTACTTGCGTAAGTAAAAATGTTTTCAAGTTGTTTGAAGCATTTCTCATGATCGCCCATTATCCCAACATTTCCCATATATGACATATTTATATATGAGCGTAAGTATGTATCATTATTTTCTTCAGAGATCATGTTTGTAAGTGATGATGGAAGAGTTTGAGATTGGAAAGATTTCTTGATTTATTTAGATTCTTAATTCTATTGGATAGTCTGTGGTCTTTGTTAGTGTGCAACCTCACACTATGACTCTAAGACTTGAGGAATGTCTTAGGGTTGGGGTACCTCCGCAGGCATGCGGTGTAGTATAAGCATCCTAACTAAGTTCCCAACACCTCCACTAGCTTAATGGGATCAAATTATAGTCACTTTCATTTACTCAACTTTAATTGTAATCCCTTCAAACCATGGCCGACATTCATAATTGTAAGGTATCTTTGATACACTATCTTAATTCCTTCCTTGACTACTACATTGTATCCAATCTCTTATGTGATTGTCTTTTCAGATCGAATCATTTTGTCACAACATATCATTAGTGTATAACAGATTCTATTTACGATCAATTTAATTGGAGATTTTCAGTCACAATGATCTTCGGAATCATTAAAGTCATAAGATGGGAAATTTTCCAATGAATCTAGATATAAACCCATAAATTTATGCTTTTAATGCGATGCCAATAAATGGAATATTGCGAAATGTGTCGTAAACAGGTACCCGGATCCTCGGTGGTTAACGTTTTGGTATCAGAGCAGTGGTACCCCGATACACACATTTGCAGTTTTTAAAATCTGATCGCATTAAGTTCTCGGATAACGACAGTCTTCCGACTAGTCGTGAGTCCGAGAAGGGAAATATGACATTCATATTCAATTACCACAGATGTCATCGATTTCATTAATTTTTCATATTATATTCCAAAAAGAGAAAAAGCATATATCATATTATTTGTGAACAATAAATTTTATGACTAATAAATGGTTCTCATGCAGAGCCATGGCATCTCGACCCGGTTAGGAGACGGTTGACTAGTTGGCACGCACTGACTGCCCTCACCGACCTCCAGCAGCAACAGGCTGTCATGCGAGGTCAACAGGAGCAGATATTGGCACAACAGTCTGAGATTGCCGACAGACAGATAGATATAGAGATGAGGTTTGAGGACCTATTAGATTTCACGTACCATCCATCACAGGATGGAACACGACAGGACCATCACCAGTCTGTTGAGGTAGAGCAACCTCATCCTGATGATCAATTTGAGGAGGTACCTGAGCATGGAGCAGATGACGCGGACTTTGACAGGGAGCAGGATCCTGTGGACTTAGCAGACGAGGGTGCACACGAGTACTCAGCTATTCACAGGCACCAGTTCGTTTTCACATCCTACCAGCGTGCCGACATTCCCTTGTTCGAGGGCACATATTGACCAGATGTTGCTGAGCAGTGGCTGAAGAGAGTGATGAAGGTACTCAAGATGATTCGCGCGCCACGAGATACGTGGCTATCTTTCATAGAGTACTCACTTATAAACTTTGCTGAGAGATAGTGGGATGCCTTAGTTTCTGAGTTAGGCCGAGAGCCTACATGGGACGATTTCGAGACGAAGTTCAGAGCCCACTTCTTTTCTGCGAAGTGGAAGGAGTCCCATCACCGACTTTTTGCAGAGCTTCGTCAGGGACAGATGACAGCCAGAGATTACTTTATCCGATACACTGAGCTGTCACGACATACACGAGCAGCTGGCGCATTTTCAGATGAAAATCTGGAAAAGTTCATCAGCGGCATGCGAGAGGAGGTACAGGAAAAGCTAGCAGGGCTACACATCACTTCCATCTCCGAGGCTACCGATGCTGCGGAGAAGTTCGCGGACATCAGAGGGAGGCATTTCGGGAGCTCGTCTGGAGCAGCGCCTAGACCGCAACGATCTTTTGGACCGATACGTCGACCGTTTCAGCAACAGAGGTCAACCAGACGGTTCCGACCTACAGGTTCGTCTTTCACATGCAGTGCTTGCTCTTCTCCATCGACTACTTTAGGAGGAGCACTTACCGGACGTGGCACAGAGTCCGCTTGACCATCTGGGTCGCAGCGAACAGACAGACCACCTGTAGGACCAGCCCGGAGCACAGACACAACTACTCTACTTACCAGGCCAGTCCGATACTATCGACGTCACGAGTGGGGGCATTATCGATCACAATGCCCACAGATTTCTGATGAGCCTCGCCCACAGCCACAACGTTCACAGTCGCAACCTCAGGCACAACGTTCAGGGAGTTTCCGTGGCAGGAACTCCAACTTCAGGCGACCGCAGCAGAGACAGACGTAGAGTGTGGCAGGTTCCAGTGCCGCACCAGCCAGGCAGGGACAGATACATGCAGTTACTGAGGAGCATGCACGTTCAACCGCTACTGTGGTGAAAGGTATGGTCTCAGTCTTGGGCTGACCGTTCCATGTTTTATTTGATTCTGCTGCGACGCATTCTTTTCGTGCTTCGAGGCTACTTGCTTCTTTAGGTAGAGTCGCAGAGACTCTCTCTTCTGCATATCACATCCGAGGGCCAGGTGGCCAGCTGTTTGTCATTTCTCTGATAGTCAGGTACTTGCCCATACTGATTGGCGGACACGAGATGCTCGCAGATTGTCTACTTGTACAGCTTGATGAGTTCGACTTGATTCTAGGCATGGATTGGTTATCTGCTCATCATGCACTTGTTGATTGCTTTAGGAAGACGGTTGTCTTCAGGATCCCAGATATACCCGAGTTCTTTTTTGAGGGTACTGTACACGACTCCACAATGGAGTACATTTCAGTGTTGCGAGCCCAACGACTTGTCGATCAGGGTTGTGATTCATATCTTGCATTTGTTCGGGAGGTATCTGATCAGGAGCCGATGACACATGACATCCGAGTAGTATCTGAATACTCAGATGTAATTCTAGATGATGTAGATATAGATATGGATGATCTGGATGTAGAATCGCCAAGTCTGTTGGCGAAAGTAAAAATTCAAGCGGTGAAATAGCCTACAAATAGCTCTTCTGTCTCGCCCTCTAATTGGAAGTGCGATCCAATAGAAGGATAAGTCTACTCCAAAACTGCGCCACTGAGACGGGTGAGAGACTCTCCGGAAAAGTCACTCTAGAAAAACAGCCCGAGCGATAACGGGCAAACAAGCTCGTATGAAAAACTAAAACCAATGATCCCCCGCCTGGGTATCCTAAAACAAAGGGTCAGTGGAACTGGTCAAAAGTCGGGATCCCAACGAGGCGTAAAAACACTGCGAGCTCGCGTAAAAAAAAACTGTGAAGAGACTGGAAACCTAGACCCGCGCACTTAGCGGCCGCTGCCCTAACTAGGCTTCCTATCTCCCGCCTAGTTGAGGGTCACCGCGCTCTCGCACAGTCAGGTGTAAAAGGGCACCATGACCGACATTCATAATTGTAAGGTATCATTGATACACCATCTTAATTCCTTCCTTGACTACTACATTCTATCCAATCTCTTATGTGATTGTCTTTTTCTGATCGAATCATTTTGTTACAACATATCATTAGTGTACAACAGATTCTATTTAAAATCAATTTAATTGGAGATTTTCAGTCACAATGATCTTCGGAATCATTAAAGTCATAAGATTAGAAATTTTCCAATGAATCTAGATATAAATCCAAAATTTATGCTAAATTTCACAACTCTTTAAAATCATGTGCTTAGTACTTAAATAAATGATCTTAAATTTGTCTAATTTGCATATCAATCAATTTCTAAGGAAACTAAATGTGTCTTGATTAATGGTTTGAACATATAAGCTACTTCATGTTTTCACATACGTATATCCACATATATATATACGCATATTACATACATCAATTCAAATCTATGTGTACACATATGCATATGTCTATCTTTATTAAATCTTTTTAGACTTAAATTAATCTTGAGGGCAGTAAGAAATTTTATTCTTTTTATAATATAAACGTTAATAATTGAATCAATAACTACTCATAATTTGAACCAAAAACTGAAACAAAATAAACCATACCGTCTGGTGTATACCCTGTTTCCTGGAAGCATGAACAGCTACTGAATAACAGGCTGTTTGCCTGCCAAAACATGTTTAGGAAAGAAACATAGTCACAATTGTGAATATCATCCGTAATTTAAAAATAAATAACGAGTAATTTATTAAATGCAAAAGAGAGCAAGAGGAAAGTATTGTATACCTAAGAATGGATGAGAGAATTCAAATAGACAACACTAATCTACATCATTTTTTTACTATTTTGCTGTAGAAATTCCAAGGCAAATGCATTCCCGTAGATTTGGTTGTATCATATAAGGTATACATTCCAATGTTATGTCAAGAGCAACTAGAGTGTTTATTGTTGGAACTACATATCATAAATACATATGAATATTTTCCAAACATCTTAGTTGTATGAATAAACTGTGCTTAAAATTATGATTTGATTTTTTTTCAAGTTTATTCCCTAATTCTTCGAGATGTATTCCTACTAAGATATGCCCACAGGATTAGGCTAAATAATTCTAATTATGATTGAAACATTGCCCAGAAAACACATATGTATATAATTTAAATGCAAAATGCCAGATTAGCTTAGACGTTAGCTTTGTCAAGTCTATACATAATAAACAAATCAACAATTTATACAATCAGAATATCTTATCAGTTTAGTTTTCTGTAATTATGTATTTAATTCACAGAACCTGGAATAATTTAATTGGTAACATTCGACATAAAAATTATAAAAATAAATAAAGAGTTACATGTATGTCAACAAGGAATGCTTTAGCTTGTACTTTGATCCTTAATTTCTAATATCCACTGTGCATGTAGCTTTTATTGTAGGGAGAAGATTAACAAAAGGAGGACTAAATATTGGACATGCATGGCAGCAAGGAGGAGGGCAGAGGATGTACCTTGAGTTTTCTCTAATTTGGAGATTATTTCTCATGCAAGAGAAGCTTCTAAAGTAGCTCTAGCTGAAGAAAAGATGGCTGGACAGCAGTCTGAATTGGAGAAAAACAATAGGAGGGGAGGGCTGTAGCAACAACTTAAAGAAAATGGCAGCAAGAGCTGCTGCTTGGAGCAATAGCAGCAACTCTAACTGCTGGATTGCAGGAGCAGCTCCAGTTCCTTGAATGGCTGGGGGCTTCTCTCACGGCTTGGAAATTGGGTAAAAACTAAGGGGGAAAAGAAGAGAGGCAACTTGGTTATATTTATAAGGGAGATGGGGGCTTGGGGTGAACTCACATGGAAGAAATAGAAGTCCAAGTGGAAAGAGATTGGACTTAAGTGGAAAGAGATTGGACTTAGGTGGCTGCTAAAGAAATCAAATTTATATATTATTTTTTTACACTGACAACCGACTCTACTGAAATCAAATTTTAAATTATTCTTTTTTTTATATTTTCTCTTATTTATTTGACAAACTTAAAATGAACCGTACGCGTACCTCGGGTCTCGGATTTTGACGCGCAATATCTTGTTTTGACCGTCTCAGAAGGACGATCAATATGAGTATAATATTGATATACTTTTGATCGGGTTTGGATGCCTGAACTTTTCGAGATACGATTTTATTTTATAGTTAAATTTTGCGAAATTAAAATACCAAACGACCTCTGATTGACGAACGGTCGATTCCATTGGTCTTGTTTCGTCGAATCGGATCTAATAATGGTCTCGATTTGTTTTGCGGTTTCCGAATTTGTGTCATGGCTTTTCCGCGACATACATTACGATGCGACCGATTTTTAGTAGATTTTGCCCGAATGACTTTTGATTCATGATCAATTGATCGATTTAGGTTGTTTAGCGTTGATCAACAACTTTATTGGGTTAATCGGACCCTAATCAGATTGAGTTCGGGTTTACGAAGATTTCGGATGTTACAGTGAAGGAGCTCAAACAACTGAGAAATGCTCCGACTCTGACGAGATGGAAACGAAGAATGATGATGCTTCCCAAGCTAGCAAGCCTCGCATTGGAAGGAAGATCGCATGGAGATCTGTGTAAGGATATAACACAGCTTCTACAGAGGAAGGTGTCCAAAATGCAGGTGCCACAAGTACGGTGCGACTGGTCTAATAGGAATAGTAGAGACACCAACATGAAGAGGATGACCCTTACCCGTGTTCACGACCACATCCAATCACCTTGCCCGTGAGCATGTCCTGAAACGCAAGAGAAGAGGGTAAAAAATGGCATGATAATGCAGATCCTTTGTATTCTGACTAATAGAAAGCAAGTTCATCTAAAAATAAAGAGCATATGGAACATTCTGCAGGCGCATGGATGGCGTCAAATGCACCCCTGTTATGTGACGGGTAAGTGAACTCCATTTGCAATGACGTCCCATCTACCAGGGGGTATAGATCTGTAAGACCTGAACTGGGCTTTGTATCCACTTAGATGGTGAGAAGCACTAGAGTCCATGATCCACTTTGTCATATCTGTACTGTTACAATATGTAAAAGCATATGTGATACTCGAGGAGCTCGAAGAGGCTTTAGTTGCAACTGCAGTATATGTAGATCCTGTAGTGGTAGTGTCGGTCGCTGGAGTTGTGATCTCCTGTAAACGAGAGAGAATATCATCAAGTCGTGGATCTGCCCGAGGAGCTGTAGTTTCTGAAGGCTCAATCTGCTCTGCTGCTCGGGTAGATGCGGGGTATCCATGCTTTTAATAGCATGTATCCTCAGAGTGTCCTAGACGACAATAGGTGCAAGGGCCACGCTGACGTCCACCACCTTTGTCACGGGGACTACGCCCTCTGAACTGAGTAGAACCTCCTCTGCCAAGAGAAACAACCATCACAGAGGAAGGCTTTATGGTGGCAGCATGTGGAATAAGAAGACTGCTGAGACGACTGTAAGCATCTTCCATGGGAGGTATGATATCCCAAGAAGGAGCTGTGCTTGTGCTGCCTCATACTCTGGGTCAAGCATTTTTAAGAAAACTCCAATCATCGTGGAGTTCCTTTCTGCCATCTGCTGCTCTGAGGTCATAATCGGCATGAAACTGTGAAGCTTCTCGAACATGCCACGAAGCGAGGAGATGAACGTTTGTATTGGACCACCAATCTGCTTTGCCCTGTATATGTCAAATTGAAGCTGAAGAATCTTGGCCTCGTTTTCGCTTGGGCATAAGTGGATGCCTGATTATCCCACACCGCCTTGGCGGTGGGCTGATTCATAATATCATTGGCTATCTCTGTAGTGAGGGTCTCATAGCCAAATACATGCATGCACATCATCTTGCTTCCATGAAGCATTGTCCCCAGTCTTGTCCGTCGGCTCTGGCTTTGTCAGAATGTGCTCCTTGTTGTTGCACTACATAAGGATCAAAAACTGCATAGGCTGGTGAAAAGGACCTCTAGCAAGGGCTTTGGTGAACATATATACAATTTGGTCTCCTGAAGCGACGTGAGTAGTGGATATAAAATCTTTATGTATCAGATCCCGAGTCTAATGGCGATCTACCTCAACGTGCCTTGTTCTTTCATGGAAGGCTGGATTATTGGCTATGAACAATGCAACTTGATTATCACATTGAAGATGCATGGGAAGAGGCACCTCAATAGTTAGGTCAGTCAGGATGGACCTGACCCACATATTCTCCATACTCTCTTGCGCCATGGCTCTATACTTGGATTCATCACTAGATCTGGCCACAACTGTCTGTTTTTTACTCTTCCATGAAACCAGTGAACTACCAACAAATACAATGAAGCCTGATGTAGACTTCCTGTCCCTGAGGCACCCTACATAATCTGCATCATCACATCCTGTAACTGAAAGAGACGTGTCTCTTCTGAGCAAGTCCTGCTCCTGGAGAAGATTTCAGATATCTCATAATCATGTTAATTACAACCATATGAATCTGCATGGGCTGTCCCATGAACTGGCTGACTCTACTAACTGCAAATGATATATCAGACATGGTAATCGTGACATATAACAACTTGCCTACTAGCTCTCTATACGAAGAGATCGCCGCCACCGTTCGGGTAAAGGTTCTTCATCTGAGAGATCGCCGCCACCGTTCGGGCGGTTACCACTCGAGCGGCAACTCACGGCAAACGGAACATCGTGTTAACCCCTTCGGGCGGGGGTGCTACTGCTGCGGGTCATCTCGGCACTGGGCAAGGTCTTGCAGAGAGCCAATTAGGTGTTTCGTGTGCCGTGGTTCTGGGCACAGAGGCCGGGTCTGTTCAAAGCAGTTAGTACAAACAATCCAGTTCGATGTGCTAATCGGGGAGGGCGGTGGGCCAGAGGCCCTCTTTCTCGCATCTTCGGATGTGGGAGCGATCTCGAATGACAAGTTTCAGGGTGATGTGATTGAGGTCTGCCCCCGACGAGTTGTGGCGAGAGGTCTGTCGAAGGAGGAAGAAGGGGGCTACTCCGATGGTCTGCTACAGCCAAGTCAAGGCTTCAATGGCGCTGGTTATTCACCTGGGATGGCACCATGGGCTACAGTTTTCAAGAAAGAATTCACGTCAAGGGGATACCGTACTCATTGCACAATCTACAAGACATTCGGCTATTGCTAAAAGGGATTGCGGATGTTTTGGGGCTCGAATGCAGTGGGTGCTTACCCGGGGATCCGCTTGATCCCATCCAGATGGTGCGACGTCTAACCCGACGAAACTTGGCTGGTGGAAGGTTCCTTCGCAGGGGAAGACTCTCTGCTTAGAGCTCTCGTCACTTAATCCGACCGTGCATCTCAACAATCATCAGCGCCGCATGCATCCTGGGGCTGTGGCCTCCGAGCTTGGCGAGGGGTCGAAGGTGGCAGGTGACGGAGCTGGCCGGAAGACGAAGCAACCTCGGGGGGAGTCGGCGACGGTTCAGACGGAGACCTTTCGACTTCCGCAAAGCATTCATTTCGGGGCGTTTCAAGCATCATTCAAAAAGCGAGTAACGACTGTCCGCTTCCCGGGGAAAGATGTTTCGGCAAAGGAGGTGGGCCCGTCTTTGGAATTGGAGGCACGTAATGCTTCCTCGATCTCCTTATCAGACATGGGAATCGGTTCGTTTCGAATGATTTGAATGTGGGTTCGGCTCCAAATGCGGTGCTTCTGGAGGATCTGTTGCATCCTCGCGGGCGTCTCGCCCCCTCCTCGCTACCCAAATTACATCCGCTGTGCGAGGGGTCAACCTCTGCGGTTGTGACGGGTGGTGCGGATGCAGTGCTGGTGGACCAGGAGGAGCCGGGGGGTTCTAGCGTGGAACGCTCGACCGATGCTGCTGTGGTCTCGATCAACACCTCGCAGAGGCAGGAAGGGAGCGGCACGGTTGACTGGATGGACACGAGTAGAGTTGTTGTGGACGAGCCTGAGCGGTTTACGGAACTAGATGGTGGTGTAGTGGATGCCAGGTCACATGAACGCCCTCGGTTTGGGGCATGTTACTCCAGACGGGACCTCCCAAGGCCCGTGAGAAGGAAGTTGAGGCATGCAGCAACGAGGGTACTGGCGTCTGGCGATCGTGGAGCAAGCGGTGACGTGCCGTGTGATCGATTGCAGATGGCGCTGGCGAACAGGTTCAGTCTGTTGCATAGAACCATGGCGGAACGTCTGGGGGTAGTGCCCCCAAAGTCGATGGCCACTGGGTTTTCCAAATTAAAATCCTCTCTTGGAATGTGCGGGGAGCATGCCGACCCGAAAAGCACCTGGCAATAATGAACCTTGTGGAAGAAGTGAAGGCCAATATTTTTCTGATTCAAGAAACCAAGACTTCGAGAGGGGCGGAGGAAGTACTGAGAGGCCTCGGTTGGAGTGGGCAGTTCGGTGTGGTTGACCTGAAGGCTACAGGCGCCTCTGGTGGTTTGATTATGGGCTGGTAGGACTCTTGCTTTGAGCTGATAACGGTTTCTCGCTCTCAATCGTCTTTATCTGTGGTGCTCAGGAGGCATGTGGATGGTTTCTCCTTCCTGGTCTCTAACGTTTATGGTCCCACGGGCCAGGAACAGGGCCCATTGACTGCGGAATTGGAGGCTTTGGGGGCGGCGTGTGAGGAAGGAGTTTGGCTGATCGGGGGTGATCTGAACATTACGCTCTTGCCGGGTGATCGGCCGCAACAGTGTGGGGGTCGAGACCCAAAGTTCAAAAGGTTACGGAGGGCGTTGGATGCGTTGGGACTCTCCATTATCGACGCTGCTGGTTGCTCATATACTTGGCGCAATGCTTTGTCTCGTTTGTGGCTTGACGGATTTCTTTTGTCGGTTGAGGGTGTGGAGGCCTTCCCGCTATCGCGGGCGTGGGCGCTGCCACGGGCGCACTCCGACCACACGCCGATTCTATGGTCCTCAAGGGAGGAATCGAGGAGTAGATTTACGTTCCGGTTTGAGAGGGGCTGGTTGCTTGAGTAAGGTTTTCGCGATGAAGTTGTGGCCCGTTGGAGAGAGTGGGATCCAGTAGGGATGGCGGTCACCCGCTTCTCTGAGAACTTGGCCCTTCTAAATGCGCATCACTTTTGGGATGCTCGACGCCGAGTGTGAGAGGATCGCGGAGCTCACCGGCTGCCCACTGGGGATGCTGCCTGCACCTCACCTGGGATTACCGTTGGTGGACGGAAAGTTGAAGAAGGCGGACTGGGATGTTGTGCTTCATAAGATGGAAGAAAGATTAGCAGGCTGGAAGGCAATAACCCTCTCCAGGGGGTAAGCTAATTTTGTTGAAGCATGTGTTGTCGGCAATACCGTTGTTTTTCTACTCCACGCATATTCTACCGGCTGGGGTTCGAAGGAAGATTGAAGCGCTTATAAAAATGTTCTTCTGGTCGGATGGCAAGCAACAGAAATCGAGGATGCACCTGGTAGGCTGGAAGGTGGTGACACAAGGAAAAAGGGAGGGCGGACTTGGCATCCGTGATGTTGAATGCATGAACAAGGCGTTGCTGGCAAAGTGAGTTTCCCAAATCTGGGGACCTTTTTCTTCTCTCATGCTCAGGTTAATATGCAAGGTCTACGATGTGGGGGGGGCGAGCTTGTGGCGAGGAGAGTGCGGTGGGAGTCGCCGCTTTAGGCTGGTGTTTGGGAAGTTCTCCCTGCGCTGGTGTATAAGTTGCGACCGCATGTTGGGATGGTCATTTATCCTGTTTATGGGGTGACGATTGGACAGGTGAGGGAAGCTATATGCTAGGTTGTTGAGGTTGTTCGCTCTTGCGGCCTCACGGGATGTTGAGCAGGACCTGAAGTTTGCTCTGGACTTAAGAGTGGTTTGGGCAGCCAAGATACCTTGTAGGGTCAAGATTTTTCTGTGGTGCTTGAGGAGAGACCGCTTATGTGACAACTGACAAAGTTAGGCGGGCCCGGCTCTTTGGGGCGTAGAACACGATATGCGACAGATGCCAGTGCCAACAAGAGGATACTGACCATATCTTCTTCAAGTGCCCATTCTCGGCTGAGGTTTGGAGAGAGCTGGGCTTGCCTTGGCTTATGACTGATGACGCGATGACGTTCTGGCGTTCGGTTCGGAGGATGGGGGTGGTTCCACTGATGACGTATCTCTAGCCTTGGCTTCTCTCTGGATAATTTGGCTAGGTCGAATTGACCTTATTTTCAGGAACCAGAGATTCTACTCGGAGAATGTTCTATCGTATTGTATAGCCCTTTACAAGTTCTGGGCATCTCGTTAATGTAACTCTCTCTTTTTATTGAATATACTGAGGCGGTATCTCCCAACTTGGGAGACTACCCAATGCGTTTTCATAAAAAAAATGACCAGGGGACGTATGATGAACAAATGCAACCTACCCAAACACACAAGTAGTAAGAGAAAAGACCCTTCTCGGGAAACGCATCGAGAACGAGATCTTCTCCCACAACACAGACGAGGGCTTACAATTCACCCGGTTGCAAGCAGTTAGGACTGCATCCCCCAGTATGAATGAGGAGCACGACTCTGGATCAAGAGGGTCCTGGTAACATCCAAAAGATAACGATGTTTGCTTAAGCCACCCTATTTTGTTGGAAAGTATATGCATATGAAGTCTGGTGAACAATACCGAGGGTTCTGAGAATTTGCGAGAGTTGAAGACTACAAAATTCTAACACATTTTCAGAGCAAATATACTTGACATTCGCAAAAAGAACATTCTTTATTTTAATAACGAAAGATTGAATAATAGGACTAGCATCGGACTTCTTTTTAAGATGGAACACCCAAGACAATTTGAAAAAATCATCCATAGCAGCAAAAGATAAAATCTATCCTTGATGGTCCGGGACACGACTCGGACCTCAAATATCAAAATGAATCAACTCAAAATATTATGACTCTATGACCCTGCCGACTCTGAAGATAGACCAATAATGGTTCCCAAGCTGGAAGGCCTCGCACTGAAATTAGAGCGTGGTGTAGTATTTGGTTGTACGCCTATGAGTTGTAGATGGGCAAATGGATCACTTCGGGATCCATTTGCCCCATCCCAGTGTTGAATCCCACATCTACCAGTGGTGGGTCTTGGAGGCTCTGTGGAGGCTATATAAGGAGCCTCAGACTTCCTGTATCCGTGGAGAAATAACAGTGAAGCATATGGCCCTTCGAGGCGTTCTCCCGTGGTTTCATCTCGCTCCTTAGGGAGTAGTGTTCCACGTAAAAATCTTGGTGTTCCATGTTTATTTTTCTAGTTCATGCTATGTTTATCATTTTCGCTTTCGCATTCCTATTTTCTAACATGGTATCAGAGCATGCCGTTCTTGGTTGATTTTGAAGCTTTGATTCTTAAAGATTATATTTGTTCTAGATTGTTCATGTTCTGGACGCGATTCGTTTCTTTGTTGGTTTCAAAGATTCATTCTTGAAGATGATTGTTCGTTCGAGATTAAGAAGAGTTTCAATATTTAAGGTTTCATTGAAACCCTAATTTCCAAAGATCAAGGTTTGATTGAAGATTATTATTTTGTGACAACAAACCATATTTCTGAAATCCAAAACCTGCCTGGGTTTCATTATTTCAATCCAACAGCCGAATCCTTATTACATCTCGCCCTTCCTCTTTCGCGGAGGCGACGATGGTCGCATCTCCTCCAGGCCTCGTGCAATTGCCATTGCACACAATCCTTCCATGCGGTGGCCGTTTCATCACCAAAACCTCTACCTGAAGGTTTTCTCCACCATCGAAGACTCAACAGAAGAAGCCCTACAAGGGCACAATCCCTCCAGCTGCATCGATACAAGTGGCAACGACAAGATACTCTTTCCAGGCAGCGACACACGTTCTCGCACATCACTGTCAGCGCCAAACCCAAGATGAGCGGAGCTCCTTTGAATCTTCCAGTAAATCTCCAGGTCACATCTATCCATGCGGATCTCGAGGCTTCAAGAACCCATATCCCTCTCCGAGACTAGTTGGAAGCGGTACTTCTCTTCAAACACACCATCACCAGGCGGCGGTGCTCTTCTAGGGCTCCAAGCGGAGGCTCCTTCCTCTCCACCATGGTAGAGCCTCTCTCCTGCGCCATCTCCTCATCACGCAACAACGCATATCCAGGTGGGACCTCCATCGCCGCCGCACCTCCAAAAAGCAGCGATCACCGCCTAGCCTCGCAGGACCTCCAGTTACTCTATGCGTTGGACCTCCGACCTCCCGAAGCGTGATTCCCCGATCACCCACGAGATCCACTCCTCCATCGAGGGGCGACGACGCCCTGTTGGAACCCATATGGCTCTTGCGTGAAAAAGGGTTCCACGAGGGGAACCCTTATAAAAAGGGGGGGGGGTGCTCACGATTGAGGGTTTCCCTGTTGGGAACCCTAAGTTTAGCCGCCCAAGTGGGCTTAGTGATGTAAAGGCCCAAGTGAGTCGATGATATAAAAAAATGATGGAGGAAACATGAGGGAGAGGCCCAACGTGAGTGGAAAAAATTGAACGACTTATTGAAAAAATGTGACGGCTATTGAGAAAATGGAAATAACCGGAAAAAATTATTTCGCAAGAAAAGCTGAAAAAAATAAATGACAGCTTATTTGGTTTTGTTTATCCCCATTTTATTGTCTTCTCCCAACTTGATCGATGATTGTTATTTTGACTAGTATGTGAGAAAGGAGGAGTATATGTAGAGTCACAGGTCTATTCAGGTTTTCCAGATACAGATATTCCAGACCACCCAGTTGTTCAGACTCTACAAGTTATCAGATTACCCATACACAATTCGAGACTTGATGTCCAGATTCTGAGTCCACAGTTTGATGCGCAAGTTCAGACTCTACATTCATGTTTCGAGTCTGCAGTTCAAGACGCCCGAGTGTGCGATCTTCAGTTTTGTGGTCCCCATCATTCTTGTTGTTTCAGCCAGAGTTTTCATATGAGCCATAGAGACTCCAGAGTTGAGGACCATTCCCTATGCCATGTAGGAAAGGGTTTTCATGTGGTATCATAGGTACTCCAGAGTAGAGTACCATTCTCTGAGCTAGATGGGAGGCACCCAGTTCTCCGACGAGGAGACTTCTTCAGACTCTATTCTCCAGCGACCGTGGACTCCGACGAGGATTGCACTCCACGGCTTTTTCAGTTCGACCTTTTTCAGAGTTGAAGCAGTTGTCCACATTGTTGTGGCGGGCCTTAGTTCTCCAGGTGGAGACTCATTTTCAGTTGTAGCGACTCTGACAGAGGCAGTATAGATCACATGCTCTCCGACGAGGAGATATAGTTGACTCACACTCCAGCCCGTTCGTCCTCCTCACCTGCACGAAATGAGAAGCAACGTCTTCGACAACAATCGACAGTTGTGTGCGTTGAGTTGATATCGTCTGTAGTTTAATGTAGCGTAGTTGAGTTCCTTTATGCTTGTCCAAACTGAGAATTGCATGATCCAGCTTCAGGGGGAGTGTTGGGGTATTTGGTTGTGCGCCACATGAGTTGTTGATGGGTAAATGGATTACTCCAAGATCCATTTACCCCATCCCGGTTTTTAATCCTACATCTACCCGTGGTTGGACTTGAAGGCTTTGTGGAGGCTGTATAAGGAGTCCCAGATCTCCTATATCCATGGAGAAATAGCAATGAAGCATATGGCCCTTTGAGACCTTCTCCCGTGGTTTCATCCCATTCCTTAGGGAGTAGGGTTCCACGTAAAAATCTAGGTGTTCCATGTTTATCTTTCTAGTTCATGCTATGTTTATCATTTTCGCTTTCGTATTCCTATTTTCTAACAGAGCGAGGTGAAATTTGAGGAAGGACATGACAACTTCTGTAGAGGAAGATGACCAAACCATAGGTGCCACACAAAAGGAGAGACTGATCCAGTGTGAAGGGAGGAAGCACCAACATATGGAGACTAGACCTGTCGATAGAGACCTCCCTGCTCATGTTAGATCTAATCACCCTGCTTGTAAGAATGTCCTGAAACACGAGAGACGATGTGTCATATATGGCATGACAATGTAAATCCTTGGTGATTTGACTAATAGACAGTGAGTTCATAGAGAAATCAGGAGCATAAAGAACATTTTGAAGTCGCATCGCTGAAGTTAACTGTACCTCCCCCTGACCAGTTACGAGAGAGTGTGTCCTATATGCTATTATTACCGATCTATCTGGCTGAGTCGGTCTGTATGTACTAAACTGTCCTCTATCACCACAGAGATGATGTGAAGCTCCTGAGTCCATAATCCATTCAAACAAATCTGCCCTGTAACAACTAGTAAAAGCATACGCGGTACCTGATGTGGATGCTGAGGCAACTACCTCAGAGAATCCTGTAGGAGTAGATGACCCCAGTACCGGCATAATCTCTCTCAGTCGTGCCATAAGCTCATCAAATCTCTGATCAGATGCAGGAGGTGGAATACCAACTTGCTTAGTCTGCTCTGCAACACGGGCCGAAACATGAAAGTCATGCTTAGAGTAGCATGTGTCCTTAGTATGTCATGGCCAGTGACAACAGGTGCAGGGCTAACGAGGTCGACTGCCCCCTCCCTTGCCACGGGTACCATGCCCACGGTACTGTGTAGAGCTCCCTCTACAACGAGATGCAACCATATCCGAGGAGGTCTGAGACTGTTGAGTAACACCACCCGAAGCTATAGAGAGCCTGCTCAGTCTTCGGTATGCCTCCTCCATTGGAGGTATGGTGGCATCAGTAAGGATCTGCGATCGAGCAACATCATACTTATGGTCTAGAGTTGCTAGAAAAACTCTGGTCATCACTGAATCTCACGCCTCGAGCTCTTCTGACGCAACAGTCAAGGGAATAAACCCATGAAGCTTCTCAAACATACCCCTTAATGAAGTGTAAAGCGTATGGAGAGGACGTCCGTTCTTCTTCGATGTGAATATATCATGTTAAAGTTGCAGTATCTTTACTCATTCTTTGACGGGGAGTATGTAGCGGCGAGGATATCCCATATCGCCTATGCTGTGGGCTGGCTCAGAATGTCATTGGCTATCTCCATTGAAACTGGATCTAGCATCCATATGCGTGCATATGCGTCATCTGCCTCCCACGAGGCGTGAACCCCCGTCTTGTCTTTTTTCTCATCATGAGGAAGGATGTGCTTCTTGTCGTTACTCTGCATTAGGCTCATAAACTGCATGGCTCATAATTCATAATTTGTTCCATCCATCTTGACAATGGGTGCTGGACCTTTGAAGGAACCTTGGGATGAAACATTGATGAATCTCGTATTCATCATGCTAAAATTGGTCATTTAGGCTCTGTCCCCCATTATTCACTTGTAATTAATCATTAATAGAGCATTATTAGCATTCATACATGTGTAAATAATATCTGCATTTCATCATGCATAATTGCATTTAAAATCCCCAGAGTAAATTAGCCCAAAGAGCCGCTAACTTCTCACATTTTTAGTTAATTCATCCTAACTCCGATCAAGCCAAAACCACCTCCATTGTGTAGATATTACTAACCTTATTAAATAAAAAATACAAAAAAATTACTAACCCCAATAAATGTCAAATAATCCCAAAGTCAAATTTCACATCTGACAGACTAAAATGAGCATATCTCCCACATACAGTGTCCGATTTTGGTCTACTCACTTTTAAAGTACTCCATTTTCAAATACCTTCAAAACAAGACCAATTTCGTTAAATTCGGAGCTCATATGTGAAAGTCGGGTTTTGGGCCTCTTTTGCGCATTTTAACTTTTTGCTAATTTTGACCTGAGATTTTATGTGCATAATTAACTCTTTTAATTTTATTTCTTTTTCATTTGTGTCCTTTGATGAAAGTTTTAATAAGAAATGCAAAAATTCAAATCCAGATTAAAACTGAGATCAAAGAAATTGACCAAGTCCAAGTGTCCGTTGTCGGTCTGTGCAAAAGTTGAGCGTTTCTTACTTTTATTTTATTTCCTAATTTCTTATCCTTTAAAAATCCAAAAAAAATTAGATTAATGTGTAAATAATTTCCTTCTATTTTATCGTATTTTTTTAGAATTTTTATCCCCTGTAAAACCACCAAAAAAATTACAAATATCAAAAATACGATTTTTCGTACACATGGAAAGCCACCAAAAATACCACTTCTCACAGGTGACCTCTTTTGCTCCCGGGTCCTTCATGATAGTTGTAGATCTCGTCGAGACGAGCAACTTTCGTGAAGGAAGTTTTTCAATCCGAGGTCTCCTGCTATTTCTTTTCTAATTTTATTTCATCTTAAATTTTGAAAATTTTTTGGGGGCGCCACGTGGCAGCCCCTGGGCGTGCCACGTGGCACCCCCGCTGTTCTCTCTCCCCAGCCGCACACAGGTCACGTGCTAGGCACGTGACCCGTCTTCAACCTCCAGCCCAGCCGTTCAGGTCGCATCTCCTCCCCACCTCCTCGTAACGACCGACGCCACCACCATCTCCGGCCGTTACGAGGCCACCGCCCTCCTGCCGTTACCCGCGCCACCCCCTATAAAGCCATGCCCCCCTCCGCTCGCTCCGACCATCCACCATCTCGCCGGTGACAGCGGCCACGATCTTGGTGAGATCCAGGACTTCAAGAAGTCCTGTTGCAGCAAGCTGCCGAGCTCGTCGCCCTCCCGCGACTCGAGCCACGCCAGGTTGGACGCCATCGACTGGAGCCACAGGTCCAACCACCGTTTCATCGCCTTCGCCGCCCCCGCGCACCTCCGCCTCGCGCGGAGCCTCCGCTTCCTGCTCCGCCCTCCGCCGATCCGCAGCAGCCAACGCCGCCCTCGCGTCGTGTGTCGGCCGAGGGGCGGCATCGCCATCTCCGTCGACCTCCTCCGCACTTCACCCCCTCCGCCGCGCCTCAGCTCCGCCGCGACGACCGCCCCGCTACCACGCCTCCGCCGCAAGGCTTCGCCGACCGCCTCGCCACCACCGCTCGCGCGGAGCTCCGCCTGCACCTCGCCTCCTCCGCGCGACGAAGCCTCCTCGCCCGACGCTCCTCCGCTCCGCCGCCCCCCGCCCGAAGTCCCAGGAGCACCGCCTCCGGCCACCGCCCGTGCGGAGGCACCACCTTCAGAGCCTCCGCCAGCGCAGCCGCACCTCGGCCTCGCCGCCAGCACCGGCCGCCTCCGCCCCCTTCCGCGACTTACAGTCGCCGTTGGATCGGGCGAAGCCCTTGATCCAACGGCTGCTGGGCTGCCACGTGGGGGGGCCCGAACCAGCCTCCAAGCCTCAAGGCTCGGCTGCCCGAGCCTCGCGCTTCCCCTCACCGAGCCTCTGGTTCGGGATCTGAACTTAGGTCCGTGCCCGAACCACAGGCTCGGGGCTCCCGAGCCTCGGCCTCCGTATCCGAGCCTCATAGTGCACGTGCAACGCACGTGGTTTGTGGGAAAATTGCACGGACACCCCTGGCACTTCCAGAAATTGCATAATTACCTCCGCCAGGGGTAAATTACAAGAAGGACCCGCCGACTTTTTGAAATTACAGATAAGTCCTCTCAGGGACCTTTTTGCAAAGAAAACATTATTTTATTTACATTTTAGTCCCTGGAATTTCATTTTAGCATATCTTTGTCATACGGATTCCGATTTTAGCATATAATATGTCGTTTCGAAGCTATTTTCATGCTCTACAACTTAGCATACCTTGTGAACAGATCTGAGGTTGTTTACTGTCTATTATTCTTCAAGGATCTAATTTGACATGCAGGCTCAATTTTGACATACATGTGCCACATATTGCTTGAGAAACTATTGATAAATCTTTTGTAGGAGTTCGGATAAGGATTTTACTTTGATTAAATCATTGAAATTACTGTTGCCACATGAGGTTAATTTACATTTATTCCTCTGAGATTTTTGCTGACTATTTGGGGAACTGAATCGAAGATATTTGGAGGCCGGATACTCTGCTTCAATATTCTGAATACTAGTTGCTTATTAACTTGAAGCAATGAGTTATGATCAATTCATTTTGATTTGTGGTTAATTTTGCGGAGATAAAGATCATATCATTGGGGAGTTAATTTGTTTAAAAATCACAAATCCTGGGCATAGTTCTCTCAATTTATTTTCCTTGCATCATATTCGCATCTTCATCACTGCATTGTATATTTTTTCGGCACAGAAATTAATCGACCATTGATTGATTATTTAATTTGACTTAAGACCACGCAACTAAAAATCACCGTTCCCTGTGTTCGACCTTGGTAAACTTGCCAAGTAAAATATTCCACAATATTCAAAGCTTGTGGTATTTTGACGACCGAAATCCGCCTCCTATACTACAATTCATCCTTATTAAAGAGGTGAATTTCGCGCTCATCAAACATCGGCTTTAGAATCAACTCTGTTGTCTGATATGATGACAACAATAACCAATACTGGGACTCCAGACATGAATAACTGTGTCTCTACAGACATACATGAAGCTGGTTGTAGGTGTAGACACATACCTCAACCTCTTCCATCTGTCAGAAACCACTTTGGGTAACTAGGATGGTTTTAGATGATTAAATCACACCATAGAAACCCAAATCAGACCAAACTGGGATCGCATCGTCCTTTTGGAATGATTTTCAGACCTCGAAAAGTATCGGACTGGGATCCTTAGTGCGCCACGGAGCCCCTCAGATCGTGGTTGAGGTGGTGGAGGATGGATAGGGCTGCGGCGGTGGTGACTGCATCCCTAGAGCTTTAGGGTTCGTTTGGTTGCAGGGTTGGGCAGGGTTGGGTTGGGTACTATTCACAGGGATACCCCCTCCTCACAGTTTACTATTCACCCAACCCTATGAATAGTAACCAACCCTGCCCAACCCTGCAACCAAACGAACCCTTAGGGATGGCGGCGCCGGCAACAAGGCTGCTACTGCTGCTGCCCAAGGCGGTGACAGTGCAAAACCGTTGCTGCTATTGCTGCTGCGTAAGGCGACGACACTGGGCATGCGAGTTAGGGTTTTGGTGGGGTGGGGTATCGATGGTATAAGTTCCAGCTTAGGATCATTGCTCTGATACCATTGGGAAAGAAGATAAAATATAATTGTGTATTCATTGTAACTGTTTGAGTATTTGGAGCACGCGTCACTTATGTAATAGGTGGGTAAATGTATCCATCCAGGATCCATTTACCCCACCACTGAGTTTAGTCCCACATCTACCGGTGGTGGAACTTGGAGGCTCTGAGGAGGCTATATAAGGAGCCCCATACCTCCTATAACCATTGAGAAAGTCAATAGACAAATACAACCCTTTGAGGCCTTCTCCCGTGGTTTCATCCCCGCTCCTCCACGAGTAGGGTTCCACGTAAAATCCCGCTGTTCTTATTTTCTTCATATTTTTCCATGTTTCGCTTCCGCTTCCTATTTTCTAACATGGTATCAAAGTGGGTTCGATTCTCGAGGTTTTCATGTTCTTTATTTTTCGAGATTCGATGTTGATGTTGAAGATATATTTATCAAGTCATATTCTGTTTGAGAGATTTTTATTTTTAGGGTTATTTGGAACCCTAGATCTGTCGCAATCTTGTGTTTCACATCAGGCCGCCAAGCATCTTCACATCAGGCCGCATCTCTGGCCGCCAAGCATCTCTGGTAGCATGCTCTGAAGTCTAAGCGCACGATGGCGCAGCCCTGCGCGAGATGCTCCAGGTGCCTCTTCAGAAGGTGGTGAAGCCCTACAGGGACTCCAGGCGGGCAACAAGCCTTCCAGCGTGTCTTCGCCCACTATCAGTCCTCAACAGCAGAAACCCAGGCAACAATCATGATTCTAGCCATCGTACACGTGCTCGCAGTCAGCCACGTAAGGTGGCTCCAGACCGCGTCTCCTTTCCTGCGCATCGCTCAGGCGCTCCAGACGCAAAGAACATCCAGGCGGCACCTCACAGGAAGAGTTCCTCCTCGCGCCTCGCATCTCCTTGCGATGAACCTCCTCCCATGGCCTCAAATTTCAGCGAAATTCAGTCGAATTTCTGTCGAATATCGATATCCAGTCGAAATCGAAATTCGACCGAAATGACCGAAATATGGGGGTCCTAGTACAAAAAATGACCGAAATGACCGAAATTTCGGTCGAAATTCCACCGAAATTTCATTGAAATTCTGTTTTGTTCGATACCGAAATGGTGACCGAAACCGACATTTAAGGCCTTGCCTCCTCCGTGCGCTTTTCCTCATCAGCCCGCTGGCGGCGCCGCTCTTCTCAATCAGCCTCCCCCATATCGGCGATAGCGGCGATATCCCCTAGTCCCAGGCAGCGCGCAACCCTCACGCGCCCTCCTCTTTCGACCTCCAACAACGTAGGGGGCCTCCTCTCGAAGCGGCGGAGGGCTCGATCCATCAGGCGGCCCTCGTGGGTCCTTCCCTCTCCATCAAGTGCTAGCGGCGGCGGTACAAGGGGTTCCCATTACAGGGAACCCTAATCGGGGCTCAACGTTGTAAAAAAAATAGTGAGACCCAAAATGGGGCTGCAACAGTATTTAAAAAAATGATGAGAGAGTGGGATTCGGCCAAATGGGCCTGCTATGAAAAAAAAGTTGAAGGGCCCTCGTGGGCGGCTGAGGCGAGTTGAAAAAAAAGGAAGAAGGGCCTCGTATATTAAAAAAAGGAGCTTTGTTATTGGAGGCCCGATGAGAAAAAAAGGGGAGGGCCTGTTTGTTTAAAAAAAGAGAGCAGTTCAAAAAAAGGAGGGATTGAAAAAAAGGGTGTGTTCTTTGAAAAAAAATGCGTAAAAAATGGAATCATACAAAAAAATCGTACGAAAAAAAATTTGACGGCTTAAAAAAATCATGAAAAGAGTTGCAAGAAATTTTTTGGGAATATTCATGTTTTCCCCATATTTATGTATTATCTTATCTTCTCCCAACGTGGTCAACAATGTCATTCCAACCAGTATGGAACAAAGGGGGAGTATATGTAGAGTCACAGGTCTTGTTCTAAGATTCAGTTGTCAGATTTTCCAGACCGGTCAGATGTTCAGACTCTACAATTTTCAGATTCAGACTCGACGACGACGCATGCCAATCATTTGTCATTCTTGTTGGTCGGCCATAGCTTTCATGTGAGCCATGGGGACTCTAATGCAGAGGACCATTCCCTATGTCATTAAGGGCAAGGGTTTTCTTGTGGTATCATAGGGACTTTAGAGTAGAGTACCATTCTTTGAGCCAGATAGATCCAGTTTCACACTCCATCCCGTTCGTCCTCCTCACATGCACGCCATGAGAAGCAACGTCCTCGACTGCAACAGTTGTGCGCGTTGGGTTGATATTGTCTTTAGTGTCATGTATTGTGAGTTGAGTTTCTTTCTGTTTGTCCATGCTGAGCATTGCATGCTCCAGCTTGAGGGAGAGTGTTAGAGTATTTGGAGCACGTGTCACTTATGTAATAGGTGGGTAAATGGATCCCTCCGGGATCCATTTACCCCACCACTGAGTTTAGTCCCACATCTACCAGTGGTGGGACTTGGAGGCTCTGAGGAGGCTATATAAGGAACCCCAGACCTCCTGTAACCATCGAGAAAGTCAATAGACAAACACGACCCTTTGAGGCCTTCTCCCGTGGTTTCATCCCGCTTCTCACGGAGTAGGGTTCCACGTAAAATCCTGCTGTTCTTATTTTCTTCATATTTTTTAACAGTAACCCTAGAGCTCTCTTATATAGGAGAAAAGCTCTATGGGGAAATTGCATAACGTGGTCAGGAGAATAAGAAATATGTAATAAACACCGAGAGCTTCAAATATCTCAATAGTAAATAGTACAAAGTAGACCTAGAAACACACAACCTAGTATATATTTGAATGCATATCATCAAGAAAGATAGTATCTTACGAAAAAATGATAACAAAGGAGAACTATTTGGTTCTTTCATAAAAAACAAAACCTAACCTAGGCGGCTAGGTTGGGCGTTAGAGAAGCTCGGATGAGTGCTTTGACAGGAGTTGGGACTTCCCTTGAGGTTGGCGATGGCAAGGCGGATGGTCCTTTGACCGGAGTTGGAGAAGAAGCGGTCCGCGACGCGATGTGGCAGAGGCGGAGTTGCAGGAGTTATGGTTGAGTTTGGGTGTCGAGCAGAATTAGGGCATGAGGGTTTATTGTCGAACAATATGCACTCGTAAAGTCTAATCGAGCATTCATGTTTTTGGGGGTTGGGTTAAAAAATAAAAAATTCTATGCAGAAAACATGCGAGTAGTCAGCCGACTAACCCAACTACTCGCCTGAGTAATCGAGTCTCATCGACTGGTGAGCGACTTTGGCTAGTCGACTTGGCTACCCTACCGAGTCGAGTAATTGGACCAACTAATCGGATTAGTCAACCGATTTTTGCAACAGTGCTTGAACATGAAGATTGAAGAGAATGGTGACACATGCAATAATAATAGCGAAAAACATTGGCCAATAAAAAGTAATAACAAAATGATATCTTATGTATGAATTGTAGATCGAAATGGTAGCTTAGAACTTGTATGTAACTAAAATACTTTCAACTTAAAAAATATTTAATTTTAGAAATAAAATAAGACACATACATATATACAGAAAACAAATCTTTCTAACATGTATGTCTAATAGATGCATTGTATAGCTTGTGCTCGTAAAATACATGTTATATAAGACACAAATCAATTAACACCAAGAAACTACGTAGCATTCACAA
Source organism: Ottelia alismoides (assembly GCA_037367405.1). Lineage (NCBI taxonomy): Eukaryota > Viridiplantae > Streptophyta > Magnoliopsida > Alismatales > Hydrocharitaceae > Ottelia > Ottelia alismoides. The sequence continues at coordinate 1,100,733 of JAZKJV010009171.1, forward strand.
GAATAATCTATATCCAACCTGATAGTAGGTAACTACTTGCAGCATAAGATTTAGAAAGTTGCTAACAACCTAGCACTCGTACAAGTATACATACTCCTTGTAGTAGAGAGAAGGCACAAGAAAGCAAATCCTTAAATTTTGGATTTCAGATTCGCTTAGCCATGATGTTCAGAAAGAGAAATTTCAAAGAATTTTAGTGAAATCGTCAGAAATCTTGGAAATGACTATAAACTTGATATTTTTCAAAAACCAAGATTTTTAATATTCCTAAGTTAATAAATAAAATAGAAATGCATACTTATTTATAAAATAGAATTATAATATAATTTTTGAAGTAACATTATCGTCATAATCATCACATGATATATAAAGCAACGTATTGCCTAGAGTTAGAACTGTATGCTAACCTGAAAGCAAAATCCATGATAATCACCTCATCAATAAGAATGAGGTTATACATATAATAACTACTAATTAAAACATACATATCAAACTAAAGAAAGAACAAAAAAATAAAGATCCTCAGCTAAAACTTGAATTTAACTCGTAGATCTTGTGTCTAAATGATTTGGTTTGGATTTCGATCTAAAATAGAAATTAGCTAAAGAAACTTCTTCAAACAATGTAAAGCACTCTAACAACTCATCACATCAATGAATAAATAAGCAAAAGTTCATTGATATATACAAATTTCGATGAAAGCGAATGTCATATTCCTTTATTTTTGTTGTTTTGCCAAAATGAAATGCAATTTCAATTAAATTTTGTTGACATTTTGATGATATCTCGTTGAAATCCTGGAAAAAGAAATATGGTAACATTTCGATTTCGATGTCCTATAAAATAGAAATTTCAAAGAAATTCGATGGAATTTTGTTGAAATCTGAGGCCATAAAGCCTTGTGTGTGCGTTACACTCTCCGACGATGGTTGCCCTTCGCTTACAGACTTTGAGGTTGTCCCTCTCAGTCGCTCCTCCCTCTCCCTCTCTCGAGATGCTTCCACTCCCATTGGCTCTCTCCATCTCAAATTTCCGAAGCAAACATTCTTATGAGCAACCATATGGATTCACATTCCAAAGCAAGAAAGACCATGTGCACATGTTGAAGAAGTCCTTGTATGGGCTTAAGCATTCTCTCAGGTAATGGCACAAGAAGTTTGATAGCTTCATGATTGATCATGGGTTCAACAACACGGTGGAGGGCATGTTCATCTATCTGTTGCTGTACATTGACGTCATGCTGATTGTTGCCAAGAAGAAGAGTACCATGGATGATTTGAAGAAGCTCCTTAGTTTAGAGCTTGACTTGAATGACCTTGGTGCAATGAAGAAGATTTTAGGATTGGAGATCATTAGAAATCGTGCAGAAGGGAAGCTTTTCTTATCTCAGAAGAACTACGTTGAGAAAGTTCTAATGAGATTTGGGATGTCTATAACCAAGCCTCTAAGTACTCCATCCGTTATGAATATTTATCTCTTAGTTTCTTTTCCACCTCAGTCATGCACAAGATTTGATATTGCTTATGTCGTAATCGTTGTTAGCGGATTCTTGTGTTCCATATGCTAGCGCAATTGGGAGTCTTATGTATGCCTTGGTATGCACAAGATTTGATATTGCTTATGTCGTAAGCATTGTTAGCGGATTCATAGGCAGTCTAGAAAAGGAGCATTGGCATGCAATCAATCAGATTTTTTGCTATTTGAGAGGAACATCAGATGTTGGCGTCATCTACAGAAGTGATTGAGAGTGTTTGGTTGTTGGATACTCAAATTCAGATGATGCTGTAGATGGTGATGGGATGAGATCAATGATCGACTATGTTTTCACTTTGAGCAGTTCTGTCATCAGTTAAAAGGCTACCTTACAACCATCAGTTACTTTGTCTACCACAAATGCAATATACATGTTTTTAATGGAAGCTGCAAAGGAAGGCATCCGATTGAATGGCTTAGTTGGGGATCTCGGTCTATAACAGGATCATGCTATAGTATATTATGACAATCTTAGTGCAATATGCTTAGCCAAGGATTAGGTGCTTCATGAGAGGACCAAGCACATAGATGTTAGATATCACTTCATTTATCTTGAGAAGAGGATCAAAGTGAAGAAGGTCGGTACAACAGATACTCTAGCCGATTTGTTCACAAAAGCAGTTCCTGGGAGCAAGTTCATATACTGTTTGGACTTGTTCAATGTCGACAATTGGCAGTAGCCCCAAGTAGGGGCTGGTGGCAGCACGACAAAGCTTGGTAAAGCTTCTTAGAGGATTCAATTCAAGGTGGAGATTGTTGAAATGCCTTGAATCCTAACCATCCCCAGGTTGAAGAAACGTCCTATGCACCCCCACTTGTCGTATCATACTCCAGCAAGATGGGCGTCGCAAGGATCCATTTGTATCAGGGATCCGTCTGTACAAAAGTAGTATATAAACTCCCCTTGGGTTAGGGCTCTTAGTATCCTCTGTACTCTCTTCATTCTCTACATAATGAAAATCGATTGCCTCCACTCAAGGACGTAACCCAATTATGGGTGAACCTTGTAAATCCGTGTGTTTGTGTCTTGCTTAATTGATTTTGTTCGTGCGTGCTTGCGTCTGCTATTCGCAACAATTTATTTCCACACTATATAATCTATACATTGTTATGCTTTTATATTTGTTTGAGATTCGATGTTGCTTGTTGTTTTGTTTATATATTGGATGTTGCTTGTTTTGTTTATATATTCGATGTAACAGGCTGTTAATGTGCTAAATACATCTCCTTCGTGTGTATAAGAGTGTATTTGTTTGTTAGTCATTGTTCTAAGGATTAAGATGATGTTAATTCATGAAAAACTTGTTTTAGTTATTTTTGGGATTTTTGACGATAAATGCGATAGATCCAATTATATGCCTTTTTGGATCTATCGACACGATATTGGTCAATACCTTGATACACATGTCCACAAGAGGATTAAGACCCCTAAAGATTCCTAAAAACATTAATTGGCTAGGACATCCCATAAGTGCCTCTATACTTGTTCATATATTGCGTAGTAGTTGTACATCGAAAGCTGAGTAACCTAAAGGGGTTAGTCTGCAGTTCGCAGTCAGAGATGCCAGTTGACTTACATCCAAAAATCTGTATTCACAACTTATTACCATCATCGGCCACATTTTTCGTATTTTTCGTATTTTTATGATTGTTGATCATACTATCCTTTAGCCTAAAACTTAGTAGTTATGGTGATTTTTTCTTAAAGGCAGAGAGAGTATTTACTTGAAAAATCAAGTTATTCATGGGCAGAGTATCACGTAAAATTTTGATATAAAAAGGTCACCATTTTCACATAATCCTTCTAGGTTATATGCTGTATTTTTGTTGTATAGGCTTATAAACGAGTTGGTGGTATGATTCATAATGCTGATATGGGCCGTGGCATCATTGGAGTTGTTGACGTTACCGGTATTATGGTAGGCATGCCTTTATCTTATATTTTGCTTATTCTGATGTTTTTGGTTATTGGAAATACGCTGCTGAACTTTTTGATTGTTATTTACTCAGAACGATGGCAATGGCCGTGTTTGGGTACTTAATAATAAGCAAGGATTCCAGGACTGTGAGGCATACACCAAATTAGAGGAATGGCTTGGACAGAAATTTGATGAATTTTGGGATGCCAAATATGATTTACTTGATTTGGTAATGTTCTATATCTTTTTAAAATCCTACATGGTCGATTTTACATATACAAAAACCACTTTAATTATTATCGCTTTTAGAAGATTTGAAAAATATTCTGAAGTGTTGGGATTTGGCTTTAGCTCCCTAAATCTTCCAAATGTTGTTGGTTCACCTTTAATTCCGTTTTTCTCAAGATCCTAGAAGTTATTTCGGAGGAGATATAACTTAGAATTAATTATCTTAATTGAAGAATTTCTATGCATGGGCCATATCTACTATAGATTCAACGACGACAACAACAACAAAGCCTTTTCCCACATTAGGTAGGGTCGGCTACATGGATTCTTTGTTTCCATTCAGATCTATTTTGGGTCAATCTCAGGCTTATATCAAAAAAATTAAGTTCCCTTCGTATATTCTCATTCCAACACTTCTTGGGCCTTCCTCGCCCTCTCTTAGCTGGCTCCACATCTCAAAACTCGCATATCTTAACTAGTGCATCAGCCGACCTCCTTTGCAGTGGCCAAACCCCCTTAAACAATTTTCTTGCATCTTATCGTCGATCGGAGCTATACCAATTTTTCTTTTGATTGCATCATTCTGAATCCGATCTTTATGTATGTCCACACATTAATCTTAGCATTTTCATTTTTGCTATTGCCAATCTCTGTACATGTCACATATGTCCACATTCAGATCCAATTTATTTTGTTGGATTGAATAAAAAAAATGTGTTGTTGGATTCTCTGTTATTTGAAGTTTAGTAAAAAAATGGTTGACAAAAAAGACACTTTTTGGGAAGGAAGAGGAAACTTTGTGATTTCAAATTCTAAGAGGCAAATTCCTTAGTATGCCGAGAAAAGAAAATTCCCCAGTCAAATCAAAACATTTTTCTCTTTCTCTGTACATCAAGTATATTGCATTTTCTACCTGCGATATTGGTAGCACATTATTGTCATGCGACATCGTTAGCGCATTCTAAACAAGCATTATGAGTAGCGAATGACCAATAGGCGCTATCCTTTGCTACAAAAAAAACGTGAGCAAACCGTGAACAAACTGCTCTCAGCCATGCACACGTGATTGTTAAACAATTTAATGGGAATAAAAGCAACCAAACACGTTTATACATGCATTAATTTAAGAGAAGAAGCAATATCCTGATAACATGCATCAAATTCCACTTACGAAGAATAAAGAGGACTGTAAGGTTAAATTTACATTTTCTTGCGAAATAAATATACAACTATATTTTCCTCCTGTGAAGTGTTCCGGTGAAGTCTGACCATTCAAATGATAGCAGGCGGGTTGCATGATATTTGAACTCTATTGGTGAAATTCCTGCCTCTTCTGCCTCATCAAAGTTGAAAACGGGAGGCAGGGTAAGTGTAGCATACCTGTCATGTGACCCTATACCTTCTCCAATCATATCTTTATTCAGTACTCCTGGCTTGGATACTTCTTGTTAGTGCGGATCGAATGGAGGCATAAGAAACCACATCTCAATTATATACTTGGGTACCTCGTGATCCACCATCTCGGCTGAACGAACACGGGTTACCTTCGGAATTTCATCTTCTGCAGCGACATCTTCTGCAATATGTTGTTAAGCACATTCAAAACCCTGTTCATGACCATGCCTTCGACCCAGTTCACGTCCTCTTCTCTTCCTCTTCCTTGTATATGCACTTTCTCTGCATTCTCTTCCTTAAGGTTCAATGCATCTGAAACATGAAGTGCAATTGGTTGCTCAATTTCTGCCTTTTCTTATACATCAATCACTCTGCATTCGAAGTTGATAGGATCAACATCCCTTGATTGGACAACGAGTTCCTATCTGCATTAATAATCACAAGAAAACAAACACATGTCAGTGCACACGTAATCGATAATAGGAAATCTAAATTTCATGTTTAATAGGCTCAAGTTGTATGCCAAAATTTCCCCCAATCTCCCCACAATTCTTCTTATTATGCATAGGTGGGTCGGTTTTGGACAGGTATCAATATTCCCAAATCTGTACCTGTTTATAAAATTACCAACCATACCCATTTATTAAATGGGCAATTTCTATCCGGTACATATATTCAACGGATACCCATGCACTTAATGAGTACCTACATATTCAATGTATTAAAATCTTAAGCTAATAAAAATGTACACAATATTTTCATGCAAATATTAAATAGAGGGGCTTGTTATTCTTAAGATATTCTTGTAATATTGTGGTACACAAAGATGTGCAATATGTAGGGAATATTAAAATTACATATACATTACCTATTTTACTCTTTTGGGTTGATAATTTTGTTTATTAAGGATGCAAAAATGTAGTTGAATATGAATAAATGGACGGACTTGAGAAAATTGAGCTGGATTTTTATATATGTAGATCGATACCTATTAGATACAAAATAGATGAGTAATTAAATAAAATGCAACACATATCTATATTTATATTTATTTTTTATTTGGATTTGGTTCAAGCTCGGGTACCCATAAAGCAATCCTAAACCCATACCAATACTTACATGGGCTGTAAATTTAAAGCCTAACTCCATCCAAAAATAAATGGGTTGGGCTTCAGGTTCTTAAAGGTGGCGGGTTTGGGTCGGTACCCAATGGGCAGATCAGATTGAAATCCATAGTTACGCAGAGATACCAATGTATATAATTTTCTTTCATGCTCATTTTGTTGGATGGGATCAATGGTACCACCCTCCGGCTTTGTGACATTCATTTTGCCATGTGTGCGCCATGCATGTCTTTCTAACCGACATCCACCTTTCCTCTTAAGTCGATGGCGTTCAGGACATCGTTTGTATTGTATGGGACATGTATGTCTTGGCAATCCCCAAATTGACAATTTTTTAATAAAAATAGGGTGGTATCCTAAGACGGTATCCACCACAGTTTACGTGTTTATATATATAAATATGAAAAATCTTACAAAGTGTATTATATCATTTCATGTTTGCCATGCCACACATAGGGCCCTACAATGACCTAAAACATTATCAACATTATACACCCCCCCTAAAAATGACCTTGTTCCTAGCGTACTATATTGCCCATACCACCACAAACAGGAATGCGCGACCGCAAACCGACCTCACATCACACTAGAAAGTGGTGCTGTTGCCACGTGCCAACCAGGTGATGTTAGCCTAAGTCCATATCTCTGCAGGTGATGGGCAAACAAAGCACAGATGATCAATATCCTCTCTCGCCTCTTCGCATCTATCACAAATAACATCATCCGCACGCACCCAACAACATCCCTCGATGGCCCTTGGTAAGGATCCTCCCGAATCTGAAAAGCTAGATGGAGACTTTCACCCTGTTCGGCACATGACACCATCATATCAAGCCTGTATGCACATGTACCTCTTCATCCACCTCCTCTCCATCCCATACCAGGAAATGATATGCCTTCCGCATCGAGAATCTGCTATCTCACCACACAAAATCATCTTCATCTAACGTCGGACTCGCACCCTGTAGTAGCTCCGCCTGCAACAAGAGGAACTCCTCAACCCTCTGATCTGATAATGCAGATATGAACCTTGGAGATCATGCCCCACGCTCCCAAACCTGTTGCACTGCGCTATATTCCGCCAACCTCAAAAGGCATGGGTATCGCTCTCCCAATATCCCATCTCCCGTCCAGGTGTGCCTCCAAAAACAGAATCGCGTGCCATCTCTTAAAATCGTTCTCATCTTTATAGCAATGTCCAGAATGATCTCAATAATCCCCTTCCAAAGGGACGAAGGGAAACGACCTCGTACCGCCTCCAACGACATGGTAATCTATAGATCTTCCTGAGAAGATGGCATATCGGATCTTGTGACTTCCCCCATATTCCGACAATCCACTATGCCATAAATGTTTATTTATCTCCTTCAGACGCAATATTCCTAGTCCCCATGTTTCTTGGGCAAGTTTACCCTGTCCCAATCTACCAAGTGAAACCCCTTCCTACCTTGCCTACCATCTCACCAGAAAAATCTTCTCATCAATGCCTCAATCTTTGTACGCACTCCAACAGGCAACGATCTGGTGGAACGGAAGAAAATCAGGATAGTCGAAAGAACACGTTTCAACAAAACCAACTTCCCCCTTAGAAAGCATCGTCGCCTTCCAACCTATCATCCTCTCCTCCAATCTCTGCAACAACCCCTCCCAATTGACGGATTTCAGCTTTACCGCCAACGGTGGTTGCCCCAAATATGTAATCGGTAGCGCCGCCGTGGGACAACCCAACAATCCAGACACCAGCCTCAACTCCTCCGCTGACCTGAAAGGCACCACAACCGATTTCTCTCGATCGATTCGGAGGCCAAAAACGTCTCCAAAAATATCCATAATTTGCAAAGCCCTCTAAATTTTGTCCTCCTCCGCCCCAAGAACAAAACCATGTCGTCAACATACTGAAGAAGAGGGATAGATATGTCCTCCCTCTCATAATCAAAACACCATTCTCCCCGAACCGCGAGAATCATCATCATTGCCAGCGCATCTGCCACTATCACAAAGACCAATGGGGCCAATGGGCAGCCTTGTCTGATTCCCCTCTGCGGCTGGAAAAAGCCTGACTTTGGTCTACCATTAGCCAGCACGGCCTGAGATGCAGTAGTAACGCACCGCTTGACCCAAGCAATCTAAATATCTGCGAATCCCCTTCTCTCCAGAGATGTGAACCCCTCAGGATCCGGGTACCCGTTAATCACACATCGCACTATTATTCACATGAGATCGCTTGAAGTTACAGAAAAGCATGGAAAAATTTTCGCGTGGCTAATTATCCATATGACATTCACATCCACAACATAACCACAAAGTAAAAGAGATACAATTGGCACCAAAATTCCTTTTCATTAATATTCATATCCATTTATAACTTGCACAAACATCTTCCATATTACAATATATATCCCAAGTGATACAAAAGAGATAGCATTTACATCACCATCTGAACAAAAACTGAGACAAGTAATTCATACCGTCTAGTGTATACTCTGTCTTCAGGAAGCATGTATAGCTACTGAGCGGCTACTGAACTGCAGGCTGTTTGCCTGCCAAATACATTAGGAAAGAAGAGGCGTCAGCCATTGCTGGTACCTCCCAAAAACTTATAAAAATAACTAGACATTTAATATGTGCAAAAGCAGGCAAGTAGAAAGGTGGAAAGTAAAGTCTACATCTACTTGCGTAAGTAAAAAGGGGTTTCAGTTTGTTTGTAATGCATTTCTAATGATTTCCCCAGAACCCGGCATTTCCCCCATATTACCTATTTATTTGTAGTTGAATATTCATGAGGGTATGAGTGCGAGCATATATATATCAATTGCTTCAGAGATCATGTTGGTGAGTAAAAATGGAAAAGTTAAGATTTTAAAGATCTATTAATTTGTTTAAATTCTTGGGTAGAGAGAATAGTCTCTTTGATCATAACTTCTCCGCAGCATCGGTAGCCTCGGAGATAGAAGTGATGTGTAATCCTGCCAGCTTCTCCTGCACCTCCTCTCGCATGCCGCCAATGAACTTCTCCAGATTCTCCTCTGGAAATGCGCCAGCTGCTCGTGTATATCGTGACAACTCTGTGTATCTGATAAAGTAATCTCTGGCTGTCATCTGTCCCTGACGGAGCTCGGCAAATTGTCGGCGCTGGGACTCCTTCCACTTCGCAGAAAAGAAGTGGGCTCTGAACCTCGTCTCGAAATCGTTCCAAGTAGGCTCTCGGCCTAACTCGGACGCTACGGCCTCCCACCATCGCTCGGCGAAGTCTGTCAGTGAATACTCTATGAAAGATAGCCACGTGTTTCGTGGCGCATGAATTGCCCTGAGCACCTTCATTACTCTTTTCAGCCATTGCTCAGCATCATCTGGTGGACCTGTGCCCTCGAACAAGGGTATGTTGGCCCGCTGATGAGAAGTGAAGACCGACTGGTGCCTGTGAATGGCTGAATACTCGTGTGCATCCTCACCAGCGAAGTCAATAGGGTCCTGCTCCCTGTCTAAGTCTGCATCCTCCTCAGCTCCATGCTCTGGAATGCTCTCTAGTGGATCGTCAGGATGAGGCTGCTCCACCTCAACAGACTGGTGCTGGTCCTGCCGTGTTCCATCCCGAGATGGATGGTACGTGAAATCTGACAGATCCTCAAATCTCATCTCTATGTCCGTCTGCCTGTCAGCAATCTCGGTCTGCTGGGCCAATATCTGCTCCTGTTGGCCTCTCATAGCAGCCTACTGCTGCTGAAGATCGGTAAGTGCGCTCAGTATGCGTGCCAGCTGATCAGAAGTATCCTGACCTGGTCGAGATGCCATGGCTCTGCATGAGAACCATAATTAGTTATAAAGATGCCCTAGACAGATATTTATCACAAATGCTTTTCTCTTCTTGTGATATAATATGAAAATTAATGAAATTGGTGACATCTGTGGTTATAGAATATGAATGTCATATTTCCCTTCTCGAACTTACGACAAGTCGGAAGACTGTCGCTATTCGAGAACTTAATGCGATCGGAATCGAAATACTACGAATGTGCGTATCGGGGTACCACTGCTCTGATACCAATCTGTGAACCCCTCAGGATCTGGGTACCCGTTAATCACACATCGCACTATTATTCACATGAGATCGCTTGAAGTTACAGAAAAGAATGGAAAATTTTTCGCGCGGCTAATTATCCACATGACATTCACATCCACAACATAACCACAAAGTAAAAGAGATACAATTGGCACCAAAATTCCTTTTCATTAATATTCATATCCATTTACAACTTGCGCAAACATCTTCCATATTATAATATATATCCCAAGTGATATAAAAGAGATAGCATTTACATCACCATCTGAACAAAAACTGAGACAAGTAATTCATACCGTCTAGTGTATACTCTGTCTCCTCGAAGCATGTATAGCTACTGAGCGGCTACTGAACTGCAGGCTGTTTGCCTGCCAAACACATTAGGAAAGAAGAGGCGTCAGCCATTGCTGGTACCTCCCAAAAACTTATAAAAATAACTAGACATTTAATATGTGCAAAAGCAGGCAAGTAGAAAGGTAGAAAGTAAAGTCTACATCTACTTGCGTAAGTAAAAAGGGGTTTCAGTTTGTTTGTAATGCATTTCTAATGATTTCCCCAGAACCCGGCATTTCCCCCATATTACCTATTTATTTGTAGTTGAATATTCATGAGGGTATGAGTGTGAGCATATATATATCAATTGCTTCAGAGATCATGTTGGTGAGTAAAAATGGAAAAGTTAAGATTGTAAAGATCTATTAATTTGTTTAAATTCTTGGGTAGAGAGAATAGTCTTTTTGATTATAACTTCTCCAATTCTTAACTTCAATGTTTCAGATATAACTCCTGATGTTGTAGATATAGATATGGATGATCTAGATATAGAATCACCAAGTCTGTTTGGCGAAGTAACTCAAGCGGTGAAGAAGCCTACAAATGGCTCTTACGTCTCACCCTCTAAGTGGAAGCGCGGTCCAATAGAGGGATAGGTCTACACCCCAACTACGCCACTGAGACGGGTGAGAGAGACTCCCTAGAAAAGTCACTCTAGAAAACTGCCCGACTAGTACGGGCGGACGAGCTCGTACGTAAAACTGAAAACCAAGGATCCCCCGCCTGGGTATCCTAAAAGACAGGGTCAACGGAACTGGTCTAAAGTCAGGATCCCAACGAGGCGTAAAAACACTGCGAGCTCGCGTAAAACCGTGTAAAATACTGGGATCCTAGACCCGAGCACTTGGCGGCCGCTGCCCTAACTGGGCTTCCTATTCTCCCGCCCAGTTGAGGGTCACCGCGCCCTCGCACGGTCAGGTATAAAAGTTGCCATGACCGGCAAAAATGATTATCATCAGTTATTCCTGAACATCTTATCTTCCCGACATCATTATTCTTTCTCAATCTTTTCGGTGTTTGGTTTTATAGATCTGTGTCTTTGGATTATTGAACTTATTGCTAATAATCAATAGGTAGGAGAGTATTCCTAAGGATGGTATAGTAAAACTAATTGGTCCTCGCGGTTACTGATTAAGATCATAAGAAGTTTATTATAGTAAGCGTCACCGTGACTGGCACAAATATTTGTCACGACTGATTCACTACCATACTTATTTGGTTTCTCAATCCCTTCTTAACCCCCTTCTATGGTAAACTTATCAGATATAGGTGTCTCATAATAACTCTTCGTTATAGTGCTTAATAATTGGTAGAGTATTTTAAAAGAATGATTTCATGAAGATAACTAGTCCTTAGGGTCACGGATGATTATCATCTTTTTTTTTATAATAATAATACTTATTATTATTCCAACTCAGTACACAGTACACAGTAGTTTGTAATTGTCTAAATAATTGTCATCAATCTTACTATTATTTTTCAAAGAACTAAAGTTTTCAATCCAAAATTTTATGTATATATCTTAAAAAGGCTTTTAATTTCCATCTAGCTTATCATAAATTACCCTAAATCCCATATTTTAGTCATGAAAATATATTATTTCAGAAGCAACTATTCAAATCTGAAATTTGAATTAATTTTGAGTAAAATCATAAATTTTCATCATGAAAACATATAAGTTATGGAGCAATTATTCAGATCTGAATTTAGAAAAATGTATGCAAAACTCCCAATTTTGATCACGAAAATATACAACTTCTGGAGCAATTATCTAGATCTGAATTTGGAACAAATTATATGCAAAACCCCCAAGTTTGATCATGAAAATATACTACTTCTGGAGCAATCATTCAGATCTGAACTTGGAATAAAATGTATGCAAAACCCCCAATTTTGATCATAAAAATATACAACTTCTGGAGCAATTATCCAGATCTGAATTTGGAACAAATTATATGCAAAACCCCCAAGTTTGATCATGAAAATATACTACTTCTGGAGCAATCATTCAGATCTGAACTTGGAATAAAATGTATGCAAAACCCCCAATTTTGATCATAAAAATATACTTCTGGAGCAATTATCCAGATCTGAATTTGGAACAAATTATATGCAAAACCCCCAATTTTGATCATAAAAATATACAACTCTGGAGCAATTATCTAGATCTGAATTTGGAACAATTTATATGCAAAACCCCCAATTTTGATCATAAAAATATACAACTTCTGGAGCAATTATCTTAGGTCTGATCTTAGGATCAAGTGCATGTAAAAATCCTCAATTTAAATTTAATTCTAGCAACTTTTTGAGAGTTGAAATCACATGAATGGCAGCAAGTGGAAAGGAAATGGGATTGTACCTTTGATTAGATCTTCAATTTCTAAAGATTTAACATGCATGCAGTGGCTTTTTGGTCACTGGACAGCAGCCCCAGCAGCTCAAATAGTTGCTGGACAGCAACTAATTGCACAAAAAAATGAGAGAAAAAGTTGGGAATTTGGAAGAAAAGGGGAGAAGAATGATTGGGGATGAATGTACCTTGAATTGGGTCTTCAATTTTGAAGAAAAATGAATAGCATGCAAAGGTTTGGAGGTTTCAATGGAGCACTCCAGACTTCCAGCCGTTGGGCTGTAGCTCCAAGGAGAGTTCTTGCTTCGGTGAAAGTTTTTGAGGGAAATGGAAAGAGAAAATATAGAGGGAGGGTTCCCTTATGTTGGGTTTTATAACTAAGGAAAGGGGCCCATTATATGACAAGTGGAAGGTCATAAGACCAAGTGGAAAGAAGAAACAAACAACATCCGGCTGTTCTGGAATCACTGTAGCAGTGGTAAAATTATTATTTTTTTTCCAATTTCTCCTAATTATATAAGATGCAAAAATCGTCCGCATTCGAGCCTCGCTTGTCGGATTCCAATGCGAAATGTCTCGTTTTGATCGTTACTGAACGACGATCAATATGAGTATAATATTGCTATACTTCCGGTAGGGTTTTGGAATACCCGAAATTTTCGGATACGATTTTTGTTTAAGGTTAAATTTTACGAATTAAAAATATCAAACGACCTCCGATTGACGAACGATCGATTCCGTTGGTCTTGTATCGTCGAATCGGATCAAATGACGGTCTCGGTTCGTTTCGCAGTTTCCGAATTTGCGTCGCGGCTTTTCACGGCGCGCGTTACGGTGTGACCGATTTTCGGTCGATTTCGCCCGAACGACTTTTGATTCATGATCAATTGGTCGTTTTAGGTTGTTTAGTATTGACCGACAACGTTTTTGGGTTCATTAGACCCAAAATCGGACGAGTTCGGGTTTGATTGGAAACCGGATGCTACAAATAGCATCCGGTTTCCAATCAAACCCGAACAACTTTTGATTCATGATCAATTGGTCGTTTTAGGTTGTTTAGTATTGACCGACAACGTTTTTGGGTTCATTACACCCAAAATCGGACGAGTTCGGGTTTGATTGGAAACCGGATGCTACAAGAGAAGCCCACGGGAATATCCAATCAACACAATCGTATGCTTTGGAGAATTCGACCTTCCAAATCACACCCCTAATCTTGTTTCTCTTCTAATCCGTCACAATCTCTGATGCCATCCACCAGTCCATCCGCCATAGCCCTCCTGGGTACAAATGTTGTCTGCTCGGGCAAAATGATCGGATGCAAAACCCCTCTCATTCGGTTGGCCAGGATTCTCGCCACCAATAGATAAATATCGTTGGATAGGGCGATGTGCCTAAAATCTTCTACTCTAGTTGGTGTGTCCTTGGGTAGCAAAAAGATGAGCACCTTTTTTTTGATGATAAAAGGGGTGAGTCCCCACGTCCCCACGACGGGAATCACTGCCTGGAAAATTTCATTAAAAGAGTTTCAGGGTACATTACCGTGAGAGCCATAAATTATCAAGCGCGTTACAATGGGATACTACATTCTCACTGTAAAATCTCTGATTTTTGAAGATTAGATCATTGCGTCCAAGCCAAATGGCTTAGAGAGCGGCAAAAGGTCTTGAAACGTCGTCGGTAGAGTTGCCACCGATCCTTCGGACGGAGCTCCAGAAGGCCCCCACCCCATCACAATCCAGCCAAAGGATCGCAATCTCAGCCCAGATCCGCGTGGATGCTGAACACTTGAGGAACAGGTGATCCGAATCCTCGGTGTCCTCACCACATCTGTCGCACTGCGTGTCGGTAAGACGCAGAAGACGCCCCCTCCTGACCTTATCACACAATCGTCCCCTTCTCATGCACCAAAGAAAGACCTTCACCCTGACTGGAATTTTCACCGCCCAAACCACACACATGTCCTCTCACAGCTCACCATTAAGTTCCTCGTCCCTCCTTCTCAAGTCGAGGTGAGCCTTCCTGACCGAGAAAACACGGCCACCCCAGTTGAAATGACCGCGGCCGTGCGAGAAGGCATCGTGATGTAGAAGCGCAACCAACAAGGCAAGGTACTCGTCCATATGCTGGTCCGAGAGATCAGCCAGAATGTAACGTCCCGGGCTTAAGTCCCCGGTCCGTTATCGAGGAAAACTGTCCCTGACAACTTGTTGAGTTCGGGCCCAAATGGACCCGTTGGCAACCATCCAAAATGCTTAAGCCCAAGTTATCAAGTAGTAATCCCCACCACTTATAAATCACACCACACTTCGTGAGTTTTAGATGTGGTACCATGTTTGTGGGCATGGGTGTTACAACCTCCCTCACTTATATTCGCAACATCCTCGTTGCGACATGGCTCATCACTTATCCCAGTGATAGTGGCGGCTGCACGCTCTGGGTAGACATTTCCTCCTATCTCTTTGTAGGGGCGGCTCCACCTCTCGGGTAGCCCTTTCCACTATCCGAGGGAAATTGGCTCTGATACCATTTGTAACGTCCCGGGCTTAAGTCCCCGGTCCGTTATCGAGGAAAACTGGCCCTGACAACTTATTGAGTTCGGGACCAAATGGACCCGTTGGCAACCACCCAAAATGCTTAAGCCCAAGTTATCAAGTAGTAATCCCCACCACTTATAAACCACACCACACTTCGTGAGTTTTAGATGTGGTACTATGTTTGTGGGCATGGATGTTACAACCTCCCCCACTTATATTAACAACATCCTCGTTGCGACATGGCTCATCATTTATCCCAGTGATAGTGGCGGCTGCACGCTCTGGGTAGCCATTTCCTCCTATCTCTTTGTAGGGGCGGCTCCACCTCTCGGGTAGCCCTTTCCACTATCAGAGGGAAATTGGCTCTGATACCATTTGTAACGTCCCGGGCTTAAGTCCCCGGTCTGTTATCGAGGAAAACTGGTCCTGACAACTTGTTGAGTTCGGGCCCAAATGGACCCGTTGGCAACCACCCAAAATGCTTAAGCCCAAGTTTTAAAGTAGTAATCCCCACCACTTATAAACCACACCACACTTCGTGAGTTTTAGATGTGGTACTATGTTTGTGGGCATGGGTGTTACACAGAAACTGCGGTGCCTACGCGTCCCCGACAACCGCCTGCGAAAGCGTTGCCTCCTTCATTGCCGCCAGGGAGAAAAGACGAGGGAATCTGACCTCCAAACTGCCCTCGCCTATCCAATCGTCTCTCCAGAATCTGAATATTTCTCCGTCGCCCACTATCAGTCTGAGCCTCGATGCCATCCACGACATGACCACACGTATACCGGCAAAGCGGGGATTTGTACCGCACTCTCTTAGGTTCCAACTCTCCTCTGACCCCGTAAATCTTCCTTAGAAGTCTCACAACCAAAGTAGAGGACGGGCCCCAAATTCGGATGGCCCATTTAGCTATCAGGGCCTTGTTCATGCATTCCACGTCCCTAACCCCTAGGCTACCCTCTTCGCGTCCCTTAGTGATGTCCTCCAATCTTACCGAGTGCAGACCAGGTTCCTGTTTCTTCCCGCTGGACCAGAAGAACCTTTTCATCAGAGACTCAATCTTTTTTCTAACACCTGCTGGCATCAATCTAGTGGAGAAGAAGAAGATAGCGGACATGACGTGCTTCAGGAGAATCAGCTTCCCCCCACAAGATAGAGTATCCGCCTTCCATCCAGCCAGCCTTTGTTCCATCCTCAGCTCCAGCTCATCCCAATCCGCCCTCCTGAGTTTCCCAACGACTAACGGTAAGCCCAAGTAGCGAATCGGTAGGCTCCCCACCGAGCATTCCATTAGCTCCATCAAGCGAGTTTTGTCCGCTTCATTCATCCCGAATGCAACGACGGTCGACTTAGCCTTGTTAATATCCAGGCCCGAGAGCTTGCCAAAGATGTATGTTAGCTGCATCGTATTCGCGTTCTGCTCATCGTTGCCTCCCTGGAAGAGAATCGTATCGTCTACATACTGTAGCAGAGGGATGGAGTTGTCCTCCCTGCGGAAGCCCTCACACCACCCTGCCGCATTCGCTTGCTTAAGTAGGACTCCCAGAGCATCCGTCATGATGACAAACAACATAGGGGCTAACGGACACCCCTGCCTCACCCTCCGCTGCGGCTGGAAGAAGCCTCCCTCTGGTTTGCCATTCACCAAGATCGCATATGAGGAGGTGGTGACATTTCTCTTCATTCAGGCCACCAACTACTCCGGAAAACCTCTCCTTCGAAGAGATACCCATAAGAACCTCCAGTCAACATAGTCATAAGCCTTAGCATAGTTGATTTTCCATAAGGCCTCTCTGGTTTTCGAACGCTGCCAGTCAAACAAATCTCCGTGGCCATCACTAGGTCATCTGCCATTTGTCTCCCCGGAATGAAGGCCGACTGGCCCTGAAGAAGCACCGAGTCCAGCACTCTCTTCAACCTATTCGTCAGGATCTTCGCAATGATGAGGTAATCCCATTCGAAAGAGCAATGGGCCGAAAGTCCTCCACCTGCACGTGGGTGTCCCTCTTGGGTAGCAGAAACAGTAAGGCCCGGTTGTTCTTCTTAAGGCCTATATTTCTTTCCCTGAATTCATTGAGCACATCCAGGACCTCCTTCAAGAGATCCCAGAATTCCCTATAAAAAGCACAGGGAAGCCGTCCGATCCAGGGGCTCCATCCGCATTAAGGCCACATATTGCCCTCTTCGCCTCCACCACCGAGAAAGGCCCCAGAAGACCTTCCGCTTGTTCCACTGACAGGACCTCCACGCCCGTCCCCAGTCAAGGTTGCAGAAGTCGGCAATCGGTACTCGGTCGGCAGGGTCACTGACTAAGGATTAATCGGCAGTTGGGAGAGTAATCGGATTTAGTCAGGCGCTAATCGGTTTTGAATTTTTGAATTATTTTTAATATATAAATCAAAATTTAAAGCACATACTATCATTTATCTTCATATTTTTAACAATTTTAATATTTTCAGGAGCTTAAAAATTATAGCAAGAGAAGAAAAAATGAAGCAAGTTAAGATCAAAGATTCAAAATGTTTGGTACATAGCACAAGCAATAACATTAACATATTAACATCTAAGTTCAACATCATCAACCTAAGCAAATCTAAGCAATAACATACTAACATCTAAGATCATCCTAAGCAAAAATAAAAAAAATTGAAGAAAACCTAACATTGTTATTTGTTAACAGTAACATTAACATATTAACATCTAAGTTCAACATCATCAACCTAAGCAAATCTAAGCAATAACATCTAAGATCAACCTAAGCAAAAACAAAAAAAATGAAGAAAACATACATAACCTATCATTTTTATTTCCTAACAATAACATATTAACATTTAAGTTTAACATCATCAATCTAAGAAAGAAGAGGAAATATAAGCAAAAACAGAAAACAAAAAACCTAACCTGCTGGAGCCTAGATCGAAGGGGCAGCGGGGGCGGCGAGGCACTGAAGGCTGGATGCTTCTAGTGCTGGAGCTTGGAGGCGGTGGGGGCAACGAGGCGCTGGAGGCGACACCGGTGAGGTGGCGCGGGGTCGGGGCCTGGGGTATCGCGTACGGGAGAGGGGGGGGGTCGAAGGTAGGGGAAGGGTCTGTCGAGTGGAGGGTTACTGTCTAACAGTAACCCTTTAACTCAATATCCAGATCCATATCTCGGATCCTCTATGCAGAAATCGGTCGTTTACGCGATCGACTAGATCAACTACGCGCCCGAACATTCGAGCTCAACCGACTATAGGCCGATTTAACCTATTCGAGTCGGGTACCCTCCCGAGTCGCATAGTCGGACCGACTAGTCGGCCTAGTCGACCGACTTTTGCAAAACTGTCCCCTGCCACTTCCAGCCACACCCTTCTCTCCTTCTAGAGGCATCTACACAGTGCCTCCTTAAAGCCCGACCAATAGCAACCTCCCCTGCAACCCGCTCCCCCCACCTCAACCTTGTGAATGTGATTTCTTCTCCGCTGCCAGATGCCACAGAATCGAAAAACGTCGTGTTGGCATCCCCTTCCCGAAGCCACTTCTGCCTAGATCTTTGGTGCCATTCCCCCTTTTCCTTCATGTCCTCTGTTAGGAGCTCCTCAAGGAATGCTTACCTCTCCTTGAACTCCACCTCAGACAGCTCCCTCTCGTCATCCAGGCGGTCCAGTCGAGCAACCTCGCCCTGGATCTCTCCCCTCCTCACCTTTCGCCTCATCCTGACCTCCATCCCGAAAGACGAAAGGAAGGTCCTCAAAGTGGAGAGCTTCGCCGCAAAACGGGAGACCGCCAAGCCCTCCGTCGGACTCCCTCTCCAGATCTCCTCCATCTTCTCCTGGAAACCAGCCTCCTGTAGCCAACTTTTCTCAAAACGGAAGAAGAATCTGTGCTTGCCTTCTTCCCCTGTCGACCAAATGATGGGCGCGTGATCTGAATGCGAGCGGGGTAGAGCCCATGCGTACGAGAGAGGGAAACTCTCCGCCCAGTCGGAGAGAGAAAGAATCTATCCAGTCTGGAGTGCGATGTTATGTTATGCCAGGTAAAGGCGCATCCCGGAGCATCAATGATTGACAACCCCAGGCTGTTGGCCATTTCGCGGAACTCCTCCGAGCTAGGGTCCCTGCTGCCTCCTCCCTGCGGCCTATCATCGGGGAGCAAGGTGACGTTAATGTCGCCCCCAATGATCCAGACCCCTTCCCCAGCAGAAGCTCCCAACTGCTCGAGCTCGGCCACCATAACGCTCCTATCACCACTGCTCGACCCATAGATGTTCGTGACGAAGAACTCCAAACCATCCTCCCTTCTACGCAGTCAAACCGAAAGACAGTGAACAGACTTCGACTCCTCCACCAGGTCAAAAGAGTCCCCCCTCCACGCAGAGAGCATCCCGCCCGAGGCCCCTTGCGCGCCATGCTCTGCCATCAGAAAACACCCACCACCATCCAATCCCATCAACTCGGCTTCTGCTCCTGACTGCAATTTTGTTTCATGAGAGGATCTTCATAAGAATGAGGGACACTGTTGCATCTTTAGTGGGACTAGGCCCAAGAGCTTAGCCACCCCCTATCCAACACCCGGAAACGGTTTTGAGAGCTTCATGAGGTTGAGGCATCGGAGGAAGGCAATCGCTCCCCACCCTCTTGTTCCACCATGGATAGCATCGCCGCCCTTCGCTGTATCCTCGCTCTGGTAGTTTTCCTTGCATAGCACGCCCCAAAACGGAGAGTGCCGCTCGACAGCCCCTGTGGTCTGTCCACCTCCTTGCCATCACCCCGTTGTTTCCATGGCGTGTGCCACGACGCCTTTATCATCGAAACCCGGACGTGGCACAACTTCTTCTAGAACCCCCTCCCTCAAGACAGACTCCGCCAACAGATTGGTGCTCCCGGCCTGCCCCAGCCTCCCACAGGACATCACCCCCCCGGCTGGGAGACCATCTCCCTCGAGAATTGTCGTGCCACACCCCAGTTCGTTATGAAAGGGCGTCCTCTCCTCCTTACAATGTCGACTCTCATCCATCGGCCGTGTGAGCTGTAAACCTGGAGCCACTATCGGGCATTTGAAGCTGCCGAAAAGACACCACTGCTGAGCCCCGAATGCAACTGCCCTCTCGTGCTTGTTCGCTATAACCGAGATAGCAGCCGGATCCAGATCCGGATCAACCGACCCGTCCTGCCTCCAGCTTCAATAGGCGGCGTGGACGCCATGTAGGCGGACGGAACCCCTGCCAAAAAATGGGTATGCAAGGGGAACTGAGGAGCCGCATGAGTCCCTAAAGGCGGGGATACAGATGGGCCCCCTTCTCGAATGTGCAAAAGCTGCCAAAGCTCGGAAGAAGAGGAGACGTCCCTACGAGACGCGACACATCGTCTCCCGAGCACCGGTCCAGCTCCCCCGACCGCGACACGGCGACGCCCCGTCCCTCGCTGCACCGTTGCACCCCCTTCGGCCGCATCCCTCCTTGGACCTCGCGGGCCCGACCGCGATCGCCCTGCCCCACCGCGGCAATCTCTATGGGAAAACTCCTCCCACCAACTCGAACCCTCCTCCATCCAAGCATCTCCAAAGGCAACCTGCTCACCTTCAAGATAAGGTCGAGTGGCTCGCCTGACCGGGTGCCCGACGACTCCATGGCCTCAATCGCTACCTTTCCTCCAAACAGTGTGCGTATGCTAGGCAGGTCGCGCGTGGAGAGAGGTACCCTGCTGATGCGCACACGCTGCTGGATCACTGGTTGTCGCGTTCCGTCTGAGGTCGCCAGTCTGCGCCAGCGCAGCCCCGTCCATCCCTCCCTTGACCACCTCAAGAGTTCTTTGGACTCCATAACCGTGAGTCCTCTCGCCAGCACTCACCATGGGGAAAGAGGCACCACGTCTCCCCTGAACATCGCCGCAGACACCAGGCCCACGTCCGAGGCTCCCCTGAAAGGGGCCTCACCAAGCCCTCCTCCTTCGCCTACCAGCATGTACGAACCCCCATCGCCGGTGCCTTTGGAGTCCCTGGTGAATAGTGGGTAGAGGTTGGCCTTGTGCGATAGGCCTCTGCAACTGAGGCAACGGATGGCATCACGACACTGTCGCGCCCAATGGGAAAGGGAACCGCATCTGAAACAACCTCGCCCGAAGGGGTTAGGGAAGACCCACTTCGTACTTACAGTCCTCCCACGACGACGCTCCCTTCTCCTGCTCACAGTCACCCAGTCGTCTTCTCCCCCCTCTTCTCCGCTATCCCTCCCGCTCTCAGACATGGCCCCCCAAGTCCTCACCATAATTTTTCTTGAGTAAAGGTATTGCTTTTTGGACTTCTAATGTGCACAAAAAGATGAGCATCTTGTTCAGTCTCAGCCTCTCGAAACCCATATTTCCTTGCTGAAATTCCTTCAACACCTCTATGACATCCCCTTTAACCAATTCCCAAAATTCCCTGTAAAAGGATATAGGGAATCCATCCAGACTCGATGCCCCATCTACATTCAGCTGAAAGAGCGCCCGTCTGGCCTCCTCCTCCGTGAATCCCCTCACCAGTGTCCCTTCCTCAGAATCAGAGATCCGCAACACACCTCTCCCTTATCATCCCCATCCTTCTCAAGCCCGCCTTTTGCTGAACGCTTGAAAGTGTGCCCTCAATGCGATACCGGACCTCCTTGTCCCCCTCCACCTCCATCATACCCACTGATAGCGAATGTATCAAGTTCCTACGCCTCCTTCGCTAGACATGACATGGAAAAATCTCGTGTTCGCATCCCCTTCCTTTAACTAGCGCTGCCTGGATCTCTGACTCTAAACACTTCCTTCTTCCTGTCCTCAAGCGCAGTATCATTCAAGTGAAAGTCCCTGCCAGCGAGTTCCTTTGCCGTCAACATCCTTTCATCCTCAAGCTTATCCAAACTGCAAATCTCCTCCTGTGCCATCAAGAGCCTGTCACGTCTGTGCGCCTTGTTTCTGTTGAACCCCATTAGGTGCCTCCTGAGCGAGGACAATTTGCTCACCAGCCTGCAAGTTGCTGAACCGCTTGGTTTGCATTCCTCCCAAAACGCTGCCATAGACTCCCCGAAACCTTCTTCCAAGAGCCTAGCCCTCTGGAAGCGAAAAAACGTTCTTGGGCACACCTCCTCCCCTATTCTGCCATCTGTAAAACCACCAACCACATTTATTACTTGAATTCCAAGCATGTCCAACACCTCCTTCAGCTTAGCCGATCCATTGTCCCTTCCTCCCCGACCACCAGGACGATCATCTGACAACAAGGTTACATTGAAATATCCCGCAACAATCCATGTTGTACCGTGCACCACCCCTCTTCCAAAAGTCAAGTCCTCTACAAGTTGAGCCATATTGACCCCATTACAGGTGCCCTATACGTTCGTGGCAAGAATAAACAAACCGTTAGATCTCCGTCGCAACAGAGTTGTGTTAGAGTATCTCCCTCGCAGTTCTTCCCATTCCATCTCAAACTTGTCATCATTCCAACCTATCATTATTCTGTCGGACGCCCCTTCAGATTCAATTCCCCTACATCCCGCATATCTGGTCCCCTACATCTTTCTAGACCTCCGACACATCCCGTGAAATCTTTGTCTCCTATAACAGGTTCATATCCACCCTTTGTTCCAACACCATCTGTCGCACATCCATTCTCTTGTCCGCCTGCCCCATTCCTCTTACATTCCACGAAAAAATATTCATTTTGAATTGTTTGAACCCCTATAAGCGGCACTACGTCGAGGCACCGCTAGACCTCTAGCTCCAGGCCCTGCCCGTGATTCCTCTCCTCTTGGACCCTCGTCAATCCCCCTTCCCGCTCAACCTCCTGGCTTGCATCCACACTGCTAGCCCCATTTTGTTACACCTTCGCACCCTCCGCCCCTTAGTGCTTGTCAACGCTTGGTGTTCCAGTTTCGCGCCTCCCCTTCCCACCTCTCCCTTCCAAATCCCAGTAGATCTCCGTCCGACGTCACCTCCTCCTCTCCCGCAAACTCGATCGCTCGAAATGCCTTCGAAACCTACACGCCAGTCGCACCTCGCCCTGCCTTTCTTTCTCCAGGTTAGAATCCTTGGTCAAATCCCCCAAGCTCCCCCTCCCGTCAGTGCACTCCGCCGTCGTTGCACAAAGCTCCAACTCTGTTTGCATCACCGCTGCAGGCGGCAGCGGAGACAAGCCCATCTCAGCATTTGCCGCCTCCGGTGTATTTGTAATGTGTTCCGGATCCACGCGAGGGTCCGGCTCCCTGCCAGAAGCCATACCGTGCTGCAACCATGTGCTTTCTCCTGGTACCCGATTCAGATCGAGATTCGGTTCAACGCTGCGGGTCTTGGTGCCCGATAAAATCTCCAGTGGATCCGAGACCCGAAGCCTCCCTGCGTCAGACACCGACAGGTCAATTTGTTTTCTTGCATTCGGATCCACCAAACAGCCTGCAAGATCCAGATTCGGCTCACCGGGCTTGTCTGCTTCCTTTGGTGCATCCGCGTCGCCACCCAGGTCTAGGCGAGGGTTCGATTTATCATTAGAGACCATTGTAATGGATTCAGATTTCTGCCTCCGGAAAAAAACTTGACTAGCTGACCCGATCTGCTTGTCCGCACAACACCTTTGCGTAGGAGGTCCGCCCGAGCCTCGGTACCACCCTACTTGGCCTTCGAGCTCCCCTTGAACCCCGCGTCCTGTCTTGCGCCACAATCTTTGCCCCTTTCCCAAATAGGAGAACCAGTTTGAAATACCCCGAAAGGGGTCCCCTTCCCTTCTAGCTCTTTTCCCCCGGCACATCCTCCCTCCTCTCCGGTCGCATCCGGTACACCTTCGTCGTCGACCCCTCATCGTGTATTTTCAGGCTGAAGCTGTAACCTCTGTATGTCACCTTGAGGAACACCGGCAAAGGTTGCTTGACCCTCACCTTTTTCTCCAACATCCACGGATGCTCCCCCTGATAGAGGCCAGCAGACACGATTCTCATGACCTCTAGCAACTCCGCAAGCATCCCATACACCGCTCCGAAATCTCGACACACGAGTGGAAGCCCACACACCGATATCGACAACTCCCTCTACCGTGCGTCGCGTCCGCTATCACGCAACAACGGTGTTCTTCAGTGTACCATCCCTTCAGCTCGATGGGAGAGCCCGAGCAGACTCTTTGCCTCTGCCAACGATAATCCATGAGCGCAGACCACCGCTCCTTCTAGTTGGATCACATCCCCCTCAAATCCTCGCCCCACTGCAACATAAATATCCTCCATCGCGTCGATCAACCTCGACCCTTCCCTCCAGCAAACCCCCACAAGAACCCTTCCTTCTTCAAAGTTACTTCCAAAAGCCTTTGCAGCCATGCTGCCCTCCGTCTTCCCCAGTCACCGTGGACACCGATGGCTGCAGTGACCGCTCCCACCGCAGACCAAACAACATATAGGGTCCTGGCATACCGCCGCGCAGTGGCCCTAATCGCCGCAACGGAGGCAGCTTTCACGAAACTTCTGCATTCCATGAAAACATCCTAAAAAATTAACATGTAATTATTGCACTAAAACCTAAACCCTAATTTCCAAGATAAAAGACGTAACGTTGCATAACTTCCTCGTACAATGTCCAATTACACTTTACTCACCTTTGAATTTAGCATATTCATTTCTCTACAAAACATAATCAAATTCAAAGGAACCAAAGTTCATTTGTGAAAATTGGGTTTTGAGACCTAACTGTGCATTGTATAAGACTGAACAACTTCACCTTGTTATTTTATGTACACAATTTTTTTCTCATATGGTTTTTTTCTTCTCGCAATTTTTTTTCCGCATGATTTTTTTGTACAATCCTTTTTTTCTTTTGCGTACGATTTTTTTGTACGATCCCTTTTTGCGTACGATTTTTTGTACACACCTCTTTTTCAAAAGAAATTCTCCCTTTTTTGAGATCAAGGCAACAGGAAGCCCATTGGGCCTCAAATAAAATCCCCCTTTTTCCTTTTTTAAGAATAAGGTCCAGTTGGATATGTGACCCTTTATTTAGGGTTCCCTATTTGGGAATCCAACTCCCATTACCAACGATGGGGTCGGGGGCTTCCTGCTTGTGGAGGAGACGACGTCGACTGGATGGTTGTAGGGAATCGATGGTAGCCTCTGCCATTGCCTGGAGAGATAGGAGTCTCCACTAGGAGCTTTGGGAAATAGGGCCCACATGACGAAGAGATTGGCTCGCTTGAGCGGTTCAATGTCGCCAGGAGGTCGCCGCCTGGATCTCGCTACCGCCTGGAGCTCGTCGCATAGAGGATCATTGTTGGTACATGTGGCACCGTCATGGGTTTTGTGCGATGAGGCTTGGGCTTCTTCACCTTTTATTCCTCCGACTACTGCGACGGTGAAGGTGCCCTTAATGCTGCTGCAAGTGTCGTTGCTTCTGCTATTGCGGCTTGGTAGGATCAGTCGTCTGGAGTTGCATTGTTGATGGGGTCTGGAGTTTGCATATGGATGCACGTTAGGGATCAACGAGGTTGGTGGGGGCTCGCACCTATAAGGGAGCTCCGCACGTGAGCCTTAGCCTGAGGATGCTCACATAGCTGTATGTCGGCTTCTAACATTTTCTGCACTTGGAATGATTAAGGCTTTGTGCATAGGTCTCATCTTTTGTAGATTGCATACCTCAAATCGTCCTTGTATCTTTGTCTCCAAAACTTGTGTATGTTAGGGCTTCGGGAACCCAAACCGGAGATGAATTTGGGGTCTTCATAGAATTAGGGTTTCTTCAGAAACCATGCCTTGGAGGTGATGCAGCTAGAGGTAGTGCCGTTGCAAGGATTTCCTGGAAGAGGAGACATAGATCATAATACCTGCGCCATCATCTCGTGCATGGAGAATTCTAAGTCAGCTTGGCTAGGGTTTCATCAAAAAACTTGGAATGATGAACATGCTCTTCAACAATAAATCTTCAAGAACAACGGAGAATCGAATCTTGATCTAATCATGAATTAGGGTTTCAACAGAAAACCCTAGAATCGAATCTCGAATCTCGAACATAAATAAAGAGCATACAAATCCTCGAGAATCGAACCCCCGCTCCAATACCATGTTAGAAAACTAGAATGCGGAAGCGTAATTAGAGAAAAGAATAAGAACATGAAAGAACGTCGGGATTTTTACATGGAACCCTACTCCGTAAGGAGCAAGATGAAACCACGGGAAAACGCCTCAAAGGGTTGATGTGTTCATTGAACTTTCTCATCTGATACAGATGGTGTGGCGCTTCTTATATAGCCCGCACTGACTCTCTAAGTCCCACAAATAGTAGATGTTATACTAAACCACTGGATGTGGTAATTGGACCTTGGAGGTATCCAATTTCCCATCTACACATCAGTGACACACATACTCCTACAGTAAATGGATATGAAAGTGTCCGGACAATCTTGCGGGGAACCGGTTGTATGTGCATACTCATGCTGCCACAACTGTTCCCGTCAATTTTGGGGACGTTCTAAGATGAATTGGGTGATTTAAAAATTTGAAATCACCCAAAAAAATGTTAGAATCACTGTCTGGGGGCACAGTTCACATGTAACAGAACTGCAAGGAGGTGCAGCACTGCCTAGGGATCTGGCAGCACAGGGCTGGTGGCATTAGGACCTAATGGTGCGAGGAGAGGCTGTGCTAGGGTTGGCGCCACAGATCTGGAGGCCCGATCCCTGGGTCTGGGCGATGCAAGGCCTCACGTGGGAGGGCCTGCGGGTGGCAAGTAGGTGGCTCGGTGGCGAGCCCCGACTCTAGCGAGGAGTTGGTAGGGGCGGAATTGAGGGCCGGTGCACGGAGAGAGGAAAATAGGGCTTCTGAGCTCCGGTCTTGGACCACCGCTCTGATACCACGTGGAGAAAGAAAATAATGACGGTCATATGATCTCTTATATATAGAGGAGAAACTTTAGAGGGTGAACAACAGAGACAAAAAGAATAGAAAAATACATAGGAAATAGAAAAATATAAATATAACTCTCAACAAAAATCATTTACACAAGGGATGAGTTTTTTCTTAGTAATACAGCCTTGTGATTCCGCTGAATGTAGGAAAATATTGTGATATTCATTAGGTTTCTGATGATGCTAAACTCTATATACCTTGTCACCT
This sequence comes from Ottelia alismoides, assembly GCA_037367405.1. Taxonomy (NCBI): domain Eukaryota; kingdom Viridiplantae; phylum Streptophyta; class Magnoliopsida; order Alismatales; family Hydrocharitaceae; genus Ottelia; species Ottelia alismoides. Next base: position 1,128,297 of record JAZKJV010009171.1, read on the forward strand.
TCTTAACCGAAATGAACCACTTTGAAATTTCTTTAGTTAAAAGAATCAGTAACACTGCCAAATTGATCGATGGATGGGTTTCAACATTGTCGCAGGGGAATTTTTGTGTGAGGGTTTGTTTTTTTTTTCTTGGCCTAGCACCAGCTTGAACCTTTTCTGTAGCTTAGTTCGCGGTCATGATGCAGATTTTCTTCATAATTTGGGGAAAGGTGGTGGCAATAATTTGACTTATTTCTACTTTATCGGAAGTATACTGTTAGTTTGAATCTATGTTGAGAATAGTTGAGACGTGAGGATGCAGAGTGAAATTCTTTTCTATGGACAGCTGTTTCACATCTAAGAATAATCAATGTGCCACTTTCATCCATTTAGTTTATTAAGTTGAATATCTGTGCCATGTACCTTATATGATACTGCATCTGAAGATTTTGTACGAAGCTCGTTGTTTTCTTGTACGAAGCTCCTTTTTTCCCATATTTAGCAGCCTCAGTAAATTGCTTTTTCAGAGAAACTGGAATTCTTCGTACAAGCATGATCATGAATGGGTTCAATGCAACAAATGCCACAAATGGAGGATTCTTGGAGATGGTTACGACAGTTCTAGCTTACCTCTAGAATGGTAAGCTCTTTGCTTCATTAATGTCAATTTCTTATCCTCCTCTCTTTGGTAGTGTGGATTGCTTTATGCCTGTTCTTTGGTTGCTGGTTTCTTATTTTTCAATGGCAGTGACATGGGCATGTTCTCTTTGAGAAAACTGGGTATATGGCTACATCTTTGCTTTAGATCTGAAGGAAATCAAACATATATTCTGTTTTGTTGTGCCAAAAAACTGTGTTTAGCTGCATTTGAACAGAGCTTTTGAAGACAGGGCATCTAATTAGCATTATGAAAGCATTTATAATGTTGAAACTAATTCGCAGTTCTTGTACAATTGGACTCTCTTGTATTTTTCAGGTATTTCTGATTATTTTGTTACTGCTTGGTTAGAAAATAGTATACAGATGTCATTCCATCTAAAAGACCGTTACAATACAAGTTTTCCCTTGTTAAAGAAACGCTCTAATTTGTTTGGATACCTTGGTGATGTAGGATGATGTTATGCCATCATATAGCAGAATACTTGGTCTTTTTTAACTGATTTGAGGCCAGGTGTAGCTAGATTTTTTTCGTCCTTGAGGCTATATTATTTGTCTTATTTATACTCTACAAACGAAAGTTGAACGTTGATAATGCTTTAGATCTCTGTAATATTCATGCTTTCAGATTTGGTTCCTAACTGTTTTGGAAGGGTTTCAAGCTTTCCTCAATAAGTAGAACCCGCATGCATACTACGCAGAGTATATGTAAAGACAAGAAGTACGAAAAGAAGGAATTTATTAATGCAAAAATACAATTTTGAGAGCGCATATATATGAAATATTACTTGAAGCAAGGTGTAAAGAGATATTTTCAAGCTAGCTGAGACTAGGGAGTGGAGGACCGAGGATCTAATGCATTTTAAGTGCATAATGGATGATGACGAACCCCCTTTAATGATATGGTTGTAGTGCAGTGTGTCTACCACCTGAAAGATCAGGGTTCAAAACCCTCCTTGTTGGTGTTGCGTTAGGTAGTCAACAACAACAAGCCTTTTCCCACAATTAAGTAGGGTTGGCTAAGTTAGGTAGTCAACAACAAACGTAAAAAAAGTAGCTAGATCTTTTAACATGGATTTGAGCAAGAATTCATGTAGCCGACCCAACTTAAAATCAGAGAAGGCTTTGCCATTTTGTCGTTAGTGAAGATATATGGTATAAAGTAATGCAAGAAAAGTTTATTTTTGCAGGATTTATATTGACAACAATGTTGTCGCCTTGTCGGGATAAGCCTCATGGTGCTCGTAGATCTTGGATTCTGCTTGCATAATGCTTGTATTGTCGAATCCAAAAGAGTGAGGTTTTACAAGCTTGTAAATGTTGGCCGACTAGGATTACTACTCGGCCTAACTAGTTGGATGAGTGTGTCTACAATCCGAATGGGCCTAGTCGGCCAATGTGTGGTCTCAATTGGTTGGTCCAATTAGTTGGCCCAACTAATCGACCTGGTCAAATGATACTTTTCTCAACATTAATTTGTTATTTGTTTCATGATTTTTTAAAAGTAAACTAAAATGCTTGATGTTTGGTTATAATTCCATTATTATTTTTATTCCATCATGGTAGTATTGAGAATATCCAAATCTATATAAATATATCATAATGAGGAAAGGGAAGCTACTTTATGAAGTATCTAACCTTGCTACTCCATGGATTTTTTTGTTGTTTTTTTTATTTTTTGGGAAAACACTACAGTGTATTTTCATCACTATATCCATCTAATATGTCATTCCAATTTCGCCAGAAATCGAAACTCCTATGCCCTCCATCCATAACAGGTTGATTACAACAATTCTAAGATGGTTAAAATTACCTGTTCTGGATAGAGGGCATATGAGTCTCTATTTCCGACGAAATTGGAATGACATATTAGATGGTTATAGTGATGAAAATACACAGTGGTATTTTCCCAAAAATAAAAAAAATGGCGAAAAATGTTCATGGAGTAGCTAAGGCTGGCTACTTCGTGGAGTAACTTCCCTTTCCTATATCAGAATATAGTTTTCCCAAATATAATTTGTATCAAGATATAAAAAGTACAAACTGATTATATTTGATTAGATTCCCGTCTGCCTATTAATTCATTATCAATGTCCTGACCAACTGAATATTGATTATCATCTTTTGGATGCATTGATGAGGGAGGTCTTGAAAATGATGTCGTTGGGGTAAAACAATGGGATCATATGACATCTATATTGATGCTTGTAACGCGTTGGTTGCCAAAAATAGTACTTAGCTTATGTTGTGAAAAATGACCAATCTATTATTCAAGGGAGTCCTAGGCTCTCTTATATAGGGAGAGACCTCACGGGTAAAATACAAAGTAGTCCAGAGAACAATAAGAAATTACGAAAAGGTACATAACATATAATAATATAGGTCTCTACACTCCTCAAGGTGGAGCATAGATGTCGATCATGCTCAGCTTGGAAGAACATCTCTGGAAGGGTCTTCTGAGCAACGACTTGGTGAGTACGTCAGCAGTCTGATCCCCTGAGCTCACATGAGATGTAGATATCAAGCCTCTCTAGATCAAGTCTCTAGTGTAGTGGCAGTCAACTTCAATATGCTTTGTTCTTTCATGGAATGCTGGATTGTTGGCAATAAACAATACTGCCTGATTGTCACACTGAAGCTGCATAGGTAAAGGTACAGCTACATGTAGATGCTCTAGCACAGATCGAACCCACATCATCTCAGTGCTTGCTTGCGCCATGGCCCTCTATTCAGATTCAGCACTGGACCTTGCCACAACGGTTTGTTTCTTTCTTTTCCAAGAAACAAGAGAGCTCCCAAAAAAAATGACAAATCCTGAGGTTGACTCTCTATCCTTAGGGCATCCTGCATAATCGGCATCTGCACATGCTGAAATAGATAAATTTGTGCCCTTTCGAAATAGCAACCCTGAACCTGGAGAAGACTTTAGATACCTTAGTATCATGTATATGGAATCCATATGAACTTGTCTTGGCTGCTCCATAAATTGACTCACCCGTCTTACCGCAAAGGCAATATCGGGTCGAGTTATGGTAATATAAAGGAGCTTACCCACCATTTCTCTGTATCTCCTCTTGTCTACTTCAGCAGTGTCATCATCATACAGCTTCATGCTTGGATCCATGGGAATACTCGATGGTATGCATCCAGCCATGCCTGTTTCAGTCAAAAAATCTGTAATGTACTTCCTTTGGGTCATCACTAGACCCTGTGCATTCTTGGCAAATTCCAACCCCAGAAAGTATCTTAGGGTTCCAAGATCCTTCGTGACGAACTGACGCTTTTGCCCTCTCTATTCTCTGAACATCATCTTCTGTAACCAGAATATCATCAACATAGACCATGATGACAACCGTACCTGTAGAAGACTTCTGAATAAACAACGAGTGGTCTGCATTCGATCTTTTGAACCTCTGTCGTTCAATCAGATGGGAAAGCTTCTGGAGCAATGCCCTTGGGCTCTGTTTAAGGCCATAAATTGCCTTGTGAAGCCTACACACCATATGCTTCTCCCCCACAGCAGTGAACCCTGGTGGCTGCTGCATGTAGACTTCCTCTTGCTGATCTCCATACAAGAAGGCATTCTTGACATCAAGTTGAGATATAGTCCAGTCACGTACCACAACAACTGATAAGAGTATGCGAAGAGTAGAGTGACGAGCCACTGGAGAAAATGTATCCATGTAGTCCACGCCATATGTTTGCGTGAAACCTCACGCAACCATCCGTGCCTTGTATCGATCTAGACTGCCATCAGCGTGGTATTTTACTGTGAAAACCCATTTACAGCTAACAATTGATGCATCAGGAGGAGCATTAACCGAGCTCCATGTGCCACGAGACTGTAAGGCATGCATCTCGTCTTCCATAGCCATTCGCCAGCAATCAATCTTCATAGCTTCCTGATAGGTCCATGGTATGTCCACGGAAGACAAAGCTGCATCAAATATCTGAAAGTCGCTTGTGAGGCGATGAAAAGACACCTGGGAAGCAAGGGGATAAGATGCACACGTCCGCTTTTGCTTCCGGATAGCAATAGGAATATCAAGGTCATCGTCCATTGTACTGGATGGTGTAGTCTCCTCCTACAATGAAGAATCCTGCACATGTACCATATCTGATCCGTCAGTAGTAATGTCATCAAAACATACCTGAGGCGTGATGGATGTCTGACGTGTAGCTTGAGCAGGACCTGACCGACATGTATAGAATTTTGGTAAAGGTGGAATGGGAGGTTGTGGAGGTTGTGGTAGCGGAGGTGGTGGTCGTGAAGATGGCGTAGTAACTGGAGCAGGAGTAGACTCAGGTGAACTCCAACTAGGAGGCGGAGGGACATAGACATCATCATTGGTAGTGGATGGTACCTGCCTGTCACCTGCAGGGGAAAAATACATAACAGACTCAAAGAACGTGACATCAGCACTGACAAAGTATTTCTTGTTTATGGGGTCATAACAGCGATAGCCCTTTTGAGTCCGAGAGTAACCGACAAAGACACACTTGACAGCTCTAGGAGAGAGTTTGTCAAGTCCAGGAGTCAGTAGATGAACAAATGCAACAGTACCAAAGACACGAGGAGTAAGTGACGTTAGCTTCAGCCCTAAGCTGAATTGAGGGGTCGCGCGTACACCTTCTAGCCCTGAGAAAGTTGGGACTTCGAGCTCGCTATCTGCACCCGAAAGGTAATAATTCCTTATCAGGAAAAATGATAGAAAGAGGAATTTTCTCACCCAGGACAGATGACGGCATACGATTGACCAGGTAGCAAGCTGTAAGAATAGCATCTCCCCAGAAAGAGATAGGAGCACAACTTTGAATAAGAAGAGTTCGAGTAATGTCAAGAAGGTGACGGTGCTTTCTTTCTGCAACGCCATGCTGCTGAGATGTGTAAGCACAAGTAGTTTGGTGAATAATGCCCTTCGAGGAGAGAAACTGAGAGAGAGATCGTGTGCAGAATTCCAGAGCATTATCTGTACGAACATATTTGACTTCAGATTTATTCTTTAAAAGAAAGACCCAAGATACACGAGTGAAATCATCCACTACAACTAGATAGAACCTGTGTCCCTGATGATCGGGTACTCGACTCGGACCCCAAATATCAATATGAAACAACTCGAACGGGGAGCTACTGCTCCGACTCTGACGACTAGGAAAGCTAGACCGATGATGCTTTCCCAACTGACACGCTTCACAATGAAAGGAAGAACTGGGAGAGATCTGCGGCAGAAGATGTCACATTTTCTGGAGCGGGAGATGACCAAAGCGAAGATGCCAGATGTATAGAGATACTGGTCCGGCGGAATGAGAAGAGACGCCAGCATAACAATTCCGAACCAGCCGATACAGACCATTCTGCTCAGAGCCACAGCCAATCACCCTGCCCGTTAGTATATCATGAAAAATAAGAGAAGAGGGGTCAAATATAGCACGACAGTGCAAGTCCTTCGTAATCTGACTAATAGACAACAGATTCATGGAGAACTTAGGAGCATGCAGAACATTCTGTAGACGCATGGACGGAGATAGAACGACCTCCCCCTGTCCAACAAGGGGGGAATGAGTACCATCTGCGATCTGTACTGAACGACCATGGGGAATGTCCCTGTAGGACTCAAGTCTCTCTCGATCTCGGCAGAGGTGATGTGTGGCACCAGAATCTATAATCCAATCAGATATATCATGACAAGACGTAAATGCAGTAGCACTACCTGAGGTACTAGCAGCAACAGAGGAACTGGCAGAGGCATTGGCAACAACATCTGAAGGTCCACCAGAAGAATCAACAGATGATTGTGGCATAATATCATGTAGGCGTGCCACAAGCTCTTCGAAACGGTTGTCTGCATTGGATGTTGACTGGGGCAGAGCATGCTCGGCTACACGCGTCGATGCTGGGAACCCATGCTTAGAGTAGCATGTATCCTCTGAGTGGCCTGTGTAGTGACAGTACGAACAAGGCTGACGAAAGCGACCACTCCTACCACGGGGTCCACGACCACGACAAGAAAACTTACCACCTCTCCCACGTGATACTGCCATCACCGATGGGGGTGGAGTAGATGAGCTGGAAGAAACTGATATGCGACTGAGCCTCCGGTAAACATCCTCCATTGGAGGAATAACAACATCGGCCAAAATCTGAGAGCGGGCAGCCTCGTACTCAGGATCTAGGGCTGCAAGTAGAACGCCCACCATGGTGGCATTCCGAAACGTCTTCTGCTGCTCAGGAGTTGCTGTGAGTGGAATGGTACTGTATAATTTCTCAAACATCCCTCTCAGGGACGTGTACAAGGAATGAAGAGGTCTGCCGTTCTGTTTCATCGTGAATATATCATGCTGAAGCTGTGACATCTTGGTCTCATTCCGCACTTGTGAATACGTTGCAGTCAGAATATCCCACATTGCCTTGGCAGTGGGCTGATGGAGGACATCATTGGCAATCTCCATCGACAATGTGCCTGACATCCAAATCTTGGCATATGAATCATCAGCCTCCCACGAGGCATATATCCCCGTCTTCTCTGCCGGCTCTTCCTCGGTAAGAATATGCTTCTTACCGTTTGACTTCATGAGGCTCATGAACTGCATCGCCTAGAGCTCATAATTCGTCCCATCCATCTTCACTATCGGCACGGGACCTTTGAACGCGCCTATGGAGGGCATATCAACCTTGGAGTCTGACATAACGCCGGAGATGTAGTACTAGGGTTTATAGACAAGAGACATGTGTCTACACGAACTGCATAGGATTTGAGTGTGTATGTAGACGTTACACACCCAAATCCATGGAGACGACAAAGAAGGCGGCTACGGCTGAAGCTGCAGGAGGTGAGGGCCGACGCCGGCTAGGGCTAAGCCGGCAAGAGGGTGGCCTTCGGAGAAAGGGCCAGGACCGGCTGTAACAGGCGGAGAAGAGGCCGGACCCGGGATGCCGGAGACGGTCCTGGGCTGGAGGCGGAGCCCTCGACCGGACCCGGCGGGGCAGGGCGGGGCCGAGAGGCGGAGTGGGGTGGCGCGAGGCCGAGACGCGGGGCCTGGCCGAGAGGCGGGGCGGGATGGCGCGGGACGGAGAGGCGAGGCCGGGCCGAGGGGCGGCGGCGTGAGAAAGAGAGGGGGGGTGGAAGAGCCCTAGGGTTTAGGCTCTGATACCGTGTTGTGAAAAATGAGCAATCTATTATTCAAGGGAATCCTAGGCTCTCTTATATAGGGAGAGACCTTACGGGTAAAATACAAAGTAGTCCAGAAAACAATAAGAAATTACGAAAAGGTACATAACATATAATAATATAGGTCTCTACAGCTTATGAAGTTAGTTAATATTATTTGGTGAAATAAGACTGAAATGAATGGAGAAAAAAATTTTGTGCAAGGTTTAAGAATGCTGCCTAATGAATTGCGTAATCATTCGTGTATATTTATCCAGTAATTGGTGTCATTATGCGGTCTAGCCTGCAAATTCGATGACATAGCTGCATAGTGTAAGGAGGTGTTGGACGCGCAAGGTTTAAGGTCTTTTTGACGGGGCTCAACAAGGAGATACGCGTGCAACATCGGGAAAGGAGATAGAGGGCGCATGAGGGGGTCTCTCGGCTGGATATGTTGGAAGATGAGAGATCGTTGTTGGAGGAGGAGCTGGTAGAGAGAGGGGAGAACCTAGCGTAGATCATCCACAAAGATAGGAAGGAGGAGGTTTCGTGGAGGCAGCGGGCCACACAACGCTAGGTGAAGGAGGGGGATGCGAATACTCGATTTTTCTATGCAGTGGACAGTGGGAGAAGGAGAAGGAACCACATACACTCGATTGAGGTTGGCGGGCAGAGTTTTGAGGGGATAAAGAAGTGGGGGCGGCCTTGAGATTGCATTTTCAAGCTTTTGGCCACAGGCACCCGCGCAACGATTGGGGGTGGCAGGGGAAGGGAGTGGTGCGGATTTCCGAGGAGGCGGAGCTATTGGTGAGAGAATTCACTGAGGAGGCGAAGCGAGCCTACATGACTTGAATGCAGATAGGGCACCCAGACCAGATGGTTTTTCGATTTGTTTTTATGGTGAGTTCTGGGAGGTGGTGAACACAGAGGTGTTGGACATGCTAGCGGAGTCCGCAAGGGGAACCATGGTTTTGAGGGCTGAATAAGGCACTCATCTGTTTGCTTCCAAAGAGGAGTGCGCCTGCCAAGGTGGACTACATGCCATTGTGTTGTCAAATGCTATTTATCTGATTATCTCGAAGATCCTGGCTAACATGCTGGGGGGTGTTGCATCAGATTGTTTCTCTGGAGCAGTCGACGTTTGTGCCTGGGAGAGGTTTGGCGGATGGGCTGGTGATGTCGTCTGAGGCACTGTTGTAAAAGTCCTCCGACTGGCCCGACTAGTCTAGTAGGTGGGGTGGGCGATCGAGTTCCGACTAATTCCGACTAGATCAACTAGACGATCAATTTTTGCTTGGAGATGCCATATTTTTTTATTTTTTTAAAGCAAACTTATTCTAATGCGCTTAATGTTTTATTTAAATTCAATTACTTCTTTTCTTTCATTGTGGTAATATAAAAATTGTACAAATCTATGTAAATATATAAGAATATACATATAAAAATGATTTATTTATTTAAAATAATCAAAAAATCCAAAATTTGATTAAAGTCCGACTAAATCCGATTAATCGTCCGATTGCCGATTAATCCTTAGTTAGTGACCCAACCGACCGAGTACCGACTACCGATTTTTGCAGCCTTGGTCTGAGGCAGTGACGGACTGGAAGAGGTCATGCCAAGGGTGTGCCATGGAAAGTTTATTCTCAAAGTTTATGACTGTGTCGATTGGAGATTTTTGTGGGTATCTATGTAGAAGAGGGGCTTCTCGGAGCTATGGATCGCCTTGGTCAAGCGGTGTGTTCACCATCCGCCCGGAGGTGGGTTCCTTTCAGCCCCAGAGGGGCATCAGGCAGGGATATCCTTTGGCGCCGTTGTTATTCATTATTGTGGCGGATGCGCTAGCAGTGATGATGAAGATGGCGACGCCCGATGGGTGGTGGAAGGATACAAGAGAGGACAAATCCATTCCGTTATTGCAATATGCTAACGACAAGGCCATTTTTTGGGGGCTAGTGAAGAAGGGATCGAGAGGGCATCACGCGTTATGGATGTGTTGGAGACATTTCAAGACCGCAGATTAATAGGGACAAGTCCGTGCTGGCCTCGTTTGGTCTTTCGGAGCAGGAGGTGTAGGGAGTGTCGGAAGCGTTGGGTTGTACGGTGGTTGCCTTGTCGATCACATATCTCGGGTTCCCTTGGTGGTTGGGAGGTCAAAGGCAAAGGACTGGAGATTGCTGGTGGAGAGATTGGAGGGGAAGCTGGCCGGGTGGATGGCGATGTTGCTTTGAAAGGGAGGGAAACTGGTCTCGTGAAGCATGTTCTTTTGGCGATCCTGATTTTCTTCTGCTCTATGAGAGTCATGCATGTAGGGGTATAGACGAAGATCAAGCTCTCATGAGGAGATTCTTCTGGTCGGATGGGAGGCAAGCAAGAGTGGGCATACATTTTGTTAATTGGGATAGGGTGACAACACATAAGAGGAGTGGTGGTTTGAGAGTCAGGAGGTTGGGTGAGATGAATAAAGCTTTTCATGGCTAAATGGGTGATACGCATATGGCTGATGTCGGATGATCTGGTATGGAGGCTGTTGAGAAAGATCTTGGGGTGTCTATGTCTTTGGAGGCAGACCTGGGGCGCATCCCTTCTCCTTTATGGAGGGGCGTATCACTGGTGGTTACGGAGATGGCATGCAATATGAGGTCCATCTTGGGGAATGGTGGGAGATTTCATTTTTGGTTGGATGACTGGACGGGGGAGGGGGCTTTGTGGGAGCGTTTCCCAAGGTTGTTGCAGATGGCAACATGTAAGGTGGTGAAGGTACGAAAGGTATGTGGAGAGGGGGCCTGGTCTCCGATTTTTGTGGCGGAGCTATCAGATCATAGGGTTGATGAGTTCTTGGAATTACAGATTGAGTTGGCGCGCGAGGATGCTCCTACGGCGGACAAAGATCATTATGTCTGGGGAGGTGGCAGATTTTCGATCAAAAGGCTTACAATTTTTTTGTGGCGGACTGGGAGGTGGAGGAAGAGGCGGGGGTGGACCTGTGCTTGATATGGAGAAGCAATGAGCCAACCAAGATTAAGGTACTTCTGTGGCTGTTCAGGATTGGGAGGATTCTTACGAAGGATTGTCGGGGGCATGTGTTGGGAGTGGAAGGTGTTTCATGCGAGGGATGCGGAAGTTATTCTTCTCTCGCTCGTCCTCGGCCAAGGTGTGGAGCAGGGCGTGCGTTACCTGGCTTGGTGCTCAGGATTGTTCGTGCTTCTGGAGGGATCTGCGCTCCGTTTGCGGGTTTGGGCATGAGGACAGTGCGCTTCCCTTTGCGGTGATCTGGTCTATTTGGTGTGTGCAGAACAACGTGATTCTTGGGAGAAATAGTTTTTACTCCGAGAATGTGCTGGAACATTGTAAGGCCTTATGTAGATCTTGGATTTTGTAACAACTTGTAGTTTTACGATATATATATATATATTTAAATACATACTTCTAGAGGCGGGTCCCAACCTGGGAGGTCACCCACGTTTTTCTTCAAAAAAATAGCTGCATAGTGGATGATACACTACATATTCAGTCTGCCTTGGAGACAGAGTTGTTATAGAATTTTTACTTTAACTTTTGCTCGTTTTGAGAACTTATTTACTTCATTGGTAGGGCCTCTGACTTGGACTAAGGAGGTTAGTGCTTACATTTAAATCATGTATACTATTGGAAATTATTTAATAACTACAAACATCTCTTGAAATTAATTGTTAAATGTCTGAAAACTCTGCTATATAAAAAATGATGCATTAATATAGAAATTATCGTTTATTTTGAATTTTGAAACACAAAATTGCATAAGACCAATCACTCGTAACATATTTACCTGCTTACTGCAGAGTCTCCATGTGGTATCTGTCAGAATGATTCCATTTGCTGCGTTTTTGAACTTTGATTTTGTGTTTCCTTTATATACAAGACGAAAGAATGTGTACACAAATTTGAAATTAGAGGGTTATCAAGTTGATGAATCATATGAAGAGTTATGGGTGATGATAATTGAAAAGAAGTGGAAACACTTAATGATATCGAAGAGTTAGTTTAGTTTCGTTTCTGGTAGGTTTGGCACCTGAGACCATGCATCTTTTGAGGCATTTGATGGAAGTTTGGAGAACTGTTGAGCTTGTTTTCTTTGAAGTATATACAAGTTTTACTCAACCTTTTTTAAGAATTTGAGATAGAGACCTAGCCGCTCATGAGAGGATGCACGATGACTATTCTCGTGGTTTTTGTTCCTATTGTAGAAGAGATTTTATATGTAAGTCATTTGTCTTTGTCGCATTACGTGGTTGCGTTTTCTTCTATATTGTCTTTGAGCCCATTTGATTTAGTCTTGAGCATGCTTTCTGTGTACTTGTAAATATCAAGGTTTGAAAAAATGTAAATATCAAGGTTTGAAAAAATGAAAGGCAGAACGAGGCATTTCCCTCGTAATCAAGGTGAGGCATTGCCTCGAGGCAGTTGAGGTGTAACCCTCAGTTTATTGAGAAATATATGCATAAAACTATAATTATATACATGTCAATGTAATTATATGTTTTTTGCAATATATAATACATAACACTATAAGATATGATGAAATAATAGGGATAAGAGCACCAAAAGAGAAAATAGAACAACTTCATATCCCTTTCTACACATTTTCATCCTATCAAAGAGGAATTCATTGTCTAGGTGCGAAAGAATTAAACAATACATATGTCTTTGAAATATTATTGTTATTAAAAGACGATTAAATATATGATTTTTATCAGTTGTGCTGCTCTGAGATATTGCAATATCATTTATGCCCCTCCCTTTTCGGGAATATTAGTTGTCCCTGACTACTTCTACAATGATCACTTGTACCCTTCTATTAGTCTAGCTGCCAATTAGTTGAATTAAGCCATGGTTTATTCAAAATATGGTGTAATTAAGAGAACATAACAAGAAAACCCCTATCTCCTTCTCCAACCCATCCTCATCCACCACCTCTGCTCCTCGATGGTGACGGCAAGCTTGATGAGTTGCATTAAAACTTGACCACTCCTGAGGATCTCCGTCATCGTTAGCCCATCATATGGCGTCGACGAGTAGTCGAACGATGGCATTCTCGGTGCGACGTTATCTATCATTGCGGTTGCTTGCGTGGCGAAGGCCCTCGCCCAACGGAGGTAGATGAGGTGAGAGGCAAGAGTTCTCTGTATTATTTGGTTGAAGGGGGGGACTAGATGGGGAGGGCGATCGATGGAGTAGGATGGAATAGAGGAGGAAGGGGAGGAGGAGGGGCTGGAGGCGAAGGGGTGTCGAGGGAGGAGGAGTACCTGGTGGAGATAGAGAAGGGGATAGATGGGAGGAGGGGGTGGAGGGGCTCGAGCCACTCAACACTGTTGATCTTCGTGCAACGGTATACATAGAGGTGGTGGAGGTTCTTGCAGCTGAAGGTGAGGGAGAGGAGGCAACTTGAGCTTCAACGAGGAGAGGCATGCATAGCTGGAGAGGTAAGCGAAGTTGACGTTGGAGATGAAGGTGCATAAGCTGAGGGAGAGGTCGGGGAGAGAGGCAACACATGGAGAGCACGAGGAGATTGCTGTTGTCAAGCTGCTGGCCAAAGCGGTACGTCTAGCCGGAGTAGTTGATGTCGAGGCGACAGAGATTGGGGAAACAGTGACAGAGGAGGTCAAGGCGTGGGCAGAGGGATAGAGGCCGTACCTGACCTTGAGAAAGGCTCGATGGAGGGAATCAGCGGTGTGGATGAGCATGCAGGCGAGGGAGGCGGAGTTGCAATTCGCGGTATTGGGGAGCCGACCGAGTATCCCACTGGGGAGGGCCTCGGTGAGGTCGTCGATTGACGATGACGATGGCATCTTCTCGGTGGATAAATCTGTTGAGTGGGGAAGACAGGGCGATGTGAAGGATAGTTGGATATTACAGATCTTTTCATGGGAGAACCAGTTAAGAGGTTGGAAGGGGAAGTGGATGATGGGGAGGCGGGGTTGTAGTGGGAGGAAGACCTAATTTCAACCCTTGTTTTTATAAAATTCCTCTTTTGTCTCCAAAGTTAACCACCATTTGCATTGGAAATGGATGATAACTAATTCGAGGGGCACACGTGAATATTGTGGAACAAGTTAGGGGTGGAATTGATATTCTCCAAAAGGGAGGGGCATAATTGATATTGCAAAATCTCATAAGGGCACATCTGATAAAAACCTTAAATATATCAAAGAAATTTATGTTGTGTGTCTAACATATAATATATGGCAGCATTAGAAATCGTGAATCTTATCCATTTCGTTTTGCGTGATACATTTCAAAGCTTATTATGTTTACGAGTATTGTTGGATTTGATATTTCTGAATTTATTCATTGGGAGCGAAATGATAAGAGTTTATCGAAATAGTTGGATACAATTTATGGTAAATATGAATATATGGACACAAAAGCGACGTCAGATTTAGGCATTCATCTTATATAATCATTATCCTAAACATTCAGATATTTATAAGCTTCACAAATGACCAAGTAAATAATGAAAATCACCAAGAAAATGCTTCAAAAAAGCAAAAAGCTTTACATAACTGTCAGTCTAATCTCCCCCTGACCCGTGATAGGAGAATGCGTGCCATTGGCAATAACTACTGTCCGTCCTGGAGGAATCTGAGTGTATCCTGTAAGTAGACTCTGGTCGCCACAAAGATGATGTGTAGCGCCCGAGTCCATGATCCATGGCAATGTATCAGATCTACTACTGTGGAGTGCAAGAGTACTACCTGAAGTACTGGTGGAGGCAGAAGCAGAAGCAGCAGCATCAGTATGACTCTCTGTAGTAGGTACTGGACCAGATGGTGGGATAATACCCCTGAGGCGGGCAACCAGGACATCAAAACGCTGATCCAGTGAAGCAGCAGACGGGGGCTCTATCTGCTCAGCGGCTCGTGCAGATGCAGGAAATCCATGCTTCGAGTAACATGTGTCTTCAGTATGTCCGACGCGGTGACAATATGAGCATGTTGGCCTAGTGCGGCCACCCCTTCCACGAGGGGTACGTCCACGGCCCTGATGATGAAATCCGCGACCTCTGTTGGCCGCCATAGCTGAGGGATTCTGATTCGCTGCTGCTGAAGGTACTGTGATCCTGCTCAATCTGTGAAAAGCTTCCTCCATGGGAGGAATAGTCGAGTCCGCCAGAATCTGTGAACGTGCTGCCTCATACTCTGGGTCAAGCGCAGCGAGAAACACACCCACCATCGTCGCATTCCTGTATGTCTTCTGCTGTTCTGGTGTGGCAGTAAGAGGCATGAAGCTATAGAGCTTCTCGAACATCCCTCTCAATGATGTATAGAGAGAATGTAAAGGACGACCATTCTGCTTTATCGTGAAGATATCATGTTGTAGTTGCAGGATTTTCGTCTCGTTCTTCGCTTGAGAATACGTTGCTGCCAGGATATCCCACATGTCTTTGGCTGTAGGTTGATGTAGAATGTCATTGGCGATTTCAATGGCCAATGTACCAGATAGCCACACCTTGGCATAAGCATCATCAGCCTCCCATGAGGCATGAACTCCAGTCTTCTCTGCAGGCTCGGGCTCGGTAAGAATATGCTTCTTACCCGTAGACTTCATCATACTCATGAACTGCATTGCCCACAGTTCATAGTTCGTACCATCCATCTTGACAATGGGCGCTGGACCACGAAATGCACCCATAGATGGGATATCTGCCTTGCTTTCTGACATACTGGAGATGGAAGACTGGAGTGACTGAGAGACAACAATCTTTGTCTACAATGACATAGACGAGATTAGTTGCGTGTGTAGACGTCAAGCAACTAACCCCATGTATATCAAGATCTGTGCCCTAGAGTTTTAGGACTTGGGGCACGCAGGCACGTGTAGGAAGCACGTGCGCGCGCAACCAGATGCAGGTGCAGGCACTACTGGATGATCACTGGTGCACGCTGTTTGCACAGCGCACAGGAGGCCGCGCAGTGGCTGGATGCGCGAGGCGCTGGATCAGTGGCGCACGTTGTTTGCATAGCGCACAGGGAGGGCGCGCAGTCGCTGGAGGCGCACTAGGGCGCTGGACTTGCGCCGCACGTTGCGCGCTAGATGCGCTGCGCGCGAGAAGCGCTATGCGCAGAGGCGCTGCAGAGGCACCGAAGGGCGCCGCAGGCGAGCGGCGAAGATCGGCGATCGGATCGGAGAAGGGAGCGGCGCCGAGAAGGGAGAGAGAGAGAAGAGAGGCCGGCGGGTGGGGCGGGTTAGGGTTTCGAGAACTCCGGTCTAGGACCGTCGCTCTGATACCATGTTGGGAAACATGAATGAGAGTTGTTCTATTCCATAGCCCTAGGCTCTCTTATATAGGAGAGTAGCCTATGGGTAAATTACATAAAGAAAATAACAAGAAAACAAAATAACAAAGAGGTACAGTTACTCAATATGCGCCAACATATACTTCTCAATAGAATGGTGTGGCTGAGTGCAAATATCCCCATCTTTTGGATGTTACTAGGATCCTTTTGATCCAGAGTTGTGCTCCTCATTCATATTGGAGAGATGCAGTTCTAACAACTTGCTATCTAGTGAATCGTATGCCTTCGTCTATGCTGGGGGAGAAGGTCCCGTTCTTGATTGCGTTTCCCAAGAAGTATCTTTTCACCCTCCTAGTGTTTTTGGGGTCGGTTGCTTTCGTGCATCATACGTTCCATGGTCTTGACAAGCTCTCTCTTAGAGCTGTCAAATGTGTCGTTGTGGGGTATTACAAAACTCAACAGGGATATAGTTTTTTTGACCTTGTTCGTAGAAAGTATTATGCTAGTGCTGATATCACTTTCTTTGAGTCTATTATGTTCTTCTCTCCTACATGTATTAAGTTGATTTCTTCAGAGTTTGGATAAGAGGTATACATGCCTTTATCTCCAAATTTGTCTACATCGAACTCTACTTCTTCACTGCCTTCGTGTTGTTGATGCTCCCCCTGGTGCATCAGTTGTGGGGAGCAAGTGGTTGTTTACAGTGAAACACCGTGGTGATGGTACAATGAACAGATCAAGACCGGACTGGTTGATCGTGGATTCACACAGACTTATGGAGTGGATTACAAAGATACATTTCCTCTATTGCCCGCCACTCTACACCACCGATCCTAATTTTTGTCGATGTGGTACGTGACTAGCCTCAGGCTGCTCTGTTCATAGCCAATAATCCAACATTCCATGAAAGAACCAAGCACATCGAGATCGATTGCCATTATACTCAAGATCTAATTCGTATGGGACTCATTTCTACGTCTCATGTTGCGTCAGGTGACCAGATTTCAGATATGTTCACCACAACCCTTGCTAGAGGACCTTTTCATCGTTGTTGTTCTAAACTGAGCATGACAGACATATATGTTCCAACTTGAGGGGGGAGTGTTGAGATATTTGTATCTCTCTGAGGTTTATTTCTTATTTATCATGTCTTCTTTATGTAATTTTCCCATAGAGCTTTTCTTCTATATAAGAGAGCTCTATGAGTACGATGAACAAACAGTTTTATTTTTCCTTTCAACAATAAATGATGAAAGGGTATAGTCTCCCTCATTCTTTCTCATGAAAAAGACGGCTAGGGTTTTGGAAACCCATGCCGCCGCCATGGTTTCACAGAGGAAAAGATTGGAGCATTACAACGACTAGGTGTTGCCACATGCGTGGGGAGTTGGCATCTTCGGTTGCCTGAGGGTTTTTTCACGTGCAATAAGGTGAGAGGATCATCACATATCTTCTTTTGTCGTCGCATATGGTTTGAAGGAAACGACCTTGCTGCAACATCTTCCTTGAATCTAGGGTTCCCCAACAAGGAAGAACTCATGGCCGTCGCGCCTGGACCTGTTGGTGAGGCTTCGCCACATAGGAGTACTGTCGTCGGTACCGTTTGGGGTATAGAGTGATCGACAGCCTGTGCGACCTCATCTTCCATTGTCTGGGGAAGGAGGTGGCTCCTTATGGAGAGGGCTTCACACCCCTCTAGGATAAACAGAAGTGCCACGAGGAGGGCCTGGAGAAGAGATTGCACCGTCGTATGCCCAAAATCGAACCACCATGAATTAGGTCCTTTGTTGCTAAATACAATTTGGGTTCTTCGAAACCTAAATCAAAAATATGGAACAACTTTTTCTCGAAGTCAAACGAATCTTAATAATCAAAGAACCTGAAATATAATTAAAACTCCAAGATCAAATCTAGAATCAAACCCGTGCTGATACTATGTAAAAATACGACATGCAGAAGCGAATCAAAGCAAAAACAAAATAAAAGGAAGAGTTTGATTTTACACGGAGCCCTACTCCATGAAGAGCGGAATGAAATCACTGGAGAACCGCCTCAAAGGGTCGATATTCTATTGATCTTTCTTTAAGGTTACAATCGGTATGGGACTCTATATATAACTCCAGTAATGTGACCAAAGGCCACCACTTTAAGACATGGGACTAAATGTTACCCACACAAGACCATTCTTCAACATTAGCACTAATGGGCATGGTGCTAAAGATCTTTTCAAGCAATCTTCTCAGATTAGAATGGGAAGCGTGGAGAGGATGGCTATTGCTTTGTATTTAAAATATCATACTTAAGCTGAAAGACCTTTGTCTTGTTCTTCACCTGGGAATATTCGGTGGCAAGAATATCCCACAAAGCCTTTACCAAGCTTGCAAAAATCGGTCGACTAGGCTGACTAGTCGATCCAACTAGTTGAGTCGGGGGGTTAGCCGACTCGACTAGGCCTATTCGGCCATTAGTCGGTCAGACTGACTAGTTGGGCCGACTAGTCGGCCTAGTCAGCCGACTATTCGACCGATTTTGACATCAAGCTTTTATATTTTTTGTTTTTTGCTTTTTTTAACAACAAACTCATTCTAATATGCTTAATGTTATATTTAATGTCAATTACTTCTTTTGTTTCATTATGTAAGTATAGAAAATGTACAAATCTATGATAATACATAAGCAAACTTATTCTAATATGCAATAATGTTATATTTAAAGTCAATTAATTCATTTATTTCATTATGAAAGTATAGAAAATGTACAAATCTATGTATAAAAATGATTTATGTATTTAAAATGATTAAAAAAATTCAAAATCGACTAATGACCGACTAAATTCGATTAGTCACCCGACTGCTGATTAATCCTTAGTCAGTGACCCTGTCGACCGAGTACCGACTACTGCTTTCTGCAACCTTGGCCTTTACCGTGGGCTGATGTACAATATCGTTGGCTAACTCCGTTGTACGGATGGCAAAGAGCTAAACATGTATCCTTGCATTGTCCTGCTTCCATAAAGTGTTGGCTCCAGTCTTGTCAGTCGTCTCGGGTCTCATCATGATGTACTCTTTGTTGTTGCTCTCCAAGATGCTCACGAATCACATCGCCTACAATTCATAGTTGGTTCCATCTATCTTGACGATGGGATAAGGGCCTTTGAATATCCCAGATGGAGGAACATCAACCTTGTCTTCTGCCTTGACGAAAGAGGGAGGCAGGGAAGGTCATTATTGTGTGATAGAATCTTATGTTTTTGCATACATGATCTTGTAGGGAATGAGCTGTTTTCAGAGTTTGAGCACACCCATTTAGGGCAAACAAATCGATTTAGATGACTGAACTGAACCCAACTCGTATCACATCAAAATCAGTGCAAGAGGGCGCCGAGAAGGGTTACACATGCACAACCAAGCACACATGTATAACTGGGGGTTGGCGTGATTCTCGAGGGACGGTTGTATATGCACATGATGGCGTTGCGCTGATGCGCAGTGGTGCTGGAGCATCGTCGGGCGTTGCTGTGGTGAATAGAACTACTGGAGTGGCACTGCGATGGAACTGGAGCACCACTTTAGGTCCCATGATGGCACAAGGACACATGGAGATAGATGTGATGCCGGAGGAGGGAGTTCGTGAGGGCCCATAATAGATGAGGAATCAATGCATGCTATTTGTAAGGTGGATGGGCCGAGGGTGGGGGTTTATTGTATCAAGAAGATGCCAAGCTCTGGTGCAGGATTGCCGCTCTGATACCATGCAAAAAGAAATTAACAAACAACAACAAAGCCTTTTCCCACCTTAAGTAGGGTCGTCTACATGGATTCTTTGCCTCCATTCAGAGGCCATATAACTCCATTATATAGAGGAGAAACCCTAAAGGACAAAATATCAATGAAGGGAAATACAATCAAAAGGAAATAATAAAAGAAAGAATGACAACCAATTTTTCCTGAAACAATATCTACTTACCATCTTGTGGAGGAGTGTTGAGGATTTTATATACGAGTTCATGTGTTTATTAGTTAGTATATTTTAACTTTGGATTTTCATGTAGTTTTCCCATGAGGCCTCTCTTTATGCTGAAGATCCTTATGGCTGATTTATGAAGATCAATCCAAACATTTGTCACTTCTCACGGCAAAATATTCACGTGATAGCTTTAGTTGCAAAACTAGTGTGTTCCCTCCAAAGCATGTAGAGGTTCCACACCATATGATATTATTTATGAAGACAATTTCTTTGCTCCTTGTGTTCTTAAAAAAAGTTTTTGCTGCCCTTACCGAGCCATGACAATGTTCACCCTTCTCCTGATGTTCCGACTTCTTAAAGAAGTGGTTGATATTGATATTTGGGCGTGAACAATGTTCACAACAGTCTTACTATGTTGCCCTTTCTATGTTATTTTTGTTTCTGTTAACGGTTCATTCAATATATATATATATATATATATATATATTGTATAACATGAATATGTTTTCCAATATAGACAAACATATTAGCTTTAATCGTGAACGACGAATTTGTTTCCTCAAGTCTCCCTATGATGTCTATAGAATCCCATTTGTTGCAACTCAATAATATATTTGTTCTGTTTGTCACGATGGAAACTGTTCCTCTTTTTAGGTTTTGCTATATGCCTCCTTTTAGTGGAAGATGTGAAATTCCTGAGCAACAAGTTGATAATGGAGTGGTCACTGTAGCAACAAAGCGATCTGGATACAATAGCCTACCCAAGGTACGGACCAAGCATGAAATGAAAGTTCTACATGAAGAAAATGCTGAGCAGCCGAAGAGTAGCATCAGTAAGAATACTCTAAGTTCATCCGTGTTTGCTTTCTACTTTGTTGTCTTTGTCTCACGATGTTCAAATCATTTCAGAAGCAAAACAATCAGAAAGAAATAAGTTGTATCAGCGTGATATGACAATGAGATATAGAGAAGGGAAAATGAGTAAATATGAGAATTATCATCAAGGTATTGTTGAATATTTCTTTTATATGCAAATGTATTTTACTAAATATTCTATAATAGCTGGTGAGTGTATAATTTTTAAATAATCGTAGCAGTTATGTAGTATACTCAGTTTATTGGATGTGAGGATATATTTGATTTCATTATTTTCTCTCTCTAGTCTGTAATTTTCTTTGAGTTAATTGTGGTTAGGCGATGGAGTCAACTCCTTTTCTTTACTTGTTACTCGTTTATTGGAGTAAGAGCGCTGTTGCCTTTAGGTAATACAATTTGGTCACTGAATGAATATAATTGTAATTGATATTTGTTGGAATTATTATATTACAATTATGTTTGTAACCCTTCGGGTTCCGTAACCCTTAACCCATCGGGTTCTGTAACCCCTCAGGGGTATTTATGTATTTTTTTCTCTTGTACTCTCTAGGGTTTTCTATATATAAGAGACCTTAGCCCTATGGAATAGACATCCTATTCGTCTCTCTTCTCCACATAGTATCAGAGCAACGGTCCTCGACCGGGGTTCTGACCTAAAATCCCCACCGCCACTTTCAAGCCTCGCAAAAGCCTGCGCAAACCCTCTTTCCCGAATTAGGACCCCGTGCAAGGCCCTCCAATCGCCTCCAGTGCAGCAGCTCGACCCCAAAGGAGCATCTCCAGCACCTACTGGTACCTCCAGAGGGCACACAACCCTCCGGCTAGCGCTACCTTGTGCTTTCAGGACCTCCTACGAAGGTCGTCAGTCCCACTACTACCCTCCACGGGTACCGTAAGTATCTTTGGAGATCCAAAACTCATCACGGACCACTGCCAAGAAATCAGATATGCTGTCCATTGAGGGTTTTCAGCCTTCTTCAAGGGCAAACGTGAGTTCTAGGGCATTTTTTAGCTTTTATATGCATCCTTAGTTGACAACAGGATCTTCTTTCTATTTTAAGACCACCATGGCGCCTTCTTCTACCGAGACAAAGCCCTTGGCCACAAATATTATGGCACAAGGCACTACTATCAAACTCAAGGGCACAGAAAATTACGTGCCTTGCTCTTGATCTTTTATGGTGTTCGTTGGAGGTTAGAGGAAACTCTATATTTTGACTAAAGATCCTTTAGATGAAAAGGACAGAGCATGACAACTGGCAGACTGACAACTATTTGGTTATCAATTGGAGGCTCACATTGTTGGGGCTCCAATTGCCTCAAATCTTCTTTACAAAAATACGGTCAAGGAAATGGAGGATCTCAAGCAAACATAATCCCATAAGAAGACGATGTCACACCTTACATACATTTACAGGCGAATCTGGTCGGCATCTTAGGGTGATTCCACCCTCATCGAGTACTACATGCATCTCTCCAGCCTGTATGAGGAGCTTGCAATATTCCAGCCCTTATGTTGCACCAAACAGATACAAGAGCGTTCTCACTGGCAGGTATACTACTTCCTTGATGGCCTGCATTCTAGATACCATGCAACGAAGGAGCAATTTCTTATATCAAACACACTACCAACAATGAAGTCCATCTTTGGTTGACTTGAGGAGCTCGAGACATCCGTTGTTCGGCTTCTCGTCTTACCTTCAACAGAGAACTTTGCACACATCGCCTCATCTGGGCGAGGAGGTAGATATAGCTTGCGAGGAGGATACAGTCATGATCCAAGTCGTGGCTGTGGACGGGAATCTGGACGAGGCCGTAACTTTGGTCGTAGTCGTGGGCGAGACTCTACTGCTCCATGCACTCACTGTGGTAGGTGGAACCACCCGACTGAATGATGCGGGCAGAAGTTTGGCACACCTTCTTATCACGCCAATAATGCTTATGAGGATGCCTATGATGTGGAAGAGGTATTGCCTACCTCCAGTGGCAAGACTGTTCATCTTAATGATGCATGTTACTTCCGTTTGATACAGATCCTTCAGACTCCATGGCCTACTACCACTAATAACACTACAACTGCTGCTCTGGCTACTCCTTCAGGTACAATAGCCAACTCTGCTATCACTCCTACTCTAGCTTGGATTATTTATTCTGGTGCCTCTACTCATCTCACTGGAGAAGGTAATCTGCTCACCTCTTCCATACCATCCATGGTTGTAAAAGTCGCCCGACTAGTAGGTCCGGCTAGTCTAGTCAGTGGGGTGGCCGACCGAGTACCGACTAATTCCGACTAGGAACACTAGTCGACCAATATTTTGCTTGGAGATACCATATTCTTATATGTTTTGCTTTTTTTATAAGCAAACTTATTACAATATGCTCAGTTATGATAGTATAAAAATGAACAAAATCTATGTAAATATATGCTAAAAATGAGTTATATATATAAAATAATCATAAAATTCAAAATTGATTAAACTCCGACTAAATCCGATTCGTCATCTGACTGCCGATTAATCCTTAGTCAGTGACCCAACCGACCGAATATCGACTACTGACTTTTGCAACCTTGATACCATCTACCTCTATGAAGTCAGTTCGAGTCGCTAATGGGACTCAATCACATATTACTACTGTCAGAACTATGGAATTCTCTTCCAAGCTCCGACTTTCTAAGGTTCACTGTGCTCCTGATTTTCCTCTTAGCTTGCTATCAGTTCACAAGCTTTGTGTTGAGCTTCATTGTCATGTGATATTTGATGAGTCTTGTTGTTATTTTCAGGACATTCGAACGAGGCATATTTTTGGTGGGGTTCATGAGAAGAACGACCTATATTATCTTGACATACCCTCGGACTCCAATTTTGTTGGTGCTACGTCCATTTCCGAAGATCCGCTCCTATGGCATATGCGCCTTGGGCATCCCTCTGTCAAGGTCATCTCCATGATGTTTCCTGAACTCTCTGCTCTGAAGCCCTTTCAGTGTGAGGCCTGCGAGTTCGAGAAATACTATCGAGCTTCGTTTCCTGTCCGTACTGAGTCTCGTAGTACTACTGCTTTTCATCCTTTTCATTGTGACGTTTGGGGACCTTGTCCGATCCGCACATTAAGTGGTCATCGCTATTTTATAGTTTTCGTTGATGATTATAGTCGATCTTCTTGGGTATATCTAATAAAGGAGCGCTCGGAGATTAATCAAATTGTCAGAAATTTCTTTCAATATGTTAAAACTTACATTTCTAGCATTGTTAAGATCATTCGTACTAACAATGCTCTTGAGTTAACCCAACAAGACTTGACCTCTTTCTTCACGTCCCAGGGAACTATTCACCAAACATCATGTACATATGCCTCACAACAGAATGGTATCGCTGAGAGGAAACTTCGACACTTGCTAAATGTTGCCAGATCTCTTCTTAATCAAATGAGTGTTCTTAAACATTATTGGGGAGATGCTATCCTTACTATAGTGTATCTCATCAATAGTATTCCTTCATCTGTTCTCAAAGGGACATCTCCATTTTCCTTAGTTTACCCTACCGAGTCTTCTTTTCCCATACCTCTACGCATTTTTGGTTGTATTGCCTTTGTTCATAGCTTTCATGCAACTGACAAATTATCCTCTCGTGCCATCAAATGCATCTTTCTTGGGTACTCTCGTACCCAAAAAGGCTATCGCTGCTATGATCCTATTGGACGTCAATACTATGTGTCTGTTGATGTCACCTTCTTTGAGCAAACAAGTTATTTTACACAGATTGTGAGTGTCATTCCTCTGGACCTCCCTCCTCCGCCAATCGTCTATACTCGCCAGCGTACCTCTATACCTTCTACACCAGTGTCTGTACCTTTACATGTCCCTTTTATGCAGGATGATATGACCACTTCTAGTGCTCCCACCACTGCTGTCCCGGATGTACCTGAAGAGCTTCCTATAGCTCTACGCAAGCAAAAAAAAGGCAATGTACGTATCACCTCATATCACATTTTACTTCTATAGATGGTTTATCTAGCTATGACGAGATTTGCAGATGCTCTGAATGCTATTTCTGTTCTAAGAGATCATTTCAGTGTAATGCATGATCAAGGTTGGCGACATGTCATGAATGAGGAGATGGATGCACTTACCTCTCAAGGCACGTGGGATCTTGTGCCGTGCCCCCCGGGAGTTCGCCCTGTGGCTTATCAATGGATCTTCACGACCAAACATTTGCCTGGTGGTTCTATCGACAGATTGAAAGCTAGACTTGTTGCCAAAGGTTTCACACAAACTTTTGGAGTTGATTATTTTGAGACCTCGCCTGTTTCCAGAATGGGGTCGATACGTACCATTCTCTCTGTTGCTGCCAACAAGGCTTGGCCCTTTTATCAACTTGATGTGAAGAACGCCTTTCTTTATGGTGATCTTGAGGAGGAGGTCTACATGATGCAACCGTCGGGGTATGTAGTCGAGGGGGAGCATGTATGTCGACTATGCAAGGCCATTTATGGCCTGAAGCAGAGCCTAAGGGCATGGTTTGACATGCTCACTACGGAAATCAATACTTGATTTTCAGAGGACAACATCTGACTACTCTGTCTTTGTTAGACGACGGTCTACTAGCACGATCATCCTTGCTGTCTCTGTTGATGATATGGTTATCACAGGAGATGATGTACATGGTATTCAGGAGACCAAGACCTTCCTCCAGAAGGTCTTTGTCACGAAAGATCTCGGCCAACTTTGTTATTTTCTTGGCATCGAAGTAATACACACTACATAGGGCTCCATCTTTCACAGAGGAAGTATTTCCTCGATATTCTGATTGAGGCATGACTTCTTGGATGCAAGCCACCTGACATCCCTGCAGAAGTGAGAAAATATTCAGCATTTATTGATCCGGCTTTTGAGGATGCAACACGATACAAAAGCTTAGTGGAAAAATTACTCTGTCTCATTGTTACTAGGCCAGATATATCATATGCTGTGAGAAAAGCTAGTCAGCATATGGAGAAGCCTCTTTACAATCACTAGCAGGATGTTCTTTTGATTCTTCGATATTTGAAGGAATCTCCCGGACGTGGACTCTTCTATAGGGTGAATGGGCGCACTAATATCTCTGCCTATACAAATTCTGACTATGCTAGCTCTCCCGAGGACCGTCGATCCACTACAGGATACACCATATTTGTTGGGGATAACCTTGTCACTTGGCGAAGCAAGAAGTAGATAGTGGTCTCCAGATCTAGTGCGGAAGCAGAATACATGGCAATGGCTCGAGCCACATGTGAGATCACATGGCTTGTTTCTTTCCTAACAGAACTTGGCATGCCAGTCACCACTCTTGTTCCCTTATACTGCGACAACAAGTCTGCCACGTACATCACCACCAATCCAGTTTTCCATGAGCGGACAATATACATTGAAGTTGATTGCCATTTTATTCGTGATGCAGTACGAGGAGGACGAATCAACACTCCACACATCGCCACTGAGCTTCATCTTGCTCACAAAGGCTCTTCCAAGGAAGCGCCTCATGTACTTAGTGTCCAAGTTGGGCATGATCGAATGCTCCAACTTGAGAGGGAGTGTTGGAATTATTATATTACAGTTATGTTTGTAACCCTTCGGGTTCCGTAACCCCTCAGGGGTATTTATGTATTTTTCCTCTTGTACTCTCTAGGGTTTTCTCTCTATATAAGAGACCCCAGTGCTATGGAATAGACATCCCATTCGTCTCTCTTCTCCACAAATATACAACATTAATGTACTCAAATATCTTGATTTAATTTCTTGTTGAAAGTGTTGAGCTGATAAATATCGTTAGATTTATATTCCTTGTGCTCTGAATTTATTATTTTCCCCATGTTAGGCTCGTGCAATAATTTGCTACCATTTTATAAAGAGTTATGGCTCCCATGTTGAAGCACCTTTTTTTTCTAACATGGTATCATATCAATGAACTTAGATTGGTAGTCTTGTGCCTAATGATGAACACATTCAGATACTGTTGAGATATTTCTATTTCTTTATATTCATTTCTTATGTCTCTTTCTTTCATGTACCTCCTTTGTTATTTACCCAGGGATTTTCTCCTATATAAGAGAGCCCTATGGTTTAATAATGTGATTTGAAGTTCATTTTTCCTCTAACATGGTATTGGAGCAACGGTCCTAGACCGGGGTTCCCATATCTCAGTAAACCATAACCTTACTCGCCCCCTGGCGTCGCCACCGGCCAGTTGGCCCGGCCGCCCCTAGCAGCACCTCCGTCCGGTCCCTCCCTCCGGCCAATAGTTCTGATCGCTCCTAGCAGTTGTTCCAGTCGCCTCTAGCAGCAGTTCCGCCTAGGCGTGCACCCCGACCGACCACCCTAGGGGTCTGTTTGGTTGCCGGGTTACCCCCGGGTAACCCGGTTTACCCCCATGCATTCCAAGATTGGAATTCCATTAAAAATCAAACGGAGTTGTGACCCCGGGTTATCCTAGGGTGATGTTTTTTCGTTGTCCGGTGCCTTCTAGAGCCCGACTCCTATAGTGAAGATGGATGTGACCAACTACGAGTTGTGGTCCATGCAGCTTAGCACCCTTATATAAGTGCCATAATAAGGAGCACATTTTGACTTATTTAGAGCTGATGGACAAAATTGGGCTAATGCTTCATGGAAGCAAGATGATGCCTATGCACAGGCTCTCCGGGATGCTCACCACGGAGATTGCTAATGACATCGTTAATCAGCCCACAACCAAGGCCATGTGGGATATTCTAGCTGATACATATGGGCAAGCGAAGAATGAGAGTAATATACTCCAGTTGCAGTATGATATTTTCTCGACCAAGCAGAATGGTCGTCCTCTTCATGCCCACTTCTCGCATCTACGAGGCATGTTTGAGCATCTCCATAGTTTTGTGCCCATTACTACTAGTATGGAGTAACAACATGCATACATGAATGCCTTATGACGTGTCTTTCTGTCATCTCTTGACTCAGAGTACGATGCGAATCGTACTCAACTACTTACATGAGAGACAATACCTCCGATGGAGGAGGTCTACAAGAGGCTGATCAGGATCACTACTCCGTCTACTATCGTAGGTCTAACTCCATCTACGATGACTGCTTCTCATTGCAGATGGGGTACTTCACAGTTTCGCGGACGTGGACCCTATGGTCGAGGAGGAGGACGTTAACGTGGCCCATACTCACATTGCCACGATCCAGGGCGTTCAGAGGAGACATGCTATCTAAAGCATGGGTTTCCAGTGTCTGCCCATGTAGCTGAGCAAATAAAGACTACTCCAACTCCTTCTCATGATGCGAGATTTGATGATATTGTCTCTAGATTGAGAGAGATGATGACTACACTCACCCCAACAACAGGATCTTCAGATGTTTCAGCTACTGTCAGAGCCTCTACGAGTTCGTCACGTATTGTTTATGCTTTAACAGTCGTAGCAGTTAAGATTTGACTTGTTGGATCATGGACTTCGGAACTTCTCATCATATGTGTGGAGATCGAGCTCAGTTTACTTCTTACAGATCTATCCCTCCTTGTAGATCAATGGTGATTGCTAATCGGGTTCATCTACCCATTGTTGGTCAGGGGGAGATTATTCTAGCTCCATCGATGCGTACACAATGTGTGTACAAAGTGCTATCCGAGAAGGCCTAGCCATCCCTCAGTACCTTAGTGATCAGTCTGCCACGCTTTCATTTGCCATAGAAACATTTTCACGCGAGGTGGTATTGGAGAAATCTTGATGAGGCGATAAGTGGCCTTCTCAGAATTCACAAGATCTACATGATCCAAAGGAAACGACATGCCTTCTTCACAAAGAAATTTTCATTTGACCACTTCCAACAATCACTGCCACTTAAGGGGCTACTAGTCCCCAATGTCACGAAAAATCGTCGACAAATCCTCAATACGCTAATCAAAAGAATTGCATGTGAAAGAAGGATACTGCACACCATTCTCCTCCACAACATTTACAGTGATGTCTCTATCATTTGCAAGTAGGGAATAGCCTAGGGTACCTATCTGATAATGGTCCATTGCCTGTCCAATCATCCATTAAAAATCAAAAGCTAGTGCCATCGCCCAGAATTGATATAAACATTCCCCTAACCAATGGTAATACATAACAAATACACCTCAAAAACACTGACGGTAGGGCAGTCAAGCTCGGGTTCGCATTCTAATTTATGTCAACATGATAAATATCCTGCAGAAGTTTAAGAAGCAAATCATCTCTACTCCCCCAGATTCACACAACCCATTTCGTAGAAGGGCTTGATTTGGCTCTTTCAGTTTCATAATACGTAGGCCCCCATGCAGTTTTTGTGCAGTGACTGTATCCGGCCCCCGCCCCAAGAAATCACCTCATAGTCTAATCCAATTGATGTAGTCCCCTATTGTGTCCGATCTTGCAGACATGTAGAAGATAGATATAGCTTCCAAGATAAAATTCACCAAAACAAGTCTACCACCCTTTTGGAGTAAGGTGGATTTCCATATCGTCAACCACCGCTCCAATTTCTCTATAAGTGGGATCCACTATGTTCTCATCAAATGCTTATAGGTAAGAGGAAGTCACAAGCAGCTAGGTTAGAAATGGGTGTATGGAGAATACTGTTAAACTCAATGATGTCCTTTCGAAAAAGGGAAAAATGCACGAAAGATGATTTGCTCCTGTTAACCTCCAAACTTGAGATGGAATCAAATAAGTCTAATGCAACAGATATACCATGTGCCTTATGAGGACTGCCCTGTATGAAGAACACTCTGTCATTTGCATATTACAACAATGGTATAAAGATGTCCTCGAGTGTAACCCTTAATATAGCCTGCAGAAACCATTTTCTTGAATCTTTACCAAGATGGATAACATGTCCCCTATAATCACGAATATGAGAAGCCCAAGTGAGCAGCTCTGGCGAACCCCTCTTTGGGGTTGAAAATGTCCACATTCGGATCTTCCATTCACCAAAACAGAGAAAGAGATGGTCGTGATGCATTGCTTCATCTAAGCCACCCAAGTGTCAGGGAATCCCCTCTTCCTCATCCTCCAACACACCACAAGTAAATTGTGAGCATTTGGTTTCTACTGATGGTGTTGGTGCAGGATACTCTACAGGTTGAGCAACTAGCACGTTAGGTTACATGTCATACAAAGGATCTAGATTAGCTCATTACTCTATGGATGCGGACACATATATGTGCTAAGTATCCTCTCACTGCTCATGTTTCTTTGGGTCATCTTTATGTGGATTTCAGTAGGTTTGTCATTGATATCTCAGTTGTGGAGATCCCACAAACTTGCCAGTGGCATCTTGTTACAGTGGAGGAAATGGCAGCACTCCAATTCGGTGGTATATCGAGCTTGGGTGGCCGCAAATGGGTGTTCACAATTAGGCACAATGTAGATGGGATAGTTGGTCGCTACAAGGCTAGGTTTATGGCTCGTGCGTTCACCCAGACCTATGATGTGGACTATCAGGACCCATTCTTTCCAGTGGGCCACCATTCTATTCATTAGATCTTCCTCTCGCTTGCAGTGGTACGAGATTGGTCCCCGTCTTAGATAGATGTGAATAATGTTTTTCTCTATAGTGATATGCAGGAAAAGGTATATATGCATCCACCACCTAGTTTCGCTGCTGAGGGGGAGTGTCAGAAGGTATGCAGACTTTATAAGACTACCTTTGCCTTTAAGCAGAGTCTTAGGGCATGGTTACAGACGCCCTCAGGCTTGATAGACCAACAATGCCTCAAGAGATCGACTGCAGACCATTCACTGTTTGTTCATAGGACTTAGAGGTTATCATTGTCATTTTGATTTATGTTGATATCTTTTTTACTGGAGATGATGTACGTGGTTAGTGTGATTGCAAAGTGCCTTGGACAATATTTTGTCACCAATGACCTTGGAAAATCATGGTAATTTTTAGGGCTTGAGTCCGCGAGGAACCAATAGGGTTTTGTTATTGATTACCCAAAGGAAGTATGTTACAGACTTTCTGTCAAAGACAAGCATGGGAGATCCAGACCTGGCACTACTCCCACGAACCCCATCATGAAGCTATATGATGATGAGATAATGGAGGCGAACCAACAAAGATACAAGGAGCTTGATGGGAAGCTCCTCGAGATGACTTTTACCATGCCGGATATTGCCTTTGTTGGGAGCAGAATTGGCAGTTTATGGAGCAGCTGAGACAGACCCACTTTTATGTGGTTCACATGATTCCGAGGTAATTGCAATGTTCATAGATAGCTATTTGGTGTCATGGAAGAGTAAGAAGCAGACCATGGTTGCTAGATCCAGTGTTGAGCCAGTGTACGTAGCCATGGCACAAGGAGCCCTGAGATGATATGGGTCAGATCCATTTCGATAGACTTAGCTATCGATGCGCCTCTTCCCATGCAGTTGTAATGTGATAACTGGGTTTTTCTTTTCATTGCCAACCACTTTGTCTTCCATGAGAGGGCCAAACACGTTTAGGTAGATTGTCATTATACACGTGACATGATTCGGAAGGTGTTTATCTCTACTTCCCATCTCAATTCTTTGGAACATACAATGGATATTTTCACCAAGTCTCTAGCTAGATGGCCATTTCAGAGATGTTGTTCCAAACTGAGTATGATTGTCATATATGCTCCATCCGAGGGGGAGTGTTGAGAGTTAGATTTATCTTTTCCTTATTATGTATTTTCTTTTTCTTTGGTCTTTACTTTGTATTTTCCCTCTAGAGTTTCTTATTTTGATGTAAGAGAGCCCTATGTCTCCTTTCATACTTCAAGTCATTGTTTTCTTTCCATATTTATTGGCAACAATCAAACTCCATGAAAGGACCAAGCACATCGAGGTTGATTGCCACTATACTAGAGACATAATACATAAAGGCTTCATGTCTACATCCTATGTCGACTCAATGGAGTAAACTGTAGACATTTATTGGGGATCTAGCAAGGGGACCATTCCAGAAGTATTCTTCCAAGATGAGCATTATAGATATCTATGCTCCGGCTTGAGGAGGTGTTATAGGAAATAGTATTTCCGCCATATGTTATTTCCTTTTTTATGTAATTATCTCTTTCGTTATTTACCCTTCATGGTTTCTTATCTATATAAAGGAGCCCTATGGCCTCTGCATAAGCAAGTCGCTCATTTCTTCTCATAGTCATCAATCTTAAGTGTATGTATGATGTATTGTATTTATGCCATATGTTATTTTTTTAAAATAATTTACTCTTTCGTTAGTTACCCTTCGGGGTTTCTTATCTATATAAAGGATCCTTATGGCCTCTGAATAAACTAAGTTACTCATTTCTTTTCGCAATCATAAGATGGAGATGCAATGTAGTTGCGAGTTCCATGGGGGGGTGATTGGCTATTTACTATGTTCCCAATCGACAACAACAACAACAAAGCCTTTTCCCACAATTAAGTAGGGTCGGCTACATGGATTCTTCGCCTCCATTCAGATCTATCTTGGGTCAATCCCGGGCTTATATCCACAAAACAAAGATCCCTTCGTATGGTCTCTTTCCAACACTTCTGGGGCCGTCCCCGCCCTCTCTTAGCCGGCTCAACATCCCAACACTCGCATCTCCTAACCGGTGCTTCAGTTGATCTTCTTTGCAAATAACCAAACCATCTTAAGCGGTTTCTCGCATCTTATCCTCGATCGGAGCAACACCCACTTTCTTTCTGATTGCATCATTCCGAATCCGATCTTTACGTCTGTGTCCACACATCCACCTTAGCATTTTCATTTCTGCTACAGCCATTCTCTGCACATGTCTATGGTTCACATGCCAACATTCAGATCCATAGAGCATAGCAGGTTTCACGACTGCTTTGTAAAACTTTCCTTTAATTTTTAAAGGAATTTTCTCATCACAGAGAACAACAGAGGCTCCTCTCCACTTTAGCCTACCTGCATTTATTTTATTAGTAACA
The DNA here is from genome assembly GCA_037367405.1 of Ottelia alismoides. Taxonomy (NCBI): domain Eukaryota; kingdom Viridiplantae; phylum Streptophyta; class Magnoliopsida; order Alismatales; family Hydrocharitaceae; genus Ottelia; species Ottelia alismoides. The sequence goes on from JAZKJV010009171.1 coordinate 1,161,148, forward strand.
TATCTATCATTTTTCCCATCATGTTGCAAAACAGATCCCAGATATCTAAAAGAATCTCTCTTCCGAATGTTATCATCACCAATCTTCACCTCAATTCCTTCACCATTGCTTCCATCAAAGGTGCACTCCATATATTCTGTCTTAGCCCTACTTATACGAAATCTTTTACTCTCCAACTCATGTCTCCAAACCTCAAGCTTCTTATTTACTCCATCTCTAGTCTCGTCAATCAACACAATATCATCAGCAAATAGCATACACCAAGGTAGCTCATCCTGAATGTGACTTGTCAACTCGTCCATAATCAAAGTAAAAAGAAATGGACTCAAAGCCGAACCTTGATGTAAACCAATGTTGATGTCAAAATAGTCAGTCTTCCCAGACGGGGTCCTTACACAAGATAAAGCCCTATCATACATGCCCTTTATGAGGATAATGCATAGGACATGCACTTGTCTCTTCTCCAAAACTCTCCACAATATCTCTCGTGGGACAGAATCATAAGCCTTCTCCAAATCAATAAAGATCATATGGAGGTTCTTCCTTTTAGCTCTATAAATCTCCATTGTTCTCCTCAGCAAATGGATGGCTTCAATAGTTGAGCGACCTGGCATGAATCCGAATTGGTTTTCTTTGACGTTGGAAACTTGCCTCAACCTTCTCTCGATCACACGCTCCCAAATTTTCATAGTTGACTCATCAGCTTGATACCTCTATAATTTGAACAATTTTGAATGTCTCCTTTATTCTTATAAACAGGCACCACGATACTCCTCCTCCAATCTTCAGGCATTTTCTTGCTTTGTCAAATAACATTGAATAGATTCATAAGCCAAGTCAAACCGCGCTCACCTAAAACTTTCCATACTTCTACAGGAATGTCATCCGGTCCTACACCTTTCCCAGGTCTCATAACCTTTAAAGCCTCCTCTACTTCCTTTCGTTGTACCCGTCTATAGCTTGCACGATTCAAGCAACTTTCACTACTAGCTAGATCACCCAAAATGATCTCTCTATTTCCTTCCCCAATGAAAAGTTTATGGAAGTACTGCTCCCATCTAGTCTCTATCCTTCTGAGTAACAAACACGTGACCTTCCTCGTCCTTAATTCTTTCTCTTGCTTTGGCCAACCTGAATATATCCTTCTAGCCCTCCTTAGAGTCGAGATTTTTATACAAAACTTCATAAGCTTTCGACTTAGCCTCGCTTACAGCCTTCTTTGCTTCCTTCTTTGCTATTTTGTAGTTTGTGACAGTTTCCTCTGTTCTATCCTTAGACATAGCTTTAAAGCATACTCTTTTAATTTTTAGCTTCTCTTGTACCCCTTCACTCCACCACCAAGCCTCCTTTTGACATGGGGCTCCTCCCTTTGACTCTCCTAGCATCTCTTTGGCTACCTTTCGGATACAAGATGCTACTGCCTCCCACATCTCGTTTGCACTTCCACTACAATCCCAAGATAAATCTTCTAAAACCTTCTCCCTGAAGCTCGATTGCTTCAGTGGAAGATTCCACCTTCTAGTTCTAGTGATCTTAGGAACCCTCATTTTCTTTACCAGTCCTTTTATTTGTACATCCAAGACTAACAAGCGATGTTGGGTTGTCAAACTCTCTCTTGGGACTACTTTGTAGTCTTTACAACACAACCGATCTCTTCTCCTCAACGCAAAGTAAACTATCTATGTTCTCGTTGACCCACTCTTATAAGTAATTAAATGCTCCTCCCTCTTCTTGAAGAGAGTGTTTGCTATGAAAAGATCATATGCCATTACAAAATCCAGGATGACTTTTCCCTCTTCATTTCTATCCCCAAAACCATGTCCTCCATGCACACTAGCATACCCTGAAGCATCTTTTCCCACATGTCCATTAAGATCTCCTCCTATGCAAATCATCTCTTTTTGTGGGATTCCTTGTAAAATCTTATCAAGATCCTCCCAAAAAGCTTGTTTAGTCCTTTCATCTAAACCAATTTGCGGTGCATAAACTGAGATTATATTCAGAATTTCTTCTTCAAGCACCAATTTTAGCAAAATAATCCGATCCCCGATTCTTTGCACCTCAACCACACAATCCTTCAAATCCTTATGAACAACCACTCCAACACCGTTTTTACCCTTATCTTTACCTGAATACCAAAGTTTAAAGCCTTTCTCGATCTCCCTTGCTTTCTCTCCAACCCATTTAGTCTCTTGAAGACATGGTATATGAATCTTCCTTCTTTCCATCGTATCCACTATCTCCATCGATTTTCCAGTCAAAGTGTCAATATTCCAACTACCAATCCGCAACTTCTGTTGCAATCTCTTTTGGACTAACTTCTTTACTCGCATGCGTCCATTATGCGAGAACCCTTGTATATTTTGGACTGCATCCGGGCGATGATGCAGCGGAACTAGCTTAATTACCCGCATGCATTCCTCATGCGAGAACCCTTGCAAATTTTGAACTACATCCAGGTTGCGATGTGGCGGCCCTTGCCAATTTTTCATTGCATTCGGGCGATGCAACACGTCACAAGTAGGGAACGCCCCAACGAATTCTGTATGTTTGCTTAAATCCATGTTGAAAAGATCCGACTGTCATGAGGTAACATCCTAAATAATATTTTTTTTAAAAAAATATTATTTAGGAAGTTGCCTCCGACTGTTTTACGCTGGCTGTCGCCTGCCTAACGCAACCCTTCTCATTTACCCAGGCTTGGGACCGGCCATGGCTGAGTTGCTATGTTCCCAATAACAACATTAAATTAAAATTTCATAAGCCACAACAAATAGATTAGAGAAATTCAAACCATAATGTGTATAATAAATTTTACTGTGGAAGTACATACATGTGAAAACTTTGACCTTTGTTGAGGATGTAAAAATTAAAAGATGTTTATCACGTAGCCCTAGAACCCTCTTATATAGGAGAAAGGCTCTAGGGAGAAATTACATAAAGAAGACGGAAAACCATGAGAAATATAAATAAAGACAAAGATATATAAGAATTCGCTCAACACTCCCCCTCAAGCTGGAGCATATATGTCTATCATGCTCAGCTTGGAACAACAACGCTGGAAGGATCCCTTGCGAGAGCTTTGGTAAACATGTATGCAATATGTTCTCCTGAAGCAACATGGGAGGTTGAAGTAAACCCCTTTTGGATCAAGTCACGGGTATAATGACAATCAACTTCAATGTGCTTCGTTCTCTCATGGAAGGCTGGATTATTAGCTATAAATAGAGTTGCTTGGTTATCACATTTGAGATGAATTGGAAGAGGCACCTCAACAACAAGGTCAGTTAGAACAGACTTGACCCACATCATTTCCGTGCTCCCTTGGACCATAGCCTTATATTCTGATTCAACGCTGGATCGACCAACAAAGTTTGTTTCTTACTCTTCCATGAGACCAAGGAGCTACCAACGAACACAGTGAAGCCTGAAGTGGACTTCCTGTCCTTTGGACACCCAGCACTTGTTGTTGCACTTCAATGGGAATGCTTTTGAGGAGCCATATACATTCCTAAGGGATTTCGAGCTCGTTTGTGCTAACCTTAGACATCTTAGGGTTAGCCAGGATTATATTAGGCTCATAGCCCTTCCATTTACCTTAGGTGGCAAAGCCGACTACTGGGTAAAGAACCTTGGAGTTACAGTCAGGACATACAACACATCCGGTAATTGAGAGTGACGTGTGTCTTCTGAAAAGTAGACCTGCACCTGGAGAGGATTTTAGATATCTCAAGATCGTACAAACTGCATCCATATCAACTTGTCTAGGTTGCTCCATGAACTGGCTAACTCTGCTCGCAACAAATGATATGTCAGGCCTGGTAATAGTAACATAAAGCAACTTTCGTACCAGTTCCCTATACCATCTCTTATCTATCTCCTCAGAGTCATCATTATAAAATCTAGCAATAGGATACATTGGTGTAGTAGCAGGTCTACAGCCTGTCATACATGTCTCAGCCAGAAGATTAGTAACATACTTCCTTTGCGTCATAATCATACCCTGCTAACTGCGTGCAAACTCCAAGACAAGAAAATAACGTAACTTGTCAAGATCCTTGGTCACAAACTGTCATCCAAGGAACTCCTTAGTCCTTAGTTGTCTGAATACCCTGTTCATCGCTACCAGTAAAAACAATGTCATCAACATAAACTAGTACATCAACCGTACCTCCTTGAGTTCTCTTAACAAAGAGAGAATGATCCGCAGTAGATCTGATAAAATCTTGTTGTTTAATCAACTCTGAGAGCTTCTGAAAACAAGCCCTCGGACTCTGCTTAAGGCCATATATGGCCTTGTGAAGTCGACACACCATAGTAGACTCCCTCTCAGCAGCAAACCCTAGTTGCTACTGCATGTAAACTTCTTCCTGCAGATCACTATACAAGAAAACAATTTTCACATCCAGCTAGTATAGCGACCAATCACGTACCACAGCAACTGCAATAAGAATCCGCAACATGGAATGACATGCAACTGGTGAAAAGGTATCCTCATAGTCCTCCCCATACGTTTGGGTGAACCCATGAGCAACCAACCTGGCTTTATATCTGTCAACTGTACCATCTGCACGGTGTTTCACAGTAAACACCCACTTGCTGCCAACAATAAACGCACCTGGAGGAGCTTGCACAATGCTCCACGTACCTCGAGATTGTAAAGCCGTCATTTCTTCTTCCATTGCTAGACACCACTGATTAATCTGCAGCACCTCTTGATAAGAACGTGGTATCTCTACTGCAGACAACCCCAGAACGAACTTATGAAATTCCTCGGAAAGGCAATCCAAGGACACATGGGAAGCAAGATGATGCATAGTGCATGCACGCTTCTGCTTCCGTAGAGCAATAGGAATATCGAGGTCTTCAGTACTCACAAGAGGTGTTGCATCTTGGATATCATGCATCTCATGTTGTATATGCAAATCACCATTGCCATTAGAAGAACTCAAATGTTCAGAACATACCTTGGGTGTGCTGGATGACTGGCGAGGCACTTGGGCACGAGGTCTACGCTGATAAACGTGTGGAAAGAATGGAGGTGGTGGAGGTGGTGGCGGTGGTAAAGAAGACGTAGGAGGTGATGGAGGAGGTGGTGTCGTTGGTGGAGTAGAGATCGGAGGTAGAGGTATATATACCTCTTCCCTATCCTCAGAAGAAATGAGCTTGTCACCTGTAGGAGAAAAGTATATAATAGACTCAAAAAAGGTTACATCAGCACTAACATAGTACCTTCGTCGAACATGGTTAAAGCAACGATATCCTTTTTGGGTCTTGGAGCACCCAAGAAACACACATTTGACCGCCCTAGGAGAGAGCTTGTCAAGACCAGGGGACATCTGATGAACGAAAGCCACAGAACCAAAAAGATGTGTGAGAGAGAAAAGATCCATCTCGGAAAACGCAATCAAGAACGGGATCTTTTCTCCCAGAACATAAGATGGCATACTATTAACAAGGTAACAAGCAGTTAGGACCGCATCCCCCCAGTATGAATGAGGAGCACGACTTTGGATCAAAAGGGTCATTGTACCATCTAGAAGATGGCGGCATTTATTTCAGCCACTCCATTCTGTTGCTTAGTATATGCACAAGATGTTTGATGGACAATACCATGAGACGTAAGAAATGTGGCAAGCTGATTAGTACAAAACTCCAAAGCATTGTCAGAACGCATATACTTGATTTTTACAGAAAAATGTTCTTTATTTCAATAATGAAGGAATGAATATTAGGACCGGCATCAGAATTGTTTCTAAGAAAAACCCATGACAACCTTGAAAACTCATCAACAGCAACTAGATAAAATCTATGTCCCCGCTGATCAGGGATACGACTGGGACCCTAAATATCGAAATGAAACAACTCAAACATACCATGACTACTATGACCCTGACGACTCTGGAATAGACCGATGATGCTTCCCCGGCTGGCAAGCCTCTCACTGAAAGGTAGAGCGAGGGGAAATCTGTGGAAGAACGCGAAACGACTTTTGCAGAGGAAGATGACCAAAATGAAGATGCCATATGTAAGGAGACGCAGACCCAATGCGAATGGAAGAAGCACCAGCATAAGGAGATTGCATTAGTCTGTAGAGATCTCCTTGCTCACGGCCAGTGCCAATCACTCTACCTTTTAGAATGCCCTGAAACACAAGAGCAGATGAGTCAAAAATGGCACGACAATGTAAATCTTTGGTGATTTGACTAATAGATAATAAGTTCTTTGAAAAATCAGGAGCATAAAGAACATTCCGAAGGCTCATCGCATGAGTTAGATGTACTTCTCCCTGACCAGTAATGGGGAATGTATTCCATCTGCTATCACAACAGATCGTCCAGGCTGTGTTGGACCAAAAATACTAAACTAACTTCTATCACCACAGAGGTGATGGGATGCACCTGAGTCCATAATCCATTCTGACAAATCTGCCCTGTAACAACTAGTGAATGTATATGTTATACCTGAAGAAGACGCGACAGCAGAGGTGGCTACCTCTGATGATCCTGTATGAGAGCTGGATGATCCTGGAGTGGGCATGATCTCCCTGAGTCTGGCCACAAGTTCGTCAAATCTCTGATCAACAACTGGAGAAGAATTACCAACCTGTTGAGTCTCTTCTGTAACTCTAGCGGAAGCAGGAAACCCATGCTTAGAATAACAGGTTTCCTCAGAGTGGCCAGTCCCGTGACAGAGGGTACACGACTGACGTGATCGACCACCTCCTCCTCTGCCACAGGTAGATCCTCCCCTACCACGATATGGAGTAGGGTTCCCCCTACCACGAGATGCAACCATACCTGATGATGTCTGAGACTGCGCATTACCACCAGAGGAGATAGACAGCCTGCTGAGTCTGCGATATGCTTTCTTCATTGGAGGTATCGTAGCATCTGTAAGAATCTGGGCGTGAGCTGAGTCATATTCAGGATCAAGGGCTGCTAGATTGACCACAGTCATCACAGAATCTCTTTAAGCCTTGAGCTGCTCTGCATAGCAGTCAAGGGAATGTAGCCGTATAGCTTCTCAAACATGCCCCTCAAGGAAGTGTTGAGGGTATGGAGGGGTCGACCATTCTGCTTCGATGTAAAGATATCATGTTGAAGTTGTAATATCTTCGACTTATTCTTCGTTGGGGAGTATGTTGCAGCGAGAATGTCCCACAAGCCTTTGCAGTCTGACTCAGTATGTCATTTGCTATCTCTGTAGACACCGTTCCGGATAGCCATATCCATGCATAGGCATCATCTGCCTCCCACGTGACATTAATCCCAGTTTGTCACTCGGCTTCTCCACCGTGAGGATGTGCTTCTTGCCATTACACTGCATCAGACTCATGAACTGCATGGCCCACAATTCATAATCCGTGCCATCCATCTTGACGATGGGGGCTGGACCTTTGAAGCCACCCATGGATGGAACATCAGCTTTGTTGTCAACCATGATGACAACTATCACCAAGACTGGGACTGCAACAAATAAGACCTATGTCTACACGAACATATGGGAAGATGGTTGTGGGTGTAGACTTGTACCACATCCTCTTCCATTCTTTGAAACCACCTTTGGGTGGCTAGGGTGTTTTTTTTCGATCACTTCACAGCCTAGAGGTCTAAAAAGGGGACCTAAACCAAGGTCGAGATGAGCGGGGGCAACAAAGAGATAACCGCTGGGTGGCGACCTGTACGGAGGCCCGCAAGAGGCGCCTGCAGCTCGAGATGGGTGCATGCCACAAAGAGCGGCAACAATCCTAGAGAAGCGGCAATGGCAACCCACACGGGGAGGCGGCCCGCGAGGTCACGCGCGGGGGGTCATACGTGCGTGGAGAGGGGCACACGAGGTGAGTGCGCGAGGAGAGGCCCCCACGAGGAGGGAGGCGGTGATGGGCAGCAACCCCTGTGCGAAGGGGCGCGCGAGGGATCTTGGTGGGGAGGGGCTATGTGAGGCCCGCTCCTTCTCGGATCTGGGATACCCGTTTACATATTACGCGTAGTATCATGTTCGCTAAGGATCGCATTACAGTACTGAAAATTAGGGAATTTTTTTTACGAATGACATTCACAAATTAACTAGTAAGCCACAGAACTATAGTATGTCACAATTATATTGCATAAATTTCCATATAAGTTTATATGTAACAACAGAAATTGCATTATATACATGTATCCCAATTTTATCAGAAGAGAAATAAAAGCATAAATATCTTGAACAAACTATAGCATGTGTACCTGATAATTGTAACTGCAGAAGCTGATGTTCAACTCTCCCAATACAACGGTGCAGGTATTTTGCCTGCAATCCATGGAATAGGGAGAAAAGAACATCAACAAACGCTGAGTACATCTAATTAATTAAAATTAACAAGAATTTAGTGGTTCCAAAAGAAAGCAAGTAATTTGGCCTTGACAATTAAAATTTAAAGCTACTTGCAATGAAACAGACTTTCAAGCTGTTTGGCATGTAAAACCCCATTCTACTCATCCTACACTAATTACCCACATTAATCATTTATATACCAATATCATGTGGTCCATATTTAAGTCATTGCCTTTCTATTAATTATAATACAAGTTTAACTGGTCTTGAGAATATGAATGATGGGACTCTAATATGATCATTATCTCTATTAATGCTTATAATGATGTTTAAGAATCTTGTGGATTGATCATAGTAAGAGTATATGATGGATCTGGGGTTTTGATTCTTTCCTTGTTGATTTTCTCAAGCTTAGTGGATAGTCTGTGGTCTTGGTCTAGGTAAGACCTCACACTATGAGTCTAAGGTAGTAAGGTAGCCTTAGGGTTGGGGTGCCTCCGTAGGCATGCGGTGGAGTAAAATGCATCCTAACTAAGTTCCCAACACGTCCACTAGCTATTTCAAACAACTGTGATAGTAGCTTGTAGTCTGATAACGATGATTTTCATGATATGGTCTTTTCTCTTTGTCAGGAATTATTGGCAGAAAAGTAACTAGTTCAACGGAACACAACTCAACTCATGGAAGGACATATCGATATCGATATCGTTTCGATATCGTGTCGATATCGATATATCGACGATATATCACCGATATATCGCTATATCTAGGATTCTTTCTGAAGAAAATGCCTGAAATCGGATATATCGATTTCGATATCGGTCCCATGTCGATATCGATATATCGGCGATATATCGCCGATATATTGGGATACAACCTTCCATAGTCTCAACTGTAACCAAGCTTCCATGTAACCAATTCAACTGTAATTTAACTTTAGCCAAACTCAATTGTGACTCAATCCAATCTCAAATGTAACTTTTCCAAATTCAACTGTAACTGATTCAGATGTAGCCATAGAGGATTCAGATGTATACATGGATGATTCGGATGTAGCATCGCCAAGTCTGCTGGCGAAAATAAACAAAACTCAAGCGGTGAAGTAGCCTACAAAAGTCTCTTCCGTCTCGCCCTCAAATTGGAAGGCGGTCCAATAGAGGGATAGGTCTACTCCAAAACTACGCCACTGAGACGGGTGAGAGAGACTTTCCAGAAAAGTCGCTCTAAAAGAAAAACCGGCCCGTCCGGTACGGGCTAACGAGCTTGAAAAACTAAAACCAAGGGTCCTCCAGCCTAGGTACCCTAACGAACAAGGGTCAGCAGAACTGATCTTTAAAAAAAACATGTGGATCCCAGAGAGGCGTAAAAACTGCGAGCGCTCGCGAAAAAAATCGAGAAAAAGACTGGGATCCTAGACCCGTGCACTAAGCGGCCGCTGCCCTAACTGGGCTTCCTAATCTCCCGCCCAGCTGAGGGTCACCGCACCCTCGCACAGTCGGACGTAAAGGTCACCATGACTGGCACTCTTAATTATCAGTCATCAATGACTTGATACCTCATCCTTTCTTAATCCTTTATGTGGTTGATTGTACAGATCTAGGTCTTTTTGATCAACGATCTTATTGATATAATGATTCAGCATTGATTTCACTTATTCATCTACCCCATCATTTCTCAATCTCTTCAATGGTCGACTTTACAATTCTAGGTATTTTGTCACTACCTATCTTTGATGATATGTATAAATAGTAGAGTATACCTAAAAGATTAATTTATGAAGATGATCGATCTTTGTGGTCACATCTTATTATTTCTAAAATCATAAGATCACCATCTACGCTTTGAATATAGATCTAGCTAGTCTTTATCATTTTGTTTTATATGGTACCAAACAAGAATCATGTTTCAATTGTACCAGTTCCAGTTGAGACATCAAAAGAGGGGTGTTTTCTGATCATTTACCATAACATCCTATATATATAATAGATTGTATGAATAGTAGACTATACATAATGATCAATTGATTGATGATTTCTTATTCGTAAAGATCTTAAGAAATCATTTATTGACTTTGAGAGAAGAGTTCTAATATTTTAAAAGATGAATTCTCAAAAGATCATCATATTTGCTCCTATATAAGTAAGATATTAAATCCGATCAATGTTTGTACATGTGAAATTAACCAGTGGCATCAAGGAGATTGCCTATGATGATTAAGCCCTCTTATTCGAGCAGTGTCTCATAGGTAGATAGAAGTCGATCATAATAAGGCCATCCGTAGTCTTTTATAAAAAAAATGTGGCAGCAGGGTCATATGTTGCAAGACTTACAATGTTCATTTGTGAAGCAAGAGTTTCACTAATTGAACAATCCTCAGCAGATTTTGATTTCGAGCGACCAATGGACATATGCATCTAATTTCGAACTTCTATCCAAAAATCTGTTCAGAAGGTATCACTCCCCCAACCTAGTTTACACAAAGTTACAATGGTATAGATAAACGTGATTAAGATTTCTACATGTGGTGGGAATGTGAACTTTCCATAGTACAGCATAATCATAATTCATAAACAATCCAAATCTAGCCCTTCATCAAACATTGCTCAAGATTCTTCTTTACCTCAGTTGGTTTCCCTATGTGAAGGGGTGAGATCATGTATTCACCATTCTTTCTCTAATTATTACGAGTAATGACTTATCTGATCCCGAATGCAATCCATTGATGTACTGTTAACTGTATTGATTCTAAGAGATTATATTGATATATTACAAAACTCTAACTGAAGTCAGGTCATGAATGATAAGAAGAATGCTCCTCTAACCTCATGCCCTTTATTTTGAATGCCACTCTTGTTTCCTGTCTGTGGTTATTTCCTATAGAGCATACACTTGATGGTAAGCTTGATTGGCTTAAAGAGGGGCTTTCAGTAAAAGAATTCTATTATACGTATGGAGTTGATTACATCAAAGTCTTTTCTCTATTAACCAGTATAAAGTCCAGGTGAACCAAAAGTTGGCTTATTTGTGAGTTTGATATGACCAATACTTTCTTATAATATAATTTCAGTTAGGAGATTTTTATGTCCCAATCCCAGGTACCTAGAAGGCTTTTGTAATAAAAATTTTATAGGCTAAATCATGCATGGAAGGCAGCAAGAGGAGGGAGAAAGATTGTACCTTTGATCCTCTAAGTTTGGAGGGATTTGTGGCTTTATCTAACATACAATAATAGATAAAATACCTGATGGATGGCAACATAAAAAAAACTGAATTAGAAACTTCAGCATTTACTTTAATGAGAACAAAGAGGAGAGAGACATGTAGCTTTGAATATCTCCACTTTGGAGATCCAAACTTGCTTGCAACATCCTTTTCTTGACAGGAGCTTCAGTTCATTCGGATCCGGATGTTACAGGCTAGGGTTAGGTCACAGGCTCCGATCTAGGACCGTCGCTATGATACCATATTGAGGATGTGAAAATGAAAAGATGTTTATCACGTAGTCCTAGAACCCTCTTATATAGGAGAAAGGATCTAGGGAGAAATTACATAAAGAAGACAAAAATATGAGAAATATAAATAAAGACCGTTCTTGATTTCCACTTTGCTCTCTTAATAATGCATGCTTCCACTATTATGTGCTACTTTAAATCGAGGCTAGCACACCCTCATATTGAATATGTACCCTTCGTTGGACACCCCCAAAGGAAGATTTATCTCCATGGAGAAAGGAATTCGCAACTATACTACCTATATACAATATGTTGGAAAAAGTAGATAGTAATAAGCTTTAATATCACAAGCTTACGAAAGATTCAATGAAGAATTTTCACGACGAAGAAGATGATTGCTTTGAGAGCACAAAGAATTTAGATATCTTGAATATAACAAACAATGAGCACTCTTTCATCGCATGAATGAATATGAATATTATTTTTTGAGGAAAACTAGGAAGGACCTCTATGAAAGGACAATCCACACTTTATAATAAATAAAAAGGCAAAATTACAAAGTCCAAGAATCAAAGAGTCTTGGCATGCTCGATTACATTCTCATGGTAGAACCTCATGCCTTTAAAATGAAGCTATTCCTGGCCAACCAGATGGTCCAAACAAGGGCCACCACCCTCAATCTTCCTTCTGTCGAGTCCTTGCAACAATCCCCAATCAAGCTCCAGAATGAAGCCGCATTGTCCCACTTAACTCTTGTTATACCCACGCCACCAAATCTCTTTAGAGATGGGACAACAAAAGATCATGTGATTAATGTCCTCGGCATACTCTCCACATTGCCTTCATGTCTCATCAACCCTAGGATAAAGCCTGGATCTCCATGCCTCTGTCAGCAGACAACCCATCCTCAACGTCCGGGAGAAAACCTTTATACTCATGGGGATCTTCCCGCTCGCATAATATTGCACAATCACTTGAAATCTCATAATTTTTCAGCAACGAATTGGCAAACAAAACCTCACACGCCTTCTTTACAGTGAACATCCCAGCCCTCCAACACCAAGTATCATGAGCAATTGACAGTTTTTCTCCTTTGTCTAGCACCACTGTTGTAAATGTCTGTACTCACTATTCAGTTGGAGGGGTCACTAAATATAAACAATGGGTGGGGGCAGTAGCTCCAAGGGTATGTAACTGATAGATCGAGTAAAGTAGCTAGTATGTTATGATAAAGTGACATCAACGGAAGTGTACTAATGATAACCAACCATATCATAGCACCTATACCCTTTTTGGGTGTGAGAATATACAAGGAAAACACACTTGATAGCACGAGGAGACAATTTACATGTAGCTTGGAGGTTTTGAACAAAAACAATGAAAACAAAAAATCTCAATGGCAACAGAAAGGGTATCTCATTGGGATATAAGAGGGAGAAAGCAATTATACGATGGGAGCATGTTTATGAGATGCGTAGCAGTCTGACTTCATGATTTTTGAGAAACACCTCTTTATTTTTCTCCACTTGTTCTTAATCTACAAAGGCTTCACAACTTCAATATAAGTGATTTTAAGCAATGGATGTTGAGTCTTGAACTTTTTAGATGAAGGTGTTTTGAGCTTCGTTGTTAGATACTATGTTTTGTTGCTTTGATTTGTTATGGCTTTCTTTCTTCTTAGGTTTTGTACATCCATCATTGATTCTCTACATAAAAAGATAGTTAGGCTACATGGATTCTTGCTCAAATCCATGTAGAAAGATCTGACTATTTTTTATGTTGGTTGTTGGTATACTATAAAAAAGTACATAATTATTTATTGGGATTTTTACATGATAAACCTTACAAACTTTGCCACTTACCTTCTCGACCATGTAACCATTGTAATTATCACCTCTACCATGCAAATTTGCTAACTCTTACTTGACAGACCTTGTGGTTAACTTCGATGCATTTAGCCGTTAGAATTAATCGGATTCCATTAAAAAATGCGCATATTACACCATCCTTCCCTTCTCACCCCTACTCTCTTCCTCACCTCCCCTTCCCTACCCAGCATCAGCCTCCACCCACCTCCCCGACCTCCTCCCCTTCCATGTCACACAAACCTCCTCCCACCTCCCCTACGCGACACACACCTCCACCCCTTCCCATGATTCACTAACCGCCGACTCTATCCACGACGTTGCTTTGATATCCACACCCCTCCTACACGTCGCCCAACCTTCACCCTACCCCCTCGTGTCACCATGTCTTTCGCCTCCCCACATCTCCCTGACCTCCGACTCCCTAGCTTGAAGATATCTAAGGTGCTATTGGTGGCAAGTTTTTTCTCGGTGATGGGTGTTCTTTTCGACAATAGAGTTGCAGAGGAAGTGATGCTCTGCCTCTCCACCTTGTTGATCCTTCGTTCATCTTGCTCTAGATGTTGATACAAGCGTAGGGTACGACAGAGTTCTGCTGGTATCATGTTTTGTCGTTGCTCGAGGAATGGGATGCCCTGTTGTTGTGTTTGGATCTGGAGCTGTATTGGGTGACTACGAAGGTCAAGCTTCATTCCTCCAGCACGATGTAAGGGGCTCAATGATATGCTAAGCAGTATCTTGGTGAAGCAAGAAGGATTGGTTTGACTTCAGGAATAGAGTGTACGATCTATCTGAAGCTCAATGTTGTTGGTTGTATTCCCAGGAGTTTGGTGAGGGCTTTGGAGCTGTGGTGCTTTGATGGTATGCGTTAGCTCCAAGGGTTGATCTGCCACATGCACAAAGGATCAATGTTCTCCGATAATGGAAGGGGGGCAGCTAGTTCTAGAGAGTATACTCCGACATTTTTCCAATTCGATGTCAAGATTTGGACTTCGGCGAAGGATTCAAAGTGAGACGCTTCACGGAGATTTGGCGCTCTTGTTGCAGAGTTGATGTCCTTCAATTCTTCACGGAGATTGGGGCTAATGTCCTCCGATATCCTGTAAGGTCAGCAGTTGCTCGAGCCGAGCTATGATCAACTACAAATGGTGACGCGAATCTCCTCTGAAGAGTGAGGGGCGGGGAGTTAACTCGGAGTACGAGGTTAGCCGGAGGTCGTAGTGCTTGACGAACCTATTAACATGCGGGGAGAAGTGAATGGGATAAGGTTGTCGATCAGATTGAGATGGAGTGGAAATCCACTGTTGATTCATGGGTGGTTTGATTTACTCATCCTTAACTCAAGCACATTGAGTCAAGATGAGTTAAATTAATGGTCGGGTTCGAAGTGTAACTTGGGCCACGTTTGAGCATGTTAGTTTTTTCTGGTTGCGAGTTGCTAGCATGTTCTAGACATTTGCACTTTCTGACCTACTCAAACTTTATTTATGTTACATTTTCTGCCTTCCGCTTTTCTTTTGGTCGGCTTCTGTCTGAGGTCTTTTGTACTAAAACAATTGGTGGACTTGGACATATATTTATTTATCTAATTTATTCCTCGTGGCATTTATACATGTTGTGTTGGGAATGAATCTAACCAAAATACACAAGTAATTGATCGACAAATAGAAATATGCAAAGTCGCACAACTCGAGGATTTATTGTGGTTTGCTATATGCCTACATCTACTTTCTCATATCATGCTTTCTTTTTTATTACAATTTGGGCTACATGGCGATCTATGTGAAACAACCAATATACCTTGGTATGCTTAATAATATTGGTTTGATGATATGGATTCCAGATGATGAGTTGCGCACTGTCGCCATTGGACTAGGCATCTAGGCATGCAAGAATATTATAGTATTCACATGACTTTTTTGTTTCTTAAGAGAGATAGAGTAATCCTCTTCTGAGGAGATATGAGCCAGATCGTCCTTAGGGAGATTCATTGTAGTTGTAACTTTGATTAATGTAGACGCGAAGCACGAGCACGAGTTTTTGGCATAGGTTGCTCAACAGTTTATTATTTCAAACTGTTAAGAGTTATTGTATTTTCTATTCTATTTGAGTCATGTAATCCCTTTGGGTTATATATGTATTTCCCTTTATTGCTCTCTATGGTTTCTCTCTATACAAGAGACCCTAGAATCATGGAATAAACACAACGATTCATTCTCCTCTCCACATGGTATCGGAGCAACGATCCTAGATCAGGGTTTTGACCTAAAATAATTCGGTCGCCTCGTTCGAGCCTTGTCGTACTCTTGTGTGGGCCATTCTTTATCTCGTAGGGCCTCGTGTGAGACCCTTCTTCCCATCCAAGGAACTGTTGTACTACAAAAGGTGCTCTTCAGCACCTTGCGATGCCTCCAAGGAAGCTACAACTTCTAGCACCGTCGTCGCACTATTTGGATAATAGCCTTCAGCGTTGCCGGATCGCCTCTAACGACTCCCAACACTGCCGAACTGCCACTGCACCTTTCCAACATCACCCCACCAACGTCGCCACTGTTGTACCTCTCCTGCAGCGCCACCAGCCTCCAGGTCCCTTCAACAACACCTCTAGTCCCTACCACGGCCCCTTCTCCCCTTCTAAAGTTTCACCCAGACCCTTAGGCCGTGTCCAGCACTCGACGACCAACTTTGCACCTTTCTAGATGCTACCATGGTCCCCGAGGACCTCCTGATATGTTGTACATGTTTTCATACCTTATGCATGCCCAAGCGTGATTTCTAGGGCACTTTTCAGCCCTCATATGCATACTTTTCAACCACAAGACCTTATTGATCTGTCTACTTGACCACCATGACATCTACTATTACTGAGACAAAGTCCTTGTCCACTAACATAACGACACACGACACTTCTATCAAACTTAAGGCCATTGAAAACTATGTGCTCTAGTCTTGTTCTTTCAAGGTGTTAATTGGTGATCAACAGAAAATCTATATCCTGACTAAAGTTCCTCCTGATAAGAAGGATAAAGACTATGACAACTGTTTCACAATTAACTACCAGGTTATCAACCAGATGACCAACAGTGTTGAGGCACATATTGCCTTGAATCTTCTTTTCAAGGACACGACCAAGGAGGTATGGGAGGATCTTGAGCAGGCGTACTCTCAGAAGATAATGAAGTCACATCTTGCTGACATCAACAAGTAGATCTGGTATGTGTCTCAAGATTATTCTACCCTAGTTGTGTATTACTTGCTTCTCATTAGCATGTACAAGGAGCTTGCGATCTTTCAGCCCTCATGTTGTACCAAACAAGTACATGATCGTTCGGACTGCTAGGTGTATCGTTTCCTTGATGGCATTCATCCTAGATATCAAGCAGCGAAGGAACAATTTCTGATATCCGATACATTGCCGATGCAAAAGATCGGCTTTGGATGTCGCTAAAAACTGGAGACATCTGTTGCATGACATTTTACTTTATCTCCCGCAGAGAACTTTGCTCGCGTTGCATAATTTGGGAGAGGAGGATGATAAGGCTTTCTCAAAGGGTGTGGACGTGACTCTGGCCTTGGTCGTGGACGAGATTTTGGTCGTCGAAGTGACCTGGGCTGTGGTCGTGGACGAGATCCTACTGCTCAATTTCTTAAGTGTACTCACTGTGGTCATTGGAACAACTCATCCGAATGATGCTGGAAGAAGTTTGGCGTACATCCTTCTCTAGCCAATAGTGCGTATCAAGACGTTATGATGTTAAAGAGGCATATTTTATTACGAACCCAGTGAAAAGATGGTACATCTAAATGATGTAGATTACTCCCATTTGATACAGATTTTCCATACATCTGGGCCTCCCTCTTCATCCAGCAAGACTACCACAGTTACCATGACCACCCCTTTAGGTACAGTAGCCAACTCTGCGATCCCTCTTGGTCATGCTTTGATAATCGACTCTGGAGGCTCTTACTCATCTGACTGGAGAAGGTATCCTACTAACCTTTTCCAAACCCTCTTCCTTGGTGAAGTCGGTTCGCATGCCAATGGAACTATGGAGTTCTCTTCCAAGCTTCAACTGCTTGGGTTCGCTGTGCTCTTGATTTCCCTCTCGGCTTATTTTCTGTTCATAAGCTTTGTGTTGAGCTTAATTGCCATGTTCTGTTGCTATTTTTAGGACATCTAGATGAGGCATATTATTGGTGGGTGCATGAGAAGAATGTCCTTTATTATCTTGACATATTAGAATAATGGCCTCTATTAGCTTAATACCCTCGGATTGCAAGTTTATTGATGATGCATCCATCTCTGAAGACCCACTCCTATGGCATCTGCGTCTTGGGCATCCTTCCTCTACGGCTTTCTCCATGATGTTCATGGAACTCTGTACTCTGAAGCCCATTCTGTGTCAGGCATGTGAGTTCGGGAAACATCATCGAATTTCTTTTCCAGTTTGTGATGAGTCCTGTCGTACCACTCCTCTTGGTTTTGTTCGTTGTGATGTTTGGGGACCTTGTTCGGTCCGAGCATTGAGTGGTCATCTCTATTTAATCGTGTTTGTGCATGATTATAGTAGATCCTCTTAGGTTTACCTAATAAAGGAACATTCAGAAATAATTAAAATTATCAAAAATTTCTTCTAATATGTCAAAACTTCTTTCTCTACATGTGTTCAAATAATTCGAACCGACAATGCACTTGAGTTCACTTAATAAGACTTGACGTCTTGCTTTGCCTCTAGGGGAACTGTTAATCAAATATCATATCCATATTCCTTTCAACAGAATGGGGTACGGAGAGGAAACTTCGACATTTGCTTGATATTGCTACGTCTCTCCTCACTCAGATGAATGTTCCCAAGTACTATTGGGGGGTGCCGTCCTTATTGTTGTTCATCTCATTAACAAGGTTCCATCTTCTATCCTAAAAGGGGGGCACTCCTTTCTCTTTACTATACCTCACTGAGTTTCCTTTTTCTTTACTTTTGAGAATTTTTGGGTGCATTGCATTTGTTCATAACTTCCATGCCACTGGCAAATTGTCACCAAGGGCCTTTAAGTGCATCTTTCTTGGTACTCTCGTATTCGAAGAGGTTATCGGTGCTTTGATCATGTTGGGCATCCGTACTATATTTCCGCGGATATCACTCTCTTTGAGCAGACTAGCTTCTTTACATAGATCATGGGCGACATCCCTCTGGATCTTCCATCTCTACCAATTGTCCATACATGGCTGTGACCAAGGCGGGTTGTATCGACTGGTCCATACATCTTACGCTGGAGCATCATCTCATTCCACCGGACCTATCTCTCCTTACTTATGGCATCTGTGCTTTGGTCATCTTCCGTTTCAGAAATTACGTCAAGTCCTTCCTCAGATCTCACCCCGCTCGTCGTTCGATTGTGAAGCTTGTCAGTTAGGGAAGCATTAGCAGTCTGTCTTCCCTAGTCGTCAGAGTCGGAGCAGTAGCTCTCCATTTGAGTTTTTTCATATTGATATTTGGGGTCTGAGTCGTGTTCCCGATCATCAGGGACACATGTTTTATTTAGTTGTTGTGGATGACTTTAGTCGCTTGTCTTGGGTCTTTATGTTAAAGAATAAATCTGAAGCGGGCATCACTATTATGAATTTTATGAAAGAAGTGCAGAATGTGTTTTTCATTTCTATCAAGATTGTGAGAACTGATAATGGGCTTGAATTCTGTACTCGAACATTATCTCAATTTCTTTCATACCATGGCATTCTTCATCAAACGTCTTGTACCTACACGTCCCAATAGAATGGTGTCGCAGAAAGAAAACACTGCCACCTTATTGATACCATTCGTACGCTTCTTATCCAGAGTTGTGCTCCACACTCGTTCTGGGGCGATGCGGTTCTTACTGCATGTTATCTCATTAACCGCATGTCCTCGTCTGTGTTGGGGGAGAAGATACCTTTCTCCCTCGTTTTTCCTAACAAGGAGTTGTTCTCTCTAACTCCTCGTGTCTTTGGGTCCATGGCATTCGTTCACCAGTTGCCTCCAGAGGTTGACAAGCTCTCTCCTAGGGTTGTCAAATATGTTTTTGTCAGGTATTCCAGGACTCAAAAGGGGTACCGTTGCTATGATCAGTTATGTCGAAGATATTATGTCAGTGCAGATGTCGCATTTTTTGAGTCAGTCATGTTTTTCTCTCCTACAGGTGACATGTTGGTGCCATCAGATATAAATGATGAAATCTATATTCCTCCTCCACCCTTGTATGCACCACAACAAGCTCCTACATCTCCACCGCCACCGTCATCCCCATCACCACCACTGTCTCCACCACCTCTACCACCTTCCATGTCTTTGGTTCCTCCTCTACCACGCCACTACAGTCGACGGCCAGCCCCTGCTCATGATCATGGTCAATCATCAAACATGCCCCAGGTTTGTTCTGATAACATTATTTCTATTGATGGGAGTGACAACATTTCTCAGCAAGAGCAAGCAGGGGATGACAAAGATGTTGGTACAGCTGATGCAGATCTTGATTTACCGATTGCACTGAGGAAGCAGAAGAGGTCATGTGCTTCATATCCGATTGCTTCTCATGTTACCTTTGAGCATCTGGCAGGAGATTTGTAGTTGCTTTATCTGCTTTGAACATTCCAAGGAATCACCAGAACTGCCATATACTCCTAAATACCTGCTTACAAATGACGTTGATAGAAAGACTCGGATTGAGAGAGAGACAGAAATGACGTATAAAGAAAGGAGATCCTACTACCATACCTTCCTTCCTTTCCCTACACTCCCCCTCGAAGTCAAAGTTAGAGGGCTTGCCCGGCTCCCTTGGGGCTTCGCTCCTTTCTCGTCCGCTTGATACAAATGAGGTCAAAGGACAAACAAACTTATCTAATTGTCTCGCTGCCTTCTAACTAGTTAATGTGGCTTTCGTTCCCCGGATTGACCTGGAGCAAGAACGATCTCGAAGAGTTGAAGCAGGGTTAGTTGGAAGATCCTTCCCCTCGTGATGGCATCTCCGGGGGATGATATTTAGAGCGGGAATAGCAGTTGCTTGCTTAGGACATCCCTGATGCGAGCCCAATATATAAAGGAAGCATTGGCTGATAGTAGATGGCGTCTAGCTATGGAGGCAGAGATGGCCGCCCTTCAGTCGAGAGGTACTTGGAGTCTTGTTCCAGCTCCTACTAGGGCATCTATTGTGAGTTGCAAGTGGGTGTTTACAGTGAAACATCATGCCAATGGCAATATTGATAGGTACAAGGCTCGACTGGTTGCTCGGGGATTTACTCAGACGTATGGGGTAGATTATCTTGACATGTTTTCTCCTGTTGCTCGACCCTCTACCTTACGGATTCTTCTATCTGTTGCCGTGATTCGAGATTGGCCTCTGTTTCAATTAGATGTCAAAAATGCATTTTTATATGTTGATCTTCAGGAGGAGGTTTACATGCAGCAACCACATTGGTTTACTGCTGAGGGGGAGTGTGTACAGGTATGCAGGCTTCATAAGGCGATCTATGGCCTAAAGCAGAGCCCAAGAGCTTGGTTCCAGAAGCTCTCAGATTTGTTTGAGAAGCAAGGATTCAAAAGGTCAAATGCAAACCATTCACTCTTTGTACAGAGAACATCCAGAGGTATGACTGTCATTATGGTGTATGTTGACGATATACTCATTACAGGAGATGATATGCAGGGAATAAAAATAGCAAAAGAATTCTTGGGTCGTGAATTCGTTACCAAGGATCTAGGAGTACTTAGATATTTCCTTGGATTGGAGTTTGCTAGAAATGAACAAGGACTCGTGATGACTTAGAGGAAATATGTCACTGACTTGTTAAGTGACACAGGTATGCTTAGATGTCGACCTGCTTCTACATCCATGGATCCAAGCATGAAGATGCATGATGACGACACTGAGGAGGTTGACAAAAGAAGGTATAGAGAATTGGTAGGGAGGCTTCTTTATGTTACTACTACCAGACTAGATATTACATTTGCAGTAAATAAAGTGAGCCAATTTATGGAGCAACCTCGCCAGGTACACATGGACACCATACATATGATACTAAGCTATCTTAAGTCATCTCTAGGTGCATGATTGATGTTTAGAAAGAAGGACGCTATTACTATCTCAGCGTGTGCAGATGCAGACTATGCAGGGTGCCCGAAGGATAGGAAGTCTGCATCATGCTTTGCTATATTTGTTGGGGAGTCACTTGCCTCATGGAAGAGCAAGAAGCAAACAGTAGTTGCGAGATCTAGTGCTGAATCGGAGTATAAAGCTATGGCCCAAGCATGTGCAGAAGTGATGTGGGTTCGCGCAGTTCTGACAGATCTACATATAGATGTTCCTCTTCCCATGTCACTAAAATGTGACAATCAGGCTACATTATTCATTGCAAACAACCCTGCATTTCACGAGAGGACAAAGCACATTGAAGTGGACTGCCATTATATCCGTGATATGATCCAGAAAGGTTTCATTTCTACAATCCATGTCAGCTCAGGAGACCAAACAACAGACATTCTTACCAAAGCTTTACTTTGGGGTTCTTTCCGGTGCTAATCCAAGATGAGCATGATAGATATCTATGCTCCATCTTGAGGGAGAGTGTAGAAGTTTAATTTATGTTTCTGTATCTTTTATTTACTGTTCTTTTCGTTTGTCTACCATATGTAATTTGCTCATAGACCTCTTCCTATATAAGAGAGTCTTGGGCTCAAGGAATAAACACAACGCTTATTTTTCCCAACAGATGTTAACTGGAAACAATAGATATAGCAATAATATATTCCAGATAGTATTATCTCTACAGATACCGAGAAAGTAATTCTTCAATAAGAAACATATGACATCTTGAGATAAATCAGCGCTATAATTGCACTAATAATTCACAGATAATAGCATAGCAATTATATCGCAGATGTCACAAACAAATAATCATTATTAAAAAAGTAATAGTTATAACTACATTGAGAAAAGGCTGTCAAAAAAACTCTGATGGTTAGAACTTGAAGCACAACTATCAATCAAACTCATTTAAAGAAAGTTTCTTGCTTTTCGAGAGAATACAAGAGTGATTGTTCAAATGGTGTGCGTTCCAACAATAGGTATGGCACCCCGTATATAAGGGCTCAAGAAAAATGGTTGTTGGAAACAAAATAGGCATGAAATCAAAGATGATTTCCTAATATGATCGATCAAGGTAAATAGTATGGTCAATCAACTGAAGAGCTATGATCGATCAGTAGTTGATGATCGTTTGAATGGATTTCAAAATGTGACCGATAACTTCAAGAGAATAATCAGCAGGTACTGATCTATCAATGTCAAGATATGATTGATAAGTCCATGCTTTCTTGATCTCTTAAAAGGAAACTTTTCGTTGAAACTTGTTGTAGTTACAACTTTTGCAAAACAGATATAAATAAAAAATTGCAACACTTTTGAACAAGAACAAGTAATAAGACCGAGCTTCTGCTTTGCTTAAAAGTGGCGACTTTTTGCAGTCGTGTCGAGCTAAGATATACACTTGCAGTCCTGCAATTACAGAGAATATGTGAGAGATTATGATATAATCTTATGTATGTGTCGTCTTTAAAATCACAGAGAAACATAGTAGTAGTGCTAACAGTTGATTTCCAAGTTGGGCGTTATCGACATATATGGTCCAACTTGAGGGGGAGTGTTAGAGTTATTGTATTTTCTATTTTATTTGAGTCATGTAGTCCTTTGTGGTCATTTATGTATTTTCCTCTTTGTTGCTCTCAGTGTTCATGAAATCGGCCGCACGGGCGCATATGCCCGTGCGACATGTAGACAGAATCGATTTCATGAATCGGTGTATTCTGCGCCCTCCCGCATATGTGGCCCGCATATACCCCACATGCCCCGCATACTGCTCCAACATTTCCAGCTTTCTAATCCTCTCACTCGAGTGCTTAATTCTGTTAGATCTACCTCTTCATCCATTCAATTGTAAGAATATGACATGCATTTGTATACAATTGTAATGCTCTATACCATTATGTATATGCAATATTTATCTCATGTATTGTTTTCATGAGTATATGCAATGTATCGTCCAATATTTTAATATATGGCATGTAGTGCATATATGTGTAATGAAGTTTTGTTATTATGGATCATCTAATATGTGAAGTTTTTATGGCTAAATGTTTTTGTAATTAAATGTTAGGCTATTAAAAGCATATACTCAACCATCTAACGTGAACCGTTTTTCTTAGATCTTTAACTCCACTCAGATACATAAATTCATTAGTAATATTATTCATAGATATTTATTTATTTTTAAATTAAAAATTAGAAAAGCGCATAGAACCGCATATACCCCGTTTATCCTCCCGCATACCGCTTATTCAGTATTCGGTGACTTGTCCGAACGTATACGCATACCGCTTATTCAGTATTCGGTGACTTGTCCGAATGTATACACATACCGCTTATTTAGTATTCGGTGACTTGTCCGAACGTATATGCATACGCTTTCCTGAACCTTGGTTGCTCTCTACAGTTTCTCCCTATATAAGAGATCCTAGAGTCATGGAATAAATACAACGATTCATTCTCCTCTCCACACAAACTCAAGTTCCTCCTACTCAACAACACAATTGAGATGTATTGTCGTTGTTATTGGTAACTACAGCAGCATGTGTTGCATCAAGTGGTCTGTTTTTCCATGTGTTTCGTATACAAGTGAGTAGAGTGTTTTTCAGTTGTGTACGTTGAGCGATTCATGCTCCACTTAATTCGATTACTGTAAGACCAAGTCAAATTGGGTGCTAGGATCTTGTGGAAGACGTATCGATTGTGTAGTAGTGTCACCTGTTTACTTAAAAATTATCTATCACAAGAGATTATAGTGTGAGTGGGTTCACAAGACTACATATTTCAGCGAGAAGAAGCAATATATAAACATGGACATTAAGATCTCTCATAGAGTACGAAGATCATATTAACTATTTCAAATTTTGATGCTTGTTTGTTTTACAATTAGCTTTGTTTCAGATTTAGACAGTTCCAAAATCAACACCCATATACATAATACACACAACCTTTGTTTTAATACTGTGTACATTTGTTAAAAAAGAAGTGAAAAAATGTTTATACTGGGAGTTGAATATCCTAGTGTGGTAGCTGGTCATGTTCTCGGCATTCACATTAAAATGAAGTTTAAACACACTTTCCTTCGAATGTTTATAGCCTAATGCGGTTCCAACAGATTGCAAACATCTTCAAAAGATAAAATGCAACAATTTTGTTCTCTTCACATCGGATGCTTGTCAGAGGGATAGATATATTGAGATGCCTCCACATTATAATCTCCAAAAAAATGGATGTTGTGATTGGTTTTCTTTTGTTGTAGCTCGCAGCAATGCAGATTCCTCATCAGACACAGGAAAAGAACGGCTGTGGCGAGCGCCGCCTATGAATTACAAGCACTTCTGATGGAATGGTGCCGGTCTCTGTATACTTGATGTAAGTTTTTTCGCAGGTTTGATACTAGAGCATCCACTGGCATAATAGTTTGTTGGTGAATTGTGTATTACTACTGTTGCAATGATCTGGCTTCCAGACGAATGGCTTGTTCGGGTTGTTTTTTTTCCTTATCTTTTTAAAGTACTTCCCAACGTTTTTGTTCCAACGTATCATAGATTCAATATTTCTGTTTCTTTCGGATGATGTTAACAGGGCATATAATGTTGGAATGTTCAGTTCAAGTTGACAATTTCATATTATCAAGTGTGCATGGATGGGAATGTCAATGAAACGTTTCTCTGCGAGGGATTTCTTTTGCATATTTCTTTAGCTTGTGTTTTTTGGCAGTGCAAATCAAATAGGGGATTAATAACTGAACCGAATTGATTGGATAAACTGATTGAAACACGAATTGGAGGAAAAAAATGTTTTTACTTAGTAAATAGAAACGAGTTCTTCTCAAAGGAGGCGTTCCATTGGGGGGTTACCCTCCAAAACTCCTATTCCTTACCCACTAGTGGGGCTTACACCCTTTCCATAAAAAATATATATTATACCATCATATCATCTAAAAATCATAAAATACTCAACTTCTACTCACTATTTCAAACTTCAATACAATCACATCACAACAACTACCTACTTTTTCAAATTTCAATACAATCATATCACTATAACTATCCAGTTTTTCAAATTTTAATACAATTGCATCATACAAAGCCTCCCTATTCTAAACCTACCAACCAAACACTAAAACTCAAAAAGGGATTGTCCTCCCCTAGATAACACACGAATCAAGCGCACACAAAGCGTTGAATAGCTTTTTTAGGTGAACCAAAACTTTGGTTTGCCTCAATTTCTCACTTCTCCCCCCTTCCTTGCCACATACTACTGTAACTTGTTGATTTTGACCTGGCAGCTGACTTGTCGAATGCCTGCACTATAAATATAAAAATTACTAAGAAGAGAGTAGTCTTGGTCATGGATTGGTAGTAATAACAGTGACATATACTATAACATCATGCATGCACAAAAAATGACAAGAGCCAGCATCAAATAGTATCCATAGATGCTATAACATCATATACCCTTTTTTCTAATAATAAGATAGGTTGAGATGATTGTTGGGAAATTTTGTATAATCCGTGAAACACCATGAGAATTAATAATAAGGGCATGTAATGATGAGTATAAATATGAATGATATGCTTATGATAATAAGGGCATGTGATGATGAGTAATTAGGAACAATATTCTTATGAGATGGATTTATGACTTATATAGGATTGGAAAATTAAAAAAAAGAGGAATTCATTTGTTGTCGTAGGATGAATACCCCATGGGAGAGAGCATGTTTTCAATGAATTTATTGCGGCCTCAATATGGTCCTTGATAAACGATAAGGAGCTCTCTAAGTTGTGCTCCATAATAAAAAAATAAACGGCCTATGAAATATTGAATGAAATATTAATGGGCTCAAGAAAGGAGGGACTGAATTATGCAGCAAAAAAAAAATAATGAAAAAAAATCTATTTTATGAAAATCCAATTAAGGGAATGCTAAAGTGTTTGAGAGACCAAGAAAGTACGACTCACCAATGATTCAAGTGTTTTGAATAGAATAGGGGTTCTCCTCCTTTCATAAGAGAATGCTAAAGTGTTTGAGAGACCAAGAAAGTGTGACTCACCAATGACTCATCTATCTCGTTTATCAAAAGATGACATGGGGAAGGTATCCACTTCAACAACTACGTAAAAATCATTTCAATCAGTTGAAAAACTAGGATAGTCAACTAAAACAGGATTGGTTGATTGATTGTCAAAGCCATTCGGTGAGAGTTTTTCAACTTTCAACAATGATTACTAACTCCAATAAAAAATAGTCAATTTGGGGTAGAAGAGTAAGGTGACTCAAATAATGGTAGACGAGTGGAAAATGAATGTACTTGACTGAATTGGTTTATTGAGCCTTGAGAGATTGACTCACAAAGAGTTGATCGTTTAACTTGATTATTCATCAAGTGGACATGATCAATCAGCTTTGTTATGCATGACAGGACACAAATGGAAATTTTTGTAGAAGAAAAGATGAATCATTTGATACATGATAGCAGATGTTGTATATATAGAACATGTGGCTTTATGAAGATTTGAATAGTTCATGTTTGGACTTTGGGTTTGAACATAGATGTTGTTGAAATGGTGGGATTTTGCTTTGATATTATCGAATGTATGTAATATATAATTTCAGATATGTGTTGATGTTTTGGAAAAAAACTCCAAACTATAAAGAAATTGTTATCAAAATTTTTCTAAATATTGGAGTGCTACGATGTTAAGATAAGACCTTTGCCACAATTCGTTCCGGTTAGTGGAGCGGCCATGACAAACTTGGTGGAATTTTAGTGAAAAGTTTATTTTGTTTTGAGTTAAATTTTAGTATTAACCTCTTTTACAAAATCTTATTAACAAAATAAGTACTCAACCAGGCTAATCCAACAGGTTTGTCATGCCAGGTCACACAGGTGTGGATGATGAATCCATGGCACCTCGAATAATATATATAGTTATGCTATCGGGGGTACGAAAGTCCAAGAGGCTGGGAGTGAGATGAAGGAGTGAGAGAGATAGGCGGCTGGCAAGGGAATTAAGTAGCTTAGGATGTTCACGAGGATTGAATACCAAAGAAAGTACATAAATCTTCTCAGTTCCAAACTATATAAAATAACAACGGATTTTCCCCCTTACTCTCATCCAGGCACACTTCGCACCTTGCTATTCGATCCCAAGGTATATCTAGTTTGTCGAATTGTCGCCTAACAATAGAGTTGACCTCGCTAGTGGGATATAAATCAATTTTGAAGCAGATAAGAAGCATTTTTAGGGGTGTAGATGTGATAAGTATTTCGCAGGTGTCTTCTTCCAATCGAGAAATAATAAGTAATGCTTCATCAAATCATGGTATTGGTATTTCTTAAAGATAATGAATTATAGCTTGGAGAAGATACATTCATATAGAGAAATATAGCTTGAAACTTATAAGAATATATAAAGCACTATGCTTTCCTGCAATATAATTAACAGAGTAGAAAAATAAATATATTTATAGGAAACATTACCAAATCTAAATGTAATGCAAGTGGTACTAACATTCTCCCCATTTTGATAGTGACAACCCTTATATTTATTTTTGCAATGGTAAACTCCCCCTATCAAAAGGCCTGAGTACTTAAATAAACTTTAATCTTTTTGTCTTGAAAAATATTTTAATAATAAGCAAACAAAAAAAAATTTCTCCTCTCCTTTGACATTAAAAAAAATAGACGACAAATAACAAAAATAGAGCCAAATATTTAGAATAAATCATGATAAAAGTGTATAAAGTCTGAGACAAAGGAGCACATAGCTTTGCACAAAATATGAAAAATAAAGATGTACATG
Source organism: Ottelia alismoides (assembly GCA_037367405.1). Lineage (NCBI taxonomy): Eukaryota > Viridiplantae > Streptophyta > Magnoliopsida > Alismatales > Hydrocharitaceae > Ottelia > Ottelia alismoides. The sequence continues at coordinate 1,189,708 of JAZKJV010009171.1, forward strand.
GCCAAACAGTCTTATACAAAATAGGATAGAGAGGAAGAGGCAAATATGTGTCCTATTGAAAATTAAGTGATACCAAAAAAACTTTGATTCCATCGGTATGAAATATGAAAAAGTGTAGGTTAGATCTAAATGCTTCGGATCGTTGAAAACACAATATTTAAAATGAAGAAATTCGTTATGTAACATTGAGCTATCGTAAAAATGTCGAGACAATGATGCAACCACAAAGATAGTGATTTAATGTGAAGCCTTTCTTGGTAAAAATCCCAACCCGATGCCCCCACTCAGGCTTTCAATCAGATGAAATCACTCAATTTTTCCACTATATTGAATTCTTATGGGGTAGTTTCAATTATCTTAGAAGAAGTTATTTTTACATTGTCAACCCAAACCATTCTATGAGTTGACAATGACAACTCTAATAATGACAACTTCTCATCATAAGGTCTTTGTCTTTATTTTTTGAGTTTCCTTAGTCTTTTGAGTATTATTCTTCTTCTAGAGCTTGAGCCTACGTTTAAGTGGCATCTTCTTCCTTGAGCTTGAGGTTTCTTCACTTTGTCTTTGGCCTTGTTTACCTATTTACAAACTAATAAATCAAAGTTTTATTGTCATCAAAATATTTATGATTTTGCAAGACTTAATGATATCCTCCTTTTAGATGATGGAAAACTATAGTAGTGTTTGTAAAAAATGTGATGTTGAACCTTTGGGATTTTTTTGAAAACAATTCCTATTCTTCCCCCTCTTGTTTGTCATTATTAAAAAGATGTGGAAACTAGATCAATTTAAAGAAATCAAAGGTTAGAGAATAAGGTGCCAATTTATCTTTTGAAATTGATATTTAAAAAACCTTATTTTCTATAGAGCTTGATCATACTTCGAGATTCCCCTTAATTATTACGTATAAGCTCCCCCCTAAGATATGGGTCAAGAGTTCATTGCCAAATGCAGCATGATATGCGTGATCAAGTAAAGAGAAAAGTTAAGGAAGTCATCTAGTGTCCATAGAAGTGGAATTCTCAAATCGTGATTCTTTATCTTGGGTGGATGCATCTTTGCATCGAGTAGGTGCTTGATATGAATTGGGTCATTCTCTGTTGTTTCTCTTTCTTTGATCTTTGAGACCTACAAAATTATTTTTTGATAACCTTTGAACTTTGAGTACTTCAAAGTTATCTTTGTAAACCCAAACCTAGTTGATTTTCTCTTCTACTATTAAACTTGAAACTAGTCATAAAGTTATCTACATTTTCTTTCTAATTTTCATTATAAGTAATTTTTTTTACAATAAGACCCGGTAAGCTTTGCCAATTACACAACAACCCCTATTATTCATATTTACTCCACACCCTTATAAATGTACTAACTCTTACACCACACCTCAAGTGGTTAATGTTGGACATGTGAGCCCATGGAGAGCAATTATGTAATAGAAGTTATTGCAATTCACTCCTTAATCTGGGATGAAAGATGGCTAATTTGCATAATCAGCTTCGCAATACAAATAGGGTTATGTATCATGATCATCTTGATTTCATACAACTGTTAATACAAAGATGGGATAATAGAGGCTGGTGCATGCTTGAATATCTAAAGAGTTAGATTGATAACCCAACCGCATTGTCAAGTGATTATCAAGAAAGGATTTCCATCTTGAGTAAGGATATGGAAATCCTTACACCAAAGGCTGACTTCCGACTGACCTCTTGATACATGTACTCTGCATAGAAATAGAGATACGAAGGTGTTGAATGAGCTATGTTAAAAAGTTGACTTAGCAAGATCAAGATAACTAAAAGCTATATCATATACTATCACGTATAAGCTTGCGTCTTCTGACTACAGACAGATGTGTTATTATATGTCCAAATATGTAAATTTAAGAAATCATTAGGTTAATGACCTTGTCAAGGTCTATACATTGGTGCATTGGTGTGCATACGAGGGCATATGAGCAATACGTTCTCTAAAAAGTATCATATAGGTTCTCTACTGAATAGAAAGACATGAGCTCACTAATGAGATATTGGGGGCAACCAAATTCTATCAATGGTCATCTTGTTTTAGAAGTAGGACATGATTTGTAGGAATTATATATATATATGCTTTTGGAAGCATATGATCGATAACAACACCTTGAAGGGAGGTTGATGTTGTGCATCATGGTAGCGTGAAGATTAGATCACCACATCTGATCAAATAAAGAGATCCGTCATACGACTCTAGATAGCGGTAAAATTTAAAAAAAATAAAACATTAAACCGCATGAATTGTGAATCTCTCACAATTCATTTCATTAGGTTCTCACAAGTATAGAATTACCTCTTGAAGCATGGTTGTGATACTCTAGCCTCTAAACCAAGACACCTCCTATCTGAATATTGACTCGACAGAGACATTATTTGTGGGCACGATGATGGATCGAGCTACTGGCACAATGTAGAGAAATGATCCTCCTTCCTTCCTCATCCGCCTTGGGGAATTATCCCTTCCTATAATATTTATGTTAATGTTGGTTAATCCTCCATCAAATTATCCATTTGTTTATTTATTTAAATAATCTGTAACATCTCTAAATCATGCAATTGATAAAAAGTGAATCATAATAGTTGGTCCATAATAAAATGAAAATCACATTTACTGTCGGAATGTGAATCCAATTCACATAAAAAATATAATTTATGAAATCTATTCACAAATAAGTCTCCAAACAATAATGTAGATCATATCCACACTATTCTAAAATTATTGTGGATATCATTATCCATATTAATTTTATCTTAGATAATTAAATCCAATTTAATTATCCCAAATTTCTTTATTTTCCTAATAATTGTATTTTGTTTCTTTCAGAACAATCCACAAACTCATTCAAGGAGTGTGCCTTTTCTGCGGATACTTAGAGATAATGTTAGGGTAATTGTATAATTCATGTGTAGTGACTTGAATATTGAGACCAAATCTCACATCTAGATCTAAAAGACCACTTAGTATTGTTTGATCATATCGGACAAAGTATCCCTATTTTCTCATTTCATCTGAATCCAATTTAGTACAATGTCCAACACATGCACTAAGATTGGATAACTAGTTCACTAAGTGGAGTCACTAAGATACAAACATGTTTCATCACTCTCTCGAAATGGAAATGTCATGGTATACGATTAATTAAGATCACATCACACTCGAGTATTCCTAATACCCATACATCATTCATAATGTAAGACTGTTAATAAACATGAAGTTCTATACCTTTGTTAATTATCTCCTTCAGATAGTTTTATAATTAAATTTCCTGTTCAATCATTAGAAGTTGGTATTAATCACATACTTTCCAAAGTATATATCATACCTACAAATCTTGTCTTGTTTCCAAAACAAGACGACCATCGATGGAATTTAGTTGGTCTCAATATCTCATGAGTGAGCTCATATCTTTCTATTTAGTGGTGAACCTGCATAATTCCTTTGAGATGTCGTATTACTCAAATGCCTACATATGTACACTTCTTCACTGGTATATAGGCCTTGATTCAATAATCAACCAAATGGTCTACCAAATATACATACTCAGGCATATAGTAATACATTTGTCTTCGATTAGAGGATGCATGTCTACATCATGATAGTTCACAACATATGTATTTGCTATCTCGATCTCGCTAAGTCAACTCTTTGACTTAACTCACTCAACACCTACGGATATCTATTTCTATGTAGAGGACCTGCATAAAGAGGTCGGTTGGCTTTTAGCCTTTAGAGTAAAGATTTCCATCTCCTTCTCAAGCTGAAGATCTCTTCTTGCTAATCACTCGACGGTGTAGTTGAGTCCTCAATTTAACACTTTAGATATTCAACCAAGCTCTATCTTGTATTAACCAACAATTGGATCAACTATTGTATGATCTCAAGGTGGTCAAGATACATAGCCCTAATTGTATAAACGGACCCAATAAGTACATGCATATTATAATCTCAGAAAAGGAGTGAATAAATTAATAACTTTTATTGATAAATAATTTGCAATAATATTTATTGTAGAAATGGTTCGCTAGGGGCTCACATGTTTAACAATCTCCCACTATCCCTCAAAACCAAGCATGCACAATCTTTAAAGCCATATTCATTGTGTGTTAGTCGAAAACCTTTTAGGACAAAGGTTTGGTAAGGGGATCAACAATGTTGTCGACTAAGGCAACCATGGTGATTATGATGTCACCACATTTTTGTATGTCCTGGATAATGTGGTATTTCCTCTTCATGTGGAAGCCATCTATTTATTTGATGACCGATCTGCTACGGTTAACAAGCTAGCGGAGCAATCGTTGTGTCAACCACTACTCAAATCAATTAACCGTCAACCCATAATTATATTAAGCGATAAAATGCGTGTGCTTCAAAATTATTATAATTCTATATGGATGTGTATAGGTGTAAGCAGGTAGAGTGTTGAACACTTGGACACAAGGTAGGGTATATAATTATTGTTAATTCTTGTTAATTAATAATAATAATAATCACTTTTTTGTTTTTTTATCTTGTTTTTCTTGTTTTTATGTTGGTTTTGAATTATATTTATTTTTATGGATTTTTTAATTGTTTTATATTTTTTACTTTATTTTTATAATTTGGTATTTTGTTTTTATTTTGTAAAATTTTTAGTTTTTTTATTTTAAGATAGGATAATTAGATATATATAATAACATGTATTATATATCATATATATTATATAAGTAATATATAAAATATATATAACTATTTATATTTTCAAATAAATTAAAATAAAGTCAATATATAGTAAATAAAATGTTTTATGTTTTTATTTTTTTTCTTTATTTTTGGTATTTTTATAAAAAAAATTTCCAATTATATCGATTTTAAACTAATAAATATGTCAAAATAGTGGATATATTAAATTAGTGGCCATGTTTAGGGTTTACTAAATATAAAGAAAGTCCAAATTAACTCAAAACTATTTTTAATGTATAATATGCATAATAAATAAAACTTGAAGATATTTTTAGATTTTTATATAATTTTGCTAATTTTTCTAATATTTTTAGGGGTTTGTGATTTTCTTTTTTATATTTTGCAATTTTTAGTGATTTTTGGGTGTGTGGCAGAACATAGTATAATATAGATAATCTAAGTTTTTTGGAATTTTCAGAGTTGTTTTAGAATTTTATGGGTTTTTAATATCTAAACATGGAATAAAAGAAAGTTTTTGTATTTTAAAAGTAGGAAAATTGAGTTAAATGCCAAATAAAAAATATCTGTGAACAAGCATGGTTCTATACATCTACCCTATTTTTCCTACCATTTTTAGCATAAAGAAAATAAGTAATACAAGCAATATACACAAAATAAAAATAAACACCAGAACATGGACCTGATTGCAATTTTAATAAACTAAAACTTCATTTAATGGCATGCCCCACAAGTTCAAGATATAAAATACAAATAGCCCATCGCCTCACGTATGATTACACATGAGGTGAGCTGGGTGGACCTATTTATAATTATACAAGAGTTTGAGGGTCCAAATGCAAATAAACCTAATTATATTACAGATTGTATTTAATTTACATGACCAAATATTAAATATAAAACATGGGAGGGTTTCAACGCAATATATCTTAAGGCAGCTCGTAAGATGCGTGTGGCTTCTGATCTATGGTTGAGGGTGTGCCACATAGCGTCACTTAAGATCGAGTGGCAGAGACAGTACAACACCTTGTTTGAAATCAAGGGCCCAGATTAGATCTAGGCATATTTCTCGATCTGACGGTTGCGACGGCCTCAGGAAGAACATTGAAGAACAATCCATGTTCCTAGCTTCGATTGGCTCCTCCTCCTTGCTCTGGTAACCTGACGTGCTCCTAAGAAGCCCAATGCCTTCCCGGGGACATTTCGTGTATGCAGGTGGTCTTCAAAGGGTCCAGGCCTCGTCAGAGGAGGTAAGGAGGTCTTCTTCTTCTTAGAGACCTGGAGCTACCGTTCTCTGATCAAATCCACTTCTAGGTGGTTCGACTATAGCTCCAACCTGCACAAAAAGTACAAGGGATAAAGGGTTAGTTGCCTCAACCTGATTTGAAACTGGATTGCACAAAATGGAGTGAATGCGATGATCTCCAACGAAGGGGCAGTGGAGGAGATCTGGTAGGCCTGATCTTTGCAAGATCAGGGTGCCTGGAGAGATCGAGAGGATTACTAGCGTGGGGGAAGGTAGTGGGATGCTCAGACAGTTGGAACAGGCGGTAATTCACGATGGGACAGTAGCCGGAGCTCTAAACTTCGGCGAAGTTTGATCTTGAATTTCAAGGGTAAATTAAGCTAAAAGACTTGAAATAAAATGCAGGATTAAACTAGAAATGAAATGACGGAATGCTAAACGTAGCAGCTCATACTTGGTCAAAGATCGTGGAATAGAGTCATCGCCCGAAGCAAGCTCTGGCGAACGGGATTGAGCTCTGACACCTTTATCCTCACCGCAAATCAGAAGGTCAGCCTTACTGTCACTAAGGGGCGCTCTCTAAACTGATTGTTGGGGTTACATGTGGTCAAGAGAGGATCAAAACTTGATTAGAAGGTGGAGGTTGGTTTTATAAAAATGGTGAAGGGCTGACTTTGGGATGGAGAGCATGTTGGCCTATGGAGGTTGGTGAAGGCTAAGGATGTAACGAGACAGAGGAACATGGGAGGCTCAGAAGTGATGAAGGGCTCGAGGGAAAAATAATAGTGGCGAAGGAGTAAAAAATGGAGAAGATGAGGGTCTACACGAGGAGAGGTACGGAGAGAGGGGGCATTTGAGGTCCAGGGGGGTTGACCAGGCAGGACAACAATCTGCATGCCCTCATAGGTCCATGTCGACCTAATAAAACAAAAAAATAAAAAGGAAAAAATTTGAAATGAAAATAATAAATGATTTTATTTAAAAATACTTAAAACATGAAAAATGTTTGTTATTTTATAAGCTAATTGATACTGATTTTTTACAATCTTATTTATTAGATATTAATATTTACATTTACATATATAGGTATATATACATGTATTTTGTAAATTATATTTTTATTTTGTATTTTTATGCATAATACTATATTTATATGATTTATATATTTATACATTATTTAATACATATTTAAATATTTTTATGGTATTTTTGTTTTTTCGTTTATATGTATAAACAAATACATGTATATACATTATAGGTATAGTATGCCTATGTAATTAAGTGTAGTAATTATTTTGGGTATTTTCTACATATTTTTAATTGTGTTTTTATTTTAATATGTGTTATACAATATATCAAATTTTCAAAATATAAAGAGTAAAAAAGTAAAAAAAATAAAATAATTGGCTATTTGTACAGTTGCCCTAGTGCAATAGTATCCTAAAAAAGTCGACTTTCATATCTTAGCACCATTTTTAATAAAACGTCCTTCATTTGATAGATATTTTAACTTTAAATATAATGGAAGTGAGTTTGGTTCAATTTGAGTTCGTATGGAGTAGATATTAATCAATGAAGTGTTGTTTGTGGTGTTTCATCTGTGTGTACCATGTGCAGTGTGCATGATTTATTTTGGCAAATATTACTCTAATCTATACTTTATTGTATACAAGTTTTATGTTGAAAACTTTATTGTTTGAGGTGTGTAATGTGTTGAATAAAATAATGTAAAAATGAGTTATGTATGTAATATATAGTATATAAAAGAATTAGGGTTTTGTACTATATTTGGCCCTTATCTTCCCCTAATTTATTCCTGGTCAAACTATTCAATATTTTACTTGGTCTAGGAGTTTAGGGTCTGTCAGTATCTTTGATACTTCATTTATTTTTCTTTTCTTTTCTTTATTTTTGTATTTTTGGTTTAAATACAGGTGTTTACACAATAATTACCTATTAAAGTTAGTTGTTAATTCATGCAAATTAGTTGTATTTATAGGTGTTTTTCTAGTGATTTAAAGCCAAACTGGAATAATAAAAGTAGATGAATGGCTATTCGTCACTCCCTATACGTACCTTTGCTAATCCCTATCAAACACTTATGCAAAAGAGAATAAAGAAAAGGAAAATAAAGAACTTTGAATGATGATGATTCTTAAACCTATATTCATAAAAGTTTGGAGCTTAGGAAGACCTTTGGATTATTAGTTTGTCGGAACCTTATTGAGAATAGGATCTAAAACTTAGTTTGGAGATATAGGTGTTCTTTGGTCTGTTGGAAAGCTTACTTCAAACTCTTTATGATGGCATATTCAATTTTTAACGAAATGCTCTCGTAGTGTTCAAAAAACTATTAGAACTCCCACATGTTTACATTTTTTGACACTGTGGTCCTATCCGCAACATGAGAGAATTCATTCTGCATATACATTCACATGACATCATTCATATGTACTTTTTAGGTCATAAACATGCATCTAATCCATTTTGTTTAGATTACAACAAGCGTACAACATATATCCATTCATTTAACAACAAACATGGAGTCCATCTTCTTTGCTAACAATTTAACTTAGCTTGCAAGAGGTAAATGAAGGTCAATGGGAAACATGCGTGAGGAGGGGGGCGGGGAGTTGCGCACAAAACCTTTGTTTGGGCCAATAACATCCTCATGGTACTTTCTCTTGTATTTTTGCTCCCGTGACTTTTAGACAAAAATAATACATATTGGGAACACATCCCACCATAAAACATGGAAAATGGGATGTATAACAAAAGTATCTCACGTCCAACTCTGACGACACTTTAGTGGATTTTTGATGATCTTGGGAGGTGGGGTTGGTGGGTGGATGCTATGGTTTGAAAATGAACATGCAAAGCAACCAAACGAGGGATTTATATGCCTCCAATTAGAGTTTTGCAGATCCCTCCCAAATCGTGTACTACCATCTCAACCATGACCCTTCTTCACTAAAATGACCACATCTCATTCATCCGATGTCTGATTTGCAAAATTTTAAATATGTTAGATTCATGAAAATTACACACATCCAACAAGGTATTATATATAGAAACTAGATCAAAATTTGATCTTTCATTGATTTTCTGATTTGTTGCACTCATTTGGTCATCACCAACTTAACCAAGTTTCAGTGCTAAAACTAGAGGTTTTACAGTCGTGGTGATATATGGAGTAAGTTTATAGAGATCATGGAGTAAATATGAAGAATACATTGTCGCATAATTGTTAAATTTATAAGTGGCATAGTGTATGTAGAGATAGTTATTAGTATTATTATGTTATGTACCTCTTCGTTATTTCTTTGTTGTTTATGGACTACTGTGTACTTTACCCTTAAGGTCTCTCCCTATATAAGAGAGCCTAGGGTTTCTCTGAATGAATAATCTAAGTTTTTCTCCCAACATGGTATCAGAGCCACCCTAGGGCTCTCTCCCTCTCCCCACCCGCCACCCTCTCCTCCCCCGCCGTCGTACCCGCGTCGCCGGCTCGATCCCCGGCCTTCCCACCCTTTAGGCGGGCCCCTCCCTCTCTAGCGGGCCCCTCCCTGTCGCCAACTACCCACCAACAGACCCCCCAGCCGCTCTCAGTCCCCAGCGGCACCCCCCGCTGCCACCAGTCCACGTCGCCGATCTTCAAGCGACTCCCCTGCCGCGCCGCCACCAATTGGGCGGTACTCCACTCCAGCCGCCAGGCCTATAGGCGGCTCCCAGTCCCGCCGCAGCCTTCTAGGCGGCCTCATCTCCGGCGTACCCTAGCCACCCTCGTTTCTTCCACCGGATAGATGGATTTGAGTGTGTAACATCTACATACGCAATCAAATCCAATGCAGTTTGTGTAGACATTCATTACCTTGTCTACAAACTCTAGTTCTTCTCCGGCGGCAGTATGTCAGAATCGAAGGTCGATATGCCCTCCACCGGCACATTCAAAGGTCTTGCACCAATAGTGAAGATGGACGGGTCGAATTATGAGCTCTGGGCAATGCAGATCATGAGCCTCATGAAGTCGAATGGTAAGAAGCACATTCTTACCAAGGATGAGCCTGCAAAGAAGACATGGATATATGCCTCATGGGAGGCTGATGACTCCTACGCAAAGGTCTGGTTGTCTGGTACATTGACGATGGAGATTGCTAATAATGTCCTCCATCAGCCCACTGCCAAGGTGATGTGGGATATTCTTGCCGCTACATATTCGCAGGTGCGAAATGAGACCAAGATGTTACAGCTTCAGCATGACATTTTCACAATGAAGCAGAGCGGCAGACCTCTTCACTCCTTATACACATCCCTGAGAGGGATGTTTGAGAAGTTATACAGTACTATCCCACTCACAGCTACTCCTGAACAACAGAAGACATTTCGAAATGCCACCATGGTGGGTGTTCTACTTGCGGCCCTTGATCCTGAATATTACGCCGCCCGGTCTCAAATCTTAGCCGATGCAGTTATTCCTCCAGTGGAGGATGTTTACAGGAGACTCAGTCGCATTACAGTTACTTCCAGCTCTTCTACTCCACCCCCATCAACGATGGTAATCTCGCATGGGAGAGGTGGCCCGTCTTCTGGTCGTGGACGTGGACCCCAGGGAAGGGGTGGTCGCTTTAGTCAGACATGTTCCTATTGTCACCGCACAGGAAACTCGGAGGAGACATGCTATTCTAAGCATGGATTCCCAGCATCGGCACGTGTTGCAGAGCATTCTCAGTCACCGTTGCCATCTACTGCAGATAATCATTTTGAGGAACTTGTGGCACGTCTCTGAGATATAATGCCACATTCATCTGGTGATTCGTCTGGTGGACCTTTAGATGTTGCTGCTACAGCCTCCGCCAGTTCATCTGCTGCTAGTACCTCAGGTAGATCTATTGCATTTACACCGTCTCATGATATCTTTGATTGGGTTATAGATTCGGGAGCCACACATCATCTCTGTTGAGATAGAGACAGACTACAGTCCTACAGGGACATTCCTCACGGCCGCTCAGTGCAGATCGCAAATGGTACTCATTCCCCTCTTGTTGGACAGGGGGAGGTCTTCCTATCCTCCACTATGCATCTACAGAATGTCCTACATGCTCCTGAGTTCTCGATGAATCTGTTATCTATTAGTCAGATTACGAAGGATTTGCATTGTCGTGCTATAATTTGACCCATCTTCTCTTATTTTTTAGGACATACTAACGGGCAGGGTGATTGGTTGTGGCTCTGAGCAGAATGGTCTATATCGGATGGATCAGGATTCCTATGCTGGTGTCTCCTCTCATTCTGTCGGACCAGTTTCTCCGTACATCTGGCATCTCCGTTTTGGTCACCTTCCGCTCCAGAAAGTGCGCCATCTTCTGCCCCAGATCTCTCCTAGTTCGTCCTTTCGCTGTGAATCATGTCAGTTGGGAAAGCATCATCGGTCAAGCTTTCCTAGTCGTCAGAGTCGGAGCAGTAGCTCCCCATTTGAGTTGTTACATATAGATATATGGGGTCCGAGTCATGTACCCAATCATCAGGTGCACATATTTTATCTTGTGGTAGTGGATGATTTCTCTCGTGTATCATGGGTCTTTCTTCTGAAGAATAAATCTGAAGCAGGAGATGTGATCAAGAATTTAATTAATGAAGTGCACAATGTTTTCTCTTCTTCTGTCAAATATGTCCGTACGGATAATGCCCTAGAATTTTGCACACGGTCACTTTCTCAATTTCTTTCATCAAAGGGCATTATCCACCAAACCACTTGTGCATATACATCTCAGCAGAATGGTGTGGCGGAAATAAAGCATCGCTATCTCCTGGATATTACTCGAACCCTGTTGATTCAGAGTTGTGCTCCTATTTCTTTCTGGGGGGATGTTGTTCTTACTTCATGTTATATGGTCAATCGAATGCCATCCTCTGTTCTTGGTGAGAAGATACCTATTTCTCTCATTTTTTCTGACAAGGAATTATGTCTCCCGGACTTGACAAACTCTCTCCTAGAGCAGTCAAGTGTGTCTTTGTTGGTTATTCCAAGACTCAGAAGAGCTACTGGTGTTATGATCCTATAAATAAGAAGTACTTCGTGAGTGCTGATGTCACTTTCTTTGAGTTTTTCATGTATTTTCCTCCTGCAGGAGACAGACTGGTACCATCCACTACCAATGATGATGTCTATGTTCCTCCACCACCTACTTGGAGTTCACCAGAGTCTCCTCATGTTCCTGCCTCCACGTCAGCTACACCACCACCACCTCCTCCTCCACCCCTTCCACGACCTCCCCTTTCACCTCTACCAAAATTCTATATGTGTTGGTCAGGTCCTGCTCAGGCTACACGTCAGCCACCCATCACGCCTCAGGTATGTTCAGATGGCATTACTAATGACGGGTCAGATTTGGTACATGTGCAGGATTCTTCAGTACAGGAAGACACTAGACCATCCAGTGCAGCAGATGATGATCTTGATATTCCGATTGCTATTCAGAAGCAGAAGCGGATGTGTGCCTCTTATCCATTTGCATCACAGGTTTCATTTCACCGTCTCACTGGTGACTTTCAGAGATTTGCTTCTGCCTTGTCTTCCATGGATATACCACGGACCTACCAGGAAGCTTTGAAGAGTGATTGCTGGAGATTAGCTATGGAAGAAGAGATGTGTGCATTGCAGTCCCGTGGCACATGGTCTTTGGTTCCTGCTCCTCCTGATGCATCTATTGTGAGCTATAAGTGGGTCTTCATAGTTAAATATCATGCAGATGGCACTTTGGATCGATACAAAGCACGTTTGGTTGTGCGTGGTTTTACATAGACCTATGGCGTAGACTACATGGATACTTTCTCTCCAGTGGCTAGACATTCTACTCTTCGCATTCTCTTATCTGTGGCCGTGGTTCGTGAATGGAGTATATCCCAACTGGATGTTAAGAATGCATTCCTATATGGGGATCTATAGGAGGAAGTCTACATGCAGCAGCCACCTGGATTTACTGCTGAGGGGGACAAGCATATGGTCTGTAGACTTCACAAGGAAATATATGGCCTTAAATAGAGTCCAAGAGCATGGTTCCAGAAGCTTTCCAACCTTATTGAGCAACAGGGATTCAAGAGGTCAAATGCAGACCACTCGTTGTTTGTCCAGAAGTCATCAGCAGGTACGGTTGTTATCATGGTCTATGTTGATGATATTCTTGTTACAGGAGTTGATGTTCAGGTCATAGAAAGGGCGAAGGCATTCCTAGGCCGTCAGTTTGTTACAAAGGATCTTGAAACCCTAAGATATTTTATGGGGTTGGAATTTGCAAGGAATGCACAGGGCTTGGTGATGACCCAACAGAAGTACATTACAGACTTCCTGATTGAGACAGGCATGGATGGATGCAAACCATCAAGTATTCCCATGGGCCCTAGCATGAAGTTGTATGATGGTGATACTAATGAAGTGGATAAGAGGAGATATAAAGAAATGGTGGGAAAACTCCTTTATATTACCATAACTCGTCCGGATATTTCATTTGCAGTAAGCAGGGTGAGTCAATTTATGGAGCAGCCAAGACAAGTTCACATGGATGCTATATACATGATACTGAGGTATCTGAAGTCTTCTCCAGGTTCAGGGTTGCTGTTCAGAAAGGGCATAGATTTATCTATCTCAGCGTGTGCAGACGCCGATTATGCAGGATGCCCTAAAGATCGAAAATCAACCTCAGGATTCGCAATTTTTGTTGGAGGCTCTCTGATTTCTTGGAAAAGCAAGAAACAAACTGTTGTGGCAAGGTCCAGTGCCGAATCCGAATATAGGGCCATGGCTCAAGCCAGCACGGAAATGATGTGGGTTCGATCCGTACTAGAAGATCTACATGTAGCTGTGCCTCTACCCATGAAGCTTCAGTGTGACAATCAGGCAGCCTTGTTCATTGCCAATAATCCAGCTTTTCATGAAAGAACCAAGCATATTGAAGTTGACTGCCATTACACTAGAGACTTGATCCAGAGAGGATTGATATCTACTACGCATGTGAGCTCAGGAGATCAGAGTACAGATGTATTCACCAAGCCATTGCTCAGAGGACCTTTTCAGAGATGTTCATCCAAGCTGAGCATGATAGACATCTATGCTCCACCTTGAGGGGGAGTGTAGAGATATTTATTAGTATTATTATGTTATGTACCTCTTCATTATTTCTTTGTCGTTTATGGACTACTGTGTACTTTACCCTTAAGGTCTCTCCCTATATAAGAGAGCCTAGGGTTTCTCTGAATGAATAATCTAAGTTTTTCTCCCAACAGTGTAAGAATCATTGGACAATAAAGTATTTTTTTATAAGGTTGCTAATTTCTTTTTTAGACAAGAACTTTTATTTTAAAAAAATCTAATTCATTTTTAGTAATTTATTTTTATTTTTCATAATTATTTAGTTATTTAACAAGAGAAACTCGTCTTATTAATTTGCTAATAATCTTTATATTTTTTTATATTTTGAATTTTCTTTAACAAACTTTGAAAAGCAATATAAAGTTCTTCACAAATTGGTTTAATAACAATGCCATCTGAGGCGGATGATTGATAAATCCACGATTCGTCATCTCAATATACTGATCTTAGCAAAATCCCTGAGTAAAATATCAAATAAATATCCATAAAATCAATAAATTAATAAAATGACTCTTGTAAATAAAATACACTAATTATTATATATTATATTGTACAAAATAAATTAATAATAATAAGGCATAAAATAAAGGAGTTTTTCACCTATAAATAGCCCAAAACTTCATGTATTTTAAATAATTTCATTTCAATTCCTTTTTGGCTAATTCTTTCTCTGATTTGTTCATAAAAATGAATATAAAAATAAAAAATATAAAATAAATTCTACCTCAAATAAATACTCCTAGATCCCTAAGAGAAAAAAGCTATAAAGTCCAACTTCCCAGCCACATTCCCACTCCGTATGAACTCCAAATTCACCAAACTCACTTTTAAAGTTTGAGTTAGAAAATTATCTATCCAATGAAAGTATTTCATTAAAATTGGAGCTCGTTTGCAAAATTTAGGTTTTGGGACCTAGGTGTACAATGTATATATTGTACATATTTTTTGTTTTCCCGTTTTTATTTACTTTTACTAATTACTAAAAAATCTAATAAAGAGAACCGATCAGATGGCACCGTTATCGGGGAGGCAAACGACTTAGGGTTTAATTTAGAAAAATTTATTTAGGTTTTCTCTCTCTCGGGTACTCTGACCCCCGAGCCATCTTGTAATTAATCCTTTTTTTTCTTTTATCTTAATTATTTTTCTTCTCATTTTTGTATATATTTTTTGTTGATCTCTCTAACATAAATTTTATTTTCCTTGCAAGGGCCCGGTGGACTTGGAGTGCATCAGAGGTCGACGGACATGATGCACGCCGATTGTTGAAAATCGAGCAAGAAAATTAATTTAATTTCAAGAGCATTTTTATTTTTGTAAATTTTTGTAATTATTGTATTGTAATAATTTAGGTAATTTTGTCATTTGCAACAGCTCTTGTTTGAGAGCTCGTGCATGTAAAAAAGACTTGGACATTATTTTGTGGTATGTCGAGACATGTTTCACTCTCCGATAAGAGTGGGGCTTGACTTGAATGGCGAAATTAAGGATAGGCACACGATAGTATAGCATCAAATTTGTTTGTGCCCATCCTAATTTAGGCCACACATATCTTAGAAGATTTACATATTTGATAAGATTCATAATAAGAAGAACATAGACACGTACTATTTAGCTCAAATTAACTCAATTCTTCCCCGCTAATGGTATATTGTTTAGTGTGGTTTTCTCCATTTGCATGCATTTAGTGTAAATCTAAAAATTCAGTTTTGCATAAATGCATGGAGAGTGCTGGGAGTCACTGTAAGTATACTTTTTCCTGAGCATGCATCATTGTTTCACGTTTGCATTCTGATTTCTGACTCCTTCCTTGTTTTATAACTTAGGATTTCAAAAGAAATTGGGACTGAACGATAGACGTGTTTGTGTGTTCAGATTAAATTTCAAGTAACAACCTAACTCTAAAATTGGGACTGAATTGAGCAGGTCGATTTAAAAAATGTAATAAAAAGAACCATGTTCACGGGTGCATAAAGCCCTCATTGTATGATTTACTTGCAAGTGAGAGAGAGAGAGAGACGACACTAGGATAGATTCAAGCCAAGATTTCTTACATACTACTGGTTGTTTCTTTTTAGGCGATTAGCTACTTCTCTGTGAGGATCTATGAGTATCCAGTAAACAGTCTGGATTTCCTTAGCAGAGTGGGAGGTTTAGAGGACGCCTTAGTCCTCAAGGAAGGGTATCCCTATTTATACGGTGCGTACTTACTCCTATACTGGTTGAAAGTAGGTCCAACTAGTCATAAGAATCGGGCCAGTCTGTAGGAAAATATGGGCACCTAACAGCTCGTTAATCTTTCCAAGACTACATTTATCACCAACTAAAATTGACCAGATAATTCGGCCGAACCTTTACGGCCATCACGTGTTGAGTTGGTGAAATTGAGGGTTTGAATTACGTTTGTATTATGTGATTATCCTCTGCACATTCACGTGCACCGTAGAACTAGTGCCTCATTGAATATCGTGTTCTAATCGGTTCTTTTGACGTCAAAGATCACTAATTGGGGGATATTTATTTGGACTTTGTGAATCTCTCGTTGAACCCTCCAAGAAGCACATCTTTAAAAGTCCAAGCGCAACTTGGGCCAACCTGGATTCATGACCCTCTTGAGCCCAAGATCACTCACTCTCGGGATGGTTACTCTCAAACCATTCCCTTTCTCTCCTCCCACCTCACCGAGGAAGACCTTCACCTCAGTGAGAATATCTTCGTGCCTAAATCCTCTTCTAATCAAGACCACATTGCTGATTCATACCATAAATAATATTCAAGTAAAATGCCTCCAAAGAAGAAAGAAGAGGAAGAAGAACACCCCAAGCACCCGATGAGAATGGTACTAGCCAGATTAGCTGCATCTGAGCAACAACAAGCACTACTCAGAGCTCAGTTAGGACATCTTAATGTTGGTGTGGAACCATCAATGGATACGGTGTACAACCCCAGACAATACAGAATTCGGAACTACTTGAGTCCGACTGAACCCGCAGTTGATTTTGAGTTGAAGCCGCAATTTATGAACCTGCTGCCACACTTTGATGGGAATGCTTTCGATGAACCATATGCATTCCTATGGGACTTCGAGCTTGCCTACGCTAATATTAGGCATCCTAATGTTAGCCAGATTATATTAGGCTCACATCCCTTCCATTTTTCTTGAGTAGCAAAGCCGACTACTGGCTGAAAAATCTTGGAGTTACAATCACCACTTATGCCCAGTTCAAGGACCTATTTCTGAAGAAGTTCTACCCCTTGAGTAGGACTAACATGATGAGGACACGTATTACGAGTTTTTCCAAATTACCCCATGAAGACTTCTGTGATGCATGGGAAAGGTTTAAGGACATCCTACAGAAGTGTCCCTGTCATGGACTAGACGACAACATCTTGGTCCAATCATTCTTCACTGATCTCAACCCTGAGATGCATGGTTTAGTGAGTGTTGCGTGTGGATGCAGCTATACATCACGGGATCGGATGCCGTCTGGAAGGTATTCGAGAAGATGGCTGAAATTAGCTGCTCACAGATGGCCATCGAGGCTATACATTGTTCCCCAGTTCACTCTCATTTCGAGGGGGACAGTCAGTTGTAGTTGATCTTTCTCAAGACGTGATCCATAGCATGGGACTCCTTGCAGACAAGCTTACTGTAGTCGAGAGGATTGACAGGAGGATTGATGAATTGGGCTGGAATGTCTCTAAAATTTCAAAACAAATGGAGGAGTTGACTGATACGATATCTAAGATAAAGATACCTGCCATGACTGCACCCTCTGCCCCAATATACCGAGTTCACCATATTCAGGAGCAGTTGGTGTTAGGGCAACCCCAGCCATGGGAGAAGGACCAGTTCTACACCCACTCTTTCCAGCAGCCACCTCCATTAGCCGAGATAGCTCAAGAGGAGTCTCCACCGGTTTGGGAGGTGAATGGAGTATGGTATACTTAGGACCCTGACAGGCAGGGAAGCACGAGATACCGGCAGACCTATCATCATCACCAACCTTTCACAACACCATATTCACCTCTCAACCACCTTATTCACAGCAGAGCCCTGGATCCCAGCCACCCCAGCAGCAGCAGCAAGAGTACCGGCAGTATGGCCAACATGGCTAATACCAAGCGTGCCAACAAGGCCCGCATTTTCAGCAGACACCCTAGCACCAACGGCAGCAGAGGAAGTACCCTGGCCAACAAGGCCAGTCTTTCCGTTCTTCTTCCCAGTCTTATCCACTTCCTTCTTTGTCTGGTCCTATGGACATACAATAGCAGATACTCGACGAGCTCTGTCCCATGGACATATAGTAGCAGATACTCGACGAGCTCTGTTCCTACAGGAATGAAATTCACGACTTACGGGTGGATGTCAACCGCCTGTCCGGATGGCGAGATGAGCATACTGTACCCTCTACCTTGATCCCATCCCAAGTTCAGGCTAACCCTAATAGCTTGAATCGATCTAGTTCTCAGCAGCACTTTGGTCTGGTATACTGTTCAGCATCTCTTAGACCTGAACATGAGATTCTTTCGTGTGATGAGGCTAATCACATGTCACTCAAGAGCAGAAGGATTGTGATCGTACCTGACCGGGCAAGGGACACAAGGAGGGGCATCTCTAGAGCTCAACATGAGGAGTCTTCAGAGGATGAGGAGGAGAGGCAACATATTCCGCAGCCCCATCAGCACCATTTGAGGATTTCTACTCAGGGAGTCGAGAAGAAAAGGAGAGCACATATGCAGCATCGGCAGCATGGATATACTTTCGAGTCTATGGAGGACCTTGCATCTCTGGTTGTGGTGGATACCACTTCAGCTTCTATTCCACAACCTATAGTAGATAGTTATGATTTTAATTCCATGTTGCATCAAAAAGATTCTTGTATGAAGAACTTTGTTTCTGTTAATGCGAAGAATGATCTTTCAGTTTGTAATTTAGATTCTTCATCTTATGTTTCCTTAGATTCAATCCCTTTCCCTCGTGCTCTTATGGTAGGAAAGTACATCAAAAAGATTCAAAAAGATGACCTTAATATGGCATGGTTTTGTAAAGAAAATATCACTGTAAAGGTGTCATTTGATGAGTATGTGGTTAACCATCCTACATTCCAGAAATACCTTAAGGTGGGATGCACACTTACTAGGGTTAGCAGGAAGAAAGAGAACCAAAATACGAAGACACATGTCTTGTCAGTAGCCACAACCTATTGTCTTAAGAATCAGACATTGTCAAGGAAAAAAGCGAGACATGGGTGCTCACTATGTGGAGAGTCGTATTGACGACATCGCGTTTGCACGCACACTCTTGGATAACGGTTCTTCCATCAACTTACTTCCCTTAGCCTTATATCAGAAATAGGAGTTGGGACCACTTCGCAAATCCAGATCTTTACTCCAATTCGCAGATCGTTCAGTGAAGAGATCTAAGGGAAAAGTGAAGAACGTCGTTATCTCAATTGAGGGGCAAAACTATCAGGTTGACTTCACAGTCTTGGACATGGAGACCCCCACTCATTAGAGAGAATCTCATATCATTCTTGGATGGCCCTTTCTTAGGATCGCAGGTGCAACTTTTGTTATGGTACGAGAATGATGAAGTTTCGTTTTTCAGGCGGAGAAGTGAACCTTGAAATAAAGCAAACCAAGTGTCAGAGACCTGATTCAGAGAGTAGCATAGAGTACTCATCTTCAGAGGCAGATTGCAAAATGATTAGCACCATTGGAATTTGGAGACAGGTTCCTTCAGGATAGAGCGAGACCCTTTCATCAAAAAGGACATAGTGCATGATGCAGTTTGCTAGGTATTGCCTGATCTTGTTAGAAATGCATCTACCTATTCCCGTGATGACATAGAGATCCATCTGGATCTGTCAGTTCCATCCCCTTCGGAAAGCTCATGGTACATAGATGATGAGTCGAACATGGCTTTGACTGACCACATTTCTTTAGCGATCCGATTCCTGATACTTCTGAGTTGGTGACGAGTACTACACAGCTTAGCCTACCTTCATGCAGCATGGAACCATATTCAGATTCAGTTCAGCCAGATCTTCTTGATGACACCACGTTGCCAGAACTGAAATCACTACCTCCTACATTCAAGTATGCCTTTCTTGTAGGACCCAAAGAAAGATATCTTTTTATCATTAGCTCATACTTGACTTTAGAACATGAGTCTAGGTTGTTAGAGGCCTTAGAGAGGAACTTCAAAGCAATAAGCTGGACAACGTCCGATCTTGTGGGGATTAACCCCGCTCTCTGCTCGCACCACATTTTTACTAAGGACAATGTGAGACCTTCCCGTGAGTTTCATAGGAGACTAAACCCCAATCTACGGGAAGTAGTGAAGAACAAGATTGAGAAATGGTGCAAAGCAGGGTTTACATACTCTATTTCTGGCTCCAAGTGGGTGGCATCGCTTCATATTGTCCCGAAGAAGTTATGAATTCAGATGGTCACTAACAAGGAGGGGGTAGAGATCACGACACGAGTACCCACGTCATGGTGCGTCTGTGTCGACTACATGAGAAAGACCACTTTCTCTTGCCTTTTATTGATTAGATTTTGGAGAGACTCGTAGGGAAAGAGTTCTTTTTTCTTGATGGGTACTCAAGCTACAACCAGGTAGCTATAGTCCCTGAGGACTAGGAAAAGACCACATTCACATATCCATTCATCACTTATGCCTTCAGGCGCATGCCATTCGGGCTCTACAATGCCCTAGGCACTTCTCAGCGGTGCATGATTGCCATATTTGCCGAGGTGGTGGGAGATTTCCTTGAAGTGTTCATGGATGACTTCTCGATCTATGGTGATTCCTTTGATACATGTTTAGTGCACTTGTATCGAGTCCTGAAGAGGTGTAGAGAGGTGAATCTAGTACTCTCTTGGGAAAAGAGTCACTTTATGGTGACGGGGGATATCGTATTGGGGCATGTCATCTCCAAAAAAGGAATGGAGGTTGACCTTGCCAAGGTGGAGGTGATCGAGAAACTCGATCCATCTACCAACATGAAGTCAGTGTGGTCATTCCTAGGGCATGTTGGATTTTATAGGAGATTTATTCAGGATTTTTAAAAGATCATCTACCCATTGATTGAGCTCTTAGGTAAAGACACAGAGTTCATTGTAGATCACATGTGTCTAAAGGCCTTTGAGCTCTTGAAGATCAAGATATGTGCCTATCCTATCCTACAAGCTCTTGACTGGTCTCTCTCCTTTGAGATCATGACTGATGCTTCAGATTTTGCTATAGGAGTTGTGTTAGGACAACGGTGAGAGGGGATCCCGTTTGCGATCCACTGCGCGAGCAAAGTATTAGACCCTACATAGAAAAATTACACCCTGACTGAAAAAGAAATGCTCATTGTAGTATGGGCCCTTGAAAAGTTCATGTCATATATTTTGGGCTCTAAGATGACAATCTACACTGATCACACAACCATTCGATATTTAATGGAAAAGAAGGATGTGAAGGCATATCTTCTTAGGTGGATTTTACTCCTCTAGGAGTTTGATTTGGAGATAAAAGATAAACCTGGAGTGAAGAATGTTGTGGCTGATCATCTTTCTCGGATTGAACTTAAGGATTCTCCTGATTATGAGCAGATTAGAGAGATCTTCCCAGATGAGTCAATTTGTGTTATTGACTCAACTCTTGTGGTACGCCAACATGGTAAACTATCTTGTCTCCAAGCAATTTCCCCATGGTTGGACTAGGAGCAACATTGATCGACTGAAGTCAAATTCGAGGAGATACCACTAGGACGATCCTTTCCTTTTATTCGAAGGGCCGGATTGTGTTTGGAGAAGGTGTATTCCTCAGGAGAAGTACTAGAGTGTCCTCACATATTGTCATTCACTTGAGGCTGGAGGACACCATTTGGGAAAGAGAACTGCCTCACAAGGTACTTCAATGTGGATTGTATTGGATGACCTTGTTCAGAGATGCTATTGATTTTGTACGGTCGTGCCTGATTTGTAGAAGGATGGGAGGGACAGTTGGACAGAGAGATGAGATGCCCATGCAACCGGTGATTATTTGTGATGTTTTTGATGTATGGGGCATAGATTTTACGGGTCCATTTCCCAACAGCCAAGGGCATGGGTACATCTTGTTGGCAGTTGACTATTTATCTAGGTGGGTGGAGGCTATCCCAACCCGAACCACAGATAGCAAGATTGGCTGTAAGTTTGTGAGAGATCATAGTATTGCTAGGTTCGGGGTGCTAAAAGTTTTGATATCTGATAGGGGTAGCCATTTTGTTAATAGTGATGTGAGATCTTTAGCTAAGGGCTACGGATTTGAGCACAGAGTTACTAGTCGTTACCACCCACAGTCCAATGGCATGGCAGAGGTTTCGAATATAGAGGTGAAGAGTATTTTTGCAGAAGTTGGTTTGTCCCGATAGGAAGAACTGGTCCCAGCTCTTGGACCATGTTCTGTGGGCCTATAGGACAGCCTACAAGACACCATTGGATACTTCACCATTCCGAATGATCTATGGCAAGCCATGTCATTTGCCCGTAGATTTGATTTAGAAATCCGAATGGGCAATTAAGCAGATTAATTGGAGTTGTCACCTAAGGAAGCTTTGTCGAGACTTGAACTTAAATGAGCTCATGGAAATCTGAAACATGACATATGACAACAGTTTGATTTATAAGGACAAAGTGAAGAGATGGCATGATCAGCACATTAGGTGCAAAGACTTTGTCCTTGGACAAAAGGTATGGTTGTTTAATGCCAGGTTGAAGATGTTCCATGGAGATCTCAAATCTAAATGGATGAGTCATTTTGTTGTTAAGAAAGTGCACGGGAATGGAAGGGTAGAGATAGCTGATCTCACAGATGGTGCACTATCTCATGTGGTGAATGGACAACTGTTGAAACATTTCGTAGATTCTAAAGAGCAGTTAGTCCAAGTCAAGGTCATCAACTTCGTGCAAAGTGAGCACAGAGTAGATACATCGTATTATTCTTAATGAAGATGCAACATCAAGATTCAGTAGTTTAGAAGATTCATTCCTCTTATGCATTTTCCCTTCTCTGTATATTCTCCAGATCACATCGGTTCTCACACTTACTCATGTCCTATACTTAGGCTGACCAGAGCCTAGGTATAGGGGAGAACGATGCCCATCATATGTATATACTCATCCGTTTCTCCTCTTGACCTTGTCCACCCCATTTTTACTCTTCTTCTACACTTAGGCTGACCAGAGCCTAAGTATAGGGGTGGATCAGCTTCTATACTTTTTTGTTATTTTAGCTCTCTTATGCTTAGCATGAGTTATGTCTTTTTCTCTCTTCTTGTGCTTTGAGGACATATCACATGCTAAGTATAGGGGGCGTGTATATATTACATATATACTTTACCCATAGCTCATACTTTCACGTATTTTAGTATATATTATAAAATAGTTACGGGGTGAGTAATTTTGGTTTAAAAAAACTTTTTCAAAAAAAAAACTTTTTTATCAAAAAAATTGTCTTTTCTTTCTTTATCTCTTTAAAAAAATAATAAAAAAAGAGGGTGTCTTTTTCAAAAAAAATTTTTGAAAAAAAAAACAAAAACCTTTTTAAAAAAAATCTTCTTTTCCTTTCTTTTAAAAAAACAAAAAAAATAAAAAAAAACTTCTTTCTTCTTTCCTTTCTTTTTCAAAAAAAATCAAAAAATCAAAATCACAGAAAAAATCATCACAAAAAACTAAAGAATAAGTTGATTTAATCCATGACACTTACACTTTCACACAAGACTAGTGAAGTTCAAGAATACTTAGTTTATGAGGTCTTGAGAGTTTAAGTTAACCAGCCTTAGTCATTAGGGTCTTTGACTTAATTATTCACATTTCCCTAGTTTGAAAGATTTGTGTGCTATGTTGCATACTTAGTCTCTACCTTAAGAATATGATCAACACTTCACATACACGACTGCAATTGTGATGGGATGAGTTGAAATTTCACTTGAGGAACTAGGATGAGGAATTTGAGTTTGGACATGATTTGATGATACTCGAGGATGGGATAAAATCAATGAAGGCTTCATGAAACCTGAGTGTCAGCACCTTTAGACAGTATAAGAACATGGTTCTTATACTATCTCTTGACATTTTCATATGTGCCACGGTGTAAAAATATATAAAAATATGTTGATCAGTGTGCACCAACTTTTGGTAAAAGCAATGGAGCTAGCCAAAAGCAATGAAAAGAAACATCAATGTTGAAAGAAAAGCTCTCCCCTTACAAAGTCAAATATCAAAGAGCTTCCACCAAAGGTGAATGCTCCCAACCATTTCAAAGTGTCCACTTGGACCATCGCTATTAGGACCAAGAGTCGGGCTAGCACCAAAAAAGGGCTCTGCATCATAAATGCTACAAGTCTGGGTATAGAAGGTATATTAGATACTCAAAAAAGACACATCCAGTGTACTCCCAGGAAAACAAGTGCAGACGACTCCAACTTCTCTTGACGGACACACTGATCAGCAACAAAAATATGTAATGAGTTAATAAGGAACTCGAGAGGATCCTTGTTCCTATGAGAGGGAGAGAGAAAATGACACAATCCTAAACCCTCCGTCAACTGGCTTGTCACCTACAATTCTGATTCTGACAACTAAAGAGACGGTGGATTGGATGCAAGAAATGATTTATTCCCTAGTGTTGACGATCGGGTTCTTAGGGGAGTGTCTTGGACTAGAACTTTGGGTAAAGTTGCGACTCTACTCTTGTAACTGCAGTCCACACATAAGTCATATCCCTACTATATATGTATACAGAGAGAGTATGGTGATTAGGGAAATTGGATACCTTTTGACTAGAGATTGGTTCAACTTACAATTTTAGGATCTTTAAAACCAAGAGTTCTTGAATGGATCAAGTCTTTTATTCACATGCACAGTCAGGGTTAATCTAACTTATTCATTCTTTATTTGCTCGCGGACTAGCAAAGTTTAAGTATAGGGGGTGATGAATCCACGACTCATCATCTCATTATACTAATCTTAGCAAAATCCTCGAGTAAAATATCAAATAGATGTCCATAAAATCAATAAATTAACAAAATAAATCTTGTAAATAAAATACACTAATTATTATATATTATATTGTACAAAATAAATTAATAATAAAAAGCCGCAAAATAAAGGAGTTTTTACCTGTGAATAGCCTAAAACTTCATGTATTTTTAATAAATTCATTTCAACTCCTTTTTAGCTAATTCTTTTTCTAACTTGTTCACAAATATATATAAAAATAAAAAATATATAAAATAAATTCCACCTCAAACAAATACTCCTAGATCCCAAAGAGAAAAAAGCTGTAAAGTCCAACATCCCAACTAAATTCCCGCTCCATATGAACTTCAAATTCACCAAACTCACTTCTAAAGTTTAAGTTAGAAAATTATCTATCCAATAAAAGTGATTTCATTAAAATCGGAGGTCGTTTGCAAAATTTGGATTTTGGGACCTAGGTGTACATTTTATATATTGTACATATTTTTTGTTTTCCTATTTTTATTTACTTTTCCTAATTACTAAAAAATCCAAAAAAATCATTTTTGTATTTTATTTTATTTTTAATATTTTATATTATTTTTATTTTTATATATCTATTATTGAAAATGCAAAAAAATTAAACTAGAAAAGTAAAAAAATTCCATGTACATAGTGTTTTTATGGACCTACTTTTGTAAATCATCCATTTTATTTTCTTCTTTATTTTATTCTCTTATTTAAAGTAGACTACTATTTATTTTTTATTTAATTTCCATTCTCTATAATAACCACTCATTCAACTCCAACATTCCACCATTTTTTCTAACTTCTAATTCAACTCCACCATTTTATTAACCTCCCCTCCACCACTTTCATAACTTCTCATTTTTTCTTTATATACATCATATCCTCCTAATTTTACACTTGATCCATCTTTATGTGAGGAGAGCCTAGGTTGCATCGGTGACAGCGACACAACCACGGTCGAGTGATACCATCCCTCTCTCCGGTGAGATCTGTTGGCTTCTTAGCCAACATTGCAGCCGCATCCACGTGTTGTCTGAGCTCGTCGCTCACCGGCTATTCGAGCGAAGATTGTGCTTCTCATAAGCACACTATAGGCGCCCACTTCCATCGTAGGTAAGTTCTCTTTTTATCATTTGTCATCATTTTTATTTTATCATTTTTATTTTCTCACATTACATCACCATCCACACACCTTCATCTGTTTATTTCATTTTTTCTCAAGCATATCACCATCATCATCATCCTCTTTACATTTTTTTTAATTATTACTCAATGTTTAAGAAAAAATTTAAAAAATTAAATTAAAAAAATCAAATTCAAACAGCAAAAAATAAAACAAAAGAATAGAAATTGCAGCCGGCAGTGCCCCCACCAGCGGCCATCGCCACCACCCCTGGCCACAGTCGCCCGTCGTTGGAGCGACTCCCTCCCCTCCGCGTGCCCAGGAGCGTTGCGGCAAATGCTACATGCGCTCCTCGATGGTCGCACACCCTCCTCGCCTCCCGCAGCCGCCGCCTGTTGCCGCGGCTCCCTCCCGCAGCACCTCCATGTGCCCCACCCGCCGTCCTCCGCATCCGCCCGCAGGTCCGCGCACCCCCCGTCGTCCTCCTCAGCTCTCACCGTCGGTCGCGCGCTCCTCCCCCGCCATCCTCTGCGCACGCCGGCCGCCCGCCGCTCGTCCTGGACTTTTTCTTGTCCTAACTGTAAACAACGAAGAAGGAGGTCATTTTTTTATTTTGTGAAATTTACATTTTCTTTTATTAGTTTTCTTTTTTTGCAAAATAGTCCATGTACATGTTTGTTTGTGAGTTTTAATTTCTGAAATTGCACGGATATACCTAAGTTATGCATTGATTTGGACCTCAATTTTGCATAGTTTATTTGAATGAAAAATGTTATGATGTTGAGTAACTAATTGTCTATATTGTGTATATTTATTTGTATTTTTGTGACCTTTGGATAATTTAGTACAATTATTTTATTGAAAACTTGCATATTTTACCGAATTTGAGCTTCTAAATACATAATTAACTCTAAGTTGCTCTAAAAATTCCACAAAAATCAGAAATGATGCATTGCAATATACTTTAATTCTTTTTCAAATTTCATCTTAATTGGAGTTATTCTGTATCTTAAATAAATTGTAGAGTGATTTTTGTAATTAATTTTTAATTAAATCCAAAGATATCATTTTTGCGAAATTTCAATTTTCCAGGATTGTTTGTTTAAATATCTTCTTAAGATAATTCACAGTTTAGATAAATTGAGTTTATGGATTTATTAGGAATTAATTACTCACCGTCACTCTGTTTTCATTAAAAAATCCATAAAAATCATATATTCTCAGAAAATTCTAAAAAAAAATATTGTAGTCTCATTAAATAATGTTTTAGTTCAGTAAAATTTTCATAATTTTTGCATAGTGTTTGAGTAAAAAAATTGCGTAAAAACCCATAAAAAGTGTTCATTTTTCCTTGTTGCATGTTAATCCATAAAATTATAAAATAATGTGTTTTGTTTTCGTCACTGGATTAGGTTTTTAGGAAAAATATAATTTATCTAAATCAAATTAATTCCAGGTTAAAATTAATTTAGATAAGTTATAGGCTTTCTTATTAACTTGATCTACCTATATTTGCATTTTCATTTATTTTTGCATTAAAAAATACAAAAAATACCATTTGGGAACCTAGACCTGATTATTCTGAATCAACTCAAAGTTTTTCCTTTGCCTCCCTGTGTTCGATCCTGGCACAAAGATCTTTTCTTGGTTCTAACCGATTCGCTAAGTACACGTATTACAACGAGTGCAAATTATACCACGTGCTCAGCGACCGATCAATGATTCAACTTCAACTATTATGAAAAGTCCCATGCATGTTTGTTCTTCTTCTCTTCATCACCCATTATTTAAGTCATCCCAAGTTGTTTACATAAAACCTTATGAGAGTGTAAGGATCGAAGCACTAAAATGTATGTTTTAGGTGTCATTATGAACACACACGATCTTTAATAATTTTGAGATATATATGAACAAGCTCAAAAATACTGATATAAAGTATAATGGCAAGTACAGAGTTTGAATAGAACGGATATAATGGAGGTGGTTGATGAATATCTGTTCGTTTACCTTTATTCTTCCCTTTTGTATTTAAATTCCTATCAAAACACCTGTAAATAATGCTAACTTATACAAATTAACATACATTTTTTATCTATAAGTAATACATAATTATCTTTTTTTAAAATCTAAAATAAAAGAATAAAGAAAAGGAAAGGAAAATAAATGAAGTATCAATTATAATTGAATGACCTCAAACCCCGAGACTAAGTTAATATTGACTTAGTTGACAAAAATAAAGTAGAGAGAGATAAGGGTCAAATGCACAGTTCAAACCCTAATTTTATGGATTGTAAATACCCATTTTATATTATTTAATTCTTCACATTACATAATCCAAATAACAAAATATTCAACATGAAACTTGTACATAATTGTATATAAAAAATTATAAAAATAATTACCAATAAAAATCATCCACAATGCAATTGTGATACACATATGAAAAAGGAACAAACCGAACTTCACAGATCAATATCTCCTCTATATAAACTCAAATTGAACAAAACTCACCTCCATTGTGTTCAAATTAAATTATCCATCTAATGAAGATGATTTCATTAAAAATAGAGTTGAGATACAAAAACCAGCTTTCTAGGGTACCATTGTACTGTGTAGTTCCATATAATATTTTATTCTTTGTATTTTACTCTCTTTATATTATTTGAAATATATTTAAAATATAAACACAAAATAAAATTATTAAAAATACATTAAAATAAAAAAATACCTTAAAATATGCGTGTGTATTATACCTATAATAAATATACATGCAATTATTTATACATGTAAATAAAATGATAAAAATACAGTAAAAATATGTAAATATGTATTAAATAATATTATAACATATAGGTAAAAATTAACTTATAATAAATAAGGTTGTAAAAATAAAAAAAACATCATACAATAGCTTGTAAATTAATAAACGATTTTGTTTTAAGTTTTATTTAGTTATATAATTTTCTATTTTATTTTTTTATTTCTCTTTACTTTCCATTTTTCTTTAGTCTTGTAGTGTTCGAGATGGATCAATCAAAGCCTCTCATTCATCGATCCTCAGTCAACTGTCCCCCTTATACCCGCTGACCTGTTAGATACCCATCGTTGCCCTCACTTCTCCATTTTTCTCTGCCAACTCCACGCCTCTGATGGCCTCGAGCCCTTCACAAAACTTGTTCATCATGAAATGCACCATCACACCCTATGCTTCAATCCTCTGTACATACATGTATCGATTAGTAACCCCAATTCTTTATGCATCCTCTTCTTTGTGTATATATCTTCCTCCTCCACCATTTTTGTTTTTTGATCCATCTTTGAGCACCTTTTCTCCGTTAGATTCATAGGCTTTAGGTAGAGTCTATTGATGGGGGATTATTCTCACCATTTCGAGGCATGGAGAGGGAGTGCATCGACGTGATCCCCACCATCATCGGACCTTGTCTAGGTGGTTCTCTGCTCCTTACTCTTTCGACCATGTTAGATCTATTTTTATTCACTTTCTAGTGTAGTTTTCATTCCAACATTTCAAATCCATAATTTATTTGATGTTTAGGTCTTATTTTATCTTTAATCCCAATATTATCATTCACCAGAAAACTATGCTCTGGCCATTTTTTTGCTCGTGTCAGTCATCGTTCCGCCCACCAAACGCCACCACTTTATTCCCCTTCCATTTCTCCACCTTCGTAGCACCCATAATACCTTGTTCCTTCACAGATCGAGCCACCAGTCTCCACTCCACCATCCATCATTGGAGATATCTGCCCCACTTCACCTTTGACTTCTTTCGCCCAATAAAGGGCCTCAATCATTTGCCATGGTCCCCAACCATTTTATGTAGCTGTATGCATTAAAGACCCCGTTCAGGGTGTGATTGAGTATTGCACAAACGCTATAGGTTGTCCGAGCAAACAAGAGCATCCAGACCACTTCTAGTGAGATCTAGACCTTTCTAACACTTCTGGGAGCTGTGGAGGAGCATTGGCTCCATTCTGAGACCTCCAACATTGCGGGAGGTAGCTAGAAATCGGAGATCCAACCGATCGAGGGAGCCTCATGCCATTGTTCTTCCTTGTACGTCTAGCCCTCCTCTCCCTCATTAGATCAGGAGCTGGCTCCAAGTGCTTCAACAACCGTTGGAGCTTGTAGAGCCTTCACCGTCTGATCAAGCCAAGATCACTCCACAATCTTCCATCAACAAAATAATGTCTTCTAATCTACACCATCCATAATTTAAGTGAAGAGCCCACAACCATTGATGAGCGTGCATTTGCGGGTAATTTAGATCTAATTCCTCTCATTTTTTTATTAAGTTGTTAGTATTGTAAATACATATTCCAGCATTAAAACTTGTGGTTATTTTGAATTATAGATATAAGATTTCATGTATTTGCATTTTATTCCATTTTGTTAAGCCTCACGTGGTCTCCCACGTGAGGCGTTTAGTGGGTTATTTGCACATTTCACCCACAGTGTTTGGACTTGTTATTAAATGAAATATAGATTTTGTATATTTGCATTTCAATCCTCTCTAGGAGGATATTGGATGTGGTAATTGATTAAACTGCATGTGCGACCCCTGAACTTGTTGAATGTGTTACTAGTTGCATGCACCTTTTAAATTAATTACAAAAATGTCTTGCCTATACGGATTTAAGTGGATAATAATTTGGTGTATTGCATATATTGCCTCTGGGCTTCAATGTTTGGTTCAGCTATGCATGATAACTTTTAAATAATTGCAAAATAGTCCACGTACATGTATGTTTATTTCTTTATTTTATTTATTTTAGTTACTTCCCTTAGGCTAAAAATAATAGGAAACTTAAGATAAATACCTTATAGTATATTTTATCACTTATATTTATATCAAGATATTTACTTCTGGTTCTTATTTTGTAAAAATACAAAACACGCATTTTCTCCATGTGTAGCATATAAAACCCATAAAAATATAAAAAAACTCTTTCAAAAATTCAAAAATGTGATTTCCTATATTATATAATATCATACTACATATCCAAAAATATTTAAAAATACAAAAAAGAAAATTTAAAAATTACAAAAACCTAAAAATCTTATAAAATTTAGAAAAATTATTTAAAAATCCAAAAATATAACTTTCTATTTATGAATTTTCTATATTGTATATTATATGTAAAAAATAGTTTTGGGATAATTTTGGACTTATTTGTATTTATTAAACCTAAAATAACTATGATATATAATATATGTACTGTTTTACATATTTTGCTGTTTTAAAAATCCATTAAAATTAGGAAAATTCTATAAAAATTACTAAAAGGGGGAAAATATAAAAAAACTTCAAAAGCATTTTATTTTCTAAATTTTAAATATATTTTAACTCTATTATAAATATAAGTATCTAAATTATATATATATATTATGTATAATATCTATATTATATATAATTATATATTTTATTATAAAAATAAAAAAGAAATCAGAAATTCAAAAAAATAAAAAGAAAATAGAAAATGAAAATATAAAAATACTATAATTAAAAAACCATAAAAATGAAATATAATTAAAACCTCACAAAAAAAAAGAAAAACCAAGAAAAATACAAAAATAATTTTAACTCACACTTTACTTTATTGATCGCTTGTCTAATTAATTATGGGTTAATTGTTGTTTAAATTAGAGATTGGTTAACACATCGATTTGGGTACTAGCCTTGTTAGGAACTCTAGGCCAATCTTCTCTTCAATATTAGCACACAATTAAGTCGTAAAATTGCTCAGATATTGAATTAATTGCAAGATATATTCCCCAAATCTTCTATTGAGTTTTAGATTCAAAGTGCAATAAATCATACATTATTAGATTCTACTATCTCCAAGGTCAAACATGAATTTTTGAAGGATTTTTTGTATTTCCTAGCTATTTCTTATGAATTTAGAAATTTATAGGGGCCAAATGTAATTTCCAAAGAAATCTAGAGCCTTAGTTGTGAGAAAAACTCGACTCAGGGACCTTTTGTAATCTTTAAAAGTCAATTTGAAAATAGTATAAAACATCCCTTTTATATTTAAATTAAATAATACTTTGAGCAAATTAGGAAGAAAAAAATTACATTCTAGATTTTACAGAAAAGTCCCAAAGAGATTGAAACCTAATTTAGATAAACTTGAATAAGAAAGTTGAAATTGTAAAGTAATAAAAAACTAAAATTAGGTAATTTGCATACATAAAAAATAATATTTGTATAAATTGATATTAGGTCCAATAGAAATTAAAAAAACTATAAAAAAATAAAAATATTGCAATGAGTCCTTGGTCCCTAGGCTCAAAGATGTTGGAGAGGTGGTGAACATGCTCGACCCTCCGTAGTGGAGTATGGTAAGTGGGGAGGCCGGTGTGGGATGGAGGAGGCTAGCATTTGATGGAGGAGTTCGTCACAACAAAGCAATTAGGTGTTAGGTGGAGGCAGTCGAGTTCCATCATGGAACTCATCACTACTCCATTCATGTAATACATATTCACATTAGCCAATCATGTGATTATATTCACATTCTTCCATATAATTAATCAATCATAATAACAATTATTATCTTATATTATAAATGCCTTAATGTATGAATCTTATGCAATTAGCAATCGTGTGCTTCACTTGTGAATATTTGGTGATACAAATCATGGAGATTGTATAAACAACACATATGACATGATAATTAGATTACATCTAGTACTAGGATTCAAACCACTTTGAGTTATCTAATTATTTCTCATATTGAACATTTCACTGACTTTGAGTACTTTTAGATCACTTTCCACTCTTTGAATCTTGAATACCATTATATAAATTGATAATTAATCCAATTATTTCTCATTCATTTGACCTAAGTGGAGTCAATAAAATCCATTAGGTTTTGTCATTCTCTCAGAATGGAAGCTTCATGGTATACAATATATTACAGTTGCGGTGATGTCAAGGATTACCAATACTCATATACCCTACATACTAAAAGGCTTTGAATAATCTTTCAATTCTATATTTAGTGATTTTAGGGTTTGTTAATAGATTTTTCAATCAGTCATTGGCAATAGTTTTAATCATATGCTTTATAAAAGCATATATTATTATTCTCAAATTCCTATCATGTTTCTTACATAAGATGAATATTGACATAATTAGATTTGACCCCAATATCTCACGAGTAAACTCATGTATTCAAAATTAGTAAGTATGAACCTATATAACTATTTTGAGATATCATACATCTCATATTCCCTTATATGCTCACTAGCTCACCAGTATATAGATCTTGTCAGGCCATCAACCTATTAGCCTTCCAAATATACATGCTTGGATATATAAATGCATATCTATCTTCGGTCAAATAATGTGTGAATGTTTATGATAGTATATAGTACATGACTTTAGTATCTCGATCTCATCAAGTTAACTCTTTAACTTGACTTGTCTTATACCTCCTAATATGCATTCCATTCCTATGCATAGGATATACATTAAGAGTGTCACTCAGATATTTATCCTTAGAGAAGTTTTCCATCTCTTCTCAAACAGGAGATCTTTCTTGAATATCATCTACAACACTAAATCAACATATATGATCTAACACTTTAGATCAACATATATATGGTAGCAAGATGCCCATGGTACATAACCCTATTTCTACTAAGGCAACTCAACAATTCAGGCTTGATTATGTTTTATTTCATATAATGGAATGATAATTCATAATAGAATTTACTATAAATGGCTTGCCATGTACTTATATTTCCAACAACATACCCACAAGTTTCTTGCACAACAATACCTAAAACATTATGGATGAGCACTAATTCTAGGGTAGTTTACAATATCATCCACTCACCTCATCATGTATTAGCAGGACCTCAATACATTATTTCCATTATTAGATAAATATATTCAAGAGTCGTGATCAGTCCTCATATATCTTTCATAATCCCGGATAGTAATAAACATGAGAAAATCATCAATCCAATTTTTTTTACATATTATCATAATCACCATCATATATATATATATATGTATATATAGAGAGAGAGAGAGGTGATCATGTGAGAGATAAAATCTTGGAGAGTGTGAGAGAAATGACTTTGATCACTAAATTCTGTCATATCTCTCCTCATTGATTGTAGGAGGAGAGAGAAGAGCTGAATTTAATGGTTCAGATTCACTGCCCTCATGCTCTCAAAGATTTTAGCTCTCATCGGATCAGTCCTCTCTCTCTCTCTATATATATATATATATGATTTTTATCCAATGCGCACAGGGCCCATTAGCGTTTCGGTGAGCACCATTTGTAGGGCACACACATGTATTACCAATTATATGGTTACCTATTTTGAAGGATATCATTTTTGGAAGGATATTAAAATGGAAAGCGATTTAACAATAAATGGTATTCCAATTATATCGTGTCCTAAAAAAGGAAGATCATTTTGGAAAGGAAACATTCGAATTAATGATTTCTTACATAAAATCGAGATCCAAATATTCAGGTCAGTAATATATATACAATAGTCAAGTAAATGGTTGTTGCGAGATCGGTAATATCCAAACAACGATTAGTAATATACATTCAGTTTATTATATGGTACAGAATTCAGTAATATGTATACACTAGTCAAATATGTGCTTGTTGTGAAGTCAGTAAAATCATAACAAATGATCAGTAATTTCCATATGTATTATTACTTTGAATAGAATTTAGTAATTTAGAGACAATACTCAAGTAATATATATACAGTTCTCAAGTAAATTTGTGTTGTGTGTTCAGTAATGTATATATCTATATCTTATATCACATGTTCAGTAATATTTATATAATTCTCAAGTAATGGCTACGATGAGATCAGTAATAATAAAATAAATGGTTAGTAAGTCACGGACATTGCTCAAGTAAGAAAGTAACATATAATCATTAACATATTCGCCTTCTATACGATTAATATGGAAATAGTACTTTGAAAAAGATGTTATTAAATACATGCACATAAGGAAAAATGAATTAGTGAAATAAATAGAATGCTTCGTTTACGAAAAAGGAAAAAATATTACTGAAATGAATGCAATACACATTACATACACAATGGTATTACTAATCATTTATGATGTTATTATTGATCTCACAACACACATTTACTTGACCATTGTATACGTATTACTAAATTCTGCACAAGGTAACTATTTGGATGTAAATTACTGATCATTGTCTTGATATTACCGATCTCATAACAAGCATTTACTTGACCAAAGTATATTTGTTACTATCCCGTCGTTTGGATCTTAATAATCCACATGAAATCACTTATTTGAATCTTTTCTTTCCAAAACCGTCATCCATTTTCTAAGGACACTGTATAATTGGAAATATAGTCGTTGTTAAATATGTTGTAGCCTATAATTAGAAATATAATTATGACTAATGCACGTGTATGGCCCAGGATGAGTGCTCACGAACATGCTAATGGGCACATGGGTCATTGGATAAGGCTTCTAATATATATACATATATATATATATACACATATATATATACATATATATATGTGGGAAAAAGGAGTATGCTCCCTGGGAGTAGCCAACGGGGCTACTCCCACCCCTATTTTCCCCTCAATTTTTTATTTTTTTGGAAAAAAATTATATATTCATCACTATATCCCTCTAAATTAAAATTTCTTCAGAAATAGAGACTCCTAAGCCCTCTATCCAGACGTCATTTTTTTAACGGTCACAGGTTTTTTTAAATCGACCATGTTTGGATGGAGGCCGTAGGAGTCTCTGTTTCTGACGAAATTTTAATTGTTAGAGGGATATATTGATAAATATTCAAAATTTTATTTTCCAAAAAAATAAAAAAATTGGGGGAAAATGGGTGTGGGAGCAACCCGTTAACTACTCCCATGGAGCAGCCTCCTTTAACCCTATATATATATATATATATATATATATATATATATATATATATATATATATGGGTTAAAGGAGGCTACTCCCTGGGTGTAGCCAATTGGCTACTCCCACCTCTATTTTCCCTATTTTTTTTATTCTTTTGGAAAATAAAAATATGTAAATTCATAACTATATCCCCTGAACATGTCATTCCAATTTCGTTAGAAATAGAGACTCATATGCCCTCCATCTGAAGGGGGTTAATTTCAGCAATTTTGAGACCATTAAAATTTGACAGTCTTGATGGAGGGTATAGAAGTCTCGAATTAAGTTGAATTTTGTATGACACCATGGTGATATATTGTGATCTAAATTCCAATAGGTTTCATTTCAGAAAAATAAACAAAAAATACAGGAGAAAAGGGGTGGGAGCATGTAAGTTGGCTACAACTAGGGAGCATACTCCCTTTTCCCTATATATATATATATATATATATATATATATATATATATATATATATGGGAAAAAGGACCCTACACCGGCGGGTGTAGGAAACTCCCTACACCCGGCCTAATTTTTTTATTATTTTTTGATTTTTTTGATATGAAACCTTGGTGGATTTAGATCACCATGTTGTTATTACAAATTCAACTTAATTCGAGACTTCTAGCATCTCCATCAAGACTACTCAATTTTAATGGTCTCAGAATTGCTGAAATCGATCCTGTCTAGATGAACATGTTAGGAATGTTTGTTTTGCATGAAATTTGAAACACATATCCCCCTCAACATATTAAGTAAATCCCCCTAACTTTTAATTCAAAAAACAAATTAAAATAATCAAAAAATGGGGTGGGTGCAGGGACTTTCCTACACCCCAGGGTGCAGGCTCCCTGCCCCCTATATATATATATATATATATATATATATATATATATATATATATATATATATATATATATATATATATATATATATATATATATATATAAGATGGGGAGCTTGCATCAAGGCGGCGCTTATATCTTCCATATTTTTTTACTTTTTTTGAAAAATACCACCGTATATATTCATCCATATATCCCTCCAATATGTCACCATCCAGAACAGGTAATTTTAACGGTCTTAGAATTGCTGTAATCGACCTGTTCTGGATGGAGGTCATAGGAATCTCTGTTTCTGACGAAATTCGAATGACATATTGGAGAGATATATGGATGAATATAGATGGTGATATTTTTTTAAAAAAGTAAAAAAATGTGGAAGATATAAGCGCCGGTGCATGTAAAGTTACATGCACCTTGGTGCAAGCTCCCCATCCTCATATATATATATATATATATATATATATATATATGTATGTATGTATGTATGTATGTATATATATGTATATGAGGTTAATGGGGCTGCTTCCTTGGGCCAGCCAATATGGCTGCCCCCGCACCATTTTCGGTAATTTTTTTATTTTTTTCAAAAAATATCGCCAGGTATATTCATCCCTATATCCCTCCTATATGCCATTCGAATTTCGTCAGAAACAGATACTCCTACGACCTCCATCCAGACATTCATTTTTTAACGGTAACGTGATTTTTTAAATCGGCACCATCTCGAAGGAGGTCGTAGGAGTCTTTGTTTCTGACGAAATTCGAATGGCGTATAGGAGGGATATATGGATGACTATACATGGCAATATTTTTCGAGAAAAAAAAAACGTCGAAATAAGGGAGCGGGGCAGCCATGTTGGTTGCCCCTAGTGGGTAACCCCATTAAATCATACATATATATATGTGGGTAAAATGTATATGCCCCCTAGGGGGAGCTAACTTAGCTCCCCACGTCCTATTTTTTGCATATTTTTTTTATTTTTTTAAAATAAAAATCGTGTAAATTTATTATTATATCCCTATATTATGTCATTTAAATTTCATGCAAAACAGAGACTCATACGACCTCCATCCAGACGGGGTCGATTTAAAAAATCTCGAGACCGTTAAAAAAATGACTGTCTGCATGGAGGCCGTATGAGTCTCTGTTTCATACGAAATTTTTATGACATAATATAGGGATATAGTGATGAATATTCACAGAAAAAAATCAAAAAAAATAAAAAATTTGAAGAAAATAGGGCTGGGGAAGCTAAGTTAGCTCCCCCTAGGGGGCAGCCCCATTTTCCTCTCTCTCTCTCTCTCTCTCTCTCCCTCCCTCCCTCTCTCTCTCTCTCTCTCTATATATATATATATATAGGGATTTTATCACTTGTGCCCCTCCGAGATCTCGCAATATCAGTTATGCCCCTATCTTTTTGGTAATATCAGTTGTGCCCTTCACTTCTTGCTATTTTATCACTTGTGCCCCTCGAGTTAGTGACCGTCCATCCACAGTGCAAACGGACGTTAACTTTGAGGACATAAGCGGTATTAATTTTAAAAAAAGGGTTATATGATCATTTTATACCCTTTTCTTCTTCATCTTCCCCCATCCTCTTCCTTCTCCTCCAACCTCCTCTTCCTCCTCCCTCTCTGCCTCTCTATTCAAACCCGTATAGTCGGCATCGTCACAGAGTTTGTCACAACCATGGTCGACGCCGCCAACGAGCTCGGGCTCCCCCCCGCACAGCCCCCCTCCGTCCCCCGCACAGCGCCCCTGCAACCCCCCGGCACAGCCCCCCTCCGCCCCCGACGCAGCCCCCCTCCGGTCCCTGCACCTCCCCTTCCCCCCGCACTCCCCCCCCCCTCCCCGCACAGCCCCCCTCCGCCCCCTGCACCTCCCATTCCCCCCGCACCCCCGCACAGCCCCCCTCCGCCCCCCGCGCAGCCCCCCCCCGCCATTTTACATAGTAATGCATTCTTTGCTTTTTGTTGTTGATACGTTGGTTAGAAGAGAAGTGCCGCGTCAAACGCAAGAGAAACAGATGCTCATCGCGAACTACCCACCAGACTGTGACCGAGGCCGACGTTTCTCTACTCTTCCGGCTCTCTAGGAAGAAGCGATCGAAAGAGGGCGTACCGGACATCATCAGTGCAGGATCCACCTCTCCTCTGGTACTGTTAACCGATCTCTACTCTATGCTTAACCAATTTTGTTGCTGAAAGTTGTGAAATGGAAAGACATGATAGATGAGGAAAGCGGTTTTGAGAATTCGGACATCGAGAGCGTGACGTTGTCTACAATTCCGAGATATTCCAAAAAGCAGGACGGACATGTTGGGGGCGAAGCTTCTGCAGTGAAAGGAATCCAGAACTCACAGCCTGATGACTAAGTACACGGAAAGAAAGAAAAAAGTTGTAGTTCTTTAGATTGTTTGTTCTGTTATTTTTTTGCCAGAATTTCGTTTAGATTGAATAAGAAAGTAGAAGAGATCGATCAATGGGAGATGGAAAAATCACATAGGCGAAAACGAAGTGAAAGAGCAGTGCTCGAGGTACCTATGCATTGAACCTGACACAATCATATTCGATATATAAGAAACGATTCACGGATTTCACAGGAATTTAATCGAACCACTCTATGCCGAAAGTTTATTTGATTGTGTGTTTTGTGATGGCAGGATAAACTGGAAATGGAGAGAGACATGGCCACGCAGAAGATGCAGAGCAGAGTGATGGTAACCCATCTGAAGGCCGACAAGAAGAGGAAGGAAGCGAGGGCGTCGGCGAACAGCAAGATGGAAAAGGTGGCGAGTGCGTTCGACAAGATCGAGAAGACGGGGAAGCTCCCATGGAAATTAGTCTTCCTGTGCCACTGAACTCAAGCATGATCTTGTTGCAGTAAGTTCAAAATGGTATCATAATCAATCTCTATACCGTGTTGATTAGACTGAAGTGCTTCTGCTCCATCGTAAACTCCCTCCACCACCTCTCAACCCCTCGGTCAAGAAGGTGTAGGTGGACGTCGGTGTTGGTGCAGAGGAGGTAGCGGTGGGGGCCGTTGGTGGGTGAACAGTGGTGAAGGGGGCGACATACACCCCCATTTCTCACGGCGATGCGGGTGGATGACAAGGGGGCTCCATTCGACGGTGGAGCAGATGGTCTGGCAACGACGAGCAAGGCGAGTCGCGGGTACAAGCGGAAGTGCATTGGCGACAACACGTGGCTCCCCGCTGCGTGCTGATGGCCCCCGCAACCTCGAAGGCCGTGGCAAGCTCGGACTCCGGCAAGGATGCTTCCAAGCAACCGAGGTCCAGTGCCTCCTCCCAGATTCACTCCTAATTTTATTCTGACCATAATACCCTTCTTAACCACACCATGGTTTGAATAAACCATGGTTATTTTAATTTTTTGACGGTCAATCGGACGGAAGGGCACAACTGATGACGGAGAAAGAAGTGAGGGGCACAACTGATATTACCAAAAAGATAGGGGTATAACTGATATTGCGATATTTCGGAGGGGCACAAGTGATAAAATCCCATATATATATATATATATATATATATATATATATATATATATATATATATATATATATATATATATGAGGATGGGGAGCTTGCACCATGGTGCTTGTAATTTTACATGCACCAGGGCTTATATCTTCCACATTTTTTTATTTTTTTGAAAAATATCACCATGTATATTCATCGATATCCCTCCAATATGCCATTCAAATTTCGTCAGAAACAGAAACTCCTATGCCATCCATCTAGAACAGATCGATTACAACAATTCTAAGACCGTTAAAATTACCTGTTCTAGATGGAGGTTATAGGAGTTTCTGTTTCTGACGAAATTCGAATGGCATATTGGAGGGATATATAGATGAATATACATGGTGGTATTTTTCAGAAAAGTAAAAAAATGTAGAAGATATAAGCTCCGTGGCATGTAAAATTATATGCACCTTGGTGCAAGCTCCCCATCCTCTCTCTCTCTCTCTCTTTCTCTTCTATATATATATATATATATATATATATATATATATCAAACTTTCATTTGTATTATACTTGTACATAGGGTGTGTACATGTACAACTCACTAATTGTGGGGGGGGGGGGTCTTAATATGTATATCCCTTATTGCACACCGATGCATAAAGGCTTTATACCAATATGTGCATATATCAGATCTCAATGGTTGGTTTTGAAATTTTACCAACCAACCTAGGTGCACCTCAGCAATAGAATTTTTATGGATACACTTGGTTACTGGGTTGGACTGGGTTGGGTTGGGTTGGGGTATCCTCCTGTGAATAGTAGTTGTTTGGAGGGTTGGGATGGTTGGAATGATAATTGTGATGTGATATGACATTAATTATGTGTTATATTAACTTTTTTAATGATTATAATATGTTTTTTATGTTAGTAAGTATATTTGAACAAGGTTAATAACTATTATACCAAAGAAATTGTAAGGTCAATACAAGTATTCTCAACCCAGGAATGCATGGTTGGAGCTAGGGATATGGCAGGGTACCCCTGGGATACCCTAACAACCAAACAGACCCTAAAGTTTGTGGATGACGAATTTCTTCATTTGTTATGGGGCCTATCCCTTCTACCCCATTTCACGTATTCAAGATAAGGTTTACGAATTCTAACCATACTACAATTCTATTACAGGTCGACATATTTGTAGGAGTTCATAGAAATATTTTAATTAATAAGAAATAAGGCTACAAACAACAAGGGTGATACTGTGGTAAGATTAAATCCAATATGCATCTTCAAATGACGATCTCCAAATCTCTAGACATGTGAATATAAGAGGGAGCCTATGGGAAATTGATGAGCCGAAATTTCCGAATGAACTAAGGTGGATAAAATGTAGCGAAGGTCGTTGCGACCTTAGTCGCTCGAGAAATCCGACTCAATCAAGAAAAATGTAAGAGCAGACCACCAAACAAAGACAAAAATCAAGGAAAATCAATAGTGGCATTGGCTATTGGATTAGCCTGGTATAGCGACCAGGGTCGGACTCAGGGAGCGCGGATTGGCCTCGCGGCCTACGAAGTAGTCGAGAAACAAATAAAATATAAACAAAGAATTTTTGGTGGATTTTTTTAATATTTTTATATTTTTTTGAAATTTTTAATTATAAAGACAATAATAAAACAAGGAAAAACAAGCACTTTCAACAATTATTTCACTACTCTAAAAAGGCTCAAAAAATCAAACAAAAATATTTTTATATTTTTATATTTTTTACTGTTTTTGGTGAATTTTTGGTATTTTTCTGATTTTTACAGAATTTTATAAAAATGAAACAAGGCAAAAACAGAAACACAATGTCATAAAATGCAAAATAGCCCTATAAAACCTGAAGGTAATTTTCCTGGAAAGTAGAAGTAAAGAAGAAAATTCAGGAAAAAAATTATTATTTTTGGATTTTTCAATGATTTATTAGAATTTTTATGAGATTTTCAAAGTTTTTCAATTTTTATATTTTCTATAGATCCAAAAATGACCAAAATTGGTTAGAAAATCAAACACCTCAAACAAACAAAATCTGATTTTTTTTATAATTTTTGAAAATGTTTTTATATTTTTTCGTGAATTTTAACTCTGAACAGTAAGAAAAAAGGATGTTTTTGAATTTTTAAAAATACTAAAAATGCTCAGACATTACACAGTGGCAGGAGCCACGTGTCTAATTTTCACTTAATTTGGAGTAATTTTGCTATTTTATTAAAATAAAAAATAAGCAAATAGTGCACAAGGACCTATCTGCAAGAAAACTATGTTCCAGGGGTCAAAATATAACACGGTAGAAAATTTTAGGGCCTTAATTGCAAAAGTTCCAGGAAACCACGCACGACACACATGACACAGGCCTAGGAGGACTAAAATGTCATTCCTATTTTAAAAGATATAAACAATAACATCCCAAAAACGCAAGGTGTAAAATGCAAAAAGTCCAATAAACCACGTGTCGATGCACGTGCACAGTACACACATGGACTAGATAGCAAATATCCAAAACAGTAAGGTCCTCGATGCAAAATAACCAAAATAAAATGAACTACAAAAACTATTTACAGGACTAAATATTAAATGCAGAAGAGAGAAGGGCCTACAGGGTAATTTACCCTTTATTAGCAGATGGGCCGAGGGGAAGCCACGTGGAAGATCGGACGGTTGTGGACGAGGGGCTTCTCTTCGGCTGATGGGCACTCCAGGTTTAGCCACGTGGTGGATCTGAAGGTCGTTGGCGGTGGCTAAACCCTGGCTGACTCAGACGGTCCAGATCGCATCTAACGGTCACAGCTGCTCCTCAAAGGGATGGCTCGATGTGAATCTGGAGCAAGGAGGTGCGATCGGACGGACGCGGAGGATGCTCCAAGAACTCGTCACAGGCGAGTTTTGCCGGACTCGTGTACGCACTGGGGAGCTCCGATGCTGCTGCTAAGATTTGGAGAAGGACCGGCTCGATGTTCCGCAGCTACTCAGCTCCTCCGATGGCGCTGGGGAGCTCCGAGTATCTCTGGCGACGTCGGTGGAGGATGACTCCTGT
Organism: Ottelia alismoides; assembly: GCA_037367405.1. Taxonomy (NCBI): domain Eukaryota; kingdom Viridiplantae; phylum Streptophyta; class Magnoliopsida; order Alismatales; family Hydrocharitaceae; genus Ottelia; species Ottelia alismoides. Next base: position 1,233,323 of record JAZKJV010009171.1, read on the forward strand.
GCTCTATCGTTCCGACCTCCAGATGAGGTCGCTTAGACCTGCTACCTGTATAGGATGAAAGAGGGGTCGAGGGCAAACTACCTCGACCCGTCAAAGCACGAAATTGATGGAAGATGCATTGGTGTGGAGGTCCTACGGCGAGCGGCGGAGGAGGAGGACCGAAGTCCCTGCTCCGGGGCGAGTCAGGGTTGGTTGACTGAATGAAGAATGTGTGGAGAAGGCTCGTGAAGGTGGTGGCGTGGTCGGATGGGGAAATGGCTGGACGAAGATGACAGGCGAAGGCGGCGGAGCTACAGAAACAGTAACCTAAAATCTAAACTCTACGCTAAGCTACAAGCTAATCTACCTACCTGGTGGAGGAGGTCGACTGTGCTGGAGCTCGGGGAGCTCCGGGGGTCATTGCCTGCAAGGGAGCGTCGAGTCCCGAGGCTGGGCGCGCTCGCGGCGGCGCACGGCGGCGAAGCCACCAGATCAGAGGATTCCCAATGCCTCAAGCCTCACTTCCACTCCAGATCGCACCGCTGTCACTTAGGCAAGGTGGAGGAGCTCCTTGGCGTCGGGGGGAAGGACCAGAGATGAGTGAAATGCGTGGCGGAGCTCAGACTTTATATGTCTAGGAGTCCGAGAAGACAAGGATCGGGCAAGTAAATCGGAGCTCGAACCCCTCATACCCACCCCGGGCGAAGGTGTCGGATCTGCAAGGAAGAGATAGGACCCGGGGTATAGGGTTTTAGTGATCAGATCGAGTGTGGAGAATATCGAGAAGTCGGGTCGAAAACTCGGATCCAGGACTCTGTGGTCCAGGGGGGAGTTGACCGGGGGGTCAACATCCCCCGTGGATCAATGAGAGTTGGCCACGTCAGAATGATTTAGAAATTAAAAATAAACTAGTAAATGGTCGATTTATGTAAAACTCAAAACATAAAAAATGTTTCTTTTATTTTAAACAATTTTTTGTGATTTTGAATTATTTTTTTGAAATAAAAATTAGGTATTTATAATATTGTATTATATACATAGGTATATACAATATTATATTTTAAATTTTGATTTTTAATTATTTATTTTTATACAATTTTATTCCAATTTGATATTTTATTTATTTATAGCATAAAATTTGGAATATTTTGGTATTTTTATTTTATTTTTATTGTTTATTTACAAAGGTAAAATAAATACTTATGCACATCTATATACATGGTATATATACAATGTAGGAAATTGATTTTATTTTTATTCCTTTCTATTTTATTTTTATTTTTGTGGTTTTATTTTATTTATTTACAACATGAAATATAGAGTATGTACAATTTTTATGTGATTTTAATTTATTTATTTATAGGGGTACATAAATAGCTAAAGGGGGTCCTATGTACATGATGACTATATACAATGAAGGGTATTTTTATTTTCTTTTTAATTTTTTCATTTTTATTCTAATTTAATATTTACAAATATATACAAATATATACAAGCCCATTTTCATTTTTATTTTTTAAGAAAATATTTTTATTTATTTATTTACAGGTATATACACCACGAGCTTCCTTATCTCCCTCTACGTTGGCTTTTATGCGGCCAGGCCCATGCTGAGCCCTCCCTTGGGATTAGGTCGCTCAATATTTATTCTAAATATCTCTCTCTTTTTCTTTTAATTCTTTATTCTTTTATTTATGCACAAAAACATGCTAATTATTATATTTTACACAATGCATGCAATTTGCTAATTATTAATATTTACAAATATATACATGTGTTTGACAAAGGTTTTGTAGCTAAAATAAAAGAATAAAGAGTGATGAATGGGTATTCATCACCCCCTATACTTAACTTTGCTAGTCCCTTAGCAAACACTTATTTGAAAAAGAAGTGAAAAAGAAAAAGAAAAAGAGGAGAATATATAAGGATCAATGATGAATATTAAACTTGCCTTCATTAAATTGAATTATGAAGCTCGATCAAATCTTTAGATTATTAATGTGTCAGAACCTTATTTGGACTTAAGTTTAAAACTCAACAACCTCTAAGTTCCACTAATCTATAATCAAGACTCCTCAATAATCCAGATCAGAACAAGTCATCATACACAAACCCTGAAGACTATGAGTCTTTCCTTGTACTGTATAAGTGAGGAAAGCTCTCCGCCTCAGAAGTAGTAACTTGACAACCCTCCCCAACAAGGTAACTCTATGACCCTAGTCTGGCCACACTTTCCTCGAGGAGCGGGGTATTCCCTTCTAAGTTCAAGTTCAACCGGCTCAAGAAGAGGGGGAAGAAGAGAATGGACCATGGCCAGTGTAGCCATGTATCCTTGGGAGCTCAACCAGTGTAGCTAAGTCTCCATGCTGCAAGCTACATAAGATGGAATCCATGAATCTCAAGCTTTGCTTATTGCAATATATACATACTCCGGTGGGATTATCATTTTCTATCAGACCCACCACTTTTTTGGAGTTATTTTCTTTTTGCATTTTTTTTAAGTGCATCTATACAACATATACATGTGCAGCATATATACAAGGAGTTTTTCTTATTGAGCCAGTAGACTATCCCTCTTTTGAAGCATTATTGCAACCCACAACTCCTGTCGTTAGACCTCATGGCAACCGGACCAAGTTGAGACGCACTTCCTTCACTAAAAGAAGAAGAGAGGTTCTGCCTAGAAGTACTATCCTCATATGCTACCCCAAGTCAAGGAAGACTGCCTCCTCACCACCTCATCCGTAGAGAGCTCGGTGTAAAGTGCGGGTCCAAGTAAAGCCATTGTCTATATGAGTCATGTGTGTGTTGTTAAGTGCTCTACTTAGGCTCATTGAGATGACATGTGATCATAGCCTAGTGGACTCAAAGAATTAAGTCACTATGGACCTGAAAAGCCTTAACCCTAAGCCCTATAAGGTTCCTCTTAGAATTAGGTGGATTAAGATCTTAATCAAGCTCCATTTCCCAATTTAATTCCAGGCTAGTTTAAATGTCAACTATAATCCTAGAAAAACTATACAAATATATACAAAGATGCTATTTACACAATATTTACAAACAAATGCAAAATTTTTGAAAAATGTTTTGAAATCATGGATGTATGCGTGAATGCAAGTTTTGCAAAATATATTTACACAAATTTACACAAGGTTTTTGCAAACTTTTGATTTTCAAAACATTTTGCAAAATTTTTGTACTATATACATAGTTTTGATATGCACATATTTACACGAACTTTACACAAAAAGTTTTTGAAAACATTTTTACAAAAAATAATTTATACACTAGCTATGTATGTGCAAATAAAATAAGGTTTATTTACAGGAAAATTTTTTTATTTTTTGTGAATTTTGGGTTTTTAGCCATTTTTATTTATTAACACACTCACACAAAGTACGAGTTATGGCTAAAGTATATATGAAATATATACACACCCCCCCATACTTAGCTCGAACGATGTCCTCAGAGTCAAGAGCGATGAAGAAGACATAACTCGTGCTATGTATAGGGAAGTGAAAAGGAAGGCTATATACAAAGGTGAATGAATGAATAGAAAATCAAGAGGAGCTTTCCCCCTATACTTAGGATCAAATAATCCTAAGTATAGCAGGCTGTACACAAAGGGAAAACCGAGTGAAGAATGTACAGGGTCTACCCCTCCTATACTTAGGGTAAAATATCCCTAAGTATAGGCAACAAAACAGGGTAGAAAGACACGAAGAAAAATCACCGAATATATACAAGGTAGAGGACATCACTCCCCATATACATAAGGTGAAGAACCTTAAGTATAGGAAACGACATAAGTGATGGAACGGAACGGAAGAACAACCCGGTGTTTCCACCCCCTATACTTAGGATGGGTAATACCCTAAGTATAGCAAAGATAATCCTAGGCGAGACCTGGGGTGAAAATAAGAACAGAAGAAAGAAAGATCAAACTAAGACGAAACACGTATATACAAAAGAGTACAATGTTGAGGTGCCTCTCAACAAGCGCTAGATTTTACGCCCCTAGCTGGGCGCAAAGGCTAGGATAAAGCCGTATCCAGGTTCAGAACGACATCGGTAAGTCAAATGTCGTACTGTCGTCGCAGTCTCGGTAGGAGAACAGCGACGAACTCAAAAGTGTAAAGAATGACACCCAGGTATGCAATCAAGCGGGTGTCTGCTACCAGCCAATGATGTGGAAGTAAGTGATCGGGATCCGGTAGCACAAAGAGATCATCGGCTCTGGATCAGACTGAAGTGAAATTGTGGAGCCGAAGAAATCAAACGTGGAGAAGGATGGATCAGTAATAGAATCCTCCACGTCAATCAGTGTCTCAAGAAGATATGTGCAGTCAAGATCATGAGACTCTCCAAGAAGACTGATATCCGATGCAGAAAATAGAAGCAGATCAGACAGATCATCGAATATCTCCAGGATGGGCTCATCTTCGCAAGGGTCGTCGAGGTGAGAAGACTCAGAATCAGAAGGATCTAACGACTCGGTTTCGTGCTCCGCCAGATCGGAAACACTCTCAGCAGGTGAAACCGAGTACTCATCGAGTGCGGCATCCTCCTACAGATAACCTCGGGGAGAATGCCAAGACCAGGAGTAAGAGAGGATCAGTATCTAGATGGGCATATGTAGTGCTATCAATTATCCACTCAGTTCACCAGGCTGCATCATCATCTGAAATGTGGCTCTCGGCAATCTGGAAGCATGAGAAGGTACTGGTCAACATCGCGGATGCTGGCAAAGTGTTGCGGCTGATCCTCACTCTGCGGCTATGCTGGCTGCCAACTGGTCCTCAGCAAGTGTGTCTGTCTCGTCAGAGTGGAGGACAAAAGGCTCGAATACAGGACTATCTGTATCTGAACTCTCAAAGTGGTGTCCCTCATCGAGCTGTAGCTGCTGGGTTGAATCATGGTAACTGTCTGACTCCGAGAAGTATCTCTGCAGAAAAGAGGCTGACTCCTCCGGGACTGGAAACTGAAGTGGCTGCATCAATGGTTGTAGTATCGGGGGATCCTCCGGCTCTTGGAATCTCAGAAGATATGATATCCAAGACTCTTCGATTGGGAACTCTGGGGCTGACTCAAACTCCAGTTGGAAAACCAACGGGAACTCGAGAAGACTCTGGGTCCGAACCTCTGCTGTCGCAGTCATCTCCTCTGTACTCTGTGGTGCTGTATGCTCCAAGTCCTCGGGCTAGTGTGTAGAAACCGAATCCTCATGTGAAGTGACACACCGCGCTGGTACTACATCATCCGCATGTGTTGTCCCGACGAGGGCATCTCGCGAAGATGATCTCTGTGAAAGTAGTCTCGAGATGGTATCTAGTAAGTGAATGTCGGAACTGCGGTGTGAACCGCCACATGTGGTAATCACCAGTGCTATCTGCTCTGCGGTCATCTCCCGCATGGAGATCTCAATCAAGTCTGGCGGTGGAAGTCCGTGGTCTGGAAATCTCCGCAAGAGGTCAAGAAACCTCGGCCATGCCTCATGCAGTGGCTCCTGGGGGTCAACTGAAAACTTGGTGATCAAAGACCGCATAAACTCATCTCTACGCGGGGGGAAGTATCTCTGTAAGAACTCTCGGCGTAGCTCTCCCCATGTCTCAAATGTCCTCCCCAATCGTCGGTGCCATCTCATGGCTCTGTCATGAAGTATGAATGGGAAGGTCCTCCTCATCAGCTCCTCTGCAGTGACATCTGAATATCTCTGTGCTATGCAAAACTCCTTGAATGCGGACAGGTGAAGATAAGGCTCCTCATGCGCCTCTCCTAAAAATGTCGGCAATCGCTGAATGTAATCCAAATCCAAGCTGAATGGACGTAATGTAGAAGCTGACTGAGCTCCATGTGCTATCTGCTCCTCCATCCATCTGGGATAGGATCTATCTGCTGGTCTCCATTGCTCTCTCCAATCATGAACGGGATGCACTCTTAACTCAGCAACGACATCATCCGGGTCTCGCATCTGCTCTATCTGATATCCTCGGACGTCTTGCGCAGCATGCCCAGACTAGTGAACGGGATGGGAGGGAGAGAGCGGGAGGTTGGTCGGAGATCTGACCTTCCTAGAAGGTGGACTGGACTGACGGTCAGATAGTGAAGAAAAATCCGCAAGAGTCGGCTCTAAGTGAGGGGAATCCATCATCCAGGGGTGAAGGAGAAGAAGAAGACTGAAGGGAGGGTGGGTGGTAGACAGAAGAAGAGAAGAAGATGGGGGAAGGCAGAAAGGATCTGGAAATCACACAAGATGAAAAAGCAAACCCCCGATTCACCTACGCACACAGAGCTGAAGACCGAAGGGATCGGTCAATTATCTTGTCGATTTTATTTTAGGTGATAATTCAGTCTTTCAGAGCGATTATGTGAGGTAATAGGAATCCGATATTTCTCAACCGACTGTCCCGTACCAAAGAGCCGGTAATCAGTCGAGAAAAATCGGATGGCTCTAGCCTAAGGTGCGGGTCACTCTATCGCTCATCCAAACAAAACAAGGAGGGGGTTACTCTCCCCAAGACAAGTTTTTCAATGTGGTGTCTTTTAGGTCAAGTGATTAGAAGTTCCGATTTTATTGTTTTTGTTTTTAGGTATTTTTTAAATAAAAAGAAATCGCCTAACGAATTTTTCGATTCTCCTGGTTATTAAGTCCAAAAATCAGGGGGGAGAAGTCGAAAAAGCCGATGCGCGATGAAATCAATGATGCATGTAGAGTAAGAGATGCGTACCTGACTCCAGCAGTCTACATGCAAAATGATCCGCGCAGAATTGAAAGACTGAAAATAAACTACCTAAATGGTGCAGGTGGAAAACCGAGTCTCTAAATAGCAAGTCTACTCGAAAGAACGGCTAGTCGACCACCAGCCTCCAATCCAAGAGTCCGATCTCGGTCCACCCCTACTCCTCCCGACAAATCGGGTTCAGGAGCAGCGCTTGGCAGGGTGGGCTGCGGCAGGTAGGCTCGAAGGAAGTGAGTCGACTATTTTATTAATCTTTTTATTATAGGTCCAATTACCGATCTATAGGTGCAGGCAGATATATTAGGGTGCTTGGATCCTACTAATTACGTCATAATCAAGCAGAAAATCCTAAGGCTAGGGGCTCGAAAAACCGCGAGAAACCGGAAAAGGCAGTAAAGAAAACAAAATCGCGAAAAACTGCGAAGAAACTAAGGGGTCCCCCGAGCACACCAGTGCTCGGCGAAACAGACCCCTAAAGTGTCTAAGAAAGTCTGAGTGTCCTGCTGTCCATGTATTATTACAACAATAATTCAAATGTGCTGGAAATAAAACCTAATCTACTCTAAACTAATCTCCCGCACTCGTCTGCCTCCTCGCGCTCTCCTGCGGCTCCGTGCAGAAGGGAGCTGCCTCCGATCACCGCGGTTGCGCCGGCTCCTCGAAAGTTGCCGCCTCGGTCCTCGAGCCCTCGCAAGAAAATAGAAGAGTGTGTCAAGCCTCAATAAAATAAAGCCAATAAAATAAATGAGAGAAAACATGGTATACGTGCAAAAATAGCAAGAAAAATAAACAAGAAAAAAAAACAAAAACAAAAATAAAAGAAAAGAAAATAAAATAAAATAAAGCAAAAATAAAAGAAAAATAAAAAGCCACGAAAAGCCGCAGACTCAGAAAGAGCCGCAGAAAGCTGCGAAAAAGAAAACAAAATAAAATGAAAAATAAACGGACTACTAAGCCGTGCTCCCCGACAACGGCGCCATTCTGATGAGCCAAAATTTCCGAATGAACTAAGGTGGATAAAATGTAGCGAAGGTCGTTGCAACCTTAGTCGCTCGAGAAATCCAGCTCAATCAAGAAAAATGTAAGAGCAGACCACCAAACAAAGACAAAAATCAAGGAAAATCAATAGTGGCACTGGTTATTGGATTAGCCTGGTATAGCGACCAGGGTCGGACTCAGGGAGCGCGGATTGGCCTCGCATCCTACGAAGTAGTCGAGAAACAAATAAAATATAAACAAAGAATTTTGGCAGATTTTTTAATATTTTTATATTTTTTTGAAATTTTTAATTATAAAGACAATAATAAAACAAGGAAAAACAAGTACTTTCAACAATTATTTCACTACTCTAAAAAGGCTCAAAAAATTCAAACAAAAATATTTTTATGTTTTTTATATTTTTTACTGTTTGTGGTGATTTTTTGGTATTTTTCTGATTTTTAGGGAATTTTATAAAAATGAAATAAGGCAAAACCAGAAACACAATGTCCAGTCAGGCTTCTAAGGCCAAAATAAAATGCAAAATGGCCATAATAAAACCTGAAGGTAATTTTCCTGGAAAGTAGAAGTAAAGAAGAAAATTCAGAAAAAAATTATTATTTTTGGATTTTCCAATGATTTATTAGAATTTTTATGAGATTTTCAAAGTTTTCAATTTTTATATTTTCTATAGATCCAAAAATGACCAAAATTGGTCAGAAAATCAAACACCTCAAAACAAACAAAATCTGATTTTTTTAATAATTTTTGTTTATATTTTTTTGTAAATTTTAACTCTGAACAGTAAGAAAAAGGATGTTTTTGAATTTTTAAAAATACTAAAAATGCTCAGAAATGTCTCCAAAATTTGGTGAAAATTTTACACAGTGGCAAGAGCCAAGTTTCCAATTTTCACTTAATTTGGAGTAATTTTGCTATTTTATTAAAATCAAAAATAAGCAAACATTACACAAGGACCTATCTGCAAGAAAACTATGTTCCAGGGGCCAAAATATAACACTGCATAAAACTTTAGGGCCTTAATTGCAAAAGTCCCAGGAAGCTACGCACGGCACACGTGACACATGCCTAGGAGGACTAAAATGTCATTCCTATTTTAAAAGATATAAACAATAACATCCCAGAAACGCAAGGTGTAAAATGCAAAATGTCCAATAAACCATGTGTCGATGCACGTGCACAGTATACACAGGAAATAGATAGCAAATATCCAAAACAGTAAGGTCCTCGATGCAAAATAACCAAAATAAAATGAACTACAAAAACTATTTACATGACTAAATATTAAATGCAGAAGAGAGAAGGGCCTACAGGGTAATTTACCCTTTATTACCAGATGGGCCGAGGGGAAGCCACGTGGAAGATCGGACGGTTGTGGACGAGGGGCTTCTCTTCGGCTGATGGACGCTCCAAGTTTAGCCACGTGGTGGATCTAACGGTCGCTGGTGATGGCTAAACCCTGGCTGACTCAGACGATCCAGATCGCATCTAACGATCACAATTGCTCCTCAAAGGGACGACTCGATGTGAATCTGGAGCAAGGAGGTGCGATCGGACGGACGTGGAGGATGCTCCAAGAACTCGTCACTGGTGAGTTTCGCCGGACTCGTGTACGCGCTGGGGAGCTCCGATGCTGCTGCTAAGATGTGGAGAAGGATCGGCTCGATGTTCCGCAGCTACTCAGCTCCTCCGATGGCGTTGGGGAGCTCCGAGGAGCTCTGGCGACGTCGGTGGAGGATGACTCCTATGCTCTATCGTTCCGACCTCCAGATGAGGCCGCTTAGACCTGCTACCTGCACAGGATGAAAGAGGGGTCGAGGGCAAACTACCTTGACCCGTCAAAGCGTGAAGTGGATGGAAGATGCGGTTGTGTGGAGGTCCTCCGGCGAGCGGCGGAGGAGGAGGACCGAAGTCCTTGCTCCGGGGCGAGTCAGGGTTGGGTGACTGAATGAAGAATGTGCGGAGAAGGCTCGTGAAGGTGGTGGCGTGGTCGGATGGGCAAATGGCTGGACGGAGACGACAGGCGAAGGCGGCGGAGCTACGGAAACAGTAACCTAAAATCTAAACTCTACGCTAAGCTACAAGCTAATCTACCTACCTGGCGGAGGAGGTCGACTGTACTGGAGCTCGGGGAGCTCCGGGGGTCATTGCCTGTAAGGGAGCGTCGAGTCCCGAGGCTGGGCGTGCTCGCGGCGGTGCACGGCGGCGAAGCCACCGGATCAGAGGATTCCCAATGCCTCGAGCCTCACTTCCACTCTAGATCGCACCGCTGTCACTCAGGCGAGGTGGAGGAGCTCCTTGGCGTCGAGGGAGAGGACTAGAGATGAGTGAAATGTGCGGCGGAGCTCAGACTTTATATGTCTAGGGGTCCGAGAAGACAAGGATCGGGCAATTAAATTGGAGCTCGAACCCCTCATACCCACCCCGGGCGAAGGTGTCGGATCTGCAAGGAAGAGATAGGACCCGGGTATAGGGTTTTAGTGATCGGATCGAGTGTGGAGAATATCGAGAAGTCGGGTCGAAAACTCGGATCCGAGACTCTATGGTCCAGGGGGGAGTTGACTGGGGGATCAGCATCCCCCGTGGACCAATGAGAGTTGGCCACGTCAGAATGATTTAGAAATTAAAAATAAAATAGTAAATGGCTGATTTATGTAAAACTCAAAACATAAAAAATGTTTCTTTTATTTTAAACAATTTTTTTGTGATTTTTAATTATTTTTTTGAAATAAAAATTAGGTATTTATAATATAGTATTATATATATATAGGTATATACAATATTGTATTTTTAATTTTGATTTTTAATTATTTATTTTAAACAATTTTATTCCAATTTTATATTTTATTTATTTATAGCATAACATTTGGAATATTTTGGTATTTTTATTTTATTTTTATTGTTTATTTACAAAGGTAAAATAAATACGTATGTACATCTATATACATGGTATATATACAATGTAGGAAATTGATTTTATTTTTATTCCTTTCTATTTTATTTTTATTTTTGTGGTTTTTATTTTATTTATTTACATCATGAAATATAGAGTATGTACAATTTTTTGGGATTTGAATTTATTTATTTATAGGGGTAAATAAATAGCTAAAGGGGGTCCTATGTACATGATGACTATATACAATGAAGGGTATTTTTATTTTCTTTTTAATTTTTCCATTTTTATTCTAATTTAATATTTAAAAATATATAGAAATATATACAAGCCCATTTTTATTTTTATTTTTAGAGGAAAATATTTTATTTATTTATTTACAGGTATATATACACACATGAGCTTCCTTATCTCCCTCTACGTTGGCTTTTATGCAGTCAGACCCATGCTGAGCCCTCTCTTGGGATTAGGTCGCTCAATATCTATTCTAAATATCTCCCTCTTTTTCTTTTAATTCTTTATTCTTTTATTTATGCACAAAAACAAGCTAATTATTATATTTTACACAATGCATGCAATTTGCTAATTATTAATATTTACAAATATATACATGTGTTTGACAAAAGTTTTGTAGCTAAAATAAAAGAATAAAGAGTGATGAATGGGTATTCATCAGAAATGCTCAAGCTTTCCTTTGATATTTATTTTGTGGATCTGACAAGAGGATCATGTTCATAATACTCTATTATCTCTCATCGATGTAAGTCCTTCAATCTTCATGGCATAGAGAAGTGGATGAAGAGAATGAGAATTGAGTACACTAGTCTCTCTTGGAGGAAAAAAAGGAGAGAAGTGGATGAAGAGAATGAGAATTGAGGTCATGGATGGATGGGATGTAATGGAGAATTAAATGGGCATTTAGGGGGGTTAGAAAGGCAAATGGGCATCATTTTCAATGCCTAAAATTGTCCACAGTGTCTCCCACTCATGAGGGAGATATCTCATTTCCTAAACTCCGATTTCCATAAATAATCTTACATATTTTGATCACACTCCCATCTTTTGATCTTACATATTTTGCTAGTAAGGATACCGTCCCCCCTAAAGCCCAGAATGCTTTGGCGAGTTCTTTTTTTAGAAAAATCGTAAAAGATATGGAAGCTGAGTTTGACATGACTGCTAGGCAAAAAGCAATTTTCCGTTGTTTACAAGCTGAACATGCCCAAGATTTTCTGCTTGCCATTCCTATTGAGGGGCTTGGAATGCATATGTCACCCATCGAATATCGTAGTATTCTCAAGTACCGCCTCATGATTCCTCTTTTCCCACAAGATGAGGCTTGTCCAGTATGCCACAAATCCTGCTTGGATGCTTTTGGGGAGCATGTCGTTCATTGTCGTGAACTTTCGGGTTTTAAATACAGACATGATCTTATCAGAGATGTTGTATTTGATATACTCAGACATGCAGGTGTTGCTTCAAAAAAAGAAGCATCGGTGAATTTCTTAACTGATCCACAAGAGGGGAGATCGACACTTAGACCGGCCGATGTTTTGACATTTGATTGGGTTGGAGGAAAGCATGCATGTGTTGATTTGACTGGAGTTTCTCCATTGGTGGGTTCGATAAAGGGTGATTTTGTTGCGGGATGCGCTGCACAAAAAGCTGCCTTAGCTAAAGTGGCTAAGCATGAGAAGGCCTGCATTGACAATCAACATGTATTCATCCCCTTTGATTTTGATACATTTGGGTTCTTGGCAAGTGAAGCAGTGGAGCTCCTTAAAAGGGTTCAAAAAATCATGCATAGCAACGTTATGGTTCCTAAGTCTATTAATGTTGTATTTCGAAGGATTGGATTTGCCATTCAAAAGGGATTGGCGGCGCAGCTTGTTGCCCGTCTCCCGTCAATTTCTATGTAACTTCCGTCATGTCATTTGACGTGATTGCAAAATCTTATGTATTTTATCGTTGGAAAAATAAATAATCCTAAACCTACGTCACTATAAGACGATAACTCTCTGATCCAAATGTCTACATTCTCGATCTCATTAGAAAGCTTGTGTGAGACTCTTCTTTTAAGTACATGATATTGTACAAATTCTAAGACTATTGGACAAGGCTAAATATTTGAGTTGTTACATTAAGTATTTGAGATTCTCTTATATGATCATGCATGGATGCTTATACTTTTACATGGGCACATACAAGTGAAAAATACAACAATACTTGAGTAGAAAAGATAATAACTTCGTCTTTGCTTTCAAGGCTTGGACTTGATATATTTTTCATTTATGTAATCTGCAAAGTAGAATAAAGTGAGTGCCTATTGGTAATTGCACATGGGTCATTATTTAAAAAAATCTTGGAAAACAATGTACTGATGTACATCATTCACATTCTTGGCTTGAACTATGTCCTTAAAGTGATAGTAATGTCGATGGAATACATTATTCTCACTAACATCCTCCACATTCTTGTCTTGAACTATGTCCTTAGCTTGATAAGACTGTCGAGGGAAGACATAATTCTCACTTACAATTAATAATAGGAGTGTCAGCATATAATGTTGAATGAATAATTAATTAATGAATTGAAATTAAAAGGAAATCATGACATACAAAGTTTAATGGACAATATGTAAATAATGTCAAGAAAACATATCAAAGCAACAACATGCATCAAGGTATAGGGTTCGACAAAAGGTTTCGAATGTTGCATGTTCACAAGGAAAGTTACATTAGAAGACAATTCATATATAGCGACATTTCTATTTTCATGCACTTTTCCTTAAGGCTGGCTATTGAGTCATGGCTCAATGAGTTAGGATCGTGCTTAGCTCGATAAGGGCTCGTGAGTCTGGCTCATTAAGTTATTGAATCAAGCCCATGCCAGAATTTTGGGCTCGATAGCTTAACGAGCCGAAGCCGAGCTGAGTCCTGCTGGGCTCAATAACTCGATAAGGGGCTTGATAAGGAATATATATATATATATATATGTATATATATATGTATATATATATATAATACACACACAAGAGGAGCTGAATGTTCAATAATGGTACCTATATCTATAGTTGTAATTGTCTACATAGGTAGTAATTAAATATGTACATTACACCAAATGAAATTGAATATTGATATAATTATGTTTCATGGACACCTTAGAACTATATATGTCCATATTTGTAAATGTGAATTCCAACGTGGAAATGTTCCATATATATATATATATATGCATATATATTTTATATTGTAGACTTAATTACGATCTCATGTTATTATACATCTTTAAATAGGAACGCATTTGATAATATATATGACTTGAATCGAGCTCAGACCAGGATCAATAACATGCTCGACTTGAGCCTTATCGAGTCGGAGCTAGCTCGATAAGAGGCTCGAGTTCACCGAGTTCGAGCCCAATCGGGCTTATCCATAGAAGGAAATATTGTGATTGGGCTCGATTATGCTTGGCTCGTTGGGCTCGATATCAATATGAGACTAATATCGGTATCGATATGGTGATATATCCTCCTCTTCAGGTCATTCCTTCACAAAATACCGTCTATATGAGTGGTATATCGTCGATATATCGTCAAAATATCGTATCGATAGGATATCGAAACTATATCGGTATCGAGATTGCCTTTCATTCTTCCATTTACTTTATAATTTTCTCGGGAACAACTTCAGTTATGCATAAAATAGCAAGATTTTCATGCTAGTTTGGAATGCTTTGTTGCTAGTGTGAGCATTATGCCACCTCTTTACTTTGATTTTCTAAATATTTATAGTTTCATATATAAGGTTTTCGAATTTTTTAAGCATGTTCAGATTTAGATCTCTTTTAATGGTTGACAACTCACAATGATATATTTATTTACTTTGATGCCACAAAGATATCTCTCTATTTACATGACAGATGGCATGGCTTTTTGTTACAAAATTTATAAGATTACATACCTAAAGGGATCACGTAAAATGTTCGATAATTCCAAGAGCCTAGTTCAACAACTACTACAGGTCTGGTTGAATAAACCTTGAATAAATATTTTTTTCTCCTTATTAAACACTTAGGTCAAGCCATCTGTCTAAGGATGGTAAGAAGCATCAGCTCTATGGGAAATGCCATACCCCTTCACAAGGGTTTGGACTTCAGCATATTAATTAAATGCCTGCAACTCATCTGATGAGATAAGATTATCGGTGATCACTTATTGCACAATGAGGTCTCTTAGGAACTAAAAAGAGTTCGCCTCCTGCACCTATAAATTTACATAGTCAATATATAAAAGAATGTATGCAAAACCTTGAGATACTTTAAACGATCACTTAATGTGATCCACTATGCATCAAACACTTCATACATGGAATCAACTATATGAGCGCCATACTTTAAGGGGTGGCGGTGCCCGTTCACTGGCACCCAGAGAAAGACTTAACAAAGAACAAGAATACTTCAAAATGGTAGACTAATAAATACTATTTTGAAGCACTTTAGATGTCTATTTTTCGAAATGGTATCCTCCATCCTCAAACTTATGGAAGTAGTTGGGGATATAGGTGCACTCCTCTAGAGGAATGCCCGACCACCAACACACATTTCTCCTTCACAAAAAAGGATCTGATGGTCCCAACGACAGACATGAAATCTAAGAAGGACGTCTAGAATGTCTTTTTTCGACCAACTTTATGAATTTTTTTGCCGACAAGATAGGAGGAAAATTCCTCCTAAGGGCAAGTTTAAAAACCTATTTTCTATATGTGGTCGAGAATTTTTTTTTGTTATTTACCGTAGATAAGCTGCCTTTTGAAGATGCAGCTTTGGTTAAGAGGAAGCTGCCCCTTCAAGAGGCGGTTTTGGTAGGAAGCTGCCTCTTCAAGAGGCGGGTTTGATCGGAGATAAACCCATCGCAGGAAGGCAATGTACTTAAAACTTTTGAAATTATCTGCATCCCATTACAAAAATGTGCATTCATACTCTATATGTTTCATTGTTTCAAGTGACAAGATGTTTACGTTGTAGACGACAGGAAAGCACATCGAGGCATGTTCCCTTGGACGAGCGCATTGTTCCCCACATTTGTGTAGCAGGTTTTTTTGGAGTAATGCAGATGGATTTCATTTCTCTGTACTGGCATTTGGTTACTGCTCTTGTGGAGAGATGGCGACCTGAGACACATACATTTCACATGCACCATGGAGAGATGACTGTCACATTGCAAGATGTCTCTTATATTTTTGGATTGAAGATAGATGGTCAAGTAGTGATTGGTTCTACCAATTCATCCAATTAGGCGAGACTGTGTGAGTTAGGGCTGTCAGGAAAGCTCGAGGTCGATGAGCTCAACTCGGGCTCGGCTCGTTAAGGACTCGCGAGCCGGACTCGAAACCTTAACGAGTCCGAGCTCAAATTGGGTTTTATGGCTCGTTAGCTTATCGAGTCGAGTCCGAGTTGGGCATTGTTCAACTCGGAAACTCAACTCGATAAAATAGAGGTTAACATTTTTCTTGCCCAAAAAGCTGTAGAAAAGAGTATAAAAAATCAAAATTACAAATGGCATTTGCATAATTTAATGTATAGAATGGAACAATGACTCATTAAGAGGTTCACGAGCCTGCTCATTTTGAAGATCGTGAGCCAGCTCAGAAACTCATGACTTAATAAGGGGCTCGTGAGTTAGCTCATTTTGAGGCTCGTGAGCCAGCTCAGAAACTCATGGCTCGATAAGAGGCTCGTGAGTAACTCGAACTCGACGAGTTCGAGTTCGAGTTGGTGATTCAGGGCTCGACCCTTATCGAGCCCGAGTTCGAGCCTTAGGTTTCTTATCGAGTTCGAGTCGAGTTGAGACCAACTCGGCTCGTTGAACTCGATTGACACCCCTAGTGTGAGTCTTTGCTTGGAGTCCGGCCCGAGCGACCCAACATTGATGGAGCTCATATACACATGACTTGGTTATTTGAGCATTTTTCAATTCTGCCAGAGGATGCTGATGACGATACCATTCTGCATTTTACACGGGCTTATATTCTACAGCTCTTGGGTGGTGTGATTTTTCCTGACAAGTCAGGAAACGAGGTTTCACTGATCTATCTACCATCTCTTGAGGATATGGAGACTTGTGGGACATACAGTTGGGGCTCAGCTTGTTTGGCATACTTGTACAGATAGTTATGTGTTGCGTCGAGGGCTGACGCGATTGAGATTGGTGGACCCTTGATCCTGTTGCAGTTGTGGGCTTGGGAATGCTTCCCCCATATCATCCCATTGTTCATCACCGATCTCTCTGGCAAGGGAAATCCATGGGGACAAAGTGGCATGTAGAGTTTGATATTACAACAGAGTCAACTCATGTGATTCGGTCATATAGGGATGCACTTGACCTCCAACTTGTGGAGCAGGTATTGACTTAACCAGGTGGTATTGCTTATTTTGACTTAGCCCTTGATTATATCGCTTATTTTGTTCACATATCTATAGCTATGTTGTGGTATGGATCCCATACACATAGGAGGTGTTGTCCATGTTACCTTTATATTGTCTTGGCAATGAAGACTTACATGTGGCTTGTGTCCCATTTTACATTTTCAAGCTACATACACCAGATAGAGTCCTTCGTCAGTTTGGTGGGATTCAGGGGATTTCGATGCCTTGTGATATCTCAACTCATTTGCATTCAATCGATCTCCACGGGAAGAGCAACGTCGATTGGACGGAGTTTCATGCAGTTTATGTTAGACTATAGAACATCCGCATGGACTATGTTGTACCGAGACTCCCATTCCATTGGGAGGATCAGATACGACTGTCGACTACTTGTCATGATATCGTAGTATTACACGATGATTCATTGGTCGACATAGATGCACACTAGATTACGTCGTTAGAACAAAGTAACTTTAAATAGCTATTATGCTTGTCTAATTTATTTTATCATGTTCTGACAAGAGTTGTTAATATTGCAGGTGTCTCGCTTTGATGAGATTGTACGTCTTCGTGATGACGATGCTTCGCAAATTAGAGAGCTTGCTGCTGAAGCAAGTTCTTGTCTACGCGAGTCTATACAGCGACAATTCAGAGACGATCCAGATGAGGAGATTTTCGAGGAAGATGGAGAGGCAGAAGCTACATCTCATCGCCGTTCACGTGTTCGAGGACGTGGATGGGGACGAGCTCATCGACAAAGGGGAGAGAGGACTTCTGGCGAGGGAGATGTCCCAGTTGAGACGCAACTACCACCTCAGTCTGGCATAAAATTTGAGACCCTAATTCCTGAGTGTGGCCCATCTAGAGATCCTACAATGCTGCCTGCACCACGGAGGGATCGAGAAGTTATGGGTGCAGGATCTTCACGTCATTTACCCCTCCTATTGTTATTCTTAGGAGTTGAAGGATTGGATACGAGAAACATCGATGATATCGATCGAAACAACCAACTTCATGGATTTGAGCCAAGCGCACTGAAGGCCTCCATGGTCGATGACATACCGGTCAAATTACAGTACAAACGAAGAAGGATCGTAAAGTCTAGATCGATATCTTCGCTATTTTTGAAATATAAGGCATGCGTGCAAATTTTAAGTGTACTTCTTATGTAAATGTTGTCTTGACTTTTGTGGTTGGAATCTTGTATATGAACATTTAATCTTACTAATCTATAAATCATGTCTTTTAAATTTCTTTTAATACCATATTTTATGACTTCATTATATTTATAATTCCAAAAAAGGAGAAGCGGCAGCTCTGCGGGCAGAAGAGTCGTTGCTTCTCTTTTTTCTATTCCGGACAAAAGCCGCCTCTTCAAGAGACGGCTTTAGCTAGAGACGGCTTCCTCTTAACAAAGCCGCCTCTTCAAGAGGCAGCTTATCTACGGTAAATAACAAAAAAAATTTATACAACAAAAATGTTTTTAAACTTGCCCCTCAGAGGAATTTTTCTCAAGATAGTGTGCAATTTATGCATACCATGGCACTGAGATGATAGGAATGATCATGTCATCTTGAAAGTTCTATACCAAGAGGTGAACCGCTTCTTCTCGTCGTAATCTGAGGACTGATCGGCTTTTTGGGAGGCAACTCGATTTTTCTTAAAGTGCTCTTGGGACTGGGCTTGTTTTGTTTCAAACACGATTAATTTAGAGTCCCAATGTCGGCGAATGTACACTTTGGTAGATTGAACTATGATTAAAGGAGTTAGATCCAGCATATTTTAATTATGAGATTGGTGTACGTGGCATCAGTGAGAAAACAGATGAGTGCTTAGCCCCTCTCCATAATCAGGCGGTGACTGCAAGTGTGGAAGTTGGATGTTCAAAGCTGGGTGGACGGAGCTCGAAGACAAGGTACAAAGATTTGTCTGTCATGGGGGAAGTGTCCACGGGGGAAGGGTTGAGGCAACATCTCCTCCTCCACTGCTCGCAAATCCCTCGAAAAGGAGAAAGTGGTAGACTATGGGCTTTGTCCTTGATTCCGGAACTTACTTTGGTATTACACAGCATTCCCTGCTTAAACCTTTTGGGCCACTTTCCTGGTCCATCTTCAACTTAGAATTTGTGAGTTCATGAACAGATGACTGAGATATGCTTTCAGATTCCATGGGTTGGAGATGTTTCAGATGAGTGTTTGTCTGCGTTCATTGAGCGTTTGTCTCTGTAGGTCCTTTGATTTTCTTGAGGAGTTTATGCCTAGAGTTATTTCAGGTGAGTATTTGTCTCTATAGGTTCATTTTTCTTGGGAGATTATTCTTCTCTCATTTCCAGGGAGCCTTTGTATACTGTTTCCAGGGGGTACCGTGGGTTTTGGGAGGAAGGAAGAACAAGGGGCCAACCAAATTAAGGAGAAGGATACAGAGAGCGGAGATAAATAACCATTGACCAGAATTAGGCCGGAGACCGCAAACATGGCCATCACCATCCTGTCATGGCCGATCTGTGACGTATCGTTCTGAACATTGATCAAAAACGATTAGCGAGTCTCTTCTACATGAAAGCATGGAAGTTCTTACATGATATAGTTTTTACCCTCACGTACTTTCCTTCATGCAGTGGATATATTAAGCATGGCTTAACCCCATGTTCTAACGATCCGCGTACACAACACCAGTAATCCGAGAATCAACGAGGAAGGGATCTTAAACACTGCACCAAAAATGATCACATCCTCCATTTGGCATTTCTAGCACTTCTCCGAACAGAGCACCTTCACTGTTTTCTTCTTTTGATCATTGCGTTTATACCCATTGTTTCTCCTTATAAAGCTACGATCGACTGCAAGGCGGCTTCTTGAGAATTAAGGGCCCGAGCGACAACAGCGGGGCTACAGCTTTGAGGAGCAGAGGATCGGACATATGGGGATTACAATGAGAGATTGAGGAACATAAATACAATACAACGCCCGTTCTTTTTACTATTACCATAACAATCGTACCATAAACATAAAAAAAGGGAGTTACACAAAACAAACCACCAAGCAAAGGAGCGGGAAGGGTTGTGCTCGGGGGAGAACATGATCAGCGCTTCTTGAGCAGCCCCTCAGCCATCTTGAAATAACCTCCGTATCCACTTCCTCCAGCATCAGGATGAGGAGCAGAGGAAGGTTTGCTGCCTTCCGGTTTCTTCTTCAAGAGCCCTTGGGCCATTTGCAGGTAACCTCCGTACTTGCCGTCTTGCTTGGGAGGGGGGTCGGAATGGGCTCCAGATCCGGCTCCGGCCGATGCTTGAGCTGGGTTGTAATGACGAAGATAGTCCTCGGCCTTGCCGACGTACTTCCCCATCCCCTTCTCCTCCAGCTTACCGTAGTGGGATGCGGCTCCGAGTAGATCGGCAGCCGCGCCCGCAGCCTTCCCCTTGTCGACCTTGTCCTTGGGGCCGCGAGCCGCTTCGGCTAGCACTTTGGCGCTCGAGAGGATCTCGGATTTGCTGGGCACTGGCTTCTGCGGATTCTGTTTTGACGCCATGGATAGGGTGAATGTTGAGTTGAAGATTGGATTGAGTGAATGGGTTCAGGGGAGACCGGTGTATTTATAGTTTGCAAGGATCCACGGAACGAGAGGGAGAGGGGGACGGTATCTCTCGGAGATTTTTGCCTTATTATTAATGTTGATTGTGGGAGAAAGAAAGAAGGAAGATGCGGAACGCGTGGCCGGCGCGTTCACGGCGAAACATTCTTATTCTATAGTCCATACGGATGTAGTCGTGTCTTGCTTCGCAACGTGATCCGAACTTTCTTATTATTAAAAACTTTTCCTCATTTCACATATATTTTACGTTCTTCTCAAGTTGTCAACCCTTTGACACCGTACGCGACGTTATCAAAACCGGACCGTAAAAAGGCCGGTTCGGAGGTACAGTCCGGCTCACCGGTTTGAAACGGTTCGATTCGAACATTGAATGTTTTTATTTGAAATCCAGTCCAATGAAAATTACAACAAAACGAAATATATTGTGACATTTTATTTTGGGATTTTTACCCGGCAGATCCTTTAATCTTTGTCAATTACTTCTACGACCTTTGAAATTACATAATTCCTTCCTCAACTCCGTAAACTTGCTCCGTCTTACCTCACGAACCCTACCATTAAATTGTCACATCTAAAGTTAACTTCCTTGAGTTAAAAACGAGTTAATCTAACCAGTCCACGACCGGACGGCTAGAATTGACCAAGAGAAAAAATAAAAGATGAGGGGCTCGAGCAGGGGAGGCCACGAGGCAGGGGGAGGCTTCAAGCGGTGGGGGCTCGAGCAGGGTTACGCGGCGGGGCTGGGGGGGGGGGGGGGGGGGGGAGGGGGGAGGGGGTGGCGACGGGTCCCAAGGGGGGGCTTCAAGCAGGGGAGGCGGCGTGGTCGGGGAGGGGGCGGGGGAAGGCGAGCAGCGGACACGGCGGGGCCGGGGGGGGGGGGGGGGCAAGCAGGGGATGCGGCGGGGCCGGAGGGGGGGGGCGAGCAGGGGACGTGGTGGGGCTGGGGGAGAGCTTCTAGCGGTTGGCGGCGGGACTCGAGGGGTACTTCAGGCTGGGGGTGGAGGGGGCTCGACCTGGGTGGGGCTGACGTTGCCCTGGCCATGGTCGTCGTCATTGTGCTCGAGCAGATGTACGGGTCCAGCTAAGGTTCAGGGCATGGATGGTGACGCTGGGGCAGAGGGCTCGGGGCGGAGAGGAGGTTGTGGAGTGCAGATCTGACATTGGTGAGAGGAAGTGGCACTTATAGTAAATTTGATAAATAAAATGGGTATAATGTAAAAGAAGATAACAGAATCCGGTTAGCTTTAACGGTTAAATGAATGATGGTTAAGCACAGAGTCTGTAGCGCAAATGATAACAAGTTTACGGGGTGAGGGAGGAATTAGATAGTTTCAAAGGTCGTAAAGGTAATTGACAAAGATTATAAGGCCTGCCGGGTAAAAATCCATTTTATTTTAAAACCATCACTGTATTGTTCGTTGTTAAATATATAATGATGAGCATTGTTCATTATGAAATAATCTTTTACTTGAATTACATAAATATCATATCTACGATGTATCATTATCGACGATATATAACAACATTTATCCTTTACTATTTTAAAAAAGTGAATTACTTGTCGCTGATTTCTTAGTTTTAACGAGATTAGATCAAATTTTGAAAAATTGCAGTAGATAATTGTTCATATGGTGACAGTCGCCAATATAGCAACCGATGTAACATACATTGATAATTTCTAATATAAATAATCATTTCACATTGAATAATATTAATCATTATATATTTAATCACGGACAATATTTTAACGTATTTCAAAAAGCGTCTCTATCACTACAAGAAATTTGGCTGAGGCTAAAACAGTTTAAGATTAGTTGTCACGTCCTCCGTAGTTAAAAATATCATAACAAATATTATTCCGTACTTGATTTTTTATATTTGTGACGAATATTGTACTAATTGTTATTTCCGTAGCAACTAATAATATAATAATGGTTCAATTGACTTTCTATTCTAATTGTTCTAATTGTTGTTAAATTTAGCAATGATACAAATTTAATGAATAAGTCAATAGTTAAATCATCCTTATATGACCCTTTAGCGGTAAATATGATATTTATTGGTAATTATAAAAGTAAAAGTTCATTATGCAATGAGTAATATTCATTGCTATATATTCAGCATAAAAATTTATATCAATGAATATTCAAGTTATTTGTTGTTGTAGGTCAATTGTGTTATGTTTTATATACACATTTTGTTGTAGCGAAATATGTAAAATTATGTATCTATCATGTTAGTATGTATGTATGTATGTATGTATGTATGTATATGTATAGAGATTCGACTAAGAAAAGCATGTGGGTGTAGACTAGCAAGCAATAGAATGCAGTATACCCACGTGGATTCAGATACAAAAATAAATACTACACATGTGTATGTGTGGGTATATGTGTGTATGGGGCCTTTCAAACGAGATGAGGTCTTTCTTGAGTACGGAAAGCTGCCTCCGGTTTAGAATCATGTACAAATTTTGTAAATTGTAAACTTTACATTGTAAAAAAATGATACACTGAATGTTTTGTAAAAAAAGTACATGTTTTTATTAACGATTTAATCCAATATACTAATTTTTTTATTATGTCTTAACTCACATGTAATGCCAATGTCTATTAAGGGAAAATGTCTAAATTGAGGTTGGTTTCCTGTACTTAGGAAAGATTCCACCTCATTTAAAGTTTCTCCTTATGTGCGTGCAGAGGGGGGGATTTTTCAATGGACTTTGAGCCAATTAGCATTCTAGTGAGCACTCTTTTTAACCCATTATATTTTGATCTGACGCTCCTAGCTTTGGAGCCAACATTCTCTTTTTACTCATTTCCACATATGCTATAACAAGCTCCCTCCCTTTTTATCTTGTTAGTTTATTTCTATTTAAATATCGTCCATGCTTATTGACATTGGTCTTTCACTTTTATTTGTGATTTCCATATTTAGAAAACACATTTTTTGAAGTTCCGTATATTCGGTTACTACTATTACTTTTGTTACTAGACTTATAGTTACTTATTCTCCAATTCCAGTTATTAACATTATTTATCATATTGTTGTTGTTAGTTTTATAGTTACTAGCAAAAGTATTTTATTTGAGTTGCCTAAGGATAATATATTATCGATTACATGTTAATCATTTACTTGAGTAAAGTCCCTAAATGAATTCAATAAAATAATACTAATAGATAAATTACTGAATACCGTTCTGATATTGCTGATCTGACCCATAATAAAGTATGCATAAAATGTAAACAAGACTTCTTTATCAAACATTTTTTTAAATTATCATCAAAATATATTCTTCATCAATAACGAAGAAATCCAAAATGATTATCCACAATAAAAGCCCTCTCTTTCTCTCTGTATATATATAGGGTTAAATGAGTATGCTCCTTGGGAGCATATAAGAGTATGCTCCCACATTTCTTTCTGCAATTTTTTTTATTTTTTTGAAATGAAACTTGGGGGATTTACTTAGAATAATAAGTGGAATATGTGTTTCAAATTTTGTGTAAAACATGCGTTCCTAACATTTCCATCTAAATGGGGTCAATTTCAGCAATTCTGAGATCGTTAAAATTTGACAGTCTTGATGGAGGTGATAGAAGTCTCGAATTAAGTCGAATTTTGAATGACACCATGATGACATATTGTGATCTAAATTCCACGAGGTTTCTTTTCAGAAAAAAATATAGGAGTAAAGGGTGGGAGCATGTAAGTTACATGCTTCCAGGGACCATACTCCTTTTTCCCGTGTGTGTGTACGTGTGTGTGCGTGTACGCGTGTGCGTGCGTGCGTTTGTGTGGTTACAAAATACCATTTATAGGAGTACGTTTTCTTCCCATTACATAGTCTTATTTCTCTTAAACTATACAACTCTATTTTAAAGTACAACACGTTACCTAAAGATCCAAAATCTTGGTACAATCTCCAGCTATTGTATAGTGTTTTGGGATTTCTAGGATTCTTGGTATGCACGTAAAATAAATAATAAATGGATAAGCCTATACTCAAAATGTTCTTAGATCCAATTGAGTGGGTCTCAGACATTTTGGTAAGAAAAATAAAAGGTATTTCTGAAGTAAATTTTCATAAAACCTAAGAACATTTGATAAAAATACTTTAATAAACAAAACTTCAAGCTTTTCCAAAATATTATTGCTACAAAAGCATTCACTTTCAATAAGGAATAATTGAATATAATCTAATTCTAACTGTTAAAAGTATTGCAACTCTATAGTTACTCATCATAACCATTACATTAACACCACTATAGCTAATTGTACTAAGTTCGTGAACACTGAAACAAACCGAGTCATACGCATAGACAACGTCAAAGGTCAAAGAACACCCTGCATACGACCTAAAGACTTATGTGTACAGAATGCAAATCCAAAGTCCTCTGAACCATAACTAACGGTCGCCATATCTAATGACATGTTTTAGGATCATATCTAATGACATCATCATATTTAATGGTTAGTGCATGCTTGATTGAGAACAAGTGTGGTGTTCAACATTCATATAATCTTTCTTTCAAAAACACATCTATAAGATGAAAGTATATAATATCTGGATTTATCACAACATACAAACTTTACTTCTTGCTTATGAAGCTTTTGTTGTTGTCACTCCCTAGGATCCGGGTACTCGGCAAACCAATCTACTCACATACATTCCACATTCCAACATTCGGCATTCACAAAAGAACAACATGCATTGGAATTTAGAAACTTTGCTTCTTATTCAATCTGTTCACATTTCATACATTTCCATTGTCCATCCATGTCCACAAAAGTATACATGTAAGCATAATAAAAGATGTCCACACATACATTATACATTTTACATGCCATGTCTCTCAAAAAGAAACTAAGTACAGGAAACAGTGAAAGAACTACCAACCATTGTACCACAAAAGAAGGTGAAGCTGCCCAAAAATTGATGGTGCCTCCAACTGATCACTGCTGCGAAGCTTTGGATCCACACGTAGGTACGTTATGAGCAGAGTTGTCTAATACGATTTAAACAAAACTATACAAAAAGAAATGCATGATATAATTTAAATATGTGCAAAAGAGAAAGGAACTGGATAACCTGTCTAGTTATTATTATTAAATATGTATATGAGTAACCAAGCTGCGTGGATAGTCTGTGGTCTTGGTCTATATGAGACCTAACACAATGACTCTAAGAAAAAAAGAATGCCTTAGGTTGGGGAGCCTCTGTAGGCATGAGGTGGGGTACGATGCATCCTAACTAAGTCCCCAACATGTCCACTTAGCTCCACTTCACAATTGTACTTCCGATTCACAAATTAGATTCCAACCCGCGAATCTTCTTGACTAGTCCAATCCTCCTTATGCACATGAGATTCACGTCCCATTCCCAACTTCATTAACTACATTTCCCGGAACTCCCTTCTTAGTGCTCCCACTCAGATTACCGACCAATGTGGCCTACATTGGCCCGTACATGAGTGTTAACTCTAAGTGACAAGCGAAACACTAGCCGACCAACCATGATTACTTGGCCTGCGCTCGAGCACCGGGTTAAAGCACCCAAGTGCCGATGCCAACACCGTCAGATTAGCACCTCAGTGTGCCAAGCAACATATCCCCCAACCATCGCAGCTACAATAGCAGTTGGGATCGCGGTCATCTAGGCTTCTACCCGAGGTCCCAAGGGTGCATCCCCCTCCCTTGGCGCAGCTACTCCACTACCGGTTTTAGATTGAGATGATGGATAAGAAAGAGGTCACTTGTTACTAGGTCAATATAAGAAATAATTATATGATTCCAATCAGCTATCTACTATCCTCAAGTGGTCAAGATAGAGCAGATATTGCAGTCTCCTAGTGCGAAATCATCAAATGAAAACATGTGTCCACTACTCATGTACTTAGATGGACAATGCATTTTCATTATTTTTCAATGACTTATAAATATGCCCTCTGTGATTATTCCTCCATCTCATATTTGGTCTAGTATGTCACATTGAACAACTGAAGGACATTATTTGTATCCTTCAACTTTTGATCCTCGTCTAATTCAAACTCAAGTCATTGGGTCCATTAATGAAAATTCATATGATTCATCATTAGTCACACTGTATTCTATGCCATTTGGACCTGCAAGAAAATATATCTCAGGAACTACCTCACATCATAACATAACACAACATCATGTACATATATTTCTAAAACACCTTGAGGCTTAAGGTTTGTCTAAAATCTATGAGACATGAGCCTTAGTGCTATGAGGCAGGGCCAATATTGTCAGGAGATGGTGAGGTTCTGTCTCGGAAATATGAACATCATTACATGATGTTTAAGTTTTATCTAGAGAGTTTAGTTTTTAAACAAAAAAGCTTCTCTTCCTGGTACTATACAAGGAGGTGTCGACTAATTGAAGAAATGTTTCCTAATCATGCATATTCGATGGATCTTGAACAAATATCTTGTTCTTCTTGTCCAATCATCTTGTACCACTATAATAACATAGAAAGAATGACAAGTGCAAATATAGGTCTAACATCAAATACTGTAAACTGCCATAGATCCCCTGGTTATTCAATGTTCGTTAAAGAGGAAACCTTGAAATGTTGAATATGTTAAAATTGTAGTATTTGATTTATGTAGCACTTTTCAGATCATGTCCCAAGAAATGAGCATGTCAGGTTCCAGGTCACCACAAGAGATTTACAAAGTATGATGTGATGTCCTTCAAATGAAACTAGGGCATGTCCTGGTTTACATTGGTAGATTTTTTTTTGGAACGTGCAGTGTGTCACCTTTAGGTGGTGACCACCCGTGAAGAACTCCTTTTGTCACTCACAAATTAGTTACATCAGTATTCGAGAGTTGACCAAAGATGCAGTTCGAGAAAACTAGGTTACATTTTACTGTTTGTTTCCCAGGACTCGAATAAAATTACTTCGAATAAATCCTCCCAATAATATAATCTCATAACACTGGACAATGCAATATCAACAACCACCTACTAATCACATCACTAAAAATCTCTAAGGCTCTAGAGATGTTCAAGCATGTAGGTTCAAAGCCATGTAGAATCCGCAGCAAGAGGAGACATCGTACCTTCTCTACACGAGTGCGGCTTCGGGTCGTCGATCTGAGGTGCTCCGACGCCCCTTGGTAAAGGGGATGGAGGAGGGAGGGGCTGGAGGTTGAAAGGAAGAAGGGTTTGGACGTTTTGGGCGAGGTTTCTGACAAACCATTAGTTCGGCCTTCTAATAATGTGGAATTAATAATCAATGGTCATTGTAGCCGGGCTGGATTAGGTTCATCAGAAGACCATCTAATTACTAAATCAAATAAATACAAATGGTCGTATATTTTTTTACTTGGCAAGAAACCAAGGTTGAACTCAGGGACACGAGCCTCTCACATATTATCTAGATTTTTAATTATCTATTTAAGTGTAGACTTAAAGATCAAAAGGTCAAACAATACTAAAGGACGAGACAATGCATTAAAACAAATATAAAACATGTATTTTTTTTATTTTATTTTAATCATGCAAATAAATGCGATGAAATGCAATGCAAGAAAATTAATATTCCCTAAATCAGAGTAAGATGATGAGCAAACTTAACAGGTAGTCAATTTCGAGTTCAATTTAGATGACAGATTTGATGGACAAATTAAACAAGCATCAGGTTAAACATTAATAGACACATGGCTACTAAAAGAATACATCAAGTTTACTGTGTTCAAAATAAAAATTGAGCATGCCATTAGAAAGATCATCAAACAAGCTTCGAAATGAAACTGAAATCAACTCAATCGGAGTTACGAAGCTCAAGATATGCATGAAAGAAGACAAGCGCACAATTGAAAGAAAACATGAAAGATAACTACAAACAGGTCCCTAGAAGGGACTAAAATGTAAATACAAAAAAGTTCAGGACCTTCCCTGTAAATAGCCCACACACAGGGGTATTTTTGCAATTATTAAAACCCTTGACGGTATAATTGCAAAATACCCACTGTGCACGTGCTCAACACATGATGTTAGGACCTTGATGAACCGAAAATCACTCAATCAATCCAGGTCAGGTAAAAATAATCACTCTTGGGTCGTTGCGACCTGGATCGAGAGAGATCGGTCGAGCAAGAAAAATAAAGATCAGACCACCAAACAAGAAGATAAATCAAGGAAATCAAACTATAGCGGTCCTGGCTATGAGATTAGCCTGGTGTAGCACACAGGGTCGGACTCAGGGAGCATGAGTTGGCCTCACGGCCTACGAAGTAGTGTAAAAATAAAAGGAAATCAAGTATTTTTGGTGGATTTTTAATGGTTATATATTTTTTTTGGATTTTTAATAATAAAGGAAAATAAGAAAAAGGCAAATACAAGCAACTTCATCAAATTATTTAAATACTCAAAAACACTCCAAAAATTCAAACAAAAATATTTTTCAGTTTTCTATATTTTTTAATGTTTTTAGTGAATTTTTCAGATTTTTCCAATTTTTATATAATTTTCTAAAAATCAAAGAAGGCAAAAATAGGAAGCTGATGTCCAGCCAGGATTGAAAGATCCATTTAAGAAAGCAAATTGATCTGTAAAAGCCTAGAGGTAATTTTTATGACAAATATAAACAACAAGGAAAATTCAAAAAAAGAGTTTGTATTTTTTTGGTTTTTCTATAATTTTTTAGAATTTTTATAAGTTTTTAAGGGTTTTCAATTTTTAAGGTTTTTATATATCCAAAAATAGCTAAAATTGCACAGAAAATCAAACATACCAAAAGTAGCAAATCCTAATTTTTTTATAATTTTTAAAATAGTTTATATATTTTTTTTATGATTTTCTAAACTGGACAAAACTAAAAACTACTATTTTTTAATTTTTTAAAAATAATAAAAAGCCTTAAAAATGTACCCAAAAATTAGGAAATTGTTTACACAGTGGTAGGAGCCACGTGCCCAAATTTCACGTAATTTGGGTTAAATTTGCTATTTTATTTAAATCAAACAAAGGCTCACAGTTCACAGGGACCTATATGTAAGACAAAGTATTTTCAGGGGCTGAATAATAACAAACAAAGAAAACCCAGGGCCCTTTGTGCAAAAAGTCCACAATTCACACGCAGGGCACGTGTTTCAGGCACATAGGGGTATATGTGTCATTCTTATTTTAAAACATTCAAACCATAATACATAGAAAGCACAGGGTATAAAATGCAATTTAACCAGAACCTCACGTGTCGATGCACGTGGACCACATATGAAAGGACTATAATGCAAATAGGGAAAACATAAAGACCCAGAATGCAAATATCCAGAAAATAAAAACACTAAACTATATATTTACAGGACTACAAAGCAAAAACCAAAGGAGCAGGGGCCTCAGAATAATTTACCCCTTAATTATTGGACGATCGAAGAGACGCCACATGGATGATCGGAAGGCTGAGATGCGTGGCTAACCCTTCGTTGGAGCGAACGGTCCTGATCAACCTCATATGGATCTGACGGTGGGCGGCTGCTTCTCAAATAGATGGTCTGGATCAAATCTGGAGCTTCGAGACTGAACGGTCGGCGGAGGAGGGTCCTCCAAGAACTGCTCGCCGGCGAGCTTCACCGGCTCCGTGCGCTCGGTGGAGGCCTCCTCTGGAGCTGCTGGAAGGTGGAACGTGATCGCCAAGGTGCTCCGCAGCTAATGAGAACCTCCGATGACGCCGGAGACCACCGGAGTGGCCCGGCGACGGCGAGGGGAGGAAGCTCCTGGGCTGAAGCATCTCGACCCTTAGATGGATCGCATTCACCTGCAAAATAGCCTAGGAAGCTTCCTGGGTCGAGGGCAAACTGCCTCGACCCGGTTAGAGGTGACGTGGGTGGCTGGCTAGTCGAGATGGACGACCTCCGGCGAGGTGACGGCGGTGGAGGTCGAGCCTTGGTTCCTGGACGAACCAAGTGGGTGCAGAAGGTGGAGAGGGGTCTCACGGAGATGATGGTTAGGTCGTATGAGCGGAAT
Organism: Ottelia alismoides; assembly: GCA_037367405.1. Classification (NCBI taxonomy): domain Eukaryota; kingdom Viridiplantae; phylum Streptophyta; class Magnoliopsida; order Alismatales; family Hydrocharitaceae; genus Ottelia; species Ottelia alismoides. The sequence continues at coordinate 1,263,950 of JAZKJV010009171.1, forward strand.
GATGACCAGAGCGGATGAAATCAGTCGGCGACAATGATGGTGCGAATTGGGGGAAACCTAAAATTACGTTAAGCTAACGAAGGACTGACCTAAGGGATGGCTGAAGTCGACTGTGCTGGAGCTGGCGGAGTTCCGAGGGTCATAGCCTCAAGGGTTCGTCGCTTCCCGAGGCTGAGCACACCTCGCGACGGCGCACGGCGAGGAAGTCGCCGGATCGATGGTTCCCGGCTGCCCAGGCCTCACTGCTACCCTCCTCCGCGCGGCTGTCACTTTGGCGAGGGAGAGGAGTTCACTGGCGTCGAGGGGGAATGCCAAAGATAGCGTGAAATGGTGGCCGGAGCTGGAGCTTTATACAGCTGAGGGTCCGAGAAGATGAGGTCGGGCATGGCTCTGTGAAGCTCGGATCCATAAAATCCACCTCGGGCGAGGATCTCGGATAAGCAAAGATCAAATGGAGCCCGGGGTTTGGGTATTTGGTGATCGGATCAAGCAGGGAAAAAGATAAGAAATCGGGTCGGTTGCGAGATCCGCGGGGAAAGAGGTCCGTGGGGGAGAGTTGACTAGGGGTCAACATCCCCCGTGGACCAATCAGAAGCTGTCAATTATTAAAGTTTTGTAAATTAAATAAAAAATAGCAAATGACTTTATTTCGAAAAACTTAAAACATGAAAAATGTTTATTTATTTTCAAATTATTTTTTAGTGATTTTTATTTATTTTTTTGAAATAAAAATTAGGTATTTACAAAATATTATTATTATATATAGGTACATACAATATGAATTTTTGGTTTTTGATTTTTAATTATTTATTTTTGTATATTTATTCCAATTTTATATTTTATTTATTGATAACATAAAATTTGGAATAATAGGGTATTTTTATTTTATTTTTATTAATTATTTACATGGAGTAAATAAATAGGTATATACATATATTTACATGGTATATATACAAGGTGGGAATTTGATTTTATTTTATTTCTTTTTATTTTATTTTTATTTTTCTAATTTTTATTTTATTTTTTTACACCATAGAATAAGAAATGTGAAAATATTTTTATTAGGTTTTTATTAATTATTTACAAAGGAAAATATATAGATAGATTATTCTATATACATGGTCTATGTACAATAGTGAGAGAATTTTATTTATTTTTATTTTTATTTTATTTTCCCCATTTTTATTTTAGTTTTATATTTACAAATATGTACAAATAAATAAACACCCATTTTTATTTTTATTAAGAGGAAAATAATTTTTATTTATTTACATAGGTATATGTACACACATGAGCTTCCCTATCTCCCTCTACTTGGTTCTTTTGCGGTCAGGCCCATACTGAGCCCTCCCTTGGGATTAGGTCGCTCAATATTTATTCTAAATATCTCCCTTTTTTTCTTTTATTTCTTTATTCTTTTATTTATGCACAAAAACATGCTAAATATGCATATTTACACAATGCATGCAAGATGGTAACTTATTCTATTTACACATATCTACATGTGTTTTGCATAGGTTTTGTAGCTAAAATAAAAGAATAAAGAGTGATGAATGGGTATTCATCACCCCCCTATACTAAACTTTGCTAGTCCCTTAGCAAACACTTATTTGAAAAAGAAGTGAAAAAGAAAAGGAAAAAGAAAAAGAGGAGAAAATACATGGATCAATGCTGATTATTAAACTTGCCTTCATTAATTTGAAATATGGAGCTCGGTCAGATCTTTGGATTATTAATGTATCGGAACCTTATTTGGACTTAAGTTTAAAACTCACAGCCTCTAAGATCCACTAATCTATAGTCAAGACTCCTCAATAATCCAGATCAGAACAAGTCTACATACACAAACCCTGAAGGCCACGAATCTTTCCTTGTACAGTGTATGTAAAGTATAGCTCTCCACCTCAGAAGTAGCAACTTGACAACCCTCCCCAACAAGGTAACTCTATGGCCCTAGTCTGGCCACTCTTTCCTCGAGGAGTGGGGTATTCCCTTCTAAGTTCAAGTTCAACTGGCTCAAGAAGAGGAGGAAGAAGAGAATGGACCATGGCCAGTGTAGCCATGTATCCTTGGGAGCTCAACCAGTGTAGCTAAGTCTCCCTGCTGCAAGCTACATAAGATGGAACATGAGTCTCAAGCTTTGCTTATTGCACTATATACATACTCCGGTGGGATTATCATTTTCTCTCAGACCCACCACTTTTTTGGAGTTATTTTCTTTTTGCATTTTTTTCAAGTGCATTTGTACAACATATTTACAAGGTGCAACATATGTACATAAGGAGTTTTTCCTCTTGAGCCAGTAGACTATCCCTCTTTTGAAGCATTATTGCAACCCACAACTCTTGTCGTTAGACCTCATGGCAACCAGACCAAGTTGAGGCGCATTTCCTTCACTAAAAGAAGAAGAGAGGTTCCGCCTAGAAGTACTACCCTCATATGCTACCCCAAGTCAAGGAAGACTACCTCCTCACCACCTCATCCGTAGAGAGCTTAGTGTAAAGTGTGAGTCCAAGTCAAGCCATTGTCTATATGAGTCATGTGTGTGTTGTTTAGTGCTCTACATAGGCTCATTGAGATGACATGTGATCAAAGCCTAGTGGACTCAAAGAATTAAGTCACCATGGACCTGAAAAGCCTTAACCCTAAGCCCTATAAGGTTCCTCTTATAATTAGGTGGATTAAGATCTTAATCAAGCTCCATTTTCCAATTTAATTCCAGGCTAGTTTAAATGTCAACTATAATCCATGAAAAACTATACAAGTACTTACAAAGATGCTATTTGCACAATATTTACACATATGAAAACTTTTTGAAAAATGTTTTAAAATCATGAATGTATGCATGAATGCAAGTTTTGCAAAATATTTACACAAATTTACACAAGGTTTTTGCAAACTTTTGATTTTCAGAACATTTTGGAAAAATTTTATACTATATACATAATTTTGATATGAACATATTTACACACTATTTACACAAAAAGTTTTTGAAAACATTTTTACAAAAATAATTTGTACAATAGCTATGTATGTGCAATAAAAGAATGTGTATTTACAAGGAAAAATTTTAATTTTTATGATTTTTGGGTTTTTAACGATTTTTATTTATTAACACACTCACACAAAGTACGAGTTATGGCTTAAGTATATATGAAATATATACACCCCCCCATACTTAGCTCGAACGATGTCCTTAGAGTCAAGAGCGATGAAGAAGACATAACTCGTGCTTAGTATAGGGAAGTGAAAAGGAAGGCTATATACAAAGACGAATCAAAGAATAGAAAATCAAGAGGATCTCGGCTTTTCCCCCTATACTTAGGATCAAATAATCCTAAGTATAGCAGGCTGTACACGAAGGGAAAGCCGAGTGAAGAATGTACAGGGTCTATCCCCCCTATACTTAGGGTAAAATATCCCTAAGTATAGGCAACAAAACAGAGGTAGAAAGACACGAAGAAAATCAACAAATATAAACAAGATGGAGGGTCATCACTCCCCCTATACTTAAGGTGAAGAATCCTTAAGTATAGGAAATAACAGAAGTGATGAAACCAACCGGAAGAACAACTCGGTGTTTCCACCCCCTATACTTAGGATGAGGTATATACTAAGTATAGCAAAGATAATCCTATACGAGATCTGGGGTGAAAACAAAAATGGAAGAAAGAACGATCAAACTAAGACGAAACACGTATATACAAAAGGGTACAATGTTGAGGTGTCTCTCAACAAGCGCTAGGTTTTACGCCCCTAACTGGGCGCAAAGGATAGGATAGAGCTGTGTCAAGGTTCAGGACGGCAGATGTAAGGCGAATGTCGTATTGTCGTCGCAGTCTCGGTATGAGAACAATGACGAAATCAACAGTGTAAAGAAAAACACACAGGTATGCAATCAGGTGGGTGTCTGCTACAGGCCAAGGATATGGAAGTATGTGATCGGGATCCGGTAGCACAAAAGAAATCATCGGCTCTGAATCAAATGGGAGTGGAAGTGTAGAGCCGAAGAAGTCAAACGTGGAGAAGGATGGATCAGTCATAGAATCCTCCACGTCAATCAATGTCTCAAAATGGTGTGGACAATCAATATCAGGAGACTCTCTAAGAAAATTGATATCTGATGCACAAAGTAGAGACAAATCAAACAGATCATCGAATATCTCAAGGATCGGCTCATCCTCGCGAGGGTCGTCGATGTGAGATGACTCAGAATCAGAAGGATCAGAGGACTCGATTTCGTGATCCGCCAGATCGGATACGCTCTCAGAAGGTGAAACCGAGTACTCATTGTAGGTTGCATTCTCTCGCAGATAACCCTCGGGGAGAAATGCAAGATCAGAGGTGATAAACAGAGGATCAGGATCTAGAAGGACATCTGCGCTGCTGTCAAGTATCCACTCAGTGCACAAGGTTGCATCATCATCTGAAATGTGGCTCTCGGCAATCTGGAAGCAGGAGAAGGTACTGGTCAACATCGCGGAGGCTGGCAATGTGTCTGCGGCTGATCTGCGCTCTGCGGCAATGCTGGCTGCCATCTGCTCCTCAGCAAGTGTGTCTGTCTCGACGAAGTGGAGGGCAAATGGCTCGAATACGGGACTCTGTGTGTCTGGTCTCTCAAAGTGGTGTCCCATATCGAACTGTGGCTGCTGGGCTGAGTCATGGTATCTGTCGGACTCCGAGAAGTGTCTCTGCAGAAAAGAAGCTGACTCCTCCGGGACTGGACACTGAAGTGACTGAATCAATGGCTGTAAAAGCGGGGGCTCCTCCGGCTCCTGGAGTATCATAAGATCTGATATCCAAGAATCGTCGACTGAAAATTCTGGGGCTGCCTCGAACTCCAGCTGGAAGACCAACGGGAACTCGAGTAGACTCTGGGTCAGAACCTCTGCTATCGCAGTCATCTCCTATGTACTCTGTGGTGATGCATCATCCAAGTCCTCGGGCTGGTGTGTAGAAGCTGTATCCTCATGTAATGTGACACAATGCACTGGTACTACATCATCCGCATGTGTTGTTCCGACTATGACATCTCGTGAAGAAGATCTCTGTGAAAGTAATCTCGAGATGGTATCGAGTAAGTGAATGTCGGAACTGCAATGTGAACCGCCACATGTGGTAATCACCAGTTCTATCTGCTCTGCGGTCATGCCCCGCATGGAGATCTCAATAAGGTCTGTCAGTGGAAGTCCATGCTCAGGAAATCTGCTCAAGAGGTCAAGAAACCTCGGCCATGCCTCATGCAGTGGCTCCTGGGGGTCTACTGAAAACTCGGTGATCAAAGACCACATAAACTCTGCTCTACGTTGGGGAAAGTATCTCTGTAGAAACTCTCGGCGTAGCTCTCCCCATGTAGTGAATCTCTTCCCCAATCATTTGTGCCATCTCATGGCTCCGTCCTGAAGCGTGAATGGGAAGGTCCTCAGCATCATCTCCTCCGTAGTGATATCTGAATAAGGTTGTGTCCTACAAAACTCCTCGAACTCGGACAAGTGAAGATAGGGCTCCTCGTGTGCCTCCCCTGAAAATGTCGGCAGTCTCTGAATAAGATCCAAATCCAGAATGAATAGACCTAGTGTAGAAGATGATTGAGCTCCCTGTCCTATCTGCTCCTCCATCAATCTGGCGTAGAATCTATCTGATGATCTCATCTGCTCTCTCTGATCACGAACTGAGTGCACTCTCAACTCAGCAATGGCATCGCTCGGGTCACGCATCTGCTCCATCTAATATCCGCGGATGTCTAGCGCAGCATGCCCAGAGTAATGAAAGGGATGGGAGGGAGGGAGCGGGAGGTTGGTCGGAGATCCGACCTCCCTCGAAGGTGGACTGAACTGATGGTCAGAAGGTGAAGAAGAAGCCGCAAGAGTCATCCAGGAGTGAGGGGAATCCCTCATCCAGGGATAAAGGAGAAGAAGAGAAAGGATTGAAGGGAGGGTGGGTGGGAGAAAAGAATGAGTGGAGAAGAAGATAGATGGGGGAACTGAAGAAAGGATCTGGAATCACACAAGATGAGAAAGCAAACCCCCAATTCACCTACACACACTGAGCTGAAGACCGTAAGAGATCGGTCAATTATCTTGTCAATTTTACTTTAGGTGATCAAGTCAGTCTTTCAGAGTGATTACGTGAGCTGATAGGAATCCAATATTCTCAACCGACTGTCCCGAATAAAAGGCCGGTAGTCAGTCAAGAAATCGGATATGGCTCTAGCCTAGGATGCGGGTCACTCTCTCGCTCATCCAAATCAAACAAGGAGGGGGTTACTCTCCCTAAGACAGATATTCAAATGAGATGTCTTTTAGATCAAGTGTGACTAGCAGTCCCGATTTTATTGTTTTTCTTTTTATATATTTTTCAAGAAAACATCTAACGAATTTTCCTATTTCCTTTTATTCCTAAGTCCAGAAAATCAGGGGGAGGAAAGCGGAAAAGCCGATGCACGACAAATCAATGATGCATGCACGAGATAGAAGGCGTACCTGACTCCAACAGTCTACATGCAATTATGATCCGCACATAAATGTAAAACTAATCTATATGGAATGCAGTGCGAGAACCATCTTAAACAGAAATTTCAATTATCGTGAAGCACTGATTTATTTGCCTAAGTCCAAGCGCGATCTATGGGAACATATATTCTATTAGGGCTTTGGACCTAAAGCTACCCGGCTCAACAAAATAAAAACCTAAGTCTAGGGGTTCAAGCACAGAAATCCACGTGAAATCAAAGAAAAAGAAAAAGGCGAGAAAATTAAAATAGTGATGGGGTCCCCCCGAGCACACCGGTGCCCGGCGAAACAGACCCCGTAAAGTCCAAGTCTCTGTCCAGGTCCCTGTATTATTATAAATTAATAAAAGTCTGAAACTGAAAGGGAAACTAAGCTAAACTACACTACTGCTATCTCCGCGGCTATTCTGCGGCTCTCGCACTTCAGCTTGTTCCCCGCGCTCTCCTGCGGCTTCATACAGAAGGAAGCCACCTCCGACTCCCGCGGTTGCTTCGGCTTCTGAAGAAGCCACCTCGATCCTCGGGGCCTCGCAAGAAACAAAACAAAGTGATCAGACCATATTATTATGAAAATAGAATAAGGCAGATAAAATAAAACAAGCAATATATGCAAAAATAAAAATAAACACACAAAATAAAAAAGAAAAGAAAAGAAAATAAAATAAAATAAAAAGAAAACAAAAGCCGCGAAAAGCCGCGACCGAAAGAAAAGCCGCAGAAAATCGCGAAAAACAAAAGAAAATAAAAACGACAATAAAAGCGACTGCTAAGCCGTGCTCCCCGCAACGGCGCAATTCTGATGAGCCGAAAATTCCGAAGTAACTAAGGTAAAATAGATAGCTAAGGTCATTGCGACCTCAGTCACTCGAGGGATCGACTCGATCAAGAAAAATAAAGATCAAACCACCAAACAAGAAGATAAATCAAGGAAATCAAACTATAGTGGTCCTGGCTATGAGATTAGCATGGTGTAGCACCCAGGGTCGGACTCAGGGAGCACGAGTTGGCCTCACGGCCTACGAAGTAGTCTAAAAATAAAAGGAAATATAAATAAGTATTTTTGGTGTATTTTTAATGGTTTTATATTTTTTTGGATTTTTAGTAATAAAGGAAAATAAGAAAAAGGCAAATACAAGCAACTTCAAAAAATTATTTAAATACTCATAAACACTCCAAAAATTCAAACAAAAATATTTTTATGTTTTCTATATTTTTAATGTTTTTGGTGAATTTTTCAGATTTTTCCAATTTTTATATAATTTTCTAAAAATGAAAGAAGGCAAAAACAGGAAGTTGTTGTCCAGCCAGGCTTGAAAGATCAGATTAAGATAGCAAATTGATCTGTAAAAGCCTGGAGTAATTTGCTGGCTGAGTTTCTTGGCATATATACAGGGTAATATTTTTAACTTATTTTTATATTTTTATATAAATTTTTAGGAATAATTAGGAAAAGGATTTGGTGAAAAATATGTTCATATGGATTAATTAAAAATCTTTGAAGTTTTGTATTTATTGTATAAATAGTGGAGAATGTATGGAGTGTGTATTAAATTATTTTTTTATGTTTTCTTTCCTTATCTCCCCCTACTTATTGATTTGTCAACCAATCCATGCTGACTTGGTCTCGGGGGTTGGGCTATAAATATATCTTACAGCTATATTTATATTTAAGTCATATTGTATATATATACATATATTCAATCTGCCCTTTTCTTTATTTTCTTGTTCTTTATTTATTTACATGATTTTAGTGGTTAAAAGTGAATATCTACACATGAATGGTGATTTGTTAAAAGATGAGAATTAATGGATATTTACATGTATTTGTTAAGGGTTTTAAGACAAAATGCGACAGAAAAGTTAATGAATCATGGATTCATCAGGGACTACTCAACCAAAGAATAAGAGAGGAAGCAAATAAGCGAAACCAATACTTTGGACCTCGTTCGCAACAGAATCACTCGTGACTGTGCAAGGACCTACTCGAACGCAAACTGATGAGACAGACACACCTGTGAGGGTGTGGCCTATGCTCAGTACTTCAAAACAAGTCGGATGCTCCACACAAGACATGAACTCCGTGCTCGACGAGGCCCTACTCGATCACGTACGATAGAAGCACCAATACTTCATCGTTCCAGGTGATAATCAAAGTGCCACAGATTGGAATTTGGGCTCTATACTTAGGGGTCATGCCTCACTCGGTATAGAATGTACCTGGAAACAATGAGGGCTTTATGAACCCTAAACAATGATATTCATTACGATTTTTATTAAGGTCAAAGTTTTATTGGTTGTCCCGTTGTTTTAGTTTTTGGGTTTTTAATTTTTTGAGTATTTTTCAGAGTAAGCTGCCTAACGATTTTTTTGTATTTTTCCTTTAAGTCCTAGGTGATACAAACATGGGAGGAGAGGACAGAAAAGTCGTGCAAGTCACCACTAAGATGGAAATCTAGACTTAGTGACTAGTGATGCATGCGGAGTTAAAATTACAAAAATGCTTCCCAACTCTCTCCATGTGGGATGCAAGGTAGAATTGAATTATTTACACTATATGGAGATATGCAAAAGTGAGAAAATACCCTAAATAGTAGATGCTATTATCGGGAAGAACCAAATGCTAACTACTCAAAAATGGATTCTAAGTGTCAGGCCTTGGAGACCTCTCGGTTCTCACCACAATAGGTCCTCCAAGCGCTGTATGAGGTTTCTCACGGTGTGTGGTTCAAAATTCGAGTAATTTGTAGTTAATTATTTGACTGAGTTCAAGCGCATATCACTATAGGTGCATGGAATATGATTAGAGCTTTGGACCTAGCTACCGAGTCAAGCAACCTAATATCTAAGGGCTCACTCACATAAAACAAGTAAAAACAAAGGTTAAAAGCTCAAATCACGATAAACAAAATAAAACAAAGGCAAAGAAAACACGAAAAACCGTGATGAGGGCCCCAGATGAACAAACACCCGGGTACTAGACCTCGCTAAGTGTGGCGGTGTCCAAATTATTACAAATTAATTTAGAAAATAAAATTCTCTCTCACAAAAAATGAAAATAAAAAACTAATGGCGGGCTTATCTTCTCCTCCTTCCTCGCTTCTCTCTCATGTTCTCTCCTGATTGGCACACAAGTAGAACACTGACCTCCTCTCATCTAGGGTGCACACACCTCCTACGAGACAACCCTCGTAAAAAGGTCCCTTGCAAAATCTCAACTTCCGAACATCACAACTTCCTCATACGAACTCTAATTTCACTCTACTCACCTTTAAAGTTCATAAAATATTATTCTCTAATTAATAAATTTCATCGAATTCGGAGTCTGTTTGCAAAAAGTCGGTTTTGGGACCAAAAGACAACAGGGTTTCTGGGCTATTTATTTTATGTAACACACATTATTTATAGTTTTCTTAATTTTATAATTTTTAAATTATTTTATGATCTTTTATTTTCACCCTAAAATATTTCATAATTTTTGGAGTATGTTTATTATTTTAATAAAAACAAAAACCCTAAAATATAGGTATAAATGAACTACCTAGATACTTATCTTATTTATTAAAATATACAAATTAACTTATTAAAATCCATAAAAAATTCCATAAGTCTTATTTAATATTCTAATAATTAAGAAATTATAAAATTAATTTTTATTTATTTATTTATTAAACTAAAAATCTAAAACCTATTTATAAATACATATTTATTAATATAATATTTATATTTTAAATAATATTTATTATTTATAAAAAGTATTTATGCCATAAATTAGAAAATTAAGTTATTTACATTTCTTGTATTTATAGTTATTTAAAATAAGCTTATTTACTATTTAATTTCGATTTTATATTGAATAAAAACCTTTGGGCCAACCAGGTGTTGACACTTGTCAGCACCTGGGTCTTCTTCTCCAAGAAGCAGTTGCGCCAGGTTTGTTCCCACTTGTCGATTTCCCCCATTTCTCCCGCGTGATTCGAGAACCTTCCAGGCGATCTAAGACATCCGATCCCTTCTCCTAACAACCCTCTTCAATGCCCGCCATTGATCTATACTTGGAGCTCACGAAATCCTTTCTATATAAGGCCTCCAAGTCCGCCATCGCCAACCAACTTTCCTAGCTATCTGAGACCCCCAGTTCCAGAAGCCCGACCCCCCATCTTCCAATCCTCATTCCGGCCGACCCGAGGTGGTGACAGCACCGTGGAGGAGCTCGCGAGGAGGAGGATTCGTCGGAGAAGGTTCCATGGCTTCGTCAGCCTTGCATCGCCGCCCAAGCGCGCGTAGAGCTCCGGCCCAAGGTCGACCGTCGAGCAGCTTCTTCCAGGTAATAAACCTTGGACTCCATAGACCTTTTCTTCCATCTTCTTCGTTTTTCTTTTCGATAATCGTGCATCAATTAGCGATGTTAATCACGTAGTTAGTTAGTTTGATCATCTAGGTTAGACGCACAACCGATTACACCGTTCAAACCTCTTCGAATTCGCTTCGAATCGCACTTTTCCTAATTATTCCATATGAATATATTTTTCACCAAATCCTTTTCCTAATTATTCCTAAAAATGTATATAAAAATATAAAAAATAAGTTAAAAATATTACCCTGTATATATGCCAAGAAACTCAGCCTGCAAATTATCAAAATCTCAACTTCTGAACATCATAACTTCCTCATACGAACCCAAATTTCACTCTACTCACCTTTAAAGTTCATAAAATAATATTCTCTAATTAATAAAGGCCGTTTCATCGAATTCGAAGTCCGTTTGCAAAAAAGTCGGTTTTGGGACCAAAAGACAATGGGGTTTCTGGGCTATTTATTTTATTTAACACACATTATTTATAGTTTTCTTAATTTTATATTTTTTAAATTATTTCATGATCTTGTATTTTCACCCTAAACTATTTCATAATTTTTGGAGTATGCTTATGATTTTAATAAATCAAAAACCCTAAAATATAGGTATAAATGAACTACCTAGATACTTATCTTATTTATTAAAATATACAAATTAACTTATTAAAATCCATAAAAAAATCCATAAGCCTTATTTAATATTCTAATAATTAAGAAATTATAGAATTAATTTTTAAGTATCTATTTATTAGATTAAAAATCTAAAACCTATTTATAAATACATATTTATTAATATAATATTTATATTTTAAATAATATTTATTATTTATAAAAAGTATTTATGCCATAAATTAGAAAATTAAGTTATTTACATTTCTTGTATTTATAGTTATTTAAAATAAGCGTATTTACTATTTAATTTTGATTTTATATTGAATAAACACCTCTGGGCCAACCAGGTGCTGACACTTGTCAGCACCTGGGTCTTCTTCTCCAAGAAGCAGTTGCGCCGGGTCTGTTCCCACCTGCCGACTTCCCCCATTTCTCCCGCGTGATTCGAGAACCTTCCATGCGATCTAAGCCATCCGATCCCTTCTCCTAACAACCCTCTTCAACGCCCGCCACTGATCTATACTTGGAGCTTACGAAATCCTTTCTATATAAGGCCTCCAAGTCCGCCATCGCCAACCAACTTTCCCAGCTATCTGATACCCCCAGTTCTAGAAGCCCGACCCCCCATCTTCCAAACCTCATTCCGACCGACCTAAGGTGGTGACAGCACCGTGGAGGAGCTCGCGAGGAGGAGGATTCGTCGGAGAAGGTTCCAAGGCTTCGTCAGCCTTGCATCGCCGCCCAAGCGCGCGTAGAGCTCTGGCCCAAGGTCGACCGTCGAGCAGCTTCTCCAGGTAATAAACCATGGATTCCATAGACCTTTTCTTCCATCTTCTTCGTTTTTCTTCTCGATAATCGTGCATCAATTAGCGATGTTAATCACGTAGTTAGTTAGTTTGATCATCTAGGTTAGACGCACAACCGATTACACCGCTCAAACCTCTTCGAATTCGCTTCGAAACACACTTCCAACTCATCGCCATTTCCACGCGTTTTGTGATTTCTTATGGAAACTTAACTTTCATCAGTTTTTGATCTTGCAAATTTATCACCCCTCGGCCGATTCTTGGAGAATCGAGCACGACATTCCTTCAATTGCAGGTTCTACATCATCGCGAGCCATTTCTCTGACCTGGAAGCCTTCAATCGTCATCGGGATTCACATCCAAAGATGGGTCGCCGACTCTAAACAACCTCCAGGTGGATGAGGTCGTGATCTTCATCGCGACGCCGCCGCCGCTTCGAGACACCGTCGACCGCTCGCTACCGCGTGCGAGCTCGAGGGGTGGAGGAGCCACCCCTCTGGCCCTACCGGAGTGCCAAGGCTTTCGCTGGTTGCTCTGGAAAATTCCGAGAAGAATGGCCGCCACCAGTGATTGTAACAACCTCAATAACAGACGACACACAGGTGCGCGACACGTAGCGCACCCCTGAGCGTCCGATCAGTGCCAGAAAGTTCTAATCGTGGCCGTTGAAGACGAATCGGTACAAAAATTGCGAACTAAACCCAGTTGGTTCTAGAAGATTTACTCCCGCCACCCAAGTTTTCCATATTTGCATTTAGGTCCCTTCGTAGGGACCTAAATGTAAACATTTGTATAACTTTCCTTTCAGAACAGTCCTGAGGACCATTTTGTAAACATTTTAATTAGTTTTTCTTGCGCTTATGCCCCTGGGCTGTAGGGGTTGTTTGGACCTCGTTTGACTTTATTTTTTTGACGGTTTCTTTAGGGTAGTTACGCAACTACCCCATCTATCTCATATAAAGTTTTCGAGTGTTTTTGACGTGTTTTCGTCGTGTTTTGATTTTGTCGAAGATCGCCTCGTTTTGTTTTGATTTCTTGTGTTGTTCGAGCTCGCTGCTCGATCTCCGTTCACCCTATTATATTTTACCACCTATATAATATCCACCTATTATACAATAAATAAATATTTTTGAAAAATATCCCTTTTTGAAAATTAAATAAAAATTTAAAAAGATTAAAATCAAATTAAAAATAAAAATAAAAATCAATAAAAAAAGTATTTTGGCTTGATAACTTTGAGAAGAGATAAAAAATAAGATCACAAAGATAAAAACCGAAAGAATCAAAAGATTCTATTCTGCCTCCTTGAGTTTGACCCAGGAACACTTGCCTGGTTAAAAATTTAGTGTAGGTTTTCCGAAGGAAAACTGAATTTGTTTGATAAGTTGAAGATCGTTCTTGTTTCGCGACTTTTTGCTACATCGACCGTGTTCTCTAAAAAACAAATGCCGCGAAACCGATTTTCAGCTTTATCAAAATGGCGACGTTGCTGGGGAGGCGTTAGATTTTTTGATTTTTTCTTTTTCTTTACGATTTTATTTTTTCTTCTCTTCTTTTTGTTTCATTTTTCGTACGGTTTTTCGTATGGCTTTTTCGTCGCTTTTGTTTTCTTAGTTTTTCTTATGATTTTTCTTACGGCTTTCGCAGCTTTCTCGATCGATTCTTTGCTAACTTTCTTTGCAGGGCCTGCAGGATCAACCGGCTTCTTCAGAAGCCGAATCAGTTGAAAGAGCAGAGGCCAGCTCCTTCTTCACGAGTCGGCTGCAAAGGGCAGAGCCGTTAGCGTTCTTTTTGTAAAAGAGAGAGAAAGGGAGAGAGTCTGTAATAGATAATAAATAACAACCCCCCCCCCCCCCATTTTTTCGGGGCTTGATTCGCCGGATACCGTGTATCCGAGGATCGGGGCACTGATAAACACAAATTATCGTAGGTCTAAAAAGTATGTCTCACACAAGGCGGAGACAACCGAAGTCGCTGCGGTGACCCACAATAAAATGTATTTAATCAACAATTAACCCACACTATAGATCAAAGAATTAGAAATAAATGTGGAGTTAAGATTTATTTTTAACACTGCACAAAATGTATAACAAGCAAGTATGCAGAGAGTTCGAACACAGGGAGCAAACAGGGTAGGTGCACAAGTAAATGTGAGTGTGTGAGTGTGAAGTGTGTCTACACTATGCAAGCAAAGAAATTTTTTGTGGGTTTTAAATTTTTTTAAATTTATTTTTTTTTGTATTTTGATTTTTAACTTTCCAATTTTTATAACTTTATATTTTATATATTTTTTTCAATATTGGAATATAAATACAATGAAAGAGAAGGGATAACAAAATATTTATAAAAATATGCAAAAATAGCCAAAAATTAATAAATAAAATCTTTTTGATATTTTTATGATTTTCTATCATTTTTGGGATTTTTGGGTATTTTTCAAAGCATTTTTCGTATTTTTAAATAGTGAAATAAACTAAAATAGTGGACAAGCTACTGGCTGGGGGTAAAATGGGAGTTAAAAATAGCAAACAACCACAAAAGTTTTCAACGCCAATTTTCAAATAAAGATAATAAAAGTTAGAACAAACAAAAGTTGAGTTTATATTTTTTAAGCTTTCTTTGATTTTTTATACTTTTTTGAAGTTTTTGAGTGTTTTCGAATTTTTAGGGTTTTTCTTTTGAGATTTTTAGTGATTTTTGGATTGACACTAAAATAGGTTAAAATACACACTAGGGAATTTTTTGGAATTTTTCAAGGTATTTTAATATTTTTTTGGTATTTTCTAACTAGACAGTAAATAAAATGCATGTTTTTGATTTTTAATAAATATAAAAATGCAAGACGATCAAAAACTAAAATTGTGGCGTTAAAGTACAATGGATCAGGAGCTTAAGTTAAATTTTTGAGAATTTTTGGAATTAAAATGATGATGTAAATAAATCCAACAAGTTCACAAAAATGAAAAGGGCTGGCAGGGGTATTTATGTAATAATCGGGAAGGTCAGGGGCACACCTGCAATTTTCACAAAAATTTTCAACTAAGTAAAATATTTTCTGGACCAAAAACCAATACCCAAAGCCTCAGGGGCTTCTCTGTAAAAATCCCCAGGCCCACGTGAATTACACGCACGCCTGGCAGGGGCACGTGTGTAATATCACAAAAGGTTGGGGGCTGAACTGTAAAATGCCCAGAAATAATAAACTCTCAACACTAATCTTGGGACTGAAAATAAACACGTCAAGGTTCCTGGGTTTCCTCGCAAAAAGCCCAGACGCACGTGACGGGCACGTGCGCCAGGCGAGGACCTGTTTGCAATTCGAAGGAGCTTTGGGGGTCTTTCACTAAATATTACAAAAAAATATTAAAGGCCGAGTAATGTTTCTGGAGTCTTAATTAACACAAAAATTGCATAGGGGTACATGACAAAATTACCCAAGGCAAGGGGTGATCCAACGGCAGACGCCCCTTTACTTATGCCACGGTGTCGCTTCCAAAGGGGCCGATGACGGTTGGCTTGGACGCCTGAGATTAGTTCCTGCGGGTGACGATTGACGGCTGAGGATTGCAAAATCCGACGACGTCTGTAGCTCGCCGAGAACAGGTCGCGATCGAACGGCTCGGGTGAACGGACGAAGAACTGGAGATGAACAGGTGGTTGATGATCTTCGCCGAGCTCGCACCTCCCCTCCCGAAGCTCTCTTGACTCACGAAGACGCCCCCGACGTTCCTGGAAGGGTCCCTGACTCGACGACGGGGCCAAAATGGATGGTTGAGGTCTGGTGCGCCGCCGCGAGGTCAGAGACGGAGAAGGGCTCCAGGTGGCTCGATAGCTGCAAAAATCGACCCCAGGAGGGGGTCTTCTGGCCTCTGGAACCTGCATATGAAAGCACAAACTCGACAGAAGAAGGTTCCAGGGACAAGCTCAGATGATAGGAAAGAATGGGTAGCGGACGATAGAGCTCACCGGAGCTTGCTCCAGCGAGGTGGTAGCGCGACGATTAAGTGTTTCTTTTGCGAGATAAAAGATGGGAAAGGGAAGCTAAAATTACCAGAAATGAAATCATGCAAGAAAAAGAAGAAGAAATGACCTCAAGAGAAAGGATGCTCGAAGTTGAACCTCACGGCCGCAAGGTGGCCGGAGATTGTGGAACGCGGCGTTTGGAGCTCGCCGCACCTCGACTAAGATGGGCGAGGACTCCCCTGTCACGGAAGCTCGCCCTCGAACCTCACCTGGAGGATTTTGGTGCCCAAAATCGGTTCAAAGAGGATGAGGGATGAGGGGGATCGGTTTTGAATGGTTGACGATCGGGCTCTCAAATTGAGGGACAACGGGAGGAGCATCGATGCTCTCCTCGAAAAAAGCCATGGGCGAGGAAGAGGGATCAAAGGGGCGCAAAACCGCAGAAGAAAGTTTCGTGAAAAGATGTAAGATGCGGCCTTGATAAATCCGCAAAACTGGGCGAAAAACGAGGTTGGCAGAGGCTAAGGGAGGTAGGTCAGGCTGTTGACCTCGGTTAACGAGCCAGACCACCTGGTTGGTCCACGTGGACCAACCAGGAAAACCCCCTGAAAATTCCTTGAAAATTAAATTAAAAATAGAAAACGATTTATTTAATTCCTGATTATTTAACAAAAATTGTTTATTATTTTATTTAGTATTTTATGGTGATTTTTAGTTATTTTATATGAGATGTATTTTTACAAGTTTACATTTATACCCTTTATAGGTATATTACCTATATATTTGATTATTTTATTTTTATTCTGTGTATTTTAACTTTATTATTTTTATTTCTTATTTTATAAAATTATAAAATACTTTTATACATATAAATATATTTTTATTTTATTTTTCTGAATTGTTTAGTATATTTAATAAAATATAAATAGGTATTGTATAGGTAAGGGTATAGGTAGTATACC
This sequence comes from Ottelia alismoides, assembly GCA_037367405.1. NCBI lineage: Eukaryota > Viridiplantae > Streptophyta > Magnoliopsida > Alismatales > Hydrocharitaceae > Ottelia > Ottelia alismoides. The sequence goes on from JAZKJV010009171.1 coordinate 1,281,157, forward strand.
TATGTATCATATATATATAAGTATTTTATTTTGAGTTTTCTTTGCATTTTTATTCTGATTTTAATATACATATTTATTATAAGTAATATCTACAAGATTATAAAAATATAAAATTACAAAAATAATAAATTGAATATTTTAATCTGTACAAGTATAAAATGAGGGTCCAAAACTCAACTTTCAAACCGTAGCTCCGCCAAATGCAAAACCACTGCCATTAAATAGCTTATTTTATTATATATACAATTAAAGGTGAGTTTGATGCACTTGGAGTTTTCATTTGTGAGATACGGATCTGGGAAGTTAGGATTCTGGATTTTTATTCAGACCATAACTTTTTATCTGTACATTATTTTTGAGTGAAATCAATTTTGTATTTTTCTTTATTAAATTAGCTACAACTTTCATGTATGAAGTTTCTTTATTTGATGTATAAAAAGTGGAACCAAAAATAGATCCCAAAATTAATAAAGAATGAATAAATTGGTATAGGTATTTGGCCCTTATCTCCCCCTACTTTATTCCTTGTCGACCTATTCATCAAGATGCCTAGGTCTCGGGGTTTCGGGTCATAAAATATTTACAATATTTTATTCTTTTTCTTTTCTTTTATTTATTCTATAATTTTGGCTTTAATTACACTATTTTATACACTAATGGAATGCATATGCATGAATGCTAAGATGTTATATTTAAGGCTATTTACAGGCATTTGTTAGGGTTTTTGATGCCAAAATGATAGAATAAAGATGATGAAATGTGGATTCATCGGGCACCCACCGCGGTTTTTATCGCTCATCGGCTTTCCGCGGTTTTCTAGATGTTTGTTTAGGATTTTTTGACTCTACTTGTTTGCGCCGCGTAGTTAGTCTTAGGACTCGCAACCTAGATGCATGCTTTAGGATTTTTAAAATAAAAAGAAAAAAATCGGTAGACGTTGTTTGAAAAAAAACCAAAAAATTACAAAACTAAAATCGGGACTGCTAATTCTATCTGATCTAAAAGCCGTAAACCGACTCAATTTATTTGGGAGAGTAATCCCCGCACACTTCTCAGAGTGTGCGAGCTAGAGAGCCGACACATAAGGATAGAGCCCAAACCCCGTATTTCTCGTGAAATACTACTGGGTCCATACACCTGATCACTGTTCCTTAGTGGGTAAGCTCGGGTAGCTGGACACGGTATGGGTTTACTTAGCAGAGTGGGAGGTTTAGAGGACACTGCGCAAGGCTCCATCCTTAAGTAACACGGGTAGCCGGAAACGGTCCGTACTTACTCCCATACTGGCTGAGTGCGAATGGTCTCGTGTAAGGATTCGGGCCAGTGTTTCAGGGAAACCATCGGGCACCTATTGGCTTGCTCAGCCCGTGTAACTGAAAAACTTGTTTGCTAATCACAACCTTAAAACCGAAAAGATAAAAAGACCGAACTCTTACGGTCTTCATCGGGTTAAGTTGGTGAACACGGGGTTTGCTTTGTGTTTGCTTGCGGGGCGTGAGTTTCCGCGGCTTTCGCACTTCTCTCTCTTGAATCGTAAACCTGCTCTCCCGACTTTCTCTTGACATCAAAGATGACGTCTCGACGGCTTTTCGGATCAGACTCTGTGAGCTTTCGATCGTCCACCGTCAAGCATATGTCTTCACAGGCTCGGGATGACCCTCTTCCTGAGCTGGTCCCATCAGATCTCGAGGCGAGTCAGACCCAGACTCCCTCGCCTCCTGGCCAGACTATTAAGGCAGACCCTTGCCTCAATACATCATCTAGATCTCTTGAGTACTTTTCGCTGAGTTCTTACGAGAGTTTTTACTTCACAGACGATCAGATGGCTCGCGGCAAAGGATCAGCAGCAGACGAGAGGCCACCAGCTGGGGAGCAGCACGAAGGAAGGCCAGACGCAGATGTTACAACGGGCATTCTCGATACACTTCAGCAGATGAATATGTAGATTCGAGAGAAATATAGAGTTCAGAATGAACTACGGCCAGGAACCAATTACCGCATGCGGTTCCCGCAACTTTACGGGACGAGTATGACCCGGGTGCGAGAACGTTCCACCATTGGATTCGGCTACTACCGAATCAAGGGCCATACGAACTCAGACCGTCCTTCATCTCTTTGCTTCCAAGTACTATGGGAATGCCGCAGAGGAGCCGTTCACATTTTTACAGCAGTTTGAGATGATTTGCGGAATGGCTTGTTATCCAGGAGTCACGCAGGAGGCCATATGCCTCAAGGCCTTCCCCTTTGCCTTAGCCGATAAGGCCCTTTATTGGCTGAGCCATCTGGTGAGAGAAATCTCTACATGGGACGACCTGAATTCCACCTTCCTGCGCAAATATTTTCCTATGGGAAGGACGAACATGATGAGGAGTCAGATCTCCAACTTTACGCAACTACCGCACGAATCATTCCATGAGGCATGGGATCGATTCAAGGACCTGACGGAGAGATGCCCGCATCATGAGATCCCGATGAAGGTGCTCATACAAAATTACTTTGGAGGACTCCAGCCGGAAGTTCAAGGGCTCGTGAGTGCCACATGTGGCGGCAACTATTTGAATAAGGATGCTGAGTTAGTCTGGGCCATCTTCGAAGGGATGGCCGAGAACTCGAGAGTTGTAGACTCTACTCGGGCATTTCAGAAAGCCCCACAACCACCACATCACCGAGAACATCACAAGGTGGTGAACATCTCGGACTCTGAATCCAACACCAACATGGGCTTTATTAGCGAGAAATTGACATTGGTGGACGTGATTCACAATCAGGTCCAAGACCTACAACCGCTGCGAGAGTTGGAGAAACTCTCATCTCTACCTCAGCAGCTGAGTGATCTCTCGAAGAAGGTCGCTGATCTTCAGATCATGTACCAGCAGAGCCAGACTTCTTCGAATGCGCAACCAACACAGAGGATCGCACCCGCTCCACCCACCTGTCAGATCCACTACATCCAGAGCGAGTTCGAGATTCCGCAGATTGATTGGCATGAGGATCAGTCTCATTCCAATTCTGGCCAGATCATCAGCACTGCAAAGATGGAGGTGGAGCCGCAAGCCACTCTCGAGATCAACGGGATTTGGTATACTCCGATGCATCAGCCGAGTATACCGAATCAGCAGCAGCAGCAACCGTACGATCATCCGCAGCATGGACGTCCGCAGTTTCAGCACCTCCAAAGCTTCACGCCGCAGCAGTCTCATCCGAATGTCTACCATCAGAGACCGCAGCCTTCATATCAGCACCCTGCCCAGTTTTCACCGACTTATCCTTATCAGCAATCGCAGCAGTCTTCCTCCACACCTCAATGCTACTCCTAGCCTTCCACCTCTCAGCATTTCATGCCAAGGCAGGAGAGAGGAGCAAGCCAGGGCCACCACACCAAACCAGAGATGTCTTCACAGGCCCAGGCACTCAACCAGATCATGGACATGTTGAGTACGCTCCAGATCGCATACAAGACTGAGATGGAGCAGGTTAACCGTCGTCTGGACGAGTTAACCGTGCCGAAGACCACTCTCCCAGCCCAGCCTCAGATGAACCCGAACAACAAGAGGAGGAATCCAGAGCAGGTAGACACTATAGGTAAGATCTTGTTTCCTGAATTTTTATCTAACTTCATTCGTCTCAGGAGCGGTAGATCACCACAAGCACCTGCTGGAGAAGAGGAGAGGGCACTAGAGGAGCACGAGCAGAGCCATGATCCTGAAGCCAAGGAGGAGAAACCGCAAGAGGATGAGGACCATTATGCATAATCAAGAGACGGGAGCAATGCCAACACATCAGATATGGACACTGGCGAGTCAGACGATGACATCACGCTAGATCAGGTAGAGAGCCCCGACAAAAATCTTTCTAGAGAGTTTTGTAAATAATTCTGAAACTCTCGATGTACAAGCTGATTCTCAGATGAATAAAAGTTCTGATTTTCTAACTCCTGAGATTGTTCTTTTTCCCGATGCTTTGTTTGGAAAAGGAAAGAAAAAGACCAAAAATAATCTTGCATCTCCAGAGATCGAAAAACTACTCAAAGATCATATCTTTCTAAAGATCCCGCTTCATGATGCCTTAGATCAGTTTCCTACGCTCAAGAATCAATTGAAAAACAGATGCACCACGTGTAATGAAAAAGAGATCCCGAACAGAGAAACATGTTTTGACTAAGGCTACATCCTGTGCGATACAGAACAAGCTACTAAAGAAGAAGAAAGACTCAGGTGCACATTATGTCAGATGCGAGATCGCAAAAGCCGAGTTCGACCGCACTCTATTAGATAACGGTTCCTCGATCAATCTGATACCCGCTTCCTTACTCGATAAGCTCGAGTTAGGTCCTATTTACAGATCCCGCACGATCCTTCAGTTTGTTGATAGATCCGTAAAGAGACCTAAGGGTATACTTAGGAACGTTATCGTAACCGTGCAGGGTCTGCAATTCCCAGTAGACTTTACGATCCTGGACATGAATTGCCCTGCACAGTTACACCTTACCCCGATCATTCTCGGGAGGCCTTTTCTAGAGACCGCAAAGGCCCTCTTCGATTACGATACAGGGAAGGTATCTTTTCGCGCCGAGGGCAAAATGGTACATATAGAGATGGCGAGAGAATCGAACACTTTCAGTGATGCATCTTCAGATATTCTGAGTTCTTTAGCCTCCTGTGATTACATGGATGAGGTCCGTCTTGACGACCTCGAAAGGTATCAAGTAGAGACCCAAGAATGTTTGACAGAGGACGGGTCTGAGACCTCAGGGGGTAAGTCTTCTGACGGAACCTTATACTTTAGTCTGGAAGATGAGAAGCACAAGGATCAGACTTCTAACGAAATTAATGCAGATTTTTCAGACTCAGAAACTCTACACAATTCCTCCATCTCAGATGATTCAGAGTTTCATTTAGCTGACTTATTCTCTTCCGATCATTCTGAGGAGTCGGATGATGTCTTGAACATCTTCTGTAATCTGACTCTAGAGCACATAGAGATGGTGGATAATCACAATGCAGACACATCACCAACCGATACGGATCCCTGTACAAATACAGATGATGTTTCGGCAGATACAGATACTACCTTACCAGAGCTTAAAACTTTGCCACCAAACATGAAGTATGCTTTCCTTGCGGGTCCACATCAACGGTTTCCGGTCATTATCAGCTCATCTTTGACCGATGATCAAGAATCTTGTCTGATGGAGATTCTAGAAAGAAACCGCAAGGCTATTGGGTGGACTGTATCCGATCTCCGCGGGATTAATCCTGCGTTATGTTTGCATCATATCTATCTCGATCATGACAGCAAACCCTCCAGAGAGTTTCAGCGTAGGCTGAATCCAGTATTACGAGAAGTTGTCAAGAAAGAGATCACGAAATGGTGTGACGCAGGGTTCATTTATCCCATCTCCAACTCCGAATGGGTTAGCCCATTACATATTGTCCCGAAGAAGTCGGGAATTCAGATGGTGAAGAACAAGAGTAGAGAGGAGATTCCAAAGAGAGTAACCACGTCGTGGCGAGTATGTGTTGCCTACAGAAAGCTGAACACCGCGACGAAGAAGGACCATTTCCCTTTACCTTTCATAGACCAGGTCATAGAACGGTTGGCAAGGAAGGGGTACTTCTGTTTCCTTGACGGTTACTGCGGATACAACCAGGTATCAATTGCTCCTGAAGACCAGGAGAAAACCACCTTCACATATCCGTTTGACACGTATGCTTTTAGACGGATGCCCTTTAGATTGTGCAACGCTCCTGCGACTTTCCAGAGCTGCATGCTTGCTTTTTTTGCGGATATGGTCGGTGATTTTCTAGAGATTTTTATGGATGATTTCTTGGTCTATGGTGAGTCATTTGACGATTGTTTAGCGCACCTAGACCAGGTTCTAAAAGTGTTGTGAGGTAGATCTCGTTCTATCCTTGGAAAAGAGCCATTTTATGGTTACTCACGGGATTGTGTTGGGGCACGTCATCTCCTAGCGAGGCATGGAGGTTGACCTTGCCAAGGTGGATGTCATCAAGAAACTCGAACCACCATCCAACATCAAACAGTTACGGTCATTTCTGGGGCATGTCGGTTTTTACCGACGGTTTATCCAAGATTTCTCCAAGATTGCTCGACCGTTAACTGAATTGTTCGGCAAAGACATCGAGTTCGTGTTAAATGATAAATGTCTTAATGCCTTCCTCACTTTGAAAGAGAAGATAATCAGTGCTCCTATCCTACAGCCGCCCGATTGGTCTCTACCCTTCGAGATCATGACGGATGCTTCAGATTTTGCGGTCGGGGCTGTATTAGGACAGAGGAGGAATGGACTTCCCGTTGCCATTCACTACGCCAGCAGAACCTTAGATGATGCTCAGAGAAATTACACAGTGACAGAAAAGGATATGTTGGCAGTAGTGTTTGCATTAGACAAGTTTCGATCATATCTACTTGGCTCTAAGATCACAGTATACACAGATCACTCAGCTATCAGATTTTTAATGGAAAAGAAGGATGCTAAGGCACGCCTTCTTAGATGGATTCTATTACTTCAGGAATTCGATTTGGATATCAAGGATAAACCTGGAGTAAAGAATGTGGTAGCTGATCACCTCTCCCGATTACAGACAGATCAGCCTTCAGATGAGTACATGCCAGAGATCGCAGAGAGATTTCCTGACGAGAGCATCTTTGCGGTTACCGAACTTCCGTGGTATGCAGATATAGTGAACTTTCTGGTCACACAGAAAAGTCCTCAGGGTTGGCCAAAGAACCGAGTTGAGAAACTAGTTTCTGAGGCATGATACTACCATTGGGAGGATCCGATTCTTTTTCGTGAAGGACCAGATTGCGTTGACAGGCGATGTATTCCTCAGGAGGAATATAATAGTGTCCTCACTTTGTGTCATTCTTTAGAGTCAGGAGGACATCATCTAGGGAAGAGGACAACGCAGAAGGTACTACAGAGTGGATTATGGTGGCCAACTCTTACTAGAGATGCCTGCACATTCGTGCAGAGTTGTCCAGATTGTTAGAGAGCTGTAGGGACAGTCAGTGCCAGAGATGCAATGGCGATGCGACCTGTCATTATCTGCAAGATCTTTGACGCATGTGGCATAGATTTCATGGGACCATTCCCTTCCAGCAACGGCTTTGAGTACATTCTTCTCGCTGTAGACTATGTTAGTAGATGGGTGGAGGCTATATCCGCATGAACCGCAGACAGTAAGACCGTTTGCAAGTTCCTAAGGGAACACATTATTTCACGGTTCGGGATCCCTCGTATCCTAATCTCTGATGGGGGTAGCCATTTCATTAATAAGGAGGTGAAAAAGCTAGTGAAACAATACAACATCGATCACAGAGTAGCTTCTCCTTACCACCCACAGACGAACGGCATGGCTGAAGTCTCAAATAGGGAGGTGAAATCAATTCTTCAGAAAATAGTACGACCGGATAGGAAGAACTGGTCACTGCTTCTATATCAAGTTCTTTGGGCATATCGTACTATGTATAAGACTCCCTTAGGTACTTCACCATTCAGACTGGTTTATGGAAAGCCGTGCCACTTGCCCGTAGAGATCATGCATAAATCTGAATGGGCAATTCGAGATATATTGATGGATGTACAGAAAGCAGGAGCCAAGAGAAAGATAGATCTGAATGAACTGGTAGAGATTCGAAATCAAGCATACGAGAACACACTCATCTATAAGGACAAAGTGAAGAACTGGCATGACAGACACATTCGGCACAAAAGCTTTGTCCCAGGGCAGAAAGTCTGGTTGTTCAATGCAAGGTTACGAATTTTTCTAGGCAAATTGAAAAGCAAGTGGGAAGGACCGTACATAGTCAGAACGGTGCACGACAATGGCCGTATAGCAATATCAGATGTGTCACCTGGTGCAGAGCCGTTCGTGGTTAACGGGAAGATGCTGAAGCATTCATCAAAACTACTGATCATCTGGCCCGCACTGAAGTGATCTATTTTGTACAGGAATCATGATCATTCTTTCACTTCTTCCTGTAAAAATTCTTTTGAGCCATTCGTTTCTGGAGATCTACAACACTTGTATATTCTTTGTAGACCACAATCGTCCCCATTTTCGCTCGTCTTCTATGCTTAGGATACCAGATCCTAAGTATAGGGGGGACCGATTGCCCGCTGATTTACATTTTATTTTTTGTACTAATTCTTTTGTATAGCCATTCTTTTTCACAAATCAATGGTCTCCAATTTTTGGCTACACTCTTTTCTATACTTAGGATGCCTTATCCTAAGTATAGGGGGGGACCGAGTGATTTCGATGATTTCGTATGCTTTTCCTTTTAAACTTTTGTTATTTATTCTTTTCATTCAGTCATCCTGTTTTTGCTCTCCTGTGATACTTACGATGACCTGATCGTAAGTATAGGGGGGGGGGTTGACTGACTTGTACTCAATATCCTTTTCACCCACTTTTACTTAGCACGAGTTATGTCCTCCTTTTTCTCTTTTGACGCTATGAGGACATAGCACAAGCTAAGTATAGGGGGTGCGTATATATTGTATATATACTTTCGTCCATAACTCGTACTTTTATGTATTTTCTATATCTGTAAAATCCATAAAAGTGGGTAAGGGTTAACTTAAAATCCACTCTTATATTTGTATATTATTTATAAAATCCTTGTAAATAAGTAAAATATGCTTAAAAATTGTATTTAAAACTTGTAATTAAAACATGTCTTTAAAATTTGTACTTCAAATTTGTATAATACTTAGTTAAAATCCTATTTGTTAAAACATTTGTAAAAACCATTCAATCCTTGTAAAATACTTTGTAGATAAATTTTGTAAAATACATTAGACACTTAACTTAAATAAAATATATATCTTGTAAAATTCATGAATAAAATTTTGTTTATAAAAATCATAAAATCCATAAAAAAATTACAAAGTCCTAAAATTCATAAAAACTACAAAAGCCTTAAAATCCATAAAAATGAGTAAAATTCAGAAAATACACTTCACAAAAACATGGTTGCATTTGCATTCGCATTTTTCAGAATAAGTTTGATTTCTGGAACTAAGGACTGAGTCTAATCTAAAGGATGGAGCTTGATTACGGCCGTTAACTCTCGTTGTAAGGAGCCTGACTAGGATCTGGAATTTAGACTCTTCAGGTCTAGTGGCTTAAATCTTTGGGTTCCATAAAACCATATTCGGGAAATCAAGTCATCTGTGCTTAAGTAGACCATTTGGAGTCATCCGTACAACTCTACAGTAGTGAACCAATCTTGAACACATGCACTCTGCACTTAGCTCGACTCGCATGGAGTTCCGAAGGGCAGTACACCTTGGTAGTATGTTTCTATCCTTATCTTTGCGGCATTGACGTCTAAAGACGGGAGAGATTGGGGTTGCGATAGTTGCTTCGGATGAGGGAAGGATCCGCTGACACAATTTTTCTAAGACCTCAAAAAAGGGACGGACTTAAAAGATGCTATATCTGTCGAGGCACGAAAGATGAATGCAGTGCAAGCAAATTACAAAGTCAAAGCAAAGCAGAAGCCACCAAATAAGACCACAATGGCCCAAGCTTCCACCAAAAAGGCTTGCACATCTTAGTGGAGACTCAGCTACACCGGTTGGCCTTCACAAGGAGATGCGTCAACACTAGTCGCACTCCACTTCTTTTCTCATTCTTCTAACTTCTCCCTATATTCGATTGTGGACATAGCAGAACTGAACTCAGAAGGGAATACCTCCCTCCCCGAGGAAAGAGTAGCGGGATGAGGAAGCCATATAAGTGTATAGCCGGGATTGACGGTTTCTTCGGTTCTCTAAGCAGGAAAAGCTAAATCAATTCACACACTGTACAAGTTGACTTCAAGGATGATAGAGTTTGCGATATGAATAAGTGAGTCTAAATTAGCCGATGAAGTGGTCTTGAGTAATGATTGTGGAACTTGAGTACTGTTGAGGATAAAATCCTAATCCTAGTTAAGGTTCCGACAAAATGCTTGTTTCAGGCCCGTTCGAGCTCTGTCCTTTGTCTGTTCTCATGATCTGGTTTAGGAAAACAAATTCATTCTAACTTTCTTTCTTTTTCACTTACTTTTTCAAAATAAGTGTTTGCTAAGGGACTAGCAAAGTTTAAGTATAGGGGGTTGATGAATCCATGATTCATTAACTTTTCTGTCGCATTTTGTCTTAAAACCCTTAACAAATACATGTAAATATCCATTAATTCTCATCTTTTAACAAATCACCATTCATGTGTAGATATTCACTTTTAACCACTAAAATCATGTAAATAAATAAAGAACAAGAAAATAAAGAAAAGGGCAGATTGAATATATGTATATATATACAATATGACTTAAATATAAATATAGCTGTAAGATATACTTATAGCCCAACCCCTGAGACCAAGTCAACATGGATTGGTCGACAAATCAATAAGTAGGGGGAGATAAGGAAAGAAAACATAAAAAAATAATTTAATACACACTCCATACATTCTCCACTATTTATACAATAAATACAAAACTTCAAAGATTTTTAATTAATCCATATGAACATATTTTTCACCAAATCCTTTTCCTAATTATTCCTAAAAATTTATATAAAAATATAAAAATAAGTTAAAAATATTACCCTGTATATATGCCAAGAAACTCAGCCTGCAAATTGTCAAAATCTCAACTTCCGAACATCACAACTTCCTCATACGAACTCTAATTTCACTCTACTCACCTTTAAAGTTCATAAAATATTATTCTCTAATTAATAAATTTCATCGAATTCGGAGTCTGTTTGCAAAAAGTCGGTTTTGGGACCAAAAGACAACAGGGTTTCTGGGCTATTTATTTTATGTAACACACATTATTTATAGTTTTCTTAATTTTATAATTTTTAAATTATTTTATGATCTTTTATTTTCACCCTAAAATATTTCATAATTTTTGGAGTATGTTTATTATTTTAATAAAAACAAAAACCCTAAAATATAGGTATAAATGAACTACCTAGATACTTATCTTATTTATTAAAATATACAAATTAACTTATTAAAATCCATAAAAAATTCCATAAGTCTTATTTAATATTCTAATAATTAATAAATTATAAAATTAATTTTTATTTATTTATTTATTAAACTAAAAATCTAAAACCTATTTATAAATACATATTTATTAATATAATATTTATATTTTAAATAATATTTATTATTTATAAAAAGTATTTATGCCATAAATTAGAAAATTAAGTTATTTACATTTCTTGTATTTATAGTTATTTAAAATAAGCTTATTTACTATTTAATTTCGATTTTATATTGAATAAAAACCTTTGGGCCAACCAGGTGTTGACACTTGTCAGCACCTGGGTCTTCTTCTCCATGAAGCAGTTGCGCCAGGTTTGTTCCCACTTGTCGATTTCACCCATTTCTCCCGCGTGATTCGAGAACCTTCCAGGCGATCTAAGACATCCGATCCCTTCTCCTAACAACCCTCTTCAATGCCCGCCATTGATCTATACTTGGAGCTCACGAAATCCTTTCTATATAAGGCCTCCAAGTCCGCCATCGCCAACCAACTTTCCTAGCTATCTGAGACCCCCAGTTCCAGAAGCCCGACCCCCCATCTTCCAATCCTCATTCCGGCCGACCCGAGGTGGTGACAGCACCGTGGAGGAGCTCGCGAGGAGGAGGATTCGTCGGAGAAGGTTCCATGGCTTCGTCAGCCTTGCATCGCCGCCCAAGCGCGCGTAGAGCTCCGTCCCAAGGTCGACCGTCGAGCAGCTTCTTCCAGGTAATAAACCTTGGACTCCATAGACCTTTTCTTCCATCTTCTTCGTTTTTCTTTTCGATAATCGTGCATCAATTAGCGATGTTAATCACGTAGTTAGTTAGTTTGATCATCTAGGTTAGACGCACAACCGATTACACCGTTCAAACCTCTTCGAATTCGCTTCGAATCGCACTTCCAACTCATCGCCATTTCCACGTGTTTTGTGATTTCTTTTGGAAACTTAACTTTCATCAGTTTTTGATCTTGCAAATTTATCACCCCTCGGCCGATTCTTGGAGAATCGAGCACAACATTCCTTCAATTGCAGGTTCTACATCATCGCGAGCCATTTCTCTGACTTGGAAGCCTTCAGTCGTCATCGGGATTCACATCCAAAGATGGATCACCAGCTCTGAACAACCTCCAGGTGGACGAGGTCGTGATCTTCATCGCGACGCCACCGCCGCTTCGAGACACCGTCGACCGCCCCCTACCGCGGGCGAGCTCGAGGGGTGGAGGAGCCACCCCTCTGGCCCTGCCGGAGTGCCAAGGCTTTCGCCGGTTGCTCTGGAAAATTTCGAGAAGAACGACCGCCACCAGTGATTGTAACAACCTCAAAACAGACAACACACAGGTGCGCGACACGTGGCGCACCCGTGAGCGTCCGATCAGCGCCAGAAAGTTCTAATCGTGGCCGTTGAAGACGAATCGGTGGAAAAATTGTGAACTAAACCCAGCTACTTCCAGAAGATTTACTCCCGCCACCCAAGTTTTCCATATTTGCATTTAGGTCCCTCCGAAGGGACCTAAATGTAAACATTTGTATAACTTTTCTTTCAAAACAGTCCCGAGGACCATTTTGCAAACATTTTAATTAGTTTTTCTTCTGCTTATGCCCCTGGGCTCTAGGGGCTGTTTGGACCTCATTTGACTTTGTTTTTTTGACGGTTTCTTTAGGGTAGTTACACAACTACCCCATCTACCTCGTATAAAGTTTTCGAGTGTTTTTGACGTGTTTTCATCGTGTTTTGATTTTGTCGAAGATCGCCTCGTTTTGTTTTGATTTCTTGTGTTGTTCGAGCTCGCTGCTCGATCTCCGTTCACCCTATTATATTTTACCACCTATATAATATCCACCTATTATACAATAAAAAAATATTTTTGAAAAATATCCCTTTTTGAAAATTAAAAAAAATTGAAAAGAATAAAATCAAATAAAAAATAAAAATAAAAATCAATAAAAAAAGTGTTTTGGCTTGATAACTTTGAGAAGAGATAAAAAATAAGATCACAAAGATAAAAACCGAAAGAATCAAAAGATTCTATTCTGCTTCCTTGAGTTCGACCCAGGAACACTTGCCTGGTTAAAAATTTAGTGTAGGTTTTCCGAAGGAAAACCAAATTTGTTTGATAAGTTGAAGATCGTTCTTGTTTCGTGGCTTTTTGCTACATCGACCGTGTTCTCTAAAAAACAAAAGCCGCGAAACCGATTTTCAGCTTTATCAGTCCCCCATGCACGAGATCAAAGACCTTTCAGCGCACAGATCACATGTTACAAAGGAGGTAGAAGAAGTACAGGGAGCTTTTCTGGCAGTACACATATTCCTATAGGGTTATGGATCATAAGGACTTGTTATAAGATCTTGTCTGCAAAACAAATAAAATTGAAGCCATAAAAATAGTCAAATTATTATGGTTTCATCCGTGTTGAGTTGGTGAACCCACAATTGCTTGGTGTTTGTTTGATCTTAGTTAAGTTCAAAGATCAATCCCTCACATTTTGTGCATTTTTTCACTTTCATCTATTTTATTCCTCATTTGAACCCCTACTCATTTCGATCCTTCTACTATTTTTCACCCCCTTTTTTCCTTGTTTGACCTCCATATCATTCTTACATTCTCGGTCTCCTTTTGTCCTTCGAGATGGTGACACATGGATGGCTTAGTCGGGACCCCATCAACACCTACATCGATTCCATGTGCTCATCTTCTCCAATAATTTGAGGCGATTCTCGAGAACCTGGTTTGGACTCCACAGTCGATCTCTAGAATCCACGCCTTCTTCAATAATTCGAGATCACTCTTGTCTCAAACTCTGCCCATTTGGATGGCCATTGATTTCACTCCTTACACCTCACCATCCTTAATGAAGTTCTGTGTTGACCTTAACACAGAACGATTCTCTACATATGGTGCTTCAATTTAGATTTATTGAGGCATCATTCCATGTGCAGATCACGGGCCCAATATGGAGCCAGAGATTCTCTCATATTCAGAGTCAGAAACATATCCCTGAGGAAAAGGGAAGGGATCGCAGCACTCACCACAACCACAGCCAGATCAGGGCCAGCTAGATCAGAACACTGTGAATGCCCAACTTCTCGCCTCCATCCAGGCGATACAACAGCAGCTCATCGATCAGGCATTTGCCCAAGTCGCCTTCCAAGACATGCTTAATGATTTAAGGAGAAGGACAGAGAACCCAGGAGGAGGAGAAGAAGAGCAAGTAGGTGGACCTCGTGGAGGCCCAGTAGACGAGCCCAGAGGAGAGCGTCCCAAGTCGACTCTCAAGGAGACCTACAACCCTAGAGCAAGACAAGTCACTAAGTGGATCCATATCCCAACAATCCACGCACATTTCGAGTTGAAGCCTCAACTCTTGGCGCTCCTATCCACTTTCCATGGGAACTCAAATGAGGAACCTTATATCCATTTGTAATAATTCGGGTGCATTTTTGGTACAATGCACTACCCTAACATACCGTTACGAGTAGTCAAAATGACGGCGTTCTCGTTCAGTCTTCAGGACAAAGCACTTCATTGGATTAACCACTTGGGGAAGGTCGCTGATGAATCCTCATTCATCACTCTTTATTCTTTTATTTTAGCTAAAACCTATGCAAAACACCATGTATATTTGTGCAAATAGAATAAATTGACAAAGAGCATGCATTGTGTAAATAACAATAATTAGCATGTTTTTGTGCAAAAATAAAAGAAAAAAAAGAAATAAAGAAAAAGAGGGAAATATTTAGAATAAATATTGAGTGACCTAATCCCAAGGGAGGACTCAGCATGGGCCTGACCGCAAAAGAAACCAAGTAGAGAGAGATAAGGTCAATCATGCTTGCACACAAACTTATGTATATAAATAATTTTATTTTCCTCAAAATAAAAATAAAAAAGTGTTTTTCATATTTTGTACATATTTATAAAAATAAAATAAAAATACAAAAATAAAAATAAAAATAATAAAAGTCATTCCCCACATTGTATATACCATGTACATATGTACATAGATATATTTATTTAACTAATGTAAACAAATCATAAAAATAAAAATAAAAATACCTTTTTATTCCAAATTTTATGTTGTATATAAATAAAATAAAAAATTGGAATAATTGTATAAAAATAAACAATTAAAAATAAAAATAAAAAATACATATGTATATATACTTATATATTAATAATATAATGTAAATACTTAATTTATTTTTCAAAAAATAAATAAAAATCACAAAAAATTACTATGAAAAAAATAAACATTTTTTATGTTGAAAATATTTTCAAATAAAATCATTTATTATTTTTAAATGAATTTACAAGTATTTAATAAATCCTGCATTCTGATTGGTCCACAGGGGATTGTTGACCCCCGGGTCAACTCTCCCCTGCGGACCGCTTCTTTGCGGACCTGATCAACTGACCCGACTTTACCCATTTATCCTGGATCGGTCCGATCACCTCTAACCCAAACCCCGGGCTCCATTTGCATAGCTGACATCCGAGATCCACGCCCGGGGATTCTCTTAGGGATCTGTGCACCGAAATCGCCTGCCCGACTCCATTTTAGCCAGACCCCTACCACTATTTAGCTCAGCTCCGCCGCACTATTCACGCATCTTTGGCCATCTCCTTCTAGTCCCAGGACCTCCATTCTTCTTCCTAGAGTGACAGCTATCGAGGGAGGGTGTTGCAGCGAGGATTCAAGGGCTGCAGCCACTGATCCGGCGACCTTCGCCGCCGTGATCCGCCACCGAGCGAGCTTGAGCCTCTGGCCTCGACGAGCCATCGAGGCGACGACCCCAAGAGCTCCCTGATCTCTAGCACAGTCGATTACAACCATCAGGTAGCCTTAACATCCCTTAGGTTAGCTTAATTTCCCAAATTCCCAATTTGCGCAGCCGGTCTTCGCCGGCCGTTTCGCTCCGCTCCGATAGCCCATTCGATCATCCGACCCCCGATTCACATTCATGCGACTCCTCTTCACTTGCTACGCCCCTCCGATCATCCTGTCTCGACCTGGAGCAGGACCTCTGCTCTCCTCTGTCGTCGCCTCGCTGGAGAGCGCCGCCCCACTTCATACACGCATCCACTCCGCTCGTAACCGGGTCGAGGCACTTAGCCCTCGACCCAGCTCTCGTTCTGTGCAGCTTGCAGGCCAAAGCGACCTCATCTGGAGGTTGAATCATTCAGGCGCAGAAGCTCCTCGCCTTCTTCGTCGCCGGAGCTCTCCAGAGCTCCTTAGCCTCATCGGAGGTACCCACCAGCTGCGGACCAGCGCAGATGTTCTTCTCCCCATCTCAGCTGCTCTGGAGGAGCTCTCCACCGCGCACATTGGGCCGGCGAACCTCGCCGGTGAAGAGTTCTTGGAGGACCTCCAGATACCGTCCGATCGACCCCCCTCCGCCAGTTTTCATATCAACCATCCATCCGCGGAGCGCTTCTAGCCGTAGATCCATCTGAGGGTCGCGTCCAGCCGTTGGATCGAGCTCGGGATTCCGTCAGGAGCGTCGATCAACAAAGGGGTATCCAATATTTTCAGCCGTCCGATCAACACGTGGACACCCCTCGTCTGTCGATCATAATAATAGGGGTAATTTCACTTAGGCCCCTATCCTTTTTGTATTTCTCGTTTAGTCTTGTAAATAGTTTTAATAGTTCTTTTTAATTTGGATAATTTGCATCTAGGATCTTAGGTTTATTTTATTTGCATTTGAGTCCCTGTTTATGTGAGACACGTGCATCGACACGTGAGGCTTGGGTTATTTGCATCTCTAGTCCTGAACTTCCTGCGTGTTACTGTTTACATATTTTTAAATAAGATTTGCATTTATACCCCTTTGTGTGCCAGTCACGTGTGTTGCTCGTGCTTTATTGGGCTATTTGCATTCTAAGCCCTGGGATTTTTATATTTGTTATGATTTAGCCCCTGGAAGTATGTTTTCTTGCACTTTGGTCCTTGCTTATTGTGTGCCTTGTTTTTATTGAATAAAATATCAAATCAAACCTAAATTGAGTGAAATTTGGATACGTGGCTCATGTCACTGTGTAAAAATTTCCCCTTTATTGGGATATTTTCGAGGCTTTTTATTATTTTTAAAAAATCAAAAACCTTGATTTTTATTACTGTCTGACATAGAAAATCAAAGAAAAATATAAAAATTCATTTAAGAATTCTAAAAAAATTGTGTTTGATTATTTTGTTGTTTGCTAGCTTCTATCCAATTTTAACCTCGTTTGGAATTATAGAACCTAAAAAAATAAAAAACACTAAAAACCTTACAAAAATTCTTAAAAATTCTATAAAATTTAAAAAATACAAACTCTTTTTCTGTAGTTTAGTTTTTGTATTTACTTTTCATAAAAAATTACCATCAGATTTTTATATGCCAATTATATATTTTTAATTAGCCTCTCAAGTCTGACTGTACATTTTGTCATTGTTTTCCCTTTTCTCAATTTTTATAAAATCGTATAAAAATCATAGAATTCTCAGAAAATTATCAAAAATAATTAAAAGTATAAAAAATACAAAAACAATTTTTATTTGATTTTTTGACTTTATTTGGTGTGTTTTATAAATATTTGTTTGTTGGCTTTTTCATTTTGGTTTATATTTTCCTTATTATTAAAAATACAAAAAAAATCAAAAGATTTAAAAATCCACCAAAAACACCTTTGTTTATTTTATTTTTACTTTTGACTACTTCGTAGGTCGTCTCAGCCATTTCGTGCTCCTTGTGTTCGACCCTGGTAGTTATACCAGGTAAAATAAAATAGCGAGGACCTCTATTTGTTTGACTTGTTTGATTTTTATATTTGGTGGTTCCTTTATTTTTCTTGATTGAGCCAGGCCCGAGAGGTTGAGGTCGCAACGACCATTGACACCTATCTTGCCTTAGTCCCTCGGATTAGCCTGCTCGTCAGAATGGCGTAGTTGTCGGGGAGCACGGCTTAGTAGTCTTTGTTTTTCATTTTCGTTCGGTTTTGTTTTCGCGGCTTTTTCCGCAACTTTTCGGTTTTTTATGGCTTTTCACGGCTTTTTGAATTTCTCTGTGTTCTTTTTATTTTTGTTTTTATTTTATTTTATTTTGTTTTGTTTTTATTTGATTTTATTTTGTGTGTTTATTTTATTTCTATTTTTGCAAATATTTTCTCTTATTACTTTTCTTTTATTATTATAATAATCTGGTCTGATCCACCTCTATTTGTTTACTTGCGAGGGCTCGAGGACCGAGGCGGCTTTTTCGGAAGCCGAAGCAACCGCGGGAGTCAGAGGCGGCTCTTTTCTGTACGGAGCCACATGAGGACGCAAGGAACCGAGCAGGAGTGCCGGAGCCGTGGAATATTCACGTAGATAGCCATAGAGTAGCTTAGATTTATTTTCTGCTGACCATTAATTGTAATAATACAGGACCAGGACTTGGACTTTGGTAAAATATCGGGGTCTGTTTCATCGAGCACCGGTGTGCTCGGGGGACCTCACTGCGGTTTTCCACCGATTTTTGTGTTCTTGGATTTTATTTTCTTTTTAACTTCTTATTTGATTTATGCGGTTTTGGCCTTAGCTTAGGATTTTTGTTGATTGAGCCGTAATTGATTAGGATCCAAATACCTAACTATCTGCATGTGCCTATTAGATCGTAATTGGACCTAATTTAAATTAATAAAGAAAAGGCTAACCTGGTCACTTGAGGGGTCATGCGCCGCTAGAGGCCGTATACAGCGCTGGCAGGACCCGTTGTGGCGGGCACCGATCGGCATCCGAGACCGGACATCAACCCCTCCTGTTGACCCGTTAATCATTGGTTCTCTCCATGTAGAAATTGCTCGTTAAGGTCGATTTCATCGTGCATCATATAGGTAGTTTATTTTCAGTCTTTATTTTATGCGCGGATCACCCTGCATGTAGAGTGCTGGAGTCAGGTACGCCTTTCTTACTCAACGTGCATCATTGATTTTATCACGCATCAGCTTTTTCGTCTTCTCCCCCCATTTTCTGGACTTAAAATAATCAGGAGAATCGAAAAATTCGTTAGGCGTTGTTTGCTTGAAAAACACATAAAAAGAAAAACTATAAAATTGGGACTGCTAAATACACTTGACCCTAAAAGACACCTCACATAAAAATGTCTTGGGGAGAGCAATCCCATCATTGTCTGGTTTGGATGAGCGAGAGAGCGACCTGCACCCTAGGCTAGAGCCACATCTGACCCCTTTTCAGACTACTGCTTCTGGGCTAGTCGTTCTCTAGTGAGGATCTCTCCGGTCTTCGGTAAAGCGGGCTGCAATATCCTTAACAGAGCGAGCCGATCGGGGAGCCGGTAAACGGTCCGCGGCTTGTACTGGCCGGGATAGATCTAGTTCGGGATCAGGACGGTCTCCTGGGGGCGTCGGATTCCTAACAGCTCGCATAACCGCTCTGATATTCTGACATGATCACCTAAATAAAAATTGACAAGATAAATTGACCGAACCCTTATGGTCTTCAGCTCTGTATTGAGTAGGTGAACCTAGGGTTTTGTTTGCTCATATTGTGTGTTTCCAGATTCATCCGCCCGACTCGCCAAGATCAGGATAATGGGCAGGAGGTCTCTTAGGCAGCCTCTGGCTGCACCGCTTTTTAGCACTCCAGCCCATTCATCTAGGTTGGTTCGCGAGAGCTGAGACCCGCTCTCCGAACCCGAGTTCGATTCCGCCATGTTTCCCCTTGACCACCATTCTACCAATCCTGATATGCCAGTGCTAGATGAGAGACAGCAGACAGATGATTTATCAGCACCTGAGTTTGGGTCTTTTGCCTTTGTAGAGACCATGGCCGGCAGTAGCGATGACCGCACTGGAGGTCCCCGACCAGAGCAGACATACGTCCTGGACCAGGGTGCAATCAACAACACCTTGATAGCCTCCCTCGAGACGATGCAGCAGCAGATTAGGGATCAGGGGGCTTTCATGGTTGAGATGAGGAGAGAGATGGAGCGGATGAGAGCCGACCGCGAGCAGTGCAGGCCCGGGGGAGATGGACCAGAGATACCCGATGAGCCAGCCCAGCCGACAGCAGCAGCAGCCGCAGCTGCAGCAGCAGCAGGAGCCAGGCCGATGCGGGAGTTGCACAACCCCGGATCGACACTTACACACCGGTGGGTGGTGCGTCCGACGATCGTGGGGGACTTCAAGTTCCCCCCATAGACACTTCAGATCCTCCCCCGCTTCCACGGGTTCACCGCTGAGGAGCCCCATCTATATCTCCAGGAGTTCGAGATGATCTGCAGCACCGTCCATGATCGGTAGGTGGACGAGGACACCATCCGTATGATTGCCTTCCCTTTCTCCCTCGCCGACAGAGCAGCCAACTAGCTGAAACATTTATGGACATTTGTGTATACCTGGGAGCAGCTCTGCACCAAGTACTTGAACAAGTACTATCCACTCGGGCGGACCAATGCAGCGAGGGCCCTGATCAACAACTTCTCCATGCTCCCCAACGAGCAGTTTCACAAGGCATGGGAGAGGTTTAGAGAGCTTACGGACAGATGCCCTCACCACGACATCACGAAGCCAAACCTAGTTCAGAGCTTCTTCTATGGGTTGACACCAGAGCTGCAGGGCCTGGTGAACGCTTCTTGTGGCGGTTCCTACTTCACCAGAGATGAGGATCAGGTCTAGGCCATCTACGAAGAGATGGCCGAGAACTATACATTGATGTCCTAGACCCGCCTATACACTCAGGGACGCCCCCAGCCACAGACTCTGCAGTACCAGAGGATAACAGGGGTCGATGCCGGTCCTTCCACTTCGTCCGCGGCAGCCGCACAGGCTGAGTCCACAGCCGCAGACATGGGCATCATCAGTGAGAAGCTGGATCGGATCGAGCTGATAGAGAAGAAGCAGTGCCAGGGCATGATACATATTGATCAGATGGCATAGACGCTGAGTGACCTGAAGACACAGATCATGTGTATCCATGAGGCACAGACGGCTTCTCATCCCCGTCTCAGGTCACGAGGAGATCTGAGCAGCAGTGGTAGCTCGTCCCAGCACTCCAGCCAGCCTAGACAGGTTCACCATGTCCAGGTGGAGTCATACCAGCGACGGTTCCGAAAATTCGCTTGATAAAAGAGATGTTTCTATTGTTTCGTGCCACAAAATTAATGTGTTGTCAATCGTTGTAGGCGGCGATCGGAATCGATCAAGAAATAACCATAAATATTATTCAATTTTTAATCGCGTGGTTTTATGTTTATTTTACTTAGGCAAGTCCCAAGTCGATCACAAGGAGGCAAAGGAACAGCCTAGAGTTATGTCTATCAAGATTCGTGCACGGTTTTCAAGGCGGTTTTTTTATTTTTAATGCAAATAAGGGATGCAAGATGCGATTTCGGCCTATTTTAGGGACTAAAATGTAAATTACATTCAAACGATGTTCGAAAAATATGAAACTTGGTCGAGATGATAATTATGACAAAATGAATGCACTGTATATTTTTTTGGAATTTTTGAATGCAATATGAATTTTTATGAATTTTTAAATGCAAACAAACTGTTTTCAATATTTAATTATAATAAATATTAAATATACTTATTTTCAAGAGATAAAATTATCTAAGATCTACCACTAGGTGATGGATCTTAGAAAAATCCTAAACCTCGACAAATTAAACACTGAAATATGCACAATGATTTTTACAGGGCAAATTATCCAAGTAAATACAAATCTTTTTGGGCACAGAATCAAACACAATTAACTCTACAATATGTGATTTTTCGGGGATTTTTGGAGCAATGGTTAATCAACTACAAAATTAAGAGCATAAATTGGGCAAAATATGTAAATTTCCATCAAATAATTGATTATTAATTAACCAATGATCATAAAAAAATCCACAATATGTCAAATTGTAGAGAGTTAAATGATAAACATCATGCAATTTTTGGATTAATAAAATAATGTAAAGAAGAGTAAAAAATAACTGGGGAACATAGGGGTATAATTGTAAGAAATAAATATAAAAGAATAGTGCAGAGGGGTACCTATTTGAAATTACCAATAGCTCTGGGGCCTCCGATGCAATTTTACCAAAGGTCACGTGCGATGCACGTGACCCCTGGTCGGCGGGGACTGGCACGCAATATTGAGGAAGGCCGGGCACTTTTCTGTAAATTGCCCACGGGTCACGTGCAACGCATGTGACCCCTGGGTATGACGTTCGGTTGACGTCCCCCCGCCTCCAGGTGCGCGGCACGTGGCGGGGGTCTCGGCCCTGGCGACCGGGGGCGATAGCGGCGGAGGGGGCCGCTCCTGACGGAGGCGAGGGGCTGTGGTGTGGAGGAGGAGTGTCTGGGATCTGTGACGGCGGAGGAAGCTGATGTAGGTAGGAGGTGGAGCTTTCGCGAAAAGCTCAGAGGTGAACGACTGTGCGGGGGAGGATGATGGTCGAGATAGAAAGATAGAGAGGGAGATCGGAGATGGAGCTTGGGAAGAGGCGGCAGAGGGTTCGGAGGTTGAAGACAAAGGCGGGCCGTCCGATCGGCCGAGATTGGACAGCCTAGGATGAGCCATATGGCGATGAAGGGGGAAAGGACGGGGCACGTGCGGAGATTTTTCTGGTGCTGACATGTGGCGGCCTCAGGGACTGCCACGTGTCAGCACCAGAAAAATCGAAGATAAAATATTTTGTAAAATAAAAAATAAATAGCAAACGACCTCAGATCGAAAAAGTTCCATCACAAAAAATGCTCATCTCGATGAGACTACAACTTTCATGAACACATCAAAACCAAAATCGATCAAATGCATAAAGTGAATTTTTGGGGTATCCCATGTACATAGAATACCTAGATTTTTGGGTTTTCTAATTTTTTTGTCATTTTTAAACTATATAAAAAATCCGAAAAAATATGGACAAATCAAAGATAAATAAAAGACATCTAATCTATTTTTTTGAATTTTTAATTAATAAGAAAATATGTACATAAAATATCGGGTCAAAAATAGCTCAAATACACAATGTACAAAAGAGGCCCAAAATCCAACTTTCACATACGAGCTCCGATTCACTTGAACTTGCTCTTGTTTTGAAGGTAATTGAATGTTCATTAGTCCAAAAGTGAGTAGGATCAAATTGGACACTAGATAGGGAAGATATGAGGCTTTTAGTCCGAAAATCCTGAAATTAGGGTTTGGGTTTTTGGTCAACTAAACAGGGTGAGTGATTTTTTTGTATTTTTCATTTATTCTTGTTAGTGATGAGCATATAGTGGTGGTTTTGGAACATTCAGAGTTAGCATGAAGGGGCTAAAAATCAAGGAAGTTAGGCTATTTACAGGTCAAATTTGGCTTGGATTTTTGGCTTCTTATTTTGTGCATAAATCATGGATAAATTGCAACTCTTATGAAAATATGCATGAATGCTAATTATGCAGAATAAATGCAGAAATGCTGATGATTTTGAGGGATTGAGCTTAATTAATGAGATTTAGAGTGATGAATCCGAGATTCATCATCCTCCTATACTTAAACCATGCTCGTCCCTGAGCATCAAAAAGAAATGCCATGAGGTGAAATGAGATTGGGTTCCATACCAAGACCATGAGCTGAAGGTGAAACTGAAATGGACTCGACCTTTGGATTAATAGTGTGGCAGAACTTCTGTGAGACTTAGAATTTTAAAATCAACAGCCCTCAAGTTCTACACATCATTGTCACAGTTTCAGCTCAGAAGTCATCTTAGATCAATCCTCTTCCCAAAGTATACCCTATGAACATTGAATAATCGACTCATGTGTGTGAAGGGTTTTAGCTCTTCCCATCCAGAATGTCGGACTACCATGCTCCTCTCCTCTCCAGTAACTCGTCCTCGAGGAGTCAGGTATTTCCTTCTAAGGTATGCCGTGTTGTGTTCACAATCGAATTGGGGGAGAAGATAGAAGAAGGGGAAAAGAACTAGAGGGTGGCCAGTGTAGTCACCTCTCCTTGTAAAGATGGCCAGTGTAGCCGAGTCTCCACCATGATCTGCAGGTTTCTTGAAGCTTGGACCTTTCTAGTCGGATTTTATGTGGTAGTTGCTTCTTTGTATTTGGAATTTTTGGTGGTTCTGCTTGGATCTTGTTGTGCCCCTACGGATATAGAATCCTTTTGTTCCGTATATTTTTTGGGGTCTTAGAAAAAAATTGTGCCCAGCCGTCCATCCCTTTTCCGAAGCTTTATTTCAACCCGTACTCTGGTCTTTAGATTTCCACGCTACCAGAAAAGAGACTCACACAGTCTTCCAACATCCCGTCTGAGTTGAGCTAAGTGCATAGTGCGAGAGTACAAATTAATTCCCTATTCCAGAGTTGTACCCAGAATGAAGAGACCAGGTTAGACACTAAGAGTTAAACGTTGTACATTGTCATGTGGAACTTAAAGAATTAAGTCAAAATACCTGAAGCTTATAAAATCCTATTTCTTGGTGAAGTTCCTCTGAAAATTAGGTGGATTAAGGTCAAGTCCAGACCACTCTTGGTTTCGGCTCATAACTAGGTTCAGAATCCAATGACTTTTCACATATGCAATTGCATGTGATGTTGGATGAAGTGCAGGTGTGTGAAATACTGACAAATTTTTTTATGAAAAAAGAAATAAGAAGCCATTTTTTTCAAAAATTTTGGGCAAAGTTAGTGTTACTAGCAAAACTCTTTTTCTTTTTTTATTACCCACCACGTAAATACATATAGACTTACACGAAAGTACGAGATATGGGTAAAATATATACGAAGTATATACACAGACCCCCTATACTTAGCGAGTGTTGTGTCCTCAGAGCACAAGAAGCTTAAAGAAGACATAGCTTGGGTTAAGCGTAAGGGAGTGAAAAAAATAAAAAGAAAATGAAGCGGTCGTGATATGTGAATGAGGAGAGTATATTCAGGTGGATGTCGGTTCCCCCTATACTTAGGCTCTGGTCAGCCTAAGTATAGAAGAAGGGAGGAAGTGAAATGATCGGGAGAAGGAGAACGATGGTATATACATATGACATCGGTCCCCCCTATACTTAGGCCTTGGCCTAAGTAGAGTAAGAAGCTGTACAAGGAGACCGATGTGGTCGGGAGGGAGGGTGGGTAGCCGATGATTAAGGCGGTTTTCGGCTGACCTTTTTGTGAGGCTACGGTGGGAGATCGTAATGATGAGACGGAGATGAGGCATATGATTCCCAACTATGATCAGTGTCATCCTAAGAAAAATCATGATGGATAATAGATGAAGTGTTTGAGTCAGATGAAATATATCCATCATCAGAGTTATCCTCAGAGGAATAGTATTTGAAAGTGGACATACTCCAAATATTCATGTCTTTTTGTTTCTTCAGTTGTTTTCTCAGAATTCGTTCCTTCTTAGGGTCAATCGGTTTGTCCTCGGATGAATACTCAGAAGCACCAGTCTCTGTCAGCTCATACGAAATAATTCCAGTGTACTTGAAGAGGGTAGGAGCATCAGCTTTGGATGAATAGTAGTTAGGAACGGGAGTTGTCCAACGAGAATTAAATTTTGGATCCTTGCGAAGATATGACTTTAGAGCTGTCGAACACACTTCACTTATGTAGATTACCTTTTCCGGACCTGATGAAGGAACATCAGACGATTCCTCTTCCGAAAGGTCAAAGGTGACTTTCTTTTTCTTGCTTCGTGAAGGTATCGGTTCACTTGAGTATCCAGATGAATAGCCATTGGAATTCTCCTTGGTCGGTTTTCGTTTGTTCTTGGTCTTCTAAATGTTGGTGCACTCTCGATTTGGGATGATTTGGTCCAGGTATTCAGAGAATGTTTCTCCAGGGTGTGACCATGCATATGTTTCAGGATCGTAGTAGAAGGATCTGTTTATTTTGAGATTCACAGGAATTGAAATACTGGGGGGAGTCTCTGCATGTTCGTTCTCAATTGATTTGACATTGGAGCATTCCTGCGTCAAGTTGATGTGATCCATGTAGTCAGAATAGGTTGACCCAGGGTGCGACCATGCATAAGTCTCCGGATCATATGATTCATGTACTTGATTCTCCATGGTGAGAGCGGCTGGGAATGGAGCAGGGGGGAGAATCTCTAAACCATTAGTCTCATCAGCAACCGCTGTCTCTGGTGTAGCAGCGGGGTAGGTCTCTTCTACCGTTTCATGGTTGCGGTTGTCGGGGACTTCGTGGGTTGCCTTAGCAGATCGTGGTTCCTCAAAGACAGGGTTAGATCTAAGTTCTTCCAATGTTGTGAAATTGATTTCCCGAGTCCCACAATCAATAATTGCCTTAGCCAAAGCTAAGAACGGCTTTCTGAGAATAATTGGAGACTAGGTGAATTCTCCTTGATGCTCAATATCAATGATCGTGAATTCTACTTTGAGCGGAGCACCTTGGAATCTCATGATGACCGAAATGATTCCTCTCAGCCGTCTTATCGATCGGTCCGTCAATTGAACATTCTCTCGTAATTTCCTGATCGGTCCGAGTTTGAGTTCATGGAATACAGAGGTCGGGAGGATATTGATCGGTGAATCGTCATCAATCCGAGCATGGGTAAAAATCGTGTCTTTGATTACACAGTCAAATCTGGGCAACCGCTTCACTATGCGGCTCTTGGTTTTTCTCCTCATCACCAAGGAGGAGGCCATTGACAAGATATGTCTTTCGGGCTTTGTTCTAATCCTGCCCGACTTTTTTATAGTTAATTTGTCCATTACAAATCTTTTAAGATCGAGGAAGTGTTCAATGGCCTGTAAAAAGGGAAGTTTAAAAATCAATTTCTTTCCTAGTGCTTCCCGTACACCAGGATCCAAATTCTTCAGATCTTCTTCAGTTTCAATTTTTATGTATTTTTCGAGATTTTCGATTTTTTGTGATTTTCAAATATTCCGATTTTTTTGTTATTTTCTGTGTGGTTTGGTGATTTGGTTTCTTCCGTCGATGAGTAGGGGCTTTGATGTTCTGCTAAGGAGTTATATGCATAGTCATGTCTAGGGGAATAGTTCACAGAATCATCCCTAGGTTTTTGGACATCCTCAAAATTGTCAAAATGAGATCAATCATTTCTCATTCATTTTTATGTCCGAGCTCCCATAGAGTGAAATTAATCGGTCGATAAATTTTTTAAATCTATCCTCTATTGAATTGAATCTCTTATTTATCTTCGAAATATCATCCTCAAAATTCTGTTCATAATCAACCATGGGAGCAGTCGGTGTGTGTTCGATAATTTCATCTTCCATTTTTTCCGTTTGTGCTGAGAGGAGAGTTTCTTGGAATATCCGACATATGATTATTATTTTCTGAAAATTTCTCCTCAAAAATTATGGAAGGAGGCTGCTCATACGGTCCAGGCATGTGTAGTTGGTCTGAGTAGAGTTCCATCCTATGATTGGTCAGACCTTGATATTGTAGAGTCATCATACAGGGTTTATGTGTTTCTATATGGTCAGTCCAGTCCTCTATATGAGTATCATGTCTGAAGAGGGGTTTGTTATGTTCAATCCAACACTGATGATCATTAAGTGCGGGTCTTTCCATCTGGGTTTGGTTTCTCGACCAGTTATGAGACTTAAAGGTATTTTGATCTTGAAATGACCCATCAGTGAGAATCCGAGAATAAGATGGTTTAGTCCAAGATGGTAGATGGTTATGTCTGGTCGGATGATTTGAGTAGAAATTTAATGAGGAGGCCGAATTCATCTGCGGGTGAAAGTCTCCCGCAAATGTTGGAGGATTATTGAAAGAAGAGAATTTAATTGATCTGGGCCTAACCGAGACAAATTCATTTTCATAGTACAACTCTGATGGATTTTCAGATACATGTTCGATCATTTTTGAAAGGAATGAGGGATTGGGTCTGCAAGAGTTATTGGACAAGAGTTCCATGATGAGGTTTAAATCAAGAAAGGAGAGAGATGATTGCACGAGATAGTCAAGAGAAATTTTATCAAATGTGCGGCTATTGATCTTCAAAATCGATTCACGCACACCAATGCAAATACAAATCAAACCCCGGGTTCTCCAACTCAACTCAAAGTGAAGACCATGAAGGTTCGGTCAATTATCTTGTTAATTTTAGAGTTTGGTGATAATACAATATATCAGAGCAGTTAAAGCGAGCTGTTAGGAACCCAATGCTCTCAGGAGACTGGCCTATACTAAATTAGATCTTTCCCAGTCAGTATGAATTGCGGATCGTTTACTGGCTACTCGATCAATTCAATCTGTTAAGGACGACATGGGCCGTTTTAAAGGCTACCAGAGAGATCCTCACTGGAGAACGACTAACCCAAGATAGTAGTCCGAAAAGAGTTAGGACGTGGCTCTATCCTAGTGTGTGAGTCGCTCTCTCTCTCTCAAGCAAACCAAACAATGACGAGGTTGCTCTCCCGCAAAAAATCTTGATTTTATGGGTTCTTAAGATCGGCTATATTTAGCAGTCCCAATTTTAATTAGGTGATCACTGAAGAATTTAAATGAGCACAAATACACGTCTACCGTCCAGTCCCAATTTTCTTTAGAATTATGTGATAAAACAAGAGCAAGAAATTCAGAAAAGCTGAAGCACGTGGAAAACTATGATGAATGCTCAGTTAGAAGACTTGCAGTGAATCCTCGCAATCTTCATGTGGGATGCTTGACAGAATTGAAAAATTACTCTAAATGAATGCAAGCCGATGAAAAAAACCTCACCTAAGCAGAAAGTTCTATTAGCGGGAAAGACTTGAGTTAAATTTTGGCTAAATTGATCGATCTATGTGCGTCTCGGTTAATAGTGCAGTGTGGCTTATGATCCTACGAGCACAACAAAAAATAAAAATGCTCTGAGAGCCGTATGTGCAGGTCTATCCTAATCGCCACTCAAGTCGGGTCCCACCCTCACCGGAGAGTGAAACAGGCCACGACACACCACAAGAAGAGTTCAGAGTCTTTTTTACACGCGCGAGAGTTCAATCGGACACCGCTGTAAATGAGCAATTAATTACAGAACTAAAATTGTAGAAATTAAAAACCTAGACTCTACGCTCTCTCATGACTCGACTTGATCTTAAATTAATTACAGCTTCTTCGGATGCCAGTGAAGATGCGTCGAGTTCTTGAAAAACCGCTCCACGTGCGTCAGGTACCTCGCAAGAAAAATAAGAGAGATTTGTGTAAGAGAGTGACTCAGAAAATAATCAAAAATAAAATGAGAAAAATAAATGCTGAAAAATAAATGCAGGAAATAAAATGGGAATTATAGTGAAAAATTCGGGGGTCAGATTACCTGAATGTGAAAAACAGAACAAGAAATGTCAAAACACAAAACTAAGCCATTTGCCTCCCCAACAACGGCGCCATCTGACGGATCCGTTAATCGTGTCTTTAAAAAAGATGTTTTTATAAGTTTGTGCCACAAAATTAATGTGTTGTCGTTCGTTGTAGGCGACGATCGGAATCGGTCAAGAAATAACCATAAATATTATTCAAATTTTAATCGAGTGGTTTTATATTTATTTTACTTGGGCAAGTCCCAAGGTCAATCACAAGGAGGCAAAAGAACGACCTAGAGTTATGTCTATCAAAATTCATGCACGGTTTTCGAGGCGGTTTTTTTGGATTTTCAATGCAAATAAGGGATGCAAGATGCGATTTCAGCATATTTTAGGGACTAAAAAGTAAATTGCATACAAACTATGTTCGAAAAATATGAAACTTGGTCGAGATGATAATTATGACAAAATGAATGCATTATATTTTTTTTGAAATTTTTGAATGCAATATGAATTTTTTATGAATTTTTAAATACAAACAGACCGATTTTCGATATTTAATTATAATAAATGTTAAACCTACTTATTTTCAAGAGATAAAATTATCTAAGATCCATTACTAGGTGATGGATCTTAAAAAAATCCTAAATCTCGAAAATGTGGGGGTTAATACCTATTAAAAATTAAACACTGAAATATGCACAATGATTTTTACAGGGAAAATTATGCATGTAAATGCAAATCTTTTTGGGCACAATATCAAACACAATTAACTCTAAAATATGTGATTTTTCGGGGATTTTTAGAGCAATGGTTAATCAACTACAAAATTAAGAGCATAAATTGGGCAAAATATGTAAATTTCCACCAAATAATTAATTATTAATTAACCAATGATCATAAAAAAATCCACAATATGTCAAATTGTAGAGAGTTAAATAATAAACATCATGCAATTTTTGGATTAATAAAATAATATAAAGAAGAGTAAAAAATAACTGGGGAACACAGGGGTATAATTGCAAGAAATAAATATAAAAGAAATATGCAGAGGAGGACCTATTTGAAATTACCAATAGCTCTGGGGCCTCCGATGCAATTTTACCAAAGGTCACGTGCGATGCATATGACCCCTGATCGGCGGGGACTGGTGCACAATATTGAGGAAGGACGGGGACTTTTCTGCAAATTGCCCATGGGTCATGTGCAGCGCACGTGACCCCTGGGGATGACGTTCAGCTGACGTCCCCCCCCCCCCCCCCGCGCCTCCACGTACGCGACACGTAGCGGGGGTCTCGGCCCTGGCAACCGGGGGCGATAGCGGCGGAGGGGGCCGCTCCTGGCGGAGGTGAGGGGCTGTGGTGCGGAGGAGGAGCGTCTGTGATCGGTGACGGCGGAGGAAGCTGGTGTAGGTCGGAGGCAGAGCTTTCGCGAAAAGCTCAGAGGTGAACGGCGGCGCGAGGGAGGATGATGGTCGAGATCGAGAGATAGAGAGGGAGATCGGAGATGGAGCATGGGAAGAGGCGGCGAAGGATTCGGAAGTTGAAGACGAAGGCGGGCCGTCCGATCGGCCGAGATCGGACAGCCCAGGATGAGCCAAGTGGCGATGAAGGGGGAAAGGACGGGGCACGTGCGACACACGTGCGATTATTTATTTATTTATTTTTGAAAATGAATAAAAAGGGGCCCAAAAACCGCAGACACGTGGCGGCCTCAGGGGTCGCCACGTGTCAGCACCAGAAAAATCAAAGATAAAATATTTTGTAAAATCAAAAAGAAATAGCAAACGACCTTGGATCGAAAAAGATACTTCACAGAAAATGCTCGTCTCGATGAGATCTACAACTTTCATGAAGACATCAAAACCAAAATCAATCAAATGCATAAAGTGAATTTTTGGGGCATCCCATGTACATAGAATACCTAGATTTTTTGGTTTTCTAATTTTTTTTGTCATTTTTAAACTAGATAAAAAATCCAAAAAATATGGAGAAATCAAAGATAAATAAAAGACATCTAAATCTAATTTTTTGAATTTTTAATTAATAAGAAAATATGTACATAAAATATCAGGTCAAAGATAGCTCAAATACACAATGCACAAAAGAGGCCCAAAACCCAACTTTTACATACAAGCTCCGATTCACTTGAACTTGATCTTGTTTTTAAGGTAATTGAATGTGCATTAGTTCAAAAGTGAGTAGGATCAAATAGGACACTGGATAGGGAAGATATGGGGCTTTTAGTCCGAAAATCCTGAAACTAGGGTTTGGGTTTTTGGTCCACTTAACATGGTCAGTGATTTTTTTTGTATTTTTCATTTATTCTTGTTATTGATGAGCATAAAGTGGAGGTAGTTTTGGAACATTCAGAGATAGCATGAAGGAGTTAAAAATCAGGGAAGTTAGGCTATTTACAGGTCAAAATTGGCTTGGATTTTTGGCTTCTTATTTTGTGCAGAAATCATGGATAAAATGCAGCTCTTATGAAAATATGCATGAATGCTAATTACGCAGAATAAATGTAGAGATGCTGATGATTTTGAGGGATTGAGCTTAATTAATGAGATTTAGAGTGATGAATCTGAGATTCATTGACTAGCAGCCGCCGCAGTCTTAGCAGTCACCACCATCCCCAGACACTCAGATGGTGGTTTACCATCCGGATCAGCCTCTAGCAGTACTTCCCCCACCCTTGTACGAGCAGGAGCCGTTGATGGATGTCAACGGGATTTGGTACGACCGACCCCAACCCGGTATCCGACGAGACCATCCTGGATTCTGCTTGTCAGCCGGCAGTTCCCAGCAGTAGCCTCCAGCCCAGGGTGGCCAGTACGGCCAGCAGCGTGAGTAGCACCAGCAGCAGCAGCCCCCAGTACACCACCACCAACAGTCATCCCATTATCATCAGTACGGTCCTCGTCCCTATCAGCAGGGAAAACCTTGGAGGCGAGAGCAGCCTCATCAGCAGTAGTACCGCACTCACCCTCACTAGCAGCAGCCTCACTACCAGCAAGGCTACCCGTCAGGTTCTCATGGGCCGACCTATGAGAACCTCGCCTTGGATGAGTTAGCCCGCCTCATGACCGAGCAACAGACCACATATCGACGGGAGATGGACGAGTTCCGTCAAGAGATGAGGGAGATCATGAGAGGGAAAGCCGCCATCTCTGCCCAGATTGAGCCGAACCCCAACAGCCTCAAGAGGAAGAATGAGCAGGTAGAGTTCACTGAGATTACCACTCCTAGTGCTTCACTTGGTGATATGTCTGCATACATGTTTGATGCTGATTTTATTACACTTAGGAGCGGTAGGATGCCAGCAGGAGGTGCCTTATCTGAGCGCGACTCGATGCTACTTCAGGAGCGCCAGGCGAGGAGAGGAGCGGTGCTGAGACCGCCAGAGATGATAACAGTGGTACTGACGCCACCACGGACGTTGATCCAGCTGACGATACTGAGGCCGTCGTTTCACCTGATGGAGGAGGTGCAACTGATGCCACCAGACGTGATGCCGAGCTAGAGCGCGGTACTGATGCCGCACAGCCAGATGCCGAGGGTGGTGCTGAGGCCACCAACACTTCTACTGCTAATCCTGTTGTTTTTCATTATGTTCATGTACCTCAGGACGTTTCTGTGAATAAAGGAAAGGGTTTGTTTTATTCTGATCCACCTGTGGTGATTGATGATGTATGTGTGGATTCTGCCATGCTTGAGCAGCCCAGACCCTCTCCTAGTCCTTCATCTAAGAAGGACCCTGTAGTCCCCTTTCCCAGAGCACTCCATTTGGCTAAGGGGCAGAAAAAAGAAAATCCTAAAAAGAACCATCAGATAGAGTTCAGCCAGAAGATGATAGATCGATTCCACATACAACTGACTCTACAGGAGGCATTGGAGTGCATACCTCTACTCCAGAAATCACTTGGAGACATGACCGTAGTTCGGAGGAAGAGGAGGAATCACCAGTCAGAGATCCATGTGCTCACTCGCGCCACATGCTTCGTGATTCAGAACTGTCTTCCAGCCAAGAGGCCAGATGCAGGAGCCCCGTATGTCAGATGCCATATTCAGGAGCAGAGGTTCGATCGCACTCTATTAGACAGCGGGCCTTCGATCAACCTACTTCTGGCAGCCCTACTCGACCGCTTTGAGTTGGGCCCTCTACAACAGAGCAGGACGGTCCTTCAGTTGGCTGATCGATCTGTCAAGAGGTCGAAGGGGTTCCAGAAGGACATTGTCGTCACGATTCAGGGCCTGAAATTCCCCGTGGACTTCATTGTGTTGGACATGGAGATCCCTAAGTCCGTGACCGATACCCCCATCATTTTAGGACGTTCATTCTTGGACACAACCAAGACGATATCCGATCATGATAGCGGGAAGGTATACTTTCCCGTCGAGGGCGAGAGTGTACAAATAGAGACGATCGAGGAGACTAGAGCCCGAGATTCAGCTTGCTCCGAGCAGACTTCCGATTCAGAGCAGATGATAGATACAGGGCGAGACATCCACCAGGACTGCGACTTTGTGATCACAGATGATGAGGCAGTTTGGGCAGACCCTGCAGCACAGGCCATCCTCTCACTTTCAGAGTTTGCTGATGCACAGATGACAACAGAGGAGAGCTTGGATAGCGCACCCCTGGTCCAGGATGCATCTCAGGAAGCAGAGCCGGTCCCCGATCGCGAGACAGATTTTGATTGTGATTCTGATACAGATCCCTCGGAGTCAGATTTCGACTGGGCTGAGTTTGATGATTTGATATCATGTCTGACTTCCACAGAGTCGACGGCTAGGGAGGAGGCTGATTCCACACAGAGCATAGAGATATCAGCAGAGCAGCCTTCCCCTGATTCAGATTGTGTGAGAGAGTTTCCATTCTCCTATACAGATTTGGCTGCATTCACTCAGACCTTTCAGAGGCCAGATCCACCAGCACAGTGTTGTCCAGAGCTGAAACCGCTTCCTTCATCGCTGAAGTATACGTTCCTTGCGGGCGAGCATGAGATGTACCCAGTCATTATCTCAGTGGATTTGACTGGAGAGCAGGAATCCCGTCTGATGGGGGTTCTTGAAAAGAACTACAAGGCGATAGGATGGAGTGTAGCCGATCTCCAGGGGATAAGTCCGGCCCTGTGCTCCCACCATATCTATCTCGAGGAGGACGCGAAGCCGTCGCATGAGTTCCAGCAGCGGCTGAACCCGAACCTTCGAGATGTTGTCATGAAGGATATCTCGAAATGGTGGAGCACCGATTTTATCTACCCCATCTCCGACTCCAAGTGGGTCAGTCTGTTGCATGTGGTGCCCAAGAAGACGGGCATCACTACAGTTGTCAGCGAGTCTGGAGAGGAGATCGCTACCCGGGTACCCACTTCTTGGCGGGTCTGTGTGGATTACAGACGAATCAACCAGGCCACCAAGAAGGATCATTTCCCCCTGCCCTTTATTGACCAGATCATTGAGAGATTAGCAGGGAAGAGCCATTACTGTTTCTTGGATGGGTACTCCGGATACAACTAGGTGGCGACTGCGCCAGAGGACCAGGACAAGACTACCTTTACCTGTCCCTTCGGGACATATGCTTTCAAACGGATGCCCTTTGGATTGTGCAACGCTCCGGCGACATTCCAGAGGTGCATGTTGTCCATTTTTTCGGACATGATAGGGGAGTGCTTGCAGGTCTTCATGGATGACTTTTCGGTCTACGGCGACGGATTCGACTCCTGTCTTGACTGCCTAGACCGCATCCTCCAGCGATGTATTGAGGTGCACCTGGTGCTTTCTTGGGAGAAGACTCACTTCATGGTGACTCAAGGGATGGTGCTCGGCCATATAATCTCCAACAGGGGCATGGAGGTTGATCCGTCCAAGGTGGATATCATTAGGAAACTCATTCCACCGTCCAACTTGCGGCAGTTACGGTCTTTTCTGGGGCACGCCGGTTTCTACCGTCAATTCATTCATGATTTCAGCCGGATTGCCCGACCGTTGATTGATCTGCTGACGAAAGACACCGAGTTCATTGTGGATGATAAGTGTCTAGCGTCATTTGAGACTCTCAAGAGTCTAGTTGTCGAGGCTCCTATCCTGCAGCCGTCTGATTGGTCTCTCCCATTCGAGATCATGACAGATGTTTCCGATTTTGCTGTAGGGGCCGTGCTGGGACAGAGGAGGGATGGAGTCCCCTTTGCTATTCACTACGCTAGCCGGACTTTGGATGTAGCTTAGAGGAACTACACAGTCACTGAGAAGGAGATGCTAGCCATAGTGTTCGCCCTAGATAAGTTCAAATCGTACATCATTGGATCTAGAGTGACCATCTTCACTGACCAAACCGCCATCTAGTACCTTATGGCAAAGAAGGATGCCAAAGCCAGATTGACCAGATGGATCTTTCTACTCCATGAGTTTGATATAGAGATTAAGGATAAACCTGGAGTCAAGAATGTGGTGGCGGATCATCTCTCCCGATTGGAGTATCTTGAGGATTCCAAGCAGATTGAGCCTATTTGTGAGACCTTCCCAGATGAGGCGATCCTTGCTATCGCCTCTCTCTCGTGGTACGCCGATATTGTGAACTTTCTTGTTGCCAAGAAAGTCCCACAGGATTGGCCTAGGCAGCGACTTGAGACCTTCCTTGCGAAGGCCAAGTTCTACCACTGGGAGGATCCCGTCCTTTATCACGAAGGAGGGGATAGCGTCTGGCGTAGGTGTATTCCTCAGGAGGAGCACCACAGCGTCCTCACTTACTGCCACAAGCTTGAGGCAGGAGGACATCACTCTGGGAGGAGAACGACACATAAAGTTCTCTAATCCGGCCTATGGTGGCCTACCCTCTACAAGGACTACGATGAGTTCATGAAGAGGTGTACTGACTGTCAGAGGATGGGCACTTGTGGACAACGTGATATGATGCTGATGCAGCCCATTCACTTCTGTGAGGTTTTTGACGCATGGGGCATCAATTTCATGGGTCCATTCCCTAGGAGTCAAGGATTTGAGTACATTCTGTTGGCCGTTGATTATGTTATTCGTTGGTTTGAGGCCATCCCTGCCCGAACCGCAGATGCTAGGACTGTTTGCAGATTTTTGAGGAAGAATATCATTTTACGGTTCGGGGTACCACGAGTGTTGATATCTGACGGGGGGTCTCATTTCGTCAACGACAAGGTAAAGGCCCTTGCTAGCGAGTTCAACATAGACCATCGAGTAGCCACACCGTACCATCCTCAGACCAATGGACTTGCTGAAGTGTCGAACAGGGAGATAAAGACTATATTGCAGAAGGTCGTCCGCCCTGACCGAAAGGATTGGTCACAGCTTTTGGACTCGGTCTTGTGGGCATATCGGACGTCCTTCAAGACACCATTGGGTACGTCTCCCTTTCGCCTTGTTTATGGCAAGCCATGCCATTTACCTGTTGAGCTTAGACATAGGTCACTCTGGGCAGTTACAGACATCATCATGGATCCAGTGAGTGTAGGAGACCAGAGGAGGGCAGAGTTAGCAGCCCTGGAGGAGCTTCGTGGTGCAGCCTTTTCGAGCAGCCTACAGTATAAGGAGAGAGTGAAGGAGTGGCATGATTCTCATATCATCCACAAGTAGTTTGAGCCAGGACAACGAGTATGGTTGTTCGATGCCAGGTTGAGATTATTTCCAAGGAAGCTACAGAGCAAATGGAAGGGACCCTACTTGGTTAGAAAGGTACACGACAACGGGAGTATTGATATATCTGAGTTGTCTTCTGAGAGTACCTTTCGTGTTAACGGGCAGCGGCTCAAGCCATATCTAGATCATGAGCCGTTGGTCATTGACGTTGCCCCGATTCATTTTGCGTGAGATGTGGTCTCTTGACTCACATCTATTGCATCTCACGCCTGATTATCACTGTTCTCCCGACTTGTATAGATCCAGTTGTCCATATCACGCCATTCTTCAGTGCAACACCCCATTTACATCTTCGGCGTTGCTATACTTAGGGTGTGCTTTACCCTAAGTATAGGGGGGTGTGAGACTTTTGAGTTTCTTTGATTCATTTTTACCTCTGTTTTGCTGCCTATACTTAGGGATATTTTACCCTAAGTATAGGGGAGGTAGACCCTGTACATTCTCACTCGGATTTCCCTTCGTGTACAGCCTGCTATACTTAGGATTATTTGATCCTAAGTATAGGGGGAAACCCCGAGATCTCTTACATTTCTATTCTTTCATTCGTCGTTGTATATAGCCTTCCTTTTCACTTCCCGATACTAAGCACGAGTTATGTCTTCTTCATCGCTCTTGACTCTGAGGACATCGTTCGAGCTAAGAATAGGGGTGTGTGTATATATTTCATATATACTTTAGCCATAACTCGTACTTTGTGTGAGTGTGTTAATGAATAAAAACGGCTAAAACCCAAAAATCCATAAAAATTTAAATTTTTCCTTATAAATAAAAATTCTTTTATTGCACATACATAGCTAGTTGTACAAACTATTTTTGTAAAAATGTTTGTAAAAATCTTTTGTGTAAATAGCTTGTAAATATTTTGATATCAAAATTATGTATATAGTACAAACTTTTTGTAAAATGTTTTGAAAATCAAAAGTTTACAAAAACCTTGCGTAATTTTTTTGTACATATTTTGCAAAACTTGCATTCATGCATACATCCATGTTTTCGAAACATTTTTCAAAAATTTTGCACATGTGTAAATAGTTTGTAAATTGCATCTTTGTAAATATTTGTACAGTTTTTCATGGATCATAGTTGACATTTAAACTAGCCTGGAATTAAATTGGAAAATAGAGCTTGGTTAAGATCTTAATCCACCTAATTCTAAGAGGAACCTTATAGGGCTTAGGGTTGAGACTTTTCAGGTCCATAGTGACTTAATTCTTTGAGTCCACTAGGCTATGATCATATGTCATCTCGATGAGCCTAAGTAGAGCACTTAACAACACACACATGACTCATATAGATAATGGCTTGACTTGGACCCGCACTTAACACCGAGCTCTCTACGGATGAGGTGGTGAGGAGGCAGTCTTCCTTGACTTGGGGTAGCATATGAGGGTAGTACTTCTAGGCGGAACCTCTCTTCTTCTTTTAGTGAAGGAAGTGCGTCTCAACTTGGTCTGGTTGCCATGAGGTCTAACGATAGGAGTTGTGGGTTGCAATAATGCTTCAAAAGAGGGATAGTCTACTGGCTCAAGAGGAAAAACTCCTTATGTATATATGCTGCACTTTGTAGATATGTTGTATATATGCACATCAAAAAATGCAAAAAGAAAATAACTCCAAAAAAATGGTGGGTCTGATAGAAAATGATAATCCCACCGGAGTGTATATAGTGCAATAAGCAAAGCTTGAGACTCATGTTCCATCTTATGAAGCTTGCAGCAGGGAGACTTAGCTATACTGTTTGAGCTCCCAGGGATACATGGCTACACTGGCCATGGTCCATTCTCTTATTCCCCCTCTTCTTGAGCCGGTTGAACTTGAACTTAAAAGGGAATACCCCGCTCCTTGAGGAAAAAGTGGCCAGACTAGGATCATAGAGTTACCTTTTTGGGGAGGGTTGTCATTTTGCTACTTCTGAGGTGGAGAGCTATACCTCACTTACACTGTACAAGGAAAGATTCATGGTCTTCAGGGTTTGTGTATGTAGACTTGTTCTGATCTGGATTATTGAGGAGTCTTGACTATAGATTAGTGGATCTTAGAGCCTGTTGAGTTTTAAACCTAAATCCGAATAAGGTTCCGACACATTAATAATCCAAAGATCTGACCGAGCTCTATATTTCAATTTAATGAAGGCAAGTTTAATAATCAGCTTTGATCCATGCATTTTTCCCCTCGTTTTCTTTTTCCTTTCTTTTCTACTTCTTTTTCAAATAAGTGTTTGCTAAGGGACTAGCAAAGTTAAGTATAGGGGGGTGATGAATCCTCATTCATCACTCTTTATTCTTTTATTTTAGCTAAAAACCAATGCAAAACAACATGTATATTTGTGTAAATAGAATAAATTGACAAAGAGCATGCATTGTGTAAATAATAATAATTAGCATGTTTTTGTGCAAAAATAAAAGAATAAAGAAATGAAGAAAAAGAGGGAAATATTTAGAATAAATATTGAGTGACCTAATCCTAAGGGAGGGCTCAGCATGGGCCTGACCGCAAAAGAAACCAAGTAGAGAGAGATAAGATCAATCATGCTTGCACACACACTTATGTATATAAATAATTTTATTTTCCTCAAAATAAAAATAAAAAAGTGTTTCTCATATTTTGTATACATTTATAAAAATAAAATAAAAATCAGAAAAATAAAAATAAAAAGAAAAATAATAAAAGCCATTCCCCACATTGTATATACCATTTACATATGTACATAGATACATTTATTTAACTAATGTAAATAAATCATAAAAATAAAATATAAATACTTTTTTATTCCAAATTTTATGTTGTAAATAAATAAAATATAAAATTGGAATAATTGTACAAAAATAAACAATTAAAAATAAAAAAATACATATGGATATATACCTATATATATTATTAATATAATGTAAATACCTAATTTATTTTTCAAAAAAAAATATAAAAATCACAAAAAATACTATGAAAATAAATAAACATTTTTTATGTTGAATATATTTTGAAATAAAATCATTTATTATTTTTAAATGAATTTACAAGTATTTAATAAATCCTGCATTCTGATTGGTCCACGGGGGATTGTTGACCCCCGGTCAACTCTCCCCCGCAGACCTCTTCTTCGCGGACCCGATCAACCGACCCGACTTTGCCCATTTATCCTGGATCGGTCGGATCACCTCTAACCCAAACCCCGGGCTCCATTTGCAGAGCTGACATTCGAGATCCACGCCTGGGGATTCTCCTAGGGTTCCGGGCACCGAAATCGCCTGCCCGACTCCATTTTAGCCGGACCCCTACCACTATTTAGCTCAGCTCTGCCACACTTTTCATGCATCTTTGGCCATCTCCTTCCAGTCCCAGGACCTCCATTCTTCTTCCTAGAGTGACAGCTATCGAGGGAGGGTGTCGCAGCGAGGATTCGAGGGCTGCAGCCACTGATCCGGCAACCTTCACCGTCGTGCTCCACCACCGGGCGAGCTTGAGCCTCTGGCCTCGATAAGCCATCGAGGTTACGACCCAAGGAGCTCCCTGATCTCTAGCACAATCGATTACAGCCATCAGGTAGCCTTAACATCCCCTAGGTTAGCTTAATTTCCCAAAATCCCAATTTGTGCCGCCAACCTTCGCCGGCCGTTTCGCTCCGCTCCGATAGCGCATTCGATCATCCGACCCCCGATTCACATTCATGCGACTCCTCTTCACCTGCTACGCCTCTCCGATCATCCTGTCTCGACCCGGAGCAGGACCTCCGCTCTCCTCCGTTGTCGCCTCGTCGGAGAGCGCCGCCTCACTTCATACACGCACCCACTCCGCTCGTAACCGGGTTGAGGCACTTTGCCCTCGACCCAGCTCTCGTTCTGTGCAGCTTGCAGGCCAAATCGACCTCATCTGGAGGTCGAATCATTCAGGCACAGGAGCTCTGCGCCTTCTTCATCGCCGGAGCTCTTAGAGCTCCTTAGCTTCATCGGAGCTACCCACCAGCTGCGGACCAGTGCAGGCGTTCTTCTCCCCATCTCAGCAACTCTGGAGGAGCTCTCCACCGCGCGCATTGGGCCGGCGAACCTCACCAGCAAAGAGTTCTTGAAGGACGTCCAGATACCGTCCGATCGACCCCCTCCGCCAGTTTTCATATCAGCCGTCCATCCGCGGAGCGCTTCTAGCCGTAGATCCATCTGAGGGTCGCGTCCAACTGTTGGATCGAGCTCGAAATTCCATCAGGAGCGTCGATCAACGAAGGGGTATCCAATATTCTCAGCCGTCCGATCAACACGTGGATACCCCTCGTCCGTCGATCATAATAATAGGGGTAATTTCACTTAGGCCCTTGTCCTTTTTGTATTTCTCGTTTAGTCCTGTAAATAGTTTTAATAGTTCTTTTTAATTTGGATAATTTGCATCAAGGACCTTAGGTTTATTTTATTTGCATTTTAGTCCCTGTTTATGTGAGACACGTGCATCGACACGTGAGGCTTGGGTTTATTTGCATCTTTAGTCCTGAACTTCCTGCGTGTTACTGTTTACATATTTTTAAATAAGATTTGCATTTATACTCCTCTGTGTGCCAGTCACGTGTGTTGCTCGTGCTTTATTGGGATATTTGCATTCCAGGCCTTGGGCTTTTTATATTTGTTATGATTTAGCCCCTGGAAGTATGTTTTCTTGCACTTTGGTCCTTGCTTGTTGTGTGCTTTGTTTTTATTGAATAAAATATCAAATCAAACCCAAATTGAGTGAAATTTGGAGACGTGGCTCCTGCCACTGTGTAAAAATTTCCCTATTTTTTGGGACATTTTCGAGGCTTTTTATTATTTTAAAAAAAATCAAAAACCTTGTTTTTTGTAATTGTCTGACATAGAAAATCAAAGAAAAAAATAAAAATTCATTTAAAATTCTAAAAAAAACTGTGTTTGATTTGTTGTTTTCTAGCTTCTATCCAATTTTTACCTCATTTGGACTTATAAAACCCAAAAAAAATAAAAAACACTAAAAACCTTACAAAAAATCTTAAAACATCTATAAAATTAAAAAAAATACAAACTCTTTTTCTATAGTTTAGTTTTTATATTTACTTTTCATAAAAACTACCATCAGATTTTTATAGGCCAATTATATATTTTTAATTGGCCTCTCAAGTTTGGCTGTACATTTTGTCACTGTTTTCCCTTTTCTCAATTTCTATAAAATCGTATAAAAATTGTAAAATTCTCAGAAAATCGTAAAAAACATTTAAAAATATAAAAAATACAAAAATAATTTTTATTTGATTTTTTGACTTTATTTGGTGTGTTTTATAAATATTTATTTATTGGATTTTTCATTTTATTTTATATTTTCCTTATTATTAAAAATACAAAAAAATTAAAAAGATTTAAAAATCCACCAAAAACACCTTTGTTTATTTTATTTTTACTTTTAACTACTTCATAGGCTGTCTCGGCCATTTCGTGCTCCTTGTGTTCGACCCTAGTAGCTATATCAGGTAAAATAAAATAGCAAGGATCGCTATTTGTTTGACTTGTTTGATTTTTATATTTAGTGGTTCCTTGATTTTTATTGATTGAGCCAGGCCCGAGAGGTTGAGGTCGCAACGACCATTGACACCTATCTTGCCTTAGTCCCTCGGATTAGCCCGCTCATCAGTCGCCACTATATGGGAAGAACTTAAGTCTGCCTTTCTACATAAATTTTATCCTCTTAGGCGACTTAACCAAATATGTGCCCGTATAGAAAACTTCAGCCAAGTCGCTCACAAATCTATCCATGAGGCTTGGGAAAGGTTTACAGAGTTGCAACAGAAATGTCCCCATCATGACATTTCTAGGACCAGCCTGGTCCATCATTTCGTTGGGGGACTGGCGGTTGAATGTCATAAGCTTGTTGATGATGCATGTGGTGACTCGC
Source organism: Ottelia alismoides (assembly GCA_037367405.1). Classification (NCBI taxonomy): domain Eukaryota; kingdom Viridiplantae; phylum Streptophyta; class Magnoliopsida; order Alismatales; family Hydrocharitaceae; genus Ottelia; species Ottelia alismoides. Next base: position 1,323,995 of record JAZKJV010009171.1, read on the forward strand.
ATTTCAAAAAAGACGAGGACGTCGCCTGCAGATCTTCGAGGAAATGGTCAAAGGAAAGGTCGCCTGTCGTCATCTCGTGCATATCAGCGCCATCCCCACACTCTCCAGAAGCCAATTCATATGGGATTTTCTCACGAGCCGGACAGAGATGAAACTCCAACTTGAGCATCACAGGGAGCTACCTGTCCAAGGTGGATATTATCGAGAAATGATTATAAGAACTCAAAAAACTTCCTGTGATCGAACAGGGGACACAATATCTGGATAAATTGGATCAGATTACCAAGCAGCTGGAGTTGATGGTTAGCACGATCAGCTCCTGCAATTCTGTCTCTGTAACGGCCACCACACCCGCTAAGTCGAAGGAATAGGCATCGTCATATCCTCCTCAACCGAGTCAACCCCAACCTGCGGTCCAGCATGTATATTACGTGTAGGTCCTCGAGCTGACATCTCCACACCAGCAACAATAGCACCCGATAGTCTACCAGCTTAAGCCCCAGACCATGCAAGATCCATGTTTCCCCCCACCACCTCTCATTCAAGATGTGAATGGCGTATGGTCTAATGATGCACAACCGACCCGTCTAGGTGGACCCCAGCAGGACCAGCAGCCAGGCAATCATCAGTTCTCTCAACAACAAGGAGGGAGATAAATCTTGAACCAGCCTCAACACCATCAACAGTCTCTGCCATACCCGGGCAATTGGAGATAGAACCAGTATCAACAACCGTAGTACTGTTAGTATCACAACTAGCAGTACTCGATTGTTCCTTATTAGAACGAACCCCCTTAGCAGTACCAACAAAACCACCTTTCTCCTCACTATCAAAACCAGTATTTCCACTCGTAGACTCCACACCATTCCCAGTATCAGTGTTGTCTGCATGTTGAACCATCCGAGGCTACTCATGTGGACCCTTCCTTGGATTGCATGGCTCAACTAGTGAAAAGCCTAGCAGCCAGAAACTCGATGACCTTATTGCCGCTAAACCTCCATTTCAGCACAGGTGGAGGCCAACACTAATAATTTTAGGAAGAAAGAGAAGGTAGTCTATGATGTTATATCCATTTTTAACAGAGTCAGATGTGAATGATTTGTTTGCATCTAATGTTGTCACTCTCAGGAGCGGTAGGACCCTATAACCAACTACCACCATAAAGGGGAAGAATAAATCTTCGTCACGCGAATCATCATCTTTTGCATTAGTCTATCCAGCATCCGAGCTGGGTGAGAAGGTAGAAGAAAGAGAATCACTGATGAGCGTGAAATCTACCTTTTTAATAATGATGAATTGTAGTAGCATAGGAGGCGAATTTCAGACGATCAAAATACCATAATCTTTGAATGTTGTGGAATATTTTTACTTGGCAAGTCTACCAAGATCGAACATAGGGAACGGTGATTCTTAGTTGTGTGGTCTTAAATCAAATAAAATAATTAATTAATGTTGATTAATTTCTGTGTTGAGAAAATATACAATGCAATGATGAAGATGCTACACGAAGAAAGTAACCGAGGCAACTATTTAGCGTAGGATCTGTGATAAAAATCAATTCTCAAAGAAATTCATTATTTAATCCTCCAAAATTGATCACAGGTCAAATAAGAGTTCTCAAAAAAATATAATCAATTTAATCCAGATGCAGGTGAAAATCTGGATAGAAATATGAATAATCCTGCAATGACTTTATCTCCAAAATATTTCTAATTTTATTCTCAAGAAACGTTTGCAGTCAATATCAACAAGTCAATACATCTAAGCAATCTCCTTGATTTAACCCCTACAAAAATTGAGTCCTCATATATTAGTTCAACTCCATCAAATCCCTGCAAAATAAATCGTCAATTTTTCCAAGGAAAATGTGGCACAGATATGTCAAAATAAGCATGCATATGCCAACAGAGATCCTCAAATGATAATTATCAATAAACAACCTCAGATCTATTCACAAGGTATGCTAAATGGTAGAGCATGAAAAGAGCTTCAAAATGACATATTATATGCTAAAAATGGAGTTCGTATGAAAAAGATATGATAAAATGAAATTCCAGGGTCTAAAATGTAAATAAAATAAATTTTTTCTTACAAAGAGGTCCCTGGAGGGGATTATCTATAATTTATAAAAGTTGGAGGGGCCCGGATGTAATTTAACTCTAGCAGAGGTATATTTGCAATTTCAAAAACTTTCAGGAGCTTCAGTGCAATTTTTCCAACGCGCACATGTGTTGCATTGCACGTGCCCAACAGGCTCGGACGGCGGGGCGAAGACTCAGGGGATCGGGCTGCGGCTCGGGGTTCCCGAGCTGGAGGCTCGGGTGGCTAAGTTGTGGCTCGGGCGTGGTTCGGGCACCCCGGGCCTCGAGGCTGGGCCGAGGCTTGGGATGGCATGTGTGGCGGGTCCTGGGCCGTCGGATCAAGGGCTATTTGCCCAATCCGACGGTTGCTGGAGGGCAGTGTCGGCTCAGCAGAGGTGATGGGCTATCGGAGCTCTTGTCGGGCCGAGGGCGGAGGCGACAACAGCTGGCGGGGGACCTGCAAGGGTTAGAAGCAGAACGGGGGGCGGAATCAGGGGTGATCAGTGATGGTCGAGGGCGGAGATGGGTTACCGGCCTGTGCAAGGCCGACTTGGATGGTGCGAGCGGAGGAGACGCACGGGGATGAACACATGGAGCCGGTGAGGACGGGGGAGGGGTATAACTGGGAGTTGGAGTCTCGGCGGCCACTATAGGCTGCCGGAGTGGACGCAAGTGTGGAAGCTCAGAGCAGCTCACCTGAAGGTGGCTGGATCACGTCGGAGGTGCCTGGCCTTGTTGTCACCAAGGCGTCGGTGGGTCTTGCTCCATGGATGGCGGATGAGCTCGGTAGAACGGTTGAGGAGGGGCCTTTATAGACGGGGGAGGAGGAGCGTTATGCGAAAGTCGTAATGGCCGTGCATGGCGGCTTGATGGTCGCGCATGGCGGGGGAGCGTTGGAGGAGGAGAAACGACGGGGGGGAGGGCGAGAAGCAATGGCTAGGGAAGGAGAAGATGGGGTCACGTGCTGGGCACGTGACCCGAGGGAAGAGAGAGAAGCAGGTCAGGTGGGGGTGCCACGTGGCACGCCCAGGGGCTGCCACGTAGCACCCCAAAAAAATTTCAAAAAATAAAGGTAAAGAAAAATAGAACAGAAATAGAAGGAGACCTCGGATCAAAAATTTTTCTTCACAAAAATTGTTTGTCTCGTCGAGATCTACAACTTCCCTGAAGGTTCCGGGAGCAAAAGAGGTCATTTGTGTGAAGTAGTATTTTTTGTGGTTTCCCATGTGTATAGAAAACCAGATTTTTAGGATTTTGTATTTTTTTTGATGGTTTTTGAGAGGATAAAAAATCTAGAAAAAATATGATAAAATACAAAAAAAATATTTACATACTAATCTATTTTTTTGGATTTTTAATAAATAAGAAAATAGGAAAATGAAATAGAAGTAAGAAACACATAATTTTTGTAAGACCGACAACGGACACTTGGACTCAGTCAGTTTCTTAAATTTCAATTTTAATATGGATTTGAATTTTTGTGTTGCTTAATAAAACTTTCATCAAAGAACACAAATGAAAAAGAAATAAAATTAAAAAGGATAATTATGAACATAAAAACTCAGGTCAAAAATAGCGAAAAGTCAAAATGCGCAAAAGAAGCCAAAACCCAAATTTCACATATGAGCTCCGAATTTTACGAAATTGGTCTTGTTTTGAAGGAATTTCAAAATGGATTACTTTAAAAGTAAGTAGACCAAAATCGGACACTGTATGAGGGAGATATGCTCATTTTAGCCTGTCTGATGTGAAATTAGACTTTGGGATTATTTGACACTTATTGGAGTTAGTAATTTTTTGTATTTTTTATTTAATAAGGTTAGCAATATCTACACAATGGAGGTGGTTTGGGGTCAATCAGAATTAGGATGAATTAACTAAAAATAAGAGAAGTTAGCGGCTTTTTGGACTAAATTACTCTTGGTATTTTTAATGCAATTATGCATGATGAAATGCAAATATTATTTACACATGTATAAATGCTAATGATGCTCTATTAATGATTAAATGCATGTGAATTTTGGGGAATCGAGCCTAATTGACCAAATTTAGCATGATGAATACGAGATTCATCATACCCCTATACTTAGACCATGCTCGTCCCCGAGCACGAATGAATGAATGACTTAGTTGAATACAATCCTGACTATGCATGTGAATTTTCAAGGCTCATTTCATAGAGGGCCCTTAAATTGAGTGATCCTAAAATTTTGGCCTCAACCATGCTTTAATCAAAAGGAATCCAACTTCTCTAATTTTCAGACTCTCTGTTTGTACATATAGTATAAGGATATGATTTTTAGTGTACTGCATTCATGAGAGTCAAGTCGAGACATCACTCAAAGTTCCAATCCAAGAGACTCTCCTCTAGACATAATCCTCAATACTTAGGGAATAAGTCTATTCTTGCTTCAGTCAACCGTCTCATTAGTTTGTCAGACTTGAAAGTGTAGATGGACGACCAGATGATGGAGGGCATAGGATTGTGTCTAATTTTCTCTCCCTCATATTGGAACAAGGTGCCTCTCGAGTGCCTTATTACTCAACACAAGTATATTTTTATTTTGTTGATCAATGTGTCCGTCAAGAGAATTTGGAGTCGTCTGCACTTGTTTTTCTGGGAGTACACCGGGGCGTGTCTCTTTTGAGTATCTAAGATACCTTCGACACCCAGACTTGTATCACTTACGATGCAGAGCTCTTTTATGGTGTCAGCCCCACTCCTTGGTCCTAATTAGCGCTTGGTCCAAGTGGACACTTTAAAAATATTTGGGAGCGCTCGCCATTGGTAGAAGCTCATTTGGAATTTGACTTTGGATGATAGAGCTTTTCTTTGACATTTCTTTTTCTTTTCTTTGTTAGCTAGCTCCACTACTTTTACCAAAAGTTGGCGCACACTGATCAACAATTTTCTTTAAGTTTCATCACACCCTGGCACATAGGTCATTTATCAAAGAGATAGCATATGAATCTTGTTCACATACTGGCTAGGGTTTTGCTAACACTCAAGTTTTCTGCAGCCTTCATTAACTTTATCCCATCCTCGAATATCATCAGATCGGGTCTAAACTCAAATCTCTAGTCCTAGTTCCTCAAGTGATATCTCAACTCATCTCATCAATCATGCAGTTGTGGGAGTGATTGTGCTGATCATATTCTTTTTTGAAGGTCGAGATGAAGAGTGCATATAGCACTCAACTCTTTCAAACTAGGGAAGTGTGGATTATTAAGTTCAAAAACCCTAATAACTAAGGCAAGCTAACTCAGAATCTCAAGATCTCAAAAATCCAGTGTACTCAAAAATCCTCAAGCCTTAAGGGATGGTGAATGTGTCAGGAATATATCAACCAAGGAATGCATGAAACGCTTGATGAAATGTAAGACCATGAGCGATGATTTTTTTTCTTTTGATGCAAAAAGTTTTTTTAGGTGTTTTTTTTGTTTTATTTTGTTTTGTTTTGTTTTTTTGAAAAACAGGTATTATACACACTACTTGTACCCATCCCCGATGTTAGATAAAAATGATTAAAGTACGAGCTATGGATAAAGTAGATAAAATTTATACAAACACACCCCCCTATACTTAGCGTGTGCTATGTCCTCATGGCGCAAAGTGAAATGTAGACATAGCTTGTACTAAGTATAGATGGGACAAAATAGAAAGAGGAGAAGTGATGTATACACAATGAAATCGGTTCCCTTAAACTAAGTATCGGGGGATCGAGAGCGGGTATATCGATATACATAAGAGTATTGGATCCAGAGAGGTGGTTTAACTGGGTAGATCAAATCTTTCATCGAAAGCTATGCCCTGAGTGAAGGAGATCTGTTCAACTTGTACTAATTGCTCGTTGGATTCGACAAAATGTTTAAGTAGCTGACTGTTGACTATAGATGTTTGTGTGCTATCTACGATGTCTGAGATCTCAACACTACCATTATTGTGTACCTCTCTTACAATGAAGGGTCCCGTCCATTTTGATTTCAATTTACCCTGGGAAATTTTCAATTTTGCATTAAATAACCAGACTTTCTGCCCTGGGACAATGATCTTTGTTCGAATGTTCTTGTTCTACCATCTCTTTACTTTGTCCTTGTAAATGGTGTTGTTTTCATAAGCATAATTTCGGATTTCAGATAGTTTATTCAGATCCATCTCTTGGTTCTTCTTTCCATGGTGGCAGTTCCAATTAATCTTCTTGATTGCCCATTGACGAATCCGAAAATGTCGCTTTTAAAAAGTTGTTTTTATCGTTTGTGCTTAAAATGATTAGTCGTGCGTTGTAGGCGGCAATCAGAATCGGTCAAGAAAATACCACAAATAATATGTTCAATTTTTACTCTCGTGGTTTTATGTTTATTTTACTTGGGTAAGTCCTAAGGTCGATCACAAGGAGGCAAAGGAACAATCTAGAGAGATGTCTATCAAAGTTCGTGTTCGGTTTTCGAGGCGGTTATTTTTTGGATTTTTCAATGCAATAAAGGGTTGCAAAACGCAGTTTTGGCCAATTTTAGGGACTAAAATGTGAATTACGTTCAAATGATGTCCGAAAAATACGAAACTTGGCCGAGATATAAAATATGATGAAATAAGTGCACTATAATTTTTTTGGAATTTTTGGATGCAATATGAAATTTTTATGGGTTTTTAAATGCAAACAAAATTATTTTTAATATTTAATTATAATAAATATTAAACCTACTTATTTTCAAGAAATAAAATTATCTAAGATCTATCACTATGTGATGACTCTCAGAAAAATCCTAAACCTCAAAAATGTGGGGTTTAATACCTACTAAAAATTAAATACCAAAAGATGCAAGATGATTTTTATAGAGCAAACTGTGCATGCAAATTCAATTCTTTTTGGGCATGATGTTAAGAACAATAACTCTACAATGTGTGATTTTTCGGGTATTTTTAGAACAATGGTAAATCAAAATCAACTATCAATTTTAAAGTAAGAAATGGGCGAAATATGCAAATTTCTGCAAAATAATTATTTATTAATTAACCATCAATCTTAAATATACCCCACAACATGTCAAATTGTAGAGAAATTAATTAGCAAACATCATGCAATTTTTGGATTAAGAAAATAATGTA